>CM060451.1:192538576-193927126 GCA_030545235.1 Helianthus tuberosus
TAACGTATACGTTTGCCAAATGAACCATCTGCTACTTTCTTGTAGATAGGCGGTGCTTTGCCCTTTGGAATGTGGGCCAGACCTTTTAACATTTGAATACAAAGGCAGTACTTTGAAATTAAATTAAATGTATTTTAAAGTGATTTATATATTCCGGTTTATAATGCAGTAATGACATAAGAAAAGCTGACAAATCAGCTTTTCTTATGTCACTCAGATTTCTTCTTTTATAGAAAGTATAGATAGATACGGGGAAAAGTTGTTTGGTTTGTTAACTTTATAAACATATGTCATCCTAAATTTACTTGAATATTAAGAACCGATCAACTTTTTAAATTCACACATGAAATTTGTGTCACGTGTCCATTTTTACATATCTAGCTTTCACATAACTAACTTTATTTATATTTTTAACAAGTTATTTATCATATATCATTACTTTAGATATATCATTGTTTTAAAAAAAAATCAATATATCATTGCGGTTTAAACAATTAACTATGTAGATGTATATTTTTTTTTTTAGTTTACTTTCTTGAAAGTTACCAATCTTTTTATAGATGTTACTTTAGAAATATTTTTTTATTATAATTATATTTGTATTTTATTGGTGACTAATTTATTTATTAAATAAATTGTTAGTACTTTACTGTGAATACACTAAACAAATGGTACAACTGTACAAACACAAAACACAAGGTACACCACAACATAATAGCAATATATTTTGAATGTACATAAAAAACCTTTAACCACAAGTCTTCCAGGCCATGTGCTATTTATCTTCAAGAATCAGAGGAAATAAACTTTTGACAAATATGGAATTTTTTTACTGACAAGTTATTAATAGTAATATATTGTAACTTTTTATTATAATTAAATTTAAGGTTTAGCTCGATATCATGTCAAGAAATTTAGTGAATAATAGAAAGATATATTTATTTGGAAAACACGACACACTATATGTAAAGGATATGTCCGTTAAAACTATTTACCCATAAGTACGGGAAAAGATCAAATAGGAAATTTATTTTGGGGATAGGAAGAAATTGGATTATGACATGTGGCAAATTTTAAAATAAAGAGAAAGTGTATTTTAGTCAATCACATCATTTCTTCTTCCTTCTTCCTTCTTCTCCCCAGTTACTTCAAAACCCACCATCTCCAACATTTTCTTCACTTACTATCTCAATAATCACTACATTATAGTGCGATTTTCGTCATCAATCAATGATTCAAACACCCGATCAACGTGTTCTTCAGTTTTTTTGAAGAAAACCCAGTTTAATTTCATTCAAAATCTCGTTTTTTCCCGTGATTTTGAAGATAATCACTCGATCCGTTCGATTCAATCACTGATAAGTGTTTCTATCATTCAAATTTCGTCAATCGATGAAGAAATCGGCTTCGATCCATGTAAGAAATTCTTTAATTTCATTTTCACGATCTGGGTTTTTGATTTAGTCATTGCGTTTTACGATCTTGGCGGGGGTCCGGGGGCGGCAACCCCTGGTAGCAGGGTCCCAGGGGCGGCAACATTCGTAGACAGTTTTATGCCATTGCGTTTTAGAACTGCATTCCTGGTTCAGACAATTCACAGACAACTATTGTCCTGGTTCAATGCGTTTTAGAGAGAACACTTTCTTTGGTGTTTTTATGCAATTGCGTTTTAAAACTAATACATTTTTATGCGTTTTCTGGTCATTGCGTTTTAGAAAAACACATTTTTGAAGTGTTTTTAGTTATTGCGTTTTAGGTAAAACACATTTTAAGGTGTTTTCAGTCCATTGCGTTTTACAGAGAACACTTTCTTTTGTTTTTTTAAGTCATTGCGTTTTAGAAATGAGACATTTTTAAGTGTTTTCTGGCCATTGCGTTTTATAAATAAGACATTTCTTTGTGTTTTTTGTGCATTGCGTTTTAGGTAAAACACATTTTTATGTGTTTTCAGTCCATTGCGTTTTAGAAAACAGACATTTTAAGTGTTTTCTGGCCATTGCGTTTTAGAAATAAGACATGTGTTTGTGTTTTTGGTGCATTGCGTTTTAGGTAAAACACATTTTTATGTGTTTTCAGTCCATTGCGTTTTACAAACTACACTTTCTTTTGAGTTTTTAGGCTATTGCGTTTTAGAAATAACACATTTCTTTGTGTTTTCTGGCCATTGCGTATTACAAATAAGACATTTCTTTGTGTTTTTAGTGCATTGCGTTTTAGAAAAATGTCATTTTTTAGGTTTTTTTTCATTGCGTTTTACGCAACTGGGTTTTCAAAAAAAAATTTCGAAAATATAGCAATAGTATACTCGTTTTAAAGATAAAAAAACGCTCGTTTTTTGGTGCAATTTTCTATAAAAAAAATTAATGTCATATGAAAGAGTTATTAACGTTTAAAAAATGGGGGGGATTGGAGGAGAGAGAAACTATTGCCTTGGATTGACTAGAATGCCACTAAACAAACTCACGCGCCTCTTTTTTTCTCTTCAATTTCCATAATTTAATCTTAACTCTTGATTAACTAAATGGATGGTCAAGATCACTTCCTAGCCTTCCTAGCCAAATAAACTTCCTATTGTATCTCCACCCTTATAAGTATTGACTGTAACAATCGAATTTATATAGAGGTATGTGAAAAAAATAAGGGCAAAACTCGTACGAAGAAACTGAGTTGTTTAAATTCTCACAATTCACAAAGTTTTTCCCTTTAAGTTGATCATATATATGGTCTTTATTTGCCCACCAAATCCCAATTATGTTACTCTCAATGTTTGACCACTACAATTATAACCCAAATTGACATGTGTATTTTTCGTACATTCTAATTTCTTTATTCTTTCACCAAATGTAACACGGATTTGAGTTACTAGTTAGTAGTTACACACACTATTTTTATTCTTTCAGAGGTAACAATTTGGGTTTAGGATTCTATCTTCACTCCTAGTCGGATTTGAGTTACTAGTTACACACACTGTTTTTATTCTTTCAGAGGTAACAATTTGGGTTTACTATTCTATATTCACTCCTAGTAAACATATATGAGGGCAAAACACCTTAGATTAGTTGATTTTTGAATCTGATTGCACTATCCCCCCCCCCCCCCCCACACACACACACACAATAATATAGGCCCATTCAGCCCTTAGGCCATGTGTAGCAGTGACATCACATAACCTCTTTTATGGGGGATTAAGTGATAAATGACAAAAAAAAGTGAAATGTGGAGGGTTATAGGGAGTTATATAACATGTGTGTGTAGTGAGGGATTATATAAATATGAGGTTATATATGTATGTATATATATATATATATGTGTGTGTGTGTGTGAGAGAGAGAGGCAAAGTGTTCACCCCAATATAATTTTCGCGTGGGATGCTGGTTCAAGTGGTATAACGCCCCTCAGGGCGGGGTGGGGAGGCCCCAATCTTGACATTTATATCATTTTCCATTTGTGTGGATTTAAGGCACTTATGAGTTTTTGAAATATATTTTAAAACAACCAGTTCCATTAGAAAAACCGTACTGGGAATCGTGGAGGAGGTAAAGGATGAGACGTTCGTCAGGATAAAAAACAGAACTCCGTTTACTGATATCAAGTGGGAGCGATGAAAAGATTTTAATATACGAGACATTATCAAGTAACTTCTGTTTTTTTTTTTTTTTTTTTTTTTTTTTTTCTGTTTTAGGACTCCTAGCCACTAGCTAGCCCCTTGTTATTTTGTCCTTTTCCATAGGGGTAATTTTGTCATTTTAAGCATTAATATATATATATATATATATATATATATATATAAAGATTATAACAAAATCCGAAACACCCCTAATTATCTCTGCACTTTCTCTCTCTCTAAACACCCCCTTTCTCTCTCTGACCTCTCTCTCGAACACCACCGCCCCCATGAACAACACCACCTCTAAACATCCTCTGTCTCTCTAAACACCCTCTGTCTCTCTCTATCACACACAAAAACAGAACAATTAACAACACACAACGTATCAATAATAAATCATCAAAACACGAAAACTTACAACAAATTCCAGATCTAAACGATCGAAACCTTCGTTCTTCAAGCAGTTTCTTCGCATCTTCAGCTTCATCTCTACTCACACCTTCCTTAAACTTCTTCGGTAATCCTTTAATTAACTCCTTAACCTCCTTAAGCGCTAAACTCGTCAAGCCTCTAACCGTTTTAATCGTCGCAATTCTCGCTCCAAATCAGCGGCGACTCCTGCCGGAAATCATCCTCTGGCTTAAAGTTGAAACAAACCCATATCAAAACAAGCAAAACCCACAAAGACGCAAAAGGGAGATGTAAATAGAACGACGGCGCTGTGTCGGTAGACGGGAGGCAGGCGAGTTGCAGGAATTTTTCCGGCAGCGGTGGTGTCTCCGGTGAGCTTCCTCGTCTCGTGTTTTATTTACTTATTCGTTTCTTTTTCCTCTTTCTCCGGCCGACGTTTTGTTGCAGGCTGGGGTTGTGGTTTCCGGTGATGATATTGACGGCGATGAAGTGATTTGGGTGGGGGGGTGATGATTTGGGGGGAGGATGACAAATGATCTGTAAATGTATGTTCATATTAGGGTATTTAGGAATTAAATATATTTATTTAATTTAGTTTATTAATTATTGATATGTTATAATAAAACCTGAGATGGACAAAAATGCCCTTGCACAAAAAGACAAAACAACCAGCTTTCAATAGTTAAAAGGGGGGGGGGGGGGGTTGAATTTTGGACTAAAATGCCAACAAAAGTGAAACCACAGAGTCACAGATTTAAAAAGTTTGAGATTTTGACTAAAATGATAAAAGTGCTTAAACCGCAGGGATCAAAATGGCAGTTTACTCAAAAATAATTAAAAAAACCATAGAATAACTTTCCACCCGTCAAAACTAAATTGTTTAAATCTCAAACCGATTCAACCACCCTACTTGGTTGATTTGACAAAGATTATGTATCCCACCACTATATAATATGGTATAGCATGCCTATATATTTACTTACTATAAATTTACAAACATTTTAATGCATTAAGTGGTTGTGTACAATGTTTAAGGAGGTTTAAAAAAAACACTGATATTACACTTTTAACCTAAAACTATTTGATTTTTCACCTTTAACCCAAAAGTTTTCATCTTTTGCAGTTTAACCTTACAAACTTTTTACCTTGAACTTTGGTCCCCTATACTTTTCATATTTCGAAAATTCTTGTTTTACGGCGCAACATGCGTGTGTGGTTCAACGTTTCGTTTTATGCTTCTTTCAAAATTGCAAGTTACATGACACGTGTGTGTATGGTTTAACGTTTTTACGTCGTCTATTTTTTCCTGTTTGACACAGTTTTACGCCCATCAAAACAATTTGATACTAGTTAACACAAAATGTTAGAGCTAATTACACAAATGGGTCATGTGGTTTATACCTAGTTTCGCATTTGGGTACTAACTTTTTTAACAGGTTTAGGTTTTATGGTTTCAATTTTGTAACACTTATGGGTACTAACACCAAAATTAGTTAATTAATGACTAAAATACCCTTGCATTTTTTTTAAGTTTATCAATGTAACACATTTGGGTAGTAACACCTAATTTTATTTAAGTTCAAATCAATTTTACAAAATCTATTTATTTTTTTTATTTTCATTTTTTTATTATATCTCTTAATTAATATAAAATCTATTTATTTTTTATTTTTATATTTTTATTAAATTCCTTATTTAACATAAAATCTACTTGTTACACCAGTAAAATCTACTAGCTATATAGTTTTATGTAAATTAAATATCTTTTTTACAAAAAAACAAGTTAAAAAAGGCTTAATTTTTTTTAGTTTTATCTAAAATACCTAGCTATATGTAAATGAACAAAAAAATGAGTTAAAAAAGGCTTAAATATTTTTTACATGAAAGATATTTATTATTATCAATCATATCTATCCAAAATTGAAAACGAGTAATATTTACATTATTTAAAATGAGTAAGAAATTTAATTTACATAAAACTATATAGCTAGTAGATTTTATTTTAAAAAAAATACTGACGTAACAAGTAGATTTTATGTTAAATAACAATTTAATAAAAATATGAAAATAAAAAAACAAATAGATTTTATGTTAATTAAGAGATATAATAAAAAGATAAAAATAAAAAAATAAATAGATTTTGTAAAATTGATTTAAACTTAAATAAAATTAGGTGTTGGTACCCAAATGTGTTATATCGTTAAACTTAAAAAAAATGTAATGATATTTTAGTCATTAATTAACTAATTTTGGTGTTAGTACCCAAAGATGTTACAAAATTGAAACCATAAAACCTAAATCTATTAAAAAAAAGTTAGTAGACGAAACTAGATATAAACCACAGAACCCACCCATGTGTGTAATTAACTTCAAAATGTTTTTTTTTTTTTTTTTTGAACAGCATCTCGGTCAGGGCTATACATGACCAAAGCTCAGTCGAAGTGGGATTCGAACCTAAGCACTCCAGGGCAGGAACCCACAAGGTGGTAAAACCTTCCCACCTCCTCTTTGTTAGAAGTGGGGATCGAACTTGAGACCTCTCACAATGCCTAAGTCTCTTCCACCACTCTACCAAAGGCTCATTGGCAATTAACTTCAAAATGTTATATAGTTTTTAGGTTTTTGAGTTAAAATTTAATTTTAAATGATGAAAAACGGAAAGTAGGGTAGCTCCTCCTTTATATATGTAGGGTCTAGTCTGTAGACTATCATTAGATTTCACACTGTATGCCTGATGTTGTAGGACACCATTCTAACATATTAAATTTCAGGTATCTTTTTCAATCCGTTATCCGGTTCTCCTGTCGTCCACCCATTTTGTTGATGAACAACCGGATCGATTTGAACCGGTCTGATCGGTCCATACCCAAGAGGTTGGTTCCCGGTTCGTCTTTCCCTTCCGGTTTAAAAAAAAATTGATTTCTAGACTCTTGATCTATGTTCTCTTCCGGGTAGGTGGGTTACTGGGTTTTCCTCAGAATTGGTGGTGGACGACTCGAGTTACTCTCGGAGTACTCCGTTTATCTAGTGGGTGCCCTGAGAGTGCTCGGAATTGATTTCTTGGTCGTTCAAAAAAGAAAGTATAATTCTTTTTAGAGTTAAATGTCATTTTAGTCCCTGTGGCTTAGGCTATTTTGCCAGTTTAGTCCAAATATTTCATTTTTCACCTGTGCGTCCACAAATGTTTTACCGTTAACAGAAAAAATGTATTAAGTTAATCCAGTGGACTAAAATGTCAATGGTGAAACCTTTTTGAACTCACATGTGAAAAATGAAACATTTAGACCAAACTAGCAAAATGGCTCAAACAAAGGGACTAAAATTACATTTAACTTTTATTTATAGAAATGACATAAAAGTCGAAGCTTTGTAATATTGATTAAAATAGATGCATTTGCACAAACACCAATACGTCAGAATTTTTTTTTTTTTTTTGAACGGCTAAATATTACATCCCTGTTGGTAGTTAGTGGGAGTCGAACCCCTGACCTCTTAGTTAGAAACCTTACAATCCCAAGTTAGCACCACTGGGCTATAACCCAAGTGGACATAGGACGCCTCAAAGAAATTATTGTCTCAAAACCGTTACATTTATTTGTAACATCTATCAAGAAATTCTTGTATATCTTAAAAAGGGAAAATTACTAAAGTAGCCGTTTGACCAGGCGGTTTACGAAAATAGCCATTTGACCAGGCTTTATGCACCTTCAATCCAAGTGAACTCCCATTTTTATGCACCTTCAATCCAGCCACAACCAAGCGGACACGTGTCCCCCAAGCCGTTTCATGCCCATGCCGCTACACAAGCTAGCCGAGCCGTTTCATGCACAAGCCGAGCCGCTTCGCCCTGGAACTAAGCCGCTTCGCCGAATCTCTAATTTTATGCCGCTTTGTGGTACTGCCAAGCCGAGCCGCTTCATGGACAAGCCGAGCCCCTTCGCCCCGATCCCGAGCCGCTACACATGTTACCTTCCCCCAAGCCGCTTCATGGCCAAGCCGAGCCCCTTCGCCCCGATCCCGAGCCGCTACACCCTGGAACTAAGCCGCTTCACATTTTTTAAGATTGTATAACTATTAATTTACTATTTTTAATGATTTAATTTGATTAAAATTTTAGTTTAATTGGTTAAAAATATGAATATCCGATAACAAATGAAATTTTATTTTTTTTATAAATATTAAATAACATGTATAACTGTTGACCCACCCCACTTAGACTTTTAAAACCAATCAAATTTTATTTTTTATACTTTCATAAAATAACATAAAATGTCGTTCTTATATAAACCCCCTAACATCCACACACACCTTTACAAAAATAAAGTCTTAATAAATAAAGTCTTGTCTTACTTAGTAAATAAAGTCTTGTCTTATTTAGTGTATATTGCAATGTACATAAAATATAAAATTTATCATATATTAATGGGAAAATTAAAATTTAAGTTTACAAATTACGGCATCATTAAATGAAAGTGAGCTCCGGATTTTAAAGATAAGAAAAACGTCATGAAAGCCAATACATAACACGCCTGATAAGAAATTGACATAAATATATATATATATATATATATTTGTCGCATGTTTTCCATCTCCTTGCCGATATAAACTCCAATAATGATACCTGCAAATTAATAAAAAGATAAGTAATTTTGAGTTTGAGATTTTAAAGCTAAGAAAAACGTCATAAAACTGACAGGTAACCCACCCGATGAAAAAATTGGCATAAAACCGAGAGGTTCTTAAAAAATCCAACATTGAAAAAATTTGTCCCACCTATACTTCAAAAACCAATTTGGCTAGCTTGTGGGAAAGGGGACGAAGCGGCTCGGCTTCACCTTGAAAGATCATGGCTTGTACTTGTAGAGGTTTGGCTAGCTTGTGGGGCAGGGGCGCGAAGCGGCTCGGCTTGGGCCTGAAACGGCTCGGCTAGTGGGTGTAGCGGCATAAAGCCTCTTCAGGTAAGCGGGACACGTGTCCGCTTGGTGGTGGCTGGTTGAAGGTGCATAAAAATGGGAGTTCACTTGGCTGGGGAAGCGTGAAAGGGCATTTTTATGCCTGGTCAAATGGCTATTTTCGTAAACAGCCTGGTCAAACGGCTACTTTGGTAATTTTCCCTCTTAAAAATGTAAAGATTAACAAATTACCAAAATAAAATAAAATAAAATTATACAAAACACAATACCAAATTATCAATATACAAGAAAAATCAAAGATGATCTTCATATGAATGCAATGGTAAGCACTTGATTTTCTCTACACGAGGTCCCGGGTTAGAATCTTCTTTCACTGGTTTTCTACCATAACCTCTTAAAGGTCTCTTACCTAACATTGATTTGCGATTTACTTTATCTCATTAGTGAGTTTCCCAGTAACATGTTCTCATGGTTTACTAAAGAAAAAAAAATGAAGATGGAAATTTATGTGAGCGAGATATCATGGGGGTCGAATGTTTATTTGAGCTAAGTAGCTCGAGCTATATTAGATGTGGACAAGTTTACGAATGAGGTTTTGATGAGTTATTTACAAGTAAGTTATGAGCATCGAGCGAGTCAGAGCAACGCGCCAATTAGAACAATAATACGCTATGATCAAGAGTTATGCACATGATGGTGAATGCCATTATGATCCTTTTAAGTGGTACTATATGATTGGCCGACGACATGTTATATCATTTTCTTTTGGTTTATAAAATTAAGTGTCAAGTCCTGTTTTTTAAAGTCGGGTGGTCGCAGTCTTATCTTGTTCTTGATAAAGAAGATGATAATGATCTTACCTAGCAATGCAACTTTTAAGTTTGATGTTGATTTAATAGAATTGATGATTTTGAAAGAGACAATGTGACACATAAGTCATATACTCCAACACTATGTCAACTTTGTAAAATATGAATAGGAATGATTTGTAAAAAGTAAAAATAAACACGTGTACGATAAATGAGATACATTCGTCTTACCTTTTGGGTTTCATCTTGTACAGTATAATCTTACAATGCATGTCAGCTAACATATCCGAGCTCGTTAGACTAGAGGGTATGGAGAGCCCCATCCTCAAGAGGATGGGCCGCCACGTCACCGCCACGTAGGAAGGGCTTGAGGGTGATGGCCTAGGAGGGTGGAGGATGGGCCGCCACTTCATCGCCATGTCACCGCCATGTATGTATGTATAGGTATATGTGAGAGAAGGAGAGAGGCCCGGCGACTTCGGCTGTGGGGAGCCGGGGACGACGGAACGGAAGGGAAGGGAGGGGGGCGGTGTGGGGGACCGGCGCCGGGCCTCGCCGGGCCTAAGCCGGCCCCCATACCGCTTAGTCTTAGACTAAAGGGTATGGAGAGGATGGGCTCGGATGGGTTGAGCCGCCACGTAGGCGCCACGTAGGAGTGGCTTGGATGGGATGAACCTAGAGGGGTGGAGAGGGATGGAGGATGAGGCCCGGCTTTAGAGAGAGATAGAGAGAGAGGAGAGACCAAGATGAGAGAGAGAGAAGAAAGGGGACCGGCGCCGCCGGCTCTGTGGAGACGTTTTGGCCGGAGAGGGGTGGTGTGGGGGCTCGGCGCCGGACCGGGCCGGGGCTAGCCGACCCCCATACCCATTAGTCTTAGGGGTTTAAACAAATAGAGTCCCTCATGAGATTGACCCACACTTCTTATCCTTGTACTACTAGCTCCCTCTCCTTGACTCCTTGTACCATAGGTTGATACCTTTTTGTACGAGCAAGCCAAAGATTATTTTTTTCTTATAAATATGTAACTGTATTATCTCTTTATAAAACATAAACTCGCTAAAGCGGATAAACGCTACTTAAACTTTCGTTAAAACCACTCATGTCTCAAAGATAACTTATAGATCAACAAATATATATCTTGTTTTATGTACTACACCCATGTTCTATTAACCATCTTAGAGGATTTGAACACTTCCCCTTACCACAAGGTTGTCCCTTAGAGACATCTTGTGTAAATACATGTTATAACTTGTAACAATACAAAAAAAATTATTTTTTCTATAAAAGGATCTTTATCAACATTTTATAGGTTAAAACTAGTTTTGTAATGAACATGCCTTATTTGTATACATATATATATATATATACACACACACACAAGTGAGTCACATTATCAAGAAGATAATCAATACTTGGCAGGGTAAAAGAGAAATTACCTTCACTTATTTAGTTTTTCACCCAAGAAATGATAAGTTCCACCATTACTCAACTGGTACATTTTGATTAGACAACACCAAATGAACAATGCACTTTAAAGAGAACCTCTCATGCTTCTCTAATTGGAATAATGCAGCAAACAGATGGCCCTCAACTTTTCAGTGTTTTCACCTGGAAAATATTATAAAAAAAATAAAACAAATAAAATAGTACAAAAATAAACTTTAAAAGCACTGCCACATCCATCTACCCACCATGAGGAATTTCATAAATTATTATCTTTTCATTGACTTTTATCATTAACTAAACTAGATGTTGATTATTGACCCTAAGGAATAATTTCTAATTTTCTATAGGTATATTTTAAAAATTGTAAAATATGTTTTACATTTTGTTTTAATATGATACATAACACGGTTATATAATCAATTACCTTACTTTTTTTCTCGAACTCTTGTTGGCTACGTCTACCAAGCATTATTTACAAGTACATTATTTGGTTTTCTGTTTAAAACTGGTAAATCGTCGAACATGCTCATATATATAAGAGTTAACTGCCATTTCCGTCCCAGTAGTTTGTTCACTTTGTCATTTTAGGCCATTTTTAAAAAATGCACCAGTTTCCTCCCTGACATACTGGAAACGTGCCACTTCAGTCTAAAATTAAAACTTAGTTAAGTCAGACATGTTAAATGAAGGGTATTATTGTAAATTCATATATCTTTTATTTTCACCTTATTTTATAAATTGACGATAATACCCTTCATTTAGCTTGTCTGACTTAACTGGATTTTAATTTTTGGACTGAAGTGGCACGTTTCTAGTATGTCAGGGAGGAAACTAATGCATTTTTAAAAAATGGTCTGAAATGGTTAAAGTAAACAAACCACAGGGACGAAAATGACAGTCAACTCTATATATAAAGTTCCTAAATAAAAAAAAATGTTATATAAATTTATATATATACTAACTGGTAATTGTACTATTGTTAAGTGTTGTATTATTGTTGAATCAGAATTTATTTGGTATCAGAATCTGTAAAGAAAAAGATAATATAATCTTGAGGTACACCATTATCCCTAGTCTACTAACCCGGCCCATGGGGCCCATAACAGCTGGGTGCAGACCACCCACAACAAAAATGACCCTGTGGTACACAACACTTATCTGGCTTCTGGGTTGCATTTTGAACTGACAATTATAATGGCCGCCAATGAAGCCACAGCCCAGTGGTGGAGGTGGGAAGGTTTTACTCCTTCGGAGGTTCCTGCCCGGGTGCTCAGGTTCGATCCCAAGGCCTGAGTAAGGTGCTGCATTTCCTTAAGCAATGCGGTGAAATGTACAAGAGTGGGTTTCCATAGGGTTGTACAGGCCTCGCTGTTCAAAAAAAAAAAAAAAAAAAAAAAAAAAAAATTATAATGGCCCTTTTATTATTATTGTCATATGGTTCATCTACAAATAATGCAACTGTTTTTTTTTATTTGTAGTTATATATAATTGATATGTTAATATGATTAAAGAAACAAATTTTTTGAACGGCCAACAAAATCAATCCCGAGCACTCTCGGGGCACCCACTGGACAAACGGAGTACTCCGAGAGTAACCCGAGTCCACCACCAATTCTGGGGAAAACCCGGTAACCCACCCGCCCGTAGGCACGACAGTGAAATTACCGGTAAAACCCGTTTGGCTCAAGGATCCAACCAAGGTTTCCCTGGGTCTCCTATCATTGCCCACCCGTGCCTCACTCTGCACCAAGTGGGAGTCGAACCTACATCTCTCAAGAGAAATGCAAGCCCTCCATCACTTAATCTAGAGATCATTGGCTATTAAAGAAACAATATTATTAATTAATGTCTCTCATGTTGACCTACTTTTGAGTGGTAAGTCGGCAGGCAAGTCACAATCCAAGAGAGGCCCAACTGATTTTTCTATATTTCTCAATCAATAAAGATATAATAAAAATACTTTTCTAGATTCCTAAGATATATAAGTTCCAACATAAGAATTTTAATCTATAAAAAAAAATGCTAATACTAGTCCAAATCCTAATAATTGTAAGACTAGTCTAACAAATTACTAATACAACATCATAAATAGGGTGCTTAGAGAGCAAATCGAGCTGAGCCAACTTCAGCCCATGCTCGAAGTTGAACGAGCTAGCACGAGTCCATTCGTTTATTCTTCAGCGAGGTGAAATTTAAGCTCGAGCCGGGTTGTTTGAATCATGATTTTTTAACGGCAAAGAATCTCACGTGTAAACACACCTTGCTCGGGGCTATGTCCAAGGTCGACTCCTCGACCGCCATGAGACCGTGCCTCCTGATGCGCGGGAATCGGATGTCCCTCGAAAATGGCATAAGCGAGAATCAAACTTGCGTTTCCATTAGGGACGACATGTCTTTTAACCACTTGACCAACATCATAGAACCTGTTTGAATTATGATTAATACTATTTATATGCTTAAGTAAAAATCAATATTATGGTGATCTCTAGTTAGCCCACTAGTGAAAACATATGTTCGCAAAAAAGAAAAAATAATCTGACAGAGATTTTCCAACTTTTGTTTAGTCTGTTCATTGACCGTCAGTTAAGTACAATAAGTTACCAACTAACTATGACATTAGTTGGTTATTTACAAATGACACCTCTAGGTTCTATTTATTACAATTGAGCCCCTGTACTATTTCTGTTGGTAACAATACCCCACCCTTGTTAAGAATTCTTGACCCAAGGATAACTACAACTGAAATCTGGCAGTTGAAACTCATATCACAAACCAAATCTATGTTTTATGTATATATAAATGTATATAGATATGTAATTCTGTGAATATTTTTAGGACAAATGTATTGGATTTAATCGATGCAACAGTAGCTGGATTGTGGTTACTTAACGGTAAGTAACTAACTATGTTTAGGAGTTAACTTTTTCGGTATTCAAGCACCACAATAACGGTCATGTACAAATGTATTTAAAGGTATCTTCGGTTCCAAACCAAAAGCACCATGATTAATCCGAAACCTGTTGATTAATCCAAATTCTCTTTCTCTAATTTTTTTTATAGGATTCACATATTGCAAACTCTGTCCTTTATCTTCAATAATTATGTTGGCAAAAAAGGAAAAAAATAATCTGACATACATATTGATTTTTGGGCCAATACACACGCTATCATCCGCATAGTTTGCCATTTCTTTGAGGGTGATAAGTAGTTGACATTGCCATTAAAATTCCTTGTGCTCTTGTAAACTCTTTCCATAAAGCACTATCGAATATGGCGTCTCTATCTGTTGAGGGCCGACTATGTAATTTATAGACATTATCGATAAAAACTTGAGCTTCTTGACTTGATGTAAAGGAATGCTCTAAAGACATGAAGTGGCCGTATTTTGTTAACCCATCTACTACCACAAAAATGACTTCTTTACCTCTTGACTTAGGTAGTTGGGTAAACCAGTGATAAAATCCATACAAACATCAAGGAACAAAAAAACAAAACTTGGAATAGGCTGCTGCAACAATCCTAGACAGTTGACATTCTTTGAGAATATCTTGTCTAAGAATCAAATCCAAGCCCACAACCAATCTATTCTCTCTTTTTACGAATCCGTCTTGTGACTTATAGTGAGTAGCTGAATCGCCATTTTGTAGTTGTTGAATCGATTTCCTAGCTTAGGTTAAGAACAAGATCAACAAGAACATGTGTTGGAAGGACACTGGTGTAGGATTTAGGGCCGGCCCTGGGGTGGGCGGGAGGACCACCGGCCAGGGCCCGATATTTCGACGGGCACACTATTTTTAGAAAAAAACCTGATATGTATACGTAAAAATTTCTTTTTAATAGGGTATACCTATACAAACACCAACATACGCTCACTTACATAACTATTCTTATGCTTTAGATTAGTTATTAGCAAATTCACTAGGTTTAGACCTTTATTGAGCTCAATACCCAATTTCGTTAAGGCTTAAGGGCACGTTTTTTGGAGCTCGAACAAGGTACACGAATTCTTAGGGCCTGGTAGGAGTGAAAAAGGTGGCACCTTCCACTCTAGAGAGAACATCAACAGATGCATTCTCAACCCCTTATAGTAAACTTAAAAAAATCTAATGGATGTTTGACTTGCATTAATACAACACCAATACACATGTTGGAAGCATCAGTTTCAACTATAAAAGAATAAAAGTTTGATTCAAATCATGCAATGTCAATACTGGTGCAGAGTTCAAAGCATATTTGAGCTGTTGAAATGATTTTTTTTTTCTAACGACGGCAATTTTATTTAAAAATAGAAAAACGGGGCCAGCTAGAAACTGGAAGTCCCAACAATAAATATATTACATAATGACATCCCTCACATTAAAGTCGCTCCACCTCTCCCAATCCAAATCCAAGAACGGAGACTTATTTTTAAGCCACATAAATGAATCTTCTTTTATGCCCCCCCCCCCCCCCTTCATAATCGAACAATGGGCATTGTCAAAGATAATCGCATTCGGAGCCCTCTAAATTCTCCAAAAAATCGCATAGCATATGACGAAGAGAAGTTTCTTCCACTTTGAAGAGCCTTTAAGCTTGTCAACTTCTCTCAAAATATCTTGTGCATTATTAATATTTAACATGCTTGAGCTTCTTGAGAGCAATTGAATCCACCCTTCTTAAGTAATTATGTCAATGGCTTAACAAACAATAATGCTATATGAAAATGGCTTAACAATAATGCTAAATGAACGGATAAACCTTCTATAATTGCCTGCAATCAACGTAGTAACCAACAATTACAGCTGTTGAAAATATTTCAATCAAATAGTAAATTAATATTAGCTTTATTAATTACCGAGTTATCAGCCAAACCAGTTTGTTCCAACTTGAGCAAACTGATTAAAGAAAGGTAGAAGGAGACTGTCCCGTTATCGGACGAATTTAAAGATCACGCAAAATTAAAACCAACCTGGCGATAGAGAACGAAGATCCTTGAACGAAAAATCTTGAACTGCACGGATGACTCCTGTCCTTAAAGGATTTTACACGCTCGTATTGCTGTGAGCTGCAGCGTAAACTCCCAGGATTTAATGCAGAACTAATCTGGTATTCCAACAGCAATGGAAACCAGAAAACGCGGAAGTTGGAGAGGAAACAGGAGCACACAGGTAGGAGGAGGTTGCGAAATTGTAAGTGAATGAATGGGTAGTAGGAGGCTTTTATTTATAGGTTGTGATCATACCAGAGAATGAGAAAAACGGGGATTGAGATAACCATTCAGAACCAATTCGGTTGCTGGATATATCCCATACGAAATCGAATTAGTAGAGATAATGGGATAACCCCCACTGTTTTGAATTCACCTCTATCTCCTTATCTCATTCGGTCCACAGATCTGATCCACCTGAACCGGACCTTAGCTAAAAAAAGCTCCGCGCGACGATGCGTACGTGCGAAGTGCAAAGTACGCCTCAAACGCGCCCATTCGCGCCTCAAACGCGACCATTCGCGAGCTCGCGGCTCGGCTCGGCGCTCGTGTGGGTTTCATCCACCTCTCAACCCGTTTAACACTTTGGAGGCCCATAAGGAGCAATCCCTTATAAACCACTCAAAGTTCACTCCATCCACCAATGTGGGATGGAGGAAACATACCAACTTGTATGTTTACCTTCAATATTTCCAACAATCCCCCACCAAGCTGGAATGTTTCCTTTCACTTAGACCGATGATGTCACTAGGTGTCACGAAGATTAAACCCAGTTTATGTTGATAAACAAGAAGAGACAGATTTTATGGTGTCCTATGGAATTAAACCATTAACCTGATAGCCCCCTTCGGTTTACCCCCACACATCACCAGCTGACTTTGCGTTCTCACTGAGCGCGAATATGGCCGTGCGCTATAAATCCTTTTCATGACCCTTTAGAAGATAAACCACTAATCTTCACTCGAGGCGGCACCACCCCTAGATCATATAGGTGAAGTTTTACATCATCCACGTTGCTTGGATGCCTCCAAAACTTTGTTAAGAGCATAAGCTCACCCTTGTTCTCGGCAACGACGTACTATCATACCTCACAAGGTTCTATCAAATTTGATAGTACCTTCTATCGTTAAGTGACTTCGTTTTTACCCATTAAACTTGAGAAATAGGAGCACTAAGTTCAAGTTGGGTTTCCATCACTAACAATTCTATTGTGGTTTTAGACCCATGTCTATCGCGGTATTCACAACCAAATCTCTCGTCAGAGGTTTAGTAAACGGATCTGCCAAGTTCTAACTTGTCTTGACATAGACAACCTTGATGGTACCACTTTCAAGCAGTTGTCTCACATAATTGTGCCGAAGACCTATGTGTCTTGACCTCCCATTATACACTGCGTTATATACTTTAGACAGTGTGGCCTCACTATCACAATACATGGGAATGGACGACATGGGAACATCCCACAAACGGATGTCAGTAAGTAGATCTCTAATCCACTCCGCTTCCTTACCAGCCGCAGCTAGTGCTATGAACTCAACTTCCATAGTTGAGTGGGCAATACACGTTTGTTTCTTGCTCGCCCAAGAAATTGCTCCTCCTGCTAGAGTGTAAATCCACCCACTTGTAGATTTTGAATCACTGGTGTGATCAATCTAGCTTGCATCAGAATAACCCTCGAGTATTCTGGAAGAAGACATGTATGTCAGTTCTAAGTTACTGGTCCTTTTCAGGTATCCAAGTACTCTACCCACTGCCTTCCAGTGTTCTGTCCTTGGATTGACAGTATACTGACTCAGTTTGCTTACAGCAAAAGCAATGTCAGGACGAGTGCAATGCGTTGCATACATCATACTTCCAATAGCACTCACATACTCCAGTTGAGCCACTGCTCTTCCAGAGTTCACTTTAAGTTTCACACTTGGATCAAACGGGATATTAAACTCTTTAATATTTAAGTGTTGAAACTTAGTCAGAATTTTCTCTATGTAATGAGATTGACTTAGAGAAATCTGACTTCCAGTTCTTTTCACCTTAATCCCAAGAATGGTATCAACTTCTCCTAGATCTTTCATCTTAAAGTTCGAGGACAAATATTTCTTAGTTTCAGAAATACCTTCAAGGTGAGTGCCAATGATCAACATATCATCAACATAGAGACAAATCACGACTGTATAACCGGGTTCGCACTTAGTATAAATACATCTGTCAGCACTATTGTGTCGAAACCTGAAAGCAGTCACAGTGGTATCAAATCTCTCATGCCACTGTTTAGGAGCTTGCTTCAAACCATACAGAGATTTAATAAGTCTACACACTTTGTTCTCTTGTCCAGGCATCACAAATCCTTCTGGTTACTCCAAATAAATCTCCTCATTTAGATACCCATTTAGAAATGTTGTCTTTACATCCATTTGATGGATGTACAACCCTTTCAAAGCAGACACCGCTATTAGAGTTCTAATAGAACTTATTCTAGCCACAGGTGCATAGGTATCAAAATAGTATATTCCTTCTCTCTGCCTATACCCTTTAGCAACTAATCTTGCTTTATAGGCAGAGATGGATCCATCTGGATGATACTTCTTTTTGAAAATCCATTTGGATCCAATAGGTTTCTTTCCCTTGGGTAGATCAGCTAATTCCCAAGTTCCATTTCCCATAATGGAATCCATTTCATCATTGACTGCCTCCTTCCACAAAGGAGCATATCTTAATGACATTGCTTCGCTGAAAGTTTTAGGACCATCATCCAAATTTACAGCAAAAATGACCTCTCTCGTCACTTTCTTTTGAGTTCCCTCAACCAGGTAAGAAAAGAAATCATCTCCATAACTTTTCTCTTTTCTAAATCTAGTACTTTTCCTTGGTTCTTCAACTATCGGTGAAGGTTGGACTCTTTTTTCAGAAGTACTAGAACCTGTGGTGTAGTTTGAGTTTTCATCATCTTTAGAAAACTTGTTCTCAAAGAATTCCACATCTCTGGATTCTACAACTATACCTGATTCATCATCCAACAATCAGTAAGACTTACTATGCGAAGCATATCCAATGAATACACTCTTGAAAGCTCGTTCTCCCAGTTTGAGTGTCTTTGGATCAGGTACGCGATAGTAGGCGAGACACCCCCAAACCCTCAAATGCTCTAGGTTTGGTTTTCTTCCTTTCCACGACTCACATGGGCTCGTAGGTATCACACGGCTAGTGATCCTATTGTGAACATAACATGCTGTTAACACAGCTTCCCCCCACATATTACGAGGTAGACCCGATTGATTTAACATACAGTTAGCCATCTCTACCAAGGTTCGGTTCTTTCTCTCAGCCAAACCATTTTGTTGTGGAGTATACGGTGCAGTTCTCTCATGTATGATGCCTTCTTCTTCGCAGAATGCATCAAACTTTCGGTTAAAGTATTCTCCGCCTCTGTCCGAGCGAAGAATTTTAATGCGTTTCTCTAGTTGTTTTTCAACCTTAGCCTTATATATTTTAAATGCCTCAAAAGCTTCGTCTTTTGAATGCAATAAATAAACATATAAGTATCGGTTCGAGTCATCGTAGAAAGTGATAAAGTATCTCTTACCCCCACGAGTAAGAACTCCATTCAGTTCACAAATATCTGAATGAATTAGTTCTAGTAGTGATGTATTGCGTTTATGGACACTAGGAAAAGGTTTCTTTGTGAATTTTGATTTTACACAAGTTTCGCATTTTTCAAAATCTTTATCTTTTAATTTTAATAAACATTTAGTTTGCATTTTTTCAATTTTTTTAATATTTGTATGAGCTAAATGTTTATGCCATAAAGAAATTGAACAAGCGATATAATCAGAAGATATAATTTCATTCAAATCAAAACCAATTGCATTACATTCACCAAAACTAGAACTATCACTACCACTATCACTATCACTTTCATTCCCAAACCCATCAATCACAGAAATGCCCCCTTCATCCGAGTCTACTTCTTCATCAATCCCATCTTCAGCTAAGTCAAGACGATACATTCCACCCGTGTTCTTTGCTTGACCCACATAGATGTCATTTAGAGAAAACTTCACACGGAGATTCTTGATAACCAGCTTGTAACCATTCCGATCAAACTTATCAGCAGAAACAAGACCCTTGGTGATACCAGGAACATGCAACATGTCCTGAAGGGTAACCACTTGACCATCTTTAAAGTTTAGTCGCACCGTGCCTTTACCACGAATATCTACAAGATGTCCATCAGCACATATCACCACTGTTCCTTGAGGAACAGGTGCATAAGTAAGAAACGAGCCACGATTCCCACAAACATGAACAGTGGCTCCAGAATCCAAAAACCATCCTCTACTTGCCACAATGCGTGTATATTGAGAAAGCATGTTCACCTCTCCAAGACCCACATTGGCTACTAGATTGGTGACTTTATCAACATCAATAGCACTTGTAGAACCAACCGTCGATCCAGATTTCCTTTGAGAGCACTCTCGTGCATACTGCCCAGTTTCTCTACAAACATGACATTTACCAGACCTCTTTGGTTGATGGTTGTTAGTGTGTTGTGACTTCTTGAATTCCTTTTTCTTTGGTGCTGTAAACTTCTTATTCTTTGATGATGCCCCTTTTCCCTTTTGACCAGATCCTCCAGCAACATGATTCACACTCGATCCGACTTTACTTCTTTTGTCCCTGTTGCGCATTTCCTCCTCAATTCGGAGGTGCTTCAACAGTTCGTCCAAAGAGTAGTCCCCAGACTTGTGCATCATTCTCTTTGAGAAATCTTTCCAATTAGGAGGCAGTTTTGCAATAATGACCCCTACTTGAAATATTTCTGGCAGCGGAATTGAAAGTGCGGTCAATTTGTTAACAAGAACTTGGAGTTCATGCACTTGCTCCAGGATTGACTTGTCATCGACCATTTGAAAGTCTAAGTACTTGGAAATAAGGTATTTGTTAGTACCTTCTTCATGAGCCTTGTACTTATCTTCCAAAGCTTTCCACAATTCTCTAGCACTTTTTACCGGCGTGTACAAGTCATAGAGATGATCCGAAAGAGAATTTTTGATGTGGCCCAGGCAAAGATCTTCAGCTTCCTTACGGACAAGTCTTTGCTTTGCCAAATCTTGATTCGGGACCTCTCCTGGCTCAAGAGGAGGATCTTCAGGGATTTCAGGCAAGTCAGGATCAAGGATATAGTAGAGTTTCAGCACAACTAGCATGAACTTAACCTTGTCTGCCCAACGAGTATAGTTCTGACCATCGAATCTGTCCAACTTGACAAAGTCTTGATTCATGAATCTCATATTGGCTGTTGGTAGTTCAGAGTCCATTAGTACTGTTGATTAAACACAAAAAATAAAATCCTTTAAGACTGTTGAAAATATTTCAATCAAACAGTAAATTAATATTAACTTTATTAATTAGCGAATTATCAGCCAAACCAGTTTGTTCCAACTTGAGCAAACTGATTAAAGAAAGGTAGAAGGAGACTGTCCAGTTATCGGACGAATTTAAAGATCACGCAAAATTAAAACCAACCTGGCGATAGAGAACGAAGATCCTTGAACGAAAAAACCTTGAATTGCACGGATGACTCCTGTCCTTAAAGGATTTTACGCGCTCGTATTGCTGTGAGCTGCAGCGGAAACTCCCAGGATTTAATGCAGAACTAATATGGTATTCCAACAGCAATGGAAACCAGAAAACGCAGAAGCTGGAGAGGAAACAGGAGCACACAGGTAGGAGGAGGCTGCGAAATTGTAAGTGAATGAATGGGTAGCATGAGGCTTTTATTTATAGGTTGTGATCATACCAGAGAATGAGAAAAACGGGGATTGAGATAACCATTCAGAACCAATTCGGTTGCTGGATATATCCCATACGAAATCGAATTAGTAGAGATAATGGGATAACCCCCACTATTTCGAATTCACCTCTATCTCCTTATCTCATTCGGTCCATAGATCTGATCCACCTGAACCGGACCTTAGCTAAAAATAAAAGCTCCTCGCGACGATGCGAAGTGCAAAGTGCGCCTCAAACGCGCCCATTCGCGCCTCAAACGCGACCATTCACGAGCTTGCGGCTCTGCTCGGTGCGCGTGTGGGCTTCATCCACTTCTCAACCCATTTAACACTTTGGAGGCCCATAAGGAGAAATCCCTTATAAACCACTCAAAGTTCACTCCCTCCACCAATGTGGTATGGAGGAAACATACCAACTTGTATGTTTACCTTCAATGTTTCCAACAAATACTACTAGTATAGGGGATAAAAATGCAACTATTACGGAATGTAAGGGCTAACTGGATTTGGGTTAGATGTGAAACCATCTTGTTCTCATGCTTGCCTACAGACATGTGCTTGTTTCTGCCATGCAATATTAATTAACTAATAAAACTAGATATTATTAAAATTAACCAATAAAATTAGATATTATTAAAATTAAAATTGTACATTTAGACCGAAATCGTCATTCTCGTTAATTGTAACGCCACATATGCTTCCCGCTCAATGGAGTCACGGATTGGGGGGAAATTATAGGCGAAATTAGTGGTGCCGCAAGGATAATAAAGGTTGGTTAACGGCTATATAGTGATCTCTATATATCCCGATTCACTCAATCATTGTTTGCCCTATATCCCTAATTTATACTTTGAAGCAAAACTGGTGTTTTCTTTATACCAATTCAAAGGTGCCCTGCCTTTGTAGTTTGCTTAGGCCCCCAAAAACGTTGGGACAGCTCTGGTGATCTGTAGTGGCGCCGATGTTCAGTGGCGGAGGGTGGCGACGACGATGGGTGGTGGCGGTGGTCGTGTTATTCGATGGTGGTGGCTAGTGTTCGGTGCCAGAGGGTGGCGGCGGCGGTGGATTGTGGCGGTCGTGGTGGTGGCGGAGGAGCCGATGTTCGGTGGCAGCGGTGGTGGAGGGGGGGGGGTGGTCGATGGCGGTGGTGGCGGCGGCAACACTGGTGGTCGTGGCGCCGATGTTTGGTGGCAGAGCATGGTCGGTGGTGGCGGTGGGCGGTGGTGGTGCAAGTGGTCGACAGTGTAGCATAACGCCGGCGGGTGGTGGCGGCGGCAGCGGTGAGTTGCTAGTGGTGGAGGTGGTGGTGATGAAGGTTGTAAGACCCTTACATTCTCTTTATAATTCATACGATATATAATTCATTTAAAATGCATTCATACAAAAACATCGACGAAATGACGTTTATATAAAGTTTAAAACCTTCAACGATATTTATTAACGTTTGATAAAACATTACTAAAGTATTTAGTAACAAAAGACATAATTTCTTTACGGAAGCTTCTTTACATGCGTATTCGGTTCTCTTTTAAGAGCTTGATCTTCATCCGCAAGTTCGTTTCAGTTACATATGACCAAAACCATTAAATTGTTAGCCAAGATTGCTTATAATAAGTTTTAACAAGTTTTTAGAACCGATACAAAGCAACAACAACAAAATTTTTAGTTTTTAACCCGTCGCGTGGCGCGACGGGGAGGTACGTTAGGTGTTGCGTGACGCGACTAAGCTCGCGGGTCGTGACAAAGCTATGGCTTCTCATCGCGTGGCGCGAGAGCGTCATTTCGACAGAACCCTTTGGTTCAGAGCTGCACTTTTACTAGCCAAACTTGTTTATACGAAAATGGACGTAACTTGTCCAATATTGATCCGAATTAAGCTCCGTTTCTTCCTACGTGATCGTAATTCGATCATCTATAATATGGAATCATAATCCAACATCTGAATTTACAACTTTCTTAAATTTAAGCTCTCGGCTTATAAAATTTTAATTTATTTTGACCCGTTTAAGTTTCAAACTTCACTATTGTCCCAATAGTTTTCATTTTTACACTAGCCTTACAAAATGAATATTTCCTATTCGTAAGGCGTTAATCATAACTTTATACGTCCGTTATGACTTAAATGCAATACTTGTTTGACCCATTCGACTACAACTAGTCGAACCTTTATTTCATAATTTCCTTCATATGAAACATTGAAGTTTTAGTCATACTCAAACTGAGTTTTTGACTATAGACCTGCATTTTGTATTCTCGGATAATGCATTTTAAGACTTTTCACCCCACAACCGGGTATAAATTCGGAGTCATTTAGCATGAAACCTTTCCTGTTTACATTAAGACTCACAATTGACCCATTCGGTCTTTTCAATGATATCCATCGCTTTCACACAACTAAAATATCATAACTTTAGTTGTTTTGACCCGTTTGGTTTTTCTATCGAAATCCATCACTTTTTATCTACCAAACATTCGTTATTCAAGTTATTTTTGACTTGTTGAACATTATAGTGGAATCCACCACTTCTACGTTTTTACTTATCACTATACTCTAGTGATTTCGGTCGGTTAGTACATACGGAATCCTCCGTTCTAGTAATAACCAAACTTCATAACGATTTAATTATTATTCAAATAACTAAACATTAGATACTAATGAAATTTTAAGAAGCGTATAGCCGCGTACCTTTAAAGCTTTCTTTTCAACCACTTATCCGTGACGCCTTGATTACTTGACGATCCACCCAAATTGCCTATAGTATACAAAGCGAACATATCGCTTAGAATTCTTACTTCTATATTCAACACTCAATGCTTCTAACTAGTCAAATAAGTGATTCTTTCATATTTCTCACTTATTTCAAGTTCATTCAAGCAATTTATCGAACATCTTGTATGCGAATCATTACAATAACATTACCATGTTCATAAGTAATTTGTTAACCATATCAAAGCACCCTTTTCATATTCATGTGACAAGAATACTATGACCAACACTCGAATTTGCATCATAACAATTAAATAACATCAATTATCCTAATGATTCAAGTGTTTATCACAAAACCCATATAACCCACATATGATAATCAATTCTATAAGTTATGACATGAATTTATCAATTTCTTGTCTAAGACTTGTTCATAGACTTGTGTTCATCCTAACTTAACCATAACATTAAAGATTCATTCAAGAATCTAAACTATAAAAATTCACGATGAATCAAAACATCACCAAAGATCAAAATTAAGCATACCTTGTGATCTTATAAGTATAATGATCACGAATTCAGCTTGGAATCGATCCTTAATCGATTTCTTCTTTGATTTTTGATAGAATTTAATGAATTAAGGGTTAAGAAAAAGACCCTGTTTCTTGGCTTTTGATCAATCCTAGGATTCTCACACACAAAAGTGTGTTTTAATCCTTATCTCATTTAATAAAACAATCTTTCAAGACTTGTCACCTTTAGTCCCTCAAGATACTAGGATTTATAAAAGAATTAAAAGCCCTAACTTCCCATCGTTTTATAAGTAAAATTTTAACTAGGTTAATTGTTCATAGTTTTAATTTTACTATTTCATTACCAATATTAGTACTTATACATTCATACATGCATATATATATATATATAAATATTTTAGGGGTGTTACAAAGGTGAGAGAGGGGATGGAGTAAAAAAAACAAGTTGTGTGGATGGAACGAATTTGAGTGAATGGAATGCCCTATGTAATGGGTGATTCCATGTCGCCACCCCTGACCCCTTGTCCCGGGAGCGGTGTCGCGAGATCCAGATTAGTGCTATCAGTGTTTATTAATTTGGCAGCGGAAATTTACATTAGGACCGTAGATAGGAAATAGTTTATCAGAGTAAAATACCATATTTTTATTAATAATAAATACATGGGAAAAACCCAAGTTTCCATTATAATATGTTTATAGGGATAAACCCTAATTTATTGAAATAAAACTTCTTTCTTGTTTAGGTAACTTTTATAGCCACTTTTCCAAGCCTTCAGTGCTCTCCAGCTGACTTCTATTTGGCTTTCAAATTTTGTTACCTGAAACACGTTTTAAAAACATTTTATCAGCAGGAAATACTGGCGAGTGCATCCCAATTTAATCAAAACAAGTTTTTATCATTTTACAGTATTGAGGGCGATTACAATGTTTCTATCTACCAAATTACCACCTACGCTACTGTCAATCATGACTTGTGGTCATGTTACTATTCACAGTATTAGTAACAAGTAATGTATACAAAACCCCAACATACCGATAGTAATTGTAGAATACAAAGACTCAATCACTGTTATTATAATTTAAAACAATTGAGGTTTGTATAAAAATGTTTACAAAAAATAGATGTACTCACATTGCTGTTTTAGATAATGTTACTACTTTTTGGTGACTTCCTGGTTATAATCTATTAAAATTAAACAATGCACACGTGTTAGTAAGATAACCCAATTTATATTAGCTATACCCCCGAGACAGAATTCCAACGACTGAGTCAGGCAGAGCCTTGACATGCGTTACGGAGCTCTAGATAATTAGGGCAGAGTAACTAATACGTAACCGGGGGTTATAATACTTACAACGAGGCAGAGCTTCGCTTTTTAGGGGTATACTATCCGAATAATATTACACTATTATAAGGATAGAGAAAGAAAAGAAATTTTGAACGACTTTAACTAAGCTCGACTACTTCTTACATAGGCTGGACATAGGGCGGCTCGCGGCCCGCGATGCCCCCTTGTTCTTCTCTCGCTGCCCGCGAGGGATCTAGACTAGGTTTTAGCTTTGGCCAGTCACGAGTGTATGTTGTCTGGGTGTCTTGCGACGTGGCACGTTGTGGTTCCGCCACTTAACTCTCGGTTGCGCCCCGCGAAGCCCAGGGTGAACCCTTTCGCGGCCCGCAAGCGACCAATATTATTCGTTTTATTTTATTTTTATTAATATAAAGGTATTTTAGGTCCGTTTTTCGTATACGGGGTATATTTTAGGACGCATAGGGGTATTTTAAGGGTTTTGGGAGAGTTGTTATGTCCTCCCCACCTTGTTTTAGATCTCGTCCTCGAGGTCTACTGGAACAGGTGTGGATATTTCCTTTGCATTTCTGATTCTAGCTCCCACGTGTATTCTGGTCCTCTCTTGGATTCCTATTTTACTTTGACCAGAACTAATCTCTTGTGTTTGAAATTCTTGATCTTTCTATCTTCAATCTGTAGCGGTTTCTCTACAAACTTAAGTTTCTCGTTTACCTCTATATCCTTAAGATGTACCTTTAATGTTTCATCTGCTAAACACTTCTTGAGATTACATACATGAAATACATCATGTATTCCTGCCATTTCCTCTGGCAATTGTAGCTGGTAAGCTACTGGTCCTATTTTTCTAATAATCTCAGAAGATCCAACATACCTGGGGCTTAGCTTTCCCCGTTTGACGAATCTAACCACTCCTTTCCATGGAGAAACTTTTAATAATATCTTATCTCCTACTTGAAATTCCAACAGTTTTTGTCTGTTATCAGCATAACTCTTTTGACGATCGCGTGCTGTTTTCAGTCTTTTCTTGACTTGAATAATCTTGTCTGTTGTTTCTTGTACTATCTCTGGTCCAGACAGTTGTTTTTCTCCAATTTCTGCCCAACAGACTGGAGTTCGACACTTTCGTCCATAGAGTGCTTCAAATGGTGCAGCATTGATACTGGTATGATAGCTGTTATTGTAGGAAAATTCTATTAATGGTAAATGATCGTCCTAATTTCCTCCGAAATTAATTACACAAGCTCTAAGCATATCCTCCATTGTTTGAATTGTCCTTTCGCTTTGTCCGTCCGTTTGAGGATGATAGGTTGTGCTTAGTTTTAACTTGGTTCCCATTGCTTTCTGGAAACTAGTCAAAAAATGAGAAGTAAAACGGCTATCTCTATCAGAAACAATAGACAAAGGAATTCCATGTAATGAAACTATTTTAGTTACATATAACTTGGCTAATTGTTCCATATTGAAAGTTTCCTTCATAGGTAAGAAATGAGCAGACTTGGTTAATCTATCAACAATCACCCAGATTGCATCATTACCTTTTCGTGTCTTGGGTAATTTAGTAACAAAGTCCATTGTTATCAATTCCCATTTCCATATTGGCATTTCTGATTGCTGCAATAAACATGAGGGGTTCTGATATTCAGCTTTAACTTATGAAAAGGTTAGACACTTAGCAACATAGGTTGCTATATCCTTTTTCATTCCTATCCACCAGAAATTCTTTCTTAAGTCTTGATACATTTTATCATTACCAGGATGAATCGTATACTTAGATTTATGGGCTTCTTCTAAGATTCGGTGGCGTAGGTTTCCTTGTTTAGGTATCCAGATCCTTTTCTTATGGAATCACCAAATTCCATCCGTTCCTTGTTCTAATTCCTTAATCAGTCCTTTAATCTATCAGTATCGTCCTTGATTACTGTTTCTTGTATTTCTCTAACTTGCTCATTTAAATCTATCTGCAAATTTATCTTGAGAGAACGTACTCATCTTGGCTTTTCATGATACTTTCGACTTAAAGCATCAACTACTACATTAGACTTTCCTACATGATACTGGATATCATAATCATAATCATAATCACTAAGAATCTCCATCCAGCGTCTCTGTCTCATATTTAATTTCTTTTGCCCAAAAACATATCTTAGATTCTTATGATCGGTGAAAATAGTTAACTTACTACCATAAAGATAGTGTCTCCAAATTTTAAGGGCAAAAATTATAGCTCATAATTCTAGATCATGGGTCGTATAATTCTCTTCATGATTCTTAAGTTGTTTAGAAGCATAAGCTATAACCTTTTGACGCTGCATCAACACACATCCAAAACCTAACTTAGAAGCGTCACAATAGACTATCAAGTCTTCAGCTCCTTCTGGTAACGCTAGTATGGGTGCCTTGGTTAACTTTTGCTTTAGAATCCTAAAAGCTTCCTCCTGTTTTGGTCCCCATTCAAACTTAATTGATTTGCAAGTCAATTTTGTTAAGGGAATGACTATTCTAGAAAAATCTTGAATGAAACGTCTATAATAACCTGCTAGTCCAAGAAAACTTCTCACCTTCGATGGTGATTCAGAGACTTTCCACTTAGTAATCGCCTCGATTTTTGTGGGATCTACATGAATTCCTTCACGATTAACCAGATGTCCAAGAAATTGCACTTCCTTTAACCAAAATTCGCATTTTGAAAATTTAGCGTAAAGGTTTTCTTTTGTCAGCAAATTTAAGTGTATAAATAAATGCTCTGCATGATCTTCTTTACTCTTAGAGTAAATGAGAATATCATCTATAAAGACAATTATGAATTTATCCAGATATGGTTTACATGTTTTGTTCATCATGTCCATAAATGCGGCTGGGGCATTAGTTAAACCAAATGGCTTGACTGTAAATTCATAATGTCCTAAGCGTAAATCGATCTTAGAAAAGAATCGAGCTCCTTGCAGTTGATCGAACAGATCATCGATTCTCGGTAGTGGGTACCGATTTTTAATTGTAACCTTGTTTAATTCTCAGTAATCAATGCACATACGCATTGATCCATCCTTCTTCTTGACAAACAAGATTGGTGTTCCCCATGGCGATGAACTAGACTGTATGAAACCTTTCTCCAGAAGTTTGTCCAATTGTTTCTTCAGTTTTTGCATCTCTGCTGGTGCTAAACGGTAAGGTGCCTTGGCAATCGGTGTTGTCCCTGTATTAGGTGAATTCTGAATTCAACCTCTCTATCTGGCGGTAATCCAGGTAACTCTACTGGAAAAACGTCTGAGAATTTAGATACTACGGGAATATCTTTTAATTCTTTTCCTTTAGTATTAATGATTTTGGAAATCATATATACTAGTGATCCTTTCCTTGCACAACTTGTTGTTTTCATCACAGAGATGAATTTTGTGGACTTAGTTGTAACAACCCTCATTAAAAAGTCCTATTTATATTATTATTTTATTCAATAGGAAACCCTAATTAAGAGACCCAAGTGATTCTGCGCAAAACCTACAAATTCCAGAACAATCAGAATCAGGATTAGGGCCCCAAAAACTCAGGGGGGGCATTCCCTACTCAACGATTATCTTTATATCTCGTTGTCTAAATTAAATTTTACGAAAGTGTCGACTCAGCAAGCCTACTTCCACACGTGGCGACCCTATGGCGAAAAATGACCCTTACGGACCGTAAGGGTTTATGCTTACGGTCCGTAAGCAATGCCAATTTTGTGTATAAATAGCAGGCTTTGGGACTTGCTTCTGTGCGTTCATTCGACGATAAAATTCGACTCAGGCGCGGAGATATCGTCCAAATACTCACAATTAACACACACAAATCACTAATTGATGCTGCAATCAGGGTATTAACTCGATCGCTGCTACGATTCAATGTTCGATCAATTAAACTATCCAACGATTGTTTAAGTGCCGCTCAAATTGAGTTTATACTTTGTTATTCATCGTGATTTCGACTTGAATGTTTGAGTGCTGTTCGAAATCGGACTATACTCTGTCATTCGTTGTGAATCCGCTGAATTGTTAAGTATTGCACTTTGTCATTCGTTGTGAGGGTTTTATCTCGTGAGTTATCGTAAATGCTGTATTAGTTACTTACCTAGTTTGTATGCACTAGGTTACCAGGCTAAGAAATAGGCTAAGCTCTGCTCAAATTAAATCTGCAATATATCAAGGATTATCTGTAAACTAAGCTTTGCCCGTAGAAATCTGCAATGTGAGTTCATTTCTCTTTTCTCACAGTTTGTGAGTCCACTCTATTTTCTCACAGTTTTATCACCTTTTTGTGATACAATTATATTTACAAAGGCTTTACAGAATCCTAAATGGTTACCAGTTATACTTACAGTGATTAAGTTTTTATATTAACTGCTGGTATGAAAGGTTTTATATATTATTTGATTCTCGTTATTAATTGCCAGAAAGTTAGTCAATATTTAGCATGACTACAATAACAGTGGAAATTATGCATTCTACTAAGATTATATTTTAGTCTTATTCACGTTAATATATTAAATAATGATATTACAATTAATTAATTGACATATTATATTTGATAAAGTTATTATAGTTTGATATAAAATGCTATATGTCATTTTCTGGATTAAATGGTTTTATGCCATAAGTAATATATTTGACAAAGTAAATGTCACGGGACACAATTAAGTCCAGAGTCACTAGTTGATAGAATGATCAACAGTGACATATTCAAAGACACTAGTTGAGAGAATGATCAACAGTGTTATGACCAGAATCACTAGTTGAAAGAATAATCAACAGTAATATGACCATAATTACTAGTTGAAAGAATGATCAACAGTAATATGACCAGAATCATTAGTTGAAAGAATGATCAACAATGATATGATTAAAGTCACAGGAATCGCCTAGTGACAGATAAATTGGATAATAGTAAAATATAATTACTTGATAAATTCACTATTGGATGAAAGTGAGCCAATGAGTGATATGATTACTGTCACATCGGAACTGCCACCATGTGGTAAATACTGATTGAGTTGGGTAAATATAAATAGATATAAAAACCTTAATACTGTAAGGTATAACAATATATTTTTATAAAAATGGAATGAATTCACTCAGTATTTTCGCTGACAAAACCTTTTTCAAACATTTTTCAGGTAATTACAGTAGATTGGAATAAGAGCTGGATACGACACTGAAAGGCTTCAAGAAGTGGCTTATTTTATTAATTAAATCAAATTAAGAAATATTGTTTTATGTAAACAAATTTATCTTATTAAAGCTACCTTTATAAAACATGGGTTTATCCCATCTATTTAATAAATAAAATCCGGTGTTTCTAAACTCTGATATTTTTCCTAACTCACGGTCCTGATGAAATTTCCGCTGCAATATTTTATAAAATTAATCACCGGTACCGCTGGACTGTTCACGGCTTCTGATTCCGTCCAGGGTGGGTCGGGGGTCGTGACATTAGTTGACTTATCTCATTTAATTGTGATCTTTTCACCCTTTGGTGAATTTACCTGTACTGACTTTTGATCACATAGAATGCTGGCATGATTGGCTACTAACCGGTCCATTCCTAATACAATATCAAATCTAGCCAGATTCATTGGATACATGTTAGCAATAAAATTATGGTTTAAAATTTCTATTCTTGCTCCCTGCAAGATTTCAGTAATCTTAATGGATTCTCCATTTGCCGTTTCTACCAGACATTCTTGTTGAATTTTAGTTAATGGTTGATTGAGAAGTTTGCAGAACGAAGTATTAATAAAACTTTAGTTCACACCAGAGTCAAGTAATACTTTAGCCAAAATATCATTAACTAAAAACTTACCGACAATCACATCCGGAATCATCTTGGCTTCTTCAGCTGTCAAAACAAATGCTTGGGCATTCTTAGTAGTTTTGCTGTTTGTTGCTGGAGCTAGTTTCGGACAGTTTGGTTTGATATGTCCCGTTTCTCCACAGTTGAAGCATAGCTTGTTGCCGGGTTTTCTCCTGCAGTCTTCTTCTTTGTGTCAAGACATTTTGCCAAAGTTGCAGTATGTCGAGCATTTTCCTGAATGTTTCTTCTTGCAGGACTTACAGTAAGGTGCAGAGGTAGAACATATACTTTTCCCACAATAGTTATTTCCATAACGAAATTCTTGGGTAAGTCTTTGGGCTGGGTTCTTTCTCTGGGTCTCTCCTTGCGTATGTACTAATTCATCAGTCAAGGTATTGGCTAATTCTACTGCTTCTTCTATGGTTTGTAGTCTAGCTGCCTTGACTACATGTCTGATTTCACTAATTGATCCCCAAATGTAACAGGAGATTAATACTGGCTCTGGTGAGGCTAAGGTTGGCACTATTCTAGCATATTCGAAGAATATGGTAGTGTAACCCTTGCAGTCTATTTCAATCATTTTAAGATTTAAGAACTTATTAGCGATTTGTTCTTTTTCATGAGTGGGACAAAATTTCCTTTCAACTATATCCTTAAAGTCAGTCCATTCCATATTATAAATTTTATCACTTCCTCTAGACTGGAGAATAGTATTCCACCATTCTAATGTTGCATTCTTAAAAAGATTAGAAGCAAACATAATCTTATCTTCATCTACACATTTACTTATTTTTAAGACTGCCTCTGCCTTTTCTATCCAACATAGAGCTGCAATGGCACATTCATTGCCAGTGAATTCTATTGGTTTGTAAGACCAGAATTCTTTGTAAGAACAACCATATGACATGGTTCTTCTTCTTTTTGGAATAGGGAGTTGGAGTAGCGGTCCATTATTCACGCTATGACTTGGTTCACTAAGTGGTCGTTTACTTCCACTTTTATTATTTTCTGCTTCTTTAACAGACTTGATAATATATGGCATAGCATCTATAATTTCTTGTGCTACTATATGTTGAATGGCACTATTATCTAATTGGTTTCCATTATTATCATTATTCTGGTTTTCCTGATTTACTTCGTTGTCCATCTGAATTTACAAACAATTATCAGGTATTAATATCACAGAATAAGATTCAATGCAAACAATCACACAAACAAATTGATCAAAAACGTCGAACATTGCGACTTTTACTCTTTTCATATATATATTTATTACAATCCTACAACTGAAATTTAAACACACTACTAGGTAGGCATCGATATATATTAGGTTATCTATTTTAGTTGATTTGATTTTTTTAAACTACACACACACACACACATATATATATATATATATGGGATTGTTCATCCCGAATTGCATCTCTCGCTCGTCGTATTTCCACACGAGCTTTTCTCCTATCTATTTTATCATCTCTCCTCCCTCTATCAGTTCTTCACCATATGTGCGAAGTTCCTGCACATTCTCGTCACTCATGGGTGGTCGTGGTGCGGGTACTGAGGTATCAGTTCTCCATATAGGTATGGGTTCTTTAATATCTCCTGAACATACTGATCGTTATCCCAATACGGATCTAAAGGGTTAAGGTTGGTATACTGTGCTATGGGATTTGGTAACGGTTCTTCATGTGGATAGAGTTCTCTATAATCCCAATGGTCATCTTCCCATGGATCATACGCTAAAGGATTTGGTGCTGGGATTCTAGGTATCTCGTCAGGGTCAAATGCTGGTATAGGAAATTGGTTTCCTGGGTTAGGTTCTATCTCCATTGGTTGGGTTGGAAATAGTGGCAATGGTTGTGGTGCAATTATCTGATCAAGGTTTGGATCTGCTGCAATGGTGGCTAGCATATGAAAGTTTGCTAACTGTCTATTACCTACTTCTTGGGTTTGGGCATTGACTTCCCCATTGGCTGCTGCCAACGCTCTTTATTGCTGTAACTTTTTCATCCTCTTTCGTCTCTCATGTGCTCCCTTACTAAACCATCCTCTCTTTTTCGGGGGGAACGGTTCTCCGGATTGTGACTTAAAGAAAAAAATTCCCTCTTCCGTATCAGCAGAATACCCCGAAGGATTTGGTTGTGACGAGGTTCCTTCACTCTTGCGAAAACTATCTAGATGACGGTAGGCGTCAGACGTACCTTGCTCACTCATACTGTAAACTAACATATTGTCAAATAACACAAAAAATAATATACATATTTACACATAATCACATAGATTATTTCCTAACAAAATTGATAAAATATTGGTGTCAGCAGAACACTTCTATGGCTTAAATTAGTGGCTGTAGCTCTGATACCACTTCTCTCTGTCGCAACCCCTGACCCCTTGTCCCGGGAGAGGTGTCGTGAGATCCAGATTAGCGGTATCGGTGTTTATTAATTTGGCAGCGGAAATTTACATCAGGACCGTAGTTAGGAAATATTTTATCAGAGTAAAATACCACATTTTTATGAATAATAAATACATGGGAAAAACCCAAGTTTTCCTTATAATATGTTTATAGGGATAAACCCTAATTTATTGAAATAAAACTTCTTTCTTGTTTAGGTAACATTTATATCCACTTTTCCAAGCCTTCAGTGCTCTCCAGCTGGCTTCTATTTGGCTTTCACATTTTGTTACCTGAAACGCGTTTTAAAAACATTTTATCAGCAAGAAATACTGGCGAGTGCATCCTAATTTAATCAAAACAAGCTTTTATCATTTTACAGTATTGAGGGCGATTACAATGTTTCTATCTACCAAATTACCACCCACGGTACTGTCAATCCTGACTTGTGGTCGTGTTGCTATTCATAGTATTAGTAACAAGTAATGTATACAAAACCCCAACATACCGACAGTAATTGTAGAATACATAGACTCAATCACTGTTCTTGTAATTTAAAACAATTGAGGTTTCTATAAAAAGATTTACAAAAAATAGATGTACTCACATTGCTGTTTTAGATAATACTACTGCTTTCTGGTGACTTCCTGGTTATAATCTATTAAAATTAAACAATGCACACGTGTTAGTAAGATAACCCAATTTACATTAGCTATACCCCCGAGACAGAATTCCAACGACTGAGTCAGGCAGAGCCTTGACATGCGTTACGGAGCTCTAGATAATTCGGGCAGAGTAACTAATACGTAACCGGGGGTTATAATACTTACAAGGAGGCAGAGCTTCACTTTTTAGGGGTATAATATCCGAGCAATATTACACTATTATAGGGACAGAGAAAGAAATGAAATTTTGAACGACTTTAACTGAGCTCGACTACTTCTTATATAGGCTGGACATAGGGCAGCTCGCGGCCAGCGTCGCCCCCTTGTTCTTCTCTCGAGGCCCGCGAGGGATCTAGACTAGGTTTTAGCTTTGGCCAGTCACGAGTGTAGGTTGTCTGGGTGTGGTGCCACGTGGCACGTTGTGGTTCCGCCATTTAACTATCGGTCGCGCCCCGCGAAGCCCATGGTGAACCCTATCGCGGCCCGCGAGCGACCAATATTATTTGTTTTATTTCATTTTTATTAATATATAGGTATTTTAGGTTCGTTTTTCGTATACGGGGTATATTTTAGGACGTATAGGGGTATTTTATGGGTTTTGGGAGAGTTGTTATATCCTCCCCACCTTGTTTTAAATCTCATCCTCGAGGTCTACTGGAACAGGTGTGGATTTTTCCTTTGCATTTTTTATTCGAGCTCCCACGTGTATTCTGGTCCTCTCTTGGATTCCCATTTTACTTTGACCAGAAATAATCTCTTGTGTTTGAGGTTCTTGATCTTTCTATCTTCAATCTGTAGCAGTTTCTCTACAAACTTAAGTTTCTCATTTACCTCTATATCCTTAAGAGGTACCTTTAATGTTTCGTCTGCTAAATATTTCTTAAGATTACATACATGAAATACATCATGTATTCATACCATTTCCTCTGGCAATTGTAGCTGGTAAGCTACTGGTCCTATTTTTCTAATAATCTCAAACGGTCCAACATACCTAGGGCTTAGCTTTCCCCTTTTGATGAATCTAACCACTCCTTTCCATGGAGAAACTTTTAATAATACCTTATCGCCTACTTGAAATTCCAACGGTTTTCGTCTGTTATCAACATAACTCTTTTGACGATCACGTACTGTTTTCAGTCTTTCCTTGACTTGAATAATCTTGTTTGTTGTTTCTTGTACTATCTCTAGTCCAGACAATTGTTTTTCTCCAATTTCTGCCCAACAGACTGGAGTTAGGCACTTTCGTCCATAGAGTGCTTCAAATGGTGCAGCATTGATACTGGTATGATAGCTGTTATTGAAGGAAAATTCTATTAATGGTAAATGATCGTCCCAATTTCCTCTGAAATTAATTACACAAGCTCTAAGCATATCCTCCATTGTTTGAATTGTCCTTTCACTTTGTCCGTCCGTTTGAGGATGATAGGTTGTGCTCAGTTTTAACTTGGTTCCCATTGCTTTCTGGAAACTAGTCCAAAAAATGAGAAGTAAAACGGCTATCTCTTTCAGAAACAATAGACAAAGAAATTCCATGTAATGAAACTATTTCAGTTACATATAATTTGGCTAATTGTTCCATACTGAAAGTTTCCTTCATAGGTAAGAAATGAGCAGACTTGGTTAATCTGTCAACAATCACCCAGATTGCATCATTACCTTTTTGTGTCTTGGGTAATTTAGTAACAAAGTCTATTGTTATCAATTCCCATTTCCATATTGGCATTTCTAATTGCTGCAATAAACCTGAGGGTTTCTGATGTTCAACTTTAACCTGTGAACATGTTAGACACTTAGCAACATAGGTTGCTATATCCTTTTTCATTCCTATCCACCAGAAATTTTTTCTTAAGTCTTGATACATTTTATCATTACCAGGATGTATCGTATACTTAGACTTATGGGCTTATTCTAAGATTCGGTGGCGTAGGTTTCCTTGTTTGGGTATCCAAATCCTTTTCTTATGGAATCTCCAAATTCCATCTATTCCTTGTTCTAATTCCTTAATCATTCCTTTTAATCTATCAGTATCGTCCTTGATTACTGTTTTGGTCAAAAATTACCTAAGCAATTAAGTGATCAAATTAGTTTTATGAGGTAGTGTGCTAACAATGTGTATTGAAAATATTCTGATTTAGTTGTTTATAAAAATGATTTTCAGGATATAGGTTAGGATACCGAGCTATATAAACAATCAAACAATGAGCAGAAAGGTAAAGGTTGACACGAGATGTACGAGGAAAGCCCTTGGTCAATCTAGATCGCCGGCATAAAACCTCGGGAACTAACAATCGCAGCTGCCTTGTTCTTCTTATTACTTCAAACTTCAGGATACAGTGCAGGATATTGTACGGATCAGCTAAGTGTTACAATGAATTTCTAGTGTGAGTGTTGGTGATTGCAAGTGATTGCAGCTTGTAGAGAGCAAAAGTGTGTGTGAAAAATTATGTGTGTCTATCGATCCGTACGTTCCTTTATATAGTAAAATAGAAATAACAAACTATCCTATAAAATCGGGATGCTTGGAATATTCCTTCCGAGACGTTGAAGACCCTTTCTTCCGGTTTCAACGTCTTCATTTCAACTGAATAGCCCGAGTTTCCAGGAGAAGCAGTCCACTCGAATGTTATAGACCTGCCATGCTAATCTGCATGTGAATAATTTGTAACTACCATGATACTGCACAGGATGTTACCAATATCCTGATCCGGTATCCTGGTCACAAACAAAAGTAATAAACTCAGGATATAATTCAGGATATGGGTTCAGAAAACCACCCATAACAATTGTCCCCAAAATATATCTGTTAGAATCATAAATTCAAACGGATATATTTTAAACTTGTCACGTAGATCGAGGAAATTATGATGATTAGACGCTTGAAATGACTATGTGCAACTTCCCACGCGGTTTTTACTCGATGCCTATCTATGAAGCCGCTATATCTTCTCTCTTTTTGTTTGAAAATCAACCATCCTCATCAGAATCTCCAGGTATTTTCTACTTTCTTTTTTCTCTAAGCTTTTTCTTGTTTAGTTCTCCGATGGCTACCAGAACCCGGTCTCACTCCGATGAATCCGCTTCACCGTTTGACAACCAGAATCTGATCATACACCCTGAGAAGGAGGTTTGTTCTTTTGACAACGCCGACATCGCGGCCTTAAGAGCTTCCGGTGCCTTCCCCGATAAAGCGGTGATTCGTCCGTTTGACCGGGGCCTTCGGTCAAACGTCTCTTCTAAAGAATGGATCTGTTTTCCAGCATACCCCTTTTCTCTCGGACTCCGATATCCTTTCCCTGAATTCATCATGCAATTCTTCCGTACCACCGGCCTTAGTTTTGCACAAGCAATGTCCATGGTTTGGAGAGTACTAATCGTGCTTAACCAAATCAAGACCCTTCACATGCCTAACCTTTGCATTGAGGATATTCCTATTGCCTACCGTCTCCGTTCACACGGCAACAGCCGTTTCTTGCTTTTTTCAACATCCAGCAAACCCCTCATCCTCAAAGTAACTAGGAACGAGGATGGATGGCAACGGAAATTTTTCTTTGTTAAGCGAGACTCTATTGCCGAGGGTGATAGCCTTCCGGTGAAATGGTTGACCTCCGGTTGGGTCTAGGGTTTTAAATTATCCCCAAACACATCCTGATGTTGTATCTTGCGCTAATATCCTCACATTTTTTGTGCAGCAAATCTCAAAGAGTTGGCTCCTCCCACAGAAGAATCTGAAAAAAGAATCAAGGCTATTTACCGACTGCCGGAAAGTGACAGGAGCTTTTCATCACATCTTGCAAGTTCTAGCTAATACTCCTCATCCGACATGTCTGGTAAGTGTTATACATCTTTGCATATATTTAATTAGTTAAATATAAAAGAAAAGATTTAGAATTTCTCCCTTATATGCAGCACCAGTCAAGATTCCAGAAACTTTGGATCTTGAAGAATTGGACAGTTACTCTGGCCATATCCAAGTGAAGAAGGAACCAGTCAGGTCGTCTACTGCATCCAAGCCTGTATCCAGCTCCAAGACCACTGCTGTGCCCAAGCCTTCTCCTGCCACCAAGCCCCGTGCCTCAAGTTCTTTTAAAATAAAGGAGACAGACTCTCCAGCTTCCTCTGAAACCTTCCCCTATGAGAACCACGGGTTCCTCGAATCCAGTGGATATATAACAAGCTTTCTTAATCAGGTACATATTCTTATCCTATATCCTGCACATATATGTTGATCATGCATGTTAACTATCCAATGTATACTAATACCCGTATCCTTTGATTGCAGGGCCTTGAATGCCAGACAAGCCTTTATGAAGAAAGCTGTGGGTTGAATAAAATGCTGGAAGCGAAGCTGAAGAAGGCAGAGATCACCATTGCTGACCAGGGAGTGATAGCCGCCGCCAAGTCACAACATTATGAGGATAAATACAAGGCTGTGACCCAGGAAGCCAAGGCTGCCATCAACAAGGCCAATCAAGATGCTCAAGCCAAGCTCGATGCCGCCCATCTTCAATACGATCAGGATATGCACACCCACCGAGAGGGTCTCAAAGGATCCGTCGTAATTTCCCTCCTTCAAGCCAGGCTAAAGATGGCTTATGAAGCCAAGGCCATGGGCTTTGAATGCCCTTCCTGGAATATTGATGCCTGGGAGGCGAAGTTGAAGGATCTTGGTGGTAATCCTGTGGAGCATCCTGCTAAACCTATGGCTGAGGAATCTTTCAAGGTGGCTGAAAAGGCGGTTGATGCTGGTGGTGACGCTGGGAAGAATGCCGGTGATGATGCTGGTGCGGGTACTAATGAAGCCGTGGTTGAAGAGGGTGTTTCCCCTTGAAAGCAGCGAAGTAGGCGATGATGGATATTGATGCCTAGGCCGGAGCCCACTTTTTTATTTTGATGGTTGTGTTTAATAAACAATTTACTTTCTGTCTCTTGAACAATTTAAATTCCTACACTTAGAACAATTTGATAGCCAAAGGTGGAAGGATACTGAGTTTCAGGACGAAGCCCTTGGTCATCAATCTTTAGTATGCTTTTTTGAACAATATAACAGTTGAAGGTGGAGGGATCTTGGGTTCCAAGTTGAAGCCTTTAACTGTTTAAGTACGTATGTTAAAAACTAATTGTGCTTTTGGTGGATGGATCTCGGTTTGAGATGAAGCCAAAAGTACAATCTTTTGCTATGTTGATAATAAACTAACCCTTTTAGCCTTATCTGTTTTTGTTTGTATTTCCTTTGCAAATTTCATTGCATGTGTTTAATTTGAATGTAACTCTTAATATTTCAAATATTTTGACCAAGTATCATGAGGAAATATCTTGGTCAGGATATTCTCAATATTAAAAAACATTCCATTAAAACTTTGTGAAGCATATTTCCAAAAACTTAGGTTACTTAGATAAGGCTTCAAAAGATGGAAAAAAGAAAGGACATACCTAGAATACTTAGGAAATAGATTCCAACTTTCAACCTCTGAACCCTTTGCAATATTTTCACCATAGATGTCCCCTGTCTGGAACAGTTAGGAAATCAATTTTCATCCTTCGTGTGTATCAAGATGAATGTTCCCTGTGTATAATACATTTGAATACTCAGGAACTTTTTGATTCATACAGCAATCATGTGTGAACACACTTATGACCTACTTTAGTATTATAGGGGATAATCCCTAAATATCCTGGAGATATATCCTTAATATTCTGGGGATAAACCCTGAGTATACTGGGGATAAACCCATGTTTCCATGCACTACAGGCGGGAGTGTTCAAAATCCAAGACTTAGAAAGGTGAAAACCTTTAAACCTTAGAGAGTATGAAAATACCCTTTCGTGAGAGAGGGTGATCAATCCTCATATACCTTAAGGATCCGAGATATAGCCAATAATAACGAAATTATCAGCCACTTTTACATGAACTGGTCCCACCATCTTGAACTATTCCTAGATAACTTGCGCTCCAGGCGAGGTGTTTAAACCCAATTCGGGAGAAAGGTGAATACCTTTAAACCTTTGAAGGGATCAGAATCCCTTAAACGTGAGAGAGGGGACCAATCCTCTAATCCTTTGGTTTATCTTGAGTACATATCCTAGAGTAGCATCCTGAAGCATATCCTACAAAACACCTTCAAACTAAGGTGGGTGTTAGCTTGGCTAACACCCCTCCGATGCTTAAGTCAGTATTGGGTTTTAACAAATAATAAATCATATAAAAAGCAAATAGAATGCGTACCATCCCGAGTTAGAAATTAAATTCTAAACTCATTTGAAATAAAGCTTAAGGTGTATAGCGTTCTAGGATCTTGGTAACATATCCCCCTGCATATTCTTGAGTCGGTATGCTCCTTTCCCAGATTCTAACTCGACTTCATAAGGTCCTTCCCACTTCGGGGAAAGCTTCCCATCAGCATGATTAGTAGTATTCTGAAAATCCTTTCTTAACACCCAATCTCCAACTTGAAACCTTCTAGTCCTTAGATTTTTGTTATAAGCTCTGGATACCCTCTGTTGATATGCTGCCATCCTCAGCTTTGCTGCATCTCTTATTTCATCGACAGTATCTAACTCTTGGCATAAAGCTTCAAGATTCTTCTCAGGATCCCGCAGATTTGATCTTGCTGTAGGTATCACCATCTCTGTTGGGATCATTGCTTCTGTTCCAAATACTAAGGAAAATGGGGTTTGCCCAGTTGCACTCTTTACTGTTGTCTTATCAGCCCATAGGACAAATGGTAGTTCTTCTGCCCATCTCCCTTTTTTAGCACCTTATTTCTTCTTTAAGTTTTTGATAATTATTTTGTTTGAGGATTCTGCTTGTCCATTTGCTTGAGGATGTACTGGAGTTGACGTAATCATCTTGATCCCCCAACTTTTACAAAAACCAGTGGTTCTCTTGCTGATGAACTGAGAGCCATTATCACAAATTATCTCAGCTGGTATCCCAAATCTGGTCAGGATATTCCTCTTGATGAAGGATACCACTTCTTGATCCCTGACTTGGACAAAGGCTTCAGCTTCAACCCACTTGGAGAAATAATCTGTCATTGCCAGCATAAAAACTTTTCCTCCAGCCTTTGGCAATTTTCCCACTATATCCATACCCCACTTCATGAATGGCCAAGGGGAAGCAATGGGATATAATGGCTCAGCAGGTTGATGTAGTATATTGTTGTGCCTCTGACATGCGTCACATCTTCGAGCATATTCTGCAGCATCTTTCCTCATAGTCGGCCAATAGTATCCTGTTCTTAGCACCTTAGAGAATAATGATCCGCCCCCAGTATGGTTGCCACAGTCTCCTTCGTGTATATCCTAAAGTACCTCCTTGGTTTCAGGATCCTCCAAGCATCTTAGGTATGGACCTGCAAGAGATTTCTTATACAAAACATTATTTGTAATAGTAAAACGAGATACCTTCATCCTGAAAGCCTTAGGATTCTCATCCTTTGGGATTTCTCCTTCTTTAAGGTATTTCATGATTGGAGCCGTCCACGATTCAGGATTCTCTTCAGGACACCCATCATCAGGATCCTGGACACTTGCTTCTTTCTTATCCTGAGACTTGAAGTGTTCCATCGCAGGATACAGGATATGTAGCATTGGTATTTGGGTTCCTTCCGGTATCCTGACTGATGATCCCAAATTTGCCAAAGCATCTGCCTCAGCATTATCCTCCCTTGGTACCAGTTCAAGTGTAAAAACATCGAAATATCCTGCTAATTTTTTGAGAATTTCAAGATACTCGATTAGCTTTTCCCCTTTGACTGCATAGGACCCATTGAAATGGTTAGTAATTAACAAGGAATCAACATATACTTGCAAACATTTAATGTTCATATTCTTAGCTAATTCTAATCCTGCAATCAAGGCTTCATACTCTGCTTCATTATTAGTGGCAGGAAATTCACACCTAATAGCCTGGGGTAATATGACCCCTTGTGGCGATTTTAGTAGTATACCTAATCCTACACCTCTTACATTAGATGCACCATCAGTATATAATGTCCTGGATTCTAAAGTTTCTCCTAGTTGTTGTACTTCTAGGTCTACTTCATTTTGAATATCACTACTGAAATCAGCCACAAAATCTACTAAAGCCTGAGACTTTATAGCATTTCTAGGTTCATATACTAGATCATAGGCACTTAATTTTACTGACCACTTAGCCATTCTACTCGACATCTCAGGTTTCCTAAGCACATTTTTAACAGGATAATTAGTTTTAACATGAATCCTATGTGTCTCAAAATAATGTCTAAGCTTAGTTGATGCCATAACTAGGGCTAATATCAATTTCTCTAAGTGCGAATATCTAGTTTCAGCATCTAATAAACTTTTACTAATATAATAGACAGTATACTGCTGACCTTCATGATCCTTTACCAAAACAACACTTACTGCATTCCCTGATACCGCAAGATACAGGGATAATGGTTCACCATCCTCGGGCTTCATCAGTAAAGGTGCAGTTGAAAGATATTTCTTTAATTCCTGTAAGGCTGCTTCATGCTTTTCTCCCCATTCGAATTTTTTATTCTTCTTCAGGATATCGTAGAATTCCTTGCATTTCTCTGAGGATCTTGATATAAACTTGTTCAATGCTGCTACTTGTCCTGTTAATCTTTGCACATCTTTCATGTTGGATGGTGACTTGATATCTAGGATGGCTTTTATCTGTCCTGGGCTTGCTTCTATCCCCCTTTTAGTTACCATATATCCTAGAAACTTTCCTGCCCCCACTCCGAAATGGCATTTAGCAGGATTCAGCTTTATGTTATACTGGTCCAGGATATCAAATGCTCCTTCAATATCCTAGAGATGATCCTTAGCCTTCTTGGACTTTACCACCATATCATCAATGTATACCTCCATGGTGTCCCCCAGTTTGTCTTTAAACATAATGTTCACCAATCTCTGGTACGTTGCACCTGCATTTTTCAAACCGAAAGGAATAGCAGTATAAAAGTAAATACCCGTTGGTGTCTTGAAAGCAGTATCCTCCCGGTCTGAAGGTTCCATTTGGATCTGCTGGAATCCTGAGTATGCATCCATAAAGGTTAACATTTCATGACCGGCAGTTGCGTCCACCATCGAATCTATATGAGGCAGAGGAAATGGGTTTTAGGGCATGCTTTGTTCAAGTCTGTGTAATCTACACAAACTCTCCATTTCCCATTCTTCTTTTGAACTACGTCCACATTTGCTAGCCACTTGGGAAATTTGACTTCCCTAATCATCTTGGATTTCAGCAATCTTTCAACCTCTTTTTGTATAATTGCGTTTCTTTTAGGAGTAAACTTCCTTCTCTTTTGCTGAATGGGTATTGAAAGACCTGTCAATTCCAAGCTTGTGTGTTATAATATCCTTAGAAATACCTGTCATATCCTCATGCTTCCATGCGAACGTAGACATCCTGCATTTCAAAAAGTTAGTTAACTGACTTTTAATATCCTGAGGGATATTGGTTCCTACGAGCACCGAGATATCTGGATTATCCTGATCCAGGATAATTTTCTTAACATCTTGCTCTGAGGCCTCCATGATATCCTGGGCTCGTATCTTTAATTGCTATCCTGCTTTAGGCTTCGTTGAAGAGTTAATTGAGGAAGAATAACATTCTTTTGCCTCTTGTTGATCACTTTCCACCTTAACAACCCCCCAAGGAGTAGGAATCTTGATACACTGAAGATAGGTTGATGGAACAGCCTTCATGTCATGAATCCATGGTCTGCCCAATATAATATTGTAGCAGGATAATGAGTCCATGACACAGAATCGTTGCATTGAATTTACTCCTTCAACATATACTGGTAGCTTTATCCCTCCCACAATATTCTTAGCCTCTCCACTGAACCCTACAAGTACAGTGGACTTTGAAGTGATCTCCATTTGGGAAATGTTCATCCTCTTCAGTGTTTCTAGCTGAATAATGTTGACAGAATGATTAGCAACATACAATGTGATTACCAAACCATCATGATGAGGATCCTGGATGCTATCCCGATCATCATCATCAAACGTTGTGACTTTATCAGTTGTGAGGGTTGTCATTCTGGACGGCTTGTCCCCCTTTTCTTCCTTAGCCTCCTTTGCATGTCTTTTTGCTGCAGAGTAAGAGGTTCCACAAATGTCGGATCCTCCTGAAATGAAGTTAATTATCTTGGCATCTGCGGGAGGTGATGCTGCTCGTTCAGGATCCTTCTCAGTATCCTGATCCTTATTCTTCTTCCTTCCCAGAAGATCTTCCAGGTATCCTTTGCTCAGCAGATAACTTATCTCCTTCCTCAGAGCTATGCAGTATTCTGTCATATGTCTGAAATCCTCATGGAAAGCACACCATTTGGATTTATCCTTCCAATCAGCCTTTTGCTGGTTCTTTCATGGCCATCTCGCTTTATCTCCCAAACCCTGAATGGCATACATTAGCTCGGGCACACTAACAGAGAAACAATATTCTGATAATTCAGGATAATCTTCAGGATCCTCATCTTCAACAGCATTCACTTTCTTGCTGTCATTTCTGCCATATGGCTTAGAGCAATATGGCTAATATGAGGATTCTGACTTCCTGTTAGTTGATTCGTATGTCGAGGATGAATTCATCCTCTCTTGCATTTTCTTGTCGTCTTCCAGTCTAATATATCTCAAAGCCCTATTCCGAGCTTCATCCAAGTTCCTTCAAGAATTCATCACAAGATCCTGATAAAACTGGGAATCCTTTTGTAATCCCATCTTGAATGCTTGGACTGCTGTAGCAACATCAAGGTGTGGGATATCCAAGGATTCCCTACTGAATTTGTTCACATAACCCCTTAGGGATTCTTGAGGTCCCTGTGTTATCCTGTAGAGATCACTGGTTAGTTTTTCAAAACTTCTACTGCAAGAAAATTGACTGTTAAACAAATTAACTAAATGAGCAAAAGATGTAATTGAATGAGGTGGAACATTTAGAAGCCATTTCAAGGCTGATCCTGTTAGAGTATAGCTGAAGCCTTTGCAGAGGCATGCTTCCTTGAGCTCTGGTGGAATAGGGTTAATCTCCATTCTCTCCCTATACTGAGCAATATGTTCCTCAGGATCCGTGGTTCCATCATAAAGCTTCATATTGGGAATTTGAAATCTTTTTGGAATTTCAGCATCACATATAGGATATGCAAACCGAGATATCATGTGACTATCCTGGGATACTTATGGAATTGGTTGAACAACCCCAGGTACATTGGATATCATATCCTTCAACTTCTGAAGCTCCCTAGAGAGTGCTGACGTCACACCTGTATCCTGCAAAGATCCAACACCCTTAATAACAAGAATATTAGTATTATTAGACATGTTACCAGCCTGAGGGTTCTCGCCATATCCTGGAGCATATCCTGAACTTCTCACAGTTGACACCCTGATTGATGAGGGTATCTCAGGAGTATGGCTCTGGGAATGGCTAGGTACAATATTGCCCCGGTTATCCTCAGTATATACTGCCGAGCTGAAGTTCAATGCTCTGGGCTGTAAGGGAGTGACAGTATTCTCAGCAGACCTGTTTGAGCTAGATTTCAAGAGTTGTATCTCTCTTATCAGCATTTGATTAGTCTCCTGTTGCTGCTTCATCTGGTCCTGTATACTACCAAACAAGGTTAGAATTTCATCATTAGAAGCCAAAATAGAAGTTCTCCCTGAGGCAGCAGATCCGTGGATATTTTGAGTAGGAACAATATCCCTAGATGTGTGAGTTTCAACCCTCCTCGGAGGAGCTTGAGGTTGTGAAGAAGCTTGCGTCCTTGGAGGTGCAGAGGTAGAACCTATACTTTTCCCATGATAGTTATTTCCATAACGAAATTCTTGGGTAAGTCTTTGGGCTAGGTTCTTTCTCTGGGTCTCTCCTTGCGTATGTACTAATTCATCAGTCAAGGTATTGGCTAATTCTACTGCTTCTTCTATGGTTTGTGGTCTAGCTGCCTTGACTACATGTTTGATTTCACTAATTGATCCCCAAATGTAACGGGAGATTAATACTGCCTCTGGTGAGGCTAAGGTTGGCACTAGGGGAGCAAACGAGCCGAGCCCGAGTTTGACCAGGCTCGAGCTCGATTAACTTACGAGAGCTTGGGCTCTAGCTCGGCTCGATTCGAGCTTTGTTCTCAAAGCTCGAGCTCGGCTCGTTTGTATTTTCTCAAGCTCGAGCTCGGCTCGGGCCCGACTCGTTTATTATCTATTAATTAGTATATTAAATAAAAATAATATAAATAATAGACTTTTTAAGCTCGCGAGCTCGATAAGTGAAGCTTGGGCTCGGGCTCGTTTACTAAATAAGCTTATTTTTAGGTTCGAGGTCGGCTTGTAAACAAGTTTAAATAAGCTCGGCTCGACTCGGCTCGTTTACACTAAGGCTCGATAAGGCTCGACGAGACTAACGAGCTTCACATGCGAGGCTCGAGCTCGGGCTCGATAAACAAACGAGCTTTATTTTTAGGCTCAAGCTCGGCTCGGGCTCGATAAGGCTCGATTCGTTTCGAGCTTTTTCTCGAGCCGATCTCGAGTAGCTCGCGAGCCGCTAGGCTCGTTTGCACCCCTAGTTGGCACTATTCTAGCATATTCGAAGAATATGGTAGTGTAACACTTGCAGTCTATTCCAGTCATTAAGATTTAAGAACTTATTAGCGATTTGTTCTTTTTCATGAGAAGGACAAAATTTCCTTTCAACTATATCCTTAAAGTCAGTCAATTCCATATTATAAATTTTATCACTTCCTCTAGACTGGAGAATCGTATTCCACCATTCTAATGCTGCATTCTTAAAAAGATTAGAAGCAAACATAATCTTACCTTCATCTGCACATTTGCTTATTTTTAAGACTGCCTCTGTCTTTTCTATCCAACGTAGAGCTGCAATGGCTCCTTCATTGCTAGAGAATTCTATTGGTTTGCAAGACCAGAATTCTTTGTATGAACAACCATATGACATGGTTCTTCTTCTTTTTGGAATAGGAAGTTGGAGTAGCGGTCCATTATTCACGATGTGACTTGGTTCACTAGGTGGTCGTTTGCTTCCACTTTTATTATTTTCTGCTTCTTTAACAGACTTGATAATATATGGCATAGCATCTATAATTCCTTGTGCTACTATTTGTTGAATGACACTGTTATCTACTTGGTTTCCATTATTATTATTATTATTATTATTATTCTAGTTTTCCTGATTTACTTCGCTGTCCATCTGAATTTACAAACAATTATCAGGTATTAATATCACAGAATAAGATTTAATGCAAACAATCACACACATAAATTGATCAAAAACGTCGAACATTGCGACTTTTACTCTTTTCATATATATATTTATTACAATCCTACAACTGAAATTTAAACGCACTACTAGGTAGGCATCGATATATATTAGGTTATCTATTTTAGTTTATTTGATTTTTTTTCAAACTACACGCATTTATATATATATATATATATATATATATATATAGGGTAAGGTTCATGTGAGAACCACCTTTATTGCGAGAACCGCGAGAACCAATGTGAACACAACCTAAAATAGCTAAAAAACATAAAAAAAACCCAACCCCCCCCCCTCAAAAAAAAAAAAACCTAACCCCCCCCCCCCAAAGCTAAATGCTAAAAACTAAAACCCCCAAAAAACCTAAAAAAACCTAACCCCACCCCCCAAAAACCTAAACCCCCCACCCCCAAAAACCTAACCCCCCCAAGCTAAAATGCTAAAAACTAAACCCCCAAAAAACCTAAAAAAAATCTAAATTTTTTTTTCTTTTTTTTTATATATTTTTTATGTTAAAATCGCTACTTTAAGTAGCAAAAAAAAATTTAATTTTTTTTGGCTACTAAAAGTAGCGATTTTAACATAAAAAATATTAAAAAAATTGTGTGTTTTTTAGCTATTTTTAGGCATTTTTTGGTTGTGTTCACATTGGTTCTCGCGGTTCTCGCAATAAGGGGTGGTTCCTAACGGATCTTTGTCCTATATATATATATATATATATTAGGGATTGTTCATCCCGAACTGCATCTCTCGCTCGTCGTATTTCCACACGAGCTTTTCTCCTATCTGTTTTATCCTCTCTCCTCCCTCTATCAGTTCTTCACCATATGTGCGGAGTTCCTGCACATTCTCGTCACTCATGGGTGGTCGTGGTGCGGGTACTGGGTCAGGGTACTGAGATATCAGTTCTCCATACTGGTACGGGTTGTTTAATATCTCCTGAACATACTGATCGTTATCCCAATACAGATCTAAAGGATTAAGGTTGTGTTGGATCTGAGTTTGTTTCTGATTGTATTTTACGTTTGAGATTAAGATGAAAATGAAAGAGTTGTGCAGCGGAATTAATATGGAAACAAACTTTGCATACAATCAAACGAGAGTGTTGCTTTGATCAAGACATTTTCAACAAGAAACCGAATGATTGAATTAAGTTTCAACAACGATTACAAGTTATGCTTGAATACAAACTCCCCCTCAGCCAGAGCTCAGCGTTTGTTCGTGCAAAGAAGACGGTATTGCAAGAGCTAATAGAACAGTACAAAGTACTGAACTATTTATAGGCACTAGCAAACCACTGAGCATCTTTAGCTGACATCACCATGAAAGTGACATCTAACCTTCTAACAAACTCTAACCTCTGATCTATACAAACACTGATATACTAACTACTGCTATTACATTTCTTTACATACAAGACACTTAAACAGCTGCTGCATCCTTCCACTGCTGTGAACCCAGCAGTGCTTGTCCGGATCAGCAGTACTTGACTCAAGGCAGTAGATTGAATCAGCAGAGCTTTGGTCTTCTATCAGTCTTTGACATTTGGCAGTAAATGCAAGGCAGCAGTTGTAGGTCAGCACTTAGTAAGATCAGCAGATAGGAGGTCAGCAGATATGAAACCACTTTCAAGGGGAGAGATTTGTATGAACCAACTGTAATCGTCTGCTTATTCTGGATCCACTGCTCTGATCCAGTTTTGGCTTTAATTATCTGTTCCTCTGATAGGGATCAATCCCAACAATCTCCCCGTGGAACAGATAATGCCAAAACTCTTCATTATTTGTGGAAATCTTTATTGCCTCATCAACAGTTCCCTTATCTGACCTTTAAATTGTAATTCGAAGTCTAGGGTATCTGTATCTTCATCATCCCTGCTAAGTGGAAGATCAAGGAGATCCTGCAAATCTTCAAGACTCAGGCCAAGAGCTTGTTCCCTTGATATTTTCTCCACTTCTCCACCAGACCTGAGCAAAGTCAATACGTAGGTCTGTTTGTCAGTTTCCCACTTTTGTATTTTTGAGCCTGGTGGGTTTCTTGGGAGATGTTTATTTGCAGAAGTATTTGGTGAGGCTGACCTATTCATAGCTGGCTGAGCAGCACTTGCAGATTGTTCTAATTCAAGATCTTCTTTTATCATTACTTTCGTGCCTGCTTTTACAATGGCATCTCCAGCTAATAGATCTTGAATTGTTTCCATACTCAACTGGTTTTTGCTCCTTCTTTTGTAGATGGCAGCACCAGCTGGAGCAGTGGTTCTTTTAGCTTGCAGCTTTGGTGGTCTTTTTGAGACCTCTGCTTTGGAATAGTCAGGCTTTTGTGGAACTCTAGGATCTTTCTTCCTAAGTTCCTCTAAGCTTTTATAGGTTGCCCTGACTCTATCTTCTCCCCACTTTGTCACAGAGTTCTTTGACCCATAATCAGCTGCAATCAGCTCCTCTTTCATTCTCCTTAACTCTAACATCTTCTCAGCTTCAAATTGTTTAAACTTTTCAGGAGGAGTCTGCTTGACCTTATTTTTGATCATGTCTTGAATCCTGGCTGCTTCTTTTTCAAGCTCAGGAATGGTCCAGTTCTTGTACATGTGTTTCTCTCCCTTGTATTTCTTGTAGGTCATGATGTTCTCAATGTAGTCTTTCCTCAAGGACTCATCTGCCCTTTCTGAAATTTACTGACATACATTTTTAGCAAAACGCTCCATAGCATTGACCTGTGAGAGTAAAAACTGATAGTTTTGTTGAAATTCTCTATCAGATTTCCCTTTTCTGTTTTTGATTGCAGTATCCTCTACTTGTTTGGCCTTGAGTTTCAAGTATTCTTCAATATTGTTGGGCCTGGGATATCCTGCAATTGATGGCAAACTCCTTTTGGCTGGGTCATCCTCATAATAAAAGGATTTTATTTCTTCTCTAACTGCAATGAGTTCTAGAGGAAATGAGACACCAGCAGGAGGTAGTGGTTTTAAAATTTGAGCTGAAGAGAGAGGTATGGGTTTTGGTATTGTGACAAGAGCTGAAGATTTTGAAGATGTTTGTGGTGGTGAAATGTCATCATCTTTGAGAATTAGCCTTCTCCTTTTTGTTTGAGGAGAGGCTGATGATGATTTGGATGGAACAGTGGTGGTGGATGTAGTGGCAGTGGTTTGTGATTGACTAACAGTTGTTGAAACAACTGGTGTTTCAAACACTGTTGTCATTACAGCAGATGTTTTAACAACCACTGTCTTCTGCTTTTTGGTAGGAGGTGATTTTGTTTTTGGTGGTAATGGTGGTAAAGCAGTGGATTTGGTGTATTTTGAAGTGGTGTGTGTTGAAGTGAGGACAAATGTTGAAACTACTGAGGTACCAGCAGTAGTTGATACAGCAGGAGTTACAACAGCTGTTTGGGTGGAGGTTTGATGCTGATGGCTTTTGGATGGTGGTTTTGGAATGTGCTTTGGAATTCTGGATGAGGTGGACTTAGGTTTCCTTTTTGTCTTAGGATTTTTAGTATCCTTTGAACCAGAACAACCCTGCTCATACAGCTCCATGAAAGCTCTTTTCTCCTCATTCCACCTTGAAATATCCTTTGCCATTCTATCTCTTTTTACACTTGCTACTCCTTCATCAAGTGCTTCTTGAGTAACATCAACCTTCTTACTACCATCTGGCACAGGAATTTTTCTGGTCATAGCATCCTTTTCAGGTTCAATGTAGAGACCATCATCTATTCCTTTCTTCTTCCACTCCTGAATTTTCTCCCCCTTTTTGGCATTATCGTCTGGGAGTTGATCAATGAAAAGTACTGTTGGAGGAGCAGTGCCAGTGGTTTGCAGGATCTGAGTTTTGAGAGCCTTTAAATCAGCCTGAGTGTTTTTGAACCTTGACTCCATTGCATTTCTCAGCTGTTGGACATGTTTCTCATGTTGCTGATCTGCTAATTGTGCTTGTTGATGGAGAAAAGGTTGAAACAAATTCCAGAGCTCATTTGTAGCAGATGCCCTTTGTGGAGCAGGTGCTTGAGATGGAACAGCAGTTGATTGTACCTTTTGTACTTGTAACACCTGTTGTAGCATATCTTTGAGTTCTGCAACAGAGTTATCAAGTTTTTCAATACGATCCGTCAATTTCTGGTACTTTAAATCATCACCCAAGTTAATGGGATCATCTGATTTCCCACTAGCAGTGGTTTTATCAGTAGTTGATGTAGGAAGTATACTCCAAACATTAACCACTTATGCCCCTTTGTCTTGGTACTGGGGTCTTCTTCCTTCAACACTTGACAACCTTTTGATGGTTCCAGTAGGATAAATAAATCCACTGGTGGTTGGAAGAGGTGCTATATAAGGAATTGCCTCCAAGGAAGTCTTATTAATGTAACCACTGTCCAAATGTAACCCAGTGGGTGTAACAATTGTAGTGGCTGCTTCACTTGGATTACCACCAAGAGTTACTTGTAACTCAAGGGGTCTAACCTCCTCAGGTTGTGTTGGTGGGTTAGCAAAGATTGATACATCAGACCCAGTCAGTTGTTGAGGTATATTCTCATTGATAGGTGATTGAGAAGGACTGGTTAATGCCTGGTTCAAATCAATTGCATCCAGCAGCAGTTTAGTTGGTGGGGGAATTGTGGATGTGAAGGGTGGTGTAGAAAGTGGATTTGCCCCGGGTATTGAGCTGTGGATGATAGAAACGAGTGTTTCCAGAGCATCATGATGTGGAGACCCTATTTGTACAACCTGTTCTTTTTGTGAAGAAGCAGGAGGAGTTGTGGTTATGGGTTGAGATATTTGTACCAACTGCTGTGAGGAAGTAGCAGCAGTGGTTTCTTGTGACATTTGTGTTGTCACAGGCAGGAGCTCTGGTATCTCATCCTCCAGAGTTGCCTTTTTGATGGGTTTTGTGGGTTTTTGAGTTTTTCTTTTTGGCTTTTTGGAGATTTTAGGTGTGGGTTTCAAAGCAGTTGTGCTGCTGCTTTGATCACCTTGAGCAGTGGGCTCAGCAGCAGATGCCTGAGGAGCAGTTGTAACTGCTAAAATCTGCTCAGGCACCTCTGCTTGTGTTTTGCAAGGTGCTAACATTCTTGAAAAAGTTTCAGTTGTTAAACTGTTTATTTGAGTGGAATCACCTTGGTTTATTACAGCTAAATCATCCTTACTGAATTTCTTTGCAAAATAGTAACTTAAAAACCTTGGAAACAGTAAGAATGATTTTGTTTCAACATTATTAACCAAATCTTTAAAAATTTCCCGAGAATAGTTAAAATTTTCTCCTTGAAGAATTGCATATCCCAGATTTTGAATCTTTAAAGGGATTTCATTGAAAGAAGTGGTTTTGTTTGAAACACATAGTAGGAGGGTATGAAATAAAAATCTGGTTGCAGAAGGAAAATAACCTTTTTCTAAATAACCTTTTTCTAAGGTAATTTTCTTCATCATTGTGGCTTCATACCCTCTCGCAATGAAGTCAGTTTGTAACTCGTTTTTAGTGAAAGAAATTTTACCTTCCTGATCACCGAGTTGAAAGACCTCTGAAATGGATTGTGGCGTGATTTGGACAGCTTTACCCTTTATAGAAGAGTTTATGGTGGTTGCAGTGTCTCCTTGTTTTTCAAGGGTTGCATTCTTCCAGAACTCCCTTTGGGTCGCCAAATAGATTGGTGCATCGGCGGTGAACAAAGTTTTGTACTTTGATTTTGCCATGATATCAATGATGGAATCGAAAACATTTGTGGTTCCAGGTTTTGTGAGAAGACCCAGGAGATTGTGAGATGGTTTATGTGGAATTTCAGTGGAGATTGCCTTTTGAGAGGCTGTTTTCGAAGATGATTTGGAGGAGGGTTTTGAAGATGACTTCGATTTTGTCATTTTGAAGATGAATGATCGAAGAAATTTGTGAGAGATGAGAAGAAAAACTGCTTTGAGAAGAGAATTTTTAAGAATTCAATTCGACAGTAAAACCCTGTTTAGGTGGTGAGTGGGGGATTTTATAGGGAAGAAAGTGAATGCTGAGGTTGCAGCCGTTACAAAAGGTCTGACCATTATGTACTGCCCACGTGACAACCCCTGGTGAAAGTGAAGGACAGTACTTTTGTGAAAGTGACTGATGAAGGCAGTGGTATGAAAGCAGTGGATGATTTTCACTATCAGTGGATAGCATATCAGTGGATAAGACACTGCTTTTGAACAACAGAGTTTATCAAAGGAATGAGAGAGCAGGGGTTGACTTTTAGCAGTGGACAGACTTTTGAAGTAGAGCAGACTTTTGAACAATCAGTGGTTAATGGCAGACTTTTAAGGATTTTAATGAAAAATATCATTTTTAGCTATTTTTAAGGATGGAGTTTTGATTTTCTGAAAACATTTTGTTGCTTTTATTCATAGAAAAACAAGATGTTGCTTGTTATTCCATGTTCAGCATCCCAATTCTAGAGACCAAGCTTTCAAAAGTGGCTGTATCAAGTGCTTTTCTGAGCACATCTGCCAGCTGATCTTTAGTTGGGACATGATGCAGAGAAATCAAACCTTTTTCATAGCAATCCCTCACAAAGTGATGTCTGATGTCGATGTGTTTGGTGGTTGAATGGGAAACTGGATTTTTGATGATATTTTCTGCTGCCTGGCTATCCAACATTAGTGGTGTCTTTAAGGCAGTGATACCAAAATCCAGTAACTGATTTTGAAGCCACAGGAGTTGGGCTGTACAGCTTGCAGCAGCAATGTATTCAGCTTCAGCAGTGGATGTTGAAACAGCTGCTTGCTTTTTGCTTTGCCATGAAACTAAGCAATCACCTAGAAACTGGCACCCTCCTGATGTGGACTTCCTTGTGGTGTGACATCCAGCAAAGTCACTGTCTGAGAAACCTGAAAGCTTGATGTTCCCATTAGCTGGATACCAGATAGCAAGTGTGGGAGCACCTTTTATGTATCTGAAGATCCTTTTTACAGCAATAAGATTTGATTTTCTGGGAGCTGATTGACTTCTTGCACAGACACATGTTGCAAACATGATGTCTGGTCTAGATGCAGTTAGGTACAATAAAGACCCAATCATGCTTCTATAAAGTGTTTGGTCAATCAGCTCATCCTTTTCATCAGACATGACCAGCTTATTTGTTGCCATGGGTGTGCTGCATGGTTTACAATCATTCATATCAAATTTGGTTAAAAGTTCTTTAGCATATTTGCTTTGATGAATGAAAGTTCCATTTTGCAATTGCTGTACTTGGAGACCAAGAAAGCATTGTAGCTCACCCATTGCACTCATTTCAAACTCTGCTGTCATGAGTTCTCTAAACTCTTCACACATTGAGTTACATGTGCTTCCAAAAATAATGTCATCCACATAAATCTGGACAATCATTAAATCCTTCCCTCTCCATTTTAAAAACAATGTTTTATCAATGGTACCTCTTTTGAAACCATTTGAGAGTAGGAAGTTGGAAAGAGTTTCATACCAGGTCCTCGGTGCTTGTTTCAGGACATACAAGGCTTTGTTTAGCCTGTAGACATGATCTGGATAAAATGGATCCTCAAAACCTGGAGGTTGACAAACATATACCTCTTCTTGAATTGTACCATAGAGGAAAGCACTTTTGATATCCATTTGAAACACCTTCATCTTGTGGTTGACAGCAAAGGCCAGGAACAGTCTAATTGCTTCTAATCTTGCAACAGGGGAAAATGTTTCATCATAATCAATCCCCTCTTCCTGTTTGTAACCTTGAACCACAAGCCTGGCTTTATTCTTGACAACAATACCCCTTTCATCAGTTTTGTTCTTAAAGACTCATACTTGTTATCTTTTAAACTGGCAGTGGTACAAGCTCCCATACTTGTTATCTTTTAAACTGTTGGAGCTCCTCTTGCATGGCTTCTACCCAGCTGTTGTCTTTCAGTGCCTCTTGGTACATGACTGGCTGATGAAGTGATAGAAAACCGGCAAAAAGACAAATGTTTTGGGTTTGGCTTCTTGTGAGCTCCCCTTCATTTATGTTGCCAATAATTTGATCAGGTGGATGAGATCGCAAGAAGATTAAATCTCCTTGGTATGGTATGATGGCATTGGTTGGTGAAGGCTGCAAATGTGTATCATCTGAGCTAACCACTGCTGGGGACGTTGATGATCCAGCAGTGGCTTCAAAAGGTGGTGGAATAGGAGGTAATGAAGTGGACAACTGCTGACTTTTATCCACTGTTTGAGGACTTTTGTCAGCAGTGTTTGAGGATGTGGAAGCAGTGGTTGATGGGCTACTTTGGTCAACAACTGTTGAGGTAGCAGTGGTTGAGCTTTGACAACTGTTTTGAACAGCTGGTGCTTTTCCCTTTGTGGCAGACCTTTGAGGGATGATGATTTCATACCCAAAGTCTGGTGTTGTATCCTCTGATGGACCTGCACTGTTAGTCTTGACAGCAGTATTTTCAAAAGTAAATTTTTCAAGATCAAACAGATCTGCAGGGTTTGCTGGGATTTTCATTGATGAAAGTTCATTGAACTTAACATTCAAAGTCTCCTCCACTGCCTTGGTCCGTGTATTGAACACTTTGTAGGCCTTGGCAGTGGTTGAGTATCCCAGATGATAACCACAATCAATTTTGGCTGCAAATTTTGAAATGGAATCTTTTAAGTTCAAAATAAAGCATGGGCAGCCAAACACCTTGAAGTATGAAATCAGTGGTTCAATTTTATACAGAATTTCATAGGCAGTCTTTTTGTGCCTGGGGTTTATTAAAACTCTGTTCTGGACATAGCAAGCAGTGTTTACTGCCTCTGCCCAGAAAGTTAATGGCAAACCTGAATCTGCAAGCATGGTTCTGGTAGCCTCAATCAGAGTTCTGTTCTTCCTTTCCACTACCCCATTCTGCTCTGGTGTTCTAGGGATGCTGTACTGCCTTACAATCCCTTTCTTCACACAGAAGGCATCCAACTCCTTATTTTTAAATTCTGTGCCATTGTCACTCCTAAAGCTTTTCACTGGAAGGTCAAATTGCTTTTCAACCTGTGTCACAAAGTCTTGCAAGATGCCTGCAGTCTCATCTTTAGAGTGTAAAAAGAAAGTCCATGTAAACCTAGAAAAGTCATCAACAATAACCAAACAATATCTTTTCTTTTTGAGGCTCATGACTTGAACTGGGCCAAACAAATCCATGTGTAGCATTTGCAAACACCGGGTTGTTTTGGACTCTTCAATGGACTTGTAAGAACTTTTATGCTGTTTTCCTTTTAAACAGGAAATGCAATGTTCAGGACATGAAAACAATTTTTGTGGTAGGCCTCTCACCAAACCATTTTTTGAAATTTCTGTGATTGTCTTGAGATTTGTGTGCCCCAGCCTTCTGTGCCAATGTTCTGTCTCTTTGTTAGAGGCAGCTGAGAACAGACAGGCATCAGCTCTGGGACACTCTTTTGACATGTCAACAACATAAACATTGCCACTTCTTTGAGCAACAAGTTTAGTTTGACCAGTTTTGATTATTGCTTCAATCTTTTTGACCATTTCTGGTCCAACAATCCTACAATAGTCTTTTGTGAAGAATGACCCAAATCCCTTGTCACTCATTTGGGACACACTCAGAAGGTTGAATTTTAGATTGTCTATTAGATTGACATTTTCAAATTTTACATTTCCAGATTGCACTGTACCAGACCCCAGAACTTTCCCTTTACTATTATTCCCAAAGGATATATCACCCCCTCCATGGATTTTAAAGTCTTTGAGGAGGGCTTTACATCCTGTCATGTGCCTGGAACCTCCACTATCTACATACCAAAGACTATCAAAGCATGCAGAAGCTCCCTGCACATGAAGTAAACGGATTAGTTCATTAAGGTCTCCAAAGCCAACAAGGCTTTGGATGGGGTCTCAACAGTGTCTGGGATGGATGCAGAATGGTGGACAGTGGTTAGGTCAGGGGTTTGAACTGTTTTAGGACAGTGTTTCTCTAACCTCTGTTGTGGGTCCTGACCAATCATCTGCTGGTAACCAAAAGGATGCCTGTTCACTTTGGGTTTAGAGGGCCTTTTGTAGGCATCATAAACGTGTGGAATCCTTTGGTACGACTGTTTTTCTCTGCCTTTTCTGAGCTGATTTGCAGGGGGTGCATCAGTAACCTGAACATCTCTTTTGACAGATGTTTGGTTCAGCTGTTTTGTAACAGCTGTTTGAACTGGAACAAACAGTGGTTGTTTCTTGGTGAACTTGACAGATGATGATGATGATGATGATGATGATGATGATGGACTCAAGGATGTTTTAGCCATGTACTCATTCTTTTTCACATCGAAGTTTTTGAGGTACACACATGCTTGAGTTTTGTGGTTTGTTTTACCACAAACAATGCAACTTTCTGCTGAAACAATGACACTTGTTCTGTTTAAATCATAAGCTTTCAAGTGGAAACAGTCTTTTGTTAGATGATTCCTTTTCTCATAGAATTCACAAAACAAGTTATCAATTTTTTCTTTCTTCTTTCTCTTTTCAGACTCCTTTGCAGCAGAGGTTTTAACCACTGCTGGGATGTCCTTGAGAGGTATGACTTTAGCTTTTGGAGCCTTGACACCATCAGTTGATGTAAAGTCCATTGGCTTGAAATTTTCAAGAATGTCACACTCATTAGACCATTTTGGTTTAAACTGATATTCTTCATGCTCCTCAAAAGTAAAGGATCCCATTGGTCTGTCAAGTGTGATTTTGTTACCAAGTTTGTCAGTGATTTTCACTTCTTGGCCATTCTTGTTTGTGGGGATGAACTCAGTGGTTTCATCAGTGGTTTGAACAGATTTTTCAAAAGCAGTGTTTTCATCATCATGTTTTCTATAGCCAACCCCAAATTTCACATTGCTTTTTCTCTGTTTTTCAAGCATAACCTCATATCCTCTGCAGGATTCCACCCATCTTTCACAAGTAATCCGGGTGGATTCCAACTCCTTTTTACAAACTTGGTATTTTTCTACCATAGTTTGAAGTTGGGTTTTGGTTATGCTTTGCTCTTCTTTTAGACAGCTGATCTCTTTTTCCTTTTCAGTCAATTTGTTTTTAAGTTCTTTTAAAGACTTTTCAAATTTAACCTCATCAGTCAAGATTTTATCCCGAAGGTTTTCATTCACCTCTTTAATGTTAGCAAAAGCAATTATGCAATTGTCAGAACACAGTTTTTCAAGAACTTGAGGAGATACCTTGGCAGCTGCCATCATTGCACAATCACATTGATGATCCTCTTCATCAGCAGCTTTCACTTTCTTTTCACCAGCCTTTTCTTCTTTCTCTTCTTCTTTGTCCTCTTTGGACCATGGGTCTGTCAATGGTTCAATCAGGGTACCTGAACTTTCTCCCAACAGTAGTTCACCAGCCACAGCAGTAACCACTGCTTCAGTCACCTCTTCCACTGTTTCAAAGCTCTGCTGTTCCTCCTCAGTTTCAACCCCCTCCTGTATTGACTCTAAAGCCATCAAACAAAACTCATCATGTGAAGAATCATTAGAAGCATAGAGTGCAAAATTTTCATCACTAAGATCTTCAGGCACACTGCTCTAGTCAACAAACCCTTGAGTGAAAAAACTTTGTTGATTTGGTTGTGCTGCTGCTGGAGCAGTGGTTTGAGGTGCAACAGGTTGCACTTGTACCTGTGGAGCAGGGGTTTGAACATATTGGATTTGTGGAACAGTAGTTTGGACATAGTGTACTGGCACAGGGGCAGCAGCATAGTGAGCAGTGTTCACTTGAGCTGCTGGGGTATACTGGGCATAGTGCACAGTGCTTTGGTTTTGAGGTCTAGGATTTGAGCTAGGATGAGTAATTATGGGACCAGTAGTTTGACTCCTACATTCCCTAGCGAAATGTCCCAACCTATTACACTTGTAGCACTTGATTTTCGATTTATCCAACCCAACCCTTAGATTCCCATGCAACCCTGGGAATTTTCGCCCTGTTCTTTTGTAAAATTTGCTAGTTCTAACACTTAGAAAGGCCAGTTGGTGCAAGATGTCCATTTCCTCTAAGTCAGTGGGATAGAAATGTTGTAAATCATTGAGTTCAAAGCTTAGATTATCTGACATCTGGTTTTCGTTTGCAGTGAATGCATAACTTGCAGAGTGAGGATCAGGGTTGTTGAAATTTGCACCAGCAGTTATGTCAATGAAGTAATCATAACCCTGATCCTTACCACTGCTCCCAGATTCTTCTTGACCCAGAAGAGCAGTATTACCGAAAGTGTAATCATCGGTAACTTTTCCTGACTCTTGTAACCTCCTTTTCTGGTTCAACTCCCTTTCGTAGGTCAGGAGTCGACCGTGGAGTTGGGTCAAGGTCAGATCCTTGAATTCAGGTGAGTTTCGAGTGACAAAAGCTATGGTGTCCCATTTTTCTGGCAGTGACCTGAGGAACCTGCTATTTTGAGTTGAGTTTGTAAAAGTGGTGTTAACAAGCCTCAGTTCACTGATGAGACAACTGAAACGCTCAAATTGTTGCGTTAGTGATTCACCTTTAACGTAGCAAAATGTTTCATACTGTTGGTTCAGGATTTCCCTGTTGTTTTCTATGACTTCTTCAGTCCCCCCAAAACTATTCCTTAAGTGCGTCCCATAATTCTTTGGCACTGTTACAGTGTAACAGTCCAGCATATATCTCATTGGGCAGCGCTGATGCTATAATGCTAAAAGCTTTAGCATCTAGTTCGATCTTTTGAAAGTCGGTTTCGGTATAATTTTCAACTGGTTTTGGAACGAACTTTTTAGCATCATCAGCGCTTGGCACTGAAGGAACATGGGGACCATAAATGACAGACCTCCAACAACCTGTGCTTTGTTGAGCAAGGACGTGACCCATCCTTCTCTGCCAGATGTTGTACTCATTTCTTTTTAGCATAGGTGGTTTAAAAAGTGAGCCGATGTTGTTTTTATCATCCTGAGATTGTGACGTCATTCTTGTTGTTTTACAGACACTGAGAAATCAACTTTAATGGTGATTAATCCTTGCTCTGTTTTTCAACGGACGAACAAACGATCAGTATCAACTGTTATGAGCTGAACTATTTACGTCAAAATGATTGTTAAATCAAATTTGACTCTCCAAGCTCTGATACCAATTGTTGGATCTGAGTTTGTTTCTGATTGTATTTTACGTTTGAGATTAAGATGAAAATGAAAGAGTTGTGCAGCGGAATTAATATGGAAACAAACTTTGCATACAATCAAACGAGAGTGTTGCTTTGATCAAGACATTTTCAACAAGAAACCGAATGATTGAATTAAGTTTCAACAAAGATTACAAGTTATGCTTGAATACAAACTCCCCCTCAGCCAGAGCTCAGCGTTTGTTCGTGCAAAGAAGATGGTATTGCAAGAGCTAATAGAACAGTACAAAGTACTGAACTATTTATAGGCACTAGCAAACCACTGAGCATCTTTAGCTGACATCACCATGAAAGTGACATCTAACCTCCTAACAAACTCTAACCTCTGATCTTTACAAACACTGATGTACTAACTACTGCTATTACATTTCTTTACATACAAGACACTTAAACAGCTGCTGCATCCTTCCACTGCTGTGAACCCAGCAGTGCTTGTCCGGATCAGCAGTACTTGACTCAAGGCAGTAGATTGAATCAGCAGAGCTTTGGTCTTCCATCAGTCTTTGACATTTGGCAGTAAATGCAAGGCAGCAGTTGTAGGTCAGCACTTAGTAAGATCAGCAGATAGGAGGTTAGCAGATATGAAACCACTTTCAAGGGGAGAGATTTGTATGAACCAACTGTAATCGTCTGCTTATTCTGGATCCACTGCTCTGATCCAGTTTTGGCTTTAATTATCTGTTCCTCTGATAGGGATCAATCCCAACAGGTTGGTATACTGTGCTATGGGATTTGGTATCGGTTCTTCATGTGGATAGAGTTCTCTACAATCCCTATGGTCATCTTCCCATGGATCATACGCTAAAGGATTTGGTGCTGGGATTCTAGGAATCTCGTCAGGGTCAAATGTTGGTATAGGAAATTGGTTTCCTGGGTTAGGTTCCAACTCCATTTTTTGGGTTGGAAATAGTGGCAATGGTTGTGGTGCAATTACCTGATCAAGGTTTGGATCTGCTGCAGTGGTCGCTAGCATATGAAAGTTTGGTAACTGTCTATTAACTACTTCTTGGGTTGGGGCATTGACTTCCCCATTGGCTGCTGCTAACGCTCTTTGTTGCTGTAACTTTTTCATCCTCTTTCGTCTCTCATGTGCTCCCCTACTAAACCATCCTCTCTTTTTCGGGGGAAACGGTTCTTCGGATTGCGACTTAAAGATAAAAATTCCCTCTTTCGTATCAGCAGAATACCCTGAAGGAGTAGGCTGTGACGAGGTTCCTTCACTCTTGGGGGAACTGTAACACCCGTCTAATTATACTTGAATTAATAATAATTCATACCATTTTTGGATAAAAGATGTCTAGTTATAACATCGATTCCATAAGTAAAGTTCATAAGTAACAAAACTTAGTCAACTAACGACTAAGTTAAAACATTCAAAAGTTGTTTAACAATTTGTTACATTCCATAAACGTAGTCTATTAAAGGTTTAAATGTAGCGGAAGCTTCAAAAGTCGTGTTCGGTTCTTCAAAAAGTAGCTTGACCGCCATCCGTAAGATCCCCTTTGTCACCTAGGGTCAAAACCACTTTAAAAGTTAGTATTGACATGATTATAAGACATGTAAACAAGTTCTAGATTCAAACCATCGAAAATAAAATAAAATTTCGGATTTCCATCTGTCGCGTGGCGCGACAGGTCTTCGCGTGGCGCGAGGACTTCTCGCGTGTCGCGACGGTTTCAAGTCGTCCCTCCGCGTGGCGCGGGGGAGACGGTTTTCCAGCAGGTTGTTTTTGGTGAGCTGCATTTTCTACCAGCTCCGGAAAACTCAGATTTTAACTTCAAATGAGCATATCTTTTGACTCGTAAGTCCGTTTTAGGTGATTCTTTTTCCTATACATCTGTAAATTCATTACCGACGTGCCTATTACAATTATCATACCGAAAATTTAATTTACGGACCGAAAGACTATATGTCATTATACATTTATTTGACCCATTCAACTTTACTTAATTTGCTACTATTTAACTAGTAAACCTAAGGCGCTTATTACCCCAACTTCCGGGGCTTATCATCACCGGCATTTCAATACCAAACCTATGGCTTCATGCTCTTGTGACCATTTCCGCCATCGCTTTCTATTTAAAATATTAACACTACTATGTACACCATTATTCGACCCGTTTGGCTCATCTACGGAATCCTCCATTTTGATGACTACCAAACGACTACAAACAAATCTTTAACCTACGGATTTAAGTAACGAACATGGTCGCTACAATCAACACAAATTTATTCTACAATGTAACCGTACATAATTAAATAGCGATTCACATAATGTAACGGGTCAAGTTACATACCTTCAAAGTAGGCCTTTCAAACGTGATTCGCCACTTGCTTGTCCGCTTGACGTTCCCGCGTCCTTTCCTATAGAGTTCATTTATGACATGTTTAGAACTATCTTTTAACCATATATCGCATAATACACCGAAACATCATAATTATGCGTTTAAACTTTGAATTTCAGTTTTAAGTCTTCTTTGAGGCATTTTCACAAACACCTTAAGGGCAGATTTTTACATGATTAAATATCAAGTTTCTAGCTTATCACTTGGACCTAATTTCATATCAATCAACCATTTTACATAATTGTTAGCTTCTATAATTCTGAAGTTACTTCACAATTGTCAATTTACACTAGAACAACACCCAATTTCCTAGTGTTCATCAATTTATACAAAACCCACTAATCACCTACAATGGTGTTCATAGGTTTCACTAAAATTTCACATGATCTCAACTTGTATTTGTCTAGGGTTTGTCCCTAGACTCTATATTGTTCCTAATCCATCATAAAACAGACATGCAACCATAAATATCAGATTTTCCCAATTTCATGAGAAATTCAAGTTGAGATTTTTCATCAAATTTTACATACCTTGTAATCCTCTTATGATGAGGATCAGTAATCTATGCTCGATTTTCGTTTTTGATCAGATTTGGACCTTCAATTTTGTGAATTAAGTGATGAACTAGGGCTTGGTGAGGTATCCTGGTCGCCCCCTGCGTCCCATGTACGACCAGACACACTTTTGTGTGTTTGGTCCTTGTATATTTTTTTTATCTAATTAAGTTTCAGATTCTACAAGACAAGCCCCTCCACTTTTGCTTAACTTATAGTTTGGTTATTATTAACCCTATTATAAGTTACTTCTAGAAATTAGCTAACTAGGTTAAAATTCCTAGTTAGTAAATTCTTGTTTATTTATACTTTATAATTCTAATATAACGTTTTATATTTTCGGGGTGTTACAAGTCCACCCCACTTAAAAGGGTTTCGTCCCCGAAACTAAAGTACGTACCAAATAAAGTAGGGTAGAGACGTCGCATCTCCTCCTCGGACTCCCACGTAGTGTCCGAGCCTTTCCTATGCTCCCACTTGATCTTGACTTGATTAATTTGTTTATTTCGCAAGTGTTTAATCTTCCGATCTAAAATTTCTATGGGCCTTACAATATAATTCAAGCGATCATCCACTTCGATATCTTCGTAGTGAATATAAGTTGCCTCATCCGCTAGACATTTCCGAAGATGTGACACATGAAATGTGCTATGGATCCCGCTTAGTTCCTCCGGTAGTTCAAGGCGGTAAGCTACCTTTCCTACCCGTTCTATGATCATGAACGACCCTATAAACCTCGGGCTTAATTTTCCTCTTTTTCTAAACCTGATAACCCCCTTCCATGGAGATACTTTGAGCATAACCTTGTTGCCAACCTGGAATTCGATTGGCCTGTTCCTTTTGTCAGCATACGCCTTTTGTCTATCTTGGGCCGCTTTCAAGTGTGCCCGAACCACATCAATCTTTTCATTAGTGGCTCATACTATATCTTGGTGGGCGAGTTCACGTGGACCCACTTCACCCCCACATACCGGGGTTCGGCATTTTCTACCATAGAGCATTTCGTACGGTGCCATCTTAATACTAGCATGGTAGCTGTTGTTATATGAAAACTCAACTAATGGTAGGTAAACATCCCAACTTCCTCCAAAGTCGATTATACACGCCCGTAGCATGTCCTCCAATGTTTGTATTGTTCTTTCACTCTGTCCACCTGTTTGAGGATGGTACGCAGTGCTAATGAACAATTTGGTTCCCATTTTCTCTTGGAAATCTCGCCAGAAATTTGAAGTGAACCGGGTATCCCTATCAGACACGATGGATACCGGTACTCCATGACGTGCTATTATCTCATTAATGTAAACTTCTGACATCTTTTCTGACGTATAAGTCTCACGAATCGTAATGAAGTGAGCACTTTTCGTCAATCTATCCACCACTACCCATATGGCATCAAAACCGCGGTTTGTCTTTGGTAGTTTGGTTAATAGGTCCATCGTAATATGTTCCCATTTCCAAACTGGAATTTCCAACGGTTGAAGTTTACCGTATGGTTTTTGGTGCTCCGCCTTGACTTGTAAACATGTCAAGCATTTTTCCACGTACTTCACCACATCTCTTTTCATTCCGGGCCACCAATAGTTTTGCTTTAAGTCGTTATACATTTTGGTCGCTCCCGGATGGATGGAATAACGGGACTTATGAGCTTCATCGAGTAGAAGCTTTTTAACTCCACATGTGTTAGGAACCCAAATTCTGTTGAAACGTGTTTTCAAACCGTGGTTGCCTACTTCGAGATCTTTAACTTGGCCAACAATCCTTTCCTTTTTCCAATTTTCCATCTTTACTGCTTCATCTTGTGCTTCTCGGATTCGTTCGAGTAAACCCGAGGTCACAATGAGTTGCAATGATCGTACTCGTATCGGAGCATAATCTGTCTTTCTGCTTAGGGCATCCGCCACCACGTTTTCCCTTCCGGGGTGATAGTGTATTTCACAGTCGAAATCTTTCACCGTCTCTAGCCATCGCCTTTGTCACATATTTAACTCCTTCTGATCGAAGAAGTATTTCAAGCTCTTGTGATCGGTGAATATGGTGCACTTTACTCCATATAAGTAATGCCTCCATATTTTTAATGCAAATACCACCGCAGCCAACTCGAGATCGTGTGTGGGATATTTCTTCTCATGTATCTTCAATTGCCTCGAGGCATAAGCTATAACTCTGCCCCGTTTCATCAAAACGCATCCGAGCCCCGATAGTGAAGCATCCGAATAAACCACCAAGTCTTCGACCCCGTCCGACAATGTCAATACCGGAGCTTGAGTTAACTTCTCTTTTAGCGTTTGAAACGCTCTTTCTTAGTCAACACCCCAAATGAACTTTTCTTCCTTCCGGGTTAGCTTTGTTAGCGGTGACGCAATCTTGGAGAAATCTTGAATGAATCTCCTATAGTATCCCGCAAGCCCCAAAAAGCTTCTAATTTCTGAAGGGTTCTTCGGGGGATTCCATTTTGACACGGCCTCGATCTTTGACGGATCCACCAATACTCCGTCGGCACTTATGATGTGGCCAAGAAATTGTACCTCTCGTAACCAAAAGGCACACTTAGAGAATTTCGCATATAATCTTTCTCGTCTAAGTGTTTCTAACACCTCTTGTAAGTGGTGTGCATGTTCAGCTTCGCTTTTCGAATACACCAAAATGTCATCGATAAACACAATGACCGACTTATCCAACATTGGCTTGCAAACCCGGTTCATGAGGTCCATGAAAGCCGCGGGTGCATTTGTTAGCCCAAATGACATCACGAGGAATTCGTAATGCCCGTATCTCGTGCGGAAAGCCGTCTTCGGCACATCTTCCTCCTTGACCTTTAATTGGTGATACCCCGATCTAAGGTCAATTTTTGAAAACCAGTTCGCACCTTGTAATTGGTCGAATAAATCATCTATCCTCGGAAGCGGGTATCGGTTCTTTACCGTGAGTTTGTTTAACTCCCGGTAATCGATACACATGCGCATGCTTCCGTCTTTCTTTTTCACGAACAATACCGGTGCGCCCCATGGAGACACACTCGGCCTTATGAATCCTTTGTCAAGCAGGTCTTGGATCTGGGACATCAACTCTTGTAATTCCGACGGTGCGAGTCGGTACGGTGCTTTTGCTACAGGTTTTGCGCCCGGAATCAATTCGATCCCGAACTCTACTTCCCGTTCTGGCGGTATCCCCGGTAAATCCTCCGGAAACACATCTTCATAGTCTCGTACTACCAATACATCTTCAATCTTCCGTGATTCTTTCTCGGGCTCATTTGCGTATATCATGAATGCCTTGCATCCTCGACTCATAAGCTTGTGAGCTTTCAACATTGAGCATACTATGGGGTTGCCTCCTTTTTCGCCATAGATAGTGACGTGTTTCCCGCTCGGAGATATTAGCTTTATCTCCTTACGAAAACACACGACCTTCGCATGGTGCTGAGATAGCCAATCCATCCCAACGACTACTTGAAATTCCCCCATTGACATCGGGATTAGATCTATCAAGTATTCCTCATCGTCTATGTTTAATTTGCAGCTTCGACAAACGTCACAAACTATAAAACTTTTGTTGTCCCCTATTTCTACTTCTAAGGGCACAGATAACTTTGTCAATACAAATGAAGGATGTCGAATAAATCCATGCGAAATGAAGGATTTATTCGCACCCGTATCAAACAGTACAAGTGCTGGAATTGAGTTAATTGTGAATATACATGACACCACATCGGGTTCTGTTTTCGCTTCAGCCGCGGTAAGTTGGAAGGACCTAGCCTTCGCTTTGGGAGCTTCTGCTGGAGACTCTTTTGTGTCTCTCTTTCCAACCAACTCGGGACATTCAGACTTTTTGTGGCCGGGTTGATAACATTTGTAACAAACGAAAACTTTTCCGGGACATAGCGATGCAGTGTGCCCCGTCTTTCCACATACCGGACACGGCTTGTCTTTGAAGCGGCACTCACCTTTGTGCCCCTTTCCACATACTTTGCAACTTCGCGACCCGCCTTTAGCCTCCACTTTCTTCCCCGATTCAGCAGTTCTAGCTTTCTTTGTAGGGCTTGGATTCACATCCTGTGCCCTTCGCTCACCCCTTTGAACTTATTTCTTTAACTCGATTTCCCGCTCCCGGGCGGTGTTGATGATTTCTGTGAGAGTTTCATATTTTGAGGGAGTCATAAACTCCCGGTATTTAGCACTCAGCATGTTGTAATAGTAGTATATCTTCTGCTCTTCAGTGGTGACTAACTCGTCACAAAATCTCAACTTATCCATGAAGATGCCCGTGATCTTATCAATGGATTCTCCCTTTTGTCTCAACTGGATAAATTCCTCTTTGATCCTGTTGATAACTGCTTTGGGACTATGGTGTTTAAGGAACGACACCTTAAACTCATCCCAAGTCATGACCCTTGCCGCTTCGGCTCCCATTTCCTTCTTTTTTTTTGTCTCACTAATCCTTGGCTTGATTTCTCAATTGACCCGTTCCGTAAGCAACAAAGTCACCTACGTCGCAGTGGGTTCGTTCAAACGCTCCTTCGACGTCACTTATCCATCTTTGGCAGATTATCGGGTCAACTTCCCCGTTATAGATTGGCGGTTTGCACGCCATAAATTCTTTATATGAGCACCCTTTACGTTCTCCCGTTTTATCTTTCATAAGGTTGACACTATCCTCCAACCTTTTAACTCGCTCTTCGACAAGCGACAACACCGTGCTTTGAATTTTGTCTATAAACCCGGATAGACTACCTTCAATTGCCTTCCCTACTTCTTCGGCAATTATCTCTTTCATTTGTTCGGTGCTTGTTTGCACCGGATTATCATCGTTTCCATCAGACATCTTGAAACTGAAATGTTTACATTTAAACGTTAAACATTTCATTTATAACATTACTTCATTTGTTTCGGTTTAGCCAAGTTCCCAACTTGCTTTAACCGTTCACATTTGGTGCACTTTCCGGGTTTGAGTGTGTTAACACACTCTTCCCATGCACAACAATTCATTTCTCATTTCTTACACAAGGTATAATCTACTAACATACTAAATTAATTCTTACCGGACGATCGATCAAGCTTGAACCGAACACTTCGTTGACAACCTTAAGCTCTGATTACCAACTTGTAACACCCGTCTAATTATACTTGAATTAATAATTATTCATACCATTTTTTGATAAAAGATGTCTAGTTATAACATCGATTCCATAAGTAAAGTTCATAAGTAACAAAACTTAGTCAACTAACGACTAAGTTAAAACATTCAAAAGTTGTTTAACAATTTGTTACATTCCATAAACGTAGTCTATTAAAGGTTTAAATGTAGCGGAAGCTTCAAAAGTCGTGTTCGGTTCTTCAAAAAGTAGCTTGACCGCCATCCGTAAGATCCCATTTGTCACCTAGGGTCAAAACCACTTTAAAAGTTAGTATTGACATGATTATAAGACATGTAAACAAGTTCTAGATTCAAACCATCGAAAATAAAATAAAATTTCAGATTTCCATCTGTCGCGTGGCGCGACAGGTCTTCGCGTGGCGCGAGGACTTCTCGCGTGTCACGACGGTTTCAAGTCGTCCCTCCGCGTGGCGCGGGGGAGACGGTTTTCCAGCAGGTTGTTTTTGGTGAGCTGCATTTTCTACCAGCTCCGGAAAACTCAGATTTTAACTTCAAATGAGCATATCTTTTGACTCGTAAGTCCGTTTTAGGTGATTCTTTTTCCTATACGTCTGTAAATTCATTACCGACGTGCCTATTACAATTATCATACCGAAAATTTAATTTACGGACCGAAAGACTATATGTCATTATACATTTATTCGACCCATTCAACTTTACTTAATTTGCTACTATTTAACTAGTAAACCTAAGGCGCTTATTACCCCAACTTCCGGGGCTTATCATCACCGGCATTTCAATACCAAACCTATGGCTTCATGCTCTTGTGACCATTTCCGCCATCGCTTTCTATTTAAAATATTAACACTACTATGTACACCATTATTCGACCCGTTTGGCTCATCTACGGAATCCTCCATTTTGATGACTACCAAACGACTACAAACAAATCTTTAACCAACGGATTTAAGTAACGAACATGGTCGCTACAATCAACACAACTTTATTCTACAATGTAACAGTACATAATTAAATAGCGATTCACATAATGTAACGGGTCAAGTTACATACCTTCAAAGTAGGCCTTTCAAACGTGATTCGCCACTTGCTTTTCCGCTTGACGTTCCTACGTCCTTTCCTATAGAGTTCATTTATGACATGTTTAGAACTCTCTTTTAACCATATATCGCATAATACACCGAAACATCATAATTATGCGTTTAAACTTTGAATTTCAGTTTTAAGCCTTCTTTGAGGCATTTTCACAAACACCTTAAGGGCAGATTTTTACATGATTAAATATCAAGTCTCTAGCTTATCACTTGGACCTAATTTCATATCAATCAACCATTTTACATAATTGTTAGCTTCTATAATTCTGAAGTTACTTCACAATTGTCAATTTACACTAGAACAACACCCAATTTCCTAGTGTTCATCAATTTATACAAAACCCACTAATCACCTACAATGGTGTTCATAGGTTTCACTAAAATTTCACATGATCTCAACTTGTATTTGTCTAGGGTTTGTCCCTAGACTCTATATTGTTCCTAATCCATCATAAAACAGACATGCAACCATAAATATCAGATTTTCCCAATTTCATGAGAATTTCAAGTTGAGAGTTTTCATCAAATTTTACATACCTTGTAATCCTCTTGTGATGAGGATCAGAAATCTATGCTCGATTTTCGTTTTTGATCAGATTTGGACCTTCAATTTTGTGAATTAAGTGATGAACTAGGGCTTGGTGAGGTATCCCGGTCGCCCCCTGCGTCCCATGTACGACCAGACACACTTTTGTGTGTTTGGTCCTTGTATATTTTTTTTTTATCTAATTAAGTTTCAGATTCTACAAGACAAACCCCTCCACTTTTGCTTAACTTATTGTTTGGTTATTATTAACCCTATTATAAGTTACTTCTGGAAATTAGCTAACTAGGTTAAAATTCCTAGTTAGTAAATTCTTGTTTATTTATACTTTATAATTGTAATATAACGTTTTATATTTTCGGGGTGTTACAGGAACTATCTAGATGACGGTAGGCATCAGACGTACCTTGCTCACTCATACTGTAAACTAACAGATTGTCAAATAACACAAAATAATAATATACATATTTACACATAATCACAGTGATTATTTCCTAACAAAATTGATAAAATATTGGTGTCAGAAGAACACTTATGTGGCTTAAATTAGTGGCTGTAGCTCTGATACAACTTCTCTCTGTCGCAACCCCCGACCCCTTGTCCCGGGAGCGGTGTCTCGAGATCTAGATTAGTGGTATCGGTGTTTATTAATTTGGCAGCGGAAATTTACATTAGGACCATAGTTAGGAAATAGTTTATCAGATTAAAATACCACATTTTTATTAATAATAAATACATGGGAAAAACCCAAGTTTCCATTATAATATGTTTCCAGAGATAAACCCTAATTTATTAAAATAAAACTTCTTTCTTGTTTAGGTAACTTTTATAGCCACTTTTCCAAGCCTTCAGTGCTCTCCAGTTGGCTTCTATTTGGCTTTCACATTTTGTTACCTGAAACGCGTTTTAAAAACATTTTATCAGCAAGAAATACTGGCGAGTGCATCCCAATTTAATCAAAACAAGCTTTTATCATTTTACAGTATTGAGGGCGATTACAATGTTTCTATCTACCAAATTACCACCCACGGTACAGTCAATCCTGACTTGTGGTCATGTTGCTATTCACAGTATTAGTAACAAGTAATGTATACAAAACCCCAACATGCCGACAGTAATTGTAGAATACATAGACTTAATCACTGTTATTATAATTTAAAACAATTGAGGTTTGTATAAAAAGGTTTACAAAAAATAGATGTACTCACATTGCTGTTTTAGATAATACTACTGCTTTCTGGTGACTTCCTGGTTATAATCTATTAAAATTAAACAATGCACACGTGTTAGTAAGATAACCCAATTTACATTAGCTATACCCCCGAGACAGGGTTCCAACAACTGAGTCAGGCAGAGGCTTGACATGCATTACGGAGCTCTAGATCAATCGGGTAGAGTAACTAATACGTAACCGGGGGTTATAATACTTACAAGGAGGCAGAGCTTCGCTTTTTAGGGGTATAATATCCGAGCAATATTACACTATTATAGGGACAGAGAAAGAAAATAAATTTTGAACGACTTTAACTGAGCTCTACTACTTCTTATATAGGCTGGACATAGGGCGACTCGCGGCCCGCGACGCCCCCTTATTCTTCTTTCACGGCCTGCGAGGGATCTAGACTAGGTTTTAGCTTTGGCCAGTCACGAGTGTAGGTTGTCTGGGTGTCGTGCCATGTGGCACGTTGTGGTTCCGCCTTTTAACTCTCAGTCGCGCCCCGCGAAGCCTAGGGTGAACCCTGTCGCGGCCCGCGAGCGACCAATATTATTTTTTTATTTGATTTTTATTAATATAAAGGTATTTTAGGTCCGTTTTTCATATACGGGGTATATTTTAGGACGTATAGGGTTATTTTAAGGGTTTTGGGAGAGTTGTTATATTCTATTACCTTGACCAAGCAAACATATTTTTTTCATTCATACATAATAGTCCATTTCACTCAGCCTTTCATTCCTGCATACCAAATACTGCCATATAAAGATAGATCAAAGCAGCTTATAGGTTTGAGTCAAAGTACATACATTGATAAAGTATTTCGACGTTTCTTAAAGCATGATTCTAAACTAGGATCATTGCCAAACAGTGCCCTTAGTCGGACGAGGAGAAAAAGAAAATGGAATTGGTTCCATATACTTCTGCGATCGGGTTCGTTATGTATGTCATGTTATGTATTAGACCTGATATATCATATACTTTAAGCATGACGAGTAGGTGATGTGTGATTTTATATATATTTTAATTTACCAAGTTCTAAACGAAAATGAATCACCAAACTCAACCACACACCATGACAATGTTTTGTCACCTCAAAGTAGTGTAGTATAGATGAGGTATAGATCCTGTATGAGCATATATAAGTGTAGTAAAGATCTCGTATAGGTGTATGCAAAACGATACAATTTTGGCCTATACTGTCACACCCCAACCGATGGCGGAAACATCAGAGTGAGACGAAATAGATTGCAAGAGACTTCATAACACTATTTGTGACAAGTATTTAAATAATAAATTTCCATTTCATATATAAAGAGTCAATTACAAAGATTTCGAATGGCAGACTCCAGTCAGGTGCAACCAAAATAGGGGCCTCAATCAACTTTTGCTTGAGAAGGTCAAAAGCCCTCAAGCAGTCATCTCCAAAGATAAACGGAGCGTCTTTCTCCAACAAAGGGGTCATGAGCCTAGCGATTTTTGAAAAATCCTTGATGAATCGCCTGTAGAACCCCGCATGACCAAGAAAGCTCTGTATCGCTCTCACAGAGGTGGGAGGCGGAAGTCGTGAAATTATATCAACTTTAGCTGGACCGACCTCCATACCAGCACGCAAATCTTATGTCCCAAAACTATGCCCTCTCTTACCATGAAGTGGCACTTTTCCCAATTTAGGACAAGATTCGTTTCTTCGCACCTCTTCAAAATTTTCCTCAAATTTTCCGAACAACGATCAAAGGAATCTCCAAACACCGAAAAGTCATCCATGAAAACCTCCATAGAATCCTCGATCATATCATGAAAAATCGCAACCATGCATCTCTGGAAGGTCGCCGGTGCATTACATAACCCAAAAGGCATCCGCCGGTTGGCGAATGTGCCGAAGGTAAAGGTAGTCTTCTCCTGATCCTCAGGAGCAATAGGAATTTGAAAGTACCCAGAAAACCCGTCCAGGAAACAGTAGTACGACTTCCCCGACAGACGTTCTAACATCTGGTCGATGAATGGAAGTGGGAAGTGATCCTTACGAGTAGCATCGTTGAGTTTGTGGTAGTCGATGCAAACTCGCCACCCAGTGACGGTATGGGTAGGAATAAGTTCATTCCTATCATTTGAAACTACAGTAATACCACTTTTCTTGGGTACTACCTGCACTGGACTCACCCACACAGAGTCAGATATAGGATAAATCAACCCGGCATCAAACAACTTAATCACTTCTTTCTTCACCACGTCTTGCATATTTGGATTCAACCGCCTCTGAGGCTGTGCACAGGGCTTGTACTCGTCTTCCATCAGAATCTTGTGAGTACAAAAAGAAGGATTGATGCCTTTGATATCCATAATCTTCCACGCCATGGCTTTCTTATGAAGTTTAAGAACCTCGAGAAGCTGTTTCTTCTCCTCTTTTGCCAATAGTGCTGAAATGATGACCGACAAGCGACATTCTTCGTCTAGAAATGCATACTCGAGATATGGTGGGAGTTCTTTTAACTCCAAAGATGGTGGATCTTCAATCGAAGGTTTTGATTTTTCATCATCTACATGGTCGATCTCTATAAACCGATCCGGACTCTGGGAACCATCGTCACCAATCTGAAAGACTGGCTACTCGAAATCGTTGCCCTCCTGCGTAATGCCAATCAGGTCCCCACACGACAGACGTGTGTCCGAATCAATCTCTTTAATAGTGCCTAGGAAATGAGAGCACACACATGTGTCGACAATGTCGACATAATAAAGCATGTCATCGTGACTTTGCGGATGTTGCATTGATCTTTTAATATCAAATGTCACGTGCTCGTCATTTACTCGGAGCGTGATTTGGCCAGCTGCCACATCAACAATCGTCCTCGCAGTATTGAGGAACGGGCGCCCAAGTATCAATGACACTTTTGAATCTTCGTCCATGTCAAGAATAACAAAATCCACGGGGAAAACAAATTTATCGATTTTGACAAGCATGTTTTCAACAAATCCACGCGGATATTTGATTGAACGGTCTGCCAGTCGAATGCTCATTCTAGTGGGTGAAGGCTCACCCAAATCCAGTTTAGTAAAAACCTTATAGGGCATAAGGTTGATACTCAATCCCAAATCAGCCAATGCATGGCTAACAGACATGTTTCCAATCAAACAAGGGTGCGTGAAACTGCCCGGATCTCCCATTTTCGTGGGCAGACGGTTTTGCAGAATGGCAGAACAACTTTCATTCATCACCACACATGATATATCCTCGAGCTTCTGCTTATTCGAGAGGATGTCCTTTAAGAATTTCGCATACTTTGGCATCTGGGCCAGGGCTTCAACAAACGGTATGTTTATGTGCAGTTGTTTAAACAATTCAAGGAACTTACCGTATTGTTCTTCGTTTTTCTGTTTCTTCAACCTGCCCGGATATGGTACTGGAGGAGTGTACTCTTTGACTGGCTCCTGGACTTGTGCTGTACTTGCTGGGCCACGCCTGACTTGCACCTCGTCCTGAGCATCAGTCTGGACCGCTTCATCGATCGGTGGTGAGTCCGATATGTTGGGTCCGGAAGTCTTGCACTCCTGGTCATAACAGCATTTACCACCTGGGGGTCTTTCAGACATCATCTTCGCCAGCTGACCAACCTGGTTCTCGATATTCAAAATCGAGGCTTTTTGACTTCTCATTTCTCCCTCCTGGGCTAGAAAACGATCTTCGCTTTGTTGATATAGTTTTTCAGCCAACTGATTTGCACTCGAGGAGCTAGTAAGAAGCTGAGCCATCATATCCTCCAGCTTGGAACTAGATTGAGGGGCCTACTGCTGGGAACTACTCCTAGTGCCCTGATTCCAGTACGCGTAAGGCCGTGGCTGGAAAGATTGGTTGTAAGGCTGGAATTGCTGACCGTGAGCCTGCTGTGGCGCTGGAGCGCGCTGGGAAAATCCTAGTGGGTTCTGATTACCCACATTCGCTCGCCACCCAAAATTTAGGTGATTCCTCCATCCCAGGTTGTATGTATTGCTGTAGGGATTGTTCTGTGGCCTCACCTAATTACTCACAAAATCCACTTCTTCTTGGCCCTTATACACAACTCCCTGAAAGCATGCACCAAGCTCGTGTAACACTCCGCACTGGTCACACCCTAAAGTAGCTTGCGCAGCTACCTGGGAATTATCAAACTTCGCCGAAAGAGCTGAGATTTGTGCAGTAATGGCTGTGTAGTCGTCCACAGCGTGAACTCCTGGGCGAGATGATGATGATATCCGGCCTCTCTCTCCTTCTCGACACGAGCTGGACTTTAACACAGCTTTTTCAATGATATCATAAGCTTCATTTGGCGTCTTCGTTCCTAGATCCCCTCCTGCATTCACATCTAATCTCTCCTGCGTGTTGTAACTAAGCCCTTGATAAAACGTTAAGACCAGCTGTCTTTTGGAGAAACCATGGTGTGGAACATCAAGTAACAAATCCTTAAATCGCTCCCAGGCCGCGTGCAACGACTCTCCTTCATCTTGGCGAAAAGTCACAATCCGGTTCCTTAACTTGGTTGTTTTCTCAGGCGGAAAGTATTTCTGCATGAATAATTCTGCCAGCTCATTCCAGGTTCTGATGGACCCAGCTGGAAGTGACATAAGCCAAGCTCTAGCTTTGTCACGCAATGAGAATAGAAACAACCTCAACCGAACAGCGTCCTCAGAAACACCCCTAATCCTGAACGTCGAACATACTTCGAGAAAAGCAGCGATATGTCTTCCGGGATCCTCATGCTCACGCCCGTCGAACTGCACCGAATTCTGCACCATATTAATAATACTAGATTTAATTTCAAAAGTAGGTGCATCTATAGTAGGCTGCATGATGCTCGGCTCCAGGCCTGCTCCTCCGGGCTGATTCGATTCATTCAAAGGTCACTCGTCGTCTGCCATGGCTATGTTTTCTGCGTCCCCTGAGCCCTCGGCTTCAGCGGGTACCACCTGCTCGTCCTCACCAGCTGCGAGTAGCAGCGCTACCGCGCGGGATCTATCACGAATACGTCTCCTCAGATCACGCTCGGGTTCGTCCGAAGGCTCAATAGCGTCGGGAGCGGGGGTTGAGGACATCAACATGCAAACGAAAAAATGACACAATGAATATTTTATTATTATAATAATGCTGTTTTTTTAGCTGAATTGAAACAGAATTTTTGTAAATAGGGCTGAAAAATTTTATAAAAATTCGAAAATGGGCCAAAAAATTTTATAAAAATCATAACGAATCAAATAATCAAATCGGCTAGTATAAAATGATTTTTCAGAGCCGAAAACTCAAAGAATAAATGAATAATTAGTTCGAATTCGAACAAATAAATGGGATAAAAATTCCACAAGAGTATGAAATAAGCTTGAAAACGAATAAATTAAATTAAAAACATGAAATATTAACAAATAAATAAACGAATAAAAAAATCAAGAAAATATTCACAAATATTTACAAGTATGTACACCGATAAAATAATGACTCGGGTCGTTCCTAAAGCTCGCCACGTCCCCGGCAACGGCGCCAAAATCTTGACGTGTGCGGGTATATACATGATTTTACAATGAATTTGCACACGATTCGGTTTTAAATTTATAAAAGTGATTTATACTTCAACATCAAAACACACACGAAAGGGCAAGTGTACCTCGTCATATATGTAGTAAAGTATCGGTAAGAACCAAGTATCGATCCAAGAAAGTGGGCGGAGAAATAATACTAAACCTTTGTCATTAAATTACCGGTAGGAAGATAAGTTGTGTGATTTTCTAAAAACTAAAATAAGCATAAACAAATTTTTATAAAAACATAATAGACTCCAAATAAGAAAATAAATATATAGCCTTGCTTTATGCACAACCAAAGCATACAAACTAAGTCGGTTTTGTCACTTAAAACATTTGGTCAATTCTCTATTTTCAAGACAATTAGTATCCCTTTCGAGAATCCTAACATGACAATTCTTCGGAAAGCTAAAACGATAAACACACTTTAACCACCTAAAATTGTTCTTTAATGCTCAAATGACAAATGTCTATGAAAATCCCCTAAAGATAAGTTAGTCATCCGTTAAGAGTTTTCTAACCTCACTTAATCAAGGAAAGTGGCACCGATAAACACAATGCAACCACCGAGACAAGCATAAACTAGATTAAATCACAACCGAGTTCATTTTACAAATCTTGAACATAAATTCACCAAGATAGCAATTTTGGCCTAAACTACTAACTAAGCTAATAATTCATGTCAAGAATTCATAACAACACCATTTAACCCGTTAAGGTCCTTCCGTGAAGGAAAGCCTTCTTGATTAACAATAATTACCCCTTATTAACCCACTAACCATTTCTAGTACCATGGCGCAAACAATTTAAACAAGTTAAACTAGTTAAACAAGTTCAAAGTCTACTAATACATGATTAATTAAGCATCTTCTTGCAAATATCTCAACTAACCATATACTAATCATCCAAGATAATCAACTATAACAAGAATTCAACATCAATAAACAAGGTTGCAAACTAATCATCAAAGATTAACATAGAAAATGCTTCAAAGTGTCATTACAAACATAATTAACATACTAAAGGTTGTAATTAAGCAAGGGATACTAGTGTTTTTTCCCTTAGGCTTACAATAATACATAATCATCAATCTAAATGCTTGAAACATGAACAAAAACATGGAAAGATTGAAGAATTAAACCATAAACAAGCACAAGATTGAGTATCCGGATAGTAACGGAGCTAAACGGCACAATGGGGCTTGAGTCCAGGTGAAAGCAATAGCCTCCGGAGCCTGATAATTCGCCTGTGAAGCTCCCAAAAGTCCAGAATGTCGAAATGGTTGCTGCCTTCTGTTTTTTATAGCACTTTTAGATCGCATGGTCGTGCGACTAAAGTGTACGACCGTTCACTTTATGAACCCTGTTCACCATACCGTGTGGCATCAGCAAGTCTTGTCCAGTCTTCGAATTCGCACGACCGTTCCATTTATTGCACGATCGTGCATCTCAGGGAATTTGTGGGCAAGGGCAACTGCACCGGCAGTGCATTACCGGGCTGGGACTGGTCATCGTATTCGCACGGGGTGCGTCCAATAGCACGGTCGTGCGATTCCGAGATGGGCTTGCACTCCTGATCGCACTGGTTGTGCAATGCCGAGGTGGGCTTGGTTGTCGGATCCGCACGGTGGTGCGATGGGTCGCACGACCGTGCAACTCGCCCAGATCAGAATTTTTCACAGAATCTTCGCAGCTTTGTCGTTTCGCCCGGAAAATCCTCGTTTTCATCATCTTCTTGTTTGGCATGCTGTTTTAGGCCTGTAAACAAAAGTAAACCCGATTAAGTATCTGATTCTCGGTTTTACGGCCAAAACGCGTAAAATGGGGATAAAATGGGGGACTAAAGTATGTGTAATTTGGTTCGGCTCGTGAGGAGGACAAAATTTCCTTTCAACTATATCCTTAAAGTCAGTCCATTCCATCTTATAAATTTTATCACTTCCTCTAGACTGGAGAATTGTATTCCACCATTCTAATGCTGCATTCTTAAAAAGATTAGAAGCAAACATAATCTTATCTTCATCTGCACATTTGCTTATTTTTAAGACTGCCTCTGTCTTTTCTATCCAACGTAGAGCTGCAATGGCTCCTTCATTGCCAGAGAATTCTATTGGTTTGCAAGACCAGAATTCTTTGTAAGAACAACCATATGACATGGTTCTTCTTCTTTTTGGAATAGGAAGTTGGAGTAGCGGTCCATTATTCACGATGTGACTTGGTTCACTAGGTGGTCATTTGCTTCCACTTTTATTATTTTCTGCTTCTTTAACAGACTTGATAATATATGGCATAGCATCTATAATTCCTTGTGCTACTATATGTTGAATGGCACTGTTATCTACTTGGTTTCCATTATTATTATTATTATTATTCTGGTTTTCCTGATTTACTTCGTTGTCCATCTGAATTTAAAAACAATTATCGGGTATTAATATCATAGAATAAGATTTAATGCAAACAATCACACAAACAAATTGATCAAAAACGTCGAACTTTGTGACTTTTACTCTTTTCATATATATATTTATTACAATCCTACAACTGAAATTTAATACACTAGTGTATTTTACGATATGATAATGAAATCCTAGCCATCCACGTGTGTAAATCAATGGCCAAGATTTGTTCACTCAGTTCGCAAATACATTAGTGTTCACTCTAGAACCCAACCCTATATATATATATATTAGGGATTGTTAATCCCGAACTGCATCTCTCGCTCGTCGTATTTCCACACGACCTTTTCTCCTATCTGTTTTATCCTCTCTCCTCCCTCTATCAGTTTTTCACCATATGTGCGGAGTTCCTGCACATTCTCGTCACTCATGGGTGGTCGTGGTGCGGGTACTGGGTCAGGGTACAGAGATATCAGTTCTCCATACGGGCACGGGTTGTTTAATATCTCCTGAACATACTGATCGTTATCCCAATACAGATCTAAAGGATTAAGGTTGGTATACTGTGCTATGGGATTTGGTATCGGTTCTTCATGTGGATAGAGTTCTCTACAATCCCTATGGTCATCTTCCCATGGATCATACGCTGAAGGATTTGGTGCTGGGATTCTAGGTATCTCGTCAGGGTCAAATGCTGGTATAGGAAATTGGTTTCCTGGGTTAGGTTCTATCTCCATTGTTTGGGTTGGAAATAGTGGCAATGGTTGTAGTGCAATTACCTGATCAAGGTTTGGATCTGCTGCAGTGGTGGCCAGCATATGAAAGTTTGCTAACTGTCTATCAACTACTTCTTGGGTTTGGGCATTGACTTCCCCATTGGCTGCTGCTAACGCTCTTTGTAGCTGTAACTTTTTCATCCTCTTTCGTCTCTCATGTGCTCCCCAACTAAACTATCCTCTCTTTTTCGGGGGGAACGGTTCTTCGGATTGCGACTTAAAGATAAAAATTCCCTCTTCCGTATCAGCAGAATACCCTGAAGGAGTAGGCTGTGATGAGGTTACTTCACTCTTGGGGGAACTATCTAGATGACGGTAGGCGTCAGACGTACCTTGCTCACTCATACTGTAAACTAACAGATTGTCAAATAACACAAAATAATAATATACATATTTACACATAATCACAGTGATTATTTCCTAACAAAATTGATAAAATATTGGTGTCAGCAGAACACTTATGTGGCTTAAATTAGTGGTTGTACCTCTGATACCACTTCTCTCTGTCGCAACCCCCGACCCCTTGTCCCAGGAGCGGTGTCGCGAGATCCAGATTAGTGGTATCGGTGTTTATTAATTTGGCAGCGGAAATTTACATCAGGGCCATAGTTAGGAAATAGTTTATCAGAGTAAAATACCACATTTTTATTAATAATAAATACATGGGAAAAACCCAAGTTTCTATTATAATATGTTTATAGCGATAAACCCTAATTTATTGAAATAAAACTTCTTTCTTGTTTAGGTAACTTTTATAGCCACTTTTCCAAGCCTTCAGTGCTCTCCAGTTGGCTTCTATTTGGCTTTCACATTTTGTTAACTGAAACGCGTTGTAAAAACATTTTATCAGCAAGAAATACTGGTGAGTGCATCCCAATTTAATCAAAACAAACTTTTATCATTTTACGGTATTGAGGGCGATTACAATGTTTCTATCTACCAAATTATCACCCACGGTACTGTCAATCATGACTTGTGGTCATGTTGCTATTCACAGTATTAGTAACAAGTAATGTATACAAAACCCCAACATACCGACAGTAATTATAGAATACATAGACTCAATCACTGTTATTATAATTTAAAACAATTGAGGTTTGTATAAAAAGGTTTACAAAAAATAGATGTACTCACATTGTTGTTTTAGATAATACTACTGCTTTCTGGTGACTTCCTGGTTATAATCTATTAAAATTAAACAATGCACACGTGTTAGTAAGATAACCCAATTTACATTAGCTATACCCCCGAGACAGAATTCCAACGACTGAGTCAGGCAGAGCCTTGACATGCGTTACGGAGCTCTAGATCAATCGGGCAGAGTAACTAATACGTAACCGGGGGTTATAATACTTACAATGAGTCAAAGCTTCGCTTTTTAGGGGTATAATTTCCGAGCAATATTACACTATTATAGGGACAGAGAAAGAAAAGAAATTTTGAACGACTTTAACTAAGCTCGACTACTTCTTATATAGGCTGGACATTGGGTGACTCTCGGCCCGCGACGCTCCCTTATTCTTCTTTTGCGGCCCGCGAGGGATCTTGACTAGGTTTTAGCTTTGGCCAGTTACGAGTGTAGGTTGTCTTGGTGTCGTGCCACGTGGCACGTTGTGGTTCCGCCACTTAACTCTCGGTCGCGCCCTGCGAATCCCAAGGTGAATCCTGTCACGGACCGCGAGCGACTAATATTATTTGTTTTATTTGTTTTTTATTAATAATTTAATATAAAGGTATTTTAGGTCTGTTTTTCGTACACGGGGTATATTTTAGGATGTATAGGGTTATTTTAAGGGTTTTGGGAGACTTGTTGTATTCTATTACCTTGACCAAGCAAACATATTTGTTCATTCACACATAATAGTCCATTTCATTCTGCCTTTCATTCCTGCATACCAAATACTACCATATAAAGATAGATCAAAGCAGCTTATAGGTTTGAGTCAAAGTACATACATTGATAAAGTCTTTCAACGTTTCTCAAAGCATGATTCTAAACGAGGATCATTGCCAAACAGTGCCCTCAGTCGGACGAGGAAAAAAAGAAAATGGAATTGGTTCCATATACTTCTGCGATCAGGTTCGTTATGTATGTCATGTTATGTATTAGACCTGATATATAGTATACTTTAAGCATGACGAGTAGGTGATGTGTGATTTTATATATATTTTAATTTACCAAGTTCTAAACGAAAATGAATCACCAAACTCAACCACACACCATGACAATGTTTTGTCACCTCAAAGTAGTATAGTATAGATGAGGTATAGGTCATGTATGAGCATGTATAGGTGTAGTAAAGATCTCGTATAGGTGTATGCAAAACGATACAATTTTGGCCTATACTGTCACACCCCAACCGATGGCGGAAACATCGGAGTGAGACGAAATAGATTGCAAGAGACTTCATAACATTATTTGTGACAAGTATTTAAATAATAAATTTCCATTTCATATATAAAGAGTCAATTACAAAGATTTGAAATAAATACAACATGTATAACGAAATACAATACAATAATAATACAAATTTAAAGCGTGTATCTAAGCATCCTACTAGATTCCATGCATCACCAAAATCATCACTAAACCTGCAACATGTTTTAAAAGTGTAGTTCAACACAAAGGTGTTGGCGAGTATACAAGTTTGGTACGTAGTATATAAGTATAAAAATAATAAGGAACAATCCACATGGCAAACCTAGTTATCAAGATTAACGTATTAAACTGGCATGCGATTTACAAGTCAACCCTCTGTTTACGCAAGTATGAATGAATAAACCTAACATGACCTCTCATTCACGGGCGGTGCGTTACTCCTATAGCGCTATACATGTTAAGTGGAGGATTGTACGATGCTAATGACAAGTTCATCACATAAGAATCACCCAAAAAAACAAGAATAAAGCATAACAAATAGTAAGCATGTATTGGATTGTTTGTTTATGTATTTGCATAAGAATATGTATACTAAGTGAGTTTTGTATATAAAAACATGTTACACCCAAAAGTGTGAAAACGGTAAAATGGGTCAAGTATACTCACAAATTGCTATGTCTTTCGATTATCCAAGTGTTGACGAGTGAATGAGTTTAGGAGGTTATATGTATACGGATTGAAGGTTAAGGTATGTTTAGAGTCGAGATTCGGGATTAAAAGGAATATGTAAAATACATATGCAAAAGTAATCATCTTTAACACATAGTGTTTAGATGATGTAACCAGACACCTCGACAAGTGACTATTATATCATCATCAAAGGTTGATTACTTAAGTAATATATAGGTTATGTAATATGTTAATATGTCAAATATGTCAAGCATGAGGTAGGAGGATGAATTCCTCCATTTAGGTACCTCTTTTGTCTCATAGAAGTCATGTAGGAGGTAGGAAGAACAAGTCTTCCATTTAGGTACCTCTAGGTGTTCACCACTACACTTGATGTTATGAACATTCAAGGAGGGTCATTGTAACACCACGTAAAAACGTGTCCATTTATGTAAAGACATGTGTCCTAAACCCTAATCATGTGAAAGATTGAGTTTGAAGGACACGAGTTGATAAACGATGAAAATATGAAACCAAAGGGACTAAAAGTGTCAACATGCCAAACTTGTGCCTCTGAATGACCATACACGAAGAATGTATTCTTAATCTAATAATAAATTGGATATAAGAAGCCGTTTATGAAAATAGTCGAAAGATTATAAACTACAGGGGTTAAACGTGTCAACAAGTTAATTCTTACCTCTGAGTGACCTTTTAACGAACCCGAGGCTTCGTATTATTCAAATACACTCCCAAGAATAAGTGACATCAGTTTCACATGGTTTCGAGATCGTTATGCAAGTTTTCAAGACTTTGGGTGAAAAGTGTCAAAGTAATGAAACTTGTGTTACGGTGATCGTTTAACGAAACCGGGCCTAACGGAGTTTGGTTATACTCCTATGAACCTCTACAAACTAACTACAAGGGCCTTATATCCTAAAAATGAGGTTATATAAAGTTTCTAAGGACCAGGGACTGAAACTGCCAAAGTTAAAACAGTTTTCACCTGAACAGGAGGTTGTCGCGGCACGCGTAAACCCCCTTTGATTCTTACACGGCCCGCGACAGATGCCCAGTTCTGCAGAAAAATGACTGTTGCATGTTGCAGCCTGTTGCAGCCTGTTGCATCGCCTTAGATGCCTGATTTTCGATACTTGGGGCTGTTGTCGGTTTTAGAATACTACTAGGACACCTGGAGTGATCCTAATCACCCCAAAAACACATGCCTTGATCTTGTTTCATGGCAATCACCTATATAAAGGCACTTAAGTGTCTTGTTCATTTGCTCATTTCATTTGCAATCACTCCTACACTCTCATCTGGAGATACCTGGCCATAAAGGGAGCTCAAGTTTGTAGAAAAGATAGCTAGGACCCTATGTAAGTGTCTTAGTCTCCTTCCTTAGTTCAGTTTTTAGTTTAAAAACCGAAAAGTCAAAGTTATCGTAATTTGACTTTGACTTTGGGTTTAATCACAAATGGTCCAGCCACTGTCCGAATTGAAGATGGTTATGTGACCATAATAAGGTAGGTGATTAACTCTTAAAAGGGCACCTCCTAATTATTTCGTTTGCCTAGTTAATTATCAGGTCAAACTAATAAGTTAAAAAGTCAAACTGATGAGAATTTTAAATAATAATTATAACTAACAATGCAGAGGTTATAAATCATATTTTATCATTCTAATAACTTGGTAATTAGTATTAGTGTAGGATCGTTGTACGACCTGAATGAGTCGATCAGAAGAGTTTTATATCCGAATCAAAGGCGGAATCAATGATACGGACACTCGATACAATTTAACTGTCTCTTATATTGATATAATAGTGATTACAGCACCTTGAGACAATCCGGCAGCACTTCGTTACCGAATACAAGTTCCTGATCCCTTTTCAAATGAAACAGACAAAACCCCTATATATAGTGGATGAGATTTCGCTTGAAATGAACCAAGACAAGTTCAAGCGGAATCAGCTATGTTGATTTCGCTTGAACATGTCTTTGTCAGTTTCAAGGGGAATCACTCACAAATCCACTAAAATCAGTTTCTCGCACCACGAGCACTAATTATCCTATCCTATCTCATTACATGACTCGATACAAGACGAAGTCAATAGACATAGTGCACTAATAGACTCCCCCTTGGATGTTGACGAAGTCTTCAGTGTCGAGTCTTTATCATAACACATCTTCGGTCTTGATCAGTCTTCATGCTCTGTCTCTGGCTCTAACATTGTAAGCATCCTATCAATCTTTATCTTCTTTGATCAGCTTCTATCTTCGAATGTTGTACCAGGATCTAACTCTGGCTCTCTCTTACTTCAGGCTCCCCCTTTCGTCAAGCTTCCGTGCTTTAGGGATCGACACCTTGCTTTCCGGTTACAAGCTCCCCTTGCTTCGAGCTCGTCTTCAGACTCCCCCTTAGACTCAGCTTCCGGGATCGTAGTCTGGTACAGTATCTGCAATCACTCATACGTCTATAAGTAACAGCATTTCAAATTTCAACTATCCAGGAATTATAACCTGGCTCACTCAATCTTTCTAAACTAACACATCTTATGAATATTGGCAGTTTCAGTATCGAAAACTTGGCCTTTTTAACAATATAAGGATCCAAATCCCTCACAATTCATCTTCCAAGTCCAAACTAATGACCTTGGAGATATCACAAACTGTTTTTGATTTTTGAATTTAAAAACTTCAAGTTTCAAATTAAAGAACTTGTTTTATTTTCAGAAACACAATCAACATACTTAGATTTTGAAACTCAGCATTTCAGACATCGGTTGTCGAAAATAAAGCAGAATCAAAAATCTTTTTGTATTTTTCTGAAAATATAAAGCAGTAAAGAAATATGTACCAACATATTTACAGACAATATTTTTGTTTGAGTATGCGTCAGAGGATCATATCAGTTTATGAAAAGTCACAAGTACCTTTGAGCTTAGTTACACATTAAGAATTAAACAATTCACTTAGATTGTCGATATACTGGTCCACTTAAATTTTCACACAAACTTCAACTGATTCAGGATACGAATTAGGTGTATTAAGAACTTAAACTCATTCATGTGTCCCACCTCTTGAATATACTCCCGTATCCAGATCCCAATATTCAGTCTTACAGGTGAGTATACCTAGATGATATCTGTAAGGGGTTAAATTGCGAAAATCGTGAGAGCTCAGGTCAGAACTTCCGTTCAGCAGAGAGATGACGGCTTCGACTTTTGGTGTGTCCCCTTTAGAGGATCTTTTCTTCAACAGCAATGACTATCAATTTTATTGTTTCATCATTTTTGCTGAGGGCAGCGCTATATTTCAAGCAAGCAGAAAGTATTATACGGGGACTAGGCCATTGCTTCCGCAAAATCAGAAGTCCCGAGATAATACCCCAGATATCACTAAGCATAAAGACCTAGTATCTCAGAAAGAGGGACCTTTCAAACGAGATTTCAGGGGTTACCTATATATCCAAGTAGTGTTCCCCACGAAATAAGCAAGTTTGAATTTAGGTTTATATCCCGAAAAAGTTTACTAAATGTATAAAAACCTATCGACACATCCACGGTGAAATCGTTTAACACATTTTAACTTTCCAATTCTTTAGCGTACTGTAACTGTCTACTGATGTACTATCATTTCCTCTTTTTACGCAAAAACTCAATTTTGAATTTTATCATGTTTTTTACTTTAAAGAAAATTTGACAACCAACACTGATAGCTTTGTCTCGCCATCCATTTTCTGCTTAAAGTGCTCTGTTTTGCAGAAAATCTAACATACCCCCATGATTTACAACACATTGATATTTTACAGTTTGAAAACCGTTTTTCAATCTTGTGAAATTAATCATGTTTGTTCAGCCGTGAGAGTTTCGGCATATTCAATCAACATATTTTTGGAATTTTTCAAATTTTTAACAAATTTAAAAACATATTTTTGGTTTTTCAAAATTTTCAATTTTTTAGGGTTTTTGAAATATTATTTATTTATATACAGAAAACAAACAAACTCCCTGTTCAACCAAACCAGGGTCCAGCAACCTCCTTTCCTCGTTGTGCCAGGCTGCTCCAACTTCCATTCTCACAGTCTTCGGTTTTGTTGAGCACCTGCACATTTAGACTACTTGATTAATTGAACAATTTAGCCCAGGTCTGTTTGACCTTAGGCATTTCAACACAATATGCATCATTCAACTTTGGAAAATCTTTGTCATTTTGAACAAAGACTTTTTCATCTTTAACTTCAATTTTCTCATCTTTTACTAAAGTCATTTTTTTCTTAACACTCCATGTTTGACCTTTTGGAGTACCTCGTTTGTAAAAATGTGACTCTTTTTGAATCTTTTGATTTTGAACAACAACTTTTGGTTTCCAAAACTCTTGTGGTTTTGTAGCATCGACAGTTGTTTTCCAACTTTGTGTTGTTCTGAATCTGGGTGTGTGAGAATTCCAGGTCTGTTTTGAATCAAACCTATTCGGGTTTGTTTTCCAAGTTTGGTTCGAAACAAACTTGTTTGTGTTGTGTCTCCAAGTTTGTTTTGAATCAAATCTGGTTGACCTTTGTTTCACATTCTCAGATTTCTGTTTCTCAACATTTTCAAACTTCTTTTTGTCAACATCCACAGGTTTCAGATTTGGACACTTTCGTGCAAGATGTCCTATCTGATCACACTTGAAACATGTTCTCTTGGACACATCTTTGACCTGTGGTTGTTGCTTTTTCTTTTGAGCACAAAACTCTTCATTAGACTGTTGTCTAAATTTGAGTTTTTCCTCTTCTTCAAAACTTTTTCCTTGAACAAAACTCATTTTTGCCTGAAAATTCGGCATTTCATTTCTTTTCCAATTTTGTTTCTTCTTATAACCCAACCCAGCCTTCATGTTTTTCTTTTTGTAACCAGGATTGTTATAAAAAGTTTTGTGACTTTTTCCAGCAAACTTTGAAATTTCAGATTTCTCAATCTCAACCATCTTGAAAACTTTATCAACCTTTTCTGAAATCACATTCTGAATCGGGAATACAACATCTAAGAACAATTTGTCCGATCCAATCATGGTATAAACCAATCCTTTTGAATCATCATTCAAGTTTTTCTTGGATTTTGTGTTTTTCATATATCCATCATGAAAATTTCCTTCATTTTCATCCTGTGATTCAGACTTACCTGTATCACCCGACTCTTCTTTCAACACACTTTCAACGACTTTACCTACCACCTCTGAATCATGAGAATCATCAGATTTGGAATAGGTTATATCAATGTTGTCTGGCAATTGATCTACCATGTTGAAAGCTTTTTCGACCTTTTCCTCATCATAAAACACAAACTTTTCCGGTGGTGGAACATGATGAAACTCTGAGCCAATACCTTTCGTGTTTTGCTCAGAATCTTTCCCATCCGGTTTTATGTTGAAAATATGTTCAAGCACATATGACGACGCATGATAACTTTTTAATTTGTTGTTATCCTGTTCTAAATTAGCAATTTGACGCTTAAGTTTAGCAACATCCTCAATGTAGGAATTAACAACTTGTTGCTTTATTTCATAATTTCGTTTATACTCATTAGTTGTTTCAGAACAATATTTCAATCTTGATTAAATAAGTTTCATTTCACTTTTTACTTTTTCATATGATTCTTTTGTAATATGATAAGCCAATTTTATTGAATCATATTCCTTTTTCACTTCCTGAAAAGCATTCTCTTTTTTATCACATTCTTCTGTCTTTTTGAAAACATTTTCTTTCAAAACTTCATTTTCTTTTTCTAACTTTTTACATTTTTCCAAAAATTTTTCATTATTATCTTTTAAAACTTTTTCATTTTCAAACATTTCTTTGTATTTACTTTTAAAAACTTCTTCGATTTTAGTAAACTCAAGATCTCTTGTTCTGAACCTTTCGTCTTTTTCAGTATAAGCACTGCACGTTTCCATGCATTTCTTGCACTGTTCAACAGTTTTTAAGATCTCAGAATCAGAAATTACCTTAGTGATTGGCACTTGGGTGTTTTCTTCTACATCTGTCTGATCAGCATCTTCTTTCTTTTCTTCAACACCAAATTCATCACCAACATCACCAGCAACCTTCGAATTCTCATTCTTCACTTCAATCAAACTTTCAATCTTCTTCTCAATTTCTCCAACCTGCTGTTCTTCAGTAACAGTTTCTTTCACAACTTCTACATTCACCACTACTTCTTCTTTCACTTCTTCAACTATCTTCACATCTTCTTCTTTAACTGTTTCTACTTTAACCTCTTCAGCAGTTTTCTTCAGATTGTTTACCATCTCTTCAACATTCTTCTTCATTCGTTCCTCATTCCTCTTCCTCAGATTTGTTGTCATAGCATCTCTGATGATTTTATCCAGCCTTTTTACATATGTTTTGTCTTTTGCCACATTTAAGTAATATTCGCCGGATCGAGGAATTACTAGAAGAACATCATCGTGAACTGTCACTTCTGGGAACAACCGGTTAACTTTGTTTGTTGACAAAACATTCTTGCTTCTTATCCCATCTTTTGTTTTCCACTGCATTTTCATACTCTTCCTGCATTTTCTCCATTCTGCACCCCCACAATGAATCTTTCTCTTTCATTCTTCTCTTTCAAAATCTCTTCTCGAGTTTTCTCTTTTATCTCAGCTGTGCCTTTTTCTTCTTGGTTTTCCTTTTTTATTTCAGCAACAAAGGAATAATGTTTGTTGTTTGATGGTTTTCTGCCATGAGCTGTTTTTTGAATATAAACACGATCTTCATCCGGACAAATCTGACTCCAATCAAACCCTTCATCATGATGAATGACAGCACAAGCTCTAGATTTCTCTCTAGGGTTGTCTTCGATCATTTTCGGCTCTTCTTTGCTTCGGTGGTAGATCGCCTTTCGATAATAATCATCAATGAAAGGACGTTCATTTCCTCCGGCTTCAGAATTAGTGCATTCTCTCTTGAAATGACCTTTTTGCTTACATCTGAAACAGGTCACTTTGGATTTGTCAAATCCAAGCTTTATTGACGGACCACCTAAAGATTGCTTCCCGGTAATCTCCATGTATCTTTGAGCTCTACGTATGCAACTAGCTAAACACCAACGGATGTCAATGAGTTCCATCTCTTCCGGATCAATCTGGTCGTAGTCTTCTTTGGTTAACTCAGAGTTTCCAATCTTGCTAGCTACTAGACCTTCATACGATTCCAAAACAGATGCAAGAAAACTCATTTGCTGTTTAGCTGCATTGATGCTCATCGCAGGAGAATTCTTCAGTTTGAGAGCGATGTTGCACAGAATTTCCTCAGTTTCATCAGAACTTGATTTTGAAGATAAATGATATCCAGAAAGGTAACTTGATGAGGTTGTTTGTGGTTCTTTCATCTTTTCACCACTGAATGTTGTCTTTGGTGAACTAGCAACTTTCTCCGAAGGTACATTGCCTTTGTAGTATAGACCAACATTCTAATGATGCGATGAACCACTCATCTTGTTTTGCTTTTGTAGCTCCAGATCATAACTCTCAATCTTTTCTAACAACGAATCAAGAGAAATTGTATCAAATTTATCATCATTTTTCAAGATAAAAACAAACGTTTGCCACTGATCAGCTCGTGGTAACGCTTCAATTACTTTGTCTACAATTTCTTCTCTAGTTTTTACAATTTTAAATCTTTCAAGTTCAATCTTTAAATGGCAAAACCTCTCAATCATTTGCCTCACTGTCTCTCCTTTTAAACTATCAAATAAATCAAATTCTTTTTTTAATAACGTGATTTTGTTTTTCTGAATTTGTTTACCCCCCTTAGCTTTTGCCTTCAAAGCTTTCCACACAGACTGCGATGACCCATCATGTATTAATAATGAAAAAAATGTCATCTCGAACTGATTTCTGAATCAAAGCAATCATCTTCTGTTCGTATGAAAATTTCTTTTTGTCTTCCTCTGAAAAATCTTTAATCAGAATTTCTTCTCCTTTGTCATTTGTTGGGTTAGCATATCCAAACTTCAAACAAAACCAACTCTCATGTGCATATGCCTTCGTCCAATTGACAAACCTCTCCTTCCACCATACATAATCTTCAATGTTATCCAGCTTCGGAGGTTTTGAATAGGTTCCATAAAAGTTGTCATGTTTGATGTTGTCCTTGATCGTTTTAGTTATCGCTTTAGGTGTAACCTCTGAAGCATCCATTGTATCCGAGGTAAACGCGTTGTAAAACGTGTTGAAAAACTCTTCAGCCATGATGTAAACCTGGAGACAATCAAACAAACACAATCAGAATCAATAATATCAAATATTCCAAAACAGACTGACACTCAGTTGATGTGAAATGATTTCGACACAAAATGCCTCTTTTCAAGCGAAATATTGATTTCAAGCGAAATCACTTGTATAACTCTTTCAAGCGAAATCAGAACTTCAAATGAAATTCCACTTTCAAGCGGAATCACTTGATTCAGATGAGATCTTCAAGCGAAATTAGACTTTGAAGCGGAATAGCTGAACTTTTCAAGAGAAATAGCAGATTCAAGCGAGATCAGGTGCTAAATTCAAGCGAAATAACGATTTGAAGCGAAATCAGCTAGACTTTTCAAGTGGAACCATGATGTTCGTTCAAGCGGAATAAGGTTTTTGGCCTGTTTTTGTAACTTTTAAGCTGAATTTTAGTCTGATTCTTTCAAGGCTTTGTTAGAACAGTGTTTCGCATGTACTGTGAAAAATTCAATCCATTTTGATCATGAAATCTTGTCCAATTTGAAAAAGAAGGTGTAGAAGTCAGAAAATAGATGATATCAAGCTAAACTCTTCTTCCTGAGCTCTGATACCACTTGTAGGATCATTGTACGACCTGAATAAGTCGATCAGAAGAGTTTTATATCCGAATAAAAGGCGGAATCAATGATACGGACACTCGATACAATTTAACTGTCTCTTATATTGATATAATAGTGATTACAGCACCTTGAGACAATCCGGCAGCACTTCGTTACCGAATACAAGTTCCTGATCCCTTTTCAAATGAAACAGACAAATGCCCTATATATAGTGGATGAGATTTCGCTTGAAATGAACCAAGGCAAGTTCAAGCGGAATCAGCTATGTTGATTTCGCTTGAACATGTCTTTGTCAGTTTCAAGCGGAATCACTCACAAATCCACTAAAATCAGTTTCTCGCACCTCGAGCACTAATTAACCTATCCTATCTCATTACATGACTCGATACAAGACGAAGTCAATAGACATAGTGCACTAACAATTAGAACATGTCTAAGCATGTTCAACCCAACAATTATCAGTTTAGGGTCGGTTCACAACCGAAAGTCGCAAAAGCTTGACTTTTGCTTTGACTTTCAATTCTGACCCGATTAAGCTTAATACTTCCATGTTTTAAGCTTCCAATAGGACCACTTTATGTTGTAATATAACCCTCTGGAGTTATATTACCTGGTCCTTAGTAGTTTGAATTATATGCTCATGTTCGTTATTATGCTTATAAAGGCCATTTTTGCCCTTTTGTCATATAAACGAGATTTTTAGAAATGTGATAGGACAAAAACCTTTGTTACTGATATATAAATATGTCCCAAAAATTTGACATCAGTTCTTGGTCTCAAACAGAAGTTATGCTCGATATCGTAAATTGAAGCTGTTTATTAATTAAATTGCGATATCTTGCATAAGTCTTGTTAAGCATGGGTTTTGACCCAAAACTCATTACCTACTGTTAAGATATTATTTTTAGAGATGTTTGGAGTTTTTGATCAGATTATAATCTGATCATATCATGGAGTTCTTGTATAATTCGGTAAATGACGATAATACCCTTTTATGCATAATATGAGATTAACAAATGATTTGAATGCCATTTCATACATTAAACAAATTATTTTGAACAGTTAAAACGGATCAAAATCTCAGATTTCCATAAAACACTTTAATTATCGTTAATTAGCGATTTTACACTAATTAGGTGCATAGTATGGTTTTAAACCATATTTAACACCTAAGACTTGTTACCTACTGAATTTTTAAATAAATTTTAATATTATTACAGTAAGTATAAGTCATGAACTCAGACTTCCAAAAATGTCCTTAAAAGCATATGTGAAATGACCAAAATGCCCTTTCGGACATAGTTTGGCCATAAATAGTAAACATCACATATGTATGATATCTTACTGATATGACTTGATAAAATAAATATTTTTACTGATTACCAAAGACCAGAACCTCAGTCTATTATAAAATCTCTTTTATAATCATTAAAATGACCAAAATGCCCCTACGGGACTTAAATTGGTTTTAAATACTTCTTGGGCATAAATGTTGACGACTTACTGATGTGTTAACACATTTTAAGCATAATAACATATGAGACCTGTATATAATTCATTTGGTTACCCGTTACGCATTTATGCGTTCGGGTCGGTTTATGTGACTAGTTTACATAAAATAGCCGAAACGAGTTTAACCTTGTCATTAAATCTTCAAAATCCAGAATGTGTTTAGTTTACCCATATAATACAAGTATCCAAACTTGTTGGGTCTAAATCACATTCCATTCCGGTCTCCGCTTAACCTAGCGTTTAGAACCGTAAAGTATCTTTCAAACTAACCTGTCTAAGTCTTTGACTTAAATAAAGACCCGTTAGTATCCTAATAGGTTAATAAACCTTCTATACAGATTGAGTAGCTTTGGTAGAAGGTACTTTCATAAGGCTTTAGGAATATACGGCTGAGTTACTTCTTTCATATAGCTCAGGTAAATACTTTTAACTTATTTTCCGTTATACAGGCTTGGGATACGGTATTATAATAATACCGCTTGGTCGGGTATGAAATAATTTAATCGGATTGTGATTAATAAATTGCATAACCCGTTTTTAATCTGTTTTGTTTGATAACATAATCATTGGGGGTTATCGACCGTGTCCTGGATATCCTTGGCTCATTTCATTTGTAAATGACCACGACCTATGCACGGGGTGTAGGCATACACCTGACAGATGCAAATGCTAAATAACCCACACGATGGGGATAACTCCTTCGTGGGTTCTATAGTGGTGAGTCGGTTAATCATGACCGGCTTCCAAACCGGCCCCATATGTATGACAAACATGTAAAACGGCATACAAGATTATCTTTAATAATTGTCCCAAGTATAAATGATTTGTGCTTTGTGCACTAAAATCAATTTTTATAAACTCTTTTCAAACGAGTCGGTTAATTGTATTTACCAGTGTAAACTGACGTATTTTTCCAAAGACTAAGTGATAGGTACCTCACGTAAATAGGTTGGAGCCACTCGGTGTCAATAAGAGGATCTTGCAAATCCTTAGATGCTTGGAGTCTGTTATTTCTATTTCTTGTACTTTATTTTATGATCTGCCTGTGGATCTCTATTACAACCAAGTCTGTATATTCTTTTATTTAGACATTTGGACACTATGGTTTGTAATAGTATTATTCACCAAGCCTTCCGCTGTGCTACTATAATATGTGTATTGACAATGATGATATCAACTACGTCAAGATACTCCCCGCCGGGCCCACCGGTAATACGTGAAAATATCAGCGTGTGACAATCATGAACTTACAAGTTATAATAGAATATGAGAAAACATCAAGAAATGTGTGGATTTTCAAGTAGGATAGCCCAAGCTAATCTTAAATCACACATTCATCAAGTCTTAAGCTTGAACATCACTTGTGGGTTAAACCCTTGAACAAAACAGAAATTGTGTGAGGTTTACACCTCTGATTTTACATGTCTCAACCTTTTTTTAAGCCTAACTAACCATAGATGTGGTTATAAGCACAAGGACATAGGTTTGAGATGAGTTTCCTCAAGTTTAATCAAGTTTATCAATGTTCTTGTGCAAAATAGAAAAATCAGTCAACTTTGGAGCCCTTTTGGCGACGTTCCAGGGCCTGGTTCTCTGTGGAAAACCAATGGAAATGAAGCTAAGGTTAATCCAAGCATGTAGGAAAAAGAATCGAGTGAATCGGACAAGAAATGAGGAAGTTATGCTTGTTTTAGTGAAGCAAGGTAATTCTGCTCGAACTCTGATTTCGCAGCTGATTATGGACGATTTTGCGAGAGTTTAGGGAGTGCAAAGAAAGTGAAAAATGCTTGGATAGCACTTGGGTTTTATAGGGGAAGTTTGTGGTTGGGTTAGGTGACATTTATAATGTTTAGTTGGGAGTTAGCATTAAAAATAGACAACTAACCACAACTTAAATTTTTGGCCAGCTTTGTTACTTTTATTATTATTTTTTTTATATCATTAGTTAGGTATTTTTTGTTTATTAATGTGTTACATGTTGTTTAATATGTATCCAACATGTAACAAGGTCTAAAATGTATAGTATACATGTTTTTAAGTAAGAAAAAGAAGGAAACATGTGACTGTGTAGAAATCAAGTATGTATAATATATGTTTAGGTATCAAATAAGTGAAAAATATATATGTTAGTCTTGTAATTGAATAATCAAGCGTTTGTATCTATGGTCGATTTGAAATTACAAATACACGATCGTTGTTTGTGAGTTAAAATTACGTTTATGCGAATCACGAATCATGTATTAAACGAATTTATATTTCATATGGAAGATCAATTTTATTATGATTAAAGTCTCGGTTTTAAAATAATTCGAAATAGGATACGATTACAAGAGAAACAACTTTACGAAATAGAAATACAAGACACGCTTTCTAAATAAGGGAGGTTATGAAAAATAGAGCGTTACAGTCTCCCCTCCTTTAGGAAATTTCGTCCCGAAATTTATTCAAAAAGAAGACCTTTGAAAAAGCGTTTTGGTTAAAATGATGGACTAAAATTGAGATTTGAAGTTTGATGCGTGTTGAAAAGTATGAAGTTTCAAGAAACGAAAAGATAGGTTTGTAAAAAGGGTTCGCTTGTCTAAAATGATTCGAGGCATTGAGCATAAGTAAAACGTGCATGTGTGTGTATAGACAAGCGAGTTTAAACAAATTTGAATAACTCAATGATGAGGTATTTTAAAATGTGTTAGCTAAGAAGGAAGCTTTAGTATAAAATGGTATGTATTTTGATGAAAAGGGTGGTCGCACTGTTGGTTGTAAGAAAAATGTTTTGTTAGATTTAAAGAGCATTGACAATCTCAGTTTTGTAGAGAATTCTTTATAGGTGAAAAACGAGAAAGTTAGGTATTTTAAATAAAAAAATGGTTTTGGAGGTAACGGCCAACTAAGTATGTTTGCGCATAAATAAAGAATGGAAAATAATTCTAACCAAGAAAGTATTTTAGGATTCGAACGTGCAAACAGACTTGATAGTAAACGAGGTTTGTATATAAGACAAAGAATAACGGAGGTACGAGGGTGAATGATCAATCTAGTAAACGAACACGAGTATAAGAATGACAGGTGTATAGGACAAACGAAGGCGTTGAGTTAAGAATGAGGTCTCTTTGTGGATAATCGGATATCGCACGTCTAGCAATGCGTTTGTGAGTTGTTAAAGTTTATATTTTAGGTCTAAATATGGTCTGCAAAACACTGAATTTCTCATGGCACGTTTTACAAAAGTTTGGTAGCATTGTGAAAACACTTATATATAGGAAGTACCAGCGGCTTATCCACCATGCTATGTCAGTTTCGTATTCGGTGTCATGTTACGTTCCGTGTCTTCCCATACACAGTAGTACACTCTATGATTCTCATGCGCCTATCACTACAATCCCGTGTGCACCTGCGATTATTTTGATCGTCGCATGATCCGCATAGCTTGTACTAGTTGTGTATAAATCAGGGTATACATAAATTTGAAAATAAGAATGTGTGCGTATAAGAATGTAGTATATAAGCATGTTTACGTTCAAATAAGTATGAGACCAACGTGAGCGAATCCCCTCGGGTTATGCTCACGTATAGGTACGAATGTATGAATTTGAATATAAATATCAGCATGAATGTGAGTATAAATATAAGTATGCATATGAGTATAAGTACGAAAATAAAACGTATGAGTTATGAATATGTGCATAAGTATGAACATAAGTAGGTATAAATGACGACGATTGAGTGTATGGTATGAATAGAATATAATAGAATGAATTTAAGTATATAAAATGATCGAGAAGTTCGAGTATGAAAAAAAACGAATGATATACATGAAATTGTCGTGATATATTGACTAAAACAAGTATGGTGATATGCATGTATAGTTGTTTGAGCAAAACGTGGAGTTTATCGAATCAAAACAGATTGAGTTTGACTTGGAATATAGAATCTAGTTTGTGAATGTCCAAAGTATGTAAGACATCTGTTGATTATGTGAGGTGTACTTTGTAAAAGAACGGAAATGCTACTCTCGTTTTAAGAGAATTTACGTAAGTTGAAAATTGTCGGTTCCTATGAAGTTTTCCTTGCCCACGTGTTTTGAAATTTAAATGACGTATTGAGCGGTGTATGAAAAAGGTTTTGAAAATCGTAAGTTTGCATCATTTTAAAGGGCCTTGCATTAAAATCAGAAATTTGAAATTTGGAGGTTCTCGTGAAAACGTTGATTCCTAAAATGAATTTTAGCATAATGAACTTAGTGATCGTTGAAAAGTGTTCTTAATAAAATGCTTTATTGATTTTGAAAAGAGCTTTTGTAAAATGATCTTATAATAACTATAAGATCTTATAGGCAAGTAAGATGGCTAGTTTGATTTTCGATTGTGAACCAAGTCTTTGGTATGATGATAAAATGTGAGCGTGTCTTAGTGATTAGGTCGAGTATGAAGTTCATGGGCAAGAGATTCATTGGACCGATTAAGTTGATATGTAGCATTTCGTAAGGTTTCAAAATTCGGGTGATAAAACGTTTTAAGGTATGATTAATAATTTTGTGTATACAAGTTACGTGAAATAGATTATGGGGTAAGAACTACGTTTGATAAAACAACGCATTTTGAAATTTTTATAAGTAGTGATTTTGACGAATGATAAACGATTTAGGTGTAAAACATAATCGTGTTTGCATAATAAAGTATTCTGAATGAAAGTTTTGGTAACGATCACCTCGGCAAGGGAATCACCCCTAACTCGTTGTTGAGGTCATTTTAAGAAAAGGAGGAGTGGAGTTAATCATCAAGGTAAGGAAATCACTCCCATCTCGATGATATGTCTCCATTTTGGTGTTATAAAGAATGTAAATAAAATTGAATGATGTTTTGAAATCATGCATATGTATAAATGTATGAAAAAGATTTAGTATATTGTGTGTGTGAGAAGAAAATATCGGAAGTGAATTTGAATTTGAAAGATTGCTTCGTGTAAGATAAATAATAGAAACACATGTTTGATTAAAATTCGGATGGTTCCAAAACGGAACTTTGACTAACCAAGATGGTCAAAAAGTCTTTTGAATTTGAGAAGCATGCTTTGGCCTAAGAGGTGAAATACTCTCGCCGACAAGTCGGTTAACGGTACTTACCCTTCCGGTTACTACATGTCCCAAATCAATCGAAATTTCGAGACTTGGCGGGATTTATGAAAAATCAAAGGAGTGGAACTAGTCGACAAGGTGCGGGTTTCACCCCTGACTTGGCGATTTCGTATCCTAAGTGTGGTTTGTACTCGTCGGGTCAAAATTTTAATTTTGACACTTTGACGAGGGTCCACTAGAATTTGAAAACAAAAACTCTCCATCAAGATGAGGATCTCACTCCTAACTTGGAGACGAATTTCCTGTAAAAAGAATAGGTGGATTGAGGGTCGTTCACCAAATTGTGGATTTCACGCCTATTTTGGTAAAGTCGTCTCATTGGTATGGTGCGAGTGTTGTCGGATTTAAATAATGAAATAAGCGAACAAGTATAAACACATAAGAAGGCATGTCGAGAATAACACATAAAGAGTAGAACAATAAAACAAGTATCGACACATAATAATACAAGTATTAACACAAAAGTGACATATATGTTTAAAAGGTCAAAAGAAAATAAATAAGGAGCAAATAAAGTATCATACAAGTGGTTCAAGCAAAACATAAGAATAAAGCTCTAGAACTAAAGACTAGGTAAAAAGCATGGCAGTTTTTCCTAATTCCCTATAGTTATGGCTCTGATACCAATCTGTCACACCTCAACCGATGGCGGAAACATCGGAATGAGACGAAATAGATTGCAAGAGACTTCATAACACTATTTGTGACAAGTATTTAAATAATAAATTTCCATTTCATTTATAAAGAGTCAATTACAAAGATTTGAAATAAATACAACATGTATAACTAAATACAATACAATAAGAATACAAATTTAAAGTGTGTATCTAAGCATCCTACTAGATTCCATGCATCACCAACATCATTGCTAAACCTGCAACATGTTTTAAAAGTGTAGTTCAATACAAAGGTATTGGCGAGTATACAAGTTTGGTGCGTAGTATATAAGTATAAAAATAATAAGGAACAATCCACATGGCAAACCTAGTTATCAAGATTAACGTATTAAACTGGCATGCGGTTTACAAGTCAACCCTCTGTTTACGCAAGGATGAATGAATAAACCTAACATGACCTCTCGTTCACGGGCGGTGCGTTACTCCTATAGTGCTATACATGTTAAGTGGAGGCTTGTACGAAGCTAATGACAAGTTCATCACATAAGAATCACCCAGAAAACACGAATCAAGCATAACAAATAATAAGCATGTATTTGATTGTTTATTTATGTATTTGCATAAGAATATGTATACTAAGTGAGTTTTGTATATAAAAACATGTTACACCCAAAAGTGTGAAAACGGTAAAATGGGTCAAGTATACTCACAAATTGCTAAGTCTTCCGATTATCCAAGTGTTGACGAGTGAATGAGTTTAGGAGGTTGAATGTATACGGATTGAAGGTTAAGGTATGTTTAGAGTCGAGATTCGGGATTAAAAGGAATATCTAAAATACATATGCAAAAGTAATCATCTTTAACACATAGTGTTTAGATTATGTAACCAAACACCTCGACAAGTGACCATTATATCATCATCAGTGGTTGATTACTTAAGTAATATATAGGTTATGTAATATGTTAATATGTCAAATATGTCAAGCATGAGGTAGGAGGATGAATTCCTCCATTTAGGTACCTCTTTTGTGTCATAGAAGTCATGTAGGAGGTAGGAAGAATAAGTCTTCTGTTTAGGTACCTCTAGGTGTTCACCACTACACTTGATGTTATGAACATTTAAGGAGGGTCATGAACTTACAAGTTATAATAGAATATGAGAAAACATCAAGCAATGTGTGGATTTTCAAGTAGGATAGCCCAAGCTAATCCTAAATCACACATTCGTCAAGTCTTAAGCTTGAACATCACTTGTGGGTTAAACCCTTGAACAAAACATAAAGTGTGTGAGGTTTACACCTCTGATTTTGCATGTCTCAACCTTGTTTTTAAGCTTAACTAACCATAGATGTGGTTATAAGCATAAGGACATAGGTTTGTGATGAGTTTCCTCAAGTTTAATCAAGTTTATCAATGTTCTTGTGCAAAACAGAAAAATCAGTCAACTTTGGAGCCCTTTTGGCGACGTTCCAGGGCCTGGTTCTCTGTGGAAAACCAATGGAAATGAAGCTAAGGTTAATCCAAGCATGTAGGAAAAAATATCGAGTGAAGCAGACAACAAATGGGGAAGTTATGCTTGTTTTAGTGAAGCAGGGTAATTCTGCTCGAACTCTGATTTCGCAGCTGATTATGAACGATTTTGAGAGAGTTTAGGGAGTGCAAAGAAAGTGAAAAATGCTTGTATAGCACTTGGGTTTTATAGGGGAAGGTTGTGGTTGGGTTAAGTGAGCATTTATGATGTTTAGTTGGGAGTTAGCATTAAAAAAAGACAACTAACCACAACTTAAATTTTTGGCCAACTTTGTTACTTTTATTATTATTATTTTTTTATATCATTAGTTAGGTATTTTTTGTTTATTAATGCGTTACATGTTGTTTAATATGTATCCAACATGTAACAAGGTCTAAAATGTATAGTATACATGTTTTTAAGTAAGAAAAAGAAGAAAACATGTGACTATGTAGAAATCAAGTATGAATAATATATGTTTAGGTATCAAATAAGTGAAAAATATATATGTTAGTCTTGTAATTGAATAAACAAGCGTTTATATGTATGGTCGATTTGAAATTACGAATACATGATCGTTGTTTGCGAGATAAAATTACGCTTATGCGAATCACGAATCATGTATTAAACGAATGTATATTTCATATAGAAGATCAATTTATTACGATCAAAGTCTCGGTTTTAAAATAATTCGAAATAGAATACGATTACAAGAGAAACAACTTTACGAAAATAGAAATACAAGACACGCTTTCTAAATAAGGGAGGTTACGAAAAAGCAGGGTGTTACATATACGATCGTATTGGCCAAAATACCAAAACATGTATTTTTGTGTTTTCTCTGTTCGAAGCGTATACGTGTCGTATTTTGACAAATATTGGCGTATTGTGTCATTTTATGAGGTATACCTTTAATATGCGCCGTATATTGTCGGTTACTTTACGTCTCGTATCCATTAAACAAATAAAAAACATTTTAAATACATTATACAAACAAAATACGTTTAAAATTCCAAATTAACCGATGTGATACATATACGGGACCTTTACTACACCTATATATGCTCATACAGGACCTATACCTCATTTATACTATACTACATTGTATATGGTATTCTTAAAAAAACGAAGGAAGTTTTTATTTAAAAAAAGAGTTAATTACACAGATGGGTCCTGTGATTTATAGCTAGTTTCACCTTTGGGTACTAACTTTTTTTTAACAGGGTTAGGTTTTATGGTTTCAGTTTTGTAACACCTTTGGGTACTAACACCTAATTTAATTTAGAGTAAACTGCCATTTTGGTCCCTGTGGTTTGGCCAGTTTTGCCACTTTAGTCCAAATCTCAAACTTATTACATCCAGGGCCCTGTGGTTTGCATTTTATTGCCATTTTAGTCCAAATTTCAAAAAACCCCTATTTTGACTGTTGAAAGCTGCTTATTTTATCCTTTAGTGCAGGGGTATTTTGGTCATTTTTTAAATTTCATTTTTTTTTGCAATAAAACCTAGATCAAGAACATCATCAAAACTGCCAGACATCGTTCATCATCAAAACCCAGAAAATCATCAAAACCCAGAAAATCGTTCATCTTCAAACATAAATAAAGTGATTTGTCTCTCTCCTCTCTCTCTCTCTTTCATCCTCGACCCAGATGCAGAAATCATCAGATCATCTAACAAAAATACTAATCATCAAATCATCTAACAGAAATCTTTCATCCTCGAAAATCATTCATCTTCAAACATAAATATTAACCACCACCAATTGTCTGCAACACCCCCAATTGTCTGCAACACAAATCATCAAATCATCTAACAAAAATACAGAATCTCCAATTCCAATCTCACACTCAACTATACATTAACTCCATAATCCACCCTCCACTCTCTCGATTTCTACCTGCAACACACGATCATCTTCATACACACAAATAAAACCCATAACACTCCTCCCCCACCCCCACCCGTGTCTTAGATCGACCAAAGAGAGAGAATTCGAAGCGGAGAGGATGGTTCTGGTGGAGGTCCGAACAGCAACAGCAGAAAGGATGGTTCTGGTGGAGGTCCGAACAGCAACAGTGACGGCGGGAGACGGCGCCGCCGCTCACGGCGGCGTTAGTGATGGTTCTGGTGGAGGTCCGAACAGCAACAGCGACAGTGGGTTTGACGGTGAAGGTGATTTTGGACGATGATGATTGATGATTTAGGTTTGAACAGCAACATCTTTCTTCCCCAAATCTCAGATCCGTCATCGGAGTTCCTTTCTCTCTCCTCTCTCTCTCTGATCTCCTGAACAGACGTGATGGTGGTGGAGAACGGCGTGATGGAGAACGGACGTGATGGTGATTTTGGACGATGTGTTTGGTGATGGAGAATGGCGAAGCTGATGTTGGGTTTGTGATGGTGGTGAGAAGGGGGAGGAGGTGGCAGTGGTGGTGGTGCTAGAGAGAGAGAAGAGAGAGAGAGGGAGGAGGTGGCGGTGGTGGTGGTGCTATAGAGAGAGAGTAGAGAGAGTGAATTGATCTGGGAAGATGATGATGATTTGGGGAAGATAAATGTGATGATGATGATTTATAAATGAAAAGCAAAATGACCAAAATGCCCCTGCACTAAAGGACAAAATAGACAACTTTTAATAGTAAAAAAGGGGGGTTTTTGGATTTTGGACCAAAATGGCAACAAAATGCAAACCACAGGGCCCTGGATGTAATAAGTTTGAGATTTGGACTAAAGTGGCAAAACTGGCCAAACCACAGGGACCAAAATGGCAGTTTACTCTTTTATTTAAGTTTAAATCAATTTTACAAAATCTATTTTTTTATCTTCATCTTTTTATTATATCTTTTAATTAACGTAAAATCTATTTATTTTTTTTATTTTTATAAGTAAATATTTATATATAATTTTTTTAAGAAATGATAAATAATTTAGCACGATAAAAGTTGCTCAAAATCTTAAATAATTAAAATTTCAATAGGTATAATAATAGTTGGTAATGTGCAAATAAATTATTATTAAGATATTAGGTCAAAACTCCGTGTATTACACGTGTTTAATGTATAAAACTTAGTTTTCATTTTTGTAATTTTAAATATATGGGATTAAATAATATAAAACCAATAACAATAATAATAAAATACTGTATCTCATCAGAACTAAAGTGTTTCCTAAGCACATAGATACACAAATAAAATAGAGATGTCATGGTTTAATCACACCGTCTCAAAATATGCCAAGTACTTGATCGTAACAAACAAATCATATTAGATTATACATTTTTACGATTTTACTACAAAATATATTAAATTAGTTGTAGTTATTTTTAAACGGTTTTTCTCGATTATGCTACATATCTTGATATATTAATTTAACTATATTTTAAAGAGTTTTTATATATTCATAATATTAGTCAGATATTTATCTAGTATTATTTAGTAATATTATTAATAAATAAAAAATGGAGCGGACGTTTTCTGACTTTTTTAATTTATATTTATAAATAAAAAAAATAAATAGATTTTATGTTAATTAAGAGATATAATAAAAAGATGAAAATAAAAAAAAATTGATTTTGTAAAATTGTTTTAAACTTAAATAAAATTAGGTGTTAGTAACCCAAAGGTGTTACATTGATAAAATTAAAAAGAATGGAAGAGTATTTTAGTGATTATATTGATAATTTTGGTGTTAGTACCCAAAGGTGTTACAAAATTGAAACCATAAAACCTAAACCTGTTAAAAAAAAGTTAGTACCCAAAGGTGAAACTAGGTATAAACCACATGACCCATCTGTGTAATTAACTCTTAAAAAATAAATATTTTTTTTAGAAAACTTTGTTTAAACCATAAACAAATGTATAAAAAATTGTAAAAAAAACTTAACTAATACGACCCGTATAGACCTATACGACTCGTATAGGTCCAGTCAAATAGACAAAATCTGACAAATCAGTCTTTATTTGTTGGTGCATGCATCTGTCGACTTCATCTTGTATCGAGTCTTAGTCTTAGAATGTTAGATTAGGGCACGTTTTACGAGTAAATAGGAGAATGTATGTGTCTAAGAGACTGATTTCGCTCATATGGTCATAGATAGGTGATTCCACTTATTCGTCAGTAGGTGATTCCACTTATTCGTCAGTAGGTGATTCCACTTATTTGTCAGTGAGTGATTTCGCTTTTGTGTACATGTTCACATAAGCGAAATCACCAACACTATATATAGGACACTTGAGCGAAATCAGTACATCAGTTGTGTACTTGGATACCGAGGTGCTGCCGGTCTTCCAATTGAATGTAAACGTTGTTATATCAATCAACAAGGTGATTTAAGTGAAGATCTAGCTGTTTCTACGTTGGTTACTTGTTTTCCGCACCTGTAACTAATCGAGACTCCTCTGATAGACTCGTTCGGGTCAAAATACGATCCTACAAGTGGTATCAGAGCTTCAGGAGGAGGAGTTCTACAGAGATTTGCTGGATTTCATCATAAATTCTTACTTCTACACCTTCTTTCTTCATCAGAACGAGATTTAACGGTCGGAATTGGCTCAAAATTTCACAGATTGTAGATAATTGATCATATACAAATCCTGGAAAGTTTGACACTAAAATTCGAACTAAAAATGGACCAAAATGCTTTCCGAGTTGATTTCGCTCATAAGGACATCTCTTGATTTCGCTTTTGTGACCACCATAAACCTCTGATTTCGCTCTTGTGTCAACCTATTAACCTGATTTCGCTTTTGTGTCAACCCTAAGCAAGTGATTTCGCTTTTGTGTCAACCCATTAACCTAATTTCGCTCATTTGTACATTGTGATTCCACTCATTCGTACATTGTGATTCCGCTTATTCGTACATTGTGATTCCACTCATTCGTACATTGTGATTCCGCTTATTCGTACATTGTGACTCCACTCATTCGTACATTGTGATTCCACTTATTCGTACATTGTGATTCCACTCATTCGTACATTGTGATTCCACTCATTCGTACATTGTGATTCCACTCATTCGTACATTGTCATCCGACAGAATCTGATTTCGTTTATAAGTACCTGTGTTTGAACAAAGAGAATTGAAAAATGGATACTGAGTTCTACAACGCTTTTGCTATGACCCCGACTAATCCATCCGACATTGCTAAGAATATGACAATGGAGAATGAAACCGGAACAATGCAAAAACCCCCGAAACTTATGGGAATTGAGGATTATCATGGGTGGAAGAAAAGGTTTGAAAATTGGGTTCAGGCGAATCATCTAAAAGCTTGGGAGAGCATCGAAACTGAGTATGAGAGGCCAAAGAATTCAGCGGGAGTCGGTAAAATCATTTCAGAATTCACAGAGCAAGAAAGAGAGAGTTACAAAGGAGAAAAGATGATGATCAATTTGTTACAACAAGCTGTAAAAGAAGATATATTTGTGTTGCTTCAACATGATGAAAACGCTTATTCTATTTGGGAAGCTCTTGGAAAGAAATTTGAGGGTAGTACTGAAATGCTACAAAGTAAAGCAGCTTTGTTGAAAAAAGAGTTTGAATTGTTTACGTGCATGCCTGGTGAAACAACAAAGAGTCTTATTGAAAGATATTGTCATCTTATACGCACCATGTCACAATTGAAGATTACAAAAACTCCAGCAGAATGGGTTGAAAAGCTTGCTGACGCGTTACCGCAAAAGGAATGGAGTACATATCTGATGATATTAAAGAATTCCGGACAGTTTAAAAGGTTATCGATTGCACAGTTTATAGAAAAGTTGGAGGCACAGGATCTGGAGCAGCAGAAAATTGCTAGAATGAATAGTTCAACTCATCAACAAGATATTAAATTGTATTATAAAGGAAATGTTCAAACTGCTGAAGTCAGTCCAAAGATACAAACTGCATTTAGTGCTGGAAATCAGTCTACACCTAGTAGTCAATCAGTCAACACTAGTGGGTTCTCAACGGTGAATCCTCCAAGTGTTCAAAGTGCATCTGCTGGAAATGGGCATTTGATTCAGTGCAATGTAGCTCTACATCTTCAAAACGGTCAGAATTATTCTGAAGAAGTTGTAAAGCATCATATGGGATTATTAGTCACTGCATTAGAGTCTTATGAAGGGTTGATTGCCGGAAGAATTGGTAATCCGATGCTCACAAAGGAAGATTATGACCAAATTGATGCAGAGGAGCTGGAACTGATGGATATTAAATGGGCCTTAGCTAGTGTTTTGAGGAGAGCAGAAAAGTTTAGATTGATTACAGGAAGAAATGACTTCTTGGATGCAAATCTTTCTAATCTTGGATTCGATAAATCTAAAGTTGTTTGTTTTCGTTGCAGGGAGAAATGCCACTTTAAAAGAGAATGCAAGAATCAGGAGCCGAGAGGAGCAAAGGAGTCGTCTGGGAAAGATGATTATTATAGGAAAACCATTTATCAGCAAATCGCTCATCAACCGCATCAACAAAAAGAACCTCAAACGGCACATGGAAGAATGATCGAGGATGCAAACAGGAAAGCTTATTATGGCATCATTGATCAAGATGATGAGAAAATGGCTGAAGGATTTAGCTGGGACAAGTACATTCCAGCAGATTCAAATGTTGGAGCGTTTATTGCTCATATTATTCGAAAGCCGGAAATGTTGAAGGAATGGATGGAAGTGTTATCTGATGAAGAGAAAAGTGAAAATGAAGAATCTGTTTCATCAGAAAACAGTTCATCAGAAACAAGTGATAGTGATGAAGAAATTGAACAGATTAATATTGGAAAAACTCATTTATCTTCTGACACTTTTGAATTTTATTTTGCAGAAAAATTGAAGAAATTGAAAGAAAGGAAAGCTGCAAAGGAAATGAAAGAGGTCAAAGTGATTGAGAAGATTGTGGAAGTTGAAAAGATAATTGAAGTCGAGAAGATCGTTGAAATCACAAAACTCTGTCTTACTTGTTTAGAGTCATGTAAACAATGTATTGAAAAAGATGAGAGATTTAGTGAGTTAGAAAAGTTGAAAGAAAAGTTGTTGTTTGATGTAAAAAATTTGAAACAGTCATATGATGTATTGAACAGAACTGTGAATAGTCTGGAAAAGACTAACTCTGAAAGAGAGAAAGCTTTGAAGATGTTGAATGCTACCATGATGACAAAGCAGAAAGAGATCAACTTGTACATAGAAGAATGTGCAAAGTGGAAGAAAGAGTTGGATAGTGAAGCAACTGAGAATGAAAGAATTAGAAGATTGCTGCAAAGTTACAAAGGTTGTGACTACATAATTGATAGAATTTATCCAACAGTTGAAGGATTTGAAGCGTTTAAAGGTGAAGAAACAAAGCCAAAGAAGAAAAAGGATACTGGTAAGAAACAGGGTGTGTGTTATAATAAGTGTCCGCCTCCGATTTGGGAAGGGTACTCGTCTAGAAAACCTAACGAGGAAGAACTAAAACAGGCAGTCAATATTAAGCTAGAATCCGAGATAACCGATGTTTTACCGGACAATATTGATGTCATGTTCACAGCGTCTGACACGGATCATGAGTCAGAACTGATAAAAATAGTGGTTGATCAGGTGTTGGATAAGGATGAGGAGTCAGAATCAAAATCCGAGTCCGAAAGTTCGTGTCAGTTTGTCGGAAGTTCGAGTTCGTCTGTCAAGAGTTCAAAGTCGTCAGGAAAACGGGTGTATAGTAAAGAATTTTTGTTGTCAAGATCTAATTTGAATGACGAAACATTTGAAGTTGCATATACTTTGAATGGTTCTGACAAATTATATTTTGATAAAGAATTTCCAATAAGAGGTGTCAAAACTGATTTGATAAAAAAGGTTTTCAAATTAATAGAAATTAATATTTCTGAAATAAAAGATGAAAATCTTAATGTAAAACCTAAACCTTACACCTCAAGAGTACAACAACGTTTGAACAAGAAAAAGGGTTACAATTCTGGTTCTGGTTTTCAAAAGAAACCAAACCACAATCGTAGCTACAAAAAGAAAGGACTTGGTTTTATTTCACCTGAAAACTATAAAAATAAAAATATGTTCGAGATTATAAATCAAAATTGACATATGTTGCAGGAATTAGCCATGAAGAGGAAGCAAAAAGCCCATTCTGGAAACAATCTAACCAAGAATTTCTTGCCGAGAAGAGAAAGAATGAAGCTTATGTGAAGAAAGAGACAAGAATCTGTTTCCGATGCAATGAAGCTGGTCACATTGCATGGAACTGTCCGAAAGCGACAAACACAAAACAGGGAGTTTCTGGAAAATTGAAAGAAGTTGTTGTTGATAAAACCGAACCACCAACTGAAAAATTTAAAGTTTTCAAAAATTCAACATTTGAAGTTGGTGAATGTTCGAAAAGATTTTACAGGCGAAGTGTGAAACTTGACAACCAAAAATGGGTTGTTAAGAAATCAGAAGTAAAATCTGGCGATGAATCTGATTCCACAAAATCAGAGGAGCCACAGTTTGATGAGAGTGATGAAAATTCAGTTCCTTCAATGGATGATGAGAACTTTCCACCATTGAGGACTGAAAATTTTAAAAGGAAAACTGGAAAGTCTGAAATCTCAAATCATGGTTATTCTGAGAAGGATAACTTTGATGTTGAGAAAGCGTTTAATGGGAAAATTAAGAAGATTTTCGGAAAGATGGTCGATGGGAAGGTTAAAGGGGTTAAGGAGTTTTATGCTAAAAAGAAAGCAACATATACCCCAACTGTTTCTGAATTGAAAACACCCAAGGCTGGTCAGGCTTGGGTGGACATTTTCTTTGCTTGAAAAACTTGACTTGCCAGAGATCCCAAGTTTGTAATTGCGGATCAGGAATCGGCATCTTTCTTAAAAATTGATTGTGTAAATAAATCTTAAAGTTTGTTAAATTTTACAGATTGTGAATTGCCGGAGCTTCTAGGTTGGTAAGTGCGAAGCAGGAATCGGCATCTTGATTGGTAACATGTATTTGTGTAGATGTTTATTCCTACATGTGGTTATATGTTTTGGATATACTTACAAGTGGTTTAGAGGTTGTTTGATTGCAAACAGTGAATCAAGGACATTAAGTTGTACTTGATTTACTACAGTTGATAAAACTGACAAGATGATGAACCATATCCCCATACTTAACAAGTGGTAAACCTACAAGTGATAAAAACAAACTCATTTTACGGAAAAATCATTTTGATTAAAACAAACTTAAGTGTTTTGAGATCTAAATGAGAAAATGGTTTGTGATAGGGGGAGTTCTGATTGTTTATGCCAAGTGGATGGCGAATTGAAGTGATTCGATGTCAGTTGTCAAGTTTTTGTACAGTTCATGTTATGTTTCAAGTGGGTCAAGAGTCTAGTAGTTTTCAAATTTCCTAAAATGTGTTTGCATTTTAGGGGGAGTAGAAATTTTCAGAAAATCCAAAAACATTTGAAAATTTGAAAAAGGCAAAAACATGATAAAATCAAAAATGAGTTATGGTGTCAAAGAAGAGGAAATGATAGTACATCAGTAGACAGTCACAGTATGCAAAAGAATTGTAATGTTTTAAATAGCATTAAACGGTCTCACTGATGATATGCCGATAGGTTTTTACACATTTAGTAAGCTTTTTCGGGATATAAACTAAATTTCAAACTTGCTTATTTCGTGGGGAACACTACTTGGATATATAGGTAACCCCTGAAATCTTGTTTGAAAGGTCCCTCTTTCTGAGATACTAGGTCTTTATGCTCAGTTATATCTGGGGTATTATCCCGGGACTTCTGCTGAATGGAAATTCTGACCTAGTCCCCGGATAATGCTTTCTGCAAATGCTTGAAACATAGCATCGCCCTCAGCAAGCTGATGAAACAATAAAATTGATAGTCGCTGCTGTTGTAATGCAAAAGATCCTCTAAAGGGGACACACCCAAAAGTTGAGTCATGATCTCTCTGCTGAACGGTAGTTCTGACCTGAGCTCTCATGATTCTTCATAAATTATTAACCCCTTACAGATATCATTGGTGTTATAATTACCTGTAAGACTGAATATTGGGATCTGGATATGGGAGTATATTCAAGTAGTGGGACACACGGATAAGTTCAAGTCTTTAAAACATTAACTCGTATCTCGAAGCAATTGAACTTTGTGTGAAAATTTAAGTGGATCAGTATACTGACAATCTAAGTGAATTGTTTAGAACTTAAAATGAAATGAAGCTTAACGGTGTTGGTGACTTGTCTCAAAAACTGATATGATCCTCTTACACGAACTCACAAAAATATTGTTTGTAAATATTTCTTTACTGCATTTCTTAATATCTCAAAATCTAAAAAGATTTTCGGTGTGTTTTAGCGTAAAGTTTCAGAAAATCCAAAAAGATTTTTGACAACTGGTATTGAAAAGCTGATTTTCAAAATTCTGATTGCTAAACATGATGAGTATAATTTGAGGGGGAGTTAGCTTTAAAACTGATTTTTTTTATCAAACCTTCAAGTGGTTCATCAGATTAAAAAAACATTTTGTTCGGGATTTAAAGGAAAGTCTGAGTTAGTGCAAGTTTATATGTTTGAAATATGTATGTGAGAGAAATTTACTTTGAGGTAGAGTTTTTACAGGATAAGATAAAGAGTCAGGCAGCTGTAAGATGGAAAGCCAGACAACGATCCTAAAGCTGATGATGCTGATGAATTGAAGAAATGCCAGCATATCGCAAAGGGGAGTCTGAAGACCTGCGAGTAAAAGATTGAGAAGAGTAAAGCCCAGAGACAGATCAAGACTGAAGATGCGAAGACTCGACACTTAAGACTTGTCAACATCTGAGGGGGAGTCTGTTAGTGCATGCATCTGTCGACTTCGTCTTGTATCGAGTCTTAGTCTTAGAATGTTAGATTAGGGCACGTTTTACGAGTAAATAGGAGAATGTATGTGTCTAAGAGACTGATTTCGCTCATATGGTCATAGATAGGTGATTCCACTTATTCGTCAGTAGGTGATTCCACTTATTTGTCAGTGAGTGATTTCGCTTTTGTGTACATGTTCACATAAGCGAAATCACCAACACTATATATAGGACACTTGAGCGAAATCAGTACATCAGTTGTGTACTTGGATACCGAGGTGCTGCCGGTCTTCCAATTGAATGTAAACGTTGTTATATCAATCAACAAGGTGATTTAAGTGAAGATCTAGTTGTTTCTACGTTGGTTACTTGTTTTCCGCACCTGTAACTAATCGAGACTCCTCTGATAGACTCGTTCGGGTCAGAATACTATCCTACATTATTGGAATTTGAAAAGGTAATATGACCCGTATAAGCCTATATGACCCGCATTAAAAGTGTCGATTTAAGAAGTTAGGTGTGCCCATAAAAAAATGTATAAAAAATTGTAAAAAAAAAGTTAACTAATACGACCCGTATAGACCTATACGACTTGTATAGGTCCAGTCAAATAGACAAAATCTAACAAATAAGTCTTTATTGGAATTTGAAAAGGTAATACGACCCGTATAAGCCTATATGACCCGCATTAAAAGTGTCGATTTAAGAAGTTAGGTGTGCCAATAATACCACCTTTCAAATTGATACAAGGCACCTAGCCACCTATGTAGGAATCAACAAAAAAACTCAATTAATGTCTCATTATATTTGTAAATTAAGTCCACCTCAATAATTGTTAATTTTAAGTGTTAACCTGTTGACAAAATTTAACACACTTTAAATATGATCTAATTATTAGTCAATGGATATAATTGTTATTAATAAAACATAACTTTCAATGAAAACTAATAAAAAAACTATTTAAATTATAGAAGATTATTTGATTTATTTTATGTATAATTTAGAGCTCATCACTAGATATCTATTGAATGACAAAGCCGTTGTATAGCGACGGTGATGACGACGACGACAGTGAAGAGATTAAGCGGCGGCTCAGGGTTTTGTAGACGGGCGACGGGGGCGGTGGAGCTAAGGTTTAGTTGGTTGCTAACAATGGTTGTTGTTTATGTGAAGGTGAAGAAAATAATCGTTGGATATAAATTGGTTTTCGTTTGTTTATTGAAAGCAATAAAGATTAAACTAGAAAAAGAGTCAACAAAGCTTGTCAAAGAAGGCTGAAGGTGTGGCGTTAGCGGCCAGCCGGCTGCCCTGCTAGTAACGTTTTCAGATGGTTGTTTTTTGTGCCCTGATACCAAATTGAGACTTGTAAATGTGATTGTATTTGATTAGGTTGTGATTTAGTGTTACAATGGTGTGGTTCATACAAACCACGTATTACATAAAGTCCCTATGCTATAACTTAAGGTTGGGGTGTGGTTTAAAGCCCCTAGGGGTTTTATAGTGCCACGTCAGATTCACATCAACGCCATGTCACATAGGGGTCTTTAAAACCCTCACTTTGACTTGCATGCAATGGTTTAAAGCCTCTTATTAAACAAAATAATAAAAATATATTAAAAAGGAAAAGATTTGATTGGTTGAAAAAATGGGCCCCACCTGCACACCTCCTTTAGCGCTCGTTACAGGGTTGACGGAGCTTCGATGCCCCCTCCCCCTTTCGGCGCACAGGGAATGGGGTGGGGGCGATATACGGCGCTAATGGAGCTGATGTGGTGAGAGGCGGTATACCATACCCCCTGGCCTAATAACATTTGGTCTAATAGTATGAATATGCAAGACACTTTGTTAGTGCTTGTACTTAGGTATGAACTTGGTACCGTATTGGTATCAAAAGTATCAAACCTGAAAAATCGTAAAAAAATTGGTATCGAAAGTGTTCGGTATGGTACGGTATTCGAAGGTAAAAAGTAGGTAATATACCGTACCCGCACCGAAAGTACCGATTCCGAAAATCGCGAAAAAATGAATATCTGTACCTAAAGTGCTCTGTACGGTATGGTTCAATACTGTTACTGATTCGATTTCGGTACCGAATATCATTTTCTCATCCCTACTTGTACTCGTATACTTGAACTGGAAGCTACTCCTGAACCTTTATGATTATGGAACCTATAATTCCTACTACAACTGGATTTCTAATAAAATAAAAAATCACCTAAAAGAATTAAGTTGAATTTTAGAAGTGTTGTGGAAATTATATAGACATGTTGATGGCTATGGTATAACCACACAATGTCACGATTCACAAATCATAAGTTATAACCCTATTAACTATTAAGTAACAACTGAATAAAAGTGAAATTGAATTTGATATCATCAACAAACATAGCAAGAAAAGCAGATGTTTAAATAGAGGATGTGGCACTTTTTGGATGAATGTTTTTATAAGGTTTTGTCTTTTATTTTAAAAGTTGCAGAATTGGTTCATATTTTTTTTTTAAATTAAAATAGTGATATCATTCCACACGAAAAAGGGCAATTACAAAGCAATGACAGGTAGTCGGGCAACAAGTTGCGCCGCCACCCCCTTTTGAATAGAAAAACCAATTCTACTAAATACAAAGTTTGAAACCTTTAGCGACGAAGAATTACTATTAACGACTTTTTGAACCCGATTCAAAAGTCGCACAGCGTCAGGAGCGAGACCACCAAAGGTATCAAACGTAAACGGGACAAACACATGTTGATTCTCCAGGCAGGCTTTCTCATGTTTTGCCACTTTGCTCGCCTCTGCCTTGAGCACCGCTTGCCCTACGACAAAGCCCTTGTCCTTGAGCCCGACAAGGGGGGAGACTCCAGTTACATCTACACAAGCGTGTTTCCCCCCCTCCCATCCAAACACAAGGATGTCCGCCGGACGTAAAGTGGACCTCCCCTCTAAGGGATCAGTCAGGAAATTTACTGGAGCCTCCTTTTTGGCAGAGATCCCGGCCCGCTTAAGAACATCACATAACACATCTCTCACCCAATCATGCCGATATTTAAACCCTGGTAGCTCTTTACAGTGGATCGCGTGCTCGCCGAAAGAATCCAAACACGCTTTGCGGCATACTGGACATGGCTCGTCAACTGGGAACAAAGGAATCATCAGTCGGTATCTAAGGATAGCACGGTATTCCACAGCCGACATGTGTTGCCCCAAACCTTCAATAGGTGCGACAGACAGAAAATCCTGAGCATGTGGGGCACGTAGACATTCAAACACAACTCTTTGCCGAGGGTATAAAACAAACTTCTCTTCAAACCTCTTGAAAATTTCGCCATATAAGGCATTCGCCAGGTCCGGTAAGTTGTTAGAACGATATTGTATGGATTAAAGTTGTTGTATACAACTCCTAGGGCTATCGTGAAATGCACGTTAACCCCAAAGAAAATGGTAAAAGACCTGTAGGGGTCGGGGAAACTACTTGTGATAAAAAGTAGCATAAAATGCATTGTATTATAGTACGGGCTTTTATAAATTGTACTGTTACTAATTTCATGTGAATACTTCAGTGATATAATCCCCGCATCTGAAGATGGCGGGAATCCAATGGTTTATCGATGAGATGATGGCATGATCCGAAGCATGACAAGTGGAGGATGCTTGTTAAGTACTGAAGTCAAGTGGCTAGACAAAATAAAAGGACAAATGGAAATGAAGGCCCATCAGGGCGAGTATTACTCAGGTGCACAATTTTATTGTCGTATGAATAGTGGTATGCAGCATTCACATGGTGAATGGTGGTGGCATACGGGATAAAGGTTTGGGAAAGCTGGATGGGATAACCATCCAGGATGATATTCCCAAGAGAATTTGGGTGGGTAATACACATTATTCACCATTGTGAACAACAAAGGGTTCAGACATAGAAAATTGGATGAGGGTGATCATCCAAGTAGGCATTCACCACCACACATTATTCATATTAGTTAGGAAAAACTGTCAAATCTATGTGAATGTACGGATTAGGATCAAATACAAATGCTTCTAATTGTAAGAAGGGTACAAAGGCTTCTAAAAAAAACTCACTATAAATTTTTTTTTTTTTTTTTTTTTGTGGTGGGGGGGGGGGGGGGGGGGTGGGGGGTTGTTTAGGTTTTTGGGTGGTGGTGAGTGTTTAGGATTTTTTTTTTTTTTAGGTTTTTTTGGTGAGGTATAGTTTTTTTTTGCGGGGGGGGGGGGGGGGGGGGGTAGGTTTTTGGGTGGGGGTGGGTGTTAAGGTTTTGGGTGGGGGTGGGTTTAAGTTTTAGGTTATTGGACACTTGTCACTCTATAAATCATTCTTACACTTCTTACAATTAGGAGTTTTTGTAGAATAACTTAACCCGTAAATGTACTCACTATATCAATTGTTTGATTAACTTAAGTCATTAAATTAAAAGAAAAAAATTAGTACTCATTTTACAAACTATAAAACATAAGAAAAAAAATTAACTTTTGAGTCATGGTGTATGTAATAAAAATATATGCGCTACGCAATGGTGTTTTGGTATAGCACTGATATTTGGTATAACAATCTAAGGAAACATGTCAAAGAAAATATCTACACGTAATTTACACCGGTTAAAAATGATAAAAAAAAAAATTACATCAGACAGTATCGTTATGACATGTAAGCCTTAAAAAATATTTGTTTAAAACATAATATAAAATATATTCTTTAATATTATTTAAAAAACTGGTTGTGGGTGTTGATTGTAGGTTTCAAACTCTCGACCTATAAGCACACGACAAACACTTCAACCAGGTGGGCTAGAGTCATACTTGTTTATTACTATTTAAACTTTATTTATATCCATTAAAATATCGAGAAAAGTAGAAAGAAAAAAAAAGAGTAAAATGTTAAATGCTTGTTCCATCCAAAATATTCTCTCACTCTCTCTCTCTTTCTCTTGCAACTGAACACCTGAGGTTTGCAACTTATTGTCATTTCACCAACTGCAAACTCCCATCATCTATCGACAATCACCCACCATTGTCTTAGTCACCGAGCACCAATGTGAAAATCAATGGAACTCTAGCCCTTTACTTTCATTGAAACTCCATGTCTTGTAAATAATGATTGAGTTATTTAACAATGTGATGGATTTAACATTCGTGATGGTTTGGTAGTGGTGGTAGGGTGTTCCAGAAAGAGAGATAGTATGTGTGTGAGAAAGTGAGAGTGTGAGGGAGAGAGATGAGATTATGTGTGTGTATTTTTTATAAATATTTTTTTATTTACTAGATGCATTTACAGCTTGTACCAAGCTTTGATTCGTTGTACCTTAGTTAAAAGGATGAAAGCGGCCCTCACCTTAACAGAATAAACAAACGGAGTTAACGATTTGGATAGAAATAATAATAAATTGCAAACCTCAGGTGTCGAGTTGAGATAAAAAGATGTTGAATGGGACATGCAAATTTGTCCAAACCAAAGGGACGAGTTTGACATTTTACTAAAAAAAAAAGAAAGAAAAATTTAGTGGAGTCCAAGTGGACCAATGAGACAAATACAGTGTATAGAGGGATCATATTGTCATGTTGACGAGAAACATAGAGAATACAGAAAGAAGATAAGACTGTGGCAGGAGTGCTCGACGATGAAGGTTTAACTCCGATTAGTGTGCGAGGTTTTGTCGATTAGCTTACTGGTAGCAATATGGACTTGACCTTTCTCCCTAATTAGATTATTCCCTCATCCATTCGCCTCCTGGATAGCTCTTAAGTCGTGTTTCCCCAGTATGAACGCGAGAGAGGAAGCAGGAAGTTGGAAGGACGTTCCATCCAAGACGAAGCATAGTAACAATGGTATCCCCGGCGACAAGAACTATAGAGGCAATATAACAAAATTCTACGTAACTAATCTCCCAGCAGGTTGCATACCTTGGGACGTTTCAAAAATTTGTGAAGGTGTTCGGTGACGTGGCGGGTGTCTATATAGCCAGGAAGAAAGACAAAGAAGGAAGGAAATTCGGCTTTATTAGTTTCAGGAACGTGGTAGATGTGAAAGAAATGGAAAGAGCGCTCAATGGAACCAAGATGGGAGGTTCAAAGATTAAGGCAAACCTTGCTAAGTTCGCCATGGAAAACTCGGGCATGCATGGAGATAACTTTGATTCAGGAAAAGGTAATATTCCCTCTGCCCCTATTAAGCATGTTCATGTTCACAAGATCCACAACCATTCATACGTTAACAAAAGTAAAGTAAAGTAAAATTGTTTAGTGAGCTTTTTCTAATGAGAACTCCAACCCAAAAGACTCCCCGACTCTTGATTCGGTGGTGGGGAAAATTATATCTATCCCCGACGACTCGATCGCTTTCAAGGAGATGATGGGTAAAGCGCTCGTGGGGAGATGTAAGGATCTTACGACCCTAAGGTTGTTTAGCTCTATCCTCGCTGAACATAGGGTTCTGGGGGTTTCGTTAAGTTACTTAGGAGGTCTCTCTATGTTACTTAAGTTTAAAGACGAAAAGGAGTGTGTCAATTTTCTGCTCGATCACGCCAGTTGGGGCGGTTGGTTTTCTAATTTAGATACATGGATTGGCCAATCCCTGTCGTTCGAAAGATTGGTCTGGGTTAGGATTCAAGGAGTCCCAACTCACTTAGCGGAGAATGATGTCTTTAACAAGATTACTGATCAATTCGGGAAAATAGTGCATGGTTCCCAATTAGAGGCGGAGGACGGGAATCTTTCGGTCAATTGGATTGGCGTATTGGTAGGGGAAGGAGGAAGGATACACGAACATGTCACACTGTGCTGGAAAAATAAACAATTCCGGGTTTGGATCGAAGAAGAGATCAGCGGTTGAGTTTCGGATAGTGTTGGAAAAGTGGTCATTCCGGAAGATGGAGCGACAACTCCAACCAACAGGAGAAGGGAGAATCAGTCTCATAATGTTGATAATGGTACGATCGGAAACAACTTTCAGAGTCCCACGGTCAACCTGCGGTCGACAACTCAGGAAGCGACGGTAGGAGCCAAAGAGACAGGGGAAGTTAATGTTGGCGGCAGTCTGGGTATAAACAACTTTGGAAACAGCAATATAAGGAACGTTTCGCCTTCCAAGGATGTTGGAGTCCCTTTTGTTAGCGTGGGTGGGGCCCAAGCCCCTAACGGTCCTCCTCAACCTCGAGGTAATGACCTGTACTATTTTAATTCAGCAAACAATTGTAACAGGCCCAAGAAAAGAAGTTTAAAAAGTAGGCCCAGAAATAAACTTGCTAAACAGGTCGGTATTACAAGCCCAAATTCGAATGAAAGGCCCAATAAAAGAGTCAGGGACAAAGGAGAATTCCTTTTTGACCTTAATCGGAAAGCGACATAAACTTACAGTGAGATGCAACATGTCGAAACCCAAAATTGCCTGATCTGACAGGAGGCATTGCTCTTGAACCGACAAGGAGAGGTTTCCACTCCGAGTCCTAGGTCTGTTAATGAAGGAACTGAAGTTGTTAGTCAGGTTGTGTAACATCCCGAAAACGGGTTTGGTAATCAAACCCCGTTAATACTAAAAGACGGGTAAAGTACCGTTAGTGGTAAAAGTAACCCGATAAATATTAGGATTGAAATAAATAATCCTAATATTAATTAAAAAGCGAATAAGAGCTTTTAAGAAAATAAAATGGATAAAAGGCCCGAGTTAACGGGACTTAAAATAAACTGAGTCATAAATTCCCTTAACCCACTAAGATAACTAGGAATGTTTAACCTAGTTAACAAGTGGGAATATTGTTAGAAAGAATTAGGTTGTGGCTAACTTAATAACTAGCCAAAACATGAGGGACTAAAGTGGATAACTTGGAAGTTGGTTTATTTAAAAGAAAAACAAAACACAACACACACACAATTGTGTGTGTGTGTGAGATCAACCAGAGGAGAAGGCTCTAGAGCCAAAACCCTAACTTCCAACAAATCCATCCAATTGAAGGGCCAAACGAAGCTCAAATTCACAACCGGACGTGAATTAATGATCACCCGAACTAGGGGATCATAAGGTATGGAAAAATTTGATGATTCGTGAAGTTGTAAAATTTGATTAATCATCATAATCACGAATTATGTATGGATTAGAGAAGGTATGGCTAAATTAGTGATGAATACATGCTTAGGAACTAAACCCTAAGTGAAAATCACACATATGATGCTATGACTTGAATGATTTGATGATTGCCCATATGTGTGTGTTAAGTGGGTTTTATACTACTGTAATGAACATATGATTATGTATGTTAAATTGTGAGAAAACTGATGTTATGATGTAAGATAGTGATAATGTTCATGAATACTAGACCATGGGCTTGATTTTGATAATATAAACTTGGTTAAAAGCTAGTAATGAACTAGATAAAAGTAGTATAACAATCTTGCCCGTAAGGTGTTTGTTAAAATGCCTAAACGAATGTTCATATGTTAAAGTTGTGAATGAAACGCATAATTGCCTAATTTGATTAATCCCGTGTGATATGGGATAATACGAGTTCTAATCATGATGTTGATTTAATTTAAATGGTGCATGTCATATGAATAACGGTAGTTTACTTTTAGAAAGTTAAACTAACCAATGATGAAGTCAAATAGTAGTTTCGACATAAAATCCGTAAGATGGAATAGTCGTAAGTAATGATGACTAATCTAACCGTCTTACGAATTATGATGATAGTTTGACGCTTGACAAGCTAGGTGGAAGCTTGGGAAGGAAGCGGGTCAAACAAATCAAGTATGAAGAAAAGGCGTAATTTGGATGCAAGGTTGATGTGCGCAAAATGCAACATATAAATTACATCAAATGTGGCATTAAACTAACCCTTTTTAGTACTAATGTTGGAAAAAGTGTGTTTTTGTCTTCCTTTTGTATTTTCAGGATTAAATGAGCTCAAATGAACAAAAGAAGCAAAAAGGCAGCTAAATCTAACATAAATACAAGAAAAGGAATAAACGTGGCATGCCCGACCCCCCGACAGCATCTTCCCAAGCAAAACAAGAGAACAGAAGGCTGAACACGCCCCGTCCTCAATGAGCACGGGGGCGTGCCCAAGTGTCTGCAGAAAAGACAAAGCTGTAGAAGCTTCTATCACCCACCACGGGGGCGTGCCCAGCGAACACGGGGCCGTGGTCAACTCTAAGATTCACAGAATCTAGGAAAATCTTGATAGTACAGATACGCTTCTGCACACGGGGTCGTGCCCAGCGGACACGGGGGTGTGGTCAACTAATGCAGACAAACTGCAATTAATGAAGAAATAGAAGATGGGTGGACACGGGGTCGTGTCCGGGCTTGTGTGCAGGCTATAAATAGGGGTGCTTGGCTCATTTGCAAACCATCCCTTGGCAAACCACCTCTCTCACACTTCACCCACCCACCACCACCATCACAACCCACATCCACCACCATCATCCATCATAGAGTGTGTGAGTAGTCTCGGGATCCAAGATTGATCGTAAGAGTTCTTGACAATCAAAGGCCATGTTTGCCTAAGTCTCTTACATCACTTGGTGAAGACAAGTGTCTTGTGTAATACTTTTTATTTTTAATCTTTTCGCACTTTTGATTTGGTTATGTATTAATGACTTTAATAACTAGTTTCTTATGTTGAAGGTGAGTCTTCCTTATCGTTTGTCCGTGGTGTCTTGGCATTATTTTACTGTCTATATAAAATAAAAGATTTTCACCATTCATATCTCCACGGTCTATATGGAGGTATGTTGGCTACCTGGTCGGGGGTTAAGGGAACGGTTTGGTAAGAGTCTTGCCTTGTTCAGTGTATAGATCCTGCAAGGACCTGGGTCAACTTTAGTAGGACCTCATTCAATACCCACAGGTATTGGATGGCGGGGGTCCGAACTCCTTGATCCCCTCATATGTAAACTACTATTAATACTTTAACCCGGCTACTTAGGACTGTATCCCTGCTGACTCAGACTACTTAGCCGAGGGTAACGTCACCTCTAGAAGAGGGGCCTACCACAATATGTATTAATAACTTAATTAATTATCTTTCAATAATCCAACCCTTTAGGATTGTATTCTTGCTGACTCGAACTACTGGGTTGAGGGTAACGTCGACTTCAGAAGAGGGGCCTACTACAATAACTAAGATAATCTCTTAAAAAGTGCAAAAGTGTGGAAATAATCAAAGGTTACACTAAACACGAGTCGGATCCAAGTGATTCATCTTGTCTATCTGTTTTTATTTTTATTTTTATTTTTCAGCATTTTAGTTAGTTTTATTTTTCTTGTTTAAAAACCTTTTTCTAAACTTTTGATTTGATTAGATGTTGAGGATAAACCGGTATTAAAAGCTCTTGTGTCCTTGGACGACCTCGGTATCTTACCAACACTATACTACGCTCACGATGGGTGCACTTGCCCATATGTGCGTTTAGTGTTAGTAAATATCGTGTTTTATAAATTTAAAACTTGGCTAAAAAAGTGTTAAAGGGCTTAAAATATACATTAAAAACCTATCACACCTAACGCACATTGTAGGTCCCCTTGATGTATGGATCTTTCACAGAATTATCTTTCTAATCAAGAGTGCGGAATCCTCTTGATCAGAATATAGCAGAAAACGTGTAGGAAACAGAAACAGCAATTCACTTTCAAACTGGATCTTTATTAATTAACTATCAAACTGATTACAATCAATCAAGATCCCTAACCACGCTCAATTTCGTCCAAGCACAAGCTCTCACGAAATTATGTCTCTCAAAAACTGTTTTGGCTGATTAACCTAAACCCTAAAGGCTAACCTTGTTTATATAACACAAGGTTTGCTACTTGGGCTTAGTTAAACATCATGGACTGCGAATTGGACAAGCCCAATTCGCCCCCACACACCCAATTCGTTGGGTTTAGTTAGCCCGAACATTACAACTAACTATTACAAAGCTAAACCCGCTAACTGTTTATCGTTTAACTAATTACAAGATATCCAAAGACCAAATCTAAGCTGTTGTCACAAACATGCACCAACAAACTCCCCCTTAACAATAGCTTCATAAAATAACTTTGTCTTCAGTCATCTTGCAATCTTCATGTAGACTTGCACTGTCTTTGGTCTTTGGATAGCTTCAGCTTCAATAGCTTCTGTCAGCAACAGACTCCCCCTAAGCTGATGCATCCAATCACCAAATCTTCAAAAACTTTAGCGTTTGAGTAAACTCCAGTTCAGCATTTGTAAATCAATCTTCAAACTCTTCAACTTTGTCTGCAATGTAGAAAGGAGGTTCTACCATGCATCCAATCAAACTCTCATCTTCACAGCAACTCATCAACTTCTCAGCAACATACCGCTTCAATCTGTATACTATAAAACAAACATCTCGAGAAACCATAAGAATTTTTCAACAAAGTTAAACAAATTATTATTTTTCAAGAGATTATATCACAGAATAAGCATTTTCAACTTATCACCAACACGCAAAACTTTTTAATCACACACCCTATAACCCGCATGATTTAAAATTTTGAACTCACTTTCTAACACCGTCTCCCCCTATCAGTAACAATTCCTCCAAGAATAACAGTTTTCCGTACGTTAAGAATTTTAAACAGAAAAAGACACTATTTTTGGATTTTTATATTTTCTGAAAGCAAGTAAAAAACAAAAGCAATAAACACTCTATTTTTGTGAGAATCACTGGTAAGAAGATCATATCAGCACAATCAAATTGTTTCACACTTGTATAATTCTCTATTTAATTTTTCGTGAAAAGCAATCCAAGACGATTACCAGTATGTTTGTCCACTTAAACAAAATGCATGAACATTTCAAGTACCATTACCGTATGATACGTTAAGGTAATATTATTATTGATATACTAGTGTGTCCCACTTCAGGATATACCCCCTCAATCAAGGTATGCATAAAGATTCATCGTAGTAGGTGAGTATACTGATGTCATCCTTTAAGATATCCTGACAGTGCCTAGGTCTGCATATAATTTGTTTTATCATGTTTTAATTGCTTAACAATGAACACCCAAATAAATACTAATCAAATCCTGGAAATATAAACAACACACTCTATCATGCAAGTATCTTCCCTACCACATATTTCACAAGTCCAATCCAGATTTCTGAAATCTTAACTGGGAATAGGTTGAGAAGAGAACAGAATAGATCTTTAGCAGAGATGGTATAATATACAGATCAAATGAGGTTTTCTCAGTTTGATATAGGTTTCTTGGGTTTTCTTTTGGGCACTTGAGGGCCTCTTTCGGGTGTATTAGATCTATAGCGCGACAACGTACAGCTAGGTCAGCATGTATCTGGATGCAGCAGAAGCTGTCGTTGCCTAGCACCTCCAGGTCAGCATATATCTGGATGCAGCAGAGGAGGTACACGATTTTTTCAGAGAAGATTTCAGAATCAGATCAAAATTGTGTGTATCGGGACAACATACAGACATTCAAATAGAAATGAGCTAATTCCAAGTGACTTTCTTTCCTGGGGTCATGTACAATTTTAGTTCTGAACAGAAGGACAGTCAAGATATCCCCAGATGAAATAACAGTATAAAGACCCAAAACTTCAGATTTTGGCAATCTATCAACGCAAGATTTAAGGTCATTAAACCATACACCACTGATGTGTTCCCCACTCATACACAGTTCATTTAAGTTTATATCACATTGGTAAGTTGATTATTTCATGCTTTTTGCCTACTGGTACATCATATAATGAAGCTGCTATCACACTTAAGCATTTTAATTTCAGTTTCAGTGTGACAGTCTAATTTGCTGATGTACTATCATTTCTCCTTTTTCACACAGTGATAACTCATTTTTTATTTTCTATTTTTTTTTATGTTTTTTATTTTTCAATGTTTTTGTATTTTTGATTTTTTAAGAAAAGCAATAAACTATTTATAAAATTCTTATGAAAAACCAGTTATTCAGGATTCCTCATCCCGTTGAGTTCGACTAAGTGTTCAAAGCGAGCCCTGTCAAAAGCTTTAGTATAAAGATCTGCCAGGTTATCTTCGGTGTCGACTCGATGTAATTCAATTAGTCTCTTTTCAGCACAATCCCATATAAAATGATGACGTATGTCAATATGTTTTGTGCGACTGTGTTTCACGGGATTATTAGTTATTGAAATTGTGGCATTATTGTCTATCATAATAGGAGTACGAGTGAAATCCAAACCGTAATCACGCATCTGCTGTTGAATCCAGAGAACCTGAGAGTAGCAGCTACCCGCAGCAATATATTCAGCTTCACACGTAGATGTAGACACACAGGATTGCTTCTTGCATTGCCAAGACACGATCCTGCCTCCTAAGAACTGACAACCACCTGTTGTAGACTTCCTGTTCGACTTGCATCCTCCAAAGTCTGAGTCAGTGTAAGAGACAAAATTCAAATCACTATCAGCTGGATACCACAAACCAAGTTTAGGTTTCCCTTTCAAGTAACGAAGAATACGCTTCACTGCTTTCATGTGTGACTCTTTTGGATTTGCCTGATATCTAGCACACAAGCATACGGCAAACATGATGTCTGGTCTTGAAGCAGTCAAGTACATTAGAGAACCAATCATTGCCCTGTATTGAGTAGGATCAACGTCTTCAGTACTCTCTTTCACCTTTAGGAAGGTCAACCAACTCCCAAACCTTCAACTTAGCAAACTGGGCCAATTCCTCTTGCATAGCTTCAACCCATGAATTGTCTTTAAGAGCCATATGAATGTTCTTCGGCTCCTCTTGGGAAATAAAGCAACTATACAAGCACTCATTCACTATCCCAGTCTTCTCAATCGACACAAATAAGCCAGAATTTGCTGCTATGCTTCTTCTCGTCTGAACACCTGCATTAGGATCCCCAAGTATCATGAAAACTGGATGATCTCTATTTGCTCGTGTATTAGCAACAGCATCAACTTCTAAATTATCACCCAGGTTTGATCCAACTTCCCCTTGAATGTTCTGATCCGCAAATGGATTAATGAACTCCTCCCCCTCAATGGGTTCAGAGTCACTATCGCTTGAATCAGGATCAGCAGCACCTTTGGAAGTTTCCGCAGCATCTGTCATATCAACATTCGATCTAGGCATGAACTCGCCTTCATCGTCTCCACCAATCATTGTTTGAATCAACTGAGAATCATCTGCATTTGGAAACTCAGGAATATTAAATGATTTAAAAGTGCTTTCATAATCATATAAAATAGCAGGACCACTCGTTGATTGTTGAGGTTTGTATGAAGTAATTTCAACATTAAAGACAACCTCAATTTTACCAGTTTTTAGATTAAAAACCCTTTTATTCGGTGTGCCAGGTACGTAACCTAGAAAGTAGCCATCGTCAGCCACCTCACCGAATTTTTGTTTATCTTTATTACGCACAATGGTGCAGGGTAATCCAAATGGTTCAAAGCCTTCCAAGTTTGGCTTTTTGTTAAACATTAATTCATGACATGTTTTGTTAAAACGTTTAACAGTCAAAACTTTGTTCAGGACGTAGCAAGCTGTATTCACAGCTTCTCCCCAGAAAAGAACTGGTAGCTTTGAATCTGAAAGCATCGTCCTAGCGGCTTCAATCAACGTCCTGTTTTTCCTCTCAGCAACTCCATTTTGTTGAGGTGTATAAGGAGCGGAATATTGATGTTCAATTCCCTTGCGAAGACAATAGAGATCCAGAATGCGATTCTTGAACTCCGTGCCATTATCACTCCTTATCCTCTTGATCCTAGCATCATGAACGTTTTCTAATTTCGTAAAAAGATCTATCAGCATCTCCGCCGTCTCATCTTTTGTACCTAAAAAGAAAACCCATGAATAACGTGAGTAATCATCTGTGACAACTAAACAATAGTACTTTCCACCTATGCTCCTTACGTTCACTGGACCGAATAAATCCATGTGAAGTAATTCATAAGGGGCATCTATGGAATTTACTGTTTTAGACTTATGAGGTTTCTTATGTTGTTTTCCCTTTTGACATGGAAGACATTTATCTTCCACGTGAAACCTCTGCATTGGAACCCCTTTCACTAGCTCATTTTTAACAAGGTAATTCATTTTTCGATAGTGAATATGGGCCATGCGTCTGTGCCATAACATCGATTCAGCTTCAGATGCTTTTGATAGTAAACACGCCACCACAGCAGTCGGATCCTTAGCACCCATGTCCATGACATAAGTGTCATTTCTCCTTGGCGCTCGCATCACTATCCAATCGTCCGGAATCTTCAAACCTGGTTTCAACACTAATGCTTCATTCTTGGTAAAATGGACCGAGTGACCCTTGTCGCAGACTTGTGACACGCTCATCAGATTGTGTTTAAGCTGCTCCACATAGTTCACTTTGTCCAGTGTGATCTTCCCATTGGTCACTTTCCCTCGGCCTATAATTCTACCACCTTTAGCACCCTCAAAATTCACCTTTCCACCATCAAAATCTTCAAATTCAGTTAACAATCTCGCATCCCCCGTCATGTGCCTAGAGCAGCCACTATCAACATACCATAAGTTGATAATCCTCCTTAGCAGCTCCTGCACACACCAACCAAGAAATTAGTTAGATTGGGGGACCCAAGCCTTAATGGTCTTGGGTCGTCCAAATTCACCAACTACTGGAACATCCATCCAATATCCATTACTCCTAACTGGAGTCTTGGATCTCAGACCTGTTGATGGAATTTGATTTTGATTTCCACTAGGTCTTTGGTCCTGAGGGTTCCTAAACGTATTTGGACTATTTGACCTTTGGAAATTTAGATTTGGGTATCTTGAATTTTGATTCCAAGAAGCATTATTGTTGTAATTTCTAAAGCCATTGTTATAAAAAGTTCGACCACCATCATTTTGGTATCGATTTTGATATTGACCTTGACTTCTGAAATTATTTGCATTATAATTGTTCATTCTTGGTGAACTGCTTCTAGGTCTGTCAAATCTACCTGGTGGAGATCTAGGCTGAAATCTAGGTTGATTTCTTTGAAAACGAGGAACTTGTGGAGTTCCTTTTTCAGCCTTATCTTCACCAAAGCAACATTCTCTGGTTGCTTAGGAGCAGATTTCTTTAGAGAGTTAGACTCCTTCTCCTGTTTATCACCACTATTCTCTGGTGACTTCTCTCTCTTTCTCTCACTAACTTGTGCTTCACTCTTTTTGTTAGGACAGCAGCTAGCTACATGTCCTTTGGTGTGACATTTGAAGCACGATCTCTTTTCGAAGACTTCTTTTCTGAAGCCTTTGAACTAGATTCAGGTTTTTCTTCTGATGATGCCTTAGAAGGATTTGGTTCAGTTTGCTTAGTTTCAGAATTTTCTATGTTCTTGTTTTTAGCAAACTCTATATTAGATTCATTTTCAATAACAGCTGTTTCGTTTTTCATGTCACTTCCTTGAACAAAATTAACCTTTTTAACAAAAGTTGGATTGTTATTTTTAGGATGTGATGTGTTCTTTTTCAAAACAAGTTTGCTGTTATTATCCTTCTTAGCATCAGCACTCACAAACACATTTCCTTGACTTGATGTGGAACTACTTGGTGATGTTGACCCAAAGTCCATGAGATCATCTTCATCAGGCAAGAAAGAATAGTCATGACTAACAGGAGGTGGAACTTCATTGAACCCATGAAATCCCACACTGGTTTTGTCATTACTTTTCTTCAAGCCACCCATCATATGTTTCATAACAAAAGTAGAGTCCCTGAACTGACCTAATTTCTTTTCAAGTTCAACAATTTTGAGTTGTGCATCTGACAACTCTTTGCATTTTTCAGAAATCTCTTTTGTTTTCTCAGCCATCATTTCACGAGCTAAGTCTATGGCTTGAAGTTTTTCGTTTAGTTTGCAGGTTACAACTTCAATTTTACTTTCATAACCTTTTATTTTCTTCAAGTATGAGGATTCATTTCTTTTAGCAAAAAAGTTTGCTTCTTTTATGTTAGACATCTCGCTCACCAGACTTTGGTTTTGTGTTGACAACCTGTCAACCTCACCCTGTAGTTCACGACATTTTAAACACACAGAATTAGACTTTACCTCTCCTGTTTGTTTATCAAGGTTGGCCATGAGAGCCGCAAGCTGATCTTTCACTCTTTTGTATTCAGCTTCCCGTTCCTGGTCAGACTTTTGCTTTTCCTCTTCAGCAACTATTGTCTGATCAACCTTCTTTTCTTCATCTTTATTCTCTATCTTGACCTCTGCCTCAGCATCCACTTTTGCTTCAGCATCTTCCACAGTAGCTTCAGCATCATCAACTGGAGTTATCTCTGCCATGAATGCCTGTGTGACATTGTCATCTTTTTCCAAGTGAATACTCCAGTCATATGAACCTTCTCTAGCAGTAGAGATCAGCGCTCTCGAGTTAGAGTTGTTTAATGCATTCCTGTTGTTTGAACTCTGACTCGAAGTCTCCTGCTTTTGTTTTTGACATTCCCTAGCAAAATGCCCATAACTTTGACAGTTAAAGCACCTCACTTTGGTCTTGTCGAAACCAACCGTCTTTCCTATAAACTTCCTTCATGTTCGGTTCATAAATCTCTTCACTCTTCTAGTGATCATGGCCATTTGCCACTGCAAATCCATATCTTCAAGATCATCAGGGTCAATCTGATCATAATCTTCATCCAAAGTGGCAGGATCAGATATCTTCCCCTGAATGTAGTTCTCATAAGAAGCAACAAATGAAGCAAGTAGAGCAAGATGCTCTTCAGTAGACTTCACACTCATTGGCATTGACTTAACACCACTACTCTGCTTCGAAGCTGGTGTTCTTTTGGCTCCTGTTGATCCTCCTGAAGCAGCTACAAAACATACATCACCATCTTCATTCACTGTGACCTGCTCATTCTCACACGAAAGAAAAGCAGTAGCAGAGTCGCTAGAAGCATTGTGAGATGAAGAAGGTGCAAGCCCATTGTAAATCGTTGGATCTTGAACCTGATCATATCCAGTGTCTTTCTTCTTCATACTGAGCTCATAAGCTCTCAGCTTGCCAACTACTTCTTCCAGCTCCTTTGTCTCATAATCTGCTTCACCCTTGATCATGAGAGTGTAGATATCCCACTTGGTAGGTAAGGCATCGAGCAGCTTGTCATTCTTTTCAACGTCAGTATAGCAATCAATCTTATAGTTTTCCATTTCTGACATCAGATGATAGTAACGAGTGATGATGTCCTCAAGTGACTCATGCTTCATGTGCTTGAAAATAGCAAACTGCTTCTTCAGTATTTCAATCTTGTTTTTCTTAACATCTGCATTTCCTGCATATCGTTTTTCTAATGCATCCCACATATCTTTTGAATTTGTGTACTTTGTGAATGTATGCTTGATGCTATCAGGTACTGTAACACCTGTGCCTTCGCGGCCATCAAAAAAATACCGAACCAATGAAATATTATATTTCATACTTGGGATTTGTAAAAATATGTGTATCATTTGCACATATCAATTTTTGTTCAATTTCAAACTCTAAATCGCTTTCTGGAAGGTTATACGCGCACCAATGCGTAAATATAACCAGTTTAATGCAACAAACACTCCGGAATAGTGACATAGGCTTAACATACCTTAAATAAACTTTACATAACTTAGAAATAAGTTTTGGAAGGTTTGGTATGCCGAAATCAAGTTAATTCGTCTACAGGGACTAAATATGACAAACTGCGAAAGTATGCCAATTTGAACTGTAACAGACATTCCGGAACATGACCATAAGTTAAACATACCATAAATATCCTTTACATAGCTTAGAAATAGGCTTTGAGGGGTTCGGTATGCTAAAATAAACTTTTGGGTCATTCAGGGACTAAAAGTGTCAAAAAAGTGCACAAGTTTGCACTTTTGCGTATAACTCACGTTCTGAATACATCCGAACATTCAAAAATTTATGTAAGCATGACTATATTATACTTTAGTGTTTGGCTTGCCAAAAATCTATTCGTCACGTCATTTGGATCGTTTTTCGTGCTTATGCGCATTCCGTCGTAATTAAGCGAACATCGCGTTCGTACGACCAAACGAACCAACATCCGACATATTTTTGAGCATGTTTCATGTCCACAATGTTTAGGCATCATTTTAGGGCCTTAAAGTTGGCTTTACGGGCCTTAGAAGTGCCGGAAATGGGCTTAAACACGTGCAGGGACTGAAACTGTCATTTCTGAAACTTTGTTCTGATCTGTGACTCCTAGGCGGCCCGCCTCAGGATCTTAACATCCTCACGCGGCCCGCGTCAGTCCTTCTGACCAGGTTAACTGCATTTAACAGCAGATTGCAGCTGTTTTAACCACACCCACACATTCTCATTTGCTTAGTCAGCTGATAAGGATCAATTTTAGCCACCATAAGGTTCCGACACTTGTACGGATGCGATTAAAGCACGGTTTCCATGAAACGATCCTAACGGTTCGGGTATTCCTATAAATACCCATCCACCCCCATTGCTTTAATCACTAGAATTCTGATTTGAGGAGCTCTAAGTTGAAACCATTGTTTCATACCTGAGCTACTTGGATCGGGATTAGCATTCGGGGACCCTTCGTAAGTATTCTTTTGTTCTTTTCCTTATTTTATTGCTTTTCGAGTCAGAAAGTCAAACTTTGTTTGACTTTCAGCGTTGACCAGCTTATGGTCAATGCGAAGTTCGTTTGAACTTCGCAACGTGAGTGTAATCACGTTGGTTATAGTCCCTTGGGACTATGCCTACTGATTACCACGTTGTCTAGGGTCGTAGGGTAAGCGATCTAATAAATCGCTTATACCTCGAACCCGACCCATTTGGTCGATCATTAGGATCCGACCAAATACATTAGGTGACCATAGTAGGTAGGGAATAACCTTCCGAGGTTATACCTTATGGTCGCTTCGTTTAAATAGTTGTATGATAGGTAGTTTATATGCCTTAGGTAAATTACCAGAATACCCTTTTCATGTATAATTGGTAATTAAGCATATGTAACCTAAACTTTTGTCACATAACTGATTATGTAACATGTTTAGGCATATAACACTTGTCATAGGACTAGTTAGACGGTCCGAACGCGCTTTGCGTGCACGACGCGTTAAAGTAGCGTATGTTACCTTAATGAGTCGCGATGGGTCAAAAGCACTTAGGTTAGTCTCAATGTAGTATGTAGGCCTTGTTAAACCATATCATATGACTTCCAATACTCATTTGGTTTACCAAGCCTCATCCTATCCGATCTCCCGATTTAAGTCCGGTTTATTTATATGGTTTTAGACTGCCGTTTGATTCCGTGCTCCCTCTAGCCTTGTTTGGTTGTTGTTCAAGACCTCTAAGCATTCTCAGGCGAGTACATTATTCCCCTATTTTACTGCTTTCAATTGTTTTGGGGTGACTCATATGTGCTAAATGTTTTCAAAGTTTTAACGATGGTATCAAAACGATTTTCGATGTTATAACGATGGTTTCAAAAACGATTAAGACGATTTATACAAAACTAATAACGATTTCAAAAAGTGAACAAACTTGTTGGTTGTATTTACATAACAAATGACATTCATTAGCAATGATCAAGCCGACCAGTATTAGGTTATGGTACCATAGGATCTGACAAATCCCGTTATTTACTACACCCGTAGTTATGTGTGGGTGTTGTGGGTAGCGACTGAATCTGTAATTGTTAATTTACTCTTTGGTAAGGGTTTATTAATGCGAGTTGTTAATCTATCCTTTGGTAAGGGTTTATTAATGCGAATTGTTAATCTATCCTTTGGTAAGGGTTTATTAATGCGAGTCAAGAAGGTTTGAATGTTATTAGCGAGACGACCATTTAAGTAGTTTCACGACCTAAAACGAATTATACGATTTGGGTAAACGATTGGTTTTCACACGATGTTTTAACGATTGGGTAAACGATTGGCTTCAAAGCGATATACGATTGGGTTTTGGTTACATATTACATGATTTACATTGATCATGCATTTACACAAAACATAGCTTTGATTTAAACCAAGTTTGACTTCAACGCTTTGTTTTGTGCATTTCATCCATGGTTTAGTTGATGCATTTCACTAGCCATACATATCATTTTGGTTACATATTACATGGTTTACATTTGACACATAAACACTTTTGACATTGGTTATACATTACATGATTTACATTAGACATGAACATTTCACTTTGGTAGTTTGATTTGAGAAAGTGATTAAGTAACGAGGCGTGTGTAATATGATACAAGCATGGTGGATACGCCGATGGTACTTCCTATATATAAGTGTTTGTATGGTATTACATATCGTAGCGTTATTTGAATCATTTCAATTTGGACATATAACATTTTATACAAATAACATACTTTTCACAATTTGCTGTACTAAAACAAAGATTTTTGGGTTAAGAGTCATGGCTACGAGGTTTTATAAACTATAACCCGCTTGATTTGAGTTGGTTAATTAAGTTGCAATATTATACTCTTTTCAAAATAAGGTTTTTAAAGTATTGCAACATCTAAACTAGCCATGATTTCGACACTCCTACAAAACTAATGTATTCGCCAGCATTTCTTTGCTGACCTCGTTTTCACATATGTTTCAGGTATTGTTGAATGATATCGATTGATAAGATGCATGCTCACATAGGACTGAACGAGGCTTTAGTGACTCAATAACAATGATAGACTATGTTTAAATTGTGTATTTAGATTTCCAGATGATGTAAATATTCAATGTTTAATAAAACGAAACACTTTTTGTATCCATGGTTATGAAACATTAATTCTGTTACAACACTCCCCGACGTTTCCGCCACGTTTTGTATGTTACACGTGGTCGGGGTGTGACAGAAAAGATGGTATCAGAGCCAATGGTTATAGGGAATTAGGTTATTAGTAATGCTTTGACCTAGTCTATAACCTTCTTAGGACCCTAACGCGAGTTTACTTGCGTTTAGTCATAAAACAATACCGTCACCTATCCTTAGGCGACGACCACAACAAGAACATAAATTTTAAAACCGCTTTGAAAACTAATCATCTGTTCTAGGATGATTGATTACTAGGTTTTGAACCCTCTATTGTAAGGTTTTGAACTCTCTATTATATGGTTTTGAACCCCTTTGAGTTTTCAAAACTTCGTCAAGGTTTTGGGTTTTAAATAATGTGAACACGTGCAAACTGGAAGGGTGAATGCCTGTATTCTGGGTTTTCTGTCTAGGCAAGCACTTCGTATACATCTCATCATACGCGAGACCAGTTGTGCTTACCTGGGAATTCTTGGGATGAGTGTTCACTTATAGGCGAACATGTCTTCGCGATACATTATTTGTGACCCATTTACTTTGATTTGTCACCATCTCATTTGTTTTCCTTAGGTAACAAACAAATGATCACAATTTTCATTCGTTACCATTGATTATCCAATAAACTTTCACCTGTTTCTCCCTATGTCTTTCTTTTTCTTCAAGAATGTCTCTTCATCACGATGACGCTCAGATATCTGAGCAAGCAGCCAAATTCGCTCAGCGAATAGGCGAAGTAGTCCTGAAGACTGTTGAATTAGCTACTGCCATGTATCATCTCCAGGATGAAGCCACTCAAGAGTCACCAAGACAGGCAGGACCTAGTTAGGCGACAACACCATCAGCCAATAAATCAATCGAGGAATCAAAGACCATGGATGAACGATCCCCTAAGAAGTCAAAGAAGCGAAAGGCTTCTCAGAACTTCGCCATGATCGCTCATGATTCCCTCGAAAATTTTAAGTACTCGTTTCACTCTAAGAAACAAAGTACAGAAAATTAAGTGACATTATGAGTAATCGTGCTTTTCGCACATCTGTGCCTTTAAATCCTTGGTTAGATAACTAAGGGTATTTTCAAATCTCATACCCATTACGTTTTGATTTTTCAACATACACAGTACAAGTATTTCAAAACAATCTTCATGATCTCAAATCATTTCATATAGTTTGAAAAAAAAAATTATAGATGCATTGTCTATGTTATTTCAAAAAAAAAAACATTGGCCATGTTATCAAAACCAACCTTCCTAATTTCAAAATATTTCATATAGTCTGAAGACAATATTAACACAATACATTTTCTTATCAAGTGCATGATTTCGAAAAGCATCATTCATGTCTTTCAAAAACCTTATACGTAATTTCAAAAATTTATCTCGCATGATTTTAAAACATTTTTGTAAATATATCTACCTAATACACCTACTTTATGATTTCAAAAAGTATTATATATAAGGTTTCAAAAACGTTAAACACATTTTTCTTGAAAGAACCCCATGCATAGTTTTCAAAAATATTTTCCTCATACATTGACTTAACCTTCAAAATTCTGCTTCATATGTCGCCATGACATATCAAGCATCTCAACTTCATAAGCATTTTACATCATGTTTTGACCTAAGCACATCCAGTGCAAGGTTTCAAAACATCTTCAACTTCTAAAATTCATATGGGATCTTTTTATCTTCACAATTAGATCCTTGTGGATGATTATCATTCAAATCAGAGTCCTTAATTGGATTCCTTTTGTACCTTAATTCGAACACTTCGGTTCCTAGTAATCGAAATCGAATTTTCTTTTTGAATCTTTCTATCTTTATAGTTGGATTTTTGTTAACGTTTAAAGTACCAAACGAAATCCACGGAATGGATTCCTAGTGTACTTTAAATGCATGTACGCAATTTACAAGACAAATTAACGAACAATTTTGTGGTTATGTGATATGTGTTTATGTGTTCTCCTCTATGATTTTGTGTGATCCGATTTTCAAATCCTCAAATAATCTTTCATGTTTTCATATGAGGGATTCATAGTAGGATATTCAAAAGGTACTACCTTAAATCCTTATGGGCTTCTACCTGGTAGTTAAGACCCTTGGGTTATATAGTACCACTCCATGATTCATAAGAGACCCTCTTAATGGTCTAGTCAAAAAGATTGATTCACAATTTGGTTAGAGAACGATATCTAGTGATATAGCTGAACAGACTCCTTGATAGTCTATTTAGATCATTTATTGATTTAATTTAAAGGACTCTATGGCGGTCTAGTCACGCTCATCACAGGTTCATTCATTTGGTTTTACCCTACACATTATAAAATAGACTGTGTGAACTGTGCAAGGAATTGTCTAATTATGGACGCGTACATAATTATGAAATTTAGTGCACAGAAACCCAGTAAAGTTTATTATGTGTAAGAACCGATAGTGACAACAATAACAAAATGAGAACGATGTAATGGAGGTACGGTGGACGCACCAATGACGCTTTATATACTTGTATATAAGTATCCCTCTTACATTGCAAGCATGATGTTATTAAAGTTACTAGAAGTTCAGAACCCAAACCAATGTTGTTCGATCTTTTCAACTTCATGTTTTAAACTCTCACAAGTTTCCTCTAAATAAATTTCGGGACGAAATTTCCTAAAGTAGGGGAGACTGTAACACCTGTGCCTTCGCGGCCATCAAAAAAATACCGAACCAATGAAATATTATATTTCATACTTGGGATTTGTAAAAATATGTGTATCATTTGCACATATCAATTTTTGTTCAATTTCAAACTCTAAATCGCTTTCTGGAAGGTTATACGCGCACCAATGCGTAAATATAACCAGTTTAATGCAACAAACACTCCGGAATAGTGACATAGGCTTAACATACCTTAAATAAACTTTACATAACTTAGAAATAAGTTTTGGAAGGTTTGGTATGCCGAAATCAAGTTAATTCGTCTACAGGGACTAAATATGACAAACTGCGAAAGTATGCCAATTTGAACTGTAACAGACATTCTGGAACATGACCATAAGTTAAACATACCGTAAATATCCTTTACATAGCTTAGAAATAGGCTTTGAGGGGTTCGGTATGCTAAAATAAACTTTTGGGTCATTCAGGGACTAAAAGTGTCAAAAAAGTGCACAAGTTTGCACTTTTGCGTATAACTCACGTTCTGAATACATCCGGACATTCAAAAATTTATGTAAGCATGACTATATTATGCTTTAGTGTTTGGCTTGCCAAAAATCCATTCGTCACGTCATTTGGATCGTTTTTCGTGCTTATGCGCATTCCGTCGTAATTAAGCAAACATCGCGTTCGTACGACCAAACGAACCAACATCCGACATATTTTTGAGCATGTTTCATGTCCACAATGTTTAGGCATCATTTTAGGGCCTTAAAGTTGGCTTTACGGACCTTAGAAGTGCCGGAAATGGGCTTAAACACGTGCAGGGACTGAAACTGTCATTTCTGAAACTTTGTTCTGATCTGTGACTCCTAGGCGGCCCGCCTCAGGATCTTAACATCCTCACGCGGCCCGCGTCAGTCCTTCTGACCAGGTTAACTGTATTTAACAGCAGATTGCAGCTGTTTTAACCACACCCACACATTCTCATTTGCTTAGTCAGCTGATAAGGATCAATTTTAGCCACCATAAGGTTCCGACACTTGTACGGATGCGATTAAAGCACGGTTTCCATGAAACGATCCTAACGGTTCGGGTATTCCTATAAATACCCATCCACCCCCATTGCTTTAATCACTAGAATTCTGATTTGAGGAGCTCTAAGTTGAAACCATTGTTTCATACCTGAGCTACTTGGATCGGGATTAGCATTCGGGGACCCTTCGTAAGTATTCTTTCGTTCTTTTCCTTATTTTATTGCTTTTCGAGTCAGAAAGTCAAACTTTGTTTGACTTTCAGCGTTGACCAGCTTATGGTCAATGCGAAGTTCGTTTGAACTTCGCAACGTGAGTGTAATCACGTTGGTTATAGTCCCTTGGGACTATGCCTACTGATTACCACGTTGTCTAGGGTCGTAGGGTAAGCGATCTAATAAATCGCTTATACCTCGAACCCGACCCATTTGGTCGATCATTAGGATCCGACCAAATACATTAGGTGACCATAGTAGGTAGGGAATAACCTTCCGAGGTTATACCTTATGGTCGCTTCGTTTAAATAGTTGTATGATAGGTAGTTTATATGCCTTAGGTAAATTACCAGAATACCCTTTTCATGTATAATTGGTAATTAAGCATATGTAACCTAAACTTTTGTCACATAACTGATTATGTAACATGTTTAGGCATATAACACTTGTCATAGGACTAGTTAGACGGTCCGAACGCGCTTTGCGTGCACGACGCGTTAAAGTAGCGTATGTTACCTTAATGAGTCGCGATGGGTCAAAAGCACTTAGGTTAGTCTCAATGTAGTATGTAGGCCTTGTTAAACCATATCATATGACTTCCAATACTCATTTGGTTTACCAAGCCTCATCCTATCCGATCTCCCGATTTAAGTCCGGTTTATTTATATGGTTTTAGACTGCCGTTTGATTCCGTGCTCCCTCTAGACTTGTTTGGTTGTTGTTCAAGACCTCTAAGCATTCTCAGGCGAGTACATTATTCCCCTATTTTACTGCTTTCAATTGTTTTGGGGTGACTCATATGTGCTAAATGTTTTCAAAGTTTTAACGATGGTATCAAAACGATTTTCGATGTTATAACGATGGTTTCAAAAACGATTAAGACGATTTATACAAAACTAATAACGATTTCAAAAAGTGAACAAACTTGTTGGTTGTATTTACATAACAAATGACATTCATTAGCAATGATCAAGCCGACCAGTATTAGGTTATGGTACCATAGGATCTGACAAATCCCGTTATTTACTACACCCGTAGTTATGTGTGGGTGTTGTGGGTAGCGACTGAATCTGTAATTGTTAATTTACTCTTTGGTAAGGGTTTATTAATGCGAGTTGTTAATCTATCCTTTGGTAAGGGTTTATTAATGCGAATTGTTAATCTATCCTTTGGTAAGGGTTTATTAATGCGAGTCAAGAAGGTTTGAATGTTATTAGCGAGACGACCATTTAAGTAGTTTCACGACCTAAAACGAATTATACGATTTGGGTAAACGATTGGTTTTCACACGATGTTTTAACGATTGGGTAAACGATTGGCTTCAAAGCGATATACGATTGGGTTTTGGTTACATATTACATGATTTACATTGATCATGCATTTACACAAAACATAGCTTTGATTTAAACCAAGTTTGACTTCAACGCTTTGTTTTGTGCATTTCATCCATGGTTTAGTTGATGCATTTCACTAGCCATACATATCATTTTGGTTACATATTACATGGTTTACATTTGACACATAAACACTTTTGACATTGGTTATACATTACATGATTTACATTAGACATGAACATTTCACTTTGGTAGTTTGATTTGAGAAAGTGATTAAGTAACGAGGCGTGTGTAATATGATACAAGCATGGTGGATACGCCGATGGTACTTCCTATATATAAGTGTTTGTATGGTATTACATATCGTAGCGTTATTTGAATCATTTCAATTTGGACATATAACATTTTATACAAATAACATACTTTTCACAATTTGCTGTACTAAAACAAAGATTTTTGGGTTAAGAGTCATGGCTACGAGGTTTTATAAACTATAACCCGCTTGATTTGAGTTGGTTAATTAAGTTGCAATATTATACTCTTTTCAAAATAAGGTTTTTAATAAAGTATTGCAACATCTAAACTAGCCATGATTTCGACACTCCTACAAAACTAATGTATTCGCCAGCATTTCTTTGCTGACCTCGTTTTCACATATGTTTCAGGTATTGTTGAATGATATCGATTGATAAGATGCATGCTCACATAGGACTGAACGAGGCTTTAGTGACTCAATAACAATGATAGACTATGTTTAAATTGTGTATTTAGATTTCCAGACGATGTAAATATTCAATGTTTAATAAAACGAAACACTTTTTGTATCCATGGTTATGAAACATTAATTCTGTTACAACACTCCCAGACGTTTCCGCCACATTTTGTATGTTACACGTGGTCGGGGTGTGACAGGTAACGACATTTTAATAGCAGCCAATGCTCTCTTTTCAGCCTCATACATCTTTTTATCATTCTCTTCCATGTTCACATAGGCAGTTCTACGTGGTCTGCCCTCAAAGTCGTGAGTAGGGTTTGTGTACCCATCTTCAATACATATCCACATGCGCATGTCTTGATATTCAATGAAGGATTGGAAACGATCCTTCCATGTCAAATAATTTTCCACCTTCATCATCTTAGGCAGTTTGTTGGTAGTGCCAACCTCATGCTCCATTCTCAACAGCTCATTCAAACTCGACATGTTCGACATTTTTAACGTAACAGACTGATAATACCGTACAATTTTTTTCTGAAAACAGTGGTTACCAAATTACACCGTTAGAATCGTATCGAAAAGACGAGTCTAATGATATCTAATGTCAAAAACCGAAATCGGGATTTTCCAGAGTCTAATGCTGTTAATTCGACAGTGCAGACGGTTCTGTCAAACGAGCTGCGGATCAATTTCTATTTTCAAAACAGTGAATTATTTCTTACGCTTGCCAGAAAATATTCCACCACTTTAAATATGCTGTTAATTTTGCTGGGTAATCACTTAAATTCGCTGGTCTTATACTTGTTCAATTTCGCTGATCAAAGTTTAAAGGTTCGCAGGTCAAATTCGCTGTTCAAGTTCGCTAGACAAATTCGCTGGTTTATATCGCGATTACGACGGCCAGTAAATTCGTCGTGAACCGCAATAATTTCGCTGAGGAAAATTATACGGTTACCAAAGTCGCCTTTGGATTTAATTTCGCCGATAAGTATGCTGATTAAATTCGCAGATCAGTCAATTTCGCCAGTACAGTCAATTTCGCCACCCAGTAACTTTGGAAACTTAATCTTTTCGAAAATTCTGATTATTTTCCTGATTCTTCTAACAACTTCCTGCAAAATTAAAACAGCAAATCAGCAGACTTTTTGCGAAAAACAGTGAAGAACAGAATGAAAACCGTGAAGAACACGAAGAACAATCTTCGAATCTTCAAGAAATTTAGCCAAAAAATTTCCCGAATCAACCAAAAACTTTCCAGAAATCCTGCAAACCACCAAACAAACAAACCCGAAGATCAAAACAGCCAAGAATTTCGAAAATTTTATCAAACCAAACAGAAAAAATTCGAAAATTTTAAAACCCTAATCTTCAAAAATTCGAAAAAAACAACTCCCTGTTTCTGCCAAGCACAATTCTGAACCGAGCCTTCAAGAGCCTAATGCTCTGATACCAATTGTAGGTCCCCTTGATGTATGGATCTTTCACAGAATTGTCTTTCCAATCAAGAGTGCGGAATCCTCTTGATCAGAATATAGCAGAAAACGTGTAGGAAACAGAAACAGCAATTCACTTTCAAACTGGATCTTTATTAATTAACTATCAAACTGATTACAATCAATCAAGATCCCTAACCACACTCAATTTCGTCCAAGCACAAGCTCTCACGAAATTCTGTCTCTCAAAAACTGTTTTGGCTGATTAACCTAAACCCTAAAGCCTAACCTTGTTTATATAACACAAGGTTTGCTACTTGGGCTTAGTTAAACATCATGGACTGCGAATTGGACAAGCCCAATTCGCCCCCACACACCCAATTCGTTGGGTTTAGTTAGCCCGAACATTACAACTAACTATTACAAAGCTAAACCCGCTAACTGTTTATCGTTTAACTAATTACAAGATATCCAAAGACCAAATCTAAGCTGTTGTCACAAACATGCACCAACACACATCAAGTTTTTGGCGTCGTTGCTGGGGACACAAGGATTTTAAGAAAGTTAGGAATCAACGGCCTAATCATTTTTCTTATTTTTCTATTTTTTTAGGATTTTTTCTTAATTTTTCAGCTTCTGCAGAACTCAGCACGGGCCGTGCCTGGTCGGACACGGGGCCGTGCTTAGCATTGTTACTGGCAGTTTTTATTTTCCGAGTTACAGGGAGTTGAGCACGGGGCCGTGTCGGTGCAACACGGGGCCGTGTCGAGCTCCCCAGTTACAGGGATCCGAAAAACAACTACTGTATCTCCGACCACGGGCCGTGTTCACCCGAGCACGGGGCCGTGGTGGACCTTCTGACCAACGTTCTTTTCTGTTTTTATTGCAGGACTTGGAACCCAGGCGCCACATCTGAACTTTCTACGTAGTGTATGAGCTCCAGTTCTAGTAGAGACATAAAAGAACCTCTAGAAGAACCTGAACGCTTTCTCAGAAAAAAAGACTTAAAGCTAAAAGCCAAGAGAAAGTTTCGGGGAACCCACTTCCAATGGCGGACCAACGTACCCTCATGGATTACCTATGACCCATCGTAGGAAATCTCGGCGCTGCTATCAATGCACCGAATGTTGAAGCCAACAGCTTCGAACTTCGACCGCATTTGATACAAATGCTTCAAAACTCCGCAACCTTCCATGGGCTTACGGACGAGGATCCCCATCTACATATTACTAATTTCTTAGAAATATGTGATACCTTTCGGATCAATGGAGCATCAAATGACGCCATCCGCCTTCGAATGTTTCCATTTTCGCTAAAAGACTAAGCTAAGGCTTGGCTTAATACCCTCCCAGTTGGCTCGGTAAACACCTGGGATGAACTGGCCCAAAAGTTTCTATATAAGTATTTCCCTCCTGCTAAAACGGCTAAATTAATGACTGAAATTAATACATACTCACAAGAGGACGGGGAATCCTTATATGAAACTTGGGAAAGGTTCAAGGAGCTACTGAGAAAGTGTCCTCATCATGGTCTTGCAGTATGGCAACAAGTTTCCACTTTCTACAATGGATTGTTGCCACACACAAGACAAACACTTGACTCTAGCTCCGGGGGACTCTTAGGTAATCGTCGCCCAAATGAAATTTATAATCAAATTGAGGAAATTGCTCAAACCAATTTTCAGTGGCACACTCCCCGAGGTAACAAATCTATTGCCCCGGGTGCCCATAAGGTTGATGAAAGCACTTCCTTGCAAGCCCAAATCGAAGCCCTTTCTTCAAAAATCAAAAAGTTAGAAATGGCAAAAACGGCTTCGGTTATGGCTTGCGAGGGGTGTGGTGGGCCACATGAAAATTGGAGTTGTATGAAAGAAATGGATAATCAAACGGAATCGGTAAACTACATTGATAATAGACCTAGGTCGTCGGGTCCTCCAACGGGTACCTACAACCAAGGATGGCGTAACCACCCTAACCTTGGTTGGAGAGAACCCGACAATAGTAGTAACCAACAAAATCTAAACCAACGAACAAACTTTCAACAACCAAGAAACGAGTCGCAAAATTTCTCTCAACAACAACAAGGGGGACGAGAGAGGCTTGAAGATACTATATCTCGCCTCATCTCCGACTCCGAAAAGAAAAACTCGGATCGATTCCAACAACTGGAATTGAATTTTAGGAATCAACAAGCTAGTATTCAAAACATTGAAAAACAAATAAATCAACTAGCTCAAAATATGTCCGAGACACCACAAGGCGCATTACCCAGCAATACCGAAACCAACCCAATGGCACAAGTACATCTCATCACATTGAAAAACCGCACCGTGGGTCCCGAGGAGGCTCCGCTACCCCCAGTTGAAAAGAGCCGATTGACGAGGTATGGTACTAGACCCGACCCGACCGGTCGGACTTTCTTGTTATTTATCACTTTTATAGTAATTATATATTATTATTGTATACTAACCCGCGAAGCCCAGCGCGTTGTAGTTTATGCTACACTAGGCTGTGGGCTCATAGAGACAACCCCTAACTGGGCCTGGCCCATTGAGGTTAGGGTTTTTCCCATATCTCCTATATAAGAAGGTCTCCACCTCCTTATTAGGGCATCGAATATGGGGCAACACTTTTGTAGCTGGAAATAGGGGATTTATCCCCTACCGGCCGTCTCTACATTGCCCACGTTTCTCTCTTCTTGTTTACAGGTTTAGGATGAAGTGGAGAAGACGATGTGTGGCCGTTCATCACCGTAGAAGTACCAATCCGCTCCGGCTATGCTTCTTCATTGGCGCCATCCGTGGGACCAAACAACAGAACACGCTTCGTTTTCTCAACTCAACTTCCAGATCCGTCCCATGTAGCAATCGGAAGGAGATCCGTTCTGGGTTTCAGATTTAAACATGATCCTCGATCAACCACTGGGTTTTCTTTTAAGGTATATGGGGCTTTCCTTATCTACACGTGAACCTTCATTAAAGTCTTTTGTCATAATCCTTGATTTTGATATTTCGCACAAAGATCCAGATACATTGAAAGAAGGATTGTCTAATATAATATTTGTTATTCTCTAACTTGAAAGCATCTTTTTTTTTAAAGAAAGTGCATATAGTTTTCAAGTTACAATCACCATTGCACAAGGTATTACCCCTAGCTGCATGCACTTCCTTTTGGGGGACAAATACTGACATGACAGAAAAAGGGTACTAAATATCCCCATATTTTTACGCCATGTCCTGGTTACACACCATTGGTTACACACCATCCTCCGAGTTCATCTTTCTAATTCACCCTCGGTATAACTGGAGTTCGGTCGCGTTTCCACCACCCGCCATCCATGGCGGACCACTCTATCAACTACCTGGCATCAACCGCACGCACATGGAACCGTAACCTGTTGTGCACAGTGGAACATGCACCATTTCAGCGCATGCGGCCATGAACCCAGCCCCCGTTCGCATCGGAGACATGCCTCTGCCCCACGCGCACGTGGGATCTGCCACCCTCGCGCCAGCGGACAAGATCCGCCTCCGCGCCTCAGGTGCCCAGTCGTCCGCCTGCGTATCAGCGGTGAGCACAGACACCCACTGTCAAGGGCAGACATCTCCTCCACGTCGTCGCGCGCATCAAATGATCCCCGTCAAGGGCAAACAACTCGTTCACGTCATCGCGCATATCAGACGGCGCCGTCATTAGCGGACAACGCTCTCACGTGGTCGCGCGAATCAAACTCCTGCCATCTTGCGCAGCCAAAAATGGTTTGTTGCATCTTACTCCGAATTCGAGCACTCTCCAACTTGTCTCCGCCACCATGTTACGTTGGACTCTTTTCGCTTGCGCGAGACGCGTTGCGCCAGACAAGTATCCCTGCAACGCACATGCCACCAGTAGAAAGATCCAAATCTGTCCATCTTTGAACGCGCAATAGAAAGATCCAAATTTGTTCTTTCACGAACCATACAAGCGGTCCCTATTTTGAACCGTCACCCCCATGCAACTCGCTCTGGCGGAAGTTCTTGTACACCCTCAGCAATAAATCAGTATACAAGGTATGTACTACGCTTTTACATTTTAACATAAAATAAATTCAAATTGCTTATCCCCCAGAAGACTTCGAGAATAACATCTCGTGCATAAGAGCTTTCTTTTATTGTGGGGCCTTTGGTAAAGTGATTCGTACAACCTATCTTCGGTGTACCTCGTTACTGTTTCGTGTTATCTACACAGTTTAAAAGCAACATTGCATAATTGCTAATTGGTTGTAATAATTAATACGTCTCCTTGCATTATTATGATCCATGAGAAAGTTGTATCCAGCTCCAAATGAATGCTAAGACCTAGTGACGCCCGATGCCCCTTTATCGAATACTTTTAAAACTCCATGACGTCCGATCAACTTAGGCGGAGTATCATTATGACCAAGTAATGACGACTCTACATGTTCTAATATTATTAACACCTAAAGAAGTATAATCGTCCTTGTTGGCATGATTGGGCATACTTCGTGGTCGATACAACCCTGCTAGCATGCTTCGGCATGCCTCATCATGGGGGTTTCTTTATTACAAAACTTACTAGTGAGGGGAATCAAGAGTCCGGATGAAAACTTATAGCTTATCGCGCCACCTATGGCGGACAACTCCCTATGTCGCGCCACCCCTGGCGGACAACTTCCTTGGTCACGCCACCTCTAGCGGACGATTTTCATTAGCGTGCCAAACCCGGGCGGAATCTTTTATCTACGCCACCATAATCAGCAGCGGGCATTTTTCATGATAACGCCAGCTCCGCGATAACTTCCTTTGCCGCACCATTCCCGACGCGCACTCCTTTGGCCATTTTTTGCTTGATAATCCCCTCTCAAGCATTGGTTGAAACTCGAAACACCCTACTTTATGGCATTTTCCGGCGTGACTTGCCGTCTAACCAGCACACTCTTAGACACCTTGCGGGTTGAGTTGTGTGGTCACTCTTGCCCGCGCCGCCAACGGCGGAAGCTCTTGTTCACTCCGGAGCATGTCAAACGAACGTTTTATCCACCTACGCCGCTTTCCGGCCAATTACTTAATAACTCCGCCACTTATGGCGGATGCTTCGATTCACCACATTTCCCCTGGCGGACAGTTTTCTTGATCGCGCCATCTCTAGCAGACGATTTTCTCCAACCCGCCACTATCGGCGGAAGCTTTTATTCAACCCGCTACCACCTGCGGAAGCTTTTATTCTCCCTAGAATGTTTCCAACGAAAATTTTTATCCACCCGCGCCGCTTCCGGTCGATTACATAATCACTCCGCCACCTATGGAGGATGCTTTGGTTTATCACGTTACTCTCGACGAACATTTTTGTCCACCCCTCAACTCAGGCGGTCGCTTTTTTACCCACCCACGCCTATGGCGGGAGCTTTCATTCTACCCGCCACTCCGGCGGACTTTTTCGTTCACTCCCACCATCTCCGGCGGATACTTTCCTTGCTCGCGCCATCTCCGACGAGCACCGTCCTAAGTCACGCCCTTAGTCAAGCTTATAAATTTATTTTACTACACAACAGAATACGAGAGTACCTGATGGAATTCTCAGTTGTCATACATGAAGATATATCTTCCAACCTCCTTGCCTATTGTTATAAATGGGGTTGGGGCGCATTTAGTCACGCCACCGCTGTAGCACCCACGTCGCCACTCCTCCACCCGTGTATGTCACACATACACCGGTGTGTCGCTTTAATCGTGTTACTAGAGCTTCTAACGGAACCAGGTCACTTATAATGGTTCAATGCTCTCCTCTTTATACTACACCACATTTTACACCTACCGATGCTTTATAGCACGAGGTCGTATAACTGTTGTGTGGGTTACCTTTAAACATATATGAATATATGTTCATTTAACCAGGACTACGGGGTGACATGTAACCGTCCCAACATCCACATCACCTTCCACATCGTGGGCGTGCATTTGTATTAACTAACATGAGATCCTTTACATCTGTAAAGCCGGACCTTGAAATTTGGTGGCATAGATCATCTCTACAATTGAAAAGAGCATACGTAAATCATTTTCTTCAAAATGATCGAAGCTGCATAAATATTATTGTCGCAGTATAATACCGCCATGGGCAAGATGTGCTAAAAAACAACTAAGCTCTATCATCTCGACTTGTACACAAAATAGTCCTTGTCTAAGTTGGACGTGCTTTGCAATAGAACGGGAGACTAGCATAGTGGGCCAATCACTCACGCCCCAGCTACAATTAAGTCTTGAAAGCTCACACTTAGTATAACCGAGTGGTACATCGGTAGGAATTGACATCCTCAAGCTAAACAGTCGTCTTGATAATGTTCTCGCCGTCCACAACAGGACACATCAAGCGCATGATTCTTCTGCTAACATTATCTAGCAACATTAAAATAAGGGACGGGAACGGTGTAACACTACAAACACTACAGAACGTAGTCACCAAAGCCAAAGGTCCTGGTTCGGACATTCAATTTGCACACCTGATAACCCTCCTTCAACAACATAATTTTGGTTGGACAACTTCTTGCAAACCCAGGTACAACTTTGGTAAGGATAGACCTTTGCCAGAGTGCTTTATGTGAAGCTACATATTTCGGAACGCAATTCCGGGTACAATCCTATTCTATTACTTTATTTAGTTGCGTGAAACACTTTTACTTGTTCAAACGCACTTGGCATCTCATTGCACGCCTTTGATCCACTTGACTATATATATATATATATATATATATATATATAATGGTCCGTATATAACCTGACATGGCGATGCTACCTCAAAACTACAAAATTCTAAACGCATGAATGGAAGATTTCAGTGCCCACAGATGCATGGGGCCACGCTCGGTTGGCCATCTGACATGTTGCATGCGCCTATATAATTACTTTCAATACTTATGTCCTAACATGTTTAGCGTCATCGAACTGGGTAATCTGCTCGGAACAACACGGCTATGGGCGGACATGGTCATAATATTTACACAGGCTAAACTACACATAGAAAATCCTTATTCAAGGACAAGGACCTAGCGCGGCAATTTGTCACCATGCCGCCTCAATTGCTGAACTATCATATCCGATAGGCAATCTTGAACTCGGCGCAACCGTTATGTCAGACATCTACGCGCAAGACTCACGGGTGACAGGTTCTTAATCTTATCCTTAAATATGGTACTCTTACATAAGTCGATAGCTTGACGGAATACTCCATAAGTCATATATTAAAGGAGCGCCTATCAGAATTGCCCACTAAACAAAAAGTGTCCATAAAGGTCTCACCTCTATTTTACGCACACTTATCTACAATACATTTAAATCGATTAATAAGCATGCCGGGGTTTTCTTAGCATGTTATATTTCATGTTTACTTGTCGATTTCTTTTTTATTACCTATCAAGTTCAAAGCTACTAACATACTTTAGCAGCACTGAACTGGGGGACTAGCAGGGTATAGCGCCATTACGCCTTAAAAGTGATCAGTTTTTCTCAGGCTGCCCATTAAGGTGATATCCACTACATATTATCCTACATCGGCCCTTATATAATGTGGATATTTTGATGCACCAGACGATATTTACACTTTTCACATCAATTGGCCTACGACTGTACCACTTGACACAACATATGCAATTTGGTAGTCAAGACAAACGCACGACAAAACCAATATACGTGATCATTCAAATAAGTATTCCACACGCTATGCGACAGGAAAAATACTTATTCGGATGTGTATTCCCCACGCCAATATGCGACAGGGATAACAGAAAACCCTCACGCCATAGTCGGCGAGGTAGTTTAAACAGACACGCCACCTACTATAAGCATTCCACACGCCAATGCGCGTCCAGGAAAAGCGCGTAGTAGCTTACATAACGCGTATAAAGCGTATAAAGTACCATTCACGCCTAGCGCGTATAAAGCATTTTATTATCTCAATGAGTGTTCACTCACGCCAAGCGCGTAGAAAGCACTTTGTTGTTCAAGTGTTCATTAACGCCGCGCGGGTTATAAAGCACTTTCTGATATCTACAAGTGTTCATATAAACATTTGTAAACACAACATACCACCGCATTTGAACTGCATATCACGGTAAAAAACAACTCTGACACGAAATATTTTTCATAATAACAAAGTCAGATGATCAAATTATACAGCGCTAAGAGTGGGCATCTTGGTAATAGATGTATTCAACCACTACTACTCCAGTGGGTATCTTGGTAATAGATGCACAACCACTGATGAAAACCAAGTACTTGTCCCACAATTATAAAAACATTGTGGGGAACATAAATAACGCTCTAAGCACCCTTCCGAGGTCACTAAGCATAGCAAGCACTTCTGCAGGGGTGCATTGTATATCATTCTTCCCGGCGGCAACGATGATTGCTATAGTCGGATCATCAATAACGATGGCTGGTACAACCGCCAGCAGTTCTACATTCGCCTAAGGTGGCATAACATCTGCATATGCATCTATGACCACCAATGGCTGCACATTACGACAACGGAGATCCTGACGACACGGACGCGTGGTAGGGACCGTCGTCACATCAACATCAACTCTTTCAATGAGTTGAGCGCCGTTAGCGCACCATATGTTAACCAACGAAAGTTACACCACAGGGTAGATATTCTACAGTAGCCCACACGACTGTGTGCGCACCGCTAAGGCAGGGCCACACCTGAAAAAATCATCCAAAGGCGAGGTACTTAACTACCAAAACTAGTCCGTTCCAAGACTCGTGCACCAGACCTAACCGCGTACGCGCAACCTTAACGAGCTCATGGCAATGCGCCAGTACAAATGGCAACTGCCTGCAATCAATCAGCTTGCGCCAGGTTTATCCAACCAGTTTCCACGACCGTGTGATATTCACTGCTCCATTATCTCTACTCACAACCAACGACAACCACAACAAACATGGCCAGCGATTTTCTCGCACCCGGACGACATGTGTAACAACCCTCGGTAAAACCAACACCCTCATAATATTTCCGACACTCTAATATATTATAAAATGTCCCAATATGTTTTATATTATACCCCGTATGTTAAAACCAAGCCCTAATTATATTATAGTATATAAAATAAATCAAAAACATGAAATATAGGGTTGAGGCGGGCCGCGACATACTCTACCCTTAGTTTACGCGGGCCGTATCAAGGCTGGACTTGACTGCGCTGATTTCTTAAGTTGAAGCGGGCCGCGTAAGGGTGTATAGGTCTTTGACGCGGGCCGCGACAGTTCATAACACGCGATTACACCAGAGCCCGACACGTGTCGACATCGTGGCGGACCTACTAGCTGACCCAGCTAAGCTATATGTTGACCGATGTTGACGCGGGCCGTGTAAGGGTCCCTTGTCTTTTACACGGGCCGCGACAGGACTCAATTACACAACTATAAATAGATGGCATCAGTTTTCAGTTTCCGTCGCTCATTCTCAAATCTCATTCTTGAATTCTGAAGTTATAGACATAATATTTTGGGTATTATACCCTAAATTAGCGAGGTTCTGCTCTGTTGTAAGTATTATAACCCCAGTTTCATAATAGTTACGCTGCCCGATTGATTTAGGGTTCCGTAACAACTGTCGTGGTTCTGCCCGACGTAGTTGTTGGAATGCCGTCTCGGGGAGGGAATCATTAATAAATTCAAAGGGTTATGGTACTAACCAATGTACATTTGTATAAATTATAGATTATATCCAGGAAACCCTTACGAAAAGCCTAAGACAGCAATGTGAGTTTATCCTCTTTTTGTTAATATTTTTGGAATACTTTACAAAACCTTAATTATTTTACAATGTGATTAAGCGGTGATTGAGTCTTTGTAGTTCTTCAATTACTGCCGGTATTATGGGGTTTTGTATACAAAATTTATTACTACTTGTGAGTAGTAAGTCAGGAATGACAGTTCATTACTATTGGACAACGAGTTAGCCAATGGGTAATTTGACCATAGCCATAGATCCGGTCGAGTGGCAAATACTGAATGAGTAATTGTGTAGAAATAAACAATGTGATCGCTCTCAATACTGTTTTAATTAATAAAATGTTTCTTGATTAAACTGGGATTCACTCACCAGTATTTCCGACTGACAAATGTTTTTAAAACGCGTTACAGGTAACACAATGTGAACAGCCAATTAATGAAAAGCCAGCTAAAGAGCACTGAAGGCTTGGGGATAAAGTGGCTATAAAAGTTACCTAATAAACGATGTTTTAAATTCAATAAAATAGGGTTTATCCCTATAATGTATTGTAATAAGAAACTTGGGTTTTTCCCATGTTATTATAAAAGAAGGTGGTTTTTACTCTGATAAACATTTCCTAACTATGGTCCTGATGAAAAATTCCGCTTCGAGATTTAATAAACTGATACCACCGAAACTCTGAGTTCGCGTCCGCCCGTTCCTGGGGATCAGGGATCGGGGGTTGCGACAACATGTAAGCCTAAAATTAGTGATCTTCACTCCCGAGCTCCTAATAAGTCTAAGCGTTCCTCTCACGCTTGCACGCGGGAGCAACACTAGACTGGGGGACATGACGAGGTATGGTACTGGACCCGACCCGACCGGTCGGACTTTCTTGCTATTTATCACTTTTATAGTAATTATATATTATTATTGTATACTAACCCGCGAAGCCCAGCGCGTTGTAGTTTATGCTACACTAGGCTGTGGGCTCGTAGAGACAACCCCTAACTGGGCCTGGCCCATTGAGGTTAGGGTTTTTCCCATATCTCCTATATAAGAAGGTCTCCACCTCCTTATTAGGGCATCGAATATGGGGCAACACTTTTGTAGCTGGAAATAGGGGATTTATCCCCTACCGGCCGTCTCTACATTGCCCACGTTTCTCTCTTCTTGTTTACAGGTTTAGGATGAAGTGGAGAAGACGAGGTGTGGCCGTTCATCACCGTAGAAGTACCAATCCGCTCCGGCTATGCTTCTTCACCGATCTAGTCAAACCACAACTCCACCGACGGCCGAACAAGAAGCGACTCCTAAATCAAATCAAGAGCCCCCCAAGAATCCTCCGGTTCCATACCCCGGTCGGTTAATTCGCCAAAAGACCGATGAGCAATTCACAAAATTCGTAAATTTACTAAAACAATTGCATGTTAATATTCCATTTGTTGAAGTCCTAACCCAAATGCGTAAATATTCAAAATTTATGAGGGACTTCCTCACTCACAAAAGGAAAATCGAATCATTGCAATTAGTTAATTTAAGTGAAGAATGCTCCGCCTTGCTACTCAACAAACTCCCGCAAAAGAAGATTGATCCTGGAAGCTTCACAATCCCTTGTTCGATTGGGGAATCTCCCATTCGCAATGCACTAGCCGACCTCGGGGCTAGCATCAACCTCATGCCCGCATCAATGTTCGACCGACTCGGCCTAGGGAAAACAAGCCCTACGAAAATGAGCATACAACTCGCCGATAGGTCGGTCAAATATCCACAAGGTGTCGCTGAAAATCAATTGGTTAAAGTCGGCGAATTTGTCTTCCCAGCCGACTTTGTCATACTAGATATGGAGGAAGATACCGAGGTACCACTTATCTTAGGTAGACCATTTTTAGCCACAACCCACGCAGTGGTAGACATGAATGGTGGGACACTAACATTAAGGGTTGGGGACAAGGAAATGAAGTTTGGAGTTGGCAAGAGAGTAGAAGACGATGACCCGGTCAATTACATGAAAGTCATAGACTCAAGTTTGGATGATGCTCTCCGACGGTGCAACATGAGATGCAAGACATCCCACTTGGGTAACATATGACTGGCTTTGGGTCTAGCCAAGGACCCTTATAAACGTGGCGCACCACGGAGGCATTCCGCGGAACTATCCCTAGTTTAGCTTAGATTAGTTTTTATGTTTTCTAGTTTAGTTTTAATTTTCAGGAATAAAACACACTCGGGAAGGTGAAGGATACCAAGGGAAACTTGCACCAACACCCCATGCACAAAAACAGGGCCACCCGACGATTTTTCTTCATTACAGCAAGTTCAGCACGGGGCCGTGCACACCCAACACGCCCCGTGCTCAACCTTCTGCAGAAAAATTCCCAGTTCAGGTATCTGGAGACGGGGTGCCATGGCCCCGACTCAGTTTTACCCATTTCAGGAGCCGCGGGACAGAAACCTGTGGTATTGTTTATTTTGGCAGCGGAAATTTTAACATGATCTTTTCAAAACTGAAAATGCCCAATTATTTTATTTCACATTTTGGGACAAACCAGATAATTTACAATAAGGGTAATTTCACTGGGAAATCCCTGTTTTACAAAAACATGTTTATTTATTTTATTTACTGAGCCACATTCTTTAAGCTGGTGTGTTACGCGACACCTTTCCTGGTTCACAGTAAATCACCTGAAACATGTTTAAAAAGATTTTATCAGTGGGGAAATACTGGCGAGTCACTCAAGTTATAAAATGACACATTCGTTATAGATTACAGCATAAGAGCGGTTACAATGGCAACTATCTTATAATTATCTGGCCCCGTGTCACACCCTTGTGACGATGGTCATACCACCATTGGGTCCTTTCACCCAATAGTGATGATTATCACTGTTAATAGTGAGAAATAATCGTAATGTGCACAATACCCCACTTGCCAGTAATTTTTAAGATAACCAAGACTTAATCCCTGTAAAATATAACAGGAAAACATTTAGGTATTTGTGAAATACTTTTGACAAAAGAGAATGACTCACATTGCAAGTTTAATTGGACAGAACTTTGCCTACTGATTTAGCCTTGTAACCTAGTTAAATAACAATGCACACGAAACTAGGTCAGTAACTTAATACAACATTTACGATAAACTCACGAAATCAAAACCCTCACGACGAATGACAAAGTATAGCCCGGATTCGGGCAGCACTTAAACATCCATCGGATTGGTTTCAATCGATCGGACATTGTATCGTAGCAGTGATCGAGTTAATACCCGGTTAACGTAGCAGAGGTTCGGGACAGTGTGTGTTTTTGAAGGAAACAACGTCTAACTTAACGTACGTAAAGAAAATTTTCATCAAAACATGCAAACAGATCAAGTCCCAAGCCAGGGGCTTTATTGCCCAATTTGGAACCTTCCGCGTGTCGCGACAGGTTCCTCCACCCCTGTCGCGATTCTCGGGGAACACCCAAGTAGGCTAGGCCTGCTTCGTCACCTGCTTAGCCCTGCTGAGTCTATAGTTTTTCAATTTACGTGTTTTATAACCGTTTTCGAAGGATAAACATAATTAGGGGATACCCCCCTTGAGTTTTAGGGGGGCCTGATCCTAGTTTTGGTTGTTTTAAAAATTAAGGGTCATGCCATTCTATTTGGGGGTCTCAATTAGGGTTTCCTAACGGACATTATTAAAATAAGAATAATAATTTTGGCATGAATTGTTACATCCTCCCCACCTTGTTTAAAATCTCGTCCTTGAGATTTACTGAAACAGGTAAGGATATTTTCGTTTCATTTCCGATTCCAATTCCCACGTATACTCTGGTCCTCTTTTCGAATCCCACTTGACCTTAACCAGCACCAATCTCTTGTGCTTGAGAAACTTGACTTTTCTGTCTTCTATTTGAAGTGGTTTCTCAACAAATTTCAACTTTTCGTTTACCTCTACGTCTTGAAGAGGTATTACCAGGGATTCGTCAGACAAACATTTCTTAAGATTAGATACATGAAACACATCATGTACCCCAGCTAGTTCCTCTGGTAATTGTAAGCGATTGGCAACTGGTCCTATTCGTTGGATTACTGGGAATGGTCCTATGTACCTGGGACTTAGCTTTCCTTTCTTACCGAATCAAACTACTCCTTTCCAAGGAGAAACTTTCAAGAGTACCTTGTCTCCCACTTGGAATTCTAACGGTTTACGTCGATTGTCTGCATAACTCTTCTGGCGATCTCAATCCGTCTTCAGTCTTTCCTTAATTTGAGTTATTTTATCGGTGGTTTCTTGTACAATCTCAGGACCTGATAATTGACTTTCTCCTATTTCTGCCCAACAAACTGGAGTTCTACACTTTCGCCCATACAGTGCTTCGAATGGGGCATCTTCGATACTTGCATGATAACTATTGTTATAGGAGAATTCAATTAAGGGTAGGTGGTTATCCTAGTTTCCACCAAAGTCTATTACACATGCCCTGAGCATGTCTTATAGGGTTTGGATCATCCTTTCACTCTGTCCGTCTGTTTGGGGATGGTATGCAATACTTAGATTCAGTCGGGTCCCCATTGCTTCTTGGAAACTTGTCCAGAAATGCAAAGTGAAACGACTATCTCTATCCGATACTATGGAGAGTGGAACTCCATGTAAGGATACTATCTCATCTACGTATAATTTTGCCAATCTTTCCATGCTAAAGGTTTCTTTCATTGGCAGAAAATGAGTTGATTTGGTTAATCGATCCACAATTACCCAAATCGCGTCATTACCTTTTCTGGTTTTGGGTAACTTAGTAACAATGTCCATTGTAATTAGTTCCTATTTCCATTTAGGCATCTCTAATTGTTGAAGTAAACCTGAAGGTTTCTGATGTTCTGCCTTAACTTGCGAACAAGTTAGACACTTAGATACATATCTAGCTATGTCCTTTTTCATTCCTATCCACCAGAAGTTATTTCTCAAATCTTGGTACATCTTGTTGTTTCCAGGGTGCATGGTATATCTAGATTTATGGGCTTCTTCTAAAATCGTATCTCTTAAATTTCCTTGCTTAGGTACCCAAATTCTTTTCTTGTGGAATTTCCAAATTCCATCAGTCCCTTGTTCTAATTCTTTTATTCTTCCTTTCATTCCTTTAGCATCATCCTTGATTGCTGTTGCTTGAACATTCTTCAATTGTTCTATTAAATTTAGTTGAAGATTTAATCTAAGAGCACGAATTCGTTTTTGTTTTTCATGATACTTACGACTTAAGGCATCTGCTACTACATTTGCTTTTCCTTCATTATATTGAATATCACAGTCGTAGTCACTTAGAATTTCCATCCATCTTCTTTGCCTCATATTTAATTCTTTTTGCCCAAATATGTATCTTAAACTCTTATGATCTGTATAGACTATAAACTTACTTCCATACAGATAGTGTCTCCAAATCTTAAGGGCAAAAATTATTGCTCCTAATTCTAAGTCGTGAGTCGTATAATTTTCTTCGTGATTTTTCAATTGCCTTGAGGCATACGCAATTACCTTTTTGCGTTGCATCAACACACATCCTAATTCTAGCTTAGAAGCATCACAATAAACTTCAAAATCTTCTGTTCCTTCTGGTAAGGCTAAAATTGGAGCGTGTGTTAACCTTTGCTTTAAAATCTTAAAAGCTTCTTCTTGCCTAGGTCCCCATTCAAACTTAACTGTTTTACAAGTTAGCTTAGTTAATGGCACTGCTATTTTATAGAAATCCTTAATGAAGCGCCTATAATACCCAGCTAATCCTAGAAAACGTCTAACCTCCGTAGCTGATTGCAGGACTTTCCAGTTCGTGATCGCTTCTATTTTGGAGGGATCTAGGTGAATACCTTCGTGATTCACCATGTGTCCTAAAAATTGCACCTCCTGCAGCCAAAATTCACATTTCGAAAATTTGGCGCAAAGCTTTTCTTTCCTTAACAAACTTAGGAGTGCTCGAAGATGTTCATAATATTCGTCCTGACTTTTGGAATAAATAAGTATATCGTCGATGAAGACAATTACAAATTTATCCAAGTACGGCTTACAGATTCTATTCATCATGTCCATGAATGCTGCAGGAGCATTCGTTAATCCAAAGGGCATGACTATAAACTCGTAATGACCATACCTAGTTCTGAAAGCATTTTTAGGTATGTCTTCCTCTTGTACCTTCAATTGATGGTATCCGGAGCGCAAGTCTATCTTAGAAAAATATCTAGCTCCCTGAAGCTGATCAAAGAGATCATCAATCCTAGGTAATGGGTATCGATTCTTAATTGTAACCTTATTCAATTCCCTATAATCGATACACATTCTTATTGAACCATCTTTCTTTTTCACAAACAACACGGGCGTTCCCCATGGGGATGAACTAGGTTGTATAAATCCTTTACTGAGCAATTCATCTAACTGCTTTTTAAGTTCTAACATTTCGGTGGGTGCTAGCCGATAGGGTGCCTTGGCTATTGGTATTGTTCCAGGAATTAAATGAATTCTAAACTCTACTTCCCTATCTGGTGGTAATCCTGGCAGCTCATCTGGGAATACATCTGGGTATTCTGATACTACAGGAATTTCCTTAAGTTCCCTACTTTTAGTGTTAATGATAACCGAAATCATATACACTATTCCTTGTTTTCGCTTATAACTAGCAATTTTCATTACCGAAATAAACTTTAATGGTTTGCGCGACTTATCTCCTGTAATCGTGATTACTTCTCCGGCGGGCGTATGAATTTCTATGTAATTCTTATCACAGAGGATTCGAGCATGGTTGGCTACTAACCAATCCATTCCTAGCACGACATCGAATTTAGCTAAATTCATAGGTAAAAGATTAGCAGAAAATTTATGGCCTGAAAGTTCTATTTTTTCTTCTTGAAGAACCTTATTTATGTTAACAGAACTTCCGTCTGCCATTTCTACCGTATAAATCTGCCAAATGTGGTTAAAGGTAGCTTAAGAGCTTGACAGAATGAAGTATTTATAAAACTTTGGTTTGCACCAGAGTCAAATAATACTTTCGCATAAACGTCGTGAACTAGGAACGTACCAGCTATCACGTCCGGAATCAGATTTGCTTCCTGGGTTGTCAGCTGAAAGGCTCTTGCGTTCTTCTTATTAGTTCCTTCAGCCGGTTTGGTCTTGTTGTCAGCTGGTTTGACTAGTTTAGGGCAGTCTGGTCTAAAATGTCTAGCTTCTCCACAGTTGAAGCAAATAATTGATTTCTTTCTTCTGCATTCTTCTTCTTGATGCCCCGTAATTTTACAGAAATTGCAGTACCCTTTACATTTTCCGAAATGCTTTCTTTTACAGGTATTGCAAAATGGAGCAGTGGAGGATTGCCCAGTTCCTCTTTTCTTGAAGTTGCTACTAGTATTACCCCCACGAAATCCTTGGGTAATTTTCTAAGCCAATTCCTTCTTCCTATTTTCTTCTCGCGTACGTACCAGCCCGTCGGTCAGGGTGTTGGCTAATTCCACCGCATCGTCAATTGTGCGGGGTCTCGCAGCTTTAACGATATCACGAATCTCGCTAATTAAACCCCAAATATAGTGAGAAATAAGCACCGGTTCTGGCGAAGCCAGAGTTGGTACAATTCTGGCATATTCGAAAAATTTCAAAGTATACCCTCGACAGTCGACATCTACCATTAGGTGGCTCAGGAATTTATTCGCCATTTGCTCCTTGTGGAAATGTTACTCCTTGACCAGGTGGTAACAAATTTTGTATACAAAACCCCAACATACTCATCATAATTGTATTCTTACAAATACTCAATAACTGTCATTCACATGGAAAAATATTTAAGGTTTTGTATAAAGAGTTCACAAAATGGGTTTACAAAAAGTGGATCAACTCACATTGCTGTCTTAGATTTTCCGTAAGGGTTTCCTGAGAATAATCTATAATTTACACAAATGCACACGTGTTAGTATAATAACCCATTTTAACATTAGCAATACCCTCCCCGAGACGGCATTCCAATGACTACGTCGGGCAGAACCACGACAGCCATTACGGAACCCTAGATCAATCGGGCAGCGTATCTAATACGTATCCAGGGGTTATAATACTTACAACGGAGCATAACTTCGCTATTTAGGGGGTATAATACCCGTAGATTATGCTTATAATGTGAGAATTCGAGATACAGAAAGATTTTGAACGATTTCCAAATAAAACCCGATGGCCTGCTTATATAGGTGTTGATCCTGGTTCTCTCGCGGCACGCGTAAAACAAGGTAAAGCCTTACGCGGCCCGCGTCAACTCTAGTCAGCGCGATAGCTTGGCTGGGTCAGCAACTAGACCTGCCGGGTGTTGGGCCACGTGGCCGCACCGGGCTGCGCCACATATCTGGTCTCACGCGGCCCGCATGAAGGTTAGGGTGGGTCTTACGCGGCCCGCCTCAACTTAATATTTCTTGTTTTCATTTATTTTTAATGTTGTATTATATTTCGGGCTCGGTTTTCACATACGGGGTGTAATTAAAGACATATTGGGATATTTTAAAATATATCAGGGTGTCAGAAAAATATTCGGGGTGTCGGTTTATTGAGGATTGTTACAAGTACCGTATTCCACCATTCTAATGCCTCTTCCTTTAAGAGGTGAGAAGCATACATGACCTTATCTTCCTCGGCACATTTACTTATTTTAATTACTGCCTCGGTTTTCTCCAACCAACGTAGTATGGCAGTTGCCCCTTCATTGCCTGCAAATTCAGTTGTTTCTTGCACTATCTCAGGTCCAGATAGTTGCTTTTCCCCAATTTCTGCCCAACAGACTAGGGTTCGGCACTTTCGTCCATAAAGTGCTTCGAATTGTGCAGCATTGATACTTGTGTGATAACTATTATTATAAGAAAATTCTATTAAAGGTAAGTGAACGCCCCAATTACCTCCAAAATCAATTACACAAGCTCTAAGCATGTCCTCCATTATCTGAATCGTCCTTTCGCTTTTTCCGTCCTTTTGAGGATGATAAGTTGTGCTTAGATTTAACTTGGTTCCCATTGCCTTTTGGAAACTTGACCAAAAATGAGAGGTAAAACGGCTATCTCTATCAGAAACAATTGTTAAAGGTATTCCATGTAACGAAACTATTTCATTTATATATAATTTAGCTAACTGTTCCATACTGAAAGTTTCTTTCATTGGTAAGAAATGAGCTGACTTGGTTAGCCTATCTACAATCACCCAGATTGTATCATTACCTTTCCTTGTTTTGGGTAATTTGGTAACAAAATCCATTGTTATCAGCTCCCATTTCCACACTGGCATTTCTAATTGTTGCAACAGACCTGAGGGTTTCTGGTGTTCAGCTTTAACTTGTGAACAAGTTAAACATTTAGAAACATAGGCTGCTATGTCCTTTTTCATTCCTATCCACCATAAATTTTTCCTTAAATCCTAGTACATTTTATCACTTCCTGGATGTATTGTATATTTAGGCTTATGGGCTTCTTCTAATATACAATGACGTAAGTTTCCTAATTTAGGTATCCACATTCTCTTTTCATGGAATCTCCAAATTCCATCTGTTCCTTGTTCTAATTCCTTAATCATACCTTTTAGTTTTTCAGTTTCATCCTTGATTACTGATTCTTGTGCTTTTCTAATCTGATTATTTAAATCTACTTGTAGATTTAATTTAAGAGAACGTACCCTTTTTGGCTTTTCGTGATACTTTCGGCTTAAAGCATCTGCCACTACATTAGCTTTTCCTTCACGATACTGGATATCACAATCATAATCACAAAGCATCTCCATCCAGCGTCTTTGTCTCATATTCAACTCTTTTTGCCCAAAAACATACCTTAAACTCTTATGATCAGTGAATACGGTAAACTTACTACCATACAGATAATGTCTCCAAATTTTCAAAGCAAAAATGATTGCTCCTAATTCTAGATCATGGGTTGAATAATTCTCTTCATGATTCTTAAGTTGTCTAGATGCGTAAGCTATAACCTTTTGGCGTTGCATTAATACACATCCATAACCTAATTTAGAGGCGTCACAATAGACTACAAAATCTTCAGTTCCTTCTGGTAACGCTAGTATGGGTGTATGGGTTAATCTTTGCTTAAGAATTCTAAATGCTTCTTCTTGTTTTGGTCCCCATTCAAACTTAATGGATTTACAGGTTAACTTAGTTAAAGGAATGGCTATTCTAGAGAAATCTCGAATAAATCTACTATAATAACCGGCCAATCCTAAGAAACTTCTAACCTCGGTTGGTGACTCAGGGGTTTTCCATTTAGTAATTGCCTCGATCTTTGTGGGATCTACATGAATTCCTTCATGATTAACTAAGTGTCCAAGAAATTGTACTTGCTCTAACCAAAACTCGCACTTTGAAAATTTAGCATAAAGGTTTTCCTTTCTTAATAGACTTAAAAGTGCGTGCAAATGTTTTGCATGATCCTCTTTACTCTTAGAGTAAATTAAAATATCATCTATAAAAACAATTATGAATTTATCCAAATATGGCTTACATATTCGGTTCATCATGTCCATAAATGCGGCTGGGGCATTGGTTAAACCAAATGGCATGACAGTAAATTCATATGACCATACCTTGTTCTAAAGGCGGTTTTAGGAATATCCTCTTCCTGTACCTTTAATTGATGATATCCTGACCTTAAATCGATTTTAGAGAAAAATCGAGCTCCTTGCAATTGATCAAACAGATCATCGATTCTCGGTAATGGGTACCGATTCTTAATCGTGACTTTGTTCAATTCACGATAGTCAATGCACATACGCGTTGATCCGTCTTTCTTTTTAACAAACAGTATCGGCGCTCCCCATGGCGATGAACTTGGCTGTATGAATCCTTTTTCCAGCAATTCATCTAATTGTTTCTTCAATTCCTGCATTTTGGCGGGTGCCAAACGGTAAGGTGCTTTGGCAATCGGTGCGGTTCCAGGTAGTAGATGAATTCTGAATTCCACTTCTCTATCTGGCGGTAGTCCTGGTAATTCTTCCGGGAATACATCTGAAAACTGGGACACTACTGGAATGTCTTTTAGTTCTTTTCCTTTAGTGTTAGTGATTATGGAAATCAAATACACTATAGATCCTTTTCTTATATAGCTTGCTGTTTTCATCACAGAGATGAATTTCGTGGATCTAGATGGCTTATCACCTTTAATTGTGATCTTTTTACCTTTTGGTGAATTTACTTGAATCGACTTTTGATCACATAGAATACTGGCTTTATTGGCTATTAACCAATCCATTCCTAAAACAACATCAAATCATATCAGATTCATCGGGTAAAGGTTTGCAATATACTTTTGGTTTAAAATTTCTATTCTTGTTCCCAGCAAGATTTCAGAAATTCTAACAGTTTCTCCATTAGCTGTCTCTACTAGACATTCTTGTGGTAGTTTAGTTAATGACTAATTTAGAAGTTTGCAAAACGAAGTTTTAATAAAACTTTGGTTCGCACCAGAGTCAAATAATACCTTAGCAAAAACATCATTAACTAAAAACGTACCAGCTATCACGTCTGGAATCATCTTGGCTTCATCTGCAGTCAGAACAAATGCTCTCGCATTTTTAGTGTTCCTGTTGTTCACAGCTGGAGCCAAATTCGGACAATTCGGCTTTATATGACCTTTCTCTCCACAGTTGAAGCACAATCCATTACTGGATTTTCTCCTGCAATCTTCTTCCTTGTGTCCTGGCATCTTGCAGAAATTGCAAAGAGTGGAGCATTTTCCCGAATGCTTTTTCCTGCAGATCTTACAGAAAGGTGCAGAGGTAGAACCCTTATTCCTACGATTGTAATTCCCATAACGGAATTCTTGGGTAAGCATTTGGGTTAGGTTTCTCCTCTGGTCTTCTTCTCTGGTACGGATTAGTTCATCTGTCAAGGTATTAGCTAGTTCTACAGCTTCTTCTATAGTTTGAGGTCTAGCTGCCTTGACTACATGTCTAATCTCCCCAATTAATCCCCAGATGTAACGGGAGATTAATACAGGTTCAGGTGATGCAAGGGTTGGTACTATTCTAGCATATTCAAAGAATAACTTTGTGTACCCCTTACTCTCCACTCCATTCATCCTAAGGTTTAGGAATTTGTTTGCTATTTGTTCCTTTTCATTAGGAGGGCAGAATTTTCTTTCTATCATATTCTTAAATTCCTCCCATTCCATGTTGTATACCCTATCACTTCCTCTGGATTGGAGGATAGTATTCCACCATTCTAAGGCTGCATTCTTAAACAGATTAGAAGCAAACATTATCTTGTCTTCTTCAGCACACTTGCTTATTTTCAGAACAGCCTCAGTCTTTTCTATCCAGCGTAAAGCTGCAACAGGTTCTTCATTGCCCGAGAATTCTATTGGTTTGCAGGACAAGAATTCTTTGTAAGAACAACCATAAGGCATGGTTCTTCTTCTTTTGGGAATGGGCACTTGAAGTACAGGTCCATTGTTCACGCTGTGTTCTGGTTCAATTGGTCGCTTACTGCTATGCTTACTATTATTATTCGCTTCTTGGATAGTTTGAATAATAAATGGCATTGCATCTATAATTCCTTGTGCCACTATGTGTTGAACAGCACTATTATGCACTTGGTTTCCATTGTTATTGATGCTTGGATTCTCATTAACCATGTTAATGTTACTCTGGTTATCGTTATTCAGATTATCTTGATTTCCTTCGTCGGCCATCTAAATTTTAAACATTTACCACATATTAATATCACAAAATAATATTTTAATATAGCCAATCACATGATACGCATTTTGGTCAAAAGCGTCGATCATTGCGACTTTACTCTATTCATCTATTATGCATCTATTACACACCAGTACTGGAATAAAAATTACAATACCGACTGAAATGAAATTACACTAATAGTAGTAGGCATCCGTACACACATATTTTATTTTATTTCATTATATTATTATATTATTATTATTACTATTACTATTACCGTCTCACCATCACATTCATGGATATGGATTCATCCAAAATTCCATATTGCGCTCGTCGTATTTCCATACGAGACGCTCTCCCACCTATCACATCCGTTCACTACTTTCTAGAATTTCCTCACCAAAAGTCCTAAGTTCTTGTACGTTTTCTGCACTCATTGGGGGTGCAGGTTCTAGGACTGGGTTCGGAATCTGGGGTGCCGGTTCCTGATATGGGGGTGTAGGTGCCTGAAATCGGTAAGGATCTTCTAAGATCTCCCTAATATATTCATCGTGGTAATAGGGATCTAAAGGGTCCATACCTGGGTAGGCTCCAATGTTTGGCATGGGTGTGTCTTCATGTATTGGGTAACGTTGCACATAGTCCCTAACTTCATCCCACCAAGGGTCATAATTTGGGTCTAGGGGGTTTGGTGCTGGTACCCTAGGTATTTCTTCTGGATTAAAGTCATGCATTTCTACTTGGTTTTCAGGGTTTTCTATCTCCATGGGTTGGTCATGGATTGGTAGCTGTGGTTGGGGTGCTATTATTTGTTCCAGATTAGGGTCAGCTGCAGTGGTTGCTAATATATGGATGTTGGCTATACCCCTATTTATCATATCCTGGGCATAGGCATCTGTCTCTCTCTTAGCTGCTGCTAGCTGCTCTCTGGTCTTGCAACTTTTTCATACGTTTTCTACGCTCGTGTGCCCCTCGACTGAACCATCCCCTCTTTTTCTGAGGAAACGGCTCCTCGGACTGAGCCTTAAACACAAAGATTCCATCTTCCGTATCAGCAGAATACCCTGAGAGGGCAGGCTGAGAAGAGGAGGTGCCTTCGCTTCTAGGCGAACCAGACAATTGACGGTACGCGTCAGATGGTCCTTGGTCGCTCATACTGTAAACTAACAAATAGTCAAATAACACATAACAATAAATACAGTTATGCACGTATTTCCATAATTTATTTCCTAACACTTTGACTTTTGATGTCAGCAGAACACTTCTGTGGCTGAATCAGTGGCATAGCTCTGATACCACCTTCTGTCGCAACCCCCGATCCCTGATCCCCGGGAACGGGCGGCCACGAGCCAGTTTCGGTCGTATCGCATGATTGGCAGCGGAAATTTTCATCAGGACCGTAGTTAGGAAATATTTGATCAGAGTAAAATACCACATTTTCATAGTATTAAACATATGGGATAAAACCCAAGTTCGTAGTACACACGTTTTCATAGGAATACATCCTATTTTATTTAATAAAAACATCTATTTTATTTTAGGTAACTTTATTGCCACTTTTTCAAGCCTTCAGTGCTGTCCAGCTGGCTTCTATTTGGCTTTCACAATTTGTTACCTGAAACGTGTTTTAAAAACATTTGTCAGTGGGAAATACTGGTGAGTGAATCCCAGTTTAATCAAGTTTAAATAAAAATCATTTCATAGTGTACAGTATTGAGGGCGCATCTGCAATTACATTTGTTTCCAAGATATACAATTAACATCCATGGTACTGTCATACTCAACTTGTGGAAATGTTACTCCTTGACCAGGTGGTAATAAATTTTGTATACAAAACCCCAACATACTCATCATAATTGTATTCTTACAAATACTCAATAACTGTCATTCGCATGGAAAAATATTTAAGGTTTTGTATAAACAGTTCACAAAATGGGTTTACAAAAAGTGGATCAACTCACATTGCTGTCTTAGATTTTCCGTAAGGGTTTCCTGAGAATAATCTATAATTTACACAAATGCACACGTGTTAGTATAATAACCACCCATTTTAACATTAGCAATACCCTCCCCGAGACGGCATTCCAATGACTACGTCGGGCAGAACCACGACAGCCATTACGGAACCCTAGATCAATCGGGCAGCGTATCTAATACGTATCCATGGGTTATGATACTTACAACGGAGCATAACTTCGCTATTTAGGGGGTATAATACTCGTAGATTATGCCTATAATGTGAGAATTCGAGATACAGAAAGATTTTGAACGATTTCCAAATGAAACCCGATGGCCTGCTTATATAGGTGCTGATCCTGGTTCTCTCGCGGCCCGCGTAAAACAAGGCAAAGCCTTACCGGGCCCGCGTCAACTCTAGTCAACGCGATAGCTTGGCTGGGTCAGCAACTAGACCTGCCGGGTGTTGGGCCACGTGGCCGCACCGGGCTGCGCCACATATCTGGTCTTACGCGGCCCGCATGAAGGTTGGGGTGGGTCTTACGCGGCCCGCCTCAACTTAATATTTCTTGTTTTTCATTTATTTTTAATGTTGTATTATATTTCGGGCTCGGTTTTCACATACGGGGTGTAATTAAAGACATATTGGGATATTTTAAAATATATTAGGGTGTCAGAAAAATATTATGGGTGTCGGTTTATTGAGGATTGTTACAAGTACCGTATTCCACCATTCTAATGCCTCTTCCTTAAAGAGGTGAGAAGCATACATGACCTTATCTTCCTCGGCACATTTACTTATTTTAATTACTGCCTTGGTTTTCTCCAACCAACGTAGTACGGCAGTTGCCCCTTCTTTGCCTGCAAATTCAACAGGTTTACAGGCAAGAAATTCTTTATAAGTGCAACCAGGTGTTGCAACTTTCATTTTCCTAAGTATTGGGGCTTGAATCACGTTGTTGTCATTATTCCCGCCTCCGTTAACACTATTACTGAAATTATCGTCGCGCTTGCATTTACTAGGATTAGCTTGTGAAGGCTCAACATGACTTTTAACAACAGCGACGATTGCTGGGATATCATTGGCTATTCCCTGGGCAACGATGTTTTCTATATCTTGCCTATTAAGAAAGTGATCTTCATTGTTTTGTTCAGATTGATTAACATCATTGACTGGTTGGTTTTCCACGTTTTCCATCTGAATAATAATTAACAATATAAATTATTATCACAAATAATTAATAACCAAACACAGCAAAGTAATCACACATAATCATATCAACATGTATAGCCAAAATTGTCGTCCTTGCGACTTCCATATTTTTATATATATATTAGTATGCATCGATACACACCAAATATTTTACATGAGTTTTATTTGAGTTATTTTACATGATTATATTTTTATTAGTTATTATTATTATTTTATTATTATATTATTACACACACAACCACAGATGACTGGTCCCTCAGAAACGACGCTCCCTCTCGTCGTATTTCCACGTAATTTTCTCCCCCACGTCCCTAATCCTATTTCCTGCCTCCACCAGTTCCTCGCCGTAGTGACGGAGTTCAGCCAAGTTTTATGTGCCCATAGGTGGGTTTGAAGCAGGCTCAGGGTCAAATTGGGGAAAATAGACGTTGGGGTTATTCATGAATTTCTGAAACTGCTAGTCGTTTGTCCACCATTCCTCCAGCTGGCCTATGACAGGTCAGGGGTTGACAATATGATCTGGAATAGCCGGTTCCAAATTAACTGGAAGTTGGGATTCAGCAGGGTAATTGAAGAGGTTTTCATCGGCAGGTCCGATGAGGTCACAGTTCGCCAGTTTACGATCCAGCTCCTCCCATGGTGGCATTTCCTGGACTTGCCCGGAACTTTCCCCGTTCTCTTTTTCTTTCCCTTTATCCTTTGGATCCTCAGTCTTTTTAACCTTCTGTGTAGCTGGTTTCTTCCTACGCCCACGTTTCCAGTCCAAAATCTTCCTCCTCTTTTTCGGATTTGGTTTCTCCTGGGCTTGGGCCAGGAATGTTAGTGGTTCCTCCGTATCTGCCAGATAGCCAGATGGGTTTCCTGTGGTATCCATATCTGTGCTATGGATAGTAAAGTTTTGGAGTGCCTCCGACAGTTCATTCATGCTGTTAGCACACATGAAGAAACACACACAAATTTAAGTTAAAAATTTATTTATTATAAATTAAATTTTCACAGAATCACAGAATGGGAATCAGAAAAATTAAGTATTTCTAAATACTTAATTGGCTTAAAGTGGTGGCTCTGATACCACCTTTTTCTGTCAGGGCCCCGACTCGGTTTTACCCATTTCAGGAGCCGCGGGACAGAAACTCGTGGTATTGTTTATTTTGGCAGCGGAAATTTTAACATGATCTTTTTAAAACTGAAAATGCCCAATTATTTTATTTCACATTTTGGGACAAACCCCATAATTTACAATAAGAGTAATTTCACTGGAAAATCCCTGTTTTACAAAAAACATGTTTATTTATTTTATTTACTGAGCTACATTCTTCAAGCTGGTGTGTTACGCGACACCTTTCCTGGTTCACAGTAAATCACCTGAAACATGTTTAAAAAGATTTTATCAGTGGGGAAATACTGGCGAGTCACTCAAGTTATAAAATGACACTAGATTACAGCATTAAAGCGATTACAATGGCCACTATCTTATAATTATCTGGCCCCTTGTCACACCCTTGTGACGATGGTCATACCACCATTGGGTCCTTTCACCCAATAGTGATGATTATCACTGTTAATAGTGAGAAATAATAGTAATGTGAACAATACCCCACTTGCCAGTAATTTTTAAGATAACCAAGACTTAATCCCTGTAAAATATAACTGGAAAACATTTAGGTATTTGTGAAATACTTTGGACAAAAGAGAATGACTCACATTGCAAGTTTAATTGGACAGAACTTTGCCTACTGATTTAGCCTTGTAACCTAGTTAAATAACTATGCACACGAAACTAGGTCAGAAACTTAATACAACATTTACGATAAACTCACGAAATCAAAACCCTCATGACGAATGACAAAGTATAGCCCGGATTCGGGCAGCACTTAAACATCCATCGGATTGGTTTCAATCGATCGGACATTGTATCGTAGCAGTGATCGAGTTAATACCCTGTTAACGTAGCAGAGGTTCGGGACAGTGTGTGTTTTTGAAGGAAACAGCGTCTAACTTAACGTACGTAGAGAAATTTTTCGTCGAAACATGCAAACAGATCAAGTCCCAAGCCAGGGGCTTTATAGCCCAATTTGGAACCTTCCTCGTGTCGCGACAGGTTCCTCCACCCCTGTCGCGAGTCGCGGGGCACACCCAAGTAGGCTAGGCCTGCTTCGTCACCTGCTTAGCCCTGCTGAGTCGATAGTTTTTCAATTTACCTGTTTTATAACCGTTTTCGAAATATAAACATAATTAGGGGATACCCCCCTTGAGTTTTAGGGGCCCTGATCCTAGTTTTGGTTGTTTTAAAAATTAAGGGTCATGCCATTCTATTTGGGGGTCTCAATTAGGGTTTCCTAATGGACATTATTAAAATAAGAATAATAATTTTGGCAAGAGTTGTTACACGGGGCGTGCTCACTGAACACGCCCCCGTGTCCAGCCTTCTGTTACTTTATTTTATTTTTCTGTTACTGGCAATCTGAACACGGGGCCGTGTCCAGACGTCTAGTAACATAAAATTTTGCTTTTACACATTCAATCAACCTAAAAACTTATTTTTGGGACACATTGAGGACAATGTGTAATTTAAGTGTGGGGGGATGCTAAAACCTTGAATTTTGCAAGTCCTAATTACAAGCCTTACACAAAACTCTACTGGAACCGCTAAACACCCCAAAAAAATTTCAAAAATTTTCATTTTTTTACTTGTCTAGGTTTAATTTGGGAATTTCAAATTCTAAAAAGGTTATATTTTTACAAATTTACAACTGATAGCGTCGTGATAAAAAGAACCAACATAAGAAAATTATGAAACGGCATGACAAATCTAGTTAAAATTTGATTATATATACTTGATCACATAAAAACTCATTCCCACAAAAAGTGAGTTTTGAGCCTTTATTGAGCATACAAATACACATCTTTAAACTAAATGCTCATTTTTCGTTTCTTGTGTGAATAGCCGCTTGGTTCTTACGACTCTAGAACTTGCCACGATGATACATTCCCGGTCCTTACCAACTTAAACCCAAGTAAGTAAATGATGGAGGCATTAGGACTAACCCCTTTTTATTTCAACACCATTACTTTTTTTTACCTACCCAAAATCCCCCTAGTTAGCCCCTTTGAGCCTAAACCTTTTCATTTCTTAACCCAAAACAAACACCCTTTTACCCACCAAAACCTTTTTTTCATTTTAAACCCTTTATTTTAGTAACAAAGCTCGGTTTTACTTATGACTTCTTTATAAAATATATATATATATATATATATGATGAAGCCAAAAGAAATAAACAAACAAGTTTATCAAAAAAACTTTGTTTGAAGAATTGCTTCATCAAAATAAAAAGTCATAAAAATAAAAAGTCTTATGAAAACCGAAGCTTTTTACGCCTTTCGCCCTTTTCTACTAACCACTAACCCAACCACCTACCTTTAACCCAAGCCTAACCCTTCCCCAAAAGTCCTCTTGATATTCACAAAGGTTTTTAGTTAAAAAGGAGGAGGATTAATTACTTGGCAAGCTTATGGTAGGAATAAGTTCCATGCCGCTCTCGAGAGTTTTCACAAAAATACACCTTCGGCCGAGTGTTGAGTGATCGCCCGTGAGGTTTGTGAACTTGTATATAAATGGAATTTTAAAGAGGCATGTTATGCCCTAATAAATAATTTCTCTTATGAAAAGTTTTAAATAAATCATGACGAATAGGATTGTAAATAAAATAAAAACAAAACCTAATAAAGAATCTTGGAAATCCTGACACTCTATGACAAGCCCAAAACCTTCTCTTCTACCCATTCCATTTGGGAGTGTAAGCCACAAAAGAAAGAGTTTGCTTGAGGACAAGCAAAGATTCAAGTGTGGGGGTATTTGATGTGCGCAAAATGCAACATATAAATTACATCAAATGTGGCATTAAACTAACCCTTTTTTAGTACTAATGTTGGAAAAAGTGTGTTTTTGTCTTCCTTTTGTATTTTCAGGATTAAATGAGCTCAAATGAACAAAAGAAGCAAAAAGGCAGCTAAATCTAACATAAATACAAGAAAAGGAATAAACGTGGCATGCCCGACCCCCTGACAGCATCTTCCCAAGCAAAACAAGATAACAGAAGGCTGAACATGCCCCGTGCTCAATGAGCACGGGGGCGTGCCCAAGTGTCTGCAGAAAAGACAAAGTTGTAGAAGCTTCTATCACCCACCACGGGGGCGTGCCCAACAGACACGGGGTCGTGGTCAACTCTAAGATTCGCAGAATCTAGGAAAATCTTGATAGTACAGATACGCTTCTGCACACGGGGTCGTGCCCACCGGACACGGGGGCGTGGTCAACTAATGCAGACAAACTGCAATTAATGAAGAAATAGAAGATGGGTGGACACGGGGCCGTGCCCAATAGACACGGGGCCGTGTCCGAGCTTCTGTGCAGGCTATAAATAGGGGTGCTTGGCTCATTTGCAAACCATCCCTTGGCAAACAACCTCTCTCACACTTCACCCACCCACCACCACCATCACAACCCACATCCACCACCATCATCCATCATAGAGTGTGTGAGTAGTCTCGGGATCCAAGATTGATCGTAAGAGTTCTTGACAATCAAAGGCCATGTTTGCCTAAGTCTCTTACATCACTTGGTGAAGACAAGTGTCTTGTGTAATACTTTTTATTTTTAATCTTTTCGCACTTTTTATTTGGTTATGTATTAATGACTTTAATAACTAGTTTCTTATGTTGAAGGTGAGTCTTCCTTATCGTTTGTCCGTGGTGTCTTGGCATTATTTTACTGTCTATATAAAATAAAATATTTTCACCATTCATATCTCCACGGTCTATATGGAGGTATGTTGGCTACCTAGTCGGGGGTTAAGGGAACGGTTTGGTAAGAGTCTTGCCTTGTTCAGTGTATAGATCCTACAAGGACCTGGGTCAACTTTAGTAGGACCTCCTTCAATACCCACTGGTATTGGATGGTGGGGGTCCGAACTCCTTGATCCCCTCATATGTAAACTACTATTAATACTTTAACCCGGCTACTTAGGATTGTATCCCTGCTGACCCAGACTACTTAGCAGAGGGTAACGTCACCTCTAGAAGAGGGGCCTACCACAATATGCATTAATAACTTAATTAATTATCTTTCAATAATCCAACCCTTTAGGATTGTATCCTTGCTGACTCAAACTACTAGGTTGAGGGTAACTTCACCTTCAAAAGAGGGGCCTACTACAATAACTAAGATAATCTCTTAAAAAGTGCAAAAGTGCGGAAATAATCAAAGGTTACGCTAAACACGAGTCGGATCCAAGTGATTCATCTTGTCTTTTTATTTTTATTTTTATTTTTCAGCATTTTAGTTAGTTTTATTTTTCTTTTTTAAAAACCTTTTTCTAAACTTTTGATTTGATTAGACGTTGAGGATAAACCGGTATTAAAAGATCTTGTGTCCTTGGACGACCTCGGTATCTTACCAACACTATACTACGCTCACGATGGGTGCACTTGCCCATATGTGTGTTTAGTGTTAGTAAATATCGTGTTTTATAAATTTAAAACTTGGCTAAAAAAGTGTTAAAGGGCTTAAAATATACATTAAAAACCTATCACACCTAACGCACATCAAAGGTAAGTAAAGCTTACACCATTTTTGTAAGATATGCATTTATTGCTCGGTTATATTTACGATAAATGGTTATATTCGAACTATGGGTCCGATACGAAGTGATACGGGTTGGAACATATTGAATGATGAAAAACCATGTTTAATGGTAAAAGTGGCGAAATGATAATTTGGTCATAGACGACATATACAAAAAAATGATGAATCTTTGAATGACTACTTTGTAAGTAGGCCTAAATGAATAAAAAGGGAAAACGGTGATTTAGTCATGTATAAATGGATAAAAATCGAAGTTTAAAACGACGCCAAGTGGCATAAGCCATGTCGGGTAAATACGTAAGAAACGAATTTAAGAGATTTAACTAATTGGTTAAAAATCCGAGATGAGTTACCTAACGAAATGGCAAGTAAATACCATTCAGACATAAGCGCAAAATGTTTGGTCATTAGACCAAACAGGTCAAATGGTAATATTGATATCATTTGACAGTTAACGACTAATAAGTGTATGTCGAGTCTCACACTCGCAGGTTAAAACAACTCGTGAACTAGCAATGCTATGAATTAGCAAATAAATGAAGACAAGGTATTAAAATGGGTCAATATGTGACCCGAACCAGGTACGCATAAATAAGTTGTTAGTTAAACATGATATTTTGGTCAAATAATTAGTGAAAGTCCTTCGTCGTAAAATGAGGGACTGAAGTTGACCAAAACGCCCTTGAAGGGTAAATTCGGAGTAAATAACTAATAAACATAAAATCCACCACAATAATAGTTGTAGTGGAAGACCACTCGATAAGTGATGTAAAAATATGATGCTAGAAAGGAATTAGTGGGGTTTATGCGTAAAAGCGCTTAAATACCCCCTAATGGGTCAAATAAGCGCATAATCATAAACGGGTTAACGATGCATAATAACCCGTGATTAGAACCTTGTGTGATGGGGAACTTTTAAAAACATGATGTCCGTGAGAACTTAGGTGTAACAAACAAGTTGGCTTGATAAAAATATGAGCGGGTCAAAAGCTTGCTAAAAAGTTTAATAATTAAAATTTAAGCCAGGGGGTTTAAAACTTTGAAAATTGTTAATCCGGATGTCAGATTTTAGCTCCATGTGATGGAGAATCAAATTACAAAAGTGTAGGAAAAAGAATCATGTAAAACGGACACTCAGATAAAAAGTTATGAATGATTGAAGTTGGAATTTTAGAAAATTTAGAGCTGGGCAGGAAAATGCAGGTTTTAACCTGCACTCGCTGGAAAACAGTCTCCCCCGCGACACGCGGAGGGAGACACTAGTATTGTCGCGACACACGGGGGTTGCTCGCGGCCTGCGTAAGCTTTTATGGAATCTGTCGCGGGGCGCGACAGATCCAAAACTCTGAAATTTTTATTTTGTTTTCATTATTTGTTACTAGAACTTGATTATACGCATTTTAATGTTGTCAAAACTAACATTTAAGTTGGTTTTGATACTAGGTTAATGCCAAGAGTTCCCGGATGAAGATCAAGCGGCGTACAAGAACCGAACACATGGGAAAACAAGCTTCTGCACGTTGCTTCGTCGTTATTTAAAAAAAAATGACGAACTTAATTACATCATGTTTTATACTTTTAAAAGTGTAAAAGTTTTAATTTAACCGTATTTTTCAATGAATATGTAATCATAATTACATGTTTATTTTCGTAAATTATACGAAAAACCGTAAAATAATAGCAAGGGTGTTACAGGTTGAAGGATCGGCAGGTGTGGTCAGAGATTCGTTCGATTCTCAAGCAGAAGATGAAATTGAGGCAACTATCAAAATTGGGAATATGGTGGGTGTTAACCTTAGCAACCATAATGAATTGATTAAAGACACTATCAGAGGAGAAGGTATCAATGTTGTTATCCAATGAATATTATGTCAATTAACATCAGAGGTATTTGTGGGAGTGCCAAAGCTTCATGGGTTAAGGATCTCAGGAAGGATAATAAAATTGGTGTTATTGCTCTCCAAGAGTCCAAGGTGGAGGCGGTAGCTTTTTCTGATTTAGTTGGTTTTTGGGGTAGCAGGAAGTTTGAATTCGCCAGCGCTGCGTCGGTGGGGCTATCGGGTGGTCTGATTTGGATCTCGGATCCCAACATCCTTAAGATCGAGTCCGTCATCCATAATAGGTTCTACCTTATCATTAAGGGTGCTATGGTTGGCAGTGGGGATCAAGTTAACCTGGTCAATGTTTATGCGCCTAAAAAAACAGCGGCAAAATTGCAGTTGTGGTCAGAATTATCAGTAATAATTAATCCTTCAAAAGGCAAATGGGTTCTTGTTGGATACTTTAATGCGGTTCCATACCCAGAGGAAAGGAAAAAGTCCAAGTTCAAGCAGGTTTTTGCCGACAACTTCAATAAATCTATTTTCGACAGTGATCTGCTCGAATATCCTATGCAGGGTCGTAAGTTCACTTGTATAAGGGATAACGGGAAGAAACTCAGTAAGTTGGATCGGTTTTTGGTGTGTCCGAATTTTTTTAATAAGTGGCCTTCGGAGTGTGTGAGAGTCTTGCCTAGTAGACACTCGGACCGCTGCCCGATTATTTTAGAGTTGATTGATCTGAAATTTGGGCCTCGTCCTTTCCGAGTCTACAGTTCATGGATTGGGAAACCGAGATTCGACGAAGCTGTAAAGGCTGCAGTGGAAGGTTTTGTTCCTTTCGATCCTCCAGATGCTAGCCTAACTTCCAAGTTCGCTCAGATTAGATCTTTTCTAAAGAATTGGAGGGATGATTTCATTACAAAGGAAGGTGAAAAGGAAAGATTGGCTCTGTCGAAGTTAGAGCAGTTGGAGAGGGATGTGGAAACCAGGGACCTTTCGGAAGAGGAAGAATGGATTATGGCGGAAAATAGAAAAGTCGTTAGAGAGGTAGGGAATAGAAAAACTATGGATCTTAAACAAAGAGTGCGTTTGAAGTGTGCAATTGAGGGAGATGAGAACTCCAGTTTTTTCCATGCCATGGTTAATAATAGGAAAGCTACTAACTCGATTCACGCGCTCAACATAAATGGAGAGTGGTGTACTAAACCTTCTAGAATCAAAAAACAAGTTCTTTCGTTCTTCCGCGAGAGATTTAAAGAATTACTTCCTAGTAGTCCTGAGCTTTTCTGCAACAACATCAAAACGATTTCGGAAGCTGATGTGTGCGGTGTGTTATATATATTTATGTATATTTTTAGCCCTTTTTAACACTTAAGTCAAGTTTTAAATTTATAAAACACGATATTTTACTAACACTAAACACACATATGGGCAAGTGCACCCATCGTGAGCGTAGTATAGCGTTGGTAAGATACCGAGGTCGTCCAAGGACACAAGAGCTTTTAGTATCGGTTTATCCTCAACATCTAATCAAATCAAAAAGTTAGAAAAAGGTTTTAAACATGAAAATAAAAACTAAAAATGCTGATAATAAAAATAAAATAAAAAACAGATAGACAAGATGAATCACTTGGATCCGACTCGCCTTTAGTGTAACCTTTGATGTTTTCCGCACTTTTGCACTTTTTAAGAGATTATCTTAGTTATACTAGTAGACCCCTCTTTTGAAGGTGACGTTACCCTCAACCCAGTAGTTCGAGTCAGCAAGGATACAGTCCTAAAGGGTTGGAATATTGGAAGATAATTAATTAAGTTATTAATGCGTAATGTGGTAGGCCCCTCTTTTGAAGGTGACGTTACCCTCGGCTAAGTGGTTTGAGTCAGCAGGGATACAATCCCAAGTAGCTGGGTTAATGTATTAATAGTATTTTACATATGAGGGGATCAAGCCATTCGCACCCCCGCCATCCAATACCAGTGGGTATTGAAGGAGGTCCTAGTAAGCTTGACCCAGGTCCTTGCAGGATCTATACACTGAACAAGGCAAGAACCTTACCAAACCATTCCCTTAACCCCCGACCAGGTAGCCAACATATCTCCATATAGACCGTGGAGATATGAATGGTGTAAATCTTTTATTTTATATAGACAGTAAAATAACGCCAAGACACCACGGACAAATGATAAGGATGTTTCACCTTCAACATAAGAAACTAGTTAGTAAAGTCACTAATACAAAACCAAAAAAAAGTGCGAAAAGATTAAAAAAAACATAAGTATTACACTAAATGCTTGTCTTCACCAAGTGATGTAAGAGACTTAGGCAATCATGGCCTTTGATTGTCAAGAACTCTTACTATCAATCTTGGATCCCGGGACTACTACACACACTCTATGATGGATGATGGATGATGGTGGTGGATGTGGGTGTTGTGATGGTGGTGGAGTGTGGGTGAAGTGGGAGAGAGGTGGTTTGTCAAGGGATGCCTTTGCAATGAACCAAGCACCCCTATTTATAGCCTGCACAGAAGCCCGGACATGGCCCCGTGTCCAGTGGGCATGGCCCCGTGTCCATCCTCTTTCTCTTTCTTCATTTAATGCAGTTTGTATGTATTAGTTGACGACGCCCCCGTGTTTGCTGGGCACGGCCCCGTGTGCAGAAGCGTATCTGTACTATCAAGATTTGCTTGGATTCGGAGAATCTTAGCGTTGACCACGACCGTGTGGAGCTGGGCACGCCCCCGTGTTGGGAAATAGAAGCTTCTACAACTTTGTCCTTTCTGCAGACACTTGGGCACGCCCCATTGTCCGCTGGGCACGGGGCGTGTTCAGCCTTCTGATGTTCTGTTTTTGCTTGGGAAGATGTTGTCGAGGGGTCGGGCATGCCACGTTTATTCCTTTTCTTGTATTTGTGTTAGATTTAGCTGTGTTTTTTGTTTCTTTTGTTCATTTACGCTCATTTAACCCTGAAAATACAAAAGGAAGACAAAAGCACACTTTTTTCGACATTAGTACCAAAAAGGGGTTAGCTTTATGACTTATTTGATGTAATTTATATGTTGCATTTTACACACATCAGAAGCCGACAGGAGCTTATTGGTTGAAGCTTTCTCTGAAGATGAAATCAAAGCCGCTGTCTTCGACTGCGGGGATGATCGGGCTCCCGGGGCCCAGACGGGATGAATCTTAGATTCATTAAATATTTTTGGGATATCTTTAAAGAGGATTTTGCTCATATTTTTGCTTGGTTTCATCATCATGGTGAGATCAATCTTGGCAGCGGGGCTTCTTTCATTGCCATAGTTCCTAAGGTTATCGATCCGATTTCTCTCAACAATTACAGACCTATTAATCTAGTTGGTGTTATCAGTAAGGTTATCTCAAAAGTCGTTGTTAACAGGATGAGGAAGGTTTTGGACAGAATCATCTCGGACTCTCAATCGGCTTTCCTCAGAGGAAGATATATTTTAGACGGTCCCCTTATTGTAAATGAGCTCATCTCAAGGAGTAAAAAAAGGAAGTCCAAGGCCTTTATTCTTAAAATTGACTTTGAGAAAACCTACGACAATGTGAACTAGAAGTTTGTGATTAGCATTCCCCATCAAATGGGTTTCCCGAACAAATGGTGCAACTGGATTATGGGTATTCTGAAGTCGGCTAGTTCTTCCGTTTTGGTCAACGGTGCTCCCATTTTCACTTTAAAATTTGAAAAGGGTTTGAGACAAGGGGACCCGCTTTCGCCTTTCTTATTCCTGGTGGTGATGGATGCTTTATCTTGCATGATTAATAGTGCGAGGGAGGTGGGGGTCATAAATGGTATTGCCACTCCTAACAATGGGCCGGTGATCACTCATCTATTATACGCGGATGATGCTATTATGGTGGGGAAATGGTCAAAGTCAGAAGTCATCAATATTGTGAGAATTCTCTGATGTTTTTATATTTGCTCGGGCCTTAAAATTAACATAGAAAAATCTTATTTATATGGTATTGGAGTGGGCTCAGTCGAAATCGAGGAAATGGCTAATGAGATTGGGTGTAAAGTGGATAGTCCGCCATTCAAGTACCTTGGTTTAAAAGTTGGAGCTAACATGAATCGAATAAGTAATTGGCAGTCGGTGTATGATACTTTTCGTGCTCGTCTTGCCAATTGGAAATCTCATCTTTTATCGATCGGGGGAAGGGTAGTTATTATCAAATCGGTGTTGGAAAGTCTTCCAACTTATTATTTCTCTCTCTATAAAGCTCCTAAGAAAGTTATTCTGGATTTGGAAGCTAAGATCAAAAAGTTTCTTTGGGTGGAATCCATAGAAGAAAGGAAAATGCATTGGGTTGCTTGGGATAGAGTCTCACGCCACAAGAAAAATGGAGGTCTAGGCTTAAACAAGTTGCAAGAGGTTAATACATCTCTTTTAACAAAATGGGGTTGGCGATACAAAACGGAAAAGGACAATCTTTGGAATAGAGTTATTGACGCGCTTCATTTTAGTAGAGTTGGATGGGAGTGTATTCCATTCAAAAAGTCGCTTAACGGGGTTTGGAACAATAGTGCTAAGATTTTTATTAATATTAAGGCTGGTGGGCTTCCATTAAGGAACTATATTAAAGGTGCGGTCGGAAATGGAGAAGATATCGTTTTCTGGCTAGATCCTTGGTTAATCAACAAACCTCTCAAACTCAAATTCCCGGAGCTTTTCAGGTTGGAATCGGATAAAAGATGTTCAGTAGCGGACAGAATTCAAAGTCAAGGTTCTGAGTCGGAATTGGTTTGGAGCTGGAATGTGGCATCGTTGTCCCCGAAGCTGCAGTCTAGCCTTCTCCAGATGTGCTCCCTACTTAACGGTGTCTAGGTCACGACCGAAGTCGATTGGTGGAATTGGTTAGCTGATCCAAACGGGGAATTCTCAATCAAAGCTGTGAAAAAATTATTGTATGAGGAGGAAACGCAAGGAATCCAATTCATTATGGAGTGGTGTAACTGGATCCCTGCTAAATGTAATATTCACGTGTGGAGATTGGAAATGGATAGAATTCCTACGACTGAAGCGTTAAAGAAAAGGAATATCCAGATTAGTGACTCTTCGTGTTCGTTGTGCAACTCGGCCGAAGAATCTTCAGAGCACATCTTCACTGCTTGTCAAGCTGCGACGATTGTTTGGAATGGTATTAGCATACGGTGTAAGATTCCTAATATTTTCGCTTTCTCAATTAAAGATCTTCTTGGTATCTACAAAGAGCTTAGAGGTCCAGAAAAGAAGAAGGATGCGGTCCAAGGAATCATTATGATTGCGTGCTAGAGTGTAACACCCCGTCTTTTCACAAGTGAAAGTCAAAGTCAAGGTCAAAGTCAACGACCGATTTTGCGCAACTCGACTCGTAGAAATTTCTTTATTTTACTTATATTATGTGGAGTAAGTGTCGTTAATGCAATAATCGAGGTGTGTTAACCGTTAATCAATCGATTTACGACTGTGAAATACAGGAAGTAACAATGCGATAAAGTTAACTAATCAATAATCAAGCTATGCTAATCGAATCGACTTCTAACCGCAACTCGAGCTATGAATTTTACTTGTTATTATACGTGTGTGTGTGCCTTACGTGTTACCTATGCATGTTTATTTATGTTATGTTGTGATAAGCAAGCGAACTCAATCGAAACTTGAAGTCTAACTCAAAATGCAATCGAATTTGAATCATGAAACGAACTCTAGTAATGGTGGAGAATAGATTATGCGAGATGTGAGTGTTTAGGACTGAGAGTAATTTGACTAGGAGAATCTACCGTATCGCATCGATCGTAATCAGAATCGAATCAGCAAAGATCAACGCGTCAAACACCCTAACCAAGGGCCATCCAATCGAATAGCCATTCGACCGGATAGCCACTTGGTGAAGGATGACATGTGCCATTCTATCGAATCGTCATTCGACCGAACAGTCACCCAGGCGATGTGCCATTCGACCGAACAGTCCTTTCCTCTTTTGGCATCCTATAAATACCCCTGTCATTGTCATCTTTTCCACTTTTGGAAATCCCTGTTCGACCAGCACGCTCAACTCAACCTTTTCTCAGATTTCTCTCGATTCCGGTAAGATCTCGTCCTAAATCTTGTACTTTCTTGATCTACACGCACTCCTACACTTTTCTATCTTTTAAATCTTAATCTTTAACCATGAAATCACTAGATTTCGGGTGTTCTAAGGTGACGTCATCATGTGTTCTTCAAGAACTACATGTTTTGACCTCAACCCACTAAGAACAACTTAGATCTAACCGATTTCCACAAGGATCTTGTAAAGATCTCGACACAAGTGTGGTGAAAAAGGATTGAAAGATGGTTTTAACTTTCTTTCGACTCTTTTTACACTTAAAACACTCAAAACCGGTAGAATCAGGTTCTGGTCTAGTCTCCTACTCGCCCTTAGTGTTGTACTAGCTCAGATCTAGATTCTACTCACGAGACTACCGATCCCGGGTTAGACAAGAACAACCGTCTCGAGCCGGTAACCGGCCGGACTAGGGTGATTCCTGGTCAGGTTGGTCAACTGGGTCGAACGAAGGGTTCTGTTGGTTAACACGTTGTCAAAATGACTCGACATAACGACAAACCTTCAAAACGGCCAAGTGTAGAACGAACAGGATAATCAGAGCGGATTGCTAACCGATCGAATTACCGTTCGAACGGATGGGCTACCCGAACGAATTACACTTGGGTCCCACCTTTAAACAATTTTAATTAAAGTTTGGGTATTGAAACGAATTGCAATCCAATCGAACGACCCTTGAAAGGATTACTCTTCGGATCATGAGATACTAAGACTTTAAAGGACTTAACAATTTTCAACATGTTCAATAGCACGAATTGTCATCCGATCGAATTTCCATCCGATCGAATGACACTTATGTAGTGAACTTGTTTTCAATAAGTAACTTCATCATGAAGTCGCCGTCCGACCGGATGACCATTCGAACGAATTGCCATCCGCACGACTAGTCATCCGATCGACCGACTTGAAAGATAGAGATACTTCGTTGTTTCAAAATGCTACAACGAAGACTTCAAAAGTCAAACCATCATACACAAACACATCCTTCTCATAGGAAGAAACAATCCACTCAAATCGTCACTCGATCGGATTACCATCCGATCGAATGACCACCCGAACGGATTGTTACCCGCACGAATGGCTGTTCGATCGAATTACCATCCGAACGAACCCCTATTCTACCCTTCATACTTTGTGACGTTTTACGAATCGCTTATCATATATTACCAAATCTATTCAGGCTAACCGCACTCGCTAAGCGCTCCCTTCAATCCATAATCGCAGTGAGTATACTCGATCCCTTTTTGCTTTAAGCACTTTTGGGTGTTACATACGTTACGAATATTCAAACTACAACTATCACACTACTCAAACTATTTGAACGATGACCATTGATGCATGTTATACGTGGCTTATGAATGCTTGTTTGTTATGTTTACACATGGAATGCTGTCTACCTGCCTTAGCAACGATAGTACTATAGTTTGGACTCAGCACCCGTTCACACGGGGGTTGTTAAGGATCTCTTACTTGCATGGATTACGGTGGTAATCATGTATTGCGAACTGCCTCGGGCAGTCAACCCGTAGTCATTGGTATCGATGGATCTATGTCGATAACTAACGTGCTTCATTTCACTATGTGTACGTGCTGGTTATGCGTAAACGAATTCGAACTCTATATGCTATTATCAAACTTGTATGCTCACCTTTACATTATATGTATTGACTTTATTTTAACATATGTGACAGGTGCTTAGGTTGTTTCTATGCTTAGCTTGCTGGTGATGAAATTGAGGTTAGGGAAGGAGTCCTAGAAACCAATAAACAATTTAGCTATTTATAAATCTGAGTTGTCGGAACTGAATGATTTGCCTAGACTTTATCTGTAATAATTTGTTTACTGTTTGAGACATGGTATGGGACATGTTATTAATAAATTAAATGGTAATGATAATTGTTATGGAAACTTCTGGACAATCTGTTTCGCTCAGTGCCACGCCTCGATGATTCCGCCATCGGTTGGGGTGTGACAGATTGGTATCAGAGCCATAACTATAGGGAATTAGGCAAGACTCGACCTAGTCTGGGTCGAAGTCTTAGAAACCTAGTCTATAGTTAGGAACTAACAGACCGACTTATGCATGATCGTTAGAGATTTTGTATGAGTTTGCTACTATTTCCTCGTATTTCTCGCGCACGCTACACTATTACTGCACTCGAATTTTCAACTATGAATGGGCAACAAAGCCGAGAATAGGTGTGAAAACCGCAAACTCTCGACTAAAGTTATTTAATCAACCCATATTTTTAAATACAAACGAGGAGAATTATACCGAATCAGGAGTGAAATCCATATTTTGATGAATAATCTCTTCTATTTTACCAAAATAGGGACGGAGTTGTTAAGCCAGGGGTGAAACCCTAACCTTAACGACTTGTTCAGCGCATCTTACAAAAACTCTCACCAAAGTTCGACGGACTCCAATGATCTGAAGTCACGATGAGACCAACGGGATGTGTGCCAACGCCCAAGCATCAAGGCAAGGGCATATTCCCGGGAGTCAAACATGTACAACGGATCCTTGTGAATAGTCGAATCACTTTGGGTAGTCAACGTCTAGTAGCCGCAGACGATCTAATTCTCAATTTATGTGTTTGGAGTCGGCAGTTGTCGCTCTGATTCGTCAATTTTATGTGTTTCATATGGTTTTACCAATTTATGTGTTTAAATTTTTGAAGATTTACTCGATTTTGCTTTAACTAAGATCGACACGCACGACGCGCACTACATTTCTATCTCAATCACTAACAAATCGCCGAATTTTGGACAACCCTACGCTATACTACGTTATTCGATATACTAAGCGCGATCGCTATACTCGAACGATCGCGAGCCTTGAATAATAGGTTTCTGTTTTCTGACTGCTTCTAAGTGACTCAATGCGTATGCGCTTACTTGCTCCTGTGTTTTACGTACTTAGGCGTTATGTGATTAATTGCCCTACATGCTTAGGAATTATGTGATTATGTGATTCTACGTGTTTATGTGATTTGTGCTCTATGTGTTGTGCGTATACGTGGATGTACGTGTTACTGAGCTTTAGTAAATAGAAAACGTGTGAGGTGAGATTCGAATACAATGTGTTGAGTTCCGTGGCGATGTCTATTGCAGACAATGTCGTCTGGATCCCGTCATGCACTTTCTCGTCAAGAGAAGAGAGACCGACGTCTTGCTTCCATCATCGCTAAAAGCGTAGCGAAGGCTGTGAGTGATGTTTATGAGAATGCTAGCAAATCGTCTGAAGAATCAACAACCGACGCTCCTAAAGCTGCCGCAAGGCCTTTCAGTTTCAAGTAATTCAAGTCTTGTGGGCCAAAAGAATTCACTGGCAAAGGAGGTCCCACTGCACTATTTCACTGGTTTGTCTCTATTGAGGTTACTCTGCGACAAAGTGGTTGCCCTGATGACCTTCGAACTCTGAACACTACCGGCGTTTTCCAGTCCCGAGCACTAGACTGGTGGACGGCCGAGAGGAACAAGCGAGGGAACGATGCAGCCTACGAACTGTCGTGGGACGAGCTCAAGGAGGTTATGCTAGAGGAATTCTTCCCTCCTCACGAACGTCAAAAGCTAGAAGATGAATTTTGGCACATCCAGCAAAAGGATGGTGACAATGCTAGTCTTACTGTTCGTTTTAAACAGCTCAGCATTATCTGTCCCGATCAAGTCAAGACTCCCGACATGACAATCAAGAAGTACATCCGAGCCCTGCCCGACTGCGTGGCTGATTTCGTGCAAGCGGCTAAGACTACAACGATCGAGGAGACTTATCTGTTGGCCGCTGAAATCAACGACAAGCGGGTCAAGGCTGGTGTCTGGGATAAGACTTCGAAGCATCTGCATCAAGCTACTGCTACCGCACCAACTGCTGAACCTAACTCATCAGGCAACAAGAGGAAGAACAAGAGAAAGAACAGCTCCAGCAACAAGAACTGTGCGATTACTGCTGCACCGATTCAAGCTGTACCTGCCCAACAACGTCAAGTAGCGGCGCCTGTGGCCAATGCACTGCCTGCTAAGCGTGCATACACTGGGCCACATCCGCTCTGCCCTACTTGCACCTACCACCACCCGACTGCCATTCAATGTCGCTTTTGTACTCACTGCAATGTATACGGTCACTTTGCTGCCAACTGCCGTATCCGTCAAGCTCCTGCCAACCAAGCTCTACTCACTGCCCCACAGGGTCAACAAGCTCCTCCGGCACCCGCAGTCAAAGCCAGAGCCTGCTTCGCGTGTGGCGACCCGAATCATTTCGCCAACGTGTGCCCAAACAGGGCCGTGAAACAAGAGCCTCAGTAACAACAGCAACAACAACAGCAACAGCAGCAACAGCAGCAACAACAGGCCGCACGCGCCAGAACTTTCAACCTCAACGTGCGTCAAGCCCAGGCCGACAACAACGTGGTCAATGGTACGTTCCTTGTGAATGGTATTTATGCTTCATGTTTGTTTGATACTGGAGCCGATAATTGCTTTGTGTCGCTCGAATTTGAGAAACTCCTTAGTCGTAAATGTTCCCAACTCTCCTCGGCATTCGATGTTGAAGTTGCTACCGGAAGAACCGTCGCCGTCAATTCTGTTATCCCTAATTGTACTCTTGAGCTCAACAATCACATCTTCCCAATTGACCTTATTCCGATGCAACTCGGAAGCTTCGACGTCATAATAGGCATGGACTTTCTTCGAGAAAACCATGCTGAAGTGGTATGCTTCGATAAAATGATTCGATTCTCGCTCGCGAATGGTGACTCATTGTGTGTATATGGTGATACTACTTCGAAGGGTCTCAAACTTATGTCCTGTGTCCAAGCTAGCAAGTATCTCCGCAAGGAATACAGGGCTTTCTTGGCTAACGTTGTAGCAGCGGAGAAGGAAAAGAAAGAGAAGAAGGAAGTGAAGGACGTTCCTGTGGTTCGAGAATTTCCTAATGTTTTTCCAGAGGATCTTCCCAGATTACCGCCAAATTGTGATATCGACTTTCGTATCGACCTCATTCCTGGAGCCAATCCCATTGCCAAAGCTCCCTACCAACTCGCGCCGTCCGAAATGCGTGAACTCTCAACCCAACTCCAGGAATTACTTGAGAAAGGCTTCATTCGCCCGAGCACCTCTCCGTGGGGCGCGCCAGTCCTTTTCGTCAAAAAGAAGGACGGGTCATTCAGGATGTGCATCGACTATCGGGAATTGAATAAGTTAACTATCAAGAACCGCTATCCTCTACCTCGTATTGACGATTTGTTTGATCAACTACAAGGCGCTACGTGTTTCTCAAAGATCGACCTACGTTCGGGATATCACCAACTACGTATTCAAGAGGAGGATATACCCAAAACCGCGTTTCGTACTCGATACGGTCATTACAAATTCGTGGTTATGCCTTTTGGTTTAACCAACGCACCAGCGGTTTTCATGGATCTGATGAATCGCGTGTGTAAACCATATCTCGACCGTTTCGTCATCGTATTCATCGACGATGTCTTGATCTATTCCAAATCGAAAGCCGAACACGCGCAACATCTACGTTTGGTTCTCGAGCTACTCCAGGGGAACCAACTCTATGCCAAGTTCTCCAAGTGCGAATTCTGGTTAGAGGAAGTTCAATTTCTGGGTCACATTATTAATAGTCAAGGCATTTACGTCGATCCTGCGAAGATTGAAGCTGTCAAGGGCTGGGTTACGCCTAAGAACCCGTCTGAAGTCCGTTCTTTTCTCGGACTAGCGGGCTATTATCGACGATTTATCGAAGGATTCTCGAAGATTGCTGTACCCCTTACCTCTCTTACGCATAAGGACCAGCCTTTTGTCTGGGGAACCAAACAAGAGACTGCCTTCCAAAACCTCAAGCACATGCTTTGCAACGCTCCTGTTCTCACATTGCCAGATGGAAACGATGATTTTATTGTCTATTGTGATGCTTCCAACCTTGGTCTTGGTTGTGTTCTCATGCAACGGGACAAGGTCATAGCTTACGCTTCTCGTCAGCTCAAAATCCACGAGAAGAACTATACAACCCATGATCTCGAGCTAGGCGCAGTTGTTTTTGCGTTAAAGATTTGGCGACACTACCTGTATGGTACCAAGTGTACGATCTTCACCGATCATAGGAGCCTACAACACATCTTTAATCAGAAGGAACTTAATATGCGTCAACGCCGATGGGTAGAACTTCTCAACGATTACGACTGTGAGATCCGTTATCACCCAGGCAAGGCAAATGTCGTTGCCGACGCACTCAGCAGATGGAGTTACCTGCTTAGCACCCGTAATGTTCAAGCCCAACACGATCTCGAAACCCTCATACGCGACGCTCAGCATGCATGTTTTAATGAACGCACCCTGAAGAAAGAAAGAATCTACCACGATGGAGCCCAGCTTGTGAGCAAATCGAACGGGATATTCCACTTTTTAGACCGAATTTGGATTCCCAAGCGAACAAATTTGCGGCAAATCTTGATGGACGAAGCCCACAAATCCCGGTATTCTATTCACCCCGGTGCTGACAAAATGTACCAGGATCTCCGTTATAGGTACTGGTGGCCGGGTATGAAAAGGGATATCGCTCTCTACGTCGGAAAATGCCTAACTTGTGCTAGAGTCAAGGCTGAACACCAAAGACCCTCTGGCTTGCTCGAACAACCACCAATTCCCATGTGGAAGTGGGAGAGCATAGCCATGGATTTTATAACCAAGCTACCACACACGTCATCAGGTCACGACAACATATGGGTTGTGGTCGACCGTTTGACTAAATCAGCTCACTTTCTGCCAATACGAGAAGACTACAAGGTAAAACGATTAGCCCGAATCTACACCGACGAGATCATTTGTAATCATGGGACGCCTCGTGACATCATTTCTGATCGTGATGCTCGGTTTACCTCGCGATTGTGGGAAACGTTTCAAACGGCACTCGGTACAACGCTTAATCTAAGTACCGCTTTCCACCCTCAAACCGACGGTCAGACTGAAAGAACGATTCGTACTCTTGAAGACATGCTCCGTTCGTGTGTCCTAGACTTCGGAGGTAATTGGGATAAATACCTGCCGTCAGTCGAATTCTCGTATAACAACAGCTACCATTCTAGCATCCAAATGGCACCATTCGAGGCATTATACGGAAGAAGATGTCGATCGCCTATTGTGTGGCACGAGATCGGTCACTCGCAACTAACCGGTCCTGAGCTATTACAAGAAACGACAGACAAAATTTTCCAAATCTGAGACAACCTGGTGAAAGCCCGGGATCGACAGAAAGTTTACGCCGATAAAAAGCGCAAGCCCCGTGAGTTTGGCGTTGGTGACCACGTACTCCTAAAGGTGTCACCTTGGAAGGGTGTGGTCCGATTCGGCAAGAAAGGGAAACTCGCGCCTCGATATATTGGACCTTTTAAGATTCTGGAAAGGATCGGAAAAGTCGCCTACAGACTCGAATTACCGGAGGAACTTAGTAACGTCCACCCGACTTTCCACGTGTCAAACCTCCGAAAGTGCCTAGCCAACCACGATTTACATGTCTCTCTAGACGATCTACAAGTGAACGAAACATTACACTTCGTGGAAAAGCCTGTCGAAATCATGGATCGCCAAACCAAGCAGCTCAGGCGCTCACGCATTCCTATTGTGAAAGTCCGATGGGAAGGCAAACGAGGCGCGGAGTTCACTTGGGAACTCGAAAGCGACATGAAAGCTAAGTACCCACAGTTGTTTCAAGAGAGGAGCTAGAGAGAGAAAGTAATATTGTGATTCTAGTGCTTTGTACGATTTCATAACAATCTATAGAACCACCGATTATAGTACGTTCTAGTGTGTTTGGTCACGCACGTTCACGGATTCCGTGTCACAAGCAATCGTTTCGAAGTCAAAATCGGTCCAAACGGAAAGTTCTCAAACGTGATTCATGGCGTTGTACAGCTTTCAGCCTAATTTCGGGAGGAAATTCCCTAAACAAGGGGAGGTTGTAACACCCCGTGTTTTCACAAGTGAAAGTCAAAGTCAAGGTCAAAGTCAATGACCGATTTCGCGCAACTCGACTCGTAGAAATTTCTTTATTTTACTTATATTATGTGGAGTAAGTGTCGTTAATGCAATAATCGAGGTGTGTTAACCGTTAATCAATCGATTTACGACTGTGAAATACAGGAAGTAACAATGCGATAAAGTTAACTAATCAATAATCAAGCTATGCTAATCGAATCGACTTCTAACCGCAACTCGAGCTATGAATTTTACTTGTTATTATACGTGTGTGTGTGCCTTACGTATTACCTGTGCATGTTTATTTATGTTATGTTGTGATAAGCAAGCGAACTCAATCAAAACTCGAAGTCTAACTCGAAATGCAATCGAATTCGAATCGTGAAACGAACTCTAGTAATGGTGGAGAATAGATTATGCGAGATGTGAGTGTTTAGGACTGAGAGTAATTTGACTAGGAGAATCTACCGTATCGCATCGATCGCAATCAGAATCGAATCAGCAAAGATCAACGCGTCAAACACCCTAACCAAGGGCCATCCGATCGAATAGCCATTCGACCGGATAGCCACTTGGTGAAGGATGACATGTGCCATTCGATCGAATCGCCATTCGACCGAACAGTCACCCAGGCGATGTGCCATTCGACCGAACAGTCCTTTCCTCTTTTGGCATCCTATAAATACCCCTGTCATTGTCATCTTTTCCACTTTTGGAAATCCATGTTCGACCAGCACGCTCAACTCAACCTTTTCTCAGATTTCTCTCGATTCCGGTAAGATCTCGTCCTAAATCTTGTACTTTCATGATCTACACGCACTCCTACACCTTTCTATCTTTTAAATCTTAATCTTTAACCATGAAATCACTAGATTTCGGGTGTTCTAAGGTCACGTCATCATGTGTTCTTCAAGAACTTCATGTTTTGACCTCAACCCACTAAGAACAACTTAGATCTAACCGATTTCCACAAGGATCTTGTAAAGATCTTGACACAAGTGTGGTGAAAAAGGATTGAAAGATGGTTTTAACTTTCTTTCGACTCTTTTTACACTTAAAACACTCAAAACCGGTAGAATCAGGTTCTGGTCTAGTCTCCTACTCGCCCTTAGTGTTGTACTGGCTCAGATCTAGATTCTACTCACGAGACTACCGATCCCGGGTTAGACAAGAACAACCGTCTCGAGCCGGTAACCGGCCGGACTAGGGTGATTCCTGGTCAGGTTGGTCAACTGGGTCGAACGAAGGGTTCTGTTGGTTAACACGTTGTCAAAATGACTCGACATAACGACAAACCTTCAAAACGGCCAAGTGTAGAACGAACAGGACAATCAGAGTGGATTGCTAACCGATCGAATTACCGTTCGAACGGATGGGCTACCCGAACGAATTACACTTGGGTCCCACCTTTAAACAATTTTAATTAAAGTTTGGGTATTGAAACGAAATGCAATCCGATCGAACGACCCTTGAAAGGATTACTCTTCGGATCATGAGATACTAAGACTTTAAAGGACTTAACAATTTTCAACATGTTCAATAGCACGAATTGTCATCCGATCGAATTGCCATCCGATCGAATGACACTTATGTAGTGAACTTGTTTTCAATAAGTAACTTCATCATGAAGTCGCCATCCGCACGGCTAGTCATCCGATCGACCGACTTGAAAGATAGAGATACTTCGTTGTTTCAAAATGCTACAACGAAGACTTCAAAAGTCAAACCATCATACACAAACACATCCTTCTCATAGGAAGAAACAATCCACTCGAATCGTCACTCGATCGGATTACCATCCGATCGAATGACCACCCGAACGGATTGTTACCCGCACGAATGGCTGTTCGATCGAATTACCATCCGAACGAACCCCTATTCGACCCTTCATACTTTGTGACGTTTTACGAATCGCTTATCATATATTACCGAATCTATTCAGGCTAACCGCACTCGCTAAGCGCTCCCTTCAATCCATAATCGCAGTGAGTATACTCGATCCCTTTTTGCTTTAAGCACTTTTGGGTGTTACATACGTTACGAATATTCAAACTACAACTATCACACTACTCAAACTATTTGAACGCTGACCGTTGATGCATGTTATACGTGGCTTATGAATGCTTGTTTGTTATGTTTACACATGGAATGTTGTCTACCTGCCTTAGCAACGATAGTACTATAGTTTGGACTCAGCACCCGTTCACACGGGGGTTGTTAAGGATCTCTTACTTGCATGGATTACGGTGATAATCATGTATTGCGAACTGCCTCGGGCAGTCAACCCGTAGTCATTGGTATCGATGGATCTATGTCGATAACTAACGTGCTTCATTTCACTATGTGTACGTGCTGGTTATGCGTAAACGAATTCAAACTCTATATGCTATTATCAAACTTGTATGCTCACCTTTACATTATATGTATTGAATTTATTTTAATGTATGTGACAGATGCTTAGGTTGTTTCTATGCTTAGCTTGCTGGTGATGAAATTGAGGCTAGGGAAGGAGTCCTAGAAACCAATAAACAATTTAGCTATTTATAAATCTGAGTTGTCGGAACAGAATGATTTGCCTAGACTTTATCTGTAATAATTTGTTTACTGTTTGAGACATGGTATGGGACATGTTATTAATAAATTGAATGGTAATGATAATTGTTATGGAAACTTCTGGACAATCTGTTTCGCTCAGTGCCACGCCCCGATGATTCCGCCATCGGTTGGGGTGTGACATAGAGTCTGTGGCGAGCTAGAAATAACGCTAAATGTTCCAACATTCCGGTTAGGATAGAAAGTATTTTGAGCGAGGTTAAAGCTTTGGGCTATCTTTGGTTCTCGAATAGATCAAAACACAAAGGGATAGATTGGAAGGATTGGTATTCTTTTGTGAATATGTAATTTTGTAGTTGTTGTTGTTTTTCTCGGCCCGGCTTGGGTCGGCGTTTGGTGTTAATGAAAGTTACTTTTAAAAAAAATATTTCCATGTTGATGCGGTTAATCCAAATTGACCTGGAAGGCTACTAGTAACTGAAATGATCGAAAAAGAATTTGCAAAGCCTTTCGAATCAAGACAAGATGTAAACCTCAAAACAATCAAATAGCCATGCGAACTCAAAACACATAAAAGTATATCAAATAAAAATATGTGATTTCAATTAAGACAAGATACAACCATACCCGCCATGTTTCATGATTTATCGTATAACATATAGTATTTGTGTGTTGTAATGATTGAATTTCTTATATGGGTGCCATAATGTTTTCTAAGGGGAGAAAAAATTATCTTTTAGGATAATATTGGATTTTCAATATTTGTAGTTTTATAAAGAGAAAATTAAGAATTGTGGTATGTTATACGATATAGACAAGCACTTTGGTCGAAAGCATAACAGCCCAAACACGTGAAGGTTATGTTGTTATTGCAAATTAATAACATGATTAGGTTATTTCTCTTTGTTTATCAAGTTTCGTTATTTGAAAACACATGTGATCTTAAACCATCACCATAGTTGGATGTCATGCCATGGATGCATCAATAACATGTTTGGGGACCACCCCAATTATGGACATACCAGGGTTACAAAGTACATATATTATACACTAAGGACATATCAACCTGATTGTATATGGTAACATGCAACAATGATTAGAACCCTAATAATGCCTATTGTGTGCTAGGTCAAATACCAAGAGAACCATAAAGTTGAATACCAAATAAGAGGTTACAAGACGTACATGATGTTCGAGACGCAAAATTCAAAAAGTCATTATGATATTCGTACTTAAAAGCGTAAGAAATCGGAATCATTACCTTAAATAGTGATTGAAATAGCGAAATGATTTTGTCTTAGCGATCATGAGGTCCTAGAAGACTAGAACACCATTGTATTTTAACTTGGACGCACTTAATTTGACATGGTGCTTGGTTTTATTCATTTAGTTATGTTTGGTAATGCATTTGGAGGTGTTGAATAAACATTTATTGTTATATAGTAGATTCAATAACATTATGTTGTATTGATGGGTTGGTAAATTTTCAAAGCTTAATGGGTTTAATTTTGCCAATTTAAGTGAATTTGACTTTAGAATACACTACTTTGAGGTGCCAAAATATGGCGTCAGCCATAGCAAGCTGACGTTAGGAAACAACAAGTAGCGTCATCGACTCTTGCTGCCTTTTCAGCCAATGGATTTCATGAAAACTGCAAAATTTGACTAATTAAGACGGGGGTTTCAACCCAATCCAAAAACAACCAATTCTTGAACTATTTTTGGGAGCATTGAAGGCATGGAGAACACAATTCTTTCACCCAATTGAAGATCCTAAACTGAAAATTGAAGACTTGAATATGAAATCCAAGACTATGCGTGGCTAATCCTTTCTAGTTATTCCCGGGTGTAGGGTTTTGTAAAATTTTAGGTTTTTCTTATATAATCTAGCTTTGAGAAAGAATTCTCGTAATTTGGTTAAAACAACACGAATCTTGTGATTTGGTACTGTTATGAACTCACATTGTTAAGAACTTTCCTGCATTTATTGACCTCGTATTGTAATTGCTATGATTCTTGATTTGTGTTAGGGTTTGGTTATTGTTTTTAATCTATATTGCATATACTTGTCAAGATTCATATTGTGAGAGTTTTTCTTCCACCATTTGCATATGTTATACAAGTATTAATGCCTTTTTTTAGAAATTGGATAAACAAACCTAATTGACTAGTTGTGATTATTACTTGAACTTATCGCTAAATAGATAATACTTATTTGCTTTTTAAAGTTGAAACTTATGTGCGATTTATTTACAATCATTGTTTTAATCCATAAATTTTTTGTTGTCATTGCTTGTTGCAAATTTACAATCAAAACCATTCTTCCAAGTGCTTGAAAAACATAATTATTGTCATGGGGTTTTATAGTTTTAATTGAACCAATATGTTGGTTCCCCTTTTTCAATCAACCATCTAAACAAAACTTGCAAATTTCATAACTGGCTTTAACTTCATAAGTGACCTTAATTAACCAAGTTTAATCACCGACCACAAACTCTTCGTGGTTCGACACCCTTCTTACCACTGACTTATCAATTTAAGGTACCAAGTAACACGTTTTAACTCTATCTTTGATTGGTCCTTTGACACCCGATCATATATCAATTTTAGCAATTTCCAAATATCACATGTTCTTGCATATTCATTTATTTCACTTTTGCACTTGAAAACTTAGAAAGGAGGGAGTGGAGTCATGAGGGTTAGGGGTGGGATGCCATGAGGCTGAGGTGGGCTGAGGTGGAAGGTGAGCCATGGTGGTACACTGTGGTAAATCGCGATGCTGGTGTTAGGTATGAGAGGAAACAAAGAAGTGGAAAGGAAAGCATAAGGGGGCTCGTGATAGACGTTGATGTGGCAAGCGGGACACCACCCCACCCTCTCTGGGACCACAATGAGAGTTTATACCCTTGATGGACGCTTCGTATGAGCCACTCACCCTAATTTACATAAGATAATGGAGTGTTTTCTTATAAAAATAAAATGTTATTAATATAATGATAATTAAATTTGCACTATATATTATTAATTAAGCTAGACATATACGACCCCTCATATAGTTGTGTTAAACTAGCCCCTAATATTCAATTAAATACATACAAACACAAATTTATTCATAAACAAGTTTTTCAGGACGTCATAAGCAATGAAAAACGTAAATATGAAACTGGAAACAAAATCAATAATTAACCCCGTTTAAATATTTATTTATAAACATACAAAGACAAAAAAAAAAAAAAACGACCTAGGTGTGGAGTGCAACCCCTCTCCAAATGGAATGTTTCCATTGGCTGGTTGCAGGCTTGAAAAATGGGATCCATTCCACACCCTGATTCTCACGCCCGTCAACATACTCATAAACAGACCTTTGAGGCCTCTTGACGCCCCCAATAGCGTTAAAGGCACTATTGACTGATGTGAAGGTGTGATGCCACTCTACACCCCAACTTTATAGATTACTAAAATAGCTGCGTGAGTTATCATCAACTTGATTTACTATAAAACAATTGATAACAATATATCAAACTAACAACTAAATCAATAGTAAAAATAAAGAATTGGTCTAATAAACTATCTTAGAAAATATAGAATATAAAATTAACAATAAAATATTATTTAATTGAATATAAATAAATATATGATACAATGAAACCAACATGAATCAATAAATTATATAACAAACTTTATAAACATCTCTCTCATTTTTTTTACCAAATTGGATTTTAATAATCTTATCTTTTCTCAGTTGGTTAGTAATAATCCCAACTGAAAATATTCTAACAGTCCCTATTATCTAACTATTTTTTCATTGGACACCCGTTAAAAAAACTTAACACAATTAGTTTTTTTTCGCAAACGTTGATAGCTTTCTTGTTGACGTAAATAGCTTTTCACTGATGTAGATGCTATCGTAGACATATGAGGTGGAAAAAAATATTTTATTTTGTTTTTTTTATGTGGACATAAAAAAATATTTTTTCACCTCATATGTCCATGTCAGCCAACAGCTAACGGCTTTAGTTTTTTTCAATGAGAGTCATTTTAAAAAATAATTTGACAAACGAGAAAATGTGGGTTAATTGAAATACAAATTGTTTATTATACATACTCTTAAAAGACAAAATCAGTGGAAACCCCACCGGCTTTGCCTCCCCCTCCTCTCATACTTTCACAATGTTGCAATTTTAGTCCTTTAACTTTGGTACCTTCAAAGTTTCATAAAATGACAAATTTAGCCCCTGAACTACCACTCCATTTTACAAATAGTTTGCTTTTAACATCCCAACTTTGTGGTAGTTTCATTTTCAGCCCCAACTTTGTTATAGTTTCTTTCTTGCCCCAAAACTTTATCAAATTTTATCTTTACCCTTTTTTAGCCCTTAAGTTCAGAAAATGCAATTTTTAACCACTTAACCTTTTATAAACTTTGTAAATGCCACTTTGACCTCCTCGAGAGTTTTTGGCTTGACGATATAAATTCGAGTTAGTCGGGTCGCGTATAATACGTTATGATTGTACGGTATAAATTCGATGTACGTTACGTTTTGATCCAATCACAATACAACAATAGGATATCACCTACCATTCCTGTCCATTCCCATTCAAAATCCCAAACACCCTGATATCACCTACCAACATTTATCGACCGCCATTGCAAGTCAGACTTGGACTCTAAACTCTCACCTGCAAAACCTTACTCTCCTCTAGATCCCGATCTCATCTTCTCAAACATGGAGTTCGAATCAACCACAAGCACCATTGCCGAACAACACAACAACAACAACGATCACGGATGGCAGAAGGTCACCTACGCCAAGAAAAAACGCAAAAATCCGGAGCCGTTGAACTCCGTTTCCAACGGATCCGTAATCTCCAACAACAATAACAATAATGATAATGTATTCAGTGTTATTGAGAAGAAATCGGAAGAACGACGGAAGGTTATCGAAGCTCAGAGATCATCGTCACCGGTTTATGATGATGATTTGCAGGTTAGATCGTCGAAGACGAAGAAGAACTATTCGGATTATGAGGATAGTGATGAGGAAGTTGTTGAGAATAGGTTAGATGTGAATAATGATGCGGAGAAGAAGAAGAAGGTGAAGAAGGTGAAGAAACCTAAGGTTACGATGGCGGAAGCGGTTGCGAAGATTGATGTGGATGAATTGGCGAGTTTTCTGGTGGATATTACGGTGAGTTTGGAGATTATGTTGTAAGTATTTAATGATTTGATGTGATTAGTTATGATTTGTTTGAAGCATTTGCAGAATTTACAGGTCCAGGTTTAGATTATTGTTGATATAGTTAGATGTGACGGTTAGTGAATTGCATAGATTATGTTTTTATGAATTGTTGAAGTTTTATGAAGAATTTGTAGCTCTAGGATGAAGTTATTGTTGATATTGATAGATGTGACCGTGAGTGAATAGCTTAGATGTTGTTTTCACAATTCAATCACATGATATACTGTAACTTGTTCTAGTGTTAGGTTCAAATTTGTTGAAATTTTCAGATTATATAGCTCTAGGATGAAATTTTTGTTGATGTGGTTGTAGATGATTATTGTTGATATTGTTGTATGTTCATGTGACTGAGTGAATTGCTTCGATGTTGTTTCTACAATTCAGTTCCTTACTATGATATTTCATTAATGCCCCGCTTACGGTGTGCACATATAATGTATGTATGTGTGGGCGCTCGAGGGGCAAAAGTGAAATGGTACTAACTTTTACGTTATTTTACTAATTTCCTGAAAATAACGTTAAAAGCGGTGGATGGTTAATCATGCATCATGTGGTAGCGTTGATAGCTGAAAGACACGAGGGTACATGCACCAATTGGTCTCTGTCCTGATTGTTATGTGTCTTAGGTTCAAGGCTTGAATGCTTGATACAAAACTACAATCGAGCCGGGGGTCTCACTGGAAGCAGCCTCTCTATTCCTACGCGGTAGAGGTAAGGCTGTCTACATCTACCCTCCTCAGACCCTACCTTAGCGTTGCTATTGGTGGGATTTACTGAGTATGATGATGACTATGCTGTTTCATTGTTAGTTATGATTTGTTGAAAATTTTAAGAATTCATAGCTCTAGGATGAAGTTAATGTTGATTTTGTTGTGGATTGTTGTTGATATTGTTGGATTTGGATGTGACTGAGTGAATTGCTTAGATTATGTTTTTTTATAATTTAATGCTCCGATGTGATAGTTTTCGTTATTAGTTAAAATTTGTTGAAATATTTGCAGAACTTATAGCTGTAGGATGAAATTATTGTTGATATTGTTGGATGTGAGTATGTGACTGAGTAATTGCTTAGATGTTTCTACAATTCAGTTCAATGATATGTTGTTAGTTGAAATTTAATAGATTTTATAGCTGTGGGATGAACTGCTTAGATGTTGTTTTCACAATTTAATTCAGTGACATGCTATGGTTTATTTTATTGTTAGGTTCAAATTTGTTGAATCTTTTTCACAATTTATAGCTGTAGGATGACATTATTGGTTATATAGATGGTTGTGATGGTGAGTGAATTGCTTAGATGTTGTTTCTACGATTCAATTCAATGCTCTGCTATGATTTATTTCATCATCAGTTAAAATTTGTTTAAACATTCTCAGAATTTGCAGCTCTAGGATAGATATATTGTTGATATTGTTGCCTGTGACACCGAGTGAATTGTTCAGAGGTTTCTACAATTCAATTCAATGATATGCTGTGATTTGTTTAGTTATTAAGTTTAAATTTGTTGAGATATTTGCCAAGTTTATAGCTCTAGGATGGAGTCATTGTTGATTGTTGGATGTGACGATGAGTGAATTGCTTAGATGTTTCTACAATTCAGTTCAATGATATGCTATGATTTATTTCATTATTAGTTGAAATTTGTTCGGAGTTTATAGCTCTAGGATGAAATTATTGTTGATGTGGTTGTAGATTATTGTTGATATTGTTGGATGTGAGTTGTGACAGTGAGTGAATTTCTTAGATGTTGTTTTCGCAATTTAATTCATTTTTCTGCTATGATTTACTTCATTATTAGTTATGATTTGTTGAAATTTGTTCGGAGTTTATAGCTCTAGGATGAAATTATTGTTGATATGGTTGTGTAGATTATTGATGGATGCGACCGAGTGAATTGCTTAGATGTTTATTCAATGATCTGATGTGATTTGTTTCAATATTAGTTATTATTTGTTGAAAAATTTTCAGAGTTTAAAGCTATAGGATGAAATTATCGTTGATCTTGTTGTAGATTAATGTTGATATTGTTGGATGTGACAGTGAGTGAATTGCGGTGATTCATTCATTATTAATTGAAATTTGTTGAAACTTTTTAAGTATTTATAGCTCTAGAACAAAATTATAGTTGATATTTCTAGATGTGACCGTGAGTGAATTGCTTAGTTGTTGTTTTCACAATTCAGTTTAATGATATGGTATAATTAATTTAGTGTTAGGTTCAAATTTGTTGAGGGTTTTTTTTTTCAGATTAAATAGCTCTTAGTTGAAATTATTGTTAATGTGGTTGTAGATTATTGTTGATATTGTTGGATGTGACTGAGTTAATTGCTTAGATGTTGTTTTTATATTCAATGATCTGATGTGATTTTTGAATTTTTTTTCATAATTTATAGCTCTAGGATGAAGTTATTGTTGATGTGGTTGTAGATGTATATTATTGTTGATATTGTTAGATGTGACAGTGAGTGAATTGCTTGGATGTTGTTTCTACAATTCAATTCAATGCTATGCTATGATTTATTTCGTTATTGATTGAAATTTGTTGAAACTTGTTAGATGTTTATAGCTCTAGAACAAAATCATAGTTTGTATCGTTAGATGCGACCGTGAGTGAATTGCTTAGAGGTTGTTTTTACATATCAGTTCAATGCTGTGCTATGATTTATTTCATTATTCGGTTATATTTTGTTAAACATTATTCAAATTTATAGCTGTTGGATATGATTATTGTTGATATGGTTATAGATTATGCTTACAGCTTCATTCTTATCTTACAAGATATGCAACTGAATCAGAAGAGAAGCTTATTAGTTTTAGTTTCGAGAACCTTTTAAGTTTGATTCAATTATTACTTGAAATACTAGAAATTAATATTTATAACACATGTATACGTGTTTTGCAGACTTCATTTGAGGACCAACAAGATATACAGTTGATGCGATTTGCTGACTATTTTGGTCGTGCATTCGCTAGTGTGACTGCTTCACAATTTCCTTGGGTGAAGTTGTTCAGAGAATCTCCTGTTGCAAAGGTCGCTGATGTAAGTCCTCTTCTTGAATCTGTGCATATAAATTAAAAAAAGAATAATAGAATTTAAACTTATGCTGCCAAGTCATTGTGCATTTGTGCCTATGATTGTGTTTTTACTAATATATATGATGATACTGACATACCGTGATAAAAAGAGTTTGAAAACTAAATTATTCAAACTGTTTCTTGTAATTGCAGAATCCTGTGTCACATATTCCTGAAGCTGTTTACAAGACATCTGTTGACTGGATCAACAAACGATCTATGGAAGCCCTTGGTTCTTTTTTCCTTTGGTCTTTAGACAACATTCTTGCTGACCTGGCAAGCCAATTAGGCGGTGCAAAGGGATCAAAGAAAGGTGCCCAAAAAACATCCTCAAAATCTCAAGTAAGATCAGGGAAATCTCTTGATGTTTCTTTAACAACTTAACTAGATTTACACCCCCCCCCCCCCCCCCCTCCTTCCTGCATTGCGTGGGGGGCGTAAAACCATGACAAAGTGCACCAATGCCCCACCACCACCGCCAACCACCACACTAAAGTTCCGGCGTGTTAATGCGAAGAAGTTAGACCGAAACGTAAAACATAGAAAATAATCACTAAGTCGATTTAGGACCCCGCACATTGTGATGAACCAGTCAAACGGGGAAAATATAGACGACGTAAAAACGTTTAACCACACACGCATGTTGCTCCATGTTAACTCGCAAAATTTAGAACGATTGTAAAACAAAACGTAAAATCGTTGAAATTTGCGAAATATGAAAAGTATAGGGGACCATAGTTGAAAGTAAAAAAATTGCGAGGTTAAACCGGAAAAGATGAAAATTTTTAATATCAATTTTATTTGTAACCCCCCTAAGCATGGGGTATAGCATCTCTATGCACCAAAATGTTGCTAATTTATAGTATGTAGATATTTACATCATGCAGTAAGATTTAACTTGTTTTCATTCCTGTAAATTCTTAACAGGTGGGTCTGTTTGTAGTATTAGCAATGGTGTTACGCAGAAAACCTGATGTGCTAGTTACCGCATTACCTACTTTAAATGAAACACTAAAACATCTAGGACAAGACAAGCTTCCGGTGATTGTGTGGATGGTAACACAAGTGAGTTAACTCAACAACATTGATTGTTCATGAGCAACACAATTTTATTTCTGATTTCATAATGTAATAATATAAAGTTTAAATATGCAGGCATCACAAGGGGACCTTGCTGTCGGGTTATACTTGTGGTCACATTTGATATTGCCAATAGTTGGGACCAAATTGGGCTCCAATCCACAAACTCGGGATCTAATATTACAATTAGTGGAAAGGTTTTTACCTTTTAGTTGCCTTTATTTTTCTAACATCCACTATAGATGTGGTAAAATAGACGGGTTGGGTAACATACTAATGGGTCATAATGGGTTTGGGTCAAATAATCTTTATGTGCGAGTCAAAAGTCAAAACAAGCCGGGCCGGCATCCAGTGATTTTTTGGCATTTCAAGTGTAACAAGATATTTAAATTTGGAGTAAAATGTCATTTTCGTCCCTGAGGTTTGGCTAGTTTTGCGACTTTCGTCCAAATGTTTGTTTTTTCGCATCTGGATGCAAAAGGTTTGAAATCTTGCCATTTTCATCCGGCTTGTTAACTCCATCCATTTTTCTCTTCGTTAAGTCAGGGGTATTTCTGTCTTTTTACCTACTTTATTTTGTTTTGAAAACTTGTACATTATGCTAAATGCTTGTACATAAAGTGAAAAACACATTTGACCGATATTTTCAAGTAGATAGGATTAATTTCCGAAATTTACAGGTTTTGGTCAAGAGTTGGTCAAGAATCTGGCCGGAATCGCTCAACTGCCACCGATTTTTGGCCAATTAGGACTGGATTTGACCACTGTTGACAGCCTACTGATTAATTGACCGATTAGATAAAAATTACCCGGTGAACCTCCGACTAGCGATTAATCGACGACTAATCCGAGGCTAGTCGGGATTTTTACAACCATGTTTCCATGTAAATGTGTTGAAATTGGCACATCTAATCAGCTAGTTTCCCCTGAGACTTTGAAACATGTGACATTGTTTTATTTGTTGTGTTCGTAGGATTCTCTCTGCTCCAAAGGCTGAAACTATATTAGTAAATGGTGCTGTTCGTAAGGGTGAGCGTTTATTGCCACCATCAGCACTTGACTTGTTATTGAGAGTCACCTTCCCTTCATCATCAGCTCGTGTCAAGGTGAGACTTCTGTAGGGTAAAATGGTCATTTACTTACATTCAGATTGTTCATTTAGTAGAAAATTCCGCAAAAAGGGTAAAATGGCCATTTACTATTGGTACTTGAACTGCTATTGTGTGCCACCACATCTTCAGTAGTAATTCCTGTAAAAGGGTCATTTACAGGGGCTCATTTGACTGTTTATTCGGCGTATAAATCAAACATGTCAAATGAAATATTTGGCTAAACAATAAAAAACACACAGAAACAAAAACCACAAAAGGGGCTCATTTTAGCGTAGATAGGCCTGCTCATTATAGCAAAGGGTAAATGGTGCATTTTAGCACCACCTCACTATTAAAAAGCATGAACTTTTTTTATACATATAATGAAACAAGATACACACTTGGGTGACCTTATTGAAAAAGGTTGAATACTCGGGTGGCCTCTACATGCATTATCCCGTTATCTTGAAAAAAATGGACAAAAAAAAAAAAGAAAAAAAGTGTTTTCGGGTAAAACCCATATCGATCATGAAAATATTAATTAACTTCTGATTGATGTTGTATAGGCAACCGAAAGGTTTGAAGCGGTGTATCCTACACTCAAGAAGGTGGCTCTTGCTGGTTCCCCTGGAAGCAAAGCCATGAAACAAGTCTCTCAACAGATTATGACTATTTCGTTAAAAGCTTCCGGAGAAGGTACTTTATTAAAATATAAATTTCTAATTTTAAAGAATATATATATTAAAACGTAATTTGTTGATTATTGTTCTTTGGAAATGTTAGGCCTCCCTGAGCTATCCCATGAAGCATCAAGCATTTTTATCTGGTGCTTGACTCAAAACCCTGATTGTTGCAAGCAATGGGTAAGTTTCGTTTCTTTTTTTTTTTTAAATCTAGACATTGGTATTTATATTTGAGCAATTTTCGATCGCTTGCGGGTTCGTTTGAGATACATTGGGACTAATTGGTTTATACGAGTCAAAATGGGCCACTCTTGTAAAACTTGATAATTTGAAACTAGGGGTGTGCACAGTTCGGTTTAGTTTTAAGGCAACACCGAACCAAAATGTTCGGTTTTTGAAACCGTTCGGTTTCGGTTATTCGGTTTTGGCAATGGTTCGGTTTGGTTTTTTGGAATAAAGTTACGCAAGATTCAAAAATAAAAAGTATAATCCAAGATTGAAGAATCTTTCTTGGGTGTTTACATTTATGTTAATATATTTAACCTTTTGAATTAACATTGTTCACATAAACCTAACCTTCTAATCTATATTTTATGTGTCTCCAAAGTTTTTATCAAGACATTTTCTTTTATAATACTTCAAAAATCATTTATTTTTTATGTTAAAGTTTGTTATTTCTTGTAGGCAATGGGTAAATCATTTCAAAGATAAATAAACATGTTAATGTTTCATATTATAGATACTTAACATTCAAGAATATAATTAATAATTCCTAAGTCAATATATAACAAACATTAAAAATGATTTTTTGGGTTATTCGATTCGGTTTTTAAGGTTTTCATAAAATGCAAAACCGAAACCCAACAATAAACTTCGGTTCAATTTTTTCGGTTCGGTTTTTTTGTGTGGTTTGTTTTTTTCGGTTTGGTTAAATCAGTTTTTCGGTTTCCATTTGGTTATTTCGGTTTTCCGCTCACCAATAGTGTATGTAACCACCACTTAGCTAGTGAACCTATTTTGATAACATTTTTAAATAGACCCATTTCAACCCGGCACAGTTTTGGTTAAAACCTGTTTTGACCCAAGCCAAATTAAACTTTTTTAAACGGCCTATTTGACCCGACCCGACTCGCATGTTTTACATATTCATTAAAAATCACTATTTCGTTTGTGTTGGATTATATCTATAACTAAATATCATTCATTCTTAAATATAAATACGTGCAGGATAATTTCTATTTAGATAATCTAAAAGCAAGCATCGTTATTTTAAGAAGGCTCAACGAACAATGGAAGGAGCTCTGTCTTAACCCTCCTTCTCTCGAAGCCCTAACCGCAACTCTCACGAGTTTAAAGCGAAAGGTATCATGTCGAAACGGGTCGGGTTGGGTCGACCCGGAAACACTTTTGTCCGTTTTCCCCCCAAGTTATATGATTTTTATTTATTTTTTCTTTAGAACGAAAAGGCGATGACCGACGGAGATAACTCTGGCGATCAAGCACTCTACAAGGAAGCTGATAAACACTGCAAGGTGTTACTGAAACGGTTATCACGCGGGTCAGGGTGCTTGAAAGCTACGATGTTCCTCGTTGTGGCCCTTGGTGTGGGGGCCACATTTCTGCCGCTAACCTCATTGGAGCCGTTGGATTGGAACAAATTGTTTGATGTTTTAAACACCAAACAGTTCCATTAAGAATTTAAGATGATGATGATGAAGAAGAACTAACATACACAGTGTCTGCTAAGCAGGAAAGGTTAAAATTGCATTTTAATAAAAAAAAAGAATGAGAGCTAATAGTTTTTCCATTATGCCCTTAGAAATGATGATGTCATATTGATTTTAATTTTATTTTATTAAGGTAACGGGATTTTAAATTTTATGATATCGGACTTTTTTGTCATTTATAATATCTTTCTATTGTTTATTAGAGTATGCGAGCCAAGCTCGAGCTTTTGACCCATTTACACTTTAACTTAGACACCGTTGAGTTCCAGTGTAAAATATTCAAAGTTTAAATTACAAATGGACAAATGGTTATAAATATATAAGACTTATATTTACATAAAGAAATAATCAACTCTTCACAAACGTCTCCAAATTGGGGTGCGCTTCTCGCTTGTGTTACCAAAGGTTATCGGGTGATTCACGTCAGAAAATCATGAACGCGTGAACACATAAAAAATCATCATCATCATACTCAGTAAATCCCACCAATAACAAAATTAAGGTAGGGTCTAAGGAGGGTAGGATGTAGACAGCCTTACATCTACCCCGTAGGAATTGAGGGACTGCTTTCAGTGAGACCCCCGGCTCGATAGTAGTTTTGTATCAAGCTTTGGACGCAAGGCACATAACACCCAGCAATTGAGACATGCCGATTATTGCATGTACCCCCTTGTCTTCCAGCTATCAACGCCACCACATGATGTGTGATTAACCATCCCCCTTTTTAAAGTTATTTTCACGAAATTAGTAAAATAACGTTAAAATGTGCACCTTCACTTTCCCCCCCCCCCCCCCCCCCCGAGCAATCACACATATATTACATTATATGCGCATAACGCAAGCGGGGCGTGTGAACACACAAAAAATGTAATTATTCATTCAATGTAATGAAAATCAGACTGGTGATTAAACAAGTCGTTCTAAAGGTTCACGGGTTGAACCGGTCAAAACCAACCTAGATAACCAGGTACATTTATATATGTGACTAATCGCACACCACGAAGATATAATAAAAATAAGTCTTTCTCGTGACATTGTAAATAACTAAATATGATTCATTTATATATGTATTTTGTGTAGGGAAACAAATGGAGGGAGTAGGATCAAATACAAACCATATTTTGTATACAAACTGTAAGAACTATTTAAAAAGTGTCATGTGACATCCAACTAATTATAGATAAATGGTAAAATGATAACCTAAATAATATTAATTATCTTGAATTCCTTATAATTATGCTAACAAGCAATTAATTCTTTATTTGGATCTTCCTTTTGTTTTCAAAGTGCTGATATCATTTCACATATGTGCTAAAATCAATTATCTTGATTAATTTTGAAGTGCTAATATAATTCAAAAGTGTTACTTTTATGTATGTATTGTTTTATTATGTGCTAATTTAACACTTTTTTAAGTGATACTGATAGGATATGTTCTTACAAATGGAGAATTCAAGTTCAATAAAATGAGTTGTTTGGCGCATGACCTGCCGACTCTAGTTTTCTTAATATTTTTTTTATATTATCGGCCAGGATTTTAACCGGTTAGACCTGTTTTTTCTTTTTTCTGGTTTGCTTACAACTAGAGGTGCACAAAAAAACCCGGGTCTGGACCCGACCCATGGTTACAGCCCAGTTCCAGACCCGGGTTTTAGAAAAAGGAACCGAACCGGCCCGACCCGACCCGGAACCGATTACATCTGTACCCGGTCATAACCCGGACCCGAATCGGCCAAAACCTGAAAAAACCTGGCCAAACTGGTCAAAAACCCGAATGTGTTGACCAAACCCGACCCGGTTAAATAAAAAACCCAGTTTGTGCACCTCTACTTACAACCAGCCTGTTCAAAGAAATCCGTCAACTTGCGTCTAGTCAAACCTGGCCTCCAGTCCGGTTTTAAAATCACTCGATTTGTTAAGTGAAATATTTGTGCTAAAACCAAACCCAGGTACCAGACTGAGTATATGGCTCTGATTCCGGTTCAATACGGTACGGTTCCTGTTCGGCTTTATGATATTCAAAATGAAAAACAGTAAATTGGTGTTGGCAAAAGGTTCTCAAGGTCTGACTGAATGATTAACACAACAAAACTTTGTAAATCATCAAAGCATTCAACAAACTGATGCCTGTGAAAGTAACAAGCAAGAACCACACCACTGTAAAGTTAACTTTATTGCTATAAAACACGAAAAAATACATACGGTATCGATCATAGGCTCATAGCAGCGGCATGTGTATATATATCTATGTGATCACAGTAGGTGCAGAACGGCCGGTGAATTCTTGCATCTTTGACAGCTTTAGTGCAACATCAACCTGTGGTCAAACGTATCGGTGGTCAACCCTCGGTCAACAAACTCATAGTAGAATATTATATTGATTTTAGACATTTACATAATTTTTATTTTATGGGGATCATCAGATTGTCTGAAGGTTATGTGAGATAAGTAGTACCCGCTAGTGCCCGAGTTTAAAATAAGCTCGTTAAATAAACATGCCCGAACTTCATATATGAGCTCTGCTAAGCTAGCAAGCTTTGGATGTAGAGCTAGAAATAAGCCAAGCTCGAGCTCTGCTAAGCTAACGAGCCAAAGCCCGAGCTTGTTTACAACCTTATTTCCTTGTATGTATTATAAATATGCTCAAAACTTGGTATTATATCATATTTATCCAATAAAAAATCATTATAACAAATATACTAATTTTCAAGTTTATGACATTTATTATACTAATTTTCAAATATACTAACTTTAAGATATGAGAGTTTAGATTGTAAGAAGAAAAAGAAGGGTATAATAGTCATATTACAAAATTGTATTTAATAAAATAAGTACACGTAATATATTTTGAGTGGGTAAATATGATATTATGCACGTTTTCAAGGGTATATACGAGATTGTCCCTAAAAAGAAAAGAAAAATAAAAAAGTTTACCAAAGGAGCAAGTGCTTCTTGAGAATCTCTTCCGGTTTTGGACGAATCTTTTTCGTACTGCTCAATGTAAAGACGAATTGTGGCACCTTCTGACCCGGTCCCAGATAAACGGAAAACCTACAACACACATTTACACACTCAGAAAAATTCAAAAGTTTTGCCTATTTATATTTTATTTTACATAAATAAAGTAAATAAATAACTCAATCAACACTAACCAAACGTGACCCGTCTTCGAATAAATAACGAATTCCTTGATTTTTAGAGACTGAACCGTCAACTGGATCTTTGTATTCAAATTCATCGGCAGCAACGACATCTGCAACATCTGATCGTATTCCCTTTATGGTACTGCATAGATACATAGCTCAAGTTAACAACTAAAACAGTTTCCATTATACGAGCCAGCTCAGCTCGGCTCCAAATGCTCTACCGAGCTGAAATTCGGCTTGTTTACAACTCGAGCCTGCTCATATCAGCTCGAGCTATTTAAACAACCCTAACAAAGATAGATAAAAATGTAACAATTTTTTTTTATCAACAAGCATCAAGTAATCAAGAAATTTACGTGTTAATATCACTGATAGAGGATTGCAGCTTGACTAAGTGAGCCATTACGTCCTTTGCAGCACCCGCATCGACGTTCTTCAGAGGAACAAATAATTCTCATCAATATAAATGTCTATTGCAATTTTCTTTTATTTTGTTAGTAAGATGCCATTTTCGTCCCTGAGGTTTGGCCAGTTTTGCGACTTTCGTCTAAAGGTTTGTTTTTCCGCATCTGGATCCAAAAAGTTTGAAATCTTGCCATTTTCATCCTGCTCGTTAACTCCATCCATTTTTCTCCGTTAAGTCAGAGATATTCCCGTTTGTTTTGCTAACTTAAAGGGCAATTTGGTCTTTTTCACTTCATGTAAGAAGATCGAATTGCCTCTAGAGTTAACAAAAAAGACAAAAATATCCCTGACTTAACGGAGAAAAATGGATGGAGTTAACGAGCCGGATGAAAATGGCAAGATTTCAAACCTTTTGGATCCAAATGCAGAAAAACAAACCTTTGAACGAAAGTCGCAAAACTGGCCAAACCTTAGAGACAAAATGGCATTTTACTCTTATTTTAGTTATGTTTTTGTTTTATCATAATTTGGGAAGTAAAAATTACCTCGTAATCATAGCGAGTATAATAGTGACGGCCAAAAGTCGCCCAGTGTTGCTTCACAATATCTTCAACGGTCACAAGTTTCCCGCCATCGAGATTGTCCTTGTTTTTATGAGCCAGAATGGATAACCAAGCCAGCACAGCCCAGATTCCGTCTTTTTCACGAATATGGTCCGACCCTGTGTAATAAAAATGAAAACAAATTATTATAACTAGTATATTGGACCCACGCTTTGCGGCGGAACTGTTAAACCGAACGAAAAGTAAACGTAAAAACGTTAAATCACGCCATTAATCGGGCAAAATAGACACAGAAACTCGATCAAAACATAAAACATAGAAAAAAATAAATAAGTCAACTTGGATCCGTGTGTTGCGATGGGGCCGTTAAACGGGCAAAATAGACGCAAAAACGTTGAACCACACACGCGCATTGCAGTGTGCTCACTCGCAAAATTTAGACCAAAATGTAAAACAAAAGAATTGTAAAAGATGAAAAGTAGAGACCAAAGTTGAAAGCGGAAAAGTGTTTGGGTTAAGAATGAAAAGCACTTCGTGACAAATTTGTAAAAGCTGAAAACCATATGGGTTACAAGTAAACAAATGAATAATAAAAGACGTTGAACCATGCACGCGCGTTGCGGCGTGTTAACTCGCAAAATTAGACCGAAACGTAAAACATAAAAAAGAATAACTATGTCGACTTCATAGTTATCGATAGCGAATAGCGACGGGGTACCTATATGCTACGTAGCGATAGCGACGAACGCTCGTTGTTTCGTGTTTAACGATAAGGTAGTTAAAAATTTAAGAAACAAAAAAATGCTATTCATAATTATATATATATATATATATATATAATGTTAATTTTATACTTTTTATGTATAAATTTTGAAGTTTCAGGACCAAATGTAAACTAGTGATGATAGAGGGGGTTAGATGTTAAAATACACAAACTAGTTTTACACTTTTATGTAAATTTTTACAAGTTTTAGGGACTATATGTTAACTAGTGAAAAGATAGGGGTTAAAGGTTAAAATCCAAAAAGTTATTTAACCCTAAAAAGTTAAAACACAGAACAAGCAGTCGCTCTTCTTCAGCCGCTCTTCTTCTTCCTGGCTTCCGGCAGGTTTTCGGCAGAAATTACAGCACCGGAGCCGGAATTTGTCGTTGGAATCCCGCTATAATCACGCTATTGAGTCGCTAAGTAACATATTGCGAGATATGGTCGATTCGCTACGAAGCGCGCGACAGCGAACACCATCTTCGCTGTCGATAACTATGGTCAGCTTAGGACCTACACGTTGCGACAGGGCCGTTAAACCATAATAAAATATGTTGTGACCAAAGTTGAAAGTGGAAACGTGTTGGAGTTTAAAATGAAAATGTTGGGGTTAAAAATGAAAATCTTTGTGACAAACTTGTAAAGGTTGAAAAGAATAAGGGTTAAAAGGTAAAAAAAATTAATAATAATGAATAGTATAAGGGTTAAACATGGAAGGTTGAAAAGTAAAAGGGTTAAAAGAAAAAAAAAGGAATAATGATTTTGTGAGGGGAGAAGATTTTGGTAAATAATATATAGTTAATATGCAACTGAAAGTTTCTTTGTATTCACAAAGGAAAAAAAAATAGTTTACCTGTTCCAAAACTTTCTTCACCACAAATTGAACATAAACCAGCATCCATCAAGTTACCAAAGAATTTCCAGCCAGTTGGTACCTCAAAACATTAAAATTTAGTGAGTTTACTACAGAAAACGGTCTAAACTCGTACTTATAATTATACTGTATGTACATGAATACCTCGAAAAACTTAAGGCTCAGACTATTAGCTACAACATCAAGAGCAGCAGATGTTGGCATGCTCCTACAGGCAAACAAGTTGCAGATAAAAATCAAAATTCGTTTCCATCGGACTCGGATGTACACAACTTAGTAATTGCATGATGGTATGACGATATAAAAAACTGAGTTAACTTTCGTTTTGCTCCCTGTGGTTTGGTCATTTTAACGGTTTTGCTCCAATAGTTTAAAAATAGCCATTTTCCTCCCTGATCTTTCGAGTTTGTCGCCAGTTTGCTCCCTGGCTCTAACTCAGTTAAAACGTTCAATTAAAAGTAGGGGTATTTCGGTAGTTACTCCCTGGCTCTAACTCAATTAAAACGTTTAGTTAAAAGTCGGTAGTCGTGCAATCTAGAATAGAACCTTGAATCTATAGAATTCGTACTATCAGTGCCAATATTGGCATATTGGCGGCGATGAAACAAAGGTCGGCAGATGGTAGTTGCAGGTGGTGGTGAATGGTTGTGGATGGTGGTTGCCGGTAGAAAGAGTGGTTGGAAAGATGGGAGATCAGAAAAGAATTACTTATATACATGTAAATAAACAAGTTATAGGTTTATTTAGGTGAAAAGACTTACATGCCCTTGCTTTTATCTATAAAATTACCAAAATTCCCTTCTAGTTAATGGATTTTTTGGATGGGTTAGAGGCGGGGAACAAAATGACGATAAGTTAGAAAAATCAGGGAGGAAAATGGCTAATTTTAAATTATTGGGGCAAAACCGTTAAAATGACCAAATCATAGGGAGCAAAATGGAAGTTAACTCTAAAAAACTCCTATACAAATATGAAAATTTGGAATGATCGCCATAATATATGTACTATAAATATGCTATTTTGTCACATCAACCAACTTTGGCATTAACCAACTTTAGCCCCTCAACTTTAATATTGACATGTTTAGCACCTTAACTAAAACAACTTTAGCCCCTCAACTTTAATAATAGACATTTTTAGCCCATCAACTTTAATAATAGCATGTTTAGCCCCTCAACTTCAACAATGACATGTTTAGCCTCTCAACTTCAACAATGACATGTTTAGCCCATTAACTAAAACATCAAACAACTTAAACTCTCGCGATTTGCTTATTTTTATCTAGGTTTCGAACCCGCTACAGAGCGCGAGTGGTAACCCACTAGTTTTATAAAAAAGAAGTGAAGCACGCAACAATTTGTTGAATTAAGAAAGTTATATATAAACAAAGAGTAACCTGGCAACACCCTTCAATCCAGATGAAAAGTAGGGAATGGCTTGAACAGCATTGGCAGCAATGATGGCAACAGAATCCGAAGGTGTAACAAAAAACCTAAAACCGTAAAAAAAAGTTTATCAGCTAAGACTTCCAAGAGGTAAATAGGTAACCGTAGTAGTTCATATTTTGCATCAAGTAGGATTTTACCTTTTACCAAGGATCATGTTCCTATCAGCATCACCGTCAGCAGCAGCACCAAACTCTGGTGGGTTACTATCAGCATTATTACCCAATCCCATTCTTGCTACCAACTCTTTTGCATAGGTTAGATTAGGATCGGGATGTCCACCACCAAAGTCTTCCTGCTTGCATCAAAAGTTCAGTGGGATAAAAAAGTAGAACACAAATTTAGATAGGGAGGGTCGAGCAAGTTGGGTAATGGGTCGGTTTTAGTGTTGGATGAAATGATCAGGGTCAGTCCAGGTTAGCAGCAAACATCTTTTGTCTCATTTTCTAAAATCTTCCATAAATAATTAACAATTCAAGTATATATATATATAAAGAGTAAGGTTATTGTACAAATGAGCTTAACATACTAAAAGTGAGAAGTGAAGGAGGGATTTTTTTTCCCATCTTGTCAAGCACGTATTTTAGTCCTAGAATCTAAAAAATATTCGTGTACACTAGTAGAGTAAATATGTAATCACTCTGGTGGAAGTACACATAATTACTCTACTAGAGTAAATACACGATTTTTTTTTACATTTTGCAACTAAACATCATGCTTAAGTAGATGGAAAACAAAAACAAAAACAAAAACAAAAACAAAAACAAAAACAAAAAACAAAATCTTCCTTCACTTCTCATGTTTGGTATGTTAAGACCCATTTGTATTTGATTTTTACCCTATATATAAATATAGGGGGAGGTTCATTTGAGAAGAAAATTAAATTGAGAAGAAAAAGAATAAAGGGTACGATTGTAAAACATTAAATAATTTTTCTCTCATCTTATTTATTATTATCTTTGACTAATTAATTAGTCATAAATACTATAATCCTCCACACAAAATTTTTTTGCCTATACACACATCAAAATTTATCCTACACGTTTTGAAATTTATCCTACACATATTGAAAATTATCCTACACATCTCGTAATTCATCCTACACACCTCGTAATTTATCCTACATTTTAAATTAATTTTTTTTCTTCTTTAAAAAATATTTTTTTTAAATAAGTTACAAATTTAATGTAGGAGTTATTACTGTTTTCGTCCCTGTGGTTTGTCAAAAATCACTATTTCAGTCCATTAGTTTAAAAATTACGATTTCAGTCCCTGTGGTTTCAGTTTCGTAACCATTTCAGTCCATGTGGTTTCACTTTCGTAACCATTTCAATCCATTATTCTGTTAAGTACAGGGACTGAAATGGTTACGAGGTGGACTGAAATGGTTACAAAAGTGAAACCACAGGGACTGAAATCGCAATTTTTAAACTAATGGGCTGAAATAGTGATTTTTGACAAACCACAGGGACGAAAACAGTAATTAACTCTTTAATGTAGTTAGCTATTAAAAAGGAAGACTATCAATTAATGATCTATCTAAGTTTACCAATATACCCTTACACTAATATTAAATACAAAAATTAAATGAAGTAAAATGAAGGAGTCTTATTGGTTGAAATTTCTTCTTTTTTATTCTTACAAAAAATTTCTTCTCATTTGAACCCTCCACTATAAATATAATCCACATTCTTAAATAAGACCAGTTTGACTCGTTCAACCCATTTAATAAGTTCTCCTTTTAGCTAATCTTTTTTAATTTGACCTGTTAACACAACCAAAATCAACCCGTTTGTATTTAAAAGGGCCCAAACTGTCAACTTTAGCTAAAATTTAAGAACAAAATGAGACGATTAGATAAGTAGAAATAGTCATTTTGTAGATTTTTTGAATGGGCCAGAGTGGCCAGGTTGGGTTAACCTGCAAACACTTTTTTGTCCATTTTTAAAAAACATTTACTAAACATTTAATGTAAGCAATAAAAGTAGACTTTGGGCAATCGTCAACCCGGTTGACTTGTTCAACCTATTTAATCAGTTCCCTTTCTTAATTAAGTTTTTTATTTATTGACCCTTGTAACTAAAATCAAAGAACAAATAAGATTGGATTAGACGAGCAGAAATAACCTTAGGAACACAGTTCAATAACGAGCTCTCCTTTGCACCAAGCTCTTCAACAAACATACGTTTAGCATAAGCTCCACCAACTCCATGAAGTGCATCAAAACTATAAATCACAGCATAATTAGCATTAACAGAATATCGAATAAACACAAATAATAGAAAAAGATAAAAAGTGTGTGAGTACGCACCAGAAACTAAACTGTGGAGATGCAATTAACTTTTGGATGGACTGGAAGTCAAAGATTGACCTGAAAAAAACTCACTTAACCATTAGTGGAATGCAGCATTGATGTTTAAGTATTAACTCATTCTTTTTATCATGAATTATAGCATACTTCATCAATTTCACATAGTCACTTGCTGAGTCAAAGACATCAACATCAAATTGACCGTTAGGACCCGAAAAGTTTGAAATCCCAGTTACTGAGATATCCACCTGTATAAGCATATCAAGAATGTTATCAATCTGGTGCATACAATATAGAGTAAATTGCATTTTACGTCCTTTAAGTTTGAGCCAGATTACAACCCTTGTCCTTTAACTAACGAAATTACACCGGATGTCCTTTATGTTAATGTTTCTCATTAGGTGGTGTCCTTTTGCCCTAACCCAGTTAATTTTCTTCTGTTAACTCTTAACACATGTCACTCGTATGAGGTCATAATGGTCATTTTCACTTAATAACTACCACAAATTTAAACAAAAATAATAGTATATATTAACAACAAAATAAGTGAAAATGACCATTATGCCCTCATGTGGGTGGCATGTGTTAAGAGTAACTAAAAAATTAACTGGGTTAGGGAAAAAGGACACCGTCTGATGAGAAACAGTAGCATAAAGGACACTGCCTGATGAGAAACAGTAGCATAAAGGACATCCAGTGTAATTTCGTTAGTGAACAACACCTGTAATTTGGCTCAAACTTAAAGGACGTAAAATGCAATTTACTCTAATATATCTTTTTTTATTAATTTACTTATAGCTTGACGACTTAGATTACATCAGGTAGGCCTTCTGCAATAAAATACTCCTTTATTGTTTTTGTGTTCTCAAAGATTTTATCAGTAATTCCTTCGGGTGCTGGCCCACCATTTCCCATATTGTATTTAATTCCAAAATCCTGAAAAAATGGGCATGAAAATATAAATTGATTTAATTCCACTGTTTATATCATGTTCATGGTTTTGCTGCTTATAAGCATATTTACAACATACCTCATTGGGCCCACCAGGGTTGTGACTAGCTGTCAATATGAATGCCCCATTTGCTTTGGAACCCTAAAACATTAGAAGTGTTGATGTTAAGCTACGTTACCATTTGGTAGAGAGGAATTTAAAACGGATAAGCTTACATCGGCCCCAATTCGTTCCCTTACAACTGCTGATACAGCAGGTGTGGATAAAAGTCCATTTTGGCCAACCCAAACGCGTCTTACACCATTTGCAGCTGCCATTTTGATTATAATCTGCAGTTTTTGAGATTATATAAGTTCACTAGGAAAAAGAAAACAAGTAAACAGCTATGTGGTTCCAGCATTAGTAATATTACAATTACGTTACATGAACAGTAATTAGACTTTTTTTAGTCTTTTTTGTGTTTTTATATTTTTGTATACTTTACCCCTCAACTTTCAGCATTGACACTTACAACCCCTTAACTTTCTAAAGACTTTGTAATCGAGTTTTACTTTATGTACGCGTCGGTATAAATTCAAGTTGATTTACGTTTCGACGTAAATTTTTCCCGGAAATGAGTTGGGTCAAATATAATATGTTCTTATCCTATTATTACTATGTACATTTTCAGTTGGTCTATGTTTTGAGGTTTGACGTAATTTTTTTTTTCCGGAAATGAGTCGGGTTAGATATAATACGTTTTCGTGCTTATTTTTATGTACATTTTCAATTGGTCTACGTTTTGACGTAAATTTTGTTCGGAAACGAATCGGGTCAAATATAATATGTTTACATTAGACGGTATACATTCGAGTCGCTTTACGTTTCGACACCGTCGCAACGCGCCGTACCATTCTTTAACTTTAAAAAACGATTTTCTTACATGCGTATTTTTATGCATGTGTCGGTATAAATTCAAGTCGGTTTACGTTTCGACGTAAATTTTCTTCGGAAATATGTCTAGTCAAATATAATACGTTTTCATGCTTATTTTTATATACGTGTTCAGTTGGTCTACGTTTTGACATAATTTTTATTCGGAAACCAGTCGGGTAAAATATAATATGTTTTCATTAGACGGAATAAATTCGAGGTACTTTACATTTAAACGCCGCGGCAACGTGCTGGGCAATTTACTAGTTGTTAAACAATACTGGTTTTTCCTCGTTTTAGAGAGAAATTTCCAGAAGTAATTCCAAGATTAAATGTTAGAAAGTTAATTCAAAAAGTTTTACATAATCACCTGGATTGCATCCTTTGAGTAGTACCGTCCATCACCCGAAACAACAAGTGTAGAACCTTTAACGTTCTCTGCAGAAAGGGCATCGAATGTCGATTGAACGAAATTATGCAAGTAATGTGGTTGGGTGAATACTTTAACCTGAAAATTTAAAGCGATAAAAATTTACTATTACAGTCGTGCTGGCTGCTAAAAAAACTAATGACACCTATAATGCCCGATGTGGGCTACTGTATGGGGCATGGGGCAGTAGACCCTTTTAGTTTTAACTATTTTTAAGTACTACATAAAAAATGGATATAAAAAATACCACATCTCCACTCAAATTTGTCACTAATTTAAGTGATCTACATCTAGACTCGTTATTGATGTAAGCAGATGTCGATCGTATAACTATGGTTGTATCCTACATTCCTACATATTTGATATCCAGAGTTTTTGCTAGTATATATTAATTCATAACAATAAAGAAGGATGCATATTTAATATACGTCAAGGTATGTTTATGTTATGGTAAAAGAACAACACTAATGCACGTTTCTTATTACATAACACATTCTTTAGCCAACTATTACTAGCGTATTATTTGTCTAATCATCTTGAAATACGAATCAACGTAAAGGAAAAAAGAATACCTACATTTGTCTATCTTAGCATCTATTAAAGAAGTTTTACATTTATTTATAAACCCTACACTAGAGAATTCGGATGGAAGTTTAGAGATATATGATGACTTGTACAAGCTACAACACCTTCTACAACATTTGGTCGACTCATATAACAAAATATTTGACTCTCAAAGATTTTACACCTGTGTTGTAGTCAGGGTTTAAAAAAAAAACGTAACTTTGTCTATTTCACTAAAGAACTTGCCAAGTTACATCAAAACAGAAGGTAGACGGGCAACAAGTTGCGCCGCCACCCCTTTCTGAATTGCAAACCCTAACCTTCCAAAGACAAACCCTTGCCCCCTGGTCAAGAAGTGGACTAACCTTTAACATGAAAATATTTTCCTATGTAAGACGCATAACTCAGCTTTTTTAGTTTATACTGGACTCTAGACACATCTCTAATCCTAATTTCTAACTAATCTATAGCCTTAAGGAAGCTTATTCTAATTTTAATTGCTTAATATCTAAGAACCTACATGGGGTGACTGTGTTACACTGTTATACTCCATTCATCCTTAGTTGTAACAAACACTTGTGTGGCATGCAACTTTAGGAGCTTCTTTGTCCATCTGATGATAGTCTTGTTTTCTACAAACTGTTTTTTATAGAACTGTTGATCCGGAAAAAAAAAGTATGCACATGTAAAAGAAAACTGACACAATGTTCATCAAAATGGGGCATATATAAAATAACTACTAAAAATGTTTTAAAGAAGAACATTATAGGAAATTTGAAGCCAACATGCCTACATAGGTTTGTCACTGGAATTCTATCCCTATAATGCCGACTGCTGAAATGCACTGCCTTATTGTCTTAAACCATCAAAGAATATTCAGTACCAAGTTATTGAATAAATATCTTAGGACTACAAGAAATGACACTTTCTGTAAAGCTACCTTTGCCCCATAATCAAAGTCAGCTTTATCAATTTGGAAAGTTAATCATAACATTTTCTGAATTTAAAATTTGGCATAAACCAGTTTACTACAAACAACCATAAACAAAACAAAGTGGACTCTTCTATTGGAAGGAAGCACTATGAACTTTCCAGTCCATTAAAACTGTCATCTTCACATCCAGTGTAATGTAATGTCTAGACCAATGAGATCCAAACACACCACTTACATCACTTCATTTTCAAATCAAACCAACTTTTCCCTAATTCAAATCCAACACACATCATCATCATACAGATCTGTGCAAAATAACACATATGAATACAGATCCATCATATCACACACCACAATCTAAATGTACGATCTAGAGCAAACATAAACACAATCCGATCTCACTTTAAACACACATCAACATCATTAAAAACTATAACACTAACACAATCAACATCATAACACCACAATCTAAATGTACGATCTGGAAATAAACATAAACACAACCTGATCTCACTTCAGCACTAAAAAGTATAACATTAACACTATCAACATCAAAACATCACAATCTAAATGTACGATCTGAAATAAACATAAGCACAACCCGATCTCACTTTAAACACGCATCAACAGCACTAAAAACTATAACACTAACACAATCAACAACAAAACACCACAATCTAAATGTACGATCTGGAACAAACATAAACACAATCCGATCTCACTTTAAACACGCATCAACAGCACTAAAATATTATAACACTGACACAATCCACATCAAAACACCACAATCTAAATGTACGAGCTGGAACAAACATAAACACAGTCCAATCTCACTTTAAACACGCATCAACAGCACTAAAAACTATAACACTAACACAATCAACAATACTTTAGATACGCAACGCATCAACAGCACTAAAAACTATAACACTAACAGAATCAACATCAAAACACCACAATCTAAATGTACGATTTGTAACAAACCCGAACACAATCCGATCTCGCGTTGAACACGCATCAACAACAGTAACAATTATAACACAATCAACATCAAAACACCACAATCTAAATGTACGATCTGTAACAACCAAAAACACAATCCGATCTCGTTTCAAACACGCATCAACAGCACTAAAAACTTCTAACACAATCAACACCACAAAATTCAAATAAAAAGCTACAGATCTACGTAAAGAAAACGAAATCTAATCATATGAAAACACAAATTAGGGCAAACAGCAAACTAACCTTCTTCCTGAGTCCAGATGTACCAGGCTTCTGGCCTTCAATTGGCGATGTTTCGACGCGATTGACGGTGAAATTCGCCATTGCTTTTGAGCTTTTTTCCTGTGATGTTAACGAATTATAACACGATCGAGCTATACATATAGTAGATGTGTGTATGTGTGTGTGTGTGTGTGAGAGAGAGAGAGAGAGAGAGAGAGAGAGGCTTACAGAGAGAGAGAGAGAGAGAGAGAGAGTAAGGAAGGTTGGCGAGAAGATGAAGAGAGTGAGTGATGGTTATGGAGAGAGTGAGATATACGGAAACACGTGGCGGGGGATATTCTATTATTTGCAACCGCTCGTCGATACAGAACGGTTCACACGCTGATATTGTCCGTTGGATCTGAGAGACCAGTTAAAGTGAGCAAGTATGTTGGTTTGGTCGGTTTGAGATTCAAACGGTTCGGTTCAAAGTTCGGGTTTTGCAATTTAGAGCTTTTGGCGGTTTGGTTCGATTTAAAACTTGGGGTATATAGTGTGGACAGACGCCCCCTTCCAAATCAAGGCTTTAACGCCTGGCACACCGCTCTGAGGAGCCAAAAGGGGCCGCCAGAGTTGGTTCCTTAGACTACGGGGTGTGGGGCTCGACCCCGGGCCTGCGAGCTCCATCTACACCGCCCCCTCCAGGTCGGCACGTGGCCAACGTCTAGGAATGGCAATGGGTCGGGCTTGGGCTGGGTATTGGTAATCTCAGGCCCGTACCTGGTTGTAATTCTTTGTCCCATACCCGGCCCGTTACCCGTCAGGTATTTGTCGGGTAATTACCCGTCGGGTATCGGACATACCCCCGGGTATCAGGTATACCCGTTAATTTCATAAAAGGGGAAAGTGAATATGAGGCTGTTACACATCTAACCTTAGATGCAAAATCAATTAATACTACGTAGTTTTGATTAAATCTTGCTAAAAATAATCCAAATCCTTTTATTTCTTCATTTACCCTCCATTACATCAATTTATCACAACCAATTCGACCACCTATACAGGAAAATAAGGGAGATAAACAATAATTTTGAGATCACTGGTTGGAAGAATAATAATATAAAAAGAAGCTACAAAGAGAAATAACACAAAGCAATTGTCTAACGTGAGTAAACTTTAACATTTTTTAGAGTAATTGCTTTATTAATTATTGGTCTTTCGAAGATAAACAACAAAAATTAAGATCTTTTGATGGTAATTTTATATGGAAAAGGTTTTACGAAGGATGATGGGATGATGATTTCATTTGAGGACTCATACCCACGTCACATTGGATCATTTGTAAGAGGTTATTTGATTTGTTGTGTTTTCGTTAAAATTGGGTGATTCTTCTATATGCTTTTTTGCGGGTAATTGAGTTTTAAGACGATGGATTCTTGATATAGTACTGAAACAAGAGTTCATATAATTGAAATTGTGAGGAGTGCTTCTCCAATCTTAACGCTGGTTTTCTTCTGACGCGTTGATTGAAAACAAAATTAATAAATTCAAAATGATTACTCCTCAATGTTCACGATGTAATTTCTAACCTTATAATCCAAGTTAGAAGTCAAGCAATCTGTTTTTAATGGATGATAAATTGATGGAATGGAGAGTAAATGAAGAAATAAAAGGTTTTGGATTATTTTTAGTAAGATATAATCAAAACTACGTAGTTTTGATTGGTTTCGCATCTAAGGTTACATGTGTAACAGCCTCATATTCACTTTCCTCTTCATAAAAATACCCGTTGGGACAAATGTGCAATTTTTACTTTGATGTTTATATAATTTACTATTTTAATGACTATAACAAATGAAAAATATGATTAATAACTTACATATCATACTCGAAGCAGGTGATTTAGGGTAAAATGACCAATAAACCCTCATGTGGGGTCCATTTGGTCAAATTTATCCACACAAATTAACTGAGTTAGGGCTAAAGGACATAACTTGTAAGGGTTTGCAAACATCGAGTACGTTTTCTGTAATTATTGAAGACAAAGGACACAGTTTGCAATAAGTGACATACATAAAGGACGATTTTTGTAATTTACTCTGTATATATATATATATATATATATATATAGAGAGAGAGAGAGAGAGAGAGCGGTTAACCTACATTATTAGTAATTGTACATTACGTACGTGACAATCCTGACCGTAGGATCAAGGGATTAAAAGCGTGATTAAATAAAAGTTTAAAAGCGGGTGTAAAGCGTAATTACGGTAAGCAAAGGTTAAAATGGTCAATTTCCTATACCAATATACCCGGCTAAATCTCAGTATCTAATCAAAAAACCATATTTGAACACCAAAAATTACGGTGAGTTTCAAGACGATTACGACCGAGGGAGAACGACGACGACAACGGTGAACGACGAACGACCATCGATTTCAAGTGAGAATGACGAATACGGCATTAAGAGGTATCAATTAAATCATCTTCTAATCCCGTTTATTTTGTTATTCAGTCACAACTTTCTAGTTGAACTAATCGGCGGTTTCATTGTATGGTGAACAAGCTAAACGAGAGAGACGGAGCAAGAAAAGAAACGATCCGGTGCAGACGGTGCACAGTAGCGGCATAAATCCAGGTTTGATGTTGATTGAAGTTTCTTCTAGAAAAATTCGGTTTGGGTAACTAGCGTTATTTGATATGAAGAAGCGTAATTTGATGTTGATTCATTGATATGTAGTAGCGGTATTAGCAGGATTGACATTAGATGATGTTGATTCTTTTATATGAACTAGCGGTATTAGGTTAAATTGTGAAATTGGGGATTTTATTAGTTAAAATAAGGAATTTTTGATATTGGGGCTTCTGATCTAATTGTGAAATTGGGGATTTTGAGCTAACAAGCGGCATTAGCATGATTGATATTACATATGTTGATTCTTTGATATGAACTAGCGGTATTAGGTTAAATTGTGAAATTGGGGATTTTATTAGTTTAAATAAGGAATTTTTATCAGGAAACAGATTCATATGGTAGTATGCATTCTGTGGGGAAATCAGTGAAAGAAATGTAAAGTGCACATCCTGTGACTTGTTATCATGTCCACCAAACCAATATAATAACAACGCCTGATATTATAGGAAAAACCTAATTTGCTTGATTATATTTTTGTATTGAAATATGAATGTAGGGGTTGCTGATGATGATGATGATTTTGAGCCCCCGATTCAGCCGATGATGACAAACCAACCTCGCAAGTTAAACGTAAATAAAAAGCAAACAAAATTAAGTCTTCAAGATGATGATGATGACTTTGAAGTACCGATTAAAGACTTGATAGTCAAAAGGGGTGAAAACACAAAAAAAGGTCAAATACTCCAACTGACCAAGATGATGATGACTTTGAGCCAGTAAAAAAGAAACCATCGAAAGACGAAATGCAGATGGATCCTAGAAAGGGGAAACAGAAGATTACCGATGCAGAACCAATTAGGACAGAACCAAGACCGTACTATGATTATCATCATGATGTAATAAGCCTACGGTGTAGTCCTTCAGGTTTCTTGGATACAGTTAAACACTTTACTGAAGCGCAGGTAGCGGATGTGAAGAGCATTGGATTTGGTGATGTTCTTGATATAAAGCTTTATCATATAAGCACACGTTTAGGTTATTGGCTCGTACGAAACTATGACGACCAATACAGCACACTAAACATAGGAAATCACAAGATAGAAATCACCCGAGATTCAGTACATGACGTGTTTGGTATTCCAAAGGGGGATGTTATAGTACGGGAAAAAATAAGCCTAGGAAAGGAGCGATAGTGGAAAAAAATACTGCTACTCAAGGCGCAGAAACAACCATTGATGAGTTAAAAAACCAGTGGCCAGACACCAACAAAATTACTCATACATTACTTGCAAAAACTATGAAAAACAAACCAATGGCGGAAGATTATTCAAGTTAAATTTCCTAGCCTACTGGAACACTTTGTTTGTAGAGATAACAAAGTCAACAACTGTTAAACAAAGTTTTCTACTTGCAATTGACAAAGAGGAAGACATTTCAAAGCTGGATTGGTGCTCCTTTGTTTTAGAATCGCTCAAACGAACTAGACAAGGTTGGAAAAAATTTGACTCACAATACAATGGACCAGTTGCATTTCTAACGGTATGTTTTGTAGACATCTTTAAAACTTATGCTAATACAATATTGGTAGTAGTAATTTGGTTTTTTTCAAAAAACAATATGCAGCTTCTATACAACCATTATTTCAACAAAAGACACAAAATTTTCGATGAAGTTGTCAAACTGCCTGTCATACAGTATGTAACATCTGGCATGATCGACGACGTGGAAGAATATTTATACAACAATGGGCCGCTAAATGTTGAAGATTGTGATGAAGTTGAAAAAGACGAAGAAACGAATGATAATCGCCAGGATCAACAACATGTTACTGCCTCGGACATCAATGGTGATGATCATCAAAATGAAGAGGCTCCGACAACACCATTCGAAATCGTAAAACAACACACTTCGACGTTATTCACGGACCTTTTCGCTGACAACATCCCGTTACACGAGGCAGCTGCGGTACAAGAAAACCTCACCGAATTCGATACATCAGATCAGCCTATGGCAGATACGGATGACTTCATAATACCACCAGTGGATACCACACAGGTCTACAAAAGAAGAAACCTGGCTGGAAACCTGGCTGGGGAAGATCCGATTGACGAAGGTTACATACCATCAACTACGGATTGGTTTGAGGGCTGGAATCCTAATGAACATATTTCAGATTTGAACATAGAAGAAATGGGCATAGGGATACAAACGCAAAAAGAGCTTGACTACTGCAACACTCCGGTTCAACTAACCGGGGTGATCTATGATCATGCTGCGCGGGAAGCCTCAAACAAAAATAAAAAGGTAAACTGGATTTTTGTTTGTGTTACTATGAATAACGCATGCTATAATGCTTGTTTATGATGTTAGAAAAATAACTACTGTACATGTACATCTAGAAAAATCACATCTAGAAAAATCACGCAATTTAAAAAAATTAATAACGCATGTTATTTTAACAAATTAATACCACATGATTTGATTCACTCTTTTGTATTAATACCGCATGATTTGAGTAACTCCTGTGCCGCTTAGAACTGGGTGTTTACTGTTGGATAAATCTGGGTATAACGGGCGAGGTTTCGGCTGGTTTGGGGCTTCTAAATTTGAACAGTTGGGGTTTCAAAACATGAACGTATGCTGCTGCTGGTTTGGGCTGACATAAGTCTGAACTAAGCCCAAATATATATGACTGGCACAAAAGAGGCCCATTAGCATAAGTCTTGATGACATAAAAAGTGCAATGGGCTTCTAATGGTATTTACTACCCACTAGATTAAGCTGTTGGGCCAATTTATTAGGAGTAACAAATAGCCTGTTTGGAAAAAATTGAACTAAATTTGCTTCGAAATCAAGCCCATTATTAACAACCATGAAATTGCTAAACCTTAAAATTACGCTAGTTACCATGCAAATGACGCATGCTATTGAAAAAAATGAAAATTACGCTTCTTAGACTGATAATCACGCATGATATTGATGAAACTCCAATTCTGCAGCTGTTGTTGAAAACAATGGACAAGAATATAAATAAATACATTTCTCTGGTTACGGAAATGAATAATCTCGTTAAGGGCGTAAAGGAAAAGTGTTTATGGGATCGAGAAATTATGGGAATGTGTAAAAGATGGGATGATGCGGTTAAAAATACAGTTCCGAGAACTGATGAAGTAAGCTCTGGAGGTGATGAGGCGTTTCAAAACAAAGTTGGACAGGGTGGCGAAACAATTCAAGAGTTAGGAGGCGATGGAGATGCAACAGTGGAACATGAAAACACAGGAAAAGAAAAAGGTAGATAAGAATTTGTGTTATTTGTTAATATTTACAGGAACTTATGTTTAATAATAACCAAAACGTTTGTGATTTTATAGGATGTGATGATGTTCATAATATGACATTTGATGATGGGGGTATTTCAGACTCATGCCTGGCTGCCTTACAAACCATCGAACCAGGCGTATACAGGCAGACGACAGAAGGTAACAAAAATACGATCATTACTAAAAAAAATTAACAGTTTTCTAACTTGTGATTACAAAAAATTAACCTACTCGAACATACAAACAGTGACACAAGCAGATGTGGTAAACAACATGGACCAACCTGTAAATTTGGCAGAGTGCAGTCAGCAACAAGCACAAAGTCAGAATACAATAACCGAGTCGATGTTGAATGAGCTTGAAAAGATAAACCCTGACGTCTATGGTAAAGAAAAGCCTCCGACCACATCCGCTGATGAAACTGATGAAGTGACAGATGAAGAAATGCAGTTGGTTGAGACGCTTTTAAAATTGGCTCCCATCCTACAAACATCAAGTGAAAGTAATCAAAACACTCCTGTGTCTGCGAACACAAAGAAAACGGATGACGAGAGACATACACAACTAGTGAGAACGCGTATCAAAATGTTGAGGGAAAAGAACGAAAAGCGGATGGCAGAATTAGGTGACGCATACAGATCACCTTACTGCAACAGGATAACCAACTTATATGAGCCACTTCTGGACCGTGACCAAACGATCATTTGTTATCTCTTAGCTCCGGTCGGAGATATTGGGTAAGATTTTTATCCCTGATAATGAGTTTAAAATTTTCATCTCTTTTTAAACTGTTCTTTGTTGGTATTAAAAAAACAGGACATTGATATACAAGTCTGAAAGTGGAGTCGAAACGCTAAAAATCATTTTTGAAACCTTCCACCCATCGCAATACATATCTTATGGTGGAATGGACGCGTTTGTAGATGTGTTAAACTTTGAAGAGAAAAAAAGGGACAAAAAATCATCACCCTACAGGCTGTTCTTGCCAACTACAATATTGGTAAGTTTTTCCACAATAATCACGCATGTATGAAATATACTATGTTAAACACGCATGGTTGATGTTTTATATGTTACCCACACACATATTGAAGTTAAATGAATACATGTTTAAGGTTACCCAACCATTCTATATTATAATCATGCTTGTTAAAGCTTAATGGAGCGATGGATTTTAATGAGAAAAATCACCAAAATTTTTGCAGCAAGACGAAATGTTTGGGCCAAAAATCACAGATAATGATCGATTGAAAGTATTCGCACCAAGCCTAGATGATATACTGTGTAAGTATCAGGTGAAGAAAGTTGACACAGTGGATCTCATCTTCATTCCAGTACTACTTTCTGATCATTACTGGTGCCTATGCTTTCACTTGAAAAATGGCGATATCGAGTTAATTGATAACTCTAGGTTTGCCGAATCGTTTACCAAACGATACCGTGGGCGCCCCGAAAAGCTGGTAATTCTAAGTAGCTTTATATTACTATAATGAATAGGTACTAATAAGATTTTTTATCGTGCTTATAGCGAAGAGTTCTAGTACTATACCTAAAAGGAAAAATTAGACAAAAAGAGTGGATAACAAAGTTGGAAAAAGAAAAAATAATTCGAAAGGAAATGGATTTGAGAACTCTTCAAAACGGTTGTGACTGTGGTGTCTTCACTATGAGACATATGGAGACATACAAGGGCAAATCTCCATGGAATCCAGTGTTTGATAACGAAGATAAAAAGAAGATTCAAGATTCACAACTACGGTTCTTGCGGTACCGATATCTTAGTAAGATTGTATTGTCCGACTACAATCTTATAAGGAAAGAGGTATACGACAAAGCTAAGGAATTTACGAAGAAATCGAGCATCGTAGATGTTTTGTGCGATCTAGATAACAAAATAAAGGACCGATTGGATCAGTTCTTCAACCTTAAAAAGGGGAAACAAAATGATAAGTCGTAGAACTACTTTCTTGATGTTCTTTGTTCCAAACATCTTTGACATGTTGGATTTTTGATTTTATTTTTAATTCTAATAATTTCTGGTTATAATCATAAACTAGTGGGACAATTTCATTATTCAACACACAATTTTCATACAAAAAAATAAAACACTTAGATAGACATAAAAAAAGCATGATTTCACTACCCAGATGATTGATGATACATAATAACCATCAGAAATAAGTCTCCAAAAACTGGATCTTCGTGTCCATAGAGCATCCTAAGACGGTTATTGCATCCGCAAGCTGTTTTAACTGTTTCTCATCCCGCTTGCCAAGATCAACCATAAACATCATAGCCACCTCTTTGACACTTGAATCTGACATACCAGACAACAAATTGAAAATCTCTTCTCGCCTTTTCATGTTCTCACTGACCCTAGAAATGTTAGTTTCCAACAAGTCTTTACAAGACTTGTCTTCAGCTATTTGATCCTCGATCCTCTTTTTGAGATAAGCACGCATACCGGATGACGAAGAAGAACCAGACGATGAATTACAAGAATCTGCCATATTTTTAAGATAATAATTGAACGGTTTTCCAACGATATATAAAAGGAAATTGCAAAACAAGAGGACAAACTAAAATTATTAACCATGACAGCTGTTTTTTTTTGTAGTTTTCTTGGTCCAGTACAAGTACAGATATTATCTAACAAAAATCACGCATGATACAAATTATCACGCTTTTATATAAAATCACGCATGTATTCAGAAAAATGACACATGAAGAAAATAATTACGCCAGATATGAGCCCCTGAAACCAAATTGATGTAAAAATGACGCATGAAGTAAAAAATGACGCATGAATTAGATAATTACGCAACATTATCAGGATACAACTTGATATATAATATACTTATTTCTCCTAATAATGAAACCTACAACTAGACTGTTAACTCGATATGACTAGTAATTATGTAAAATATTAAATTTTACTTACCAAAATATCTCTCAACTACCAAATTAATTAACAATCTATATACATATATGATTCACCCCCCCCCCCCCCTATTAGACATATGCAAAAAAATATATATATATCACCTCTCTTCAAAAACAACAATGTCGACAGATCCCGCAAGCAAAGCAATCAAGGAGCTCTTGAACACCCGCAGGTTAACAGAACTTGCTTCTAATGTTAACTCTTGTAACAGTATTCTGGATGTGCAGGGAAGGCTCTTAGAACAACAAAAAAAGAACCAGGAAGTCTGGGGGATGCTGCTGGAAGAACCAAAGTCTTTGTTGAGGGACAAAGGCATACAACTGATGCAGGATCAAGCATCTGCAGATAACTTGGTATACTCATATCTGAAAGATGCAGTGGAGACCGTTGAAGAGAAGATGGAGACGTCTGAGAAGGAGGTTGGGAAGATATTGTCACCGAACTAAGTGGTATGGCTGATTAATACACTTTTTTGTTGATTTTTGGGATGACCTAATGTGTTGTTGGTATTTTGAACAATGGTAGTTTTATGTGTATTAAACTCATATGTGGGTATATTTTGGTAAATCATCCATCCAGGGCTTATTTATCACATGATTTCAGACTTTTTGAATGTTGTTTTAGCAATATTGGTATGAAAAAGTGCATGTTAATTATTATCACGTATGTGCCTTTTTTTATGACGCTAGTTATGATGATGAGAATCAGTGTTTGGGTATGTTTTGGGTGGCGATCGCTGTGAACAAGGGTTAAAACAAGTTATCTAAAAAATGTAAAAAAGAGGGGTTTAATGGTCACTTGAGATCTCCATTTCAAATAGTCCTGTGTATAGTTATGATTAATCACGCAAAAGGGGTAAAAAGGAATCAAATGAGATATTTAATCACGCATATCATGGTAAAAAATGATGTGAATGTCATAGATTACATAAAGTTCTGTCTTAACAAAATCATGAAATATGGAATGTTTAACTGAATGCAAATGTTGTTCAAAAATTACTCGTCTTCCCATTCAGAATCACTATCTTCTGCTTCGCCAACCTCCTCATACTCCTCTTCGTCACCAGTTTCAACCTCCTCGTCCTCTTCGTCAACTAAACCAGGATCCTTCTCTAACTGAATTGCTCTTCTTTTCCTCCCTTTCTTATTGGCATCCTTATCAGCAGCAGTAGCTTTACCCTTTAACACCTCGCAAGTTCGAATATCATGACCTTTGATATTGCAAACAATGCATGTCCGACTTCTCTTGCCTTTTAGACTAATAATTTTCTCTTTTTTTTATTTAATCCGCTTATGTGAACCGCGTCCTTTGTTTCTAATACCGGTTGGCACACGGACTGTAGGTGGAGCGTCAGTGTTTGGTTTCTCGTAACCAATTAACCTTGAATATCTATCAAACTTAGGGTCGATGGGCTTGGTTATGCGAAGTTCATCAACCATTTCTTTCATCTCCCTCATCCGATCCCTGACTATACGTAGATGATCGAAATCTTTCATCAGGTTACCAATAAGATACTCTCCGGTCTGCATAATCTCATACGCAACCTCTTTGGCCTTTTTATGCGCATCATTATCATCAACACTTAAATCAAATGTATTATTAAGATCATTCGGCACCACGTCTTTAGTCCATCTTCTCATAACGTACTTGTTGGGAATTTCCTTCACTTTGAACATCCTGAACACAAAATATATATGTTTGCACAACAATCCATATTGTTCAAACCTGCGACAAGTGCATGATGCAATTACATCCTCCCCCTTCTTGAAACAAACCTAAACAAAAATAGAAAAAAAAAACAAATAAAAAAGGGCACATCGTTAAGCAATAACGCATATTAGCTGGTCTAGATAGTATTACCTCTAATAAACCGTCGCCATGAGCTTTCCAATCCTTCATACTTATCTTCAAAAACGGTTCCTCAATTTTAGTCTCCATAGGAAGGCACTCGGACAGTGTTCCTTGTAACTCTGACTGTTGATCAGCAAAAATTGACCTGGTGTAAATTTTCATAGCATCATCCTCTAGAGTAGATTCAGAAAAGTTATCTGGGATTGTATTTCTAGATATATGGTCATTCTTCCGATGGTTGAATCTTTGAACGTCCATTGCACCATCAAAATGGTTAAAGAACTCAACAAGGGTAAGTTGAGAATTCGCCACTTGACAGAAAAAATGGTTTTCGCTCTCTGGTCTAGAGGTGGTCCGCATAAGCCCAGACATAGGCTCGTGACGATAGAAAGCTGGAATCCACGAAGATCTCATGCCAAACATATCATTAATCCACTTATTCTCAGTTAGACCGAATTCAATCATTATCAGCTTCCACTCTCTCTCAAACGTTTCTGGCGCAATCGAATCTGTCCATACAATGTCACACATACGTCTCTTGAACTCTTCGTTATTGCACAACTCATGTCCCACCTATTAAAACAAAGAATTGGAACTTATTGAACAAGGGCAATAAAAAAAATGAGTGTAGAACATAATAACGCATGATGAATTTTTTTTACTATGGGCAAATAAAAATAAGAAATCAATATAATTATTACGCCAGTTGTAATAATAATCACGCAGATTGTATTTGAGCCTAACCTTATCAGCAAGTTTCTTCATTATGTGCCACATACATAATCTGTGCCTACTCTTATCGAACACTGCTTCGATAGCTTGTTTCATCGCGGGATCTTGATCAGTGACAACCACCTTCGGCTGCTTACCAAATGAGTTGAAAAATGTTTGTAAAAGCCACTTGTATGATTCAATGCTTTCGGATGCTAACAACCCGACTCCAAGCGTCACATTCCGGCAATAATTATCAATACCAGTAAAAGGTACAAAAACCATTTTATACCTTCAAAATGTGGAATGAAAAATGAATAAAAAAACAATAAGATTATATAAAAAAAATAACAGGAAAAACATTGAAGTGATGACTAACTTGTTGGTTTTAAATGTAGCATCAAACGATATGACATCTCCAAACTCAGCATAGTTACGTTTGCACAACCCATCGGCCCAAAACAGGCCAGTTAATCGTTTGTTTTCATCGACTGAATGAACGAATGAATAATCAACCATAAACTGCTTTTTATCGGTCAACCTATTGATAACCATATCTGCATCATACTCCACGATATAGCTATGTATCCTAGCTCTAAAATTCTTGCAATCGTCTTTAGTTGCGACTACATGTTCAAAACCTCCGTATCTTTGTCTCATTATATTAAAGGCTTTCACTGGCCCAAGATTCAATGTACCAAGCTCCCATATCATCTCTTCTTGTGTTTCAGAAAGATGTCTATAAGCTGGTAATAAATGCATATCTTTTAGGCACACGAATGAATGATTATGCGACTGAACAAACTTATCAACCTTATACAACACCCCATCCGTCGAACAAAGCTTAATTTGAGCTTTACAGCCGGTTCGAATAGTCAGTCTGTTCCTACGTTTATATGGCTTAGACAACTTCGAATAAGGATCATCAAATTCCTGTGGTTTATGCCCCTCCTTTGAACACACAAAATATTTAGTCTTGATAATACCACCAACATGATGTTCACCTCCTTTTCGAGCAGAGAACCCTGCCTTCTTGGCATATGTCTGATAAAAAACATATGCTTGTTATATGGAAGAGAATTCCATTCCAATAACAGGAACACATGATGAAGCTACCTCTGGGATATACAATCTTTCATCTACACATTTTAAAAATGACAACAAAAAAAATTATAAGTATACAGGGAAAGAACAAATCACGCAAATTGAAACAAAAAATAACAAAGTTGCATGAAAAATAACGCATCAAATATAAATAACGCATCCAACATAACAACGCTTCAAAACCTAATACCGCACAAGGAAAAAACATCCAGTAATGTATACTTCTCTTGAATTCAAAAAAACATGCGTGATTAAAAATACATTTAAAAAAACTAATAATTGTCAAAATGATGCAGATCAAAAACAACACATCATACAACGATAATTTGGTTGAATTCTGGAAAATTGAAACCATTTAATTTACAACTTACTAGTCTGATCGTCTAAAAGAACGTGGTTGTCTGATGTCGGATTCCTATATTGCTCTGCATCATCATGACCGGTATCGACCTCAGCATCTTCAAATTCGATATCATCTATGTTTCGAGCATTACTACTCTGTGGATCCATTACAAACAATAAGTGATGAAACCCTACTCGCCCACCAATAACCGCTAACTTGATAATTTGAAAAATGGAAATTAATTGAAACTGATACGAATCGTAATTACCGGGATGCAGGAGATAACGAACTCGCATAATTTCCTTGTTCTTAGTAAATGTCTGAATTACCCTGGATCAAGAATGAAAAATGTCTAATTTGCCCTTAATGATTAAATCTTAATCGCGCTTTAATCAAACAGATCTGACGGCCAGCATATTAGCGTACGTGAAGTATGATTAACCCTTTTGTACATTACACTCTCTCTCTCTCTCTCTCTCTCTCTATATATATATATATATATATAAGTATCCGCTAAAATGAGAACCACCTCGAGTTGTAAGAACCGCGAGAACTTTTTGATCCGGGGCGAGGTGGACCAAAATTTTTTTTTCAGAAACGTAGATGCATGTATAAAAACAACATTTGTAAAAAAAAATTCAAAAAAAAAAAGTCGTGGGTGTAGTTTTGAGCACCACAAGTTTGTGTTTACGGGACCCGTAAATTTTCCGGCCAGATTTACGGGTCCCGTAAACACAAACTTGTGGCGCTCAAAACTACACACACGACATTTTTTTTTGAATTTTTTTTTTAAAATGTTTTTATACATGCATCTACGTTTATGAAAAAAAAAATTTGTCCACCGCGCCCCCTACGGTGTAGTTCTCACAATTCTTACAACTCGAGGTGGTTCTCATTTTAGCATTCCCCTATATATATATATATATATTGAGGCCCATACCTACACCATAATTCCATCCCTTTAAGGCTCATCTCCACACCCGCTTATGTGGACGCCTACATTGCGGATTATCCTTTGAAGACTACCCTCCTTCACACCCAATAGCCTTATAGCGTTTAACGGGTGTTATAGGGAGACATATAGAGAGAGAGAAAGAGAGACGAGGGTGAGATTGAGAGAGAGAGTTTGTTTTTATTATTTTTAACCAATCACGTGGTGTCATCTCAACACATTTTTCAGTAAACATACACCGTGTTTGTTAAATGGTGGGTTAGTTAAACCTTCACCGTCTACATGACAATGAGATGAGAGTTTAACTAGCCCCTTCTAGTTAAACGAGACCGTGTAGCCTCATAACCGGTTGTTTGGCCTTTGTTATTTAGATATTTTGTAAGCTTTTGGAACATGTGATTACATGTATATATAATATGATCTTAAACCGACTTTATCGTTATGATATTTTTTTAACACAGGCTAATGGTTAAGATAAAAAATATATATATATATGAGTAAACCGTAAAAAACGAATTGTTAAACCGCCAAACCGATACAATTGTGGTCGGCCCATCCAAAGCGGTTGATTTGCTTTATCGTTTCTTAAATCGTAATTAGTGGTTTATCCGCGAACTTTTGACTAAACTATCCAAAAGAGACCGTAAACACCCTAAAGTTAGCTAACTTTGCTAAGATGGACTAATATGTTACCGTGACAGGAAACATTATTTTTCAAACACAATAAAAATAAAAATGCTCTCTTGTTGTACAATGCCACTTACAAAAAAAAATATGAATATGATATATGTATTAGCGCGAAGGAAAAATCGTCAAACCAATGTCTTCATCTGCTAAGATTTAACAAACAAAAACTTATGTCACGTGTTTGACATGGTTTCGTTAAAACGATTTTCATCTACTCATGAATTATTTCTCGGGTACAACTATGTAAAAACCATGGATCAAACTCAAGAACTACCAAACCTTGATACTATTTACCCAAAATATGAAACGAAAATGCACTAACAATCTTCACATCACACGATTTAAAGCAATACAAGAACTGAGACTACAACCAGCTACAGTCGAGGCAAAATAAGAACGCCAAAAACACTAAGGTGCTGTTTGTTTTTTCTGTAGGAAAAGGTCTGCAGTCTGCGGACCACATCTGCAGGAGAAGAGGTGGACCAAAGGTCTGCAGTCTGCAAGAAGAAGAGGGTTTGTTTTTTTTTTTATACATAAACCTCTTCACACACATTACACACACAACACACACCAGACTATTTCTCTTTGCTTTCACTTCACCACCGCCACCACTTCTCCACCGCCACCACTTCACCACAGCCACCACCGTCACCACTACACCACAGATCGATGATGATGCAGATCGACCACCGCCATCAAAACCCACCACCACCGCCGCCCCTTCTCTCTCTACGATCTCTCTCTCTCTCTTCGTTCCAGATGTCGATGATGATGATGATGAGGGTTTTCGATTTAGGGTTTTGTTTGCGATCGATGTTGATGATGATGAGGGTTTTCGATTTGGGGGTTTTGTTTGTGATGTTGATGATGATGTCGGAGGTGGTGGCGGAGTGGAGGTGGAGCAGATGTCGGAGGTGGAGCAGAGGTGGTGGCGGAGTGGAGGTGGAGGTGGAGAAGATTTGGGGGTTTTGTTTGTGATGTCGATTTGGGGCTGGAGCAGCGGAGGTGGTGGCGGAGTGGAGGTGGAGCAGATGGTGTCGGAGGTGGAGATGGTGGTGGCAGAGGAGGTTGGAGGTGGAGGTGGTGGCGGAGGTGGAGGTGGTTGCAGGTGGGGTGTGATGGCAGGTGGGTGTTGGTGACGGTGGTTGTGGCAGGGATGTGGTGGTGGCGGTGGTGGCAGGGATGTGGTGGTGGAGGTGGTGGCAGGGAAGAAGAGGTCTGCGTGGTGAAGAAGTTCCAAGAAGACATGGGTCATTGTCTGCGTGGTGAAGAGGTCTCGCAGACCTTTTTTAATGAAAGGTCTGCGAGAAAACAAACAATCTGCAGCATCCAAACGTCTGCCCGCGTCTGCGCGGCGCAGACATAAGTGGCCAGAAGTACTTCTGGTCAAAAAACAAACACCCCCTAAGAGACTCAATATGAAAGACAACAGGAGTAGCGACCGGTGGACACTAAAAACGCATGAATGAAAAATAACCCTAAATTGATAACTTGGTTTAAACATCTAATCAAGTTACAGTTTAGTCCTTCCGAGAAATCCAAGTTAAAACTTAGCCCCCAAACTCAACAACTTAGCCCTCAAACTTATCCGGCATTTCACACATAGATTGTCAATTTTTAACTACACAAGAATAACAAATAAATATTAGTAAATAAATCCAAGATACACAAGTTTACAGCAGTGAATTGATAATGGGAAATGAGAACTTAGCTTATCATCTTTTTAACAAACTACAAGGAGAAGTTTGTTGTATTGTCAGAGAACCACCAAGCTTGTAATCCACGTAAAATGAGTATATCAAAGGACCTAAGGTTTATTTTTTTGGGGGTGCAAACAGGGGGTTTAACTAAATTTTCAAGGGGTGTGATTATAATTTTTGCCTATAAATAGCGACTTGTTGACAGTGAAAACACATGAATGAAAAACAACCCTAAATTGATAACTTGGTTTAAATATCTAACCAAGTTACAATTTAGTCCTTCGAGATATCCAATCATAGTCACATGGTTCGCGGTACGCTCCGGTACGGGAACGTGGTACGGGATCGCAATTCGCTAGGTCCCCAAAATCCGGTACGAAGGGGGGTAGGCTCATTTCGGATCGTTTCGGTACGATGTACCATATCATGCGGTACGATGTACCAATTAAACTAACTATTATTTTGGATCATATTTCATAAGTAACTTCAAACTTCAAATTTCAAAACAGATTACATAACTAAGTGCTATTATAAGTTTAAGTATAAAATGTAAAGTAGTGAAGATAGAGAGGGTTAAATGTTAAAATACACAAACTAATTTTACACTTTTTATATAAACTTTACAAGTTTTAGGGATTAAATGTGAACTAGTGAAAGATAGAGGGGCTAAAAGTTAAAACACCTAAACTTATAATATTAAAACCCTAGAAGGCTTAAAACTCAGGAAGCATCGCTGCTATTCCTGGTTTCAGGCAGAAATTGTTTTTTTTTTTTCTGTCCAACTTTCCATCTTCAGGTTTGGTTCGACGTTCCAACGTATTTGCATACACGTTCCGAATTCAAGCAAATCGCGATCCCGATAGCACGTAATACGATTGAATTGATGAGTTGGGAACGTCAATTTTAACTTTGAAATCGCGATCCGGGTCGATCCGGGATCGCGAACGTACCGCGATTGGGATCGTTCGAACTGGATCGGAGATCGTGGCTCAACTAGCGAATTATGTGACTATGTATCCAATCTGCAACTTAGCCCCCAAACTCAACAACAACTTGGCCCTCATGTCCACATTTCACACATAGATCATTAACTTTTAACCACACAAGAATAACAAATAAATATTAGTATATCTGAGACACACAAGTTTACTTCAGTTGAATTGATAATGAGAAATGAGAACTTAGCTTATCATCTTTTTAACAAGCTACAAGGAGAAGTTTGTTGTATTGTCGGAGAGCCACTGAGCATGTAGTTCACCTAAAATTAGTATATCAAAACTAATGGATGACCCCCAAGATTTATTTTATGGGGGTGCAAATGAGGGGTTTAACCAAACTTTTAAGGGATGCAATCAAGATTTTTGCCTATAAAATACACTAATTTTTTTAACGCCCCCACCACACCTTCACCTGGGTTCGCCCCTCCTAGAGTTCGAGTGTGTTTTGTGAGAGGTTTGAGAAGATGTGTGCATTTCATATTAGTTTTTAAATATCATTACTCTAATGTTATAATATCAGAAAATTCAATAATTGAGTTATATAATTTGTATAGAAGCTTATGATCTCCATCTAGTCTTGTGATTGCGATCTTAAGAAGACGACAAAAACAATTTCTAATAAAATCTTGACAATGACAATATTATCTCACCAGGTGTTCAACACTATCCGTATCCGAAAATCAGATCCGAAATACCCGATATCCGAATCCGAAATATCCGAAAGTTCGGATATCCGAATTTTTCGGATTCGGATTCGGATTCGGATTTGGATTTGGATAGTGATTTTTTAAATTTTTTCGGATATTTCGGGTAACCGAATTTTTTTTTTCGGATATCCGAATATCCGAAAATATCCGGAAAATGTCCGAAATATCCGGTTCTGAATATGAAAAAATAATAAAAAATAATAAAAAAAATAAAAATTAAATAAAAAGTTGGATTTTCGGATATCCGATTCATTATCCGATCGGATATCCGAATTTTCGGATATCTGAATTTCGGATGTCCGAATTTTCGGATACGGATTCGGATAGTGAAATTTGGTATCCGAAAATTTCGGATATCCGAATTTTTGGATATCTGGTTTTGAACACCCCTACTCACCATTGAAATTAAAGTACACTTTAAGGTATGATTGACAACTTGTTTCATTTTAATTTTTTATTTTGTGAAACTGACTATAATTGAGGGCTAATCATGTCATATTTACTCTACGTTGTTGTATATTTGTTCTTAATGAGTTTAGTGGAATGAATCAATGTGAAGAAAAATTCAGTTCATGAAGATATCCAATTTATCCTTCAAAATGGTGTCTTGATCATTTTTAACCAACTTAATCTTACACAAACGAACAACACAGTGGCGGACCCAGGAATTTTTCCATGGGGGTGCGGAACATTTTTAAAAATTTTAGGCCCCAAGGTATATAAATAAAAAATCGGTTCATATCGGGTCGGTTCGGGTCGAGTCGGGTCATGTAAAACAAAAGAACTTAATTTATATAAGCCACCATAACATAATGAAGACAATACGAAGCACATGTCTACTATGGTTAGTATGCGGCTATAATAGGCTGCTGGAGGTGGCTAATATCAACCAAAAATCATCAAAAATAACAAAGAAACTTACCCGTGGCTGATTACGGTGGTATGCGGCTGCTGACTGTTCATTGTTGTCGCTGTTGATGTTCTGATCGCTGGCGTGCAAGGACGATAAAGAGAGCAGGATAGAATATGTAAGGGTTTTGGGCTTGTTTATTTTATTTTAGTTTGAAATATTGTTGATTTGTTGGGTTTGTTTATTGGGCTAAAACTTAGTAGTGGGCTAGTTAAATGTATTGGGTATTTGGGTTTAGTTATTTAGGTATTAAAAGTAATATAATTTAGGTAGTATTTTTTATAAAATAGGAGTTTACTAAAGAATATTTTTAAAATATAAATTGATAACACTTTTTACCTAAGGGGTGCGGACGAAAAATTCCAAGAGGTGCGGACGGAAAATTCCATGGGGTGCGGACTAAAAATCCATGGGGTGCGGACGAAAAATTCCATGGGGTGCGGACGGGATTTTCGACGGAACTTAGCACTAAATTTTTTTTTTCCCGGGGGTGCGCCCGCCCACCCTGGGCTGGACTTAGGTCCGCCCTTGGAACAACATAAAGCGCCTATTTTGATGGGTGATAACATTTGAAGCATGCCTTATGAACGGTTTCATTATTTGGTGTGGGTTATAGACTTATAATCACGAAACAATGGTGCACATTTTAAAATCAATTATATGTTTGAGAACTGTAAGTTCCGTGTTAATCCTTGTAAGTTTTACTGTATAAATTGACTAGAATGCATGTGGGTTACAATATATTTAATATTTATTTTGAACTACTTTTGAAGTCGTATATAACAATCAGTGGCGGACCCAGGAATTTTTCAATGGGGTGCGGAACATTTTTAAAATATTTTAGGCCCCAAGGTATATAAGTAAAAATCGGTTCGGGTCGGGTCATGTAAAATAAAAGAACATCGAACTAAATTCATATAATCATAAAAAATATGTCAAACCTTGTTACAAACATAATTAAAACGTCACCCTACGGTTTTCATTTTTTAAAATCTATCCAAAACATGGCTCCATAACATATTACATAATACATCAACTATTCAAGCCCTAGAAATCATAATGTAAATAACCCTAAAAATCATCTAAACAACATATACACCATAAAAAGAAAAAGCCAAACATTCTTCACTAACAAATATAACCCACCAGATCTATTGTGTGGTGCATGCGGCTATAAAAAAAGGCAAAATATCATCACTAACAAAATATAACCCACCATATAACATAATGAAAAATAAAACGAAGCACATGTCTACTGTCATGGTTAGTATGCGGCTAATATCAACCAAAATTCATCAAAAATAACAAAGAAATTTACCCGTGTTCGCTCAGCGGTGGAACGGTGGTTGATTACGGTGGTATAGAGAGAGCGGGAGAGAATATGTAAGGGTTTTGGGCTTGTTTATTTTATTTTAGTTTGAAATATTGTTGATTTGTTGGGTTTGTTTATTGTGCTAAGACTTAGTAGTGGGCTAGTTAAAGGTATTGGGTATTTGGGCTAATTGCATAGAAACTCGACGATCTACTTGTGGTTGTGGATATTATATTTATCTTGGTAGAAACCTTGTTTCTTGGAGTGCTAAGAAGCAACCGACGATTTCTCAGTCCAATTGTGAGTCCGAATACATAGCCATGGCTAACAACACTACGGAAATAATATGGCTCACTCATTTACTTCGGGAGTTACATGCTCTACCATTGGATCGTCCAGTCATTCTCTGTGATAACCAAAGCGCATTATTTATCTCACAAAATCTGGTGTCACATAAAAGGGCCAAGCATATTGACATCGACTATCATTTTATTAGAGAATTTGTATCTGCCGGTCTTCTTCACACTAAATATGTTCCTACCAAGCTTCAGGCCGATATATTCACAGAGAGTGGTGGATGTCCACAATCGGACCATGGAATGGCCGTGCGATTGTTGGTTTATCCTTTGATCTTTTTGCTGCTTGACCTTTCACTTGTTGAACTATGGCTTGATCTTAGCAAATAGGATGCGTATTTTACTAATACATAGGCATCTTAAGACTGGCATTTAGCCTATATATTTAAATTTTCAACATAATCAAAATAAACCCTTTACTTTGAGCATGTATGCACCAACATTGTCATCACCGTTTTATGACCATATCGTCGTTGAGAGTAATGCATTACGTATCCTTGGTACTATTTGACTTGTCTTGCAAATTACGAGTTGGATGCAATAAGTCTAAACTCGTTCCAACCATCACAAGTTGCGCAAAGATGCTAGCTACAAAGCTCTCGTAAACCTGAATGTTTACACGAGAAGGCATATAAAAACTATAATATTTTCTTTACGTGAACATCTTTGAAATCTGTAAACTTTCTTTTCGTTTTTGATTGTTCACATATAGTTTTCTTCTACTTGTAAGTTGTAAAATGGTTGCAAAAGTCGCTAGGCGCTCTCTAGTTGGTCGACCGGGGAGTTGAGAGTACTCGGCATAGGCGGAGGTACTTGGGGAGTACTCGGACATGTTAAATTATAAAGAAATTAGTTTTCAGAAATTAAATATATGTCTAATAACATAAATTTACTAATATTTATAGCAAAATACGTCAAAATGATATTCATTATTTAATATGACAGTCATATAAATTATGTTTTATTATTTTGGAACAATGGATTTCTATAATCCTAACTATTATCAATTGGCCGACAACGGTCCCAACTTAAAAAATAACCAGTGGTGATCCCACATTTTCATATATTGTAAACCAATGGACTTTTACTAAACCGAAAAAGATAAGGGGACCAAAAGAAATTAAGGTTCTATTAGCAAAGGTCAATTACTTTACAATATGTGAAATGGTGGGACCACCACTGGTTATTTTTGAAGTTGGGACCGTTGTCTGCCAGCGGCTAATAGTTTGGATTATTAAAATCCATTATTCCTATTATTTTTTAAGTCAAACTCAGCCCGAATTGACCTACTAGATCCGATTTTGGCCGAGTTTGACCGCGTTTGATCGATTCTGAATAATTAAGCGGAGTCAGAGAAAGTCGACTCGGTTGCCTACCTTGTAGCGACTACTCGGAGAATACTCGACCTTGGTAACCTTGTTTTACAACGATAGTTGTAATTATTGTTCATCTGTGAGCGTCTATTAAATTTTCAATTTACTTCTCCTTTGTGATTGTTTACAAATTATCAACTCTAAACCTTTTATTGCCTCTTGGTATAAACGACTCACAAAAAACGTAGAGTTGAAGGTTCTGTTTGTTTTTGCTTATAATGTCTGTAAAGAGCTTATGTATGCGGGCGGGCAGACATAAGCCCTTGAAGACTGTTTGTTTAAAAAAAAAAGATCTTAAAATGGCTTCAAAAAAAAGCTATGTATAATAGCTTCAAAAAAAAGAAGATCTTCACACAGCCATCTTCTTCCTCTTCTCCCCTGCCACCACCTCTCCTCCCACATCACCTCCACTTCCCCTGCCGACACCACCTCCGCCACCGCCACCTCCACCTGCCACCACATCTCCGCCACCACCTCCTACCTCTCAGCCACCACCTCCACCACCACCATCGTCAAAACCGGACCGTAGAGAGAGAGAGATAGATCTGTGTGAGAGAGAGATCGTAGAGAGAGACCGTAGAGAGAGAGAGAGAGATCTGTGAGAGAGAGAGACCGTAGAGAGGGAGAGAGAGATCTGTGAGAGGGAGAGAGAGATCTGTGATGGCGGTGGTGGTGGCGGAGGTGGTGCGGTGGTGGTGGCGGAGATGGTGCGGTGGTGGTGGTGGTGGTTGTAGAGAGATAGAGAGAGAGAGAGCAGACCTGTTGTGTGTGTGTTGTGTGTGAAGTTGTTTTTGAAGGAAAAAAAACAAACCCTCTTCTCCTTGCAGACTGCAGACATTTGGTCCACATCTTCTCTTGCAGATGCCTGCAAATGTGGTTCGCAGACTACAGACATTTTACCTCTGAAAAAACAAACAGCACCGAAGTCTTGTCAAATATTAAGATTCTGAAATTTAATTATTTTGAAAAAAAAAATCACCAGATTGGACGTAAAGTTATGCAACTAAACAAAGCTAAAAAATAAGGGTGTACCTATTGGCACACCCCATTTGCCTATCTACACACCTTAAAAGATGTTTTTTGTCCTTATATGAATACTCTGCAGTGTCGAACTTTGGCCAAAACGCGACGTTTTGGTCCGGTTAATCTAACAAAGACTGACGGGTTTCTGACGGGTCTGTTGACCGGACCAAAACGCCGAGCTTTTGCTGCGTTTTGGTCCTGTCAACCAGACAAAAGACTGACACCCGGTCTGGTTGACAGGACCAAAACGCGGCCAAAGCTCGGCGTTTTGGTCCGGTCAACAGACCCGTCAGTCTTTGTCTGGTTAACCGGACCAAAACGTCGCGTTTTGGCCACAGTTCGACACTGCAGGGTGTGCACATAAGGACAAAAAACACCTTTTTGGGGTGACTATCTACACACTTGTAGATAGTTTGGGCCAAAAATAAAAGAAAAAAAATCTATCCAATGATATTTAATTTATTATGTAATGTAATGTAATTCGATTTTTGTTTTTAATAAATCGTGTTCTATATTTATTTATTTTTTTCAACACTGATATAAATTTTATTGAAAATAGATAGTGTGTCACTATCAATACCAAATCTAACCGAGACTGATTGTTTTTTTTAATGTTGCGATATAAAATTTATTAAGAACGTATATCGCTATCACACAAAACCAAACTGAAACCGACTGAAAAGTAATATACCGGTACTGGTATTTAATTATACGAAACATCGGTACCTGTACCCGTATTCTTTTTTATGGTTTATTGTTTGATAACGCGTAGTGAAACAAAACTAACCGAACATTGATATTGGTATTTGTTTTTATTCTTTATGCTTTCGATAAACTAACACCGTATCGCTACCATACCTTACCGAACAACATTTGTATTAGTACATGTATTCATTTTAATACAACTATGTCTACGATGATAAACAAATATCGGTACGAGTATCGTGACGATTTGAACTGATCGTATCGTTCGAAAAACATCGGTTTTGGTACTGGTGTTCGTATTTATCGTTTTCGATCGGTATAAAACACGTGTTGTTTTCTATGTCAAGTGTCTATATCGTACCAGTATTGTAGTGAATCGAACCATTACCAATCGAATGCCAGCAATAACGAATCGTGGCAACGCATGGAAAAATAACCAAGTAATGATGATTGAAAGAAACTAAATAAATAATCAACCCAATATTTTAATCTCAAGATTCTCCTCGTTTGTTGAGTTATCGCTATTCGCCACACCTCCCATTTTCCATAATTCCAAACGACTTGTCATCATTCATCCGAACGCAAATGATCATCTCCAAGATTCTAATATCACATAAGTTCAATAGCCATATCACACTATTAATAAAAAAAAAACATTGATGTACGGGTGTATATATAGATATAATATATGGACGTATGGCTCTTACATACAGTCATACACTTTTTGAATACCGTCACACATTCGTCGTTGTTCTATACGATTGATTAGTAAGTTGGGAGATGCTTCATGCTTGTTAGGCCCCTCCTATTTAAATATATTTCATGTTTGAATAGGAAAAAAGAAACACTTTTTAGATATTTAAGTAAAATCATGTAGTAATTTGTAATAAAAAAACATTAGTTTAAATAAAATTAAGAGGGAAAAGGAATATGCACATGGCCGGCCCTGGGGTGGGCGGGGAGGACCACCGGCCATGCCTCGATATTTCGAGGGACACATTTTTTTATGAAAAAAAAAACCGATACCGATACGTATATGTAAAATGTTTTTTTAATAGGGTACACCCTTACAAACACCAACATAGGTCCCCTTAAAAATTATTCTTATGGTTTAGATTAGTTATTAACCTCTTTGGCATTAGGTTTAGACCTTTAATAAGCTCAATACCCAATTTCGTTAAGGCATAAGAACACATTTTTTCGAGCTTGAATATGGTACACGAATTCTAAGGGTCGGCCCTGAATATGCATCATAAATAGATATTCTTTTTGAGAAAAAGAAATCAAAATTCCTTTGATAAACAATAGATAAGAAACTCAAACCCGTGACGAGAACCAACCCCTCATAAAAAAAACAAGTTGTCCACAACCCTACGACAAATTGATCGCATGCACACACTCCAAATCAATCCCCAAAAACCTTCTCCCAAAATCATTATTTTGTGCCTTGTTTTATCTATCCCTATCACTTTCGTTCACAAGACAACTCAACATTTTTTATTATTTTTAAGAAAAGTGTCCGGATATTTCCTGTGGTTTGCTCTATTTTCACTTATAATTCATACACTTCTAAAATTATAGTTATAGTTCTCAACCTTTGCTCTTTCGTTCTCGAATAGTCTCTGACGTGGATGGGGGTTAGTTTTTTGTGTTAAGTGGGTGCGAAATGACTACAATACCCTAGTTCATAAAAAAAATATTCATGACTTTAAAAAGATCTACTTAAATCATTTTAGTGGGCCCTACCATTTTCTTAAAATATAAAAACCAAACTCATCCACTGATGCGGGCCTAAGTGCGGAGGAGCGGGTCATCTTATATTTGGAAGTCCAAGATCGTGTGACAAAAGAGACTTTACTAAAATGGCTCTAACTTGGGCTACGGGGGTCCGTTTTGGGCGTGCGACTAGGCGAAACGATCTTGAGAGCGAGGCCCATCTTTCTACAAACGTCGTTGGCTGTTTGGGTCATCGTTCGGGCCCAAAAACGCTTATTTCTATGAGTTATTTATCGTTTTATGTTTTTTATTGCTTTTTGTGGACTTTTATTTCGTTCTAACTTTTGGCCCAAGTGTTTTTTGAGGCCCGTTTTCAATTTACGTTGTTATTTATATGGATGTATTAGGAGAAAACAAATCAGTTTTGGAATATATGAACAATCATTTTTCTCTCTCAATTCACTAGTGTGTGTTTTGTGTGTGAAAATCCCAATTTTTGGTATTCTTCGTGAATCAACGAATTTTGAAAGAATCGTTCCTGGAATTCTGTGTGAATCAACAGGTCCGATTTCCTATCCCGTTTTCTAGTCTACATCATCCACCCACCTCCACCCCTATCCCAACCTACAGTCTGTCTTCCCGACAAAACCCACCCCACCGCACTCCTCCGGCAGACACCCAACTCCGAGCACCCCGATCCCCCACAGCTGCAGCTCCGGCCGTCCACCCAACTCCGAGCAACAAAACCACCCTCCATTTTTCCCACATAACCGGACCACACCACCACCACCACCCCCGTCATCAGAAAGCCACCACCATCTCCGTCAGCAGACCGCCACCACCACCTCACCTAGCCGAAAAACGCCACCAACTTACCATGTAGCCGGAAAAACAAACCACTACCACTTCATCACCCCAACCCACCCTACTTCTTCAATCGATCTAGCATACGCCAATCTGTTCAGGTATTGCTGATTGAACCAGTTCATCGAAATTTTGGCGGGCGAGGTAAAGTTGCATGGAGTTGCAGGAAGTCCATCGAAATATTTCACCAGTTCATCGAAGTATCGTTGATTCTTTGTGTTTTGACTCGACTCCCATCAATTCCGTGGCTGGATCTGTTGTGGAGAAGTAGTGGTGCTGCTGTGGTGGTAAGAGGATGGTGTTGTAACAACGATGGATGAGATTGTGGTGTCGTGGTGGTGAGAGGGTAAGGTCCGCAAAGGAGGGTGGAGTAGGTTGAATATGGTGGTGGTGGGTCCCACAAAGAATGACTGGAAGACGTTGATTGGGTGAGAGGTTTGCTGGGGCCAATTGGATTTATAAATGTTTTATTGTTTTTATTATTTTGTTTTTAGTAAGGGCATTTTAGTCATTTCGCACTCACTTAACACAAAAAACTAACCCCTATCCACGTCAGGGACTATCCGAGAACGAAAGTGCAAAAGTTAGGGACTATAGCTATAATTTTAGAAGTGTAAGGACTATAGGTGAAAACAGAGCAAACCACAAGGAGCATCCAGTCACTTTTCTCTTATTTTTTTATATAAATATGTAACCATAGACCAATACATATTAATATGATTTATTGTGTTAAGAACTTAAGATATATATTAAATTGACAAGTATTGTAATTGTGTATGATGCAAATTATTATTATTATTTTTAAATATACTGAATTTGAATATTACATTGTTTTATGTAATGGTATACCTGAAACAGAGAAACTATTTAGGCGAAACTGATAACTTAAACCAAAATGTGTTAAACTTTACATATGTTGTAATTGTTGAAATATCATCTTATGTTGTCATAATATACATACACACATGTATATAGCAAAATATGTAAATGGTGAAATATCATCTTATGTTGTCAATTAGTTGTCAACATAAAAGAAATGCATAAAATTCACCATTTTTATTTATGTTTATTATAAGGTCAAAAGTACTAATTGAAATTGCCCCCATCAAAGTTAAAAAAACAAATCTCACAAAAGCAAAAGATTAAAGTAAAACCTTAAAAAAAGCTTAGCAAATTAAAAGTACATACATATATACATACTGGGAGAGACTAGGCCCACAAGGTTCGCAAATCATTCTAAAAGATCACCAAAATAATTGAGCTATAAAAAAGTAACAAATATGTATACATTATCTATAATTAAAGCTAGTCCATGTCATTATCATAATCTTAATTAATCTGAGGCACACTTCAAGTGACAAACATCTTATATTATGCCGTAAATATATAACATTAGATGATTTATCATGCGATGCTAGACCTATGTTTTTTTAATCATGTTCGGTTTTTTTTTTTTTTTTTTGGAGACAACTTAAAACAATGATATGATAAAATATACTTTAGGACCATGTACTCAACTATCCATCCTAAGCTTTTTCCTATTTTTATTGAATCTATAAATAAGTTATATTCCATCCTATTTTTGTTGAATCTATAAATAGGTTATTAGAGCATCCCCAATGAACAGTTTTTAGCCTATATCGGGTTCTTGAACGTTTTTAGGTGCCCGTTCATTGATTCCATTATAAGGATGACGGGGTATTTTGGCTATGCTTTGTAAAAGGGACAACCCGAATTTAGACCATATCGGGTTCTTGAACGTTTTTAGGTGCCCGTCCATTGATTCCATTATAAGGATGACGTGGTATTTTGGCTATGTTTTATAAATGGGACAACCCGAATATATGGTGAAATGTCTATATAACACAAGAATACAAGAACTATTTTATTTAACACAAAAAATAAATATACAAACCACACCATAGAAGATTAAAACCATAAACTACAATACACAAATCAGTTTCTTTTTTTTAATTTTGGAAAACAATATTGATATTTGAACAATCCCTTCTAAATCTCTAATGCTTAATTTAATTACATTTTTGACTGATCCAATCAGTCACAAACGATTTTTCACTCACTTTGGACACAAGTAGCAAAACTTTAATTACCCGTCACTAATCCACACTCACGGGGTTTGAATCGAACTCGCAAAACTATTAATTAACGCCAACGCATTACTAGTCACCTCTTTCACCTTCACCGCGCGTTCACAAACATCTGTCTTCACATCATCCGCCACATCATCAAAACCATCCGTACACGTGTCCACATTCGTCAACGCCGCACTCATCCACGTTTGCACATTGCTGAGGTGGAACCTCATCCCCTCATGGGACCCACCCAGCCTTCTCATTTCGCTTAATGACCCCCGGATTTCATCCACCGCGTCGCGGAACACGGAGTAGCAATCGTGTACCGCGGCTGCGGCTCTTGGGCTGCAGCTGTAGTCCGCGTGGCGCGATATGTTGGCTACGTATTTAGCCATGTGGCTGGCTTGGAAGAGTGTCACGCCGATTGCGGCTCGAGCCAGCCGACCCGGGTCTTGTTGTACGGAGTAGCCGGATAGAGAGGTGAAACATGTTTGTGGGTACAAGGTTGTTTTGCAACTTGTACGGATGAAATCTTTGTCATTTGACTCATTTGGTTGTGGTGATGGTGATGGTGGTAAGGGGTTGCTAGTGGTGGTGGTGGTTATGGTTGTTAAGGTGGTTGATAGGAGGAATATGATGATTGGGATTTGGGTTTTCATTTTTTTTTTTTTTTTTTTTTTTTTTGAGATTTTGAAAATGAGTTTTGAGGGTTTGATGGAGTGAAGGGTTTAAGTAGTGTTTTTGGGTTGGTGTGAGATTACTATAATGTCCTTTGGTGATATGATTGTGTCTTGTTATAGATTGGCATAATTGGCATAATAGAGGTTGGTCCAAAGTCAAACTAAATTTGTTTTTGACTTTTTTTTTAAACTAGAATATGAAAGTGTAAAAGAAAAGGTTTAGTATGGTAAAGGGTTAAAAAATAAATAATATCAATTAGTAATCTACCGAGTCGGGTCTTGTAATTCGATGGAATTTGGGTCGGGTTAGTTTTTTTTTCTTTTGGAACATCTTATAAAAAAACGCTAGCAAGAGCCCTCCAGCGAAAAGCTGGATTACAAAACATGAATTAGAGATACAACAAGAAACCAAATGACATGAAAATAACCAAACAAAAATGGCAAAGTGTAACCGAAGAGGGTTAGAAACCCAAACTGACCAGCTCCAGTTGTTATGCTTCGACCTATGTTTGATCCAGTTAAACAAAGTCGTAATGATCTCCTCACAAACTTTCTAAGTGGCATGGTTCACTACTCTAAAAATTCTATAATTACGCTCTTTCCTTATGAATCAAAAATCCGTGTAACTTAAGTAAGAAAACCATATAATTTTTAAGTTGTTATGAGCTTATTCGTTGACTAACTTAAGTAAGAAAACCATATAAAAGTAGAAGTGGATTTTCAATTAGGTTGTCGTCCGTAATGGGGCGTATATACCATCGGATTGCCCTATAATGCCCCATAGCGCCCGGCCACATCGCTACGGCCAGCGCTATGGGCTGGTTTTTTGTCTCCTCACGAAAATCACGCCGTGGCCCATCCTCCCCCACTCACACATATATATAGATACATATATATAAAACCTCATACATATATAACCCCACTACACCCTCTTGTGATATAAAGCCCCATAAAGCTCATCTTTTACGCGTTTCGTCACTTGTCGCATAACGCCCCCTAAGGGGCTTTATGACTACACATGGTCTTGTAACAATCAGTGTGTATATGTTTATGTGTATAAGAGTGTATGTGTGTGCGTATTCATGTGTATGTATCCACGTAGATATACTTTTGTTGGTACATATTTTTTGTTTTGTCATAACTCATAAGGGACATTAGAATATTTCAATGATGTGTAGTGAATATAATATTCTAAAACATGTATGTTTTACAATTACCTTTTTTATCAAATAATTTGTTGGGTTTTTAAAAGGTATAAAGAGGTTTAACGGATTCCTATAACAACCTTACCCAAGTGCATATGTGACCCATTTTCATGATAATGTTTGTACATCCTCATTAATCTACGGCCCATATAAATGGGCCCACATAATCATGACTCATTATCAAGTGCTGCATCTTCTCGTGCAAAAACACAGTAACTTTGTACCAAAATAGTATCCGATACTCTTATAAATGGTAAAATATTGAAAGAATTTAAAAATACATACCATTTTATGTAAGACCGTGGGGCATGGTGAGGCTTGGGTTGGGTTTGGGTTGGGGCATTAGTTGACACGTGGCTTGGGGGGCAGACATGGGGCGACCCACATTCAACACGGTATGGTGGGGCGGGGGTTTGGGGCGTGGGTTTGGTGGGCTTCGCTGGGCTGACCCGCTGGGCTGGGTTGTTTGTTTTAAAACAACAAATATATTTTTTTTAATATTTTTAAATAAAGAAAATTACATAAAAAAAATCCTAATGTTTATATTTGTTTTTTATCTCTTCTCTCATCTCCAAGACTAGTTGCAACTCGTCACCCTGTAGGTGATCAATCGGCTGAGATAGAATTTTCAAATCCTCCCGTCTTTGTCTCTGGGCATCTCTAGCGGCATCTCTAGCTTCTTTGTTCCTTCGTTGTTCGGCCCTTTGTTGTTGGAAGACGTTGAATGTATCTAACTTGGATGAAATGTCTTCCAACTGATCGCTGTATATTTCCCTACGCGAGCACGAACTCCCAGCTGAAGGCGATGCCATACCAGATCTTGATTTTTGAACACGCCTTTTTGCGCATCTCTTCCATACTCAGGCCGGTTTGGGCTTGGTGAATCATCCAAAAGGTCCTCCAACTCTTAATCTCGTGCATCAGATTGGGCTTGGGACGAGGCCCTTGACCTTTTGGAAGACGTGTTACTTTCGCTGCCACTGGGGATATTCGCCCACTTTGGATGGAACTTACAAATCTCCCAACAATGCATGAAACGGAAGTCAGTCCCCACATTTGATTTGAATTGAACCAATGCATTCGTCACAATGTCGGCTTCGGTTTCACCACTCTTTGGGTTTTGCTTTGCTTTATTTAAATAACCACTATATTTTGTAAGTTGGCTGCTTATCTCGCTCCACTTCGAGGATAAGCTATCGTTTTCACGATAAACCTCTCTTCCCAATTCTTTATGGAATACTCTACTAACCGATTGCCACAAATGAGTTCGATGTTGAGAATTTCCTATTTTAATAAAAACAAAATTTAATATATTACAAAGTTATATAAAACCATTAATAAAAACAAAGTTTAAGAATACCAAAAGTTGCATGTTGAGATTGTTGAAACCAACCCCTCGCCAATGCAAGTTCTTCAGGAATGGTCCATTTTAGTTGTTTTCGTTTGACGTTTTCAAGTGCTTTATCCGCCTCGGTTTTTTTCTTATGGCTTCTCTTTTTGATGGGTTTCGATGCGGAAGGACCATCATTGGGTGGTTGAGTTTCGGGGACGGTTTCGTTTTGTGAAAGGTCGATGGAGGTTGGTGAAAGGTTGATGGATGTTTGTGTAAACGGGGCAGGTATCGAATCATCGGAGTGTGGGAAGTTAGTAAACAAACGATTCCCAAGAAGCGATGCATAACTCGCTTCATGGGGCATAGAAGAGTGTATCAAAAATGGACGAGCCATTGGACGATTGGGTGGTGGGCTAGGATTATTTTCTTGGAATGCATACGGGTGGTTCGGGTCAAAAGGACGGTTATAAGGATGCATTTTTTCGTTTTGTAGAAGGAGAATTGAAGATGATTATAAAAAATGTGGTAGAAGAGTGGTAAAAAATAGAAGAAAAATGTGAGTTTTATAGTGAAAAAATAATAATTTTTTTTTAAGATAGCCATTGGCCAACGGCTAGCCCAACGGATAGTTTGGTTTGTCCAGTGAGAGCCCGTCATGTCAGCTTTGCCAGAGCGCCCCGCGCCCGGCTTGAAACCCAAGCCCCAAGGGCCACGCCCCAATCCAAGCCCACCCGGGGTGGTGGCTTGGGCGTTTTCCCCCAACTCACGCCCAAACCCCCGCCCCATACCCCACGGTCTAAGAATTGGCAAAATAATATTTTTTATGTATTTATATGTATGTGTCAGTTTTCAAATATTTTTTTCCTCCGTAACAATTAAATGTGAGAGATACATTTCATGTATCTATTTTATGTACCAATAATAACTTGAAACGTACAGAAATATCCTGCTGTTTTTTTTTTATTTCACATAATTTTAGTCGGATATCTACTTTTCGAGTATTAATTATCTTCTTTATTTTCTTAAAAAGTTTGGCCAATTTGCGAGTTTATAACTTTGGATACATTTGTGTATCTCGTTGTTATACAATTATAGTCTGATTTGACAAGCTTTTACTAACATGAAAGTATATGAAAGAATTTTAAAAAATGGAAAAATTACTGAAGAAACACGTAACTAATTTTAGGGTTAATTAGTTTAGTTTATTTTTCAAATATGAGGGTTAATCTTCTAAATCTTCCTGAGCTCCGATGTGATCTAATCTTCCTGCAAAACTGCAACACCGTTAGCTCGTTAAGAGGGGAATATGGGGGTTTCCCTCTTAACCAGACTTCGGCGAGACAATAAGTAACCGATTTGAGGAAATAAATGTGGGTTAAGAGTGAGAGTAGAGAGAATTGAATGTTTAACCAGTGCATGAATGTCTCTATTTATAGCCGGAGAGTTGTAAGAGGACATGGGCTGATGGGCTTTGGGCCGGAAGGCGACAACAAGGAATATCATTCTTGTCTCACTGGTGTCGACCGTTAATGGTTTCTAGAAGCTCTTCGGTGCTGGCGCACCTTGATTGGAGCCACGTGTCCGAGTTGTCGGCCTTGTTGTCCTTCTGCCATCAGCAGGTAAGTGGGGATCATGGGGCAGTTGTCGCCGCCCCCTGATTGGTGCCACGTAGGCGTCCTTGTGTACTCTCTGTCTACTGCACATCAGACGATCGTGGAGCACGATAGAACACAACCTGGTGGACGCTGATTGGCTCATTCTTCTGCCACTTGTACCTTTTGTACTCTCTGAAGTGGCCTTGCGCCGTAAATCCTGCGCGCCCTTGTTATGCACGTAACTAGCCCGCGCAGGGTTGTAGAAGATGAAGGCTCTTATTCAGAACACTAAGTGTGAAAACTGATGTTATCTCTTGTTTGGACCTCGCGCGAGGTCAGATTTGCTTAAGCAGCCCGCGCACGGTCTATAGATTGATCAGTTTAACTGAGTAAGGAGTATGGTCCAGCGCGCGACCTGAATGGTCTGCGCGGCTTTTTGGGACCATACCCCTTCAAGTTACCCCAGTCCAGTGATGCTCCATGCGCGAAGTAAATGGTTGGAGCTCTGGACTTAGAAAAAAGAAAGTGTGCTAACTTTGAAAAGTGCTTGCTAGGTCTTGGTAGGCGGCGCGCGTGTAAGTGTTTGTCAGTTACTACAGCGCGACAACCCGATTTGGCTGTTGATAGTTATTTGCTTTTGAGTGTAAGCGCGCGGGCTCGTTGGATAATGATGAGTGCGGCACGCCCTTAGTTAACTTCTGCATGAAGTTGTAGTAACTTTGGGCGGGAAAACTCTCAAAATTTGAATTCTGACAGGTTGGTGCAAATGTCGTTGATGGCGACGGTTGAGGTGACTGCTGACACGGCGATCATCATGCTGTCACTGACGGTTCGGCTCTTCATCAGGCAAGTGAGGCCCACGCGCGCGTGGTAACCGTCACTCCGAGAATCCCGCCTTACGTGGCGGCTGCTGATTTGTTACGCGCGCGGTGAATCCGACATGTTTACCCATCGCATTAAATGCGATGGGTATATATTCGACGAGAGGAGAGAGAGTTGAACAAATCTTTCTTCTGCCTTCTCTTTTCTCTCTCAAGTATTCAAAACTTCTTCAAATCTTCAAAGATTTCCATAAATTTAGAAGATCTTAATCTTATTTTCCTTATCTTTATATAAATGGCTGAAGAAGAAACCCAGGTTGAGGAAGGTCTGGTCCCTGTCCTTAAATGGGATCAAGGCTTATTTGAGTAGATCACTAGAGGATTCCGGTTCCCACCGGAATGGGATGCACAATATCCCCGACAAGGCCAGATGGCTGCTGATGCACCACCGGGATATATTACCTTGTTCGAAGACTTTTTACTGCAAGGTAACTTCCGATTGCCGGCGACGTAGTTCATGGTGTCCATACTTCATTACTATGGCTTTCACATCTCTCAGATGAGTCCACCCGGTATGGTGAGGGTGATACACTTCGAGTTCCTATGCCGATCTCATGGGATAGAACCCTCAGTCGAGAAGTTCCGGGTGTTTTACCAGTTGATTAGAAATATCGGATTTTATTCCTTCGGCAACCGGGGTTCTGCTAAAAAGTTCCTGCTAAATCCTCTTAAAAGCTTTCATGACTGGAAGATGAAGATCTTCTTCATCAGAGAAGAGGTTATACCGATCGCGAGGATCTTCCACGAGCCGGATACGATTGAGAAAGAGGAACTTCTGATCCCCAAAGGATCCGATTGGTATTTGAAGCCTACTGCGACACCGAATTGAATTTTTGGTGAAAATGTACTCGTTGCGGCGCATATGAGCGACAAATGACCAGATACCAGCAACGAAGTGCCCGTTCTGAAGTTTGAAGATAGAGGTATGTTGTTTCTTTTATTTATCTTCCTTTGTAGTTTATTTGCGCTTAACTGTTGAATTTTATTGCAGAGGCGCACCTGTATCAAGCTGCTTTCCCCACGTTTGGTGGATCTATAGGCGTGCGCCCGCTGCAATCGGGGGGAGCCTTACTGGTACGAGCAGATAAAAGGCTATTTCCTTTATCCCCTGCTGGAGCCTTTGCCAATCCTCCGCTACCGAAGGTGCGCTACTTCCCAAACCGAGACCCTTGTGCGGTGTGACTTCTGCTGGAAAGGAAATCGTGTTTCTTTCCAGCGAGGAGTTCGTAGGCTCGTCGCAAGAAGAGTTAAGATCATGGTCTAAAATCTTTGCAGATGTATTGCGCGACCTGGGGATAGATCCTGAAGAGAGACCCAAGAAGGCTGCTAAGAAGAAGACCAAGAAGGTAACCGTCGATACTGGCGCGACCAGTAAGAGTGGTGGATCTAGCCGCGCGGCTACCTCGTTGCAAGATAAAGGTACTCTTCGAGTTCGGCAGAGTAACCTGGAAGATTATGTTGTTGCGAGCGACTCACTGGATGGTTTGTCCCGTATAGGTGAGAAGAAGGCCAGCGCAGCTGGCTCAAAGAGTTCTGAAAGCGCTGGATCCAGGATCCCGAAAGCCGGCGCGACCCCTTCTTCAATCGCTCTGGATGAAGAAGAAGAAGAAGAAGAAGAGAAAGAACATGAAGAAGTTGCTGAGAAACTGGTAAGCAGGAAAAGGTCAAGGGAGGAGGCTGCTGCCAAGTCCAAACCGCTGCAAAAGATTGTTGGCCCGGTGATTGGGAAACAGAGCAGTTTGCGCTCTCTTTATAAGTTTTCTCCAGGTTAGTGTTTGTACTTTATACTTTTCAACTTTACTTGTTAAAATCTTCTAACCTTTAAACTTCTGCAGAGGCTGCGAAGAAAACCAATGAGAAGGTTAAGGGTGTAGAATTGAAGGACCCAAAGGAGACAGCGCCGAAGAAAACCAAGTTTATAGTCAATCCTCCTAAAACTGTTGAACCGGAGGTTGAGAAGGTGGTTGAGAAGGAGAAGGAGAAAGAAAAAGAGAAGGAAAAAGAGAAACAAACCGAGACTGCTGTAGCTGCTGAGCATGATACGGCGCAGGGTTCGGAGGTCATCCGTATCACAGGGCTTGACCAGCCCTTCAAGGAGAAGGAAAAAACACCTGCCCAGCACGACGCCCCCGTCCAAACCGTACAAGTTACATCCGCTGCTGGGGGTCGACTGCTACCGTACCGGAGCAGGCGGCGCATAAGGAGACTACCACTGTTGCGGGTGGTGCAAGTGCCGGTGGTTCTGCGGGTGGTGCAAGTGCTGGTGGTTCTGCGGGTGGTGTAAGCGCGTGGCGATGCTCCTCACCAATCTGTTTGGGGTTTAAAGAAAAAAGACACATTAATGGAGTTTGTGGCCTGTCGGGATTGGTATTTGGGCTCCTTCCCTCCCGGCGAAGTTAACAGGAAAAGAGCGCGTACCTATGATGGGTTGTACCGCGCTTACATTGTTGGGAAGCCAACACCCGTGCTGCTAACCATCAGATCGTGCGTGAGTGGCGCACAATGGTTAGAGAGCGGGGGGATTGGGAGAAGTACCGTGAGCGCTTGCTGAAACAGGTCCAAGACTTCGAGAAGATGAAGAGTGCCTTTGCTGAGGAGAAGGCCATTTTAGAAGCGGAGAAGAAGTCTGAAAAATGGGGCCACGAGGGCCTAAAGAGCAAACTGCATGCTGCTGAGGAGCTCTTGTCGAAGGAGCGAGCTGAATGGAAAGAGGTATGCAAGAAAGATAATCAGCGCATGTATGCTTCCCGCTCCAGAATTACTGACCTTGAGGCTCAGATTGCCACTTTAAAAAGGAATGTTGAGGAAGTCGAAGCGGACAAAGGGCGTGTTGAGGTTCAACAGTCTTAAACCCTTTCCTTTTTATGTTTTGTACTTGTCAAAATCTTGCTAAGTCATTATTTCAACCCTTGCAGGCTGAGTTGAACGCGCGGGTTTCGAGCAAAGATAAAGACTTAGCTGCCAAAGATGTGGAGATTGCGGAGTTGAAGCGCCGATTGTATGAGGCTAATGATAAGAATGAGTCTTTGGAAATAGACCTTGAAGCTGAAAGGGTGAAGGCTGCTACCGCCGAGGAGGCCAAGCAGAAGGCTGACGAGGCACGAGATATTAGCACCTCCGCCCTTAATGTAGCTCAAAACAATTATGCCGAGGCTCAATCAATCGTGGACACGCTTGTCTCCGAATCCGAATGGATGCGTAATAGAGGAGTAACTGCGATGAGTTTCTCCTCTTTTATCTTATGTTATATTTATTGTTGTTTTGTTCTCATCCGTTGCCCTCTGTGTAGCTCGCCAATTTCATTCTGAATGCTACTGAGATGGATGAGGCTGTTGCTGCGCTGATAGATGCCTCAGGCGCCGTCGGACATCGTGGTGGCTACCTAGAGTGCGCGCAACATGTGAAGGAGGCGTTTGGGCAACCATTTGACATTCATCATTGCTCAGTGACCAATCAGGCTGATTCTATACTTTCTTGAGCCGAAGAGGTTTATGACCATCTTTCATTGCCTGTGATGGAGTTGGTCACTGAAGCACTGAAACATGATGACTGTTGCGCGCGACTGAAGTCTATCATCGATCCTCCAGAAACCGTGGAGTTATCCGATGAAGAGGAGGTAGCCGGCGGTGATGGCGATGGCGATGGAGATGGTTACGAATAGATAGTGTCTGCAGGCTGATGCCTTGTAATTTCAGTTTTTTGACTTTAATGTAATCGTTTGCGCGGTCGCGCTTTTTGAATTGAACACATGATGTTTGCTACTTATTTTGTTAAAGTTACAATTACTGCAATGTTGTTAGAAACTTTGTTTAAGTTAGCTCGAATAAATGTAAGTGTGGCTTGTGTATGAGTGTTATTGCCTGGTCTCGCGTTGTGCTCGCGGAGGACCTTGGAGGCATAACTTAAGAGCTCGTAATTTACTGAAGTGTTTTCGTGTTAATTAAAAGTTTAACATGCATTTGTAACGTAGAAGTCATGATGGTAAAACATAAGTCATAGCCAATGCTTGCATTAATTAGCTTAGAATCAGGCGCGAGGCCAACATACATAATCGAAATAGAAGAAAAAGGGTGTATAGCCAACATAGGTAATCAAAAGGCGTGTGGCCAACATAACTAGATAAAAGGCACATGGCCAAGATAGCTAAGTGACAAGGCGCATGGCCATCGGTAATCACATGTAACACTTGCGCAGTTGTTGCGCATTCCACGTGCGCGTGATGATGTGTCCATCTAGGGTGCGCAGCTTGTATGCCCCTTTTCCTAGCACCTCATGTATTAAGTATGGGCCCTCCCATTTAGGTGCTAGTTTCCCGGGGCATTCAGCATTGGAGGCTTCGTTGTCTCTGAACACGTATTCACCTGGAGTGTAGCTACAAATGCACACCCTTGCATTGTAGTACCTTTCCAATTGCGTCTTATACTTGGCCTCTTTGATTCGCGCTATTTCGCGCCTTTATTCGAGTAGGTCCAAGTCTAAGCGGCGCTCCGCCTCATTATCAATCTTGTTGACTGCTGATAAGCGCGGTGAGTGGAGGCCTATCTCTGCTGGGATAACCGCCTCAGAGCCATAGACAAGGCTGAAAGGGGTTTCGCCAGTGCTTGTTTTTGGCATGGTTCGATGAGCCCTCAAAATGCTAGGAAGCTCATCTACCCAGCCTCTTCTCTTGGTGCCCAGCCGGGCCTTTATTCCTTCAACAATGCTTTTGTTGACACTTTCTACTTGGCCGTTGCCTTGAGGATGCGCAACGGAAGAGAAAGTGTGCTCAATGTTCAACTCTTTCATCCACTCTTGAAGGTCTTCAGAAGCAAATTGGTGCCGTTGTCAATTACAATCTTCAGGGGGAGACCAAACCTGCAAATGATGTGTTCCCATATGAATTTACGCACCATTGTTGCAGAAGTTGAAGCGAGGGCCTTTGCCTCCACCCACTTGGTGAAGTAGTCAACCGCAACGATTATAAACTTCACTGCTCCGGGAGCTTCAGGGAAAGGTCCTACCATATCGATCCCCCACTGCTGGAAAGGCCAGGCAGTGGACAAAGGGACCAGATCATTATTCGGGCGCAGGGTTTTTGGAGCGTGTATTTGACTGGAGTCGCATTTGCGCAGTTCTTTCAGAGCGTCAACGTGCATCCCTGGCCAATAGTAACCAGCGTTCATTATCTTTGCTACGACCATGCGCGGGCCCGCGTGAATGCCGCAGATGCCTTCATGAATTTCCCTTATCAAACAGCTTGCGTCCTGTGGGTCTACGCATCGTAGTAATGGGCCTAAGAACGATCTTCTGTAAAGAATGCCCCCGTTCATCTCATAAAACAGTGCTTTGTTTTATATTTTCCTGGCTTCTGCCTTGTTCTCTGGGAGGGTTCCTTCTTGCAGATACTGAATGATAGGGGTCATCCATGAAGGTGGCCCTATCTCAATGACATTGACTTGACGCAACAAAACAGATGGGTTTTTCAGAACTTCGATTCTTACATCTTTGGCGAGATGTTGAAAAGCCATTGAAGCAAGCTTGCTTAGCGCGTTTGCTGGCTTGTTTTCTGACCGATTGATATGAACAACCTTGTATAATTTTAACTGTTGAAGCAACTCTTTCGCTTGCTCTAAGTACAAGGCCATAACTTCGCCCTTTGCATCATATAACCCGTTAATTTGACTCGCGATCAGGAGACAGTCGACATGCGGTTGTAAGTTTTGTGCTCCCATCTTGATGGCCAGGCGCAAGCCTGCCAAAAATGCTTCATATTCTGCTTTATTGTTGGTATTCTTGAAATCCAACTTGATAGCGTATGTGAATTCGTGCTTTTCTGAGCTGACAAGGCGCAAACCAGCTCCTGCGCCATCTTCGTTTGAGGCTCCATCAGTGTATAGTAGCCATAATTCATCTGACGTATCCTTGATGGGAGCTTCAACTACTTCACATTCTTTTATCTTGTCTTCAGGGACTTCAGTGATGAAGTCTTCCAATACTTGGCCTTTGATGGCTGGGCGCGGCCTATACAGGATGTTGTGGCCCCCCAGTTCAATTGCCCACTTTGCCAGTCGGCCTGATGTTTCTGGTTTTTGTAAGACGGTACCAATGTGGAAGTTAGTGAGTACAGTGATTACGTGCCCAGTGAAATACCTGCGCAGCCTCCTGGAAGCGTGTAGCAGCGCGAGCACTAACTTTTCCATGGTTGAGTATCGTGTTTCTGGATCCGTGAGCACCCTACTAACATGGTAAATTGGAGTTTGAACTCCGTCTCTTTCTACCAACAATACCGACACAACTGCCTTGTCCAAATAAGATAAGTACAAAATGAGTGGTTCTTTCTCGAATGGCGCGGTTAAGGTAGGGAGCTTGATCAAACACTCTTTCATCTGCTGGAAGGCTACTTCTGCTTCTGTCGTCCATTTGAACTCTTGCTTTTTCACGCAGTTGCGCAAGGTACTGATGAAAGGGTAAGACTTTGCAGCGTGGTTTGATAAAAATGATTAAGCACGACTAGGCGACCGACCAATCTTCGCATTTCTTTGATCGTGCGTGGTGATGGCATCCGCTCGATGGCTTAAACTTTCTCGGGGTTGACTTTGAAACCGCCGTTTGTAACCACGAATCCTAAAAAATTGCCTTCCTCCATACCAAAATAACATTTCGCTGGATTCAGGTTCATGTTCACACTCCTTAGAGAATTGAACGTCTTCTCTATGTCTTTTAGCATCTGATCCTCCTCGGTACTTTTGATCACGAGATCGTCAATGTATAGCTCGATATGCTTTCCGATGTCATCGGCAAATATTTGGTCCATCAGTCGCTGGTAGGTTGCGCCATCATTCTTGAGCCCACAAGGCATCTTTGTGTAACAGAAGATTCTGATGTCAGTGTGGAAGGCTATCTTATCTTCATCTTCCAGCTTCATCTGGACTTGATGATAACCCTTGTAGCAATCTAAAAAACATTTCCACCTGAATGGCGCGAGAGAGTCTATCTTCTTGTCGATCTCAGGCAGTGAATAGCAATCTTTGGGGCATGCCTTATTGAGATCTGTGTAATCGACACACATGCGCCATCCTCCGGTAGACTTCTAGACCATAAAAGGGTTTGCAACCCAACTTTGGTAGCGCACCTCCCTCAGTATAACTGCCTTTAGCAGTTCACAAACTTGATCATTTATGGCTTTAGTCTTATCCACTCCTAGGCTGCGCCTTCTTTGTACCTTTGGCTCGACGGAAGGATAAGTGTTCAAACAATGTTCGGTTACGTCGCGCGGGACACCCGTCATGTCGACAAGGGTCCAGGCGAATATGTCCATGTTCCTGAAAAATAATTGCTTGAGGTGCGTCCTGATACTTGGTGAGATTGCGTGGCCTATCGTCACCGTCTGTTCTGTGTACTTGCGGTTCAAAACCCATTTTTCTGGCTCGGTTGTTGAAATTTTTGCTGCTTTGACCGGGCGCGCATACTTTGCTGCCATCACCTCTTTCTTTGCATAGATAATCGCCACCCCCGTCTTAGTTGGAAAGCCAATGGCTGAGTGGAGCGTGGAGGTTACCATGTTCATTTCTCCTTGAGTCTCTCTCCCAATTAAAACGTCATGCCTTGATTTAACTGGCATCACCATAAAATTGACGTTTATAGTTCTTGAATGCATCCCATCAGACAGCGTGACAGGGAAGCTGATTTGGCCTAATGGGAAGACCGTCTCGTTGCAGAATCCGGATAGAGGATAATCAACAGGCTCGAGGCGCGCTTTATCTTCATCATCAAACTGGTTGAAGCATTGTTCATAAATGATATCAGTTGTGCTTCCTGGATCGAGAAGACGTACTTTGTTTCGCAGTGGCCTATGATGCCGGTAATGACGACGAGGCGCGTGGCGCGTGGACCCCCGCGCACTACCGAAAAGATAACTTGTTGTTCTTGCCATGCTGGTTCAAACGGGCGCTTGCCTTTGCTTCTTGCACTGTACCTTGGTCCGTTGACCATGTGGGTTTCTAGGCGCCTAACCTTCTTCTGGTTTCCATCATCAATCATCTGAATCTGGCGCGTCTCCTTGCGCACATTCGTGACCAGATGGCTTAACTTTCCGCTTTTCAACGCCTTCTCGATTTCTTGCCTTAGGCTGATACAGTCGTCCGCCAAATGGCCTGTATCTTTGTGAAAATCACAATACAGGTTTGGGTCTTGCCCCTTCTTGTTTGTCATAGGCTTTGGTGCCTTGAAGTCATAGTTCTCCGTCATAAGTACTTCTTTTGGTGTCTTGATGAGCAGAGTCCAGTGTTTTTCTCGATTTTCGTTCCTGACTGCCTTTCGATAACCGATGCGATCAATTGTGTCTCGCGCGTCTTCTTTAAAGCGAGGCCTTTCTTCATAACCGCTGGACTGGTTTGCTTTCCATCCAGGGTTTCTGTTTCTGTTTCGCCTGTTGTTGTCGCGCGAGCTTCCCTTAGAGAAACGATCTTCAGTGTAAGAGCTTTTGGTTCCAGCCAATGATTCTTCAGTCTGCGCTACTATCTTCGCAGCTGCTATAAGTTTGTCCCATTCTTTGGGCATACCATCTTTTCCTGTGATAGTCCTAATTAGACTATCATATCGAATGGCTTTCTTGAAGTGAGCGCGCATCAATTGTTCGTTTACATCACCAATCTCCAAACACTCCTTGTTGAAGCGAGTGATAAAATCTTCTAGCCCCTGATTATCTCTGCGCCGGATGTCTGTTACTTCGAACGTATCACGCTGATAACGTCTCTGTTGCCTAAAATGGCTTACGAATTGGGTTATGAAGTCAACCCATGACTTGATTTTTCCAGATAGAAGGCTATTGTAACACCTCGTAAAATCACTACCAATATAATAAAGACACGTGTCATGGACTTTAAACGTGTAATGGATTGATCTTGAGGGACTAAAGTTGTTAAACAATGTAAATATGTAAGTATAAGGATCCAAAGTGTCAACATGCCTTTCTTATGCCTCTGATTGACCTCACTTGACGTTCGTATTCTTTAATAAATAAAATATCAAACTTAGAAAGTCGTTTGTGCTTAAATTGAAAAGTTTACAAAGCATAAGGGTTAAATGTGTCAACATGTTTAAAGTTACCTCTGAGTGACCTTTTAAAGTTTCCGAGACTTTGTAATACTTCCTTATACTTCCATGAATGTTGGATAATAAATTCGTGAAATTTTGACGCACATAAATAATCAAAGTGTTAATTCCAAAAAATAAGGGTCAGATGCGTCAACGTTGCAATTCAAGACTTTTCGGGTGATCGTACAACTAACCGAGAGCTTAACGGAGTTAGTTTATGACCTAAGGCCCTTAAAAGTTAACTTTGGGGGTCAAAAGTGCAATTAATGAAAGTTATTTTAATTAAATATGGACCAGGAACCAAAACTGCAATTACTGGAAGTTGGTTTCCGGTCAAACAGGAGCCAAACGGCCCGCGTAAGACTCTTAAGGAGTCTACGCGGCCCGCGTGAAAGTCCCAGATGTAGAAAGATAAGGACAGTTGCATGCCCAGCCAGTTCCACCGCCTTTGCATGCTAGATTTCGATACCAAGGACTGTGCCAACATATTTTCATGCACTAGGGACACCTGGAGTCATCAGGGATCATTGTAGGGTCATGTGGAAGGATCTTATGAAGTGTAAAATCCTATATAAAGGCTCTTGTTCAAGAATTCATTTGCGCACTCTCAAATTTCTCATTCAAACTCTTTCTCTGGAGCTTCCAGGAGTTCAAACAAGCTTTTCTCCGTTCTATTTCCGTGCTAAGGACCATAGTAAGTGTTCTTAGCCTCTTAAGTTCAAGTTTTATTAGTTAAATGACCAAAAGTCAAAGCTATCGTAATTAAGCTTTGACTTAGTGATTAATCACTAATGGTCCAGCCATTATTCAAATTGAAAGTGGCTATGAGTTGGTAATTATGTGGGTAATAAACCCTTAAAAGGGCACCCACTGATTATCACTCTAACTTGGTCAATTGTCGGGTCAAACTTGTTATTAAAAAGTCAACAGAATCTATTTTTGCAAATAAATTCATAACTGATAATGTAGAAGTTATGGAACATGTTTAAATACTAAAATAACTTGGTAATTAATATAAGAACATGTTTAGGCATGTTCAACCCGACAATTCTGAGTTTAGGCTCGGTTCGGAACCGAAAGTCGCAAAAGTAGACTTTTGCTTTGACTTTCAGTTCTGACCCGATTTAGCTTAGTTTAGATATGCTTTAGGGTTCCTTTAGGACCATATTATAGGTTAGTATAACCCTCTGAGGTTATACAACTTGGTTCCATAGAAATCCTAGTTCATTGCATGTTTCCGTTAAACGCTTAAATGTTGACCATTATGCCCTTTTGATATTAAAACAAAATTTTTGAAAATGTGAGAGGACAAAAACCTTTATTACTGATTTATAAACATGTCCTCAAAATTTGACATCAGTTCATGGTCTAAAATGAGAGTTATGCATAATATCGTAAATGAAAGCGTTTTTATTAATAATTAAACGGCATTTTCGGCATAAATCTTATTTAAACCCAAATTTGGACACCAAAAATTTTACCCACTGATGTAATATAATATTTAGGGATTTTTGTAAATTTTTATTAAATTTTAAACTGATCATAACATAAGGTTCTTGCATTGATTCGGTAATTGACGGTTATGCCCCTTTTGCTAATAAAATGAGTTTTACACATCCTTTACATATCAAACCTTTTTCTACTGATTTTATATAATAAATAAGTTATTTTTAAACTGTAAAGGCTGGTCAAAATCTCAGATTTCTTTAATCAACCCGAATATCGTTAAATACCGACTTTAATGCGATTTAGGCGCATAGTATGGTTTAAAACCATATTAGGCACCCAAGGCTTGTTACCTACTGATGTTATGAATCAATTTTTATACTTTAACAGTAAGTAAAAGTTTTGAACTCATATTTCCAAATTTGACCCTTAAAGCTTATGTGAAATGACCAAAATGCCCCTACGGTGCATAGTTTGGACATAAATGATACATTTCACATATATGAAATATCCCACTGATATAACTCACTAAAATAAATATTTTTACTGATCATTTTATACCAGAACCTCAGATTACTATTTAACCTCTTTTATAAGCTTTAAAATGACCAAAATACCCTTACGGTGCTTAAATTGATTTTAAATTCGTTTTGGGCATAATGGAAGGTATCCTACTGATATCATAACACATTTTAAGCATATTCACTTTGGGAACCTGTTCATGACTCAAATGGTCACCCGTTATGCATTTTTCGCGTTCGGTACGGTTTATGTAACTGGTTTGCATAAATTAACCGAAACGGGTCAAACCTTATCATTTTTACCTCAAAATCCAGAATGTATTTAGTTTACCCATATTATACAAGTCTTCATACTTGTCGGGTCTAAATCACATTCCAATCCGGTCTTCGCTTAATCTTGTGTTTTGAACCGTAAGCCTTTCTTTAAAACTAACCGGTCTAAGTTTTAACTTAAGTAAGACCCGTTAGGAATCTAATAGGTTATTAAAACCTTCGTTCCAGATTTAGGAGACCAGTAAAAGCTACCGTACTTGTTGCTTTGTTATACGGCTGGGATTAAAATTTATATTTTAACTCTTAGCTCATGTAAATACTTTTAACTTATTAAAACCCGGTACTTCTAACCCGGGCTACTGAACGTATAACAAACATATAAATCTTTTACAAGATTATTTTTAAATAATTATCCCAAGTTATAAAAGATTATTTGTGCCTTGTGCATTTAAATCAATTTTTTAAACATTTTCAAAATGAGTCGGTTAATTGTATTTACCAGTGTAAACTGACGTATTTTCCAAAAAGGTTAAGTGCAGGTACTAAGCGAAATGGGCTGGCTACTCCTAGTATCAAATAAAGAGTCTTGCAAGCTTATGATGCTTAAATCTGTTAAACAATATTTCTTTTGTTTTGATCCGCCCGTGGATACTTTTACAACCCGTTGTAATATTTAATGTTACTTTCGAATCGGTTTTGTAATATTATTACTTTTAGACTTCCGTTGTGCATTAACTGTAATTATTTGACTATGATGATATCAACTACGTCACGATACTCCCCACCGGGCCCACCGGTAATACGTGGAAATATCGGGGTGTGACAGGTTGGTATCAGAGCCAACATTGAGTGAATTAAACACTAGCCTTTTATGTTTAATCTCAATGACACGGTTTGCACATTCCTCGACCTCCGAGTCTAGGCTAACGACATAGGACTAATCCTAATCTTATTGCTTTCTTTTGTTTGTTTCTTTTGTTTGTATTGATAGGATCAAGAAAATGCCACCAAGATTCAGAAGAGGAGGACGAGGCAAGGCGCCAATCACTGCTCCTAACGATCATGAGGCTGGGCCTTCACACCGGCGAATTCCATCAGCAACATTAAGCTCAAGTCCCCACGAGGATTGGAGGACTTACTTGGAGCCGGCAAGGCGTTCAGTCTCGCTCAGTTCATCACCCTCTTACCTCCACTCCTTTGGGCCGCAATCAGAAAATTAGTCCAACAACTCTCACCACTCTTACCTCTCGTTGCAGCGTTCGGGATCTCACCGCGCCTTTTAGGACCCGACCCCCTACTTTCAGAGCCGGTTTAATCCGGCGAATGTGAGTGAAGAACCAATGGGCCATAACCCATTGGGACCAGAAGACCACTTTCCGGAAGCCCAGGATATGGATATGGATGAAGATCCGGATCCGGAGATGCCAACCGGGACGCCGACCCATCCCATCGAGATTTCAGATGGATCATCTTTTCATGGTTCACCATATCGGGGCCCAGACAGTTTCCAAGAAAGGTGGGCCACTTACCACTGGGAGTTTACTCCCCCTTTCAACCCACCTCAGCAGCAGCAGCAAGATCCCTCTGAGGATTCACGTTTCCAGGCAGTTACGCCACCGCCACCACCGCCGCCATAGCAGCAGCCGCCTCCAGAACCACCGAGGCGAAGGAGATCAGGTGCATGGATGTCCGTGCGAGGGGGTTTCCACTTCAGCACCCCCTAACATTCCAGTGGTAGTCATTACCCGCCACTATATGAAGAACCGCAGATGGGTGGGCCTTCAAACCCCGTTTCTGGAGTCGACTCAGCTCCGGTCGCACCACCACCAGTGGGTTATGATAACCTAATTCCTTCCTACGCCGGTGCAGCGGCGTATAACCCTTTTGAGCAGCCAGCCTACCCGGGGTACAACTTTTACAATGCCCCTGATGTTGACCCGTATCTCGTAGCAGCAAACTACAATGCTCTTCATCCCGAAGGACCTTTCACCGCTTCGTACCAATCTGGGTACCAAGCATATGGGTATCAATACCCGCCACCTCCTCAGCCTCCGCAGCAGCAGCCACCGCAGCCGCCTATGATCCAGCCGCCGCAACAACAGGAGATTCTTCAGAGGTTGAGCCAGGTGGAACGAGAGGTTCAAGAGGAGCGTAGAAGCCACCGGGGATTTATTAAGGGTTTGGCGAATCTGATTAAGGGGAAGAAGAAGAGGGATTTTTGAAAATTACTTATTTATTTGTGTTGTAATTTCTTTATTTCAATCAAGTCCCTGTGTGGACATTTATTTATGCACTTAGTCCCTGCGTGGACTTGTCTTTCTATCTTTGGTCCCTGCGTGGACCTGTCTTTCTTGTTTAGCCCTTACATGGGTGAGTTATTTATGTAAAAGTCCCGTTTAGGGCATCTATGTACTTCTCTTTAATTATTTATGGAATGTTTTAATTTTAAAATTTTATTTGTCATCATATGCATGAATATAATATATGAAATAAATCAAATATCATTCCTTTTTGTAATTAATCTGCCATTGATTATTAAGTGAAATCTTAAAGGTAAAAACCTAGCCCATGTGTCATTCTAAGACAGGGCCATGATGGTAGATCCTTTTTAAGATTCAAATCCTTATTAACATCTGAAAATATGTTAACACTTCTGGCAAATGTGATTCGATAAAATCACGTAAGTCATCCTTATATTGGATTCTTCCAATTCCTTTCCTTTATTAATTAAACATCCATTAGTGATGATGTGCCTGCGGGCCATAATAATTGTCAAATAAGACAAAAGACAGTTGTAGTCTATGACTCCCTGTCAAGAAAGGTAATGAACTACGTTCAAACCTAAATGCCTCGATCCTATAAGATCATGGCTTATAATTTAAAATTGTCCTTGTGACTAGGCCTTTTGTATGCCACCCTATTATCCTTAATAGTTTATAACTGGATAAAATATAATAAAATTTAAATGAATTAAATTAACCAATATGGTTTATAGTTACCATGGTTAGTGAATTGCCATAAATGACAATTCCATAATAGATTTCTGAATAAATATTTGACAATATTTATGTAGCAATCAAGCTACATGGCTGGATCAGATGAGGTTAACAGCCACCCGAGGGAGAATAATGATACTACTAGAGTTAATGTAGCTGGTGCGAACTACAGGCATTAATAGATAATGCCGTTACTCGAGCTCTCGACAGACAGTTTAACGAATCAAGTGGTACTCGCGCCAGAACTCAGTCTGTACAGCATTCAAAACCACCCTCCAAGACTCATACAGCTCGCAAGAGCGATTCTCATCATTCATCAAATTAGAGAAGTGTTCCATCTAGACAGGTTGTGCTTAATCAGGAGCCTCGGGTCAAAACCTGTTCTTATAAATACTTTGTCTCCTGTAAGTCGAGGGATTTCACAGGGGAGAAAGGAGCCATTGATTGTATGACTTGGCTCGACGAGATGGATACCGTGGTTGATATCAGTGGTTGTGCTGATAAGGATATTGTGAAGTTTGTGTCACAATCATTCAAAGGTGAAGCTCTAGCTTGGTGGAGGTCGCAAATCCAGGCTACTGGGAAGATCCCGTTATATAATCTGACTTGGGATCAGTTTGTCGCTCTTATCAAGGAAAATTTCTATCCTCAACATGAAGTTAAGAAAATTGAGACTGACTTCTTGACCTTGGTCATGAAGAACTTAGACTGTCAGGCATACCTTACCAGTTTCAATACCATGTCTCGATTGGTTCCATACTTGGTTACACCAGAACCAAAACGAATAGCTCGTTTTATTGGAGGTCTAGCTCCAGAAATTAAGGCAAATGTGAAAGCATCAAGACCTGCCACCTTCAGGTTAGTGGCTGATTTGTCGTTATCTCTTACTCTCGATACGGTCAGGCAGAGATCGCTCAGAAATTCTGACGAGCAGAAAAGGAAACGTGAGGATGAGAAATCACGCCGTTCTGAGAAGAAGCATAAGGGGAACTCTGAGAACAAGAAGGGTTTCAGATTTAAAAAGGATAATCAGAAGTCGGGTGAAAACCCCAAGTGTAAAACCTGCAAGAAACGTCATCTAGGGAAGTGCAGGTTCGAATCAAAATCCCAATCGCAGCCCAGCGCTTGTGGGATCTGCAAATCAAGTGAGCATAAAACGTTGGATTGCAAGAAGATAAAGGATGAGACGTGTTACAACTGCAACGAGAAGGGGCATATCAAGTCCAACTGCCCAAAGTATGCGAAGAAACCTGAAAAGGGTAAAAAGACCAATGCACGGGTCTTTCAAATGAATGCTCAGGAGGCCATTCAAAACGACAATGTGATAACAGGTACCTTTCTCATCAATGATGTTTATGCTAGAGTATTGTTTGATTCGGGTGCAGACAAGTCTTTTGTGGATAATAAGTTTTGTAAGTTATTAAATCTGCCTGTTAAAACTCTAAGCATAAAGTATGAGGTAGAATTAGCCGATGGTTCCTTAGAAACCGCGTCAACAGTTCTAGATGGATGTTTTATATCCATTAGGAACCACTATTTTCCACATTCCTTGCTTCCGTTGAAATTAGCTGGATTCGACATAGTAATAGGCATGGATTGGTTATCTCATAACCAAGCCCAAATCGTGTGTGATAAGAAGTAGGTGGTTATCAAGACTCCTTATGGTGAACCGTTAACAATACAAGGAGATACTCAGTACGGGTTACCTAAGCAAGTGTCCTTGCTTAAGGCATCAAGGTGTATGAAGAAAGGTTGTGTCATTTATATGGCACAGGTAACCATTGATGAACCAAAGCCTAAGATTGAAGACATCCCTGTTATTTCTGAATATCCAGAGGTATTCCCTGAAGAACTACCTGGTTTACCCCCAGATAGGCAAGTGGAGTTCAGAATAGATATCATTCCTGGAGCAGCACCAATTGCAAGAGCACCTTATCATTTAGCTCCAACTGAGATAAAAGAGTTAAGGACTCAGTTGGATGATTTGTTGACAAAGGGTTTTATTCAACCTAGCTCGTCCCCATGGGGAGCACCGATTCTCTTTGTAATGAAGAAAGATGGATCAATGTGTTTATGTAACAACTCTAAAGAAAACCGACACCCTCGAATTATTTCCGACACCCTAATATATTTTAAAATATCCCAATATGTCCCAAAATACACCCCATATGTGAAAACGGACCCCGAATACCCTAAATAGTATTAAAAATAATTAAAAATTGAAATTTTGGGCTGAGGCGGGCCGCGTAAGCCCCACCCCAACCTTGACGCGGGCCGCGTCAACTTAAAACCTGGCACGACCCTGGGCCGCCACCTGGCCCAACACCCGGCAGACCTATAAGCTGACCCAGCCAAGCTACGACGTTGACCGGGTTCAACGCGGGCCGCGTAGCCCCTTATTAACATTTACGCGGGCCGCGTAAAAGTTGAAGTGAGGCCCTATATAAGCAGGCCATCGGGTTTCAGCAGAAATCGTTCAAATCTTTCTTTCTAAACGTGATTCTCTCATAGTAGGCATTATACTCGGGTCTAATATCCCCCTAAATAGTGAAGTTCTGCTCCGTTGTAAGTATTATAACCCCTGGATACGTATTAGATACCCTGCCCGATTGATCTAGGGTTCCGTAACGGCTGTCGTGGTTCTGCCCGACATAGTCGTTGGAATGTCGTCTCGGGGAGGGTATTACTAATGTTAAAATGGGTTATTATACTAACACGTGTGCTTTTGTGTAAATTATAGATTGTCACCAGGAAACCCTTACAGAATATCTGAGACAGCAATGTGAGTTGATACGATTTTTGTAAACTTTTTGTTAACTGTTTTTACAAAACCTCATACAATTAAATGTATATTAAACAGTTATTGAGTATTTGTAAGAATACAATTATCATGAGTATGTTGGGATTTTGTATACAAAATTTGTTACCACCTGGTCAAGGAGTACCATGTCCACAAGTCGGGTCTGACAGTACCATGGATGTTAATTGATATAACTTGGAAACAAATGTAATTGCGAGATCGCCCTCAATACTGTACAACGGATTTTATTTAAACTTGATTAAATTGGGATTCACTCACCAGTATTTCCCACTGACAAATGTTTTTAAAACACGTTTCAGGTAACAAACTGTGAAAGCCAAATAGAAGCCAGCTGGACAGCACTGAAGGCTTGGAAAAGTGGCAATAAAGTTACCTAAAATAAAATAGATGTTTTTATGAAATAAAATAGGATTTATTCCTATGAAAATGTGTGTAACGCAAACTGTGGTATTTTATGACAAATGTTTTATCCCATGTGTCTACTATTGAAAAATGTGGTATTTTACTCTGATATAATATTTCCTAACTACGGTCCTGATGAAAATTCCGCTGCCAAATTAGACAAACACGCGATACCACCGAAACTGGCTCGCGGCCGCCCGTTCTCGGGGATTAGGGATCGGGGGTTGCGATAGAAGGTGGTATCAGAGCTAAGCCACTGATTCAGCCACAGAAGCGTTCTGCTGACATCAAAATTCAATCTGTTAGGAAATAAATTACGGGAATACGTGCATAATTGTACTTAATTGTTATGTGTTATTTGACTATTTGTTAGTTTACAGTATGAGCGACCAAGGACCATCTGACGCGTACCGTCAATTGTCTGGTTCGCCTAGAAGCGAAGGCACCTCCTCTTCTCAGCCTGCCCTCTCGGGGTATTATGCTGATACGGAAGAAGGAGTCTTTGTGTTTAAGGCTCAGTCAGAAGAGCCATTTCCTCATAAAAAGAGGGGATGGTTCAGTAGAGGGGCACACGAGCATAGAAAACGTATGAAAAAGTTACAAGACCAGAGAGCACTAGCAGCAGCCAAAAGAGAAACCGATGCCTATGCCCAGGATATGATTAATAGGGGTATAGCCAACATCCACATCCTAGCAACCACTGCAGCTGACCCTAATCTGGAACAAATAATAGCACCCTAACCACAACTACCAATTCCTGACCAACCAATGGAAATAGAAAACCTTGAAAACCAAGTAGAAATGCATGACTTCAATCCAGAAGAAATACCTAGGGTACCAGCACCAAACCCCCTAGACCCAAATTACGACCCCTGTTGGGACGACAATAGGGATTATGTGCAACGTTACCCGATACATGAAGACATGCCCATGCCATACGTAGGAGCCTACCCAGGTTTGGATCCTTTAGATCCCTATTACCACGATGAATACATTAGGGAGATTTTAGAAGATCCTTACCGATTCCAGGCACCTACACCTCCATACCAGGAACCCGCACCCCAGATTCCGAACTCAGTCCTAGAACCTGCACCCCCAATGAGTGCAGAAAACGTACAAGAACTTAGGACGTTTGGTGAGGAAATTTTAGAGAGTAGTGAACGAATGAGACAGGTGGGAGAGCGACTCGTCTGAAAGTATGACGAGCGCAATATGGATTTCTGGATGAATCCATATCCATAGATGTGTTGGGTGAGACGGTAATAGTAATAATAATATAATAAAACAAAATAAAATATGTGTGTATGGATGCCTACTATTATTAGTGTAATTTTATTTTAGTTGGTATTGTAATTTTTAATTTCAGTACTGGTGTGTAATAGATTAAAGTCGCAATGATCGACGCTTTTGACCAAAATGCGTGTCATGTGATTGGCTATATTAAAATATTATTTTTTGAAAAGTGTAGTATTTTACTCTGATCTAATATTTCCTAACTACGGTCCTGATGAAAATTCTGCTGCCAAATTAGACAAACACGCGATACCACCGAAACTGGCTCGCGGCCACCCGTTCTCGGGGATTAGGGATCGGGGGTTGCGACAGTTTATGCATTGATTATCGCGAGCTGAACAAGGTAACGATCAAGAACAGATATCCGCTACCCAGGATCGATGATCTATTCGATCAGCTTCAAGGAGTAAGTTATTTCTCCAAGATTGATTTGAGGTCGAGATACCATCAACTGAAAGTCAGAGATGAAGATGTGCATAAGACTGCATTCAGAACTCGATATGGACACTACGAGTTCTTGGTGATGCCTTTCGGGCTCACTAATGCACCTGCAGCATTCATGGATTTCATGAATCGAGTCTGCAAGCCATATTTGGACAAGTTTGTCATTGTCTTCATTGATGACATTCTTATTTACTCGAAGAGTCAAGACGATCATGAAAGACATCTTCGGTGTATCCTTAAACTTCTACCGCAAGAAAAGCTCTACGCCAAGTTTTCAAAATGCGAGTTTTGGCTTCGTGAAGTCCAATTTCTTGGACATGTGGTGAGCGAGCGTGGTATCCAGGTGGATCCCGCTAATATTGAGGCAATTATGAATTGGTAAGAGCCGAAGACACCCACAGAGATTCGCAGCTTCTTGGGTCTAGCAGGATACTATAGGCGTTTTATTGAAAACTTTTCAAGGATTGCTGCCCCCTAACTTCACTGACCCGCAAGAATGTCAAGTTTGACTGGGGTCCCAAGCAGCAAGAATCCTTTGATATTCTTAAGCAGAAGTTGAGCAATGCGTCTGTGTTGACATTTCTAGAAGGTATTGAAGAATTTGTGGTTTATTGCGACGCATCGCACACAGGCATGGGATGTGTGCTTATGCAGAAAGGAAAGGTTATTGCGTATGCTTCGCGACAATTAAAGGTGCATGAGAAGAATTACACCACCCACGATTTGGAGTTGGGTGCCGTTGTATTTGCACTAAAGCTTTGGAGGCATTATTTATATGGGACCAAGTGCGTGATCTATTCTGATCATAAGAGCCTTCAGCACCTGTTTAACCAGAAGGATCTTAACATGAGACAGCGTCGATGGATGGAAACGCTGAATGATTGTGATTGTGAAATCCGATATCATCCAGGCAAAGCGAATGTAGTCGCTGATGCTTTGAGCAGAAAGGAAAGGGTTAAGCCTGTTAGAATCAATGCCAAGAGCATTGAGTTAAAGAACAGTTTGAATGAAAGATTGTTAGCCGCTCAAAAAGAAGCCGTATTAGAAGCTAACTATCCGAATGAGAAGTTGGGCGTAACTGCTGGACAGTTGTCGTATGGCAAGGATGGAATCCTAAGATTGAACGGACGAATATGGGTTCCAATCTATGGAGGACTTAGGGAAGTGATTCTTCAAGAAGCCCATAGTTCCACCTATTTATAATGCTAGCTGGACCGCTTGAAACTACATGAACACGTTCAAGCGGACCCCTCAATATACACATTCAAGCGAACTCAACATAAAATATTATATTCCTATTTTGTCTTCAAGCGGATCTAACTTCTGATTTGTAAGAATGTTGTAATTCCATGATGCAATGAATGATGTGATTAGTATGATGTCATCATCAATAATGATGACATCATCCTCTTTCAGATCCGCAACGAATCCAAGACTCGATATAAGACGAAGACGACAGATGTATGCACCAACAACATCGCGAAGAAGATTGCAGAAAGAAAACCAGGATCTGCTATAACTATGGAGAAAATGGGCATTTCAAAACAGAATGTCCTAAATTGGTCAAACCAGCAGACAACAAAGTCAAGACGGCCGATGGAGCTACCAAGAAGAATGTTCGAGCCTTTCAGTTAACTACTCAGGAAGCCGAGTTAATTCCTGACGTGATAGCTGGTACGTTCCCAGTTCACAACATTTACGCAAAAGTATTATTTGACTCTGGTGCGAACCAAAGTTTTATAAATACTTCATTCTGCCAAGCTCTTAATTTACCCTTAACCAACCTTAGGCAGATTTTTACAGTCGAAACGGCAGACGGAAATTCTATTAACATAGATAAGGTTTTGCAAAAAGAAAATATAGAACTTTCAGGTCATAAATTTCATGCAAACCTATTGCCAATGAATTTAACTGGATTCGATGTCGTATTAGGAATGGATTGGTTAGTAGCCAACCATGCTCGAATCCTTTGTGATAATAACTCTGTAGAGATTCAGGCACCTACTGGAGAAATAATCACGATTACAGGAGATAAACCACGTAAACCCATGAAGTTCATATCAGTAATGAAAGTTGCTAGTTATGAACGAAAGCAAGGAATAGTATATATGATTTCAGCAATCATTAGTACTAAGGGTAAAGAACTTAAAGAGATTCCTGTAGTCTCAGAATACTCAGATGTATTCCCAGAAGAATTACCAGGATTACCACCCGATAGGGAAGTAGAATTTAGAATTCATCTAATCCCAGGAACTATACCGATAGCCAAGGCACCTTATCGGTTAGCACCCACAGAAATGTTAGAACTGAAAAAGCAATTAGATGAATTACTAAGTAAAGGTTTCATACAACCTAGTTCATCCCCGTGGGGAGCACCAGTATTGTTTGTGAAAAAGAAGGATGGTTCGATGAGAATGTGTATTGATTATAGAGAATTGAATAAGGTTACAATTAAGAATCGATACCCATTACCTAGGATTGATGATCTTTTTGATCAACTTCAAGGAGCTAGATATTTTTCTAAGATTGATTTACGCTCCGGATACCATCAATTGAAGGTACAAGAAGAAGACATACCTAAAACTGCTTTCAGAACTAGGTATGGTCATTACGAGTTTACAGTCATGCCCTTCGGGTTAACGAATGCACCTGCAACATTCATGGACATGATGAATAGAATATGTAAACCGTATTTGGATAAATTTGTAATTGTCTTTATTGACGATATACTTATTTATTCCAAAAGTCAGGATGAACATTGTCAGCACTTGCATGCACTCTTAACTTTGTTAAGAAAAGAAAAGCTATACGCCAAATTCTCGAAGTGTGAATTTTGGTTACAAGAAGTGCAATTCTTAGGACACATGGTGAATCACGAAGGTATTCATGTAGATCCTGCTAAGATAGAGGCAATTATCAAATGGAAGGTTTCGCAATCCGCAATGGAAATTAGAAGTTTTATAGGTTTAGCCGGATATTATAGACGGTTTATTAAGGATTTTTCCAAGATAGTTGTACCATTAACTAAGCTAACCTGTAGAACAGTTAAGTTTGAATGGGGACCTAAGCAAGAAGAAGCTTTTAGGATTCTAAAGCAAAAGTTAACAAATGCCCCAATCCTAGCTTTACCAGAAGGGACTGAAGATTTTGAAGTTTACTGTGATGCTTCAAAACTAGAATTAGGATGTGTGCTTATGCAACGCAAGAAGGTAATTGCATATGCATCAAGACAATTGAAAAAGCACGAGGAAAATTATACAACTCATGACTTAGAATTAGGAGCCATTATTTTTGCCCTTAAAATTTGGAGACATTATCTGTACGGAAGTAAATTTACTGTCTATACGGATCACAAAGGTTTAAGATATATATTTGGGCAAAAAGAGTTAAACATGAGGTAAAGGAAATGGATGGAAATTTTAAGTGACTACGACTGTGATATTCAGTATCATGAAGGAAAAGCAAATGTAGTTGCAGATGCCTTAAGTCGTAAATATCATGAGAAACAACGACGAGTTCGTGCTCTTAGGTTAAATCTACAGTTAGATTTAATGGAACAACTAAAGCATTTCCAAGAAACAGCAATCAAGGATGATGCTGAAGGAATGAAGGGACGAATAAAAGAATTAGAACAAGGAGCTGATAGAATTTGGAGATTCCACAAAAGAAGAATTTGGGTACCTAAGCAGGGAGAATTAAGAAATAAAATTTTAGAAGAAGCCCATAAATCTAGGTACACTATGCACCCAGGAAACAATAAGATGTACCAAGATTTAAGAAATAACTTTTGGTGGATAGGAATGAAAAAGGATATAGCTCGATATGTTTCTAAGTGTCTTACTTGTTCACAAGTTAAGGCAGAACATCAGAAACCTTCAGGTCTACTACAACAATTAGAAATGCCTGTATGGAAATGGGAACTCATAACAATGGATTTTGTTACTAAGTTACCCAAAACCAGAAAAGGTAATGATACGATTTGGGTAATTGTGGATCGATTAACCAAATCAGCTCACTTTCTACCTATGAAAGAAACCTTTAGCATGGAAAGATTGGCAAAGTTGTATGTAGATGAAGTCGTATCTTTACATGGAGTTCCACTCTCCATTGTTTCCGATAGAGATAGTCGTTTCACTTCCCATTTTTGGACTAGTTTCCAAGAAGCAATGGGAACACGATTAAATTTAAGCACTGCATATCATCCCCAGACAGACGGACAAAGTGAAAGGACAATCCAAACTCTGGAAGACATGCTCAGAGCATGTGTGATAGATTTCGGTGGAAATTGGGACGATCACTTACCTTTGATCGAATTCTCCTATAACAATAGTTATCATTCAAGCATTGAAACTGCCCCATTCGAAGCACTATATGGAAGAAAGTGTAGAACTCCAGTTTGTTGGGCAGAAATAGGAGAAAGTCAATTGTCAGGTCCTGAAATAGTGCAAGAGATGACTGACAAGATTACTCAAATCAAGGAAAGACGGAAAACGGCTCGAGATCGCCAGAAAAGTTATGCAGACAATAGACGGAAGCCGTTGGAATTCCAAGTAGGAGACAAAGTACTATTGAAAGTTTCACCTTGGAAAGGAGTAGTTCGATTCGGTAAGAAAGGAAAGCTAAGTCCAAGATACGTAGGACCATTTTCAGTGATCCAACATATAGGACCAGTTGCTTATCGTTTACAACTACCAGAAGAGTTAGCCGGAGTACATGATGTATTTCATGTATCCAACCTCAAGAAATGCCTATCATACGAATCTTTGGTAGTACCTCTCCAAGATATAGAGGTAAACGAAAAGCTAAAATTTGTTGAGAAACCTCTTCAAATAGAAGACAAAAAGGTGAAGTTTCTCAAACACAAACGGTTAGTACTTGTCAAGGTCAAGTGGGATTCAAAGAGAGGACCTGAATACACTTGGGAGCTGGAATCGGAAATGAAGCGAAAGTATCCTCACTTATTCCAATGAATCTCGAGGACGAGATTTTAAATAAGGTGGGGAGGATGTAAGGACTCTCAAAATTTTCCTAAAAATACCCGTAAATAAAAACTCGGACCCCTGAAACCTTACCCTACATCAAAAATCAAGAAAAACAAAACTTGTAGGTTTCAGGCGGGCCGCGTAAGAGACAAGCTTGTCTTACGCGGGCCGCGTCAAACATAGTTTGACCAGATAAGTGTTCCGGATCCACGTAGTGACCACCTGGCTAACCTACTCGTGACTGGTCAAGCCTACTCGTAGACTGGGCGGCCAGGCGGGCCGCGTAAGATATAGGGGATGGGTTACGCGGGCCGCGTAAGGCCCTAAATTCAGCTATAAATAGCCCGTCACTTGCACAATCCACTGGTGTCGATCAAAACTTTCAAAAAATGAAAGTATATCACTCTGAAGTCGAAATTTCATATATAATTAGCGAGGCGCTGCTCCGATACCGGGTATTAACTCGATCGCTGCTACGATTCAATGTCCGATCGATTAAAACTATCCAATGGATGTTTAAGTGATGCCCACATTAGGGTTTAGGCTTTGTCATTCGTCGTTAATTCGATGGATGTTTAAGTATCGCACTTTGTCATTCGCTGTGAAGGTTTTAATCTCGTGAGTTATCGTAAATGCTGTATTAGTTACTAACCGAGTTCGTGTGCATGTTATTAAATTTAGGTTAAAAGGCTAATCAGTAGGCTAAGCTCTGCTCATATAAATCTGCAATGTGAGTCATTCTCTTTTTATCAAATTACTTTCAAAATCATGTTTATTTTCAAAGTTATAATTACAGGGATTAAGTCTTTGTAATCACCAAATTACAGCCGGTATGTGGGGTTTTGTATACATTACTTGATAAACTTCACCATTGGACAACGGAGCCAAAGGGTGATATGACCATAGTCACAGACACCATCGGGCTAAGAGGCTACCGATGAATGTCGAGTGACAAGTACTGTGGGTAGTTGGTTGATATATGGAAACATTGTAATCGCTCTTAATACTGTAAATTATAACAAACGAGTCGTTTTCATAAAAAAGAATGATTCACCAGTATTTCCCGCTGACAAAACCTTTTTCAAACATGTTTCAGGTGATCTGTTGTGATCCAGGAAAAGTGCCGCGAATCACTACAAGCTTAAGAAAGTGGCTCAGTATAAAATAAAGAAACATGTTTTGGAAAAATAAAGATTTCTCCGTGAAATCATATGATTGTAAATTACCGGGGTTTATCCCGAGTTGTGAAATAAAATAATCGGGAAATTTCAGTTTTAAAAAGATCCTGAAGAAAACTTCCGCTGTTAACTCAATTAAATAAATACCACGGGATTTTCTGTCACGCGGCTCCTGAAACGGGTCGGGCGCTGTGACACAGAATGTATTTAGTTTACCCATATTATACAAGTCTTCATACTTGTCGGGTCTAAATCACATTCTAATCCGGTCTTCGCTTTATCTTGCGTTTTGAACCGTAAGCCTTTCTTTAAAACTAATCGGTCTAAGTTTTAACTTAAGTAAGACCCGTTAGGAATCTAATAGGTTATTAAAACCTTCGTTCCAGATTTAGGAGACCAGTAAAATCTACCGTACTTGCTGCTTTGTTATACGGCTGGGATTAAAATTTATATTTTAGCTCATGTAAATACTTTTAACTTATTTTCCCTTATACGGGCTTGGGGTACGATATTTAATAATACCGCTTGGTCGGGTATTGAATTTTTAATCGAATAACGGTTAAATCATTGAGATAACCCGTTTAATCTGTTTTGTTTGTTTTAAGCCTTTGGGGGGGATTAATGACCATGTCCTGGATATCCTCTGCTCATTCATTGAAATGGCCACGACTTAAGCACGGGGTGTAGGCATACACCTGCCGGTGCGTATGTAAAAAGATAAACCCGCTTGTTGAGAATAACTCGTTGTGGGTATATTATGTGGTGTGTCTATTAATCTTTAACCCGGTACTTCTAACCCGGGCTACTGAACGTATAACAAACATATAAATATTTTACAAGATTATTTTTAAATAATTATCCCAAGTTAAAAAAGATTATCTGTGCCTTGTGCATTTAAATCAATTTTCTTAAACATTTTCAAAATGAGTCGGTTAATTGTATTTACCAGTGTAAACTTACCTATTTTCCAAAATGGTTAAGTGCAGGTACTAAGCGAAATGGGCTGACTACTCCTAGTATCAAATAAAGAGTCTTGCAAGCTTATGATGCTTAAATCTGTTGAACAATATTTCTTTTGTTTTGATCCACCTGTGGATACTTTTACAACTCATTGTAATATTTAAAGTTACTTTCGAATCGGTTTTGTAATATTATTACTTTTAGACTTCCGCTGTGTATTGAACTGTGATTATTTGACTATGATGATATCAACTACGTCACGATACTCCCCACCGGGCCCACCGGTAATACGTGGAAATATCGGGGTGTGACAGCTGTCGAACCAGGCGCGAGCAGCCCCTGTGAGAGTCTGGATGAACAGATGGCACCACACTGGCATGGTCCATCCTCCTAAAACACCAACGCTTGTAAATACTCGAACATAATCATCAGGGTCGGTGAGACCATTGAACTTTCCTACTGTTGGGGGTAACTTTGCTTTTTCTAGCGGGTCTAGAGCAATTTTTGGGATAAACTTCGAGTGTTCAGCAGCTTCAGCTGGTCTATAGACGAGGCTGAAATCACGTTCTGCTTCTTCGTTGTAGGCGATGCGCGGCCTAGGTCTGCAAGACTCATGATTTTTCTGCAAACGGTTGAAAAGTGAGGAACCTTCATCCTCTTGCCAAGTATGATCATCCGGATCAGTGTCGTCCCATTCGTTGTTCATGTTGCGGGGCCCCAGCCGGCTGTGAACTGGACCCATTTGCACATTTGACGGGTAATCATAATAACTGCCTGTCTCCCCGTGTGTGTCGCGCATGTCATGCACGCTTGGTCTTCTCTGGGGAGGAGGTCTGTTGATTCGCCCTTGAATGTTTTGCTGTGGGGGTGTCTGGCGTGCCCACTGGATTGGACCCGGAGGAGTAACCAAGGATGGTTCTGCTTGCAGAACCGCTTGCTGTGCGCTCAAATACTGATACGCAGGATTTATAGTAGCAATCTGTTTGGCATACCAGGAAGCTAGAGTTTTGCCTTTTGGTAGCCCTAGTAGCGCCGAAATGTTCGGGTTTGGAGCTGGGTTTGATGGACCAGCGACATGGCTTGCTGGGGTTCCCGTTTGAGTGATACGAGTGATGCTCGCGCGGGGTCTCCCAGTGTTTGTTGCTTCCATTTCTACAATCTACTCGGCAGGTTGGACTTGGACATGCGGATTGTCCTCCCCATTCCTACGTTAGAGTTTGTGCAGAAACCGAAATCAGGAATTATCCCTTGACCAGCCATGATCAAAAGAACAAAAAACTCAGAAAAAAGAAGATGGAGTGATTGTAAAAATCGGTGGGCGCCAATGAAAAAACACGTAACTCATTTTAGGGTTAATTAGTTTGGTTTATGTTTCATACATGTTTGGTTTATGTTTCACACATGAGGGTTAATCTTCTAAATCTTCCTGAGCTCCGATGTGATCTAATCTTCCTGCAAAACTGCAACACCGTTAGCTCGTTAAGAGGGGAATATGGGGGTTTCCCTCTTAACCAGACTCCGGCGTGAGAATAAGTAACTGCTTTGAGGAAATAAGTGTGGGTTAAGAGTGAGAGTAGAGAGAATAGAATGTTTAACCTGTGCATGGAGGTCTCTATATATAGCCGGAGAGTTGTAAGAGGAGATGGGCTGATGGGCCTTGGGCCGGAAGGCGACAACAAGGAATATCCTCCTTGTCTCACTGGTGTCGACAGTTAATGGTTTCTAGAAGCTCTTCGGTGCTGGCGCACCTTGATTGGAGCCACGTGTCCGAGTTGTCGGCCTTGTTGTCCTTCTGCTATCAGCAGGTAAGTGGGGATCATGGGGCAGTTGTCGCCGCCCCCTGATTGGTGCCACTTAGGCGTCCTTGTGTACTCTCGGTCTCCTGCATGTCAGACGATCGTGGAGCACGATAGAGCACAGCATGGTGGACGCTGATTGGCTCATTCTTCTGCCACTTGTACCTTTTGTACTCTCTGAAGTGGCCTTGCGCCGTAAATCCTGCGCGACCCTTGTTGTGCACGTAACTAGCCCGCACAGGGTTGTAGGAGATGAAGGCTCTTATTCAGAACACTAAGTGTGAAAACTGATGTTATCTCTTGCTTGGACCTCGCGCGAGGTCAGCTTTGCTTAAGCAGCCCGCGCGCGGTCTATAGATTGATCAGTTTAACTGAGTAAGGAGTATGGTCCAGCGCGCGACCTGAATGGTCTGCGCGGCTTTTTGGGACCATACCCCTTCAATTACAAAAACAATTAAAGGTGACCATGAAAATCTGAAAATAGACATTGACTAGGTTTAGTCGGCGCTTTCACCAAAATCGTGGGTTTAGCCGGCGCCTTTCACCAAAAAGTGTAGGCTAGATCCCAGCCGTTTCAGCGGGTGGAGTTGATTTGGCGTCTTCTGATTAGAGGAAATGATAGGTGATTGCTTTAGTGAAGACTAATTTCCATGTCTATTTCTAAAATGTTTTGGTTAACTTTGACTATTTTAGTAATTATCTCTACAAAATAACAGAGTGCAGAGGTCGTGCGCAGCGATGCGATTTCTCGACGCCAAGGAACCAAAGTTTTATTTTCGGTAGCATTTGATTTGCTACTCAAAAGGGGTTGCGGCGCAACTTGTTGCCGGTTTGCCTGTCATTCTTATGTAGTTTTTCTATTATGAAAGAAAACTTTGATGTTGTTAAAAAAATCTTAAACTAGAAATGACAAATTATTTCCAGGCCAATATCGTTGGATTGAAGACATCTGCAAAGAAGTCGAGCACATTTTGATTCAAGAACAGGTCTAAGTTCAGGTATATAGGGATGAACATTTGGTACTGGGTACCGGTACCCACTTTTTGGCATTTTTGATATCAGTACTTTCGGTATCGGTACCGGTTCAGTATGGTACCGGTAAAATACCGAATTTTACCTTCAAATACCGGTATCGTACCAAATATTTTGGTACCTGAAGGTACCAATTTTGACGAATGTCGATCCGGTACCAGTTCAGCACGGTACCAGTACCGGTACCACGCTCATCCCTACACTTATATACCAATAGAATGGGAGATATGGTGTAAATTTTAGACAATGTAGTGTTTGTTTTTCCTTTGCTGCTGGCCTTTTCGGCTTTTTGTTTGGGTTGGCTGTTGTGTGGTTGTTGGTTTTTGGTGGTAATAAAATTCATGGTTCAAATCCAAATGGTAACAAGAAGTCATAGAAACACTTCTCAGCGATCGAATCGATCGAATCGACCGGATCGAGTGATTCGCTTCAAAATCAAGGGAAAAAAGGAGATATTGTATGAAGTTAAATTGGGTTTCTTCAAAAAAGTTGAAGAACACGTTGATTGGGTGTTTGAATCATTGATTGGTGACGAAAATCGCACTATAATGTAGTGATTATTGAGATAGAAAGTGAAGAAAAGGTTGAAGATGATGAGTTGGTTTTGAAGTTACTGGGGAGAGAAGAAGGAAGAAGATTAGATACGAATGACTAAAATACCATTACTCTTTATTTTAAATTTTGTCACATGTCATAATATATTGCTTTCTATCCTTTGTAAACAAAAAAAAATTTCTATTTGATTCTTACCCTGGTTGCTAATATTTAATTTGCCCCAACATCTAGAAAGATTTATCAGTTAAAATAAGTTAAATCATGCCTCGTCAGTAGTTAACCGAATTAACATAACCATATTTCCATAATTAAAATAACCAAACCATTTTTAACATAACCAGAAACCAACCCGACCAGTGATCATTTTATTTTCTATTAAGAAAATATGGAAATATTGATTTAAGATTAAATAAAAATAAAAATAGAGCAAAACAATTATGATGTGGGATTGGCCGTGATTACATCTAACATGTAACCCTGGACCGGATTTTGTGGCCTATCTACCCTATTACCGGGATATATGGCTAATTTTGCAACTAACCACTTTTAATAGACATGTAATTATTATCATGGCCATATAATCAATACTCTGGAAGTAGACAGCCTTAGCTCTACTCCGTAGAAAGAGAGAGACTGCTTCCAGTGAGACCTCCAACTCGATGATAGTTTTGCATCAAGCCTTGGACATAATGCACATAACACTCAGCAATCGGGACAAAGACTTTCAGCTATCAACGCCACCATATGATGCATGATTAACCGTCCTCGGCTTTTAACGTTATTTTCACGAAATTAGTAAAATAACGCTAAAATTATTGCACTTTCACTTTTGCCCCCCAATGGCTCACACATATATACATTATATGCGCATACCGCAAGCGGGACATTAATAGACATGTAATTAAATTTAACTTTTTTAATGGTAAATTTGGATCACTGGCGCTAGAGTACTGTCGTGTCACAAGCGGAACCTTTTGACCATATTTATCTCCACTAGACAATAACGCTTATACAACAATTTAGGAGAAAACCCAATAAATCTGGAAAAACCTCCTCATTTGTATTTTCATCCTACCTATCCGCAAGTCATTGATTTAGTTAACTACTTGTCCATTATAAGTTGCTTATGGTATCGTTGCTAATGTAATTTGAGTCGGATTCAAAACCGAATTTGAAAAACCAACTCAAACTCAAAATTTCATCTTGGTTCTAATTTCGGTTAATTTTAGTTTGAACCAACTGAACTAGGAGAGAAGATGTATAGACTCGTAAATTCGTATCGAATTTTGATTAACTTGAACTAACTGAACTAGGTGAAAAAGAAAAATAAATTCTTAGTCTAATATTATATTTTATTATATTTAAACAATATATACAGTATGAATTACTGGACCTGTTCGAGTCGGATGCCACCAATTATCAACTCGGTTCAAAAGGCGAAATCCAAATTAGTCTCTATGTATATTTCTCTATGTCCTCAAAGTGATAATGTACACTAGTATATCAATTATTTTTCGCGTTATGAATTTGCATCGAGGTAGTTGGTAAACGGGCAACAAGCTGTGTCGCTACCCTTTTTTGAATAACAAAACTAAGTCTTTTAAAAACTACGTCCATAGATATCAGGGTCATAGCATTACTATGCATGACCATTTGAACTCGACTAAGTAGGTCCACAACCTCTGGCGCCAGAAAACCAAAAGTATCAAAAGCAAATGGGATAAACACGTGCTGGTTGTCATGGCACGCTTTCTCGTGTTTGGTCACTTTATCCGAAGCAGCCTTTAACGCAGCCTGACCCACCGTGAAAGCACTACCTCCTAAGCCAACAAGCAGGGAAACCCCTGTTAGATCCACACAGGCGTGTTTTCCTCCGGTAAACCGTAATACAAACCCTAGTGGACTTAACCATAATGTACAATATCTAATACAGTCATGTAGTTTGAACGGAAGGAAGACATACATTCAAATTGGTGAAGATGTAAGCATATTGAGAAGTGGGCGAAACGTGAAGAACGCAAAGCTGACCAATCACCACTTTTTCTTAAAAAATGATATTCAATCTCAATACGTCCGGTGCATTGATGTTTCACCCGGTCAGTGGACATGTAGACGACATTAACGTTATCACCGTAGACAATGGGGGGGGGGGGGGGGGTTATTGCACGGACCTCCCGGCCGCTGGAGTGATCTCACTCCACAAGCTAGCAACGTCCCAATGCTGCTTGGCGGTGAATACCCCATCCCGAGCTGAGTCCGTTTCCCTCTGGGAAGAAGGTGGCAGAATACCCCCTGCCCAGGCCCGGCCCGTAGGGTGTGCCAGATGGGCCACCGAACAGGGCCCAAAGCTTTTAGGGGCCCAAAAAATTCTTAGTTTATATATTAATTACATATAAATCGAAATGGTAAATATATGTTTGTATAGCTCAGTTGGCTGAGCATCCTATTGTTTCCCCCAGATGCAGGTTCGAATCTTGCATCTCTACATATTTTTAATTGCTGCCTGCTTCTCTACATTTTTTTAGTTGCTCCTTATTACTAAGGGCCGGTTTCATATACTTTTTTTTAAAGCTGTTTCTTATTACTTGTATTTCTTCCACATAATTAATTAAAGTTCAAGTAATTGCTCTTTTGTTGTAATATATAAATTTATGTCTGTGGATTTATGATTTAGTTAGGCTATGTTTTTTTAGTGGCAAATGTTACATTAATCCTACTCCTAAACTACACCAATAAATACTAAAAATAAATTTGTATGTTTTTTCTCAATCTTAAACGGCCTAGATTTATGAAATAAAAACGTTTTTGGGCCTTTTAAGAATTTTGAATTTGTGGTTTTGTGGCCCAGTTTGCTTGGATTTGAATGTATGGAGATTTGCGAATAGGGTCCAAACTTTTTATCTCGTACAGGGCCAAAAAAAAAATTGGTGATTTTTGGAGACGGCCCTGCCCCTGCCTGGACTCGAACCCGGGTCTCTGTGAAGAGTAGATGTGGGACTGGCCAACTGGGACACCCCAGTTGGTTATTATCACCGTAGACAATGGATGTATGGAGTAAATGATAATGAAACTCAAGAAGTAGATTACGCATCCAACATGTCTCGACAACAACATTAGCAACTTCACAACATTCCACTTTAACACTAGAACGATATATAGTGGCCTAGTGCATAGAAGAGCATGATAGTAAGTTATCTTATAAGGAAACACAATACCTAGAGGTGGATTGATGGATATATAGGCAACCTCCCCAATCAGCATTTGGATAGCAATGAGTCTAATACATATAGTTGTAGCCCATAAAATGCACTTGATAGCACTATGGTGTGTTCTCACGGATCATGCATGTATAGACAAATTTGTTAAACTGCATATGATGTGTTTACGAGTTGAAATTTGGACCTCAAAGCCCAACACTTTCTGGAGGCCCATTAGTTGTTATTGAAGATAAGTTTGGTCTATTTGTTTGAAGATTTTTTTCAATTGAACCCCAAAAACCAAACTGAACCAGAACCAGAACCAAATTTTCAATTGCGTTTGTTTTTCGGTTTGGGTTTCGACTGAATACGCCTGTTTTACTTTCTTTTACCAACGTTTGTTATTGGATTGGGCTAGGCTAAACATGGTTGAGCCAAAATTGTAATTGGACTGAGTTAAGTGACAAAACTTAAATAACCATTACTTGTTATTCGGTTTATTTGGTAATGAAACCGAATAACTAATTTGTTTTCTGTTTAAAACTGAATACGCCTGTTTTACTTTCTTTTACCAACGTTTGTTTTCTGTTTAAAACCAAGGCGAAAACCGAATATGTAAGTTGGTTCTGATTGGTTTTCGATTTAAATGGTTTGAAACCAAATAATGAACACTTCTAACACCAAAATAATATTTGGTTTTATTGTTAGCGGATTTGACATTATCGATTGTTTTTGGTTTGATTCATTGTATGACCATCTATATAGTTGATGAAGTGATTATTATTATTATTGTTGTTGTTGTAACAAAATGGACAAGACACGAGAACGAAATGAGGATTGTTTTATAAAAATCCTGACAGTCAAGAGATGGCCAAGTGGTGATATTCCTTTCAAGTTAGTACACTGTACACTTGCTATGTTCATTTTGCTTTTACTATGTTTTAATGTTATTAAAGGCCCAAACTATCTACACATCAAGTGTGTAGATAGCTACACCCAAAAATGTGTTTTTTGTCCTATATGCACACCCTATAGTGTCGAGCTGTGGCCAAAGCGCGACGTTTTGGTCCGGTTAACCAGACAAAGACTGACGGGTGTCTGACGGGTTTGTTGACCGAACCAAAACGCCGAGCTTTGGCTGCGTTAACCAGACAAAAGACTGACACACAGTCAGTCTTTTGTCCGGTTGACAGGACCAAAACGCGGCCAAAGCTCGGCGTTTTGGTCCGGTCAACAGACCCGTCAGTCTTTGTCTGGTTAACCGGACCAAAACGCCGCGCTTTAGCCACAGCTCGACACTGCAGGGTGTGCATATAGGACAAAAAACACATTTTTGGTGTGCCAATAGGCAAATAAGTGTGTGAATAGGTACACCCTTATTAAATTACTATATATACTCGTATTTTATATATAACGTATTTGTTAAGGAAGCCCTCATTTGGGCACCTAAAGACTATGGGGTGTGGAAGGGCTTAGGTTGGGAGCATTACCGGACACGTGGCGAGTGTAGGATCCACGAAGTAATACTCAAAAACTAGGGGTGTGGTGTGGCGTGGCTTAGCTTGGCGTGGCCAGCTATGTGGATTTTTTTTTTTTTTTTTGGTTTGGCAACGGCTACCCCCAACGGCTAGATCGAACCAGCCAACCAAAGACATGCATACCCCCCCCCCCCCCCCGGCCAGGCTCAATCTCCACAGCAAAGAGGCAACGTCATGCCCAACGCTTGCCCGGGATGGAGCAGCCGGCGTTGAACCCAAACTACTGCCCCAACCCACGCCCCACAACCCATAGTCTAACCGTGGAAGGGGCATATTACTTGATTACCGGTGTCTATGTTCCCTATCGCGTCGCGTAGCCTAGTTCCTCTATGGTAGTTCATTTATATATACTATATAATTGATAATATTAAAAAATGTTATACATATATAAAAAATAATTACAATAATTTAGTCGAGCTCGAGTTCGTAACATTATTTATGTGGCAGACTCGGGGTTTCTAAATAGAGCTAGGACTGAATCAGATTTAAACTTAAACTGTTTAATGTTAAACGAACCAAATTCGATTTTAGTGGACTCGAGCCTAAGACTAATTTACATCCCAAGGACATACTTGATTCGAAAGCACGTGTAGTCGTGGAATTTAAAAACAAGACGTATGGATTACTATAAAAAAAGTTAGGCAACTTGGACAAACCAATTTGTTGACAAAAAGCTATGCCATGATTGTCGCAGGCATGTTGTTCTTTTAGAGCAAATATATGTTGAAAAGCCACCCCTCTATAGGTTGGGCATTTGGTATGAGAATAGGCATGAGATTATGTTTCATAAAAAGTTATATTTGGTACGAGACACGTATCATATATGGTAATACATTACTCGATTGTTCAAAACATACATACTTGTTTAATCGAACAATATTTGTTGGTGATGCTGAATAAGAGCACCATTAAATCTCTAAACACACCACCAAAACATCAATGATAGAAACCAAATCAATCCACCATTAAATCTCTAAACACCCCACCAAAAAATCAATGGTAGAAACCAAATTAGTCCACCATTAAATCTCTAAACACACCACCAAAAAATCAATGGCGTGGGAAGCTATAAAAAATGAGATACAAACATAATTTCTATAAAGCCATTTCCTAAAATAACAATTTAAACACATACAATCAAACCAAATCAACATAGTGTATAATTGTACATCCTTGGCACTTCAAAGCATAATGTCGCAACCCCCGTTCCCTAACAAACCCGGGAACGGGCGGCCGCGGCCAGTTTTGGTGGTATCTGGGTTTTATCATTTTGGCAGCGGAAATTGTATCAGGACCGTAGTTAGGAAATATTTTATCAGAGTAAAATACCACACTTTTATAATATTAAACATATGAAAAAAAACCAAGTTTCAAGTACACACATTTTCATAGAGTTAAACCTCATTTTATTTAAATAAAACATCTCTTTATTTTAGGTAACTTTATGACCACTTTTCCAAGCCTTCAGTGCTGTCCAGCTGGCTTCTATTTGGCTTTCACATTTTGTTACTTGAAACGCGTTTAAAAACATTTTGTCAGTGGAAAATACTGGTGAGTGAATCCCAGTTTAATCAAGTTTAGTAAAGACAATTGTACAGTATTGAGGGCGGTCGTGCAATTACATTTGTTTCCATCTACTTAATTACCACCCACGGTACTGTCAACCCGACTTGTGGTCATTTACCCCTCGCAAGGTAGTAACAAATTTTGTATACAAAACCCCAACATACCGACGATAATTGTAGAATACAAATACTCAATCACTGTTTAATGTAATTTAATTTAGGTGAGGTTTTGTAAAAACAATTTGCAAAAAGGAGATTACTCACATTGCTGTCTTAGGGTTTTTCTTAAGGATTTCCTGGTGATTATCTATAATTAACACAAATGCACACGCGTTAGTATAATAACCCTTAATATTTACATTAGTATTACCCTCCCCGAGACGGCATTCCAACGACTACGTCGGGCAGAACCACGACAGCCGTTACGGAACCCTGGATCAATCGGGCAGCGTATCTAATACGTAACCGGGGTTATGATACTTACAACGAGGTAGAACTTCGTTATTTAGGGGGGTATTATACCCGGAAATAACTTTAATTATGCAGAAAGTCGAGAGAGAAAGAAAATGTGAGCGATCTGGACTGAAGGTCGTTGCCCTCAATTTATAGGGCTGCAAATGGACTTCGTCGCGCCCCGCGAAAGCCTTGGCCAGGGTCTACGCGGCCCACGAGGCTTCCTAGGGTAGGCCCTAGGGTTGCTGAGTCGACCACTAGGCACGACACGACTGGAACACGTGGCGGCTCAGGGGCTCGCCCTGACTCCTTGCTGTCGCGGCCCGCGTAGGAGGTAGCCAAGGGCTACGCGCCCCGCGAGAGATCATTAAATCTGGTTTTTAATTAATTTTAATGAAAATAAAGGTTATCGGGCCTTGTTTTCGTATATGGGGTGTATTTTAAGACATATTGGGGTACTCTAAATATTTATAGAGTGTCGGAAAATTTAGGAGTGTTTTTATATCTTCCCCACCTTATTTTAGAGCTCGTCCTCGAGATCTATTGAAATAGGTGTGGGTATTTCCTTTGCATTTTTTATTCAAGCTCCCATGTGTACTCTGGTCCTCTTTTGGAGTCCCATTTGACTTTGACTAGAACTAATCTCTTGTGCTTGACGTTCTTAACTTTCCTGTCTTCGATCTGTAGAGGCTTCTCTGCAAATTTAAGTTGTTCATTTACCTCTATGTCCTTAAGAGACATTATCAGGGATTCATCAACTAAGCATTTCTTGAGATTAGATACATGAAATACATCATGTATTCCTGCCATTTCCTCTGGCAGTTGTAGCTGATAGGCTACAGGTCCTATTCTTCTAATAATCTCGAAAGGTCCAACATACCTGGGGCTTAGCTTTCCCCTTTTGATGAATCTTACCACTCATTTCCAAGGAGAAACTTTTAATAACACTTTGTCTCCTACCTGAAATTCCAAGGGTTTTCATCTGTTATCTGCATAACTCTTTTGTCGATCACGTGCTGCTTTCAGTTGTTCCTTGACTTGAATGATTTTGTCGGTTGTTTCTTGCACTATTTCGGGTCCAGATAGTTGTTTTTCCCCAATTTCTGCCCAACAGACTGGGGTTCGGCATTTTCGTCCATAAAGTGCTTCGAAAGGTGCAGCTTTGATACTTGTATGATAGCTATTATTATAAGAAAATTCTTGTCACACCCCGACCACGTAAAACAACGAAACGTGGCGGAAACGTCGGGGAGTGTTGTAACAGAATTAATTGTTTCACAACCATGGAAATTAAAGTTGCGTTTTATTTATCAATCAAGAGAGTTACAATGTCTTAAACAAGAAACAAAGAGTACATAACATAAATTAACTAGTCCTTGCTTTGTTTTAAGTCACTAAGGCACAGGTCCGCCTAAGTGTGTCTCGAACATCCTATGCAACAGCTCCTGAAAACACATGTGAAAATAGGTACGTCAGCATAAAAATGCCTGTGAGATACATAGGTTTTGTGAAAATAGGATCCATGACTTGAGTTCAAAGAAACTGTTCAATAAAAAGTAGCCATGAATCTTGTTGAGTGTTCCCTTTCATAAATCATTTGAAAAGTGATAAATAAACCAAATGATATATATATGTATAAAAGAATAATGTATGGTTAAGTGAATAACCATGTAAAATGGGTTTGTATAAGTTAAGTTATTTGTAAAACGATGTTTATGTAAAGATTGTATTGTAGATGTAATATGTCTAAACTGAAATGGTTTAAATAACGCTACGATATGTAATACCATAAAAGCACTTATATATAGGAAGTACCAGCGGCGTATCCACCATGTTTTTATTGTATTACACGTCGCCTCGTTACTTAAATCACTTACCCAAACAACCACCAAGATGAAATGTTTAACAATTGTAGAAATGTTTATGTATGGTCAAATATGGTTCACACGGTTCAACAGTTACAAACGGTTCATATAATCAAATGGTTACAACGGTTCACATAGTCGAATAGTTACAACGGTTCACATAGTCAAATAGTTACAAACGCTTCAAAATGTAATATAATGTGTTCATATGCTGGATGAGCATATGCAACAAAATGCAATGTAAAACAATGTATCCATATGTTGAGTAAACATATGCAACTAATGTAATGTAATTCAATGTGCTAGCATGCTCAGTCAACATACATAGCAGAAATGTAAAGTGAAACAATGTACTAAGTATGCTAAGTAAACATACATAGCGAAACAATGTAATGTAAATCATGTACTATAAATGTACTAATGAGCATATCAAGTATATGATGTGAAAACAGGAAAGTACGAAAGTAACAAGTAGGCACATGTGTTTCACCCCAAAACGTTTGGAAAACAGTAAAAGAGGGGTCTATGTACTCACATGAGATTGCCTAGAAGTGCTTGCGTAACAACCAAACAATGCTAGAGATCACGGAAATCAAACGGTACCTAATATAGGTAACTATGTTAATAAACCGGGCCTAAATCGGAGGATCGGATAGAATGAGGGTTCGTAAACCAAATGAGTGTGGGAACTCATGTAATATGGTTTAACAAAACCTACATACTAAAATGAAACCTAACCTAAGTGCTTACGACCCATTACGACCCGTTTAGGTAGATTATGCTACTTTAACGCGTCGTTCGCATAAAACGCGTTCGGACCGCCTAACTAGTCCTATGACAAGTAAAATATGCCTTAACATGTCTAATATTGTTGCTAAATCAGTTTAGATGTTAAATGTTATGTTACATATGTTTAAAATGAATTTTGGCGTAAAAAGGGTATTTTGGTAATTTACCTAAGGCATACAAACTACTTATCATACAACTACTTAAACGTCGTGACCATAAGGTATAACCTCGGAAGGTTATTCCCTATATACTATGGTCACCTAATGTGTTTGGTCAGATCTTAAAGATCGACCAAATGGGTCGGGTTCGAAAGCATAAGCGATTGATTAGATCGCTTACCCTTACGACCCTAGACAAGCACAAAACTAAAAGTGACGAGCTAAGCATGTTAAAACATGCTTAACTAATTTAGAAAACAAGTTTGGTATCAAAACAAACGGTTTTGATACCTAAAAGTAGTTTGGTTACAAAATACGCAAGAATACGTATTTTGGCCGAAACTACGACTCGTCACTGAGCCTAGATAACGTGGTAATCAGTAGGTATAGTCACAAGGGACTATAACCATCGTGATTACGCTCACGTTGCGAAGTTTAACCGAACTTCGTGTTGACCATAAACTGGTCAACGCAGAAAACGCTAACAATGCAGAAACGCTTAAAAGAACGAAAGAGGACTTACAACGGGTCCAAGAACGGAAGTTTTGATCTGAATATTCTCAGGTATGAAGTGTTAAACACATCAACTTAGAGAACAAATTCAGATTCAAAGGTGTGGGTTTTGGAGTTGAGATCATGGGGGTATTTATAGGATTTCTAGGACCGTTAAGATCGTTCCTCGAAAACCGTGCTTCAATCTCATCCATACACCTCAAGCCCATGGTTTTATAAAACCATTTGAGCCCCTAGTATTGCCCAAAACCATGTGCAAGGGGATTATGATTGCTTAACAGCTGTTTAATCTGGTTTTTTTGTTCTGGGAGGTCCTGACGGACCGTATGGCTTTATGCTTACGGTCCGTAAGCCTTGTGCAGACCAGCAAAGTTTCAAAAATGGCAGAACAGGTCCATGTGACTCCGAACTTGATTTTTGATGCGTTTTGACGCGTTTAAGCCCCGTTAACCTCATTTTAAGGCTCTAAAATGAAGTTAAAGTATAGGGAACTTAAAATGTGCTCAAAAATATCTCGGATGTCGGTTCGTTTGGCCGTACGGTTGCGTTGTTCGGTTAATTACGACGGAAGTCGTAACGGACGCAAAAACGGTCCAAATTGCGCGACGAATGGATTTTTCTTATGCCAAACACTAAAATAAAATATTTTAATGCTTACATAAATTTTTGGATGTCCGGATGTATTCAGAACGTAAGTTATGCGCGAAAATGCAAACTTATGCACTTTTTGACGCTTTTAGTCCCTGAATGACCCAAAAGTTTATTTTAGCACGCCGAACCCCTCAAAGCCTATTTCTAAGCTATGTAAAGGATATTTATGGTATGTTTAACTTATGGTCATGTTCCGGAATGTCTGTTCCAGTACGAATCGTCATACTTTCGCAGTTTGTCAAATTTAGTCCCTGTAAGCGAATTAACTTGATTTTGCCATACCAAAGCCTTCAAAACTTATTTCTAAGTTATGTAAAGGTTATTTAAGGTATGTTAAGCATATGTCACTATTCCGAAGTGTTTGTTGCATTAAACTGGTTATATTTACGCATCAGTTTGCGTATAACCTTCCAGAAAGCGATTTAAAGCACGAAATCGAACAAGAATTGATATGTGCAAACGATACACATATTTATACCAATTCCAAGTATGAAAAACAATATTTCATTGATTTGGTATTTTTTTGATGGTCGCAGTGACCCAGGTGTCACATATTAAGGGTAGGTGATCGTCCCAATTACCCCCGAAATCAATTACACAAGCTCTAAGCATGTCCTCCATTGTCTGAATTGTCCTTTCACTTTGTCCGTCCGTTTGAGGATGATAAGATGTGCTTAGATTGAGTTTGGTTCCCATGGATTTTTGGAAACTTGTCCAAAAATGAGAGGTAAAACGGCTATCTCTGTCAGAAACAATTGATAAAGGAATTCCATGTAATGAAACTATTTCATTTACATATAACTTAGCTAATTGTTCCATACTGTAGGTTTCCTTCATTGGTAGAAAATGAGCTGACTTGGTGAGCCTGTCTACAATCACCCAGATTGTATCATTACCTTTCCTTGTTTTGGGTAATTTGGTAACAAAATCCATTGTTATCAATTCCCATTTCCACACTGGCATCTCTAACTGCTGCAATAAACCTTGGGGTTTCTGGTGTTCAGTTTTAACTTGGGAACAGGTTAAACACTTAGAAACATAAGCTGCTATATCCTTTTTCATTCCTATCCACCAAAAGTTCTTTCTTAAATCTTGATACATCTTATCATTTCCAGGATGCATCGTATACTTAGACTTATGGGTTTCTTCTAATATATGATGGCGTAGGTTTCCTAATTTAGGTATCCATATTCTTTTCTTATGGAATCTCCAAATTCCATCTGTTTCTTGTTCTAATTCCTTAATCATTCCTTTCAATTTTTCAGTATCGTCCTTGATTACTGATTCTTGTCTTCTCTAATTTGTTCATTTAAATCTACTTGTAGATTTAATTTAAGAGAACGTACTCTTTTTGGCTTTTCATGATACTTTCGACTTAAAGCATCAGCTACTACATTTGCCTTTCCGGCATGATACCGGATATTACAATCATAATCACGAGGTATTTCCATCCAGCATCTTTGTCTCATATTCAACTCTTTTTGCCCGAAAACATACCTTAAACTCTTATGATATGTGAAAATAGTAAACTTACTACCGTAAAGGTAATGTCTCCAAATTTTCAGGGCAAAAATTATGGCTCCTAATTCTAAATCATGGGTTGAATAATTTTCTTCATGATTCTTAAGTTGTCTAGATGCGTAGGCTGTAACCTTTTGGCGTTGCATTAACAAACGTCCATAACCTAACTTAGAGGTGTCACAATAGACTACAAAGTCTTCAGTTCCTTCTAGTAACGCTAGTATGGGTGCGTTGGTCAATCTTTGCTTAAGAATTCTAAAGGCTTCTTCCTGTTTTGGTCCCCATTCAAATTTAATGGATTTACAAGTTAACTTAGTTAAAGGAATGACTATTCTAGAAAAATCTCGAATAAATCTTCTATAATAATCGGCCAATCCTAAGAAACTTCTAACCTCGGTTGGTGACTCAGGGATTTTCCATTTGGTAATTGCCTCGATCTTGGTGGGATCCACATGAATTCCTTCATGATTGACTAAATGTCCAAGAAACTGTACCTGTTCTAACCAAAATTCCACTTTGAAAACTTAACATAAAGCTTTTCTTTTCTTAATAAACTTAGGAGTGCGTGCAAATGCGCTGCGTGTTCCTCTTTACTCTTAGAGTAAATGAGAATATCATCTATAAAGACAATTGTGAATTTATCCAAATATGGCTTACATATTCGGTTCATCATGTCCATAAATACAGCTGGGGCATTGGTTAAACCAAATGGCATGACAGTAAATTCATAATGACCATACCTTGTTCTGAAAGCGGTCTTAGGAATGTCCTCTTCCTGTACCTTTAATTGATGATATCCTGACCGTAAATCGATTTTAAAAATCGAGCTCCTTGCAACTGATCGAACAGATCATCTATTCTTGGTAATGGATACCGGTTCTTAATCGTGACCTTGTTCAATTCATGGTAGTCAATGCACATGCGCATAGATCCATCTTTCTTCTTAACGAATAAGATTGGTGCTCCCCATGGCGAAGAACTCGGCTGTATAAATCATTTCTCCAACAATTCGTCTGACTGTTTCTTTAGTTCTTGCATTTCTGCGGGTGCCAAACGGTGCGGCGCTTTAGCAATTGGTGTTGTTCCTTGTAGCAGGTGAATTATAAATTCAACTTCCCTGTCTGGCGGTAGTCCTGGTAATTCTTCTGGAAATACATCTGAAAACTGAGATACTACAGGAATGTCTTTTAATTCCTTTCCCTTAGTGTTAGTGATTATAGAAATCAAATATACAAATGATCCTTTTCTTACATAACTTGCTGTTCTCATCACAGATATGAATTTTGTGGATCTAGATGGTTTATCTCCTTTAATTGTGATATTTTCACCCATTGGTGAATTTACTTGGATTGACTTTTGATCACATAGAATACTGGCTTTGTTGGCTATCAACCAATCCATTCCTAATACAACATCAAATCTTGCCAGATTCATTGGGTAAAGGTTTGCAATAAACTTTTGGTTTAAAAACTCTATTCTTGCTCCCTGCAAGATTTTGGTAATCTTAACGGTTTCCCCATTTGTTGTCTCTACTAGACATTCTTGTGGGAGTTTAGTTAATGGTTGATTGAGTAATTTTCAAAATGAAGTATTAATAAAACTTTGGTTCGCACCAGAGTCAAATAATACTTTAGCAAAAGCATCATTAACTAAAAATGTATCGGCTATCACGTCTGGAATCATCTTGGCTTCTTCTGCAGTCAGAACAAATGCTCTAGCATTTTTAGTGTTCTTGTTGCCCATGGCTGGAACTAGTTTCGGACAGTTCGGCTTGATATGGCCTTTTTCTCCACAGTTGAAGCACATTCCATTATTAGGTTTCCTTCTGCAGTCTTCTTCCTTGTGTCCTGGCATCTTGCAGAAATTGCAGTAAGTAGAGCATTTTCCCGAATGCTTTTTCTTACAGGCCTTGCAGTAGGGTGCAGAGGTAGAACCTACATTTCTCCCACGGTTGGAATTTCCATAACGAAATTCTTGGGTAAGCCTTTGAGCTAGGTTCCTCCTTTGACCCTCTTCTCGTGTACGCACTAACTCATCTGTCAAGGTATTTGCTAGTTCTACCGCTTCTTCTATAGTTTGAGGTCTAGCTGCCTTGACTGCATGTCTAATCTCACTGATTAATCCCCAGATGTAACGGGAGATTAATACTGGTTCAGGAGATGCAAGGGTTGGCACTATTCTAGCATATTCGAAAAATAACGTAGTATAACCCTTACTATCCACTCCAGTCATCCTAAGGTTTAAGAACTTATATGCTATTTGTTCTTTTTCATTGGGAGGGCAAAATTTCCTTTCTACCATATTCTTAAATTCCTCCCATTGCATATTGTAAACCTTGTCACTTCCCCTAGACTGGAGGATAGTGTTCCACCATTCTAAGACTGAGTTCTTAAACAGATTGGAGGCAAACATTATCTTATCCTCTTCCGCACACTTACTTATTTTTAAGACTGCCTTTGTCTTTTCTATCCAGCGTAAAGCTGCAATGGCCCCTTCATTGCCCGAGAATTCAATTGGTTTACAAGACCAGAATTCTTTATAAGAACAACCATAAGATATGGTTCTCCTTCTTTTGGGAATGGGCACTTGAAGTATGGGTCCATTGTTTACGCTGTGTTCTGGTTCAGTTGCTCGTTTGCTGCTATGGTTACTCTTATTATTTGCTTCTCTAATTGTTTGAATAATATATGGCATCGCATCTATTATCCCTTGTGCCACTATGTGTTGGATGACACTGTTATCCACTGGGTTTCCATTGTTATTGTTGTTCGGATTATCATTATTCTGGTTTTCATTATTTTGGTTTTTCTGGTTCACTTCGTTGTCCATCTGAATTTTAAACATTTACCACGTATTAATATCACAAGATAATAATTAACACATACAACGCGCATACTGATCAAAAACGTCGAACATTACGACTTACTTTTTCTTATATAGTATGCATCTAATACAAACTTGAAACTGGAATTTAAAATTATAATACAACTGAAATTGAAATTATACTACTAGTAGGCATCCGTAGCTATGATTTAGGGTTTTTTTTCAAACATACACACATATTATATATTATTATTATATTATTATTATTATTATTATTATTATTACTACTTCCATCATCACCTTCACTGATATGGGTTCATCCAGAACTCCATATTGCGCTCGTCATACTTCCAGACGAGTCTTTCTCCGACCTGCCTCATTCTCTCGCTACTTTCTAAAATCTCATCTCCGAAAGTTCGGAGCTCTTGCACATTTTCTGCACTCATTGGGGGTGCAGGTGCGGGTACTGGGTTTGGGTACTGGGGCATGGGTTCCTGGTATGGGTATGGATTCTCTAAAATTTCCCTGATATATTGATCACTGTCATAGTAGGGATCTAGAGGGTCCAAACCTGGGTAGGCTGCTAGATTTGGCATGGGTTCATTTTCTGGTGTTGGGTAGCGTTGCACATAGTCCCTATTGTCGTCTAACCATGGGTCATAATCTGGGTCTAAGGGATTGGGTGCTGGTACCCTATGTATCTCCATTGAGTCAAACTCAGATATTGGAAATTGGTTTTATGGGTTGTTTTCTATTTCCATTGGTTGTGTGGGAAACAGTAGTAATGGCTGGGTGCTATCAGTTGCTCCAGGTTAGGGTCGGCAGCTGTGGTTGCTAGGATATGAAAGTTTGCTAGACTCCTATTGAGCATATCCTGGGTGTGAGCATCTGTCTCCCTCTTAATGGCTGCTAAAGCCCGCTGCTGTTGTAACTTTTTCATTCTCCTCAAACGTTCATGCGCTTCTCTACTGAACCGTCCTCTCTTTTTAGGAGGGAATGGCTCTTCTGACCGAGCCTTAAACACGAATATCCCTTCTTCATTGTCAGTTGAATACCCTGAGAGGGCAGGCTGTGAAGAGGTGCCTTCGCTTCTAGGTGAGCTGGACAACTGACGGTAGGCGTCGGAAGGTCCTTGGTCGCTCATACTGTAAACTAACAAATAGTCAAATAACACATAACAATAAAATACAAATATGCACGTAGTTTCGTAGAAAATTTCCTAACATTTAATACTTTGATGTCAGCAGAACACTTCTGTGGCTGAATCAGTGGCTTAGCTCTGATACCACCTTCTGTCGGAACCCCCGTTCCCTAATAAACCCGGGAACGGGCGGCCGCGGCCAGTTTTGGTGGTATCTTGGTTTTATCATTTTGGTAGCGGAAATTACATCAGGACCGTAGTTAGGAAATATTTTATCAGAGTAAAATACCACACTTTTATAATATTAAACATATGGGAAAAACCCAAGTTTCAAGTACACACATTTTCATAGGGTTAAACCGCATTTTATTTAAATAAAACATCTCTTTATTTTAGGTAACTTTATGGCCACTTTTCCAATCCTTCAGTGCTGTCCAGCTGGCTTCTATTTGGCTTTCACATTTTGTTACCTGAAACGCGTTTAAAAATATTTTGTCAGTGGAAAATACTGGTGAGTGAATCCCAGTTTAATCAAGTTTAGTAAAGACCATTGTACAGTATTGATGGCGGTCGCGCAATTACATTTGTTTCCATCTACTTAATTACCACCCACGGTACTGTCAACCCGACTTGTGGTCATTTACTCCTCGCAAGGTAGTAACAAATTTTGTATACAAAACCCCAACATACCGACGATAATTGTAGAATACAAATACTCAATCACTGTTTAATGTAATTTAATTTAGGTGAGGTTTTGTAAAAACAATTTGCAAAAAGGAGATTACTCACATTGCTGTCTTAGGGTTTTTCTTAAGGATTTCCTGGTGATTATCTATAATTAACACAAATGCACACGCGTTAGTATAATAACCCTTAATATTTACATTAGTATTACCCTCCCCGAGACGGCATTCCAACGACTACGTCGGGCAGAACCACGACAGCCGTTACGGAACCCTGGATCAATCGGGCAGCGTATCTAATACGTAACCGGGGTTATGATACTTACAACGAGACAGAACTTCGTTATTTAGGGGGGGTATTATACCCGGAAATAGCTTTAATTATGCAGAAAGTCGAGAGAGAGAAAATGTGAGCGATCTGGACTGAAGGCCGTTGCCCTCAATTTATAGGGCTGCAAATGGACTTCGCCGCGCCCCGCGAAAGCCTTGGCCAGGGTCTACACGGCCCGCGAGGCTTCCTAGGGTAGGCCCTAGGGTTGCTGAGTCGACCACTAGGCACGACACGTGTCACGTCCCCCGATCCACACTGGACGGAATCGGAAGCCGCGAACAGCCAAGTGGTACCGGTGATTATTTTGAAAAATATTGCAGCGGAAATTTCATCAGGACCGTGAGTTAGGAAAAATATCAGAGTTTAGAAAACACCGGATTTTATTTATTAAATAGATGGGATAAACCCATGTTTTACAATGGTAGCTTTAATAAAGATAAATTTAATTTAATATTTCTTAATTTAATTTAATTAATAAAATAAGCCACTTCTTGATGCCTTTTAGTGTCGTATCCATCTCTTACTCCAATCTACTGTAATTACCTGAAACATGTTTGAAAAAGGTTTTGTCAGCGGGAAATACTGAGTGAATAATTCAGTTTTACTAAAACGACTCGTTTGTTATAATTCACAGTATTAAGAGATTACAATGTTTCTGATATCAAACCAACTACCCACAGTATTTGTCACTCGACTCTTTTCAGTGACTGTGGTCATATCACCATTGGCTGCCCCAATGAATGACGAATATCACTAATTTTAGGTTCGCCCACCTAAAGTGATAAAACAGTAATACTGTGCACAATACCCCACATACCGGCTGTAATTTGGTGATTACATAAACTTAATCACTGTAATTATAACCTTTGAAAATAAACATGATTTTGAAAGTAATTTGATAAAAAGAGAATAACTCACATTATAATCATGCAGATTCATACGGCCAAAGTTTAGTCTACAGATAAGCCTTGATATATTGCAGATTTATACAGGCAGAGCTTAGCCTATAGATTTAGCCTTGTAACCTAGTGCATACGAACTAGGTATGTAACTTAATACAGCATTTACGATAACTCACGAGATTAAAACCCTCACAACGAATGACAAAGTGCAATCACTTAAACATCCATCGGATTCACAACGAATGACAGAGTATTCCCCGAGTTCGGGTGGTACTCAAACATCCTGTCGGAATCACGACTAATGACAAAGGATAGCGCTTAAACATCCGGTCGGATAGTTTCAATCGATCGGACATTGAATCGTAGCAGCGATCGAGTTAATACCCTGTATCGTAGCAGAATTCGAGCTAGTGTGTGTTTGGTAGTAATCTGATGATATCTCGAGGTATAAAATGAATTTTAACGTCGAATGAATAACAGAAATCAAGTCCCACTGCTGCCTGTTATATACCCCAAACTGGCACCCCCCGCGAGTCGCGGAAGGCACCGGGGTAACCCCCGCGTATCGCGGCGATGATCAGTCCGGCCTAGACCTGCCATGTGTCTTGTATAGCCTTGGTGAGTCGACGGAATATTAATTTTCTATTTCTACAGCGAGATATGAAGATAATCATCAAGTGGGGAATACCCCCCTTGAGTTTTAGGGGCCCTAATCCTGATTCTGATTGTTATGAAAATTTTAGGGATTATGCAGGATTACTTGGGTGTCTCAATTAGGGTTTCTTTTTAGACAAAATAATAATAATAATAATAATAATAATAATAATAATAATAAAAAAATATAATAGTTTTGGTGAGAGTTGTTATGGTTTGGGACATTTTTAAATATAATTATTTTACAAAGAAAAAGGGAATAAAATAGTGAGAAAAGAAAATAGACTCACTTTGTAACTTTAGGGTTCAACTAGAAAACCTCCTGGTAAAATATTGGGTATAACTTCTGAGCTATTTAAAAATATATTATGCACTCGTTTTAAGTATAGTACCTCTAATTCAACTTTATCCCGATGTCCGAGATCGAATCCCAACAACTTAGTCGGGCAGAGCCCTGACATATGTTATGAGGCTCAGATCAATCGAAAAGGGTAGCGGTGATCGGGGATTAAAACACTTAAAACAGGGCAGAGCTTTATTATTATTATTAATATAATATTTTAAGAAAATATGAGAGTAGAAATGAGTGAACTGAGCAACTTTGAAATTTCACTATGGTCTCTTATTTATACTACAATTTGGAAAACTTTGAGTTCACTCAAAGTTTCTGATGTGCCCACGTACTCCTTGAGTTGTCATGCTTTAAATTAATTTATTATTTTCTTTCTTACAACACATATATATCTCGAAATAGTTTTGATTTTATATTAAATATATTTTGATTTTCGATTTCTGAGATACGTAGACAATTCATTGAATTGTAAATTAAGGTTTACTATTATTATTATTTTATTATATATATTATAATTAATTTAATTGTTTTACTTATTTGGCGTTTATAATTTGTAAAATATAACGTTCTAGAAAATAATAAATAGGTCTTTAGAACGAGTATATTTTTGTCTACATTTGGGTCTAAGTTTCATTAAAAATAGAGTAGGTTCAAAAATACAATTTATTTTATAATTTAATTATTATACGGTTCCTAGGCCTGTCTAGGAACTTTATATTTTTATTAGTCAACTTACCCGTAGACTACCCGTCTAATAATATAAATTTTTATAGACTTTTATTTTATTAGAAAGGTCACTCATATACAGGCCAATAATATTTCAACCAACTATATATAAAATAGTGTTTAAAACTATTTGGGTTGAATATTTATATTAAAAGTAAACTAGTTACTATTTACTAGTGGTTAATAAATTTAACCAAACCTATGGTAAAAATAGGGATGTTACATTCTCCCCACCTTGTTTTAAATCTCGTCCTCGAGATTTGGGTTATGATATTTCTTTTAGACTTATGTCATATTTTAGTAAATAAAAATAATATTTAAGTTAGATGACACAGAATTTAAAATATCAAATTTTGTGAATACGAGTTGTACCATAAGTAGGATTTAATGGTTCAACTGAATTAGTTCAAGAAATTGCTGACAACCAAATGAGATGAAATGATATAATTTCCAAAGTGACTAAGTTCAAGCCAAAAGATATATAATCAATATATATTTAAAATGAATGTGAAGGATTTTTAGAATCAATAAAAATTCTTTGTCAAAAGAAAGCTTACTTGAATTGGCAACCGAGGAAGACTTTAGAATTGACAGGTTCCAAAAGGAAATAAAAGCATGAAAATTTGATTTGTCAAATATTTATGATATTAGAAAATCAAAGTGTTGAAATGAGTGAATTGCAAAGATACACTAAAAGACAATAGAGTTAGTGTATCATTGTTTAGAGTTCCAAGTTGTTTTAATTTGTGAAACAATGTGATAGTATCCTATTAGTAACCATATTTTTCATACGATGTCCTAAATATCGAAATATAATAAGAACAAGTTGTTTTGGCATGACCAACCATTTATATTATATTTGTAAAGCAAATGTAATATATATTATTTGTGTTCCTGTCTGAACCGTATCTTACATATCAAATACTATGTAATATATATATTATTTGTTACGTCTTTTTACTATATGTAATTGGTTATTGCTTTTAAATAAATATTATTTTAGTATTTTACTATACTATGTAAAATAACTTATTTTTACTATGTAATATATATTACAAAATTCCGAAATGAAGTTATTATATTTACAAAATATTTTAGTATTTTTTTTTTTTTTTTTTGTAAAAGAAATCACTATTATTTATAATGTTTTATTTGTCCCTTTTATTGTATGAAAATATGTCTTCTCCAAAGTATATATATTTTCATTTAAAATTTACTAAATAAGTATGATGACTTAATTTATATTAACTAGTCATTATCATGGTGGATATTGGTTAGTGTTGCCTTGTTTAAGCATAGGTGATCAGTCCATGCCTAACTAAGGCTAGGCTATCCAATACCTGCCTTTGATAATAACCCTAGTATTTAAAAATAATCTTAATACTACTACTAATAATAATAAAATTATCAATAATAAATAACTAAACAATAATTTTAAATAAGAGTATACCTCAAACATAGTTTTTTATACATATATAAAAATACAATTTCTTTACCGCAATGGTTTTAAAATATAGTAATACTATATTTGTAAATTAGGTAATTCCATATATAATCAATTAAATTTATATATAATGTTTTTTTTTTTTCGATCAATGATGATAGAGCAATAAATATTACGAAAGGCTCGATTGATATTGTAATAACTATTAAGAGATATACCGAAATATGAATTTGGGTATCATTATCTGAGCACATGATTATTTTAAGATTCTTTGTATAGAATAAATCAACAAAGTGGATTTAATATAAATAATGAAATGATTAAATCCGATATTAGCGCAATCTTCAGATTTTGTGAAAATGTCACCTCAAAGTGATTGTGATCATAGAAATGATTTAGTGAAGTCGAGGATCACACCAGCATGTTATAGTTCAAGAGAATTGAAATGCTTGTTAGGATTATTTCGAATATGATGGTTTTTAATTCATCATATGGAACTTTGAATTGAATATGTAATGCGAGCAAGTTCAAACAATTGAACTCGGTTTAAACAAAACGAGTTTAAATAAATAAAAAAAAAATTCGGACATGGTCATAACAGAAACCGTGGATGCCAAAGAAAATTGAGTTTTTCAAAAATTTATTGACTCGATATTAAGAGTCATTGTTTAGCAATAATGCGGTTCACCGTGCCAAAACCAAGTCTAACTAAAGGATATTTGAGTTTGGATAAAACGACAAATTAGAATGAAGCCCTCCAGTGGAATTCAGAAATTAAACGAACCACATGCGCAACAAACGGTGCATGTGTAACGTGTGGATTTACCAAGAAATGAAATGAATCAATATTCGCTATTATGAAATAAATCCTCCTGGTATGATGACCGTTAGGAAAAGTAAAAATGCGAAAGTCAACTTATTATATGCAGAAGTCAGAATTTTCAACAAAAGAAATATAAGAACTTCTATCTGGAATTTCGAGTGATAACTGTTATTAAATGACATTACCAGGGAATGTCAAATAAAATAAAATGAAATAGAGAATTTGCAAAAGTATATGACTCCTTTTTCAGTGCTAATACTTATGACTCTGATTAGACTGTGCACCGATGTTTTTGTAAAATCTTGTTCTAGCGTACCTCAGCGATATTCTTGTCGCTTGTAGGATCGTGTGGCAAAGTGCTTCTTTTAATAGTTCTTCTACTGACGGAATTAGCATTGGTGTCATAATGCCTAATTCATATTTTCCAAAGGTCTTGACTGGGAAATCGTGTGTGATATACTTCGATGTCTATGGACGTATAATTTAAGTTTCATGTGTTTTCTTGTGTATTAGCACAACTTTACATGCTTCTTACTTACATTAATAGTCTATGATAATGTATTGGAAATTCTTATAATTTTTATGGTATCCCGACTAAATGGGTTTCCATTACACGAGTTACGAGGTAGATGATCAAACAAAATAATATTTGATATCGGAAAAGAGATCCCTACTAAAGAAATCTAGACACAGATACTTGTGTTTTATTCTTAATTGACTTTTGGAATTCCTTATAGATACACCTATCTATATAATCATATATTTCACATACTCTTCATAAAGTCAATGTATTTAACAGATTCAAAAAAAACCAGTCACATATCTGGTCATGATACTATTTAGGGAAATTTTGTCACTTGTTTGACATATTATATACCCCGTCTTATCCGATTCGCGCCGGAGCGGTAATCTCATTATATCCGGACAACTGGAGAGTCTGCTATACCATACCCAGTCTTGCCGGAGAAAATTTTCTTTTTCCCATAAATAGTATCTTTTAAAAGTGCCTCTATTATTAGGGCTTTTATCCAGAATCAAGGAAATTTGTATTCCCGTAACATATCTTATTCTAGTCCAAATAATATCAATAAGCAATAATTACTAATAATTCTTGCTTATTTATCATATCTTGCAATATTCTAATTACCATTCTTATGGTATATTAAAAACCCATCATACTTTATTTACACAAGTATTTTAGCTTATCTCAAAGCTGATACTAAGGCATATTTTCTTAAATTCAAGTCTAAATACTATCATGTGTGCTACCAGTTAATAGCAATCTCCTAACTCTTTTATATAAACTTAGGTATTATTATTACAACACCTAAAGGCTTAAATCAGTGGCTCTGATACCACCTTCTGTCACGTCCCCCGACCCACCCTGGACAGAATCGGAAGCCGCGAACAGCCAAGTGGTACCGGTGATTATTTTGAAAAATATTGCAGCGGAAATTTCATCAGGACCGTGAGTTAGGAAAAATATCAGAGTTTAGAAAACACCGGATTTTATTTATTAAATAGATGGGATAAACCCATGTTTTACAATGGTAGCTTTAATAAAGATAAATTTAATTTAATATTTCTTAATTTAATTTAATTAATAAAATAAGCCACTTCTTGATGCCTTTTAGTGCCGTATCCATCTCTTACTCCAATCTACTGTAATTACCTGAAACATGTTTGAAAAAGGTTTTGTCAGCGGGAAATACTGAGTGAATCATTCAGTTTTACTAAAACGACTCGTTTGTTATAATTCACAGTATTAAGAGATTACAATGTTTCTGATATCAAACCAACTACCCACAGTATTTGTCACTCGACTCTTTTCGGTGACTGTGGTCATATCACCATTGGCTGCCCCAATGAATGACGAATATCACTAATTTTAGGTTCGCCCACCTAAAGTGATAAAACAGTAATACTGTGCACAATACCCCACATACCGGCTGTAATTTGGTGATTACATAAACTTAATCACTGTAATTATAACCTTTGAAAATAAACATGATTTTGAAAGTAATTTGATAAAAAGAGAATGACTCACATTATAATCATGCAGATTCATACGGCCAAAGTTTAGTCTACAGATAAGACTTGATATATTGCAGATTTATACAGGCAGAGCTTAGCCTATAGATTTAGCCTTGTAACCTAGTGCATACGAACTAGGTATGTAACTTAATACAACATTTACGATAACTCACGAGATTAAAACCCTCACAACGAATGACAAAGTGCAATCACTTAAACATCCATCGGATTCACAACGAATGACAGAGTATTCCCCGAGTTCGGGTGGTACTCAAACATCCTGTCGGAATCACGACTAATGACAAAGGATAACGCTTAAACATCCGGTCGGATAGTTTCAATTGACCGGACATTGAATCGTAGCAGCGATCGAGTTAATACCCTGTATCGTAGCAGAATTCGAGCTAGTGTGTGTTTGGTAGTAATCTGATGATATCTCGAGGTATAAAACGAATTTTAACGTCGAATGAAAAACAGAAATCAAGTCCCACTGCTGCCTGTTATATACCCCAAACTGGCACCCCCCGCGAGTCGCGGAAGGCACCGGGGTAACCCCCGCGTATCGCGGCGATGATCAGTCCGGCCTAGACCTGCCATGTGTCTTGTATAGCCTTGGTGAGTCGACGGAATATTAATTTTCTATTTCTACAGCGAGATATGAAGATAATCATCAAGTGGGGAATACCCCCTTGAGTTTTAGGGGCCATAATCCTGATTCTGATTGTTATAAAAATTATAGGGATTATGCAGGATTACTTGGGTGTCTCAATTAGGGTTTCTTTTTAGACAAAATATAAATAATAATAATAATAATAATAATAAAATATAATAGTTTTGGTGAGAGTTGTTATGGTTTGGGACATTTTTGAATATAATTATTTTACAAATAAAAAGGGAATAAAATAGTGAGAAAAGAAAATAGACTCACTTTGTAACTTTAGGGTTCAACTAGAAAACCTCCTGGTAAAATATTGGGTATAACTTCTGAGCTATTTAAAAATATATTATGCACTCGTTTTAAGTATAGTACCCCTAATTCAACCTTATCCCGATGTCCGAGATCGAATCCCAACAACTTAGTCGGGCAGAGCCCTGACATATGTTATGAGGCTCAGATCAATCGAAAAGGGTAGCGGTGATCGGGGATTAAAACACTTAAAACAGGGCAGAGCTTTATTATTATTATAAATATAATATTTTAAGAAAATATGAGAGTAGAAATGAGTGAACTGAGCAACTTTGAAATTTCACTATGGTCTCTTATTTATACTACAATTTGGAAAACTTTGAGTTCACTCAAAGTTTCTGATGTGCCCACGTACTCCTTGAGTTGTCATGCTTTAAATTAATTTATTATTTTCTTTCTTACAACACATATATATCTCGAAATAGTTTTGATTTTATATTAAATATATTTTGATTTTCGATTTCTGAGATACGTAGACAATTCATTGAATTGTAAATTAAGGTTTACTATTATTATTATTTTATTATATATATTATAATTATTTTAATTGTTTTACTTATTTGGCGTTTATAATTTGTAAAATATAACGTTCTAGAAAATAATAAATAGGTCTTTAGAACGAGTATATTTTTGTCTACATTTGGGTCTAGGTTTCATTAAAAATAGAGTAGGTTCAAAAATACAATTTATTTTATAATTTAATTATTATACGGTTCCTAGACCTGTCTAGGAACTTTATATTTTTATTAGTCAACTTACCCGTAGACTACCCGTCTAATAATATAAATTTTTATAGACTTTTATTTTATTAGAAATGTCACTCATATACAGGCCAATAATATTTCAACCAACTATATATAAAATAGTGTTTAAAACTATTTGGGTTGAATATTTATATTAAAAGTAAACTAGTTACTATTTACTAGTGGTTAATAAATTTAACCAAACCTATGGTAAAAATAGGGATGTTACAACACGACTGGAACACGTGGCGGCTCAGGGGCTCGCCCTGACTCCTTGCTGTCGCGGCCCGCGTAGGTGGTAGCCAAGGGCTACGCGCCCCGCGAGAGATCATTAAATCTGGTTTTTAATTAATTTTAATGAAAATAAAGGTTATCGGGCCCTGTTTTCGTATATAGGGTGTATTTTAAGACATATTGGGGTACTCTAAATATTTATAGGGTGTCGGAAAATTTAGGAGGGTTGTTATACATATTGACATCCATCGCCGTAATAGTTTTCCGGCGAGTATCTTCGATGTATTTGATGGCATCACGCATAAAATCATCAAGAGAGATCTTCAAAAATCTCGTGTCTCTTCGTAGATAAGGCCATTGATACGCATACGCTTTACACCACATCACTGGTTTCTTGATACTGTGGAAGCCGTTCCGGAAAACTTTCCGATGATGATTTGCTCCTCCTTAACATTTTTCTATCTCTAAAAAGATTTTGATTTTAAGATTGTGTCTGTATATATATGTGGGTATAAAGGTTGTGTTTTTTGAGGCTTAATTTGATCCATTGATTGAATAGGATGAGAGCAATTGAAAACCGTAATATTATGATCCATGTGATGCCTAACAAAATGTTTTAATTGGTTCACTTTGTTAGTGTTATTAACAACTTCACCCTAAAAAAATCAATTTAATGGTGCTGTATTGTATAACTTCTCGTGCTTTGTAATCTATTTTTTTGGTGGTGTGTTTATTTATTAGTTTGGTAATCTTGTTATTTGGTGCTTTGTATTCTAAAACACCACCAAAAAATGAATTTGACACCACCAAAAAAATGGTTTGTACTAGTGTTATATTATTCACTTAGTTCACAAATACACTAGTGTTCACTCTAGAACCTCACCCTCTCTCTCTCCCTCTCTTTCTCTTTCTATATATATATAGGATCAAGATCAAGGGAAAACCACTCCGAGTTGTAAGAACTCAGATAATTCGACATCCCCGTGCGAGTTTTGCTCCCATTTTTTCACACCCCTAGATTAAAATGTCTAGAAAGACTGCCGTAAAAAAATTAAAAAAAAATCGAAGTGGTGTTTTTCGGCCCCTTAGAGCAGCTGTAAAAAGATGATGATATACGCATGACCTCACTTTTTACAGCATTTACGACTGCCGTAAATGAAAAAAAGTTTTTTTTTTTTTTTTTTTTGGAAATGTTGATTTTTTTAGGATTTTTGGTAATTTTTTTTAAACCTTTCGTAAGACCGAGTTCTCAAAGTTCTTACAACTCGTATAATTTTTCATTATATCCTAATATATATATATATAATTTTATGGTGTTTGAATAGGGATGTAACATTAGAGGAACAACACACATGTTTAAAGGATGAGTCAAAACTCGGATGTCATAATTGACATTAGAGATGCCTTTAGAACTAGGGTATCCCGCTTAAATATTCCCATGGACTCCTCGTATCCTTAACTCTATCCGTAATAGTTAATACCTCATAAGATGCATTTTCTATCACATCAGTATTATAATCAGTGGCGGACCCAGAAAATTTTTCATGGGGGTGCGAAATATTTTTAAAGATTTTATGCCCGTATATATATAAAAAAAATTCGGTTCATATCGGGTCGGATCGGGTCATGTAAAACAAAAGAACATCAAGCTAAAATTTATATATAATCATCAAAAACATGTCAAACGTCGTTACAAATATATTTGAAATGCCACCATACGGGTTTTCATTTTTTGAAATCTATCAAAAACTTCTAGAGCTACTTTTTTAAGCAAGTTTTCTCTATATAACATATACAACTAATTTTCAACACTAAACACTTAAACATTAATCACCAAAATTCATAATTTTCAACTTTAAAATCAAGTCCTAGTTTTAATTGTTGATTCCTTCTAACTAACCATTTAAACACACTAAACTTTAACTAAAATAACAAAATCAGCCAACTAAAGTTTAAAAAACAACAAAACAACTAAAATTTCAACCTTTTTTAACAATTTTATTTTTCCTAAAAATCCAAATAAAACAAGAAACAACAAAATAATCAAACCATGCCCGGAAATAGTGATGAAGATGTTGTTTTCATGAGTTTGGTGGCCGGAATTGCGGTGGGTTGGGTTATTATATTTATGTTCAATTTAGATTATCAGATTGGGCTTGGATTATGGTGTGTTTATTAGGTTAAAGGTTAAGAGAAAGTTAATTAGTTAAGTGGAAAGTTAATTAGGTTGTATTTAAAATCAGGGTTTACTTAAAAAAAAATATAAATTCATAAGATTTTTTTCGTAAGGGGAGCGGTCAAAAATTTCCAAGGGGTGCGGACGAAAATTTTCAAGGGGTACGCTCGGGATTTTACCAAGAATTTAACACTAATTTTTTTTCAAGGGGTGCACCCGCCCACCTTCATATATATGTGGGTACGCCCCTGATTATAATGTTCCTTCACAAAATGTGTAATGGTTAATATCTTTTATTCATTAGTTTCTATTTTTTTCTCCTCGTTTGGCATTATACTAGAAACTCTCATCTCTCTTCATGCCCTTATAACACTCAGAAGGACGATGTTGGATGCGTTATCAAGCAGTTTCACACCTCTATGATGTTCATTACTATAACAATCCTAAATAAAACCAACACCCTCATAATTTTTCCGACACCCTAATATATATTAAATTATCCCAATATGTCCCAAAATACACCCCATACGCGAATACGGGCCTCAAATATATTAAAAAGTATCAAAAATAAATAAAAATTGAAATCTTGGGCTGAGGCGGGCCGCGTAGACCCACCCCAACCCTTACGCGGGCGGTATAGAGGTTTAAAACCTGATTTCGTTGAATTTTAAGTTTAGGCGGGCCGCGTAAGCTAACCTTAACTCTTACGCGGGCCGCGTGAGATCAAGATAGTGGCGCAGCCCGGTGATGACACGTGTCATCATCGTGGCAAGTCTATGTGATGATCCGGACGAGCTACGCGTTGACCCAGCTTTGACGCGGGCCGCGTAAGCCTTGGGCTTTTGTTACGCGGGCCGCGAGAGACCCAGGTTCAGCAACTATATAAGCAGGCCATCGGGTTTCATTCGGAATTCGCTCACGATCATTTCTCAATCTCAAATTCTGAATTATAGGTTTTATAAGCGGGTATTATACCCCCTAATTAGCGAAGTTCTGCTCCGTTGTAAGTATTATAACCCCTGGATACGTATTAGATACGCTGCCCGATTGATCTAGGGTTCCGTAATGGCTGTCGTGGTTCTGCCCGACGTAGTCATTGGAATGCCGTCTCGGGGAGGGTATTGCTAATGTTAAAATGGGTTATTAATACTAACGCGTGTACATTTGTGTAAATTATAGATAATTCCCAGGAAACTCTTACGGAAAATCTAAGACAGCAATGTGAGTTGATCCACTTTTTGTAAACCTTTTGTTAATTATTTTTACAAAACCTTAAATACTTTTCCATGCGAATAACAATTATTGAGTAATTGTAAGAATACAATTATGATTGGTATGTTGGGGTTTTGTATACAAAATTTGTTACCACCTGGTCAAGGAGTTACATGTCCACAAGTCGGGTTCGACGGTACCATGGATGTTAATTGATATGTCTTGGAAACAAATATAATTGCGGGATCGCCCTCAATACTGTACAATGGGATTTTTATTTAAACTTGATTAAACTGGGATTCACTCACCAGTATTTTCCACTGACAAATGTTTTTAAAACGCGTTTCAGGTAACAAACTGTGAAAGACAAATAGAAGCCAGCTGGACAACACTGAAGGCTTAGAAAAGTGGCAATAAAGTTACCTAATAATAAAATAGATGTTTTTATTAAATAAAATAGGATTTATTCCTATGAAAAAGCATGTACTATGAACTTGGGTTAATCCCATATGTTTAATGTTATATAAATGGTGGTGTTTTACTCTGATAAACATTTCCTAACTACCGTTCTGATGAAAAATTCCGCTGCCAAATTAGACAATACGTGATACGACCGAATCTGAGCTCGCGGCCGCCCGTTCCCGGGAATCTGGGATCGGGGGTTGCGACAGGAGGTGGTATCAGAGCTAAGCCACTGATTCAGCCACAGAGGTGTAATGCTGGTATCAAAATATAAAGTGTTAGGAAATAAATTACGGAAATACGTGCATAACTGTATTTATTTGTTATGTGTTATTTGACTATCTGTTAGTTTACAGTATGAGTGACCAAGGACCATCTGACGCATATCGTCAATTGTCTGGTTCGCCTAGAAGCGAAGGCACCTCCTATTCTCAGCCTACCCTCTCAGGGTACTCTGCTGATACGGAAGAAGGAATCTTTGTGTTTAAGGCTCAGTCAGAAGAGCCATTTCCTCATAAAAAGAGGGGAAGGTTCAGTAGAGGGGCACACGAGCGTAGAAAGCGTATGAAAAAGTTGCAAGATCAGAGGGTACTAGTAGCAGCCAAGAGAGAGACAGATGCCTATGCCCAGGATATGATAAATAGGGGTATAGCCAACATCCACATACTAGCAACCACTGCATCTGACCCAAATCTGGAGCAAATAATAGCACCCTAACCACAGCCACCAATCTCTGACAAACCCATGGAGATAGAAAACCCTGAAAACCAAGTGGAAATGCATGATTTCAACCCGGAGGAAATACCTAGGGTACCAGCACTAAACCCCCTAGACCCAAATTACGATCCCTGGTGGGATGACGTTAGGGACTACGTGCAACGTTACCCGATACATGAAGACACGCCCATGCAGAACGTAGGAGCCTACCTAGGTTTGGACCCTTTAGATCCCTATTTCCACGATGAATACATTAGGGAGATCTTAGATGATCCTTACCGATTCCAGGCACCTACACCCCATATTCCGAACCCAGTCCTAGAACCTGCACCCCCAATGAGTGCAGAAAACGTACAAGAACTTAGGACTTTTGGAGAGGAAATTTTAGAGAGCGGTGAGAGAATGCGACAGGTGGGAGAGCGACTCGTATGGAAATACGATGAGCGCAATATGGATTTTTGGATGAATCCATATCCGTGAATGTGATGGTGAAACGGTAATAGTAATAATAATATAATATAATATAATAATAATAATAATAAAATAAAAATAAAATAAAATAAAATATGTGTGTATGGATGCCTATTACTATTAATGTGATTCTATTTCTGTTGGTATTGTAATTTTTATTTCAGTACTAGTGTGTAATAGATGCATAATAATATATGAATAGAGTAAAAGTCGCAATGATCGACGTTTTTGGCTAAATTGCGTGTCATGTGATTGACCATATTAAATATTATTTTGTGATATTAATACGGGGTAAATGTTTAAAATTCAGATGGCCGACGAAGGAAATCAAGGAAATCTGAATAACGATAACCAGAGTAACATTAACGTGGTTAATGATAATCCGAGCATCAATAACAATGGAAACCAAATGGATAATAGTGTCGTTCAACACATAGTGGCACAAGGAATTATAGATGCAATGCCATTTATTATTCAAACGGTTCAAGAAGTGAATAATAAAAGTAAACATAGCAGTAAGCGACCAATTGAACCAGAACACAGCATGAACAATGGCCTTGTACTTCAAGTGCCCATTCCCAAAAGAAGAAGAACCGTGTCTTACGGTTGTTCTTATAAGGAATTCTGGTCCTGCAAACCAATAGAATTCTCGGGCAATGAAGGACCCATTGTAGCTCTATGCTGGATAGAGAAGACTGAGGCTGTTTTAAAAATAAGCAAGTGTGCTGAAGAAGACAAAATAATGTTTGATTCTAATCTGTTTAAAAACTCGGCCTTAGAATGGTGGAACACTATCCTCCAGTCAAGAGGAAGTGATAGGATATACAACATGGAATGGGAGGAATTTAAAAATATGGTAGAAAGGAAATTTTGCCCTCCCAATGAAAAGGAACAGATAGCTAATAAGTTTCTGAACCTTAGGATGACCGGGGTAGATAGTAAGGGTTATACCACTACATTCTTTGAATATGCTAGAATAGTGCCAACCCTTGCATCACCTGAACCAGTATTAATCTCCCGTTACATCTGGGGATTAATCGGAGAGATTAGACATGTAGTCAAGGCAGCTAGACCTCAAACTATAGAAGAAGCTGTAGAACTAGCGAATACCTTGACAGATGAATTAATCTGTACTAGAGAAGAAGACCAGAGGAGAAACCTAACCCAAAGGCTTACTCAAGAATTCCGTTCTGGGAATTACAACCGTAGGAATATGGGTTCTACCTCTGCACCTTTCTGCAAGGTCTGTAAGAAAAAAACATTTGGGAAAATGCTCCACTCTTTTCAATTTCTGCAAGATGCCAGGACACAAGGAAGAAGATTGCAGGAGAAAATCCAGTAATGGACTATGCTACAATTGTGGGGAAAAAGGTCACATTAAGACAAACTGTCCGAAATTGGCTCCAGCTGTGAACAACAAGAACACTAAAAATGCTAGAGCATTCGTTCTGACTGCAGATGAAGCCAAGATGATTCCAGACGTAATAGCTGGTACGTTTTTAGTTAATGATGTCTTTGCTAAGGTATTATTCGACTCTGGTGCAAACCAAAGTTTTATTAATACTTCGTTTTGCAAACTACTAAATCAGTCATTAACTAAACTACCACAAGAATGTCTAGTAGAGACAGCTCATGGAGAAACTGTTAGGATTTCTGAAATCTTGCAGGGAGCAAGAATAGAAATTTTAAATCAAAAGTTTATGGCAAACCTTTATCCCATGAATCTGACGGGATTTGATGTTGTATTAGGAATGGATTGGTTAATAGCCAAAAAAGCCAGTCTTTTATGTGATCAAAAGTCAATCCAAGTAAATTCACCAAAAGGTAAAACGATCACAATTAAAGGAGATAAGCCCTCTAGATCCACGAAATTCATCTCTGTGATGAAAACTGCAAGTTATATAAGAGAAGGTTCTATAGTGTATTTGATTTCCATAATCACTAACACTAAAGGAAAAGAACTAAAAGACATTCCAGTAGTGTCCCAGTTTTCAGATGTCTTTCCAAAAGAATTACCAGGACTACCACCGGATAGAGAAGTTGAATTCAGAATCCATCTGCTACCAGGAACAACACCAATTGCCAAAGCACCATACCGTTTGGCACCCGCAGAAATGCAGGAACTAAAGAAACAATTAGATGAATTGCTGGAAAAAGGATTTATACAACCAAGTTCGTCGCCGTGGGGAGCGCCAATATTATTCGTTAAAAAGAAGGACGGATCAATGTGTATGTGCATTGATTACCGTGAATTGAACAAAGTCACGATTAAGAATCGATACCCATTACCGAGAATCGATGATCTGTTCGATCAACTGCAAGGAGCTCGATTTTTCTCAAAAATCGATTTAAGGTCAGGATATCATCAATTAAAGGTATAGGAAGAGGATATTCCTAAGACCGCTTTCAGAACAAGGTATGGTCATTATGAATTTACTGTCATGCCATTTGGTTTAACCAATGCCCCAGCTGCATATATGGACATGATGAACCGAATATGTAAGCCATATTTGGATAAATTCATAATTTTCTTTATAGATGATATTCTAATTTATTCTAAGAGTAAAGAGGAACATGCAAAGCATTTGGACGCACTTCTAAGTTTATTAAGAAAGGAAAAGCTTTATGCTAAATTCTCAAAGTGCGAGTTTTGGTTAGAACATGCACAGTTTCTTGGACATTTAGTGAATCATGAAGGAATTCATGTAGATCCAACAAAAATCGAGGCAATTACCAAATGGAAAACCCCTGAATCACCAACTGATGTTAGAAGTTTCTTAGGATTGGCCGGTTACTATAGAAGATTTATTCGAGATTTTTCTAGAATAGCCATTCCTTTAACTAAGTTAACCTGTAAATCCATTAAGTTTGAATGGGGACCAAAACAAGAAGAAGCATTTAGAATTCTTAAGCAAAGATTAACTAATACACCCATACTCGCGTTACCAGAAGGAACTGGAGACTTTGTAGTCTATTGTGACGCTTCTAAGTTAGGTTATGGATGTGTATTAATGCAACGTCAAAAGGTTATAGATTACGCATCTAGACAACTTAAGAATCATGAAGAGAATTATTCAACCCATGATCTAGAGTTAGGAGCTATAATTTTTGCCCTTAAAATTTAGAGACATTACCTTTACGGTAGTAAGTTTACTATTTTCACAGATCATAAGAGTTTAAGGTATGTTTTCGGGCAAAAAGAGTTGAATATGAGACAAAGATGCTGGATGGAGATGCTTAGTGATTATGACTGTGATATCCAGTATCATGAAGGAAAAGCAAATGTAGTGGCAGATGCTTTAAGTCGAAAGTATCATGAAAAGCCAAAAAGGGTACGTTCTCTTAAATTAAATCTACAAGTAGATTTAAATGATCAGATAAGAGAAGCACACGAATCAGTAATCAAGGATGATACAGAAAAACTAAAAGGTATGATTAAAGAATTAGAACAAGGAACAGATGGAATTTGGAGATTCCATAAAAAGAGAATGTGGATACCTAAATTAGGAAACCTACGTCATAGTATATTAGAAGAAGCCCATAAGTCTAAGTATACGATGCATCCAGGGAATAATAAAATGTACCAGGATTTAAGGAAAAATTTCTGGTGGATAGGAATGAAGAAGGATATAGCAGCCTATGTTTCTAAATGTTTAACTTGTTCACAAGTTAAAGCTGAACACCAGAAACCCGCAGGTTTGTTACAACAATTAGAAATGCCAGTATGGAAATGGGAATTGATAACAATGGATTTTGTTACTAAATTACCCAAAACAAGGAAAGGTAATGATACAATCTGGGTGATTGTAGATAGACTAACTAAGTCAGCTCATTTCCTACCAATGAAGGAAACTTTCAGTATGGAACAACTAGCTAAATTATATGTAAATGAAATTGTTTCATTACATGGAATTCCTTTATCAATTGTTTCTGATAGAGATAGCCGATTTACCTCTCATTTTTGGTCAAGTTTCCAAAAAGCCATGGGAACCAAGTTGAATCTAAGCACAGCTTATCATCCTCAAACAGACGGATAAAGCGAAAGGACAATTCAGACAATGGAAGACATGCTTAGAGCTTGTGTAATTGATTTCGGAGGTAATTGGGACGATCACTTACCTTTAATAGAATTTTCTTATAATAATAGTTATCACACAAGTATCAATGCTGCACCATTCGAAGCACTTTATGGACGAAAGTGCCGAACCCCAGTCTGTTGGGCAGAAATTGGGGAGAAACAACTATCTGGACCTGAGATAGTACAAGAAACAACTGACAAGATCATTCAAGTCATTGAATGACTGAAAGCAGCAGGAGATCGACAGAAGAGCTATGCCGATAACCGACGCAAGCCATTAGAATTTCAAGTAGGAGATAAAGTATTGTTGAAAGTCTCTCATTGGAAAGGAGTAGTAAGATTCATCAAAAGAGGAAAGCCAAGTCCCAGGTATATTGGACATTTTGAGATTGTTAGAAGAATAGGACCTATAGCCTATCAGCTACAACTGCCAGAGGAAATGGCAGGAATACATAATGTGTTTCATGTATCTAACCTCAAAAAGTGTTTAGCTCATGGATCACTAGTAGTACCTCTTAAGGATATAGAGGTAAAAGAAAGGCCTCTACAGATCGAAGACAGGAAAGTCAAGAATCTCAAACACAAGAGATTAGTTCTGGTCAAAGTGAAGTGGGACTCCAAAAGAGGACCTGGGTACACATGGGAGCTTGAATCTGAAATGCAAAGGAAATATCCACACTTGTTCCAGTAGATCTCGAGGACGAGCTCTAAAACAAGGTGGGGAGGATATAACAATCCTAAATAAAACCAACACCCTCATAATTTTTCCGACACCCTAATATATATTAAATTATCCCAATATGTCCCAAAATACACCCCATACGCGAATACTGTCACACCCCGACCACGTAAAACAACAAATCGTGGCGGAAACGTCGGGGAGTGTTGTAACAGAATTATTGTTTCAAACCATGGATACAAAGAGTTTCGTTTTATTGAACATTAAACATTGTTTTAAAGTTAAACAAGCAAGTCAAACATAGTCTAGCATCGTTATTAAATCACTAAGGCCTCGTCCAGTCCTAAGTGAACATGCATCCTAGCAATCACATCAAGCAACTTCACCTGAAACATATGTAAAAACAAAGTCAGCAAAGAAATGCTGGCGAGTACATAGCTTTTGTGTGAGTATCAGATTCATGGCTCGTTTGTGTGTTGAAACACTTGTACAACTTTGTTAATTGATATTAGAAAACCTTGTTTTGTAAAATGTTTGTATTGTAAATGAATAACCAAGTCAAAATAGATTGGTCATAATTTATAAACCTCGATGCCATGAATCTTAACCCAAAACATATGTTTATGTAAACCAAATCATAAATCGTTCTAGTAATAAAACTCGTATGGTTTATATAGTTTCGTAAACATCGTTGTGTAACATCGTTTAACTCGTTCTCGTTATAGAACATCATTCATTTGTTTAAATCGTTCATAATCGTTCAATCGTTTAATATCATTCTCGTTCCAATCGTTCTTGTTTTAATTGTGAAAACAACTTTTGGTCGTCTTGCTAACAACATTCAAACCTTTGTGACTCGTCCATCGTTCAACTCGTTCTTGCATTAACAAACCTCCAAATGGTAAGTCAACAATCATCAGATTCAGTCGTTACCCACCTAACCCACACATAACCATGGGTCCGGTCTGATAACGGGATTTGTCAGATCCTATGGTACCATAACCTAATACTGGTCGGCTTGATCAATGCTAATGAATGTCATTCGTTATGTAATTACCACCAGCAAGTTCGTTCACATTATCGAAATCGTTATTAGTTTTGTATAAACCATCTCAATCGTTTTGAAACCATCGTTAGAATATTGAAATCGTTTTGATACATATGAATCACCCCAAAACAATCGAAAACAGTAAAAAGAGGGGATCTATGTACTCACCTTTGGGTGCGTTTTTATACACAATCCCTCAAATTGTTTATTCGTCCTAAATTAAATAAGAATGATTTAATAATCAAAAACCCATAAAAATACTGAAGTTTCTCCGACACTTAGAATTTTCACATAACTTTGAGTTTTCTCGAAAAGTTATTATTTTTGATTATTTTGGTGTATTTGTATATATGTACTCAAGCGTAACACACATAATCTTGTCAACACTAACACATGATCATACACATATTGTAAACACACATAGCACATTGTAACACATAAAATAACCCATGAACAACCCATTCTAGTGTATGTCGAAAAACACTTATTTTAGTGATTCGGTAACATTTTTGGGCGTCGGAAGTCACGTATGACTAACCAAACACCAAGTAACCTTATTATAAGTTAAAATACTTGTTTTTATATCAGAAATATTAGTTTGGTTACTGATCTAAAACAGTTTTGTAAAAGTCCTCCGAAAAGGCGATTTTTGACCGTTTTACCGCATAGTTTTGCATCAAACGTTACCCGAACCATCCCAAATAGAAACGACTTGAAATTTTAACACAACCCATGTTATTTACTGAATAAAATAATGGTTATACTCATGATAGTGCAGGTCTTAAACAAAGCACATAAATCATGCAATTTTCACATATTTTACCACTTTTTAAGCTATATGTACAACATGCAAAGCTATCAATCCTATGTCAAAGTTTCATGCCATTATAATACTTCAAATAATATTATTTTTAGTGTTTATAACCAGATCTAAAACAGTTTTTGTCATTTAACCATTTTTCATCACTTCTTGAGTTTTAAATCAACATATTTTCACATGTACAAGTGCCTAAAGCATACCATCATGGCAACATCATTTTTTTTATGAGTTTAAAAACATCAAATATGAGATTTATTCAGATTTATTTGCTGAAGTACTTTGCATTTAACATATCATATATAAATCACCAAATACTTGCATTTTTACCATCCTTCAAGAACATGTAACAATAAACAAGTACTTATAAAAAATAAAGCTTAAAACTCATACACCCATATATATATATATATATGTATGTATACGGTTATATATACATATATATACCACCACCATTTTTATTTGTTACAAGACCCATTTCATTTTAGATTTTTAAGTTTAGTGAAAATCCCAAGATTCAAGAGAAACTTCAAATCATCAAGAACAACCAAGAATCAAAGTATGATTTAAAAACAAATGTTACACCTTCAAGATTCAAGTAGGTTGTAGGATGAGATTTTGATGATAGGAAGCTTGTAATCACTTGACAACACCTTGGGAACACCTTAGATCTTCACACCAACTTGAAGGTTGCTAGAAAGGGACATGAACATGAAGAACAAGACTTGAAGTTATGAAGAAGATGAAGATGGAGGAGAGAGAGAGTTGGGACGGTTTGGGTGAGGGAGAGAGAGAGAGAGAGAGTGAGGTTGAGTGAATGATAATGTTGAGTGATCTTGTGGGATTATGTAGAGATTTCCAAGGTATGGAAGTGAAGGCATGTGTGACACTTGTCCACAAAGTTCTAATATGATACTTGCAATATTTCTCAAATATTTGGTGGGGTCCCTACAAGATATGACCGAAAATATCAAGGGGGGAGGGGCCAAGGTGTGAATTTTTATATAAATATGCTATATGTAGGCTAAAACGGGTGTTTAACTGGATACCGGGTATTTTATCTAGCGTTTAAACCCCGGTTTATGGCGTTCTAAATTATTTTTATTATTCTATAAAAATAATCTTGCTAAAATATTACTGAAATAAATTTCAGTTTCCGAGACTGGCTACATTGTCTGCGTTTTGCAGTAGAAGCACTGTGTCGCGCAGAAACACACGGTACGCGCTTAAACTTGAAAAATAACGTTTTTAGGCGTTTTAATTTATTTTTCAACACGGGCCTGATTAAAATAAGATTTTAATCATAACAGAATATTTTCAGGATTCAGATATTATCCGGGCGGTCACTAACGTTCGTTTCGCAGTGTTGTCGTAATTAGTACTTTAGTTCAAATAAACATGTTTTTGCCATACCGAATCCTTCGAAACTTATTTATAACTTATGTAAAGGATATTTAGGGTATGTTTAGCTTATGTCACAGTTCCGGAGTGTACGTCGCGTTAAACTCGTTTATGCACCAGTTTGCGTATAACCTTCCAGAAAGTGATTTAAAGCTTGAAATCGAAATCGAATTAAATTGTAAAAATCATTAAACACACTTGCACATATAATAATACCAAAGCACATTGTTTTATTGATAACTGACATTGTTTTACATTATACGGTGATTACAGAACACAGTTGTCACAGTCTCCCCTACTTTAGGAAATTTCATCCCGAAATTTTATTTAGATGAAACTTGTGAAAACAAATGCGGATATTTTGCCTTCATTTGGTCCTTACGTTCCCAAGTAAACTCTGGGCCATGTTTGGATTCCCAGCGAACTTTGACCAAATGAATCCGTTTGTTCTTCAATTGTTTGTATGTACGGTCCACTATCTCCACGGGTTTCTCGATAAAGTGCATTGTTTCATCAATTTGAATTTCGCCGAGAGGAATGTGAAGATCAGCATCAGCTAAACACTTTCGCAGATTTGACACGTGAAAAGTCGGATGAACATTTCCAAGCTCTGGAGGTAGCTCTAGTCGATAGGCAACCTTTCCAATTCTTTCAACAATCTTAAATGGTCCAACATATCGTGGTGCAAGTTTTCCTTTCTTTCCAAATCTCACCACCCCCTTCCAAGGTGATACCTTGAGTAGGACACGGTCTCCGATTTGAAATTCTAAGGGCTTGCGTCCCAAATCCGCATAATTCTTTTGACGGTTTCGAGCTGTCACAAGATTATCGCGAATTTTCTTGATTTTGTCTGTTGTTTCCAGAATGAGCTCAGGTCCAGTAAGCTGAGCTTCACCGATCTCATTCCAACACACAGGTGAACGACATTTTCGACCGTAGAGAGCTTCGAATGGTGCCATATTAATACTAGCATGATAACTGTTGTTGTAAGAGAACTCGATCAGTGGAAGATGAGAATTCCAATTACCACCAAAGTCTATCACGCATGCTCTAAGCATATCCTCCAAAGTTTGAATCATTCTCTCAGATTGACCATCTGTTTGGGGATAATAAGCAGTGCTTAGATTCAGTTAAGTTCCCAACGCAGATTGCATGGTCTTCCAAAAATGAGATGAAAATCGAGCATCACGATCGGAAATGATGTCTAAAGGAACACCATGTCATGATACAATCTCATCTACATAGATCTTGGCAAGCTTTTCAGCAGAGAAATCCTCACGGATTGGTAAGAAGTGAGCAGATTTTGTCAAACGATCAACTACAACCCAAATAGCATCGTGACCTTTAGACGTACGCGGTAATTTAGTAATGAGATCCATTACAATGTTCTCCCACTTCCAAACCGGTATCTCTGGTTGTACGAGCAAACCAGAAGGTCGTTGATGTTCGGCCTTGACTTTGAGACAAGTTAGGCATTTCGATACATACAAGGCAACATCCTTCTTCATACCAGGCCACCAGAACTGAGTACGAAGATCCTTGTACATTTTATCAGCACCAGGATTGATAGAATATCGAGACTTGTGAGATTCGTCCATTACCAAGGTGCGAAGATCGTCATGTTTCGGAATCCACAAACGATCCATGAAATAGAGTAAACCATCGTCTTTCCTTTCGAGTTTAAGCTCAAGTTGAAGCGGTAGCTCATTTTTCAATAAGCCTTTGATCACACAAGATCGTTGAGTTTGAAGAACACGAGATTGAATATCAGATAGAGTTCGAACAGAATAAAGCTTGACTCGTTCCTTTCGACTAAGCGCATCGGCCACGACATTCGCCTTACCAGGATGGTAGCGGATCTCGCAATCATAATCGTTCAAGAGTTCAACCCAACGTCATTGCCTCATGTTCAACTCCTTCTGATTGAGAATATGCTGGAGACTTTTGTGGTCTGTGAAAACCACACACTTCATTCCATAGAGGTAGTGTCTCCAGATTTTAAGCGCAAAAACCACAGCTCCTAACTCAAGATCATGAGTCGTATAGTTCTTCTCGTGAACTTTCAACTGTCTAGACGCATTAGCTATGACTTTACCTCGTTGCATAAGAACGCAACCAAGTCCTAGATTCGATGCGTCACAATAGACAACAAAATCATCGTTTCCCTCAGGTAGGGATAAAACAGGAGCATCACAGATCTTTCGTTTCAGCGTTTGGAACGCTTCTTCTTGCTTAGGTCCCCACTCAAAAGGCTTATTTTTCTGAGTCAAAGCAGTGAGTGGAACCGCGATCTTTGAAAAGTTAGAAATAAACCGTCGATAATAACCAGCAAGACCAAGAAAAGAACGAACTTCTGTAGGTGTCGTCGGTGTATTCCAATCCTTAATTGCAACAATCTTGGATGGGTCTACATGAATACCCTGCTCATTGACAATATGACCCAAGAACTGAACTTCTTTAAGCCAGAATTCACACTTGGAGAATTTAGCAAAAAGTTGTTCCTTCTTTAGGAGTTCCAATGTCAAACGAAGGTGTTGTTCGTGATCGGCTCGAGACTTTGAATAAATGAGAATATCGTCGATGAACACAATGATGAACTTATCTAAATAAGGTTTGCAAACCCTATTCATTAAGTCCATGAAGATAGCTGGGGCATTTGTCAAACCAAAAGGCATGACAGTGAACTCGTAGTGCCCATATCTTGTACGGAAAGCAGTTTTGGGAATATCTTCTTCGAGAATACGAAGTTGATGATACCCAGAACGCAGATCGACCTTGGAAAAACATGAAGTACCTTGCAGCTGGTCGAAGAGATCATCAATTCTAGGTAGGGGATATCGATTCTTGATGGTAAGCTTATTAAGCTCACGATAATCGATACACATTCGAAAAGATCCATCTTTCTTTTTCACAAAGAGAACAGGAGCTCCCCAAGGCGAATAGCTTGGACGGATGAATCCCTTATCAGAGAACTCTTGAAGTTGTTTCGATAACTCTTGCATCTCTGACGGTGCAAGACGATAAGGTGCTTTCGCAATCGGGTTGGCATTGGGTACAAGGTCAATATGAAACTCGACTTGACGAACTGGAGGCAAACCAGGCAGTTCATCGGGAAACACCTCTGGATAATCCCGAACAATCGGAATATCCTGAATACTCTTGCTCTTGCCTTTCTCCTCGGTGACATGTGCCAGGAAAGCAATATATCCTTTTTGCAAATATCTTTGGGCCTTTGTACACGACATAAGCTTCAATCTACCAGATGGCTTCTCGCCACGAACTTCCAGAACATCGCCAGATGGAAGAGGAATACGAACAATCTTATCGAAACAAACCACCTCAGCATGATGTTTGGTTAACCAATCCATCCCCACGATAATATCGAAACTCCCAAGTTGCATCGGCGTGAGGTCAATGGGAAAAATATGGTTATCAAGGTTTAACTGACAATCACGAATAACAGAATCAAGAACAAGAGGTTTACCAGTAGCAACTTCGACAGATAAGGGTTTCCTCAGTTTAGTTCTAGGTATCGCAAGCAAAGGTTCAAAAGATAGTGAAACAAAACTTCTATCGGCACCGGAATCAAAAAGAATAGATGCAGGTCGATTGTTAACAAGAAACGTACCATTAACCACTTCGTTGTCAGCCCTTGCTTCGATAGCATTCAGATTGTACGCTCGTCCACGAGCGGGATTCACATTTGCGTTGACATTCGCATTCGGGTTCGCATTAGCATTTGCGTTTGCATTCACTAGCCTTGGACAATTGTTGCGGAAGTGACCAAACTCTCCACAATTGAAACATGAACCCGGTGGGAATCTAGCAGCATTCCCCTAAACTGGAGCTTGATTCTGAACAATCTGATTCTGACCCGAACGACAGACGTTGGCCAGATGCCCAAACCTACCACACGTTGTGCATTGCCTACAAGCTTGTTGTGCAACATGATGACCGTTGCAGCGAGCACAATGAGGTGCAGTACCAGCATATGCTTTCTTCGCAGGCTGTTGAGCTGGTGGGTTCTGAGGGTTCTGAGCATTTTGTGCAGTTACTGCAAAATTCTGAGCACCCTTTCGCTTTCTTGACTTCTTCGATGACTCACCTTCTTTACCCTTACCCTTTTTCTTGTCCTTCCCAGAATCAGTCGCCTTCTTTTTATCTCCCTTGCGGGTGAGTTTACCCTTCCTGACTTGAGACTCTGTCAGGGTAGCAGACAACTCGATTGCTTGAAGAACAGTAGTAGGATTAACGCCAGTCACAATATCTTGAATGGAATCGGGTAAACCATCAATGTACCTCTCTATCGCTTTCTCCAACGGGGAAACCATAGTAGGACACAAAAGACTGAGCTCCTCAAATCGATCCGTATACGCACGGTGTTCTCCCCCGTCTTGTTTCAGATCGTCAAACTCTCGTTCCAAAGCTCGAATTTCGTGACGGGGACAGAACTCTCTCATCATGAGAGCTCGAATCTCTTCCCATGTTTGTGCCAACACCACTTCGGCACCCCTGTCGCGCATCACTCTGTTCCACCACGTAAGAGCACGCTTCTCAAACACACTTGATGCAAATTCAACCTTACGCCCATTCGGACATTGCACATGTCTGAATGTGTTCTCGATACTCTCGAACCATTGAAGGAGTGCAGTTGCTCCTTGTGACCCGGAAAACTTTAGCGGCTTAGCAGAATTGAAACTCTTGAAGTTACATTGTGCATTGTTATTATTGTTGTTGTACAACTCGTGGATTTGGGTCACAACGCCTGGAAGCACAGCAGCCATTTGCTGAGAGACAAGGGCTGCGAGTTCTTCAGCAGTAAAAGATTGTGCATCGCGTCAAGGAGGCATTGTCTAACAAGGAAACATGAGAATCGAGTGAGGTCGATAATTAGGAAAAACAAAAGAGGTATTGATAACAACGACAAAACATAAGGAAGACGATCATTTGTTTGTTACCTCGAACAAACAAACGACACGCAGTGACTAATCAAAGTAATGAATCAAAATAATGTATCGCGAAGACATGCTCGCCTATAAGTGAACACTCACCCCAAGAGTTCCTAGGTAAGAGTGACTGGTCTGATTATGTGGATTTGTACGAACACTCTAGCCTTAGACAGAAAACTCAGGGTACAGGCATTCACTCTTCCAGTTTGCACGTGTTCACATTATTTAGACCCAAACTTTGATGAGATTTTGAAAACTCAGAAGGCACTAAGCCAAAAATGAGTCAAACTGGAAGGGTTCAAAACCTTACAATAGAGGGTTCAAAACCTAGTAATCAATCATCCTAGAACGGATGATTAATTTTCGAAGCAGATTCGGATTTTGTTTTTAAAATTCTAAACGCAAAAATCAACTTGCGTTGGGGTCCTAGAAAGTTATAGTCTAGGTCAAAACATTACTAATAACCTAATTCTCTGTAACCATTGGCTCTGATACCAACTTCTTCTGTCACAACCCGACCACGTAAAACAACAAATCGTGGCGGAAACATCGGGGAGTGTTGTTACAGAATTATTGTTGCAAACCATGGATACAAAGAGTTTTGTTTTATTGAACATTAAACATTGTTTTAAAGTTAGACAAGCAAGTCAAACATAGTCTAGCATCGTTATTAAATCACTAAGGCCTCGTCCAGTCCTAAGTGAACATGCATCCTAGCAATCACATCAAGCAACTTCACCTGAAACATATGTAAAAACAAAGTCAGCAAAGAAATGCTGGTGAGTACATAGTTTTTGTGTGAGTATCAGATTCATGGCTCGTTTGTGTGTTGAAACACTTGTACAACTTTGTTAATTGATATTAGAAAACCTTGTTTTGTAAAATGTTTGTATTGTAAATGAATAACCAAGTCAAAATAGATTGGTCATAATTTATAAACCTCAATGCCATGAATCTTAACCCAAAACATTTGTTTATGTAAACCAAATCATAAATCGTTCTCGTAATAAAACTCGTATGGTTTATATAGTTTCGTAAACATCATTGTGTAACATCGTTTAACTCGTTCTCGTTATAGAACATCATTCATTTGTTTAAATCGTTCATAATCGTTCAATCGTTTAATATCATTCTCGTTCCAATCATTCTTGTTTTAATTGTGAAAACTACTTTTGGTCGTCTTGCTAACAACATTCAAACCTTTGTGACTCGTCCATCGTTCAACTCGTTCTTGCATTAACAAACCTCCAAAGGGTAAGTTAACAATCATCAGATTCAGTCTTTACCCACCTAACCCACACATAATCATGGGTCCGGTCTGATAACGGGATTTGTCAGATCCTATGGTACCATAACCTAATACTGGTCGGCTTGATCAATGCTAATGAATGTCATTCGTTATGTAATTATCACCAACAAGTTCGTTCACATTATCGAAATCGTTATTAGTTTTGTATAAACCATCTCAATCGTTTTGAAACCATCGTTAGAATATTGAAATCGTTTTGATACATATGAATCACCCCAAAACAATCGAAAACAGTAAAAAGAGGGGATCTATGTACTCACCTTTGGGTGCGTTTTTATACACAATCCTTCAAATTGTTTATTCATCCTAAATTAAATAAGAATGATTTAATAATCAAAAACCCATAAAAATACTGAAGTTTCTCCGACACTTAGAATTTTCACATAACTTCGAGTTTTCTCGAAAAGTTATTATTTTTGATTATTTTGGTGTATTTGTATATATGTACTCAAGCGTAACACACATAATCTTGTCAACACTAACACATGATCATACACATATTGTAAACACACATAGCACATTGTAACACATAAAATAACCCATGAACAACCCATTCTAGTGTATGTCGAAAAACACTTATTTTAGCGATTCGGTAACATTTTTGGGCGTCGGAAGTCACGTATGACTAACCAAACACCAAGTAACCTTATTATAAGTTAAAATACTTGTTTTTATATCAGAAATATTAGTTTGGTTACTGATCTAAAATAGTTTTGTAAAAGTCCTCCGAAAAAGCGATTTTTGACCGTTTTACCGCATAGTTTTGCATCAAACGTTACCCGAACCATCCCAAATCGAAACGACTTGAAATTTTAACACAACCCATGTTATTTACTGAATAAAATAATGGTTATACTCATGATAGTGCAGGTCTTAAACAAAGCACATAAATCATGCAATTTTCACATATTTTACCACTTTTTAAGCTATATGTACAACATGCAAAGCTATCAATCCTATGTCAAAGTTTCATGCCATTATAATACTTCAAATAATATTATTTTTAGTGTTTATAACCAGATCTAAAACAGTTTTTGTCATTTAACCATTTTTCATCACTTCTTGAGTTTTAAATCAACATATTTTCACATGTACAAGTGCCTAAAGCATACCATCATGGCAACATCATTTTTTTTATGAGTTTAAAAACATCAAATATGAGATTTATTCAGATTTATTTGCTGAAGTACTTTGCATTTAACATATCATACATAAATCACCAAATACTTGCATTTTTACCAAACATTCAAGAACATGTAACAACATAAACAAGTACTTATCAAAAATAAAGCTCAAAACTCATACACCCATATATATATATATATGTATACGGTTATACATACATATATATACCACCACCATTTTTATTTGTTACAAGACCCATTTCATTTTAGATTTTTAAGTTTAGTGAAAATCCCAAGATTCAAGAGAAACTTCAAATCATCAAGAACAACCAATAATCAAAGTATGATTTAAAAACAAATGTTACACCTTCAAGATTCAAGTAGGTTGTAGGATGAGATTTTGATGATAGGAAGCTTGTAATCACTTGACAACACCTTGGGAACACCTTAGATCTTCACACCAACTTGAAGGTTGCTAGAAAGGGACATGAACATGAAGAACAAGACTTGAAGTTATGAAGAAGATGAAGATGGAGGAGAGAGAGAGTTGGGACGGTTTGGGTGAGGGAGAGAGAGAGAGAGAGAGTGAGGTTGAGTGAATGATAATGTTGAGTGATCTTGTGGGATTATGTAGAGACTTCCAAGGTATGGAAGTGAAGGCATGTGTGACACTTGTCCACAAAGTTCTAATATGATACTTGCAATATTTCTCAAATATTTGGTGGGGTCCCTACAAGATATGACCGAAAATATCAAGGGGGGAGGGGCCAATGTGTGAATTTTTATATAAATATGCTATATGTAGGCTAAAACGGGTGTTTAACTGGATACCGGGTATTTTATCTAGCGTTTAAACCCCGGTTTATGGCGTTCTAAATTATTTTTATTATTCTATAAAAATAATCTTGCCAAAATATTACTGAAATAAATTTCAGTTTCCGAGACTGGCTACGTTGTCTGCGTTTTGCAGTAGAAGCACTGTGTCGCGCATAAACACACGGTACGCGCTTAAACTTGAAAAATACCGTTTTTAGGCGTTTTAATTTATTTTTCAACAAGGACCTGATTAAAATAAGATTTTAATCATAACAGAATATTTTCAGGATTCAGATATTATCCGGGCGGTCACTAACGTTCGTTTCGCAGTGTTGTCGTAATTAGTACTTTAGTTCAAATAAACATGTTTTTGCCATACCGAATCCTTCGAAACTTATTTCTAAGTTATGTAAAGGATATTTAGGGTATGTTTAGCTTACGTCACAGTTCCGGAGTGTACGTCGCGTTAAACTGATTGCGTTTATGCACCAGTTTGCGTATAACCTTTCAGAAAGTGATTTAAAGCTTGAAATCGAAATCGAATTAAATTGTAAAAATCATTAAACACAATTGCACATATAATAATACCAAAGCACATTGTTTTATTGATAACTGACATTGTTTTACATTATACGGTGATTACAGAACACAGTTGTCACAAATACGGGCCTCAAATATATTAAAAAGTATCAAAAATAAATAAAAATTGAAATCTTGGGCTGAGGCGGGCCGCGTAGACCCACCCCAACCCTTACGCGGGTGGTATAGAGGTTTAAAACCTGATTTCGTTGAATTTTAAGTTTAGGCGGGCCGCGTAAGCTAACCTTAACTCTTACGCTGGCCGCGTGAAATCAAGATAGTGGCGCAGCCCGGTGATGACACGTGTCATCATCGTGGCAAGTCTATGTGATGATCCGGACGAGCTACGCGTTGACCCAGCTTTGACGCGGGCCGCGTAAACCTTGGGCTTATGTCACGCGGGCCGCGAGAGACCCAGGTTCAACAACTATATAAGCAGGCCATCGGGTTTCATTCGGAATTCGCTCACGATCATTTCTCAATCTCAAATTCTGAATTATAGGTTTTATAAGCGGGTATTATACCCCCTAATTAGCGAAGTTCTACTCCGTTGTAAGTATTATAACCCCTGGATACGTATTAGATACGCTGCCCGATTGATCTAGGGTTCCGTAATGGCTGTCGTGGTTCTGCCCGACGTAGTCATTGGAATGCCGTCTCGGGGAGGGTATTGCTAATGTTAAAATGGGTTATTAATACTAACGCGTGTACATTTGTGTAAATTATAGATTTTCCCAGGAAACTCTTACGGAAAATCTAAGACAGCAATGTGAGTTGATCCACTTTTTGTAAACCTTTTGTTAATTGTTTTTACAAAACCTTAAATACTTTTCCATGCGAATAACAGTTATTGAGTATTTGTAAGAATACAATTATGATGAGTATGTTGGGGTTTTGTATACAAAATTTGTTACCACCTGGTCAAGGAGTAACATGTCCACAAGTCGGGTTCGACAGTACCATGGATGTTAATTGATATGTCTTGGAAACAAATATAATTGCGGGATCGCCCTCAATACTGTACAATGAGATTTTTATTTAAACTTGATTAAACTGGGATTCACTCACCAGTATTTTCCACTGGCAAATGTTTTTAAAACGCGTTTCAGGTAACAAACTGTGAAAGCCAAATAGAAGCCAGCTGGACAGCACTGAAGGCTTAGAAAAGTGACAATAAAGTTACCTAATAATAAAATAGATGTTTTTATTAAATAAAATAGGATTTATTCCTATGAAAAAGCATGTACTATGAACTTGGGTTAATCCCATATGTTTAATGTTATATAAATGGTGGTGTTTTACTCTGATAAACGTTTCCTAACTACGGTTCTGATGAAAAATTCCGCTGCCAAATTAGACAATACGTGATACCACCGAATCTGAGCTCGCGGCCGCCCGTTCCCGGGAATCTGGGATCGGGGGTTGCGACAATTACGCATGGTCTAATAATCTTAAACTAAAATCAAACATGCGTTTAAAATATTATTTACCAATATATCAAACTTTTTTTTATATATATTATCATGTTTTCTATAAATAAATGATACACGTTCATAGAAAGAAATAAAAAACAATATTATTTGGAAACATTTTTTATTAAAAGATGATGCATAGTGAAATATTTAAAAGATGATGCATTTCTTAGGAGTGTCGTATTTTAAATCAATGAGAATGTTGTTTAATGAGGAATCTTGAAATGTGATTTTTATTATATTCCTCTAATTCTATGTGACAGTAATTCTTACACGTCATGAAAGAAAAGACACAATTATAATAATTTGATTTTAGCTTGGTTAATATAACTATTCATTAAACTACTCAACTCAAACATGTCTCATTTAGTACATGGGCTACACAAAACACAATCTCTTTAATAAACATGTCTCATTTAGTACATGGGTTACTCAAACACAATCTCTTTAATAAACAGTTTACTTTACATATTAATTTGTTGAAATTTAAGGATTATTAAAATATTCTTATTTAACTTTTATAGGTGATTATTAAAAAGTGTTATCTTTTACAATTTCACACTTCTAAGATTTATCTAAAATAGAGGTTAGGGGGTACGGTGTGGCATGCGGCAAGGGGCGGCAAAACAGTTTGCCGATCGGCAAACACCGGCGCCGACATACTTTGCCGCTTCCAAGTTTGCCAAATCGGTGTTCGGTTACCGCTTCGGTGAAGGAAGTGTGTGTGTGTGGTGGGGTGGGGTCCATTCCTATCTCGACCAATCACACCTTTTTCCTTTTTTTTTAAAAAAAATAGTTTACCACTTCACCAAGTGTCTAAACCATTGCCAACACTTTTCACCAAAGTTTAAACATTTTTTACTGATTGACATGGCACGCTCTGATTGGTCGGTTTTTTGGTTTGCCACTCCAAAGTGTTTAACCACTCCCTACACCCTTACATACATTTATGAATTGGTTTTAAATTGATTGGTTTTCATCTAGTTCTGACAAGTTTATGAGTCTCACTTGAACCTTCCTATATCCTATATATGACATTAAGGGGTTGTTTGTTTACCTTTTAATGAGTCTTTTAGTGGTTCGGACATCTTACTGGTTCAGCACTTAATGGTTCAGACTGTTTGTTTTGCGGGCAGATGTCTGAATGGTTCAAACATTTGCCTCTGAATGGTTAAGCATTATAATGAGTCTGAATTGGTTAGACATTTGCCTCTGAACGGTTAAGTATTATATTGACTCTTAATGGTTCAGACATCTTACTGGTTTATCACTTAACCATTCAGAAATTGTTAAACAACCCCTAATTGTATTAGAATGCATATAACATTAATTGTATTAAAATGCATATTGTTGATACGTGTAACTTATTAAAATCATTATCTATAAATACGTATTGAAACCACTATCATTATCAATAAATATATGAAATAGTTTACATGTTTGCTTCATAACATATTGGGCGTATTTGAGATTTCTTTTAACTTCTAACTTATAACTTCTAAAAAGTCAAAAGTGAGAAGTTAGAATTTCTTATTTCTCATCTTCAAATCATAAAAGTCATTTTCTCAGAGTGGGATCCCTTTTAACTTCTAAGAAGTTAATAAGTCAAAAGTAGCTCCAAAATAAGCTAACCCAAACACCCACATTATGCTTAAAACAAACTTCAAACATGGTATGCTAATGCTTTGCTTGAGGATGAACTTACTTCTTTGCAAAATTACATGTACAACTTTACTTGTTTTTGTAACCAAAGGCATGGGTAAGACTTAAGAGGCTTAAAACTTACATATTACTTTCATATCGTTATAATGCATATTCTACAAAAGAGGCTTAAAATCTATATTAATGCATATTCTACAAATAAACCTCGATTTTTATATATTTGGGTCTTAATATATTGTTTTCCATGTATAGTATTAAGCTACCATTTAAGGTATTATTATATAAACTAAGGGTGAGTTTTATAGTAAACATTATTGTATTTGTGAACTGAGTGAACAAATCATAACCATTGATTTCAATCATCAAATCGTAAAATACACCAGTGTATTTTCATGATCAAATTATGGTCATTGATTTACACTTGTGTATTGATAATCAAAGGCTATGATTAGTTCATACAGTTCACTATTAAAGAGGTTGTTCATAAATGAACTTAACCGTATAAACTAATATGCGTATTTATTAATCTCATATATAATAATTAATAAATATTATTTTGGAACAAAAAAAGCTGCTAGCATGGCCACTTGGTGTGTGATGATAAGTTATCTTCTCGGATTAATCTTTAGATTCTTTGTATCCGAACAATGTAATTTACAAGCCACCATTACTAGATCGCATCTTGTACTCCATCCCCCACCACACACACATATGTGTATTATTTTATAATAACCTTATTATGTAACTTGAAGCATTTCAAACATTGTACGGCAGCTAGTTTAAATTATCTTATATTATCCTTTTCAGTCAATCAGAATATTTGACCTGATCGAACTAGATTATTATGTGCTTGGTGTATCGGGAGACACAACTGTTGGATCATCATCATACTCAATAAATATCACCAATAGCAAAGCTAAAGTAGGGTGTGAGAAGGGTAAGATGTAGACAATCTTACCTTTACCCCATAGAAATAGAGAGACTGCTTTCAGTGAGACCCCGACTCGATGGTAGTTTTGCATGAAACATTGGACATAAGACACATAACACTCGGCAATTAAGACAAATGCCAATTAGTGCATGTACTCTCTTGTCTTTCGGCTATCAACGCCACCACATGATGCATAATTAACCATCCCCTCTTTTAACAATATTTTCACGAAATTGGTAAAATAACGTTAAAATTAGTGTACTTTCACTTTTGCTCTCCGAACGCCTACACATATATACATCATATGAGCATACCGCAAATGGAACGTAAAAACCCGGAAAAAATATAACAAAGATTTTTTTTTGGTGTTATCTATTGTTTGATACTCGTAATTTTTTTATGTGTAAACATAGGATTAGTGGGTCTCGTTCATCAGTTATCACACATATTCAAAAAGTGACTCGAGTAAAAAAAAATAAAGGGTATGTGTCACACCCCCAAAATCCACACGCGGAGTATCACCGCCTGGAGGCGTGACTGACCAGGATCAAGCCACCAATCATATTGAACATTGCAAGTAATAAATATAATTAAATCCAACAATACGAAAGGTGTTCAAAACAAAACATAGTTAAGTGTTTAGCGGAAGCATAAATGTGAAAACCCAACATAAGTATTATGTTCGAAATGTTATAATGTTTTTAACATGGCACCCACTGTCCATGTCCCACAACGACTGCGCCTCCCTGTGCAAGCTCCATGAGTACCTATCGACCTGCAAGGCATGTAACAACGAGTCAACAACAAAGTTGAGCGAGTTCACAGTGGTTTTTCAGTTATAGAGTTCGTTTCAGAATTCGTAAGTTTGTTTCATAATTACGTGTTACCCTGTATCCTTATTTCCCAAATCTCTACGATATTTAGTGGGGGCTTCCCATGTTGTATTTTACTAGACTAGTTGTATCTATAGGTGTCCTTCCCAATCCGAGGACAGTGATAAGTATGAGATTACGTAGGTTTTACGTAAGTGCCCTTCCCAATCCGAGGACAGTGATACGTAGCGAGTACGTAGGTTTAGCGCTGGCGTCCTTCCCAATCCGAGGACAGTGATAAGTATGAGATTACGTAGGTTTTACGTAAGTGCCCTTCCCAATCCGAGGACAGTGGTAAGTATGAGTTTACGTAGGTTTTACGTAAGTGCCCTTCCCAATCCGAGGACAGTGGTACGTATTCTAGTAGAGGTAAATGTACAAGTTCTGTCGTAGTTATTCAATCCCATTCCCAGCCCACCGGGAATCCCATGCCTTAGAAGTGTGAACTCACATTGGTTTGCTCGGTATGCTAAACTATGTGCTCACAAATAATCAGGCAAGTCCTATAGTTATGCACGCATACACAATCAGTTTAAGTTCGTAAAGATTCACATGCAATCTATGTCACAAAGTGTGTTTGGCAGTTAACATCATGCATCACATAGACAATTAATCACATTCATGTGATTCATGCTCCACATAAATGTCCCCCACAATTTATTCTAACATAATTATTCTCTAACATACTTGACAGAGTTAACAGGCTTAACAAGGTTAACATACTTAACAAGGTTACATAATTTAACAGAGTTAATAGGTTTAATAGAGTTAATAAACTTTAACAGAGTTAATCAACTTAACTTAACAGATTTAACGAACTAACAGAGTTAACAAAATACAGATTTAACATACGAGTTACGGATCATTAGCCCAAAAACCCTTGGGTGACGAAATCACTTTGGACGAAAACCCCAGGCGACGAAATCCAAGGGTTTTCGTCAGGTTTAGGGTGTGACGAAAACACTTAGTGTTTTCGTCTGAATCCTGTGATTTCGTTGGTGCAATACATGTTCATCAATAACCATTACACATTCCAGGAACCCTAATCATCGTCTAACATTTACATCGATTATAACAACCTTTTGATCAACCTGATCTATTCATACAATCACCTAATTTATTCATCCATCAATCATCAATACAATCTGAATCGTCATTCAAGTGTCATGTAAACAAAATCATTATTCAGTTCAACAATTAACATATATACATACATCAACCAGTCGATTAGCATGACATATCACATAATCGGATTCCTGATCACATTAATATCATTCAGATCTCTCAAGACTATGCATTCGATCCTATCAAATCCTAGAACCCTAAGTTGATATCATGTTTCGCATACAGTTACATAATCAATTAATCAAGTATATCGAAATCAAGAACAAAACGTGTAAATCACTAACCCAAGCAGAAAAGACAATAAACCAGTCAATGCAAAAGGTTCCAAAGGTCTCACGGTTGCCGTCGCACACAAAGGTAGAGGAAAAGGAGGTGAGAGGTGGTTAGGGTTGTTGCCGGTTACAAGTTCACGCAAAGGTTGAGGCAAAGATATAATTGATCGCTACTGGGCCAAAGGCCCACTTTGATTTCGTTGGCCATAGTTGACGAAAACACTAAGGTGTTTTCCAAATACGTAGTTCTGAGATCGTGGTACATCTTATCCGAACCAGGATGTACCGAGTAACGAGACTTATGTGCTTCATCCATCACCAGCTCGCGTAAGTTTCCATAGTGTGGGCCCAAATGCGTCCTGTTACGTAGTAGGCGCCGTCTTCCTTTTGTTCTAACCGCTGCCTTGAGCCGCGCAGGGCTTTAGCCGTGACGTTTTCTGGTTTCAATGCTTCAACCTGAGCATCTCGTATCTGTGTAGGAAGACTAGACTGAATGGTAAGTTGTAATGCTCGCACGCGCTTAGGCGTAGTGTCCTTTCGACTGAGGGCGTCGGCCACAACATTGGCTTTGCCCGGATGGTACTTGATGGCACATTCGTAATCATTCAATAGCTCGACCCATCGACGTTGTCGCATGTTCAACTCCTTTTGCTTGAAGATATGCTCGAGACTCCTGTGATCGGTGTAGATGGTGCACTAGGTACCGTACAGGTAATGTCTCCATATCTTAAGTGCGAAAATAACATCTCTTAGCTCCAGATCGTGTGTGGTGTAATTTCTTTCGTGAATCTTAAGTTGGCGCGAGGCGTAAGCAATGACTTTATCCCGTTTCATCAATACACAGCCAAGACCTTGGATTGACGCGTCACAATAAACCACAAAATCGTCTGTGCCCTCTGGCAATGAGAGAATAGGTGCGCTACAAAGTCTACTCTTCAAATGTTGGAACGCTGATTCTTGAGCATCACCCCAACGATAGGTGACACCCTTTTGAGTCAATAGAGTAAGCGGCTGTGTAACGCCTCGCTTATTTGTACTTTCCTTTTATAGCAAGTCTTGTTAGTGTTTCTATTTTTGGAAACTTTGTATTCTTGTAATCGTTCTATCTTTGTAATCGTTGTAAAATCCGAGACTTGGATCATTAATGAAACTCGTATTTTGTTAAATACATGTCATACACACTTTATACAAGCTCATACATTCAATTTCGTGGAACAATTGACACTTATTCGTAATTCTTGGAAACTTTGTGCTAAACTTGTAAATACATGAAACTTATGCATAAAACGTGTTTGAACGTGAAACAACACTTGATTTCGATGCTCATACAATTAATCATACTTGGTTTATACTCCTCATACTTAAATGTACCTCAAACTATGCCTTGGTGGCAAGAATGGTCCTTAAAAGCCCTAAAATCACCAAATAAACAAGTCTGGGGGCCAAATTGTAAATTTTGAAACTTAAACTCGGATCAGAAGTGGCGGGCGGCCCGCCTGAGCTTACCCTTATCTTGTAAGCGGGCCGCATGGCCTTCTGTTTCGCAGAAAAATAACTCAGCTGCTGATCTACGCGATTTTGGCACAAAATCCCAACATCTAACCTCACCCAATCACCTCTAAACACCTCCAATCACCACCAACCTCTTCCACTATAAATACAACCCTTCTCCACACCATTTTATACTTTCACAACTCAAAACATCTCACAAATTCACTCTCAAAATCTCTTGCAAACTCAGAATTCGGGCAGATTCATACACTTGCACTAAAGTGAGTATAACTTGCTCATTTCTTAACGAAATCACCCGATTCTTCTTCCTACTTGCTTGGATAATCATAGGGTATGATTCCTTGACTTCTCCTTGGAGAAATCAGACCTGGAAATCCCCTGAAATGATCCAAAAACTTTCTGTTTTGATCTATGTTCTTTCAAACTTGTTTAAACATCATCAAACTTGTGTCTAACACATCTCATACCTATGTCCCAATGCTTACAACCTCTTCCATGGTTGGTTAGGCTTAAAAACAAGGTTGAGACACTTGAAATCAGAGGATTAAACCTCAAATACTTTCTGTTTTGTTAGGGTATTTAACCCACAAATCATGTCAAGCTTAGATCTTGATGAATGAGTGATTATGGAACAACTTGGGTTGTCCTACATACAATCCTCGCATGATTTGATGATTTCTTATAGATTAGATTAATTATATTATTGTACTAAATCCTAGTTCGTGACCCTCCTTGGTTGTTTTTACATCAAGTGAAGTGGTGAACATACAAGGGGTTCCTAAACGGAAGCTAGTTCTTCCTACCCCATACTTGACATCCATGACTACTCGAGGTGCCTAAATGAAGATTCTAATCTTCTACCTCCTACATGAATTATTGGACTAAGTTATATGTAATACTTAACCTATATATGTACATACATTCATTCGAACCTCTTAATATTGAACTTGTGTTTATATGTTAAGAATAGTAGAATATCATCTAAGACTTTAAAACCATGGTATGATTCTAATGGGTATACTACCCATGAAATACAAAATAACCCTAGTGGTTACATAGTGTCATACAAAGGTTACTAAGTAAAAGATGATTATTTTCGTATCATATTTTATACTTTGTGCTATGTTAAACTCTGAAATTTATAATCTTCCGTTAACGCCAAACTCACACACCTATGTTTCCTCATGTAGAAGGACTAGGTGCTCCAAGCTAATCCATCCACCAACTCACTCGCGGGATTTCAAGTAGGAAAGCTTGCAACCACCGTGAGTATACTCGTATTTTCCCCTTTTTACTTTTACCACTTTTGGGGTGTAACATGTTTACTTATCAACAACTTACACATGAACATTTTGCTTAAACACATGAACATTCCTATAACATGCTTGTATACGTGATTGCTTGATACTTTAAACTTGGGTGAAACTTTATGTGTTGAACTTATCATTAACTTCGTACGAGCCTAACCGTGACATATGTAGCGCTATAGGATTGACGACCCGCCGCCCGTAACTTGTGGTTATGTCATGAGCATCTTGCGTCTCTTTTGGTTTGATATGTTAGACACATGCCATATTTATTGTTTATCTTGAATCACATGCTTGCTATGAGGAATTGTTTAAAACTTATCTTTTGCTATGTACGTACCAAACTTGTATACTCGCCATTGCTTTTGCATTGAATTGTATTTTAAACATGTTACAGGTTGATGATGACGATGCTATGAAAAGAAGTAGCGTTGATGCCTAGATACACATATAGACGTTTAGGTTTAAAATGTTGTATCAAATTTTGCTTATGTTGTTATGTATTACTTTTGGAACTTGTTGTTATTTGAGTTTATGTAATGTTGACAATTTGAAGTTATGAAATGAAATGGGAATTATTTAAATATTGTCACAAATAGTGTTATGATGTCTCAAGCAATCTTCACACTTCGTCTCATCCCGATGTTTCCGCCATTGGTTGGGGTGTGACAGGCTGTGCAATCTTCGAGAAGTCTTTGATGAACCTTCTGTAGTAGCCCGCCAAACCCAAGAATTGGCGGATTTCTGTTGGTGTACGCGGTGCAGGCCAGTTCTTGATCGAGTCGACTTTGGATGGATCAACGTGAATTCCATTCCCGTTTACCAGATGGCCTAAGAAATGGACTTCTCGAAGCCAGAAGTCGCATTTGGAAAACTTGGCATAAAGTTGCTCTGTTCGAAGAAGTTCCAAAATAAGTCGCAAATGCTGCTCGTGTTCCTCCTGACTCTTAGAGTAGATCAGGATGTCGTCAATAAATACGATAACGAACTTATCCAGGTAAGGCTTGCACACTCTGTTCATAAGATCCATGAAGACTGCAGGCGCGTTAGTCAATCCAAAAGGCATAACCAGGAACTCGTAATGCCCATAACGAGTCCTGAATGTTGTCTTAGAGATATCCTCATCTCGGACTCTTAGTTGATGATAGCCTGACCTCAGGTCAATCTTCGAATAGTAGCTCGACCCTTGCAGCTGATCGAACAAGTCATCAATGCGTGGAAGAGGATAGCGATTCTTCACGATCACCTTGTTGAGTTCACGGTAATCGATACACATCCTGAAGGTACCGTCTTTCTTCTTCACAAATAATACTGGAGCTCCCCAGGGCGAAGAGCTAGGACGAATGAAACCCTTATCCAAGAGTTCTTGCAATTGTTTGGACAGTTCTTCCAGTTCGGTTGGAGCTAAGCGATAAGGTGCTCGAGCTATGGGCGCTGCTCTAGGAGCTAGCTCGATTTGGAATTAGACCTGGCGATGAGGCGGTAGGCCTGGTAATTCCTCAGGAAACACTTGAGGAAAATCGCGTACAACTGGAATATCCTCTATCTTCTTCTCTTTCGTTGATGCGTCAGTAACAAGTGCTAAAATAGCGGTGTGGCCGTTTCGCAAACACTTCTGGGCCTTAAGAAATGAGATGATGCCCACCACAGCACCACTATTGTCGCCTTGAATTTCGAGAGGTTCTTTACCAGAACGGGGAATACGAACAATCTTCTCTTTGCATAGGATCTCTGCTTGCTGTTGGGATAACCAATCCATCCCAACGACGATATCGAAACTACCAAGAACTATAGGAATAAGGTTGAGGGAGAAGGTCTGACCAGCTAAGATGAGATTACAACCCTTAACTACGTGTGTGGCCTCTAAACTTTTACCATTTGCTAGCTCTACCATGTGCTTGGTGTTCATAAGTGTTGGTGTGCGCTTGAGCATTTGACTAACTTTTAGAGACACATAACTGGTATTGGCACCCGAATCAAATAAAACAGTAACATAAAAGTCGTCGAGAAGGAACTTACCCATCACTACGTTAGGATCATTCCTTGCGTCACCCTGACCCAGCACGAACACTCGACCCCTGGCACCGTTGTCATTATTGTTTCCCCCATTGTTGCCCCCATTATTGTTCCCGTTTCCTTGGTTCTGATTCTGATTCTGATTTAACTGCAGGCAGTGTCTCTTGAAGTGACCTTCAGCACCACACTGATAGCATCCCCTGTTGCCCTGTTGCTGTTGCTGATTCTACGGTGCTTGCTGTTGCTGCTGACGATTCTGATTTGAAGGCCATGAGCTCCTGCAATCCTTGGCTTCATGACCCATCTTGAGACACCTCTGACAACGTCCCATATTGCACTGACCACTGTGGTGCCTGTTGCATTTGTTGCACTTTGGGTGGTTTCCTCGATATCCACCCTGCCCTTGACTACCAGAAGATTGCTGAGCAGGACTCTGGTAGTCATCAATCTTTCGTTGCTGCGCCTGGGACTGAACTGTAGTCGAACGGCCCCTTCAGTGCCACGGTAAGTACTAGGATGACAGTCCATAAAAGTTTTGAAGGTACATGCAGGAGGCTGAGCATGTTGACCTGTCGTGCGTGTAAGAAGAGACAATGTTAAGCACAAGTGTTGGTTTATGAGGGTAGGATCTAAAGATCCTAGAGTGAGTTGGGACTGTAGGGTATACCTCCTGCTTGAGCGGCTGCTAGTGCCGCAGCAACTTGTTGGTTAATCAAAGCCGTCAACTGGGCTTGAGTCATGTTAACGCGTCCACTCATGATCTTCATATCAAACGAAACATGGGTGAGAAAGGTTCGCGAAAATGCGATGACCGAAGAGAGTAAGCACACAAGTGTTTTCAAACAATAGTTGTTACGTTTATCTAAGCACACCATGAGCAAAGTTCTATGTAACTAGAAAGTAGGCAATATAAACATAAATCATATCACCTATAGTGTTGAGTTTTGCACGTGGAGCAAAGCGTCGTTGTGGATCGTTGAGCACTGTTCAGGTTATAGTCTGGTTTTAACAAAACTTTTTCCCCTTATTAAAACCAAGTTCACTATAACCAATGGCTATGATACCAATCTGTCACACCCCCAAAATCCACACGCGGAGTATCACCGCTTGGAGGCGTGACTGACCAGGATCAAGCCACCAATCATATTGAACATTGCAAGTAATAAATATAATTAAATCCAACAATACGAAAGGTGTTCAAAACAAAACATAGTTAAGTGTTTAGCGGAATCAAAAATGTGAAAACCCAACATAAGTATTATGTTCGAAATGTTATAATGTTTTTAACATGGCACCCACTGTCCATGTCCCACAACGACTGCGCCTCCCTGTGCAAGCTCCATGAGTACCTATCGACCTGCAAGGCATGTAACAACGAGTCAACAACAAAGTTGAGCGAGTTCACAGTGGTTTTTCAGTTATAGAGTTCGTTTCAGAATTCGTAAGTTTGTTTCATAATCACGTGTTACCCTGTATCCTTATTTCCCAAATCTTTATGATATTTAGTGGGGGCTTCCCATGTTGTATTTTACTAGACTAGTTGTATCTATAGGTGTCCTTCCCAATCCGAGGACAGTGATAAGTATGAGATTACGTAGGTTTTACGTAAGTGCCCTTCCCAATCCGAGGACAGTGGTACGTAGCGAGTACGTAGGTTTAGCGCTGGCGTCCTTCCCAATCTGAGGACAGTGATAAGTATGAGATTACGTAGGTTTTACGTAAGTGCCCTTCCCAATCCGAGGACAGTGGTAAGTATGAGTTTACGTAGGTTTTACGTAAGTGCCCTTCCCAATCCGAGGACAGTGGTACGTAGTCTAGTAGTGGTAAATGTACAAGTTCTGTCGTAGTTATTCAATCCCATTCTCAGCCCACCGGGAATCCCATGCCTTAGAAGTGTGAACTCACCTTGGTTTGCTCGGTATGCTAAACTATGTGCTCACAAATAATCAGTCAAGTCCTATAGTTATACACGTATACACAATCAGTTTAAGTTCGTAAAGATTCACATGCAATCTATGTCACAAAGTGTGTTTGGCAGTTAACATCATGCATCACATAGACAATTAATCACATTCATGTGATTCATGCTCCACATAAATGTCCCCCACAATTTATTCTAACATGATTATTCTCTAACATACTTGACAGAGTTAACAGGCTTAACAAGGTTAACATACTTAACAAGGTTACATAATTTAACAGAGTTAATAGGTTTAACAGAGTTAATAAACTTTAACAGAGTTAATCAACTTAACTTAACAGATTTAGCGAACTAACAGAGTTAACAAAATACAGATTTAACATACGAGTTACGGATCATTAGCCCAAAAACCCTTGGGTGACGAAATCACTTTGGACGAAAACCCCAGGCGACGAAATCCAAGGGTTTTCGTCAGGTTTAGGGTGTGACGAAAACACTTAGTGTTTTCGTCTGAATCCTGTGATTTCGTTGGTGCAATACATGTTCATCAATAATCATTACACATTCCAGGAACCCTAATCATCGTCTAACATTTACATCAATTATAACAACCTTTTGATCAACCTGATCTATTCATACAATCACCTAATTTATTCATCCATCAATCATCAATACAATCTGAATCGTCATTCAAGTGTCATGTAAACAGAATCATTATTCAGTTCAACAATTAACATATATACATACATCAACCAGTCGATTAGCATGACATATCACATAATCAGATTCCTGATCACATTAATATCATTCAGATCTTTCAAGACTATGCATTCGATCCTATCAAATCCTAGAACCCTAAGTTGATATCATGTTTCGCATACAGTTACATAATCAATTAATCAAGTATATCGAAATCAAGAACAAAACGTGTAAATCACTAACCCAAGCAGAAAAGACAATAAACCAGTCAATGCAAAAGGTTCCAAAGGTCTCACGGTTGCCGTCGCACACAAGGGTAGAGGAAAAGGAGGTGAGAGGTGGTTAGGGTTGTTGCCGGTTACAAGTTCACGCAAAGGTTGAGGCAAAGATATAATTGATCGCTACTGGGCCAAAGGCCCACTTTGATTTCGCTGGCCATAGTTGATGAAAACACTAAGGTGTTTTCGTGAGGAAGGTGTTTTCGGATGGGGGTGTTTTCGGCCAAGGTTCCCATATTTTAGTAAGTATACCACATTATTCATACTAAACATATATCAACAACACACCCATATTGCACATCATTTATATATATAAAACATACTTATTTTGCACATCCAATGTATATATATATATATATAAAAGAAAACACACTTTGCAAAGAAGTATTGAGTTAGGTCGAGTAGAGACCTTGAAAACTCGGGTTGTCAAAGTATGCTACTGGTTTGGTATGTTAACTTAAGAACAAAATTAACACATTATATTTGTATTAGAGTAAACTGCCAAAATGGTCCATAAGGTTCAGTTATTTTTACCATTTTAGTCTAAAACTCAAACTTTTGGAATCTAGGTTCCTATGGTCAATTTTGTTGTCATTTTCATTCAAAATCAAAATCTGGTAAGATTTTTCAGTTAATAACCAGTTTTTTTTTGTCTTTTTCCTCCATTTTAACGAAGGACAAAATAGTTTTTTAATGTTTTAATATAACAAATTAAAAACATCTGACCATTTTGCCCTTCATTAAAAGAGAAGAAAAAAACAAAAAAAATTGGATGTTAAATGAAAAGTCTGACTAGATTTTTATTTTGGATGAAAATGACAACAAAATTCAAACCATAGAGACCCAGATTCAAAAGGTTTGAAAAGGATCAATGGCGGCCAAACTTTTACAAGTTGGTATTAATCAACAGATGCAAAAAGATCAATCATTCAAGAAACTTAAAACCCATTTCAGATTACCATATCCCATCCATAAACATTCAAAATAACAAGTTAAAAACACGAGAAACTCATAATATTCTGTAAAGATTTGCTAATTTGACTTATGTAACTGGTCAAACATGTAAGATGATCATCAACAAAACAACAACAAGATCAACCATTGATGAAATCTTAATCAAGAACACAACATATATTATCATAAGAAAGACCTGCGAATCATCTTTACATTCTACCTTATAAGCTTGTTGATTTAATATATTAATCTTACATCAGCAACCTTTAGTTCTGTACCTCTATTTCCCATGAATCATCATGCTTCAATCTTAAAAATTGAATATTTTATTCTTTAACCAAGGATCTTGATCAGCTGTGGGATTCCCTTGAGGGTTATGGTGGGGCTATGAGATTGCAACAAGAAATCTTAAACAAATAACCACCACCACCAAATTCAGCCACCGTCACAACCAAATTCAGCCACCGCCACCACCGAATCCAGCGGTTACCACCACCAAATTCAGCCACCGTCACCACCAAATTCGATGTGCAGATGGTGATTTGATCGGTGAAACCTAGGGTTAGGGTTACGAAACACACCAAATTTGATGTCCGACGACCCTCCGTTTTGTGCTCCACTTCTGCTTTGCAAACTACCAGAGGCGGCAGCGCACCGCCTTTCCCGTCGATGTGTCACCAGCAACAAAGGTTGCAGCTCTGGCAAGTTCGTTTTTCCGGGCTGATCCAGTAGGGTTTTTGGTGATGGGGCGCTGGTGATGGGTGGTGTGGGTTGTGGTTATTATGAGTGGCGGTTTGTGGTGGATATAGTTGACGGTGGTGTTGAGTTGTAGAGGGTGGATGTTGCAGTGATGGATGTTGCAGGTGAAAGGTAGGTTTGAGTGAGTGAGAAAGAGAGAGAGAGGGAGAGGGGTTGAGGTAGCAGATGAGGGGTGGGTCTATATGTGTGATATTTTTACCTTTTTATTGTTTGATTTTTAACCATAAAAAAGATTAACTGAAATGACATTAATACCCTCACATGCAATGCATGTGAGGGCAGCTAACCAATAAAACCAAACGGTGTTAGTGGTAAAGATTGAACCTGTAGCAAAAAATGAATATAAAGGTTGACTTTTGCCGATTTCATAGTGAAAGGTATAAAGTGCAGTTGGAGGCAAATATAAATGTTGTTTTCTGCAATTTTGTCTTATAGTTAATACATGTGTCTCAAAATAGTTTGTTCATTTGTTCTCCTTAACATAGTCTTAATAGTTAACACACATGTGTCACAAAATAAATAAAAGATTTGACCGCATATACAATGTGAAAAAAAAGGTTTGATTCTTTAAAAAAGTTATAATTTGATCAATAAAAATACAATAATATAATCTTGTGTCAGACATTTATAAAGGAATAATTGGATTATTTCTGTTTTTGAGAATAAGCCAAAAAAAAAAAAAAAAAAAAAAGGGGAGGAAAGTGCACAAATTTTCAAGTGAATATCATAAAAAGGCGGTGAAACCGTGAAGGGTAGAGGGGCGCAAGGCAAAAGGCAAATTGGGTAAAAATGTCTTAAATGCCCCCACCCTCATTTACGCCACTCATCACCATTCCACCTCTTCTCTTCATTTACCATGAAAATGATTGCCCTAAATCCTTGGATGGTAGTTAACGCCTTAACGGCACTATATTGTGTGGGGACTAACTTAACGGTTACTTATAATATATCACGGCTGTGAATGTATATGTATACACAAGTTCGGGTTAGTTATGAATGGAACATAGTGGTAACGGTTACTTATAATATACTATGGGTTTGTTTATATAACACGATGACATGCATCTATAAAATACGAAGATTTTGCTTTGTTCTACACCTGTAACGGATCTATAAAATCATCATAGGGGTAACGTTTAAGAATGCTTTGTTCTACACCAGTAGCGGATCTATAAAATCTTCATAGGGGTAACGTTTAAGAAAAAGAGGTAACGAAATTGAAAATACGTCAAATTGGTTACTTATGATATATCGTCTACGTTTGTGGATTTTCGACTACACAACGGACCTCAGACAAAATCTTTTAGTTAGGGGTTTAGTCTAAACGAGTTCGGATCAAATTCAAGTTAAATCCATAAGTGCCTTTAGCTAAGTGTATCGTGTTCGGGTGACTGGCGTTACGTGAGTTGACGCGTCTAACCTGTTTAGTCAAATACTTATTATGTTTGATTTTTTAAAGACATCTAACAAATACCAAATCTTATAAACTAAATTTTATGTAAACGAGTTGTGTTTATGTCCAACCATTAATGTCCATGTCTTGTTCGGGGTCATATACCTGGCATTATTTTTGGGTTCGTGTCAATTTTTGGAGTTCATGTTAAATTTGATCCGCCAACTACAGGGGAAGGGGTGCCCTGCCCAGACTCGTCGGTTGGTGACGGTGTTCATATTCTCTCTCTCTCCATACACACAACTCTCTCTAGTCTCTATCTCTCCTACCTTCATATTTAACCTTGCGGCTTGAACAAAAAACAACCCTTACCCGTCGGTTGGCGGCCGTGTGTGCCTGCGGGTAAGGGTACCCGAAGCCACTACCCTAAACGCCCCGTCCCCCTTACAAACAAGATTCTGCCATTCCAAAAAGAAAGTCACGAACACGATTCATTTAACCACCCAATTAAGCACCGTGAGGACCCTGTGAAACTAACCCGACCCGAACGGTCAATACACACACTACACAACTGCACAAGTCAAACCGAAACCCCTGTGCTCAACTGCTCATCGGTATCTTAACCCACACCCATCCTTTCGGACCCTGTCACGTGTTTCACTCTCATTGGCCCATACTCAAAGCATCCAATGAATTACTTTTTCTCTCTATAAGGGGGGACGGGGTGGTCCGTGATACCACCCCATCACGCGTTAAACCTCCACGTAACACCGCCGCCGCAAAAAAAAAAACGCGTTATTTTTGTAACTCGTTACCCCTATTACGCGTTAAAGATTGTTGCCATTCTGACATCCTTTTTGTCCTTTAGCAATTTAATTGCAATGTTTGGTCTGCGCATGGGGGGTTATCTGTTTGACACCTGCATGTGGTGGTGTGTGACACCTACACGTGTGTTTCATGAAAGAGAAAGGGGGCGAAACATTTATTTAATGTGAGGGTATTTGTTGGTTGGAGGGAAATTGTTGGGTGTGGTGGTGAGTGATGACCACCCCGCCTAAAAAAGGTTGTGAGTGATGGAAAAAATGGTTGATGACATGGCGGAACTTGATTGGTGCTTGTGAGTGATAGATTTTATCACTAGTTAACCACCCCGTCCCCCCTAAAACCAAACGACGCCGCTTCACTTTTCTCTCATCCATCATCATCCCACACTCCCGCAGTTCAAAATGGCGCCAAAACCTGCAACTTCTCCGGCGGTTTTCGCCATTTTCACTCTCCTCCTCATCTTCTCGGCCTCCGTCACCGCACATGACTACTCCGATGCACTCCGGAAATGCATTCTGTTCTTCGAAGGTCAACGTTCCGGCAGACTTCCGCCGGATCAGCGCGTCACGTGGCGGAGTCATTCCGCCATGCACGACGGAGCTTCCGCCGGAGTAAGTAACTGTTTACGTTTTCTATCGTATTTTACGTGTATCTAAACCGTTTTAACAAAATGTAGGTTTAGTTTTGACGTTTTACTCGTTTATTAACTGATAATCTTCGTTTAGGTCAAAATCGTGCGTGTATTCATGATTTGAATGAGTTTTTTCTGTGAGTTTTGGTGTTACAGAGGTGCAATTGTGCGTCTGATTTTGTTTTTGTTTAGTAGTTTATAAAATGCATCTAATCGTTTACCGAAATGTAGGTTTACTTTTGACGTTTTAAGCGTTTGTTAACTGATAATCTTCGTTTTAGGTCAAAATCGTGCGTTCATGAAAATATGCTTTTTCTGTGAAATTCTGTAGTGCAGTCGTCTAGTTGTGCGTTTCATTCGGATTTTCTGCAACATTTTATCATCTGATAAGCTTCGTTTATGTCAAAATTACGAGTTCATAGTTTAAGTCTGTTTTTCTGTAAGTTCTGGTATTACAGAGGTGCATTTGTGTGCATTTATTTCTGTTTCTGTACAATTTTCATCATTTGATTAGCTTCGTTAGGTTAAAATCTCGAGTTCATTATTCAAACGTGTGTTTTCCTCTGAGTTTTGGTATTACATAAGTGCATTTGTGCGTTTGATCTTTTTTCTCTTCAAGCTTTTATCATCCGATAAGCTTCGTTTAGGTTATAATCACGAGTTCATAATCTAAATCTGTTTTTTACCTATAAATTTCGGTATCACAGAGGTGCATTTGTGCTTTTTCGTTCTGTTTTTGTTTGATATTTTCGTTCAAAACCTCACAAACAAAAACCTTATAGGTCGATCTAAGAGGCGGATACTACGACGCCGGAGACAACATAAAGTTCAACTTCCCAATGGCGTTCACAACAACAATGTTAGCATGGAGCGTAATCGATTTCGGTCGATTAATGGGCGCAGAGCTTGGAAACGCAATTAGGGCAGTGAAATGGGGAACAGATTACTTACTAAAAGCAACTGCCACAGACGGCGTCGTTTACGTTCAAGTTGGGGATCCTCTTTCGGACCATAACTGTTGGGAGAGGCCGGAGGATATGGATACTTTGCGGACGGTGTATAAGGTTGATCGGAACCACCCTGGGTCTGAGGTGGCAGGGGAGACTGCTGCTGCTTTGGCCGCTGCTTCGATTGTTTTCCGGTCACGTGATCCTGTGTACTCTAGGATTCTTCTTAACCGTGCTGTTAAGGTGCGTTTTTATTTTTGGCAGTTTGTTACAAGGGTAAAGTAACGGTTCATATGGTTTTCATACGTGTCAATTAGTTACTTGGTTTGTTTGTTACGTTATTAAATGTGGTCTTAGGGCATGTTTGGGTAAGCTTTTTGAAACAACTTATCGACTTATTGGCTTTTTAAAAAGTGATAAGCTCTAAAATGATGTTTGGCAAAGAGGGTGTATGTGAGGGGAAAAAGCCAATAAGTCAATAAGTCACAAAATCCTGACTTTTCCAAGAAGCTAATAAGTCAATAAGTTGTTTTAAAAAGCTTACCCAAACATGCCCTTATTATTTCTTGAAAGTAAAGGTAAAGTAATCTATAAACGCAAAAGCCTTTAAACACCTCGAGGTCTTGGGTTCAAGGTCAAGTCACACAAATAACATGAGTAAAGAAATTTATCGGTCAGAAAAAAGCAATTATATTAACTTAGTTATATTAAATTAACCGGAACTAGGATATACGCAATAAGTTCGGCTCGTATATTAAAAAATTGTCTCGAATTGTTAACTATGTTTTTGAGGAGTGTCAAACCAGGTTGGCCGGGTTGGGGACATGAAAAGCCAATCGGTTTGATGGTTTACTTTTGGTGGTTTGAACTATATATATACATTTTTTTCAAAATCATTGGTTTTTATCAAAAAGTTTATAATGTTAAAAAGTGAGTCTTGATGAGTACATATTATGAAAATGAATGATATAAATAACAAAGGTTAAAATGCTAGTTCGGATTCATTGTCGGTTCGAAGTTAAACCTGGCCGGACTGTGAAACTGCCGAACCTGCCTAAGAGAATTGTGAATTGAGACGTTTAGATATCAAACCGACTAAACTGGCGGATTTGTGTTGGTTTGAACTAATCGGTTTTCAATGGTTTATGAACACACCTTTCAGAAATATCTAATAAAACATTAGATTACATTTAATTTATATAAGAAGATTTTCTTAGATTTGAAAAAGGTATTGAGGATCTTTTTTGGGTTGAGAAGCAACATATTTTATTTTAAACAGTACAAAAATAATTACTATGAAACTTATGTTTTGTATTTTCACTATTTAATTAATGGAAAATTGGTTTTTAATAAACCAACATTTGCCCCATTGGTAAATAATAATCCTACCTACGTAATTGGTATACAATAATCCTACCTATCAACATGTTGGTGCTCAATGAACTTCCGTTAATTTTTTTTAACTGAAGTTAGTTTTTAAGTTTTATTTATTACACAAACAGTCCCTGTAGTTATAATTTACTAGTTTTAACTATTTTGTAAAACAAAAAAACGTCAAGGGCCATGTAATTAAATTTTGTAAAATAGTTAAAACTAGTAAATTACAACTACAGGGACTGTTTGTGTAATAAATAAAACTTAAAAACTAACTTCAGTTAAAAATAATTAACGAAAGTTCATTGAGTACCAACATGTTGATAGGTAGGATTATTGTATACCAATTACGTAGGTAGGATTATTATTTACCAATTGGGCAAATGTTGGTTTATTAAAAACCAATTTTCCTTAATTAATTAATTCAATGAGACATAGTATTATGAGGACGAATAGTGAAAGTTACTTTTAAAAAAGACAAATCTTATGTCTAATGTGACACTTTATTCACATGGGATGCCATTTATTAAAATTCCGTTAACTAACTTCCTTTTAAAGCTAAAAGCATTACATTCTTGTTACACAATTGATTGCTTAGTGTTTTCCATGTGTTTTCACTGTTTTAAGGCTAATGCAGCTTTTACACCTTGGTCAAGGATACAAATCAACTTTTTATAATGTTACGCTGTGAATAATACACACATACTCACATGCGCCTAATCAAAGTTCTGTTTTAAGGTTTTTTCGTACATTTTATACGAGACTGAGACTAACAATGGTACAATAAAGGATGATAGAATAAAAGTGTGCTTATCAGTCAATGTAATGTGTGATTGTGTCAATCTTTAAATTGGTATTTTTTTTTCAAAAAGTATATAATCTAATATGATTTTTTGACACTCATTTATAGCAATTGGGCCCCAAAGTGATATGGCCGAAGTTGGACATATTCCTGTTATCTTTAACGCTTTCCAAAGCAATTTTACATACCCTTCATTTACTTTGATCTTTGATAGGTTTTCCGGTTTGCTGACACTTACAGAGGTGCATATAGCGATTACTTGAGCTCTGCTGTTTGCCCTTTTTACTGTGACAACAATGGCTACGAGGTATTATTTTATAGGAATAAGTAGTAATTTATATGAATTTAATATATTAAAATAGTATTTATGCCATTACATTTATAAACAGTAATTGATGTCAAGTAAATAAAATCACGCAAGTAGTCATTTGACCAAACTTGATTACCGTCCTTGAGTTTCAACTTGATCTTTACAAATGATTACATTCAACCAAAATACGTCACTTGTCCCAAAATTATCAAATTTTGTGCCATTGGTGCAAAAAATGGACGTGTGACTGTTCTTTTTTTTTTTAATGTTTTGTTTCTGGTCTAACGGTTGCCAAACATTTTTCTAAACAAATTGGTGTAAATCTTGGCAAGATTTGCGCCAAGTGCCCCATGTTCAGTTGTGATTGTGTTTTTCATGCCACAGAAATGTGTAACGGTCAAAATGATATCTTAAAAATAAAGTTGATCGATGTTTTAGTAAACAAGTTTGGTCAATCTGATATAGTTTAAGAAAATATGTCGACGGATATTTTGATAATATAATTTTGCTCCAAGTTAGGCTTTAACTCTCTATCTGTGATCGCGTAGTTAGGTTGTAATTAGCTTTTTTTTTTGTTATAAAACAATACTGTGTAATTCGAGGGGTTACAAATTATGAACGCCGTAATTGGATACATGTCATCTTTTTATTGATTTATAAGTGACCGTGTGACATCGATACATGTTGCATTGTCATTTTTGCAAAATCAAGCGACTATGCATGAATTATACACATCAAGAGACTATGATTAAATTTGGATTATTATATTTTTATTTTTATTTTTAGTATGCAACATTTTTTAACGGGTTCATTTTATCAGGATGAATTGTTATGGGCAGCAGCATGGTTACAAAAAGCATCAAGAAGACGGCAATATAGGGAGTACATAGTACGAAATCAGGTCATCTTGAGGGCAGGAGACACCATTAATGAATTTGGGTGGGATAACAAACATGCTGGCATCAATGTTCTTATTTCAAAGGTATGCACAATAGTACGTTTTGTTTTTTTTACCTTTACAGTCATAAACATATAAATCTAAAAAAATTTCTTTTATTAGTTTTATCCATTACTTTTCTCATATATTCAGTTTTGTAAATTCCAAAGCGTATCTACTACATACCGGAATATATAATAAAAATACAACATATGTCCATTATATTAATATACCACAAATGTAAGTATTGGGAGAAAACCCGGGAAACTCCCATGTACAATTTTTTTTGCAATTCAGAAAGGGGTGGCGGCGCAGCTTGTTGCCCGTCTACCTTCTGTTGTGATGTAACTTGGCAAGATATTAGTCGTATGCAATATATAATCTCATTTAAGGGAAAAAAAATTAACACATGTAATATTATGTAAGGGTTTTGAAAAAAATCAAAAAAGCGTCGAGCCAATGTTTTTCAAAAAAAGTTTATGTACATATGTAACAATTGAGTTACGCAGTGTTACACAATTTTTTTTAAATGAATCGGCGCTTTTTTGAAAAAAAAACAAGTTTCTGTTTAACGCGAGTGTTAGATATGTTACATAAAAACTTTTTTTTAAACATTGGCTTGGCACCTTTTTTTATTTATTTATTTTTTTGCTCAAAACTTTTTAAAAATATGTATAATACATGTGTTTTTTTTTTCAAAAAAATTGTTATGCAGGAGTTTACAAGGTTTTCTCCCTAACTATATGTTTTCAATATATCTCCCCGTATACCACAAATCGATTATTCTCATAACTAGTTATTTTCCGTCCGCGCGTTGCGGCGGGACCCAATGACTACAAAAGGCGTGTCAGCAACAGCAAACAGATACCGAATATCAAAACATAAATAAAATGACGTGGTAAGGATAGTCACTCCATCATAAAAAAACGATTTTAAATAACCTAATATACAATAATAGGACCCACACGTCCTACACGTTGGAAATTCGGTTGTTTTCAGTTCAGTTATTACGGTGCTAACACGTTAAAATATGGATGAGCTCGGTACCGGTAACGGCAGCGAAAGTACCGATCCGGAAAATCATCGAAATTAGGTACCGGCACCGAAAATGCTCGGTACAATACGGTATGGTATTTGAAGGTAAAAATCAATAAATACAGGTATTGTGCTAGACCGGTGTCGAACCGAAAGTAACGATTCTGAAAACGCCAAAAGGTGGGTACCAAATTGGTACCGAAAATGATTTGGTATAGTAAATTTGGTACCGATACGATACCGGTTCGTTTACAGGATTTGATACGATTTGCTCATCAATATTCTAAATATCCAAATTAATTTTACATTCTACAATTTATTCATTACAGAAAAATACAAAAAAGAAAGCAAAATAAGTTGTGTATATAAAACCTCATTCAAACGAAATACAGTTTACTTACTGTGTGTACGAAAAGTAATTTAAACGGTGCAATTATTTGCATTACTGCGTTGCTACAGGATTTGATGAGCTCGGTACCAACCGGTACCGAAAATACCGTTACCGAAATCCCCAAAAGTGGGTACCGGTACCGAATATACCTAGTATGGTACGGTTCGGTACCGGTCGGTACTGGTACGGCACCGGTATTTGAGGGTAAAAACCGGTGAATACCTGTGCAGAACCGGTACCGAAAATACACCAGTTTGGTAAATTTGAAACCGGTACCTATACCCGTTACCATTTGTTCATCTATTAATGATGTGTTCTAATTTTAATTTAAAAAATAAATAATAAATTAGTTTTATTTTTATCATATAATATAGATTTTCAAGTAAGATTATTGAATTTATTTATTAGAATTAGTGAGAATACAACCTTGAAGTTTGAAACAATCTGGACTTTGATTTTCTTTTTTCTAATTTATGACTGATCTTATCAAATGCCTTGTCTTATGTATGTGGCTCGATATTCCTCTTCTGTGTCTATTCTAATATTTGATATACTCCATAACACCTTTGTGTCAGCTAGTCACATGGTTGTTTAGTTTCTATGGTGTAAATCATGTTTATTTCTAAAGTTAAAAACACAAGCGGGCCTCATTCCCAAGTGGGTTCTTCCCCATTTTCACTCAATAATCGGTCATGTTGTCAAAAAGTAGATTTTGCTTGCCTGTCACTTGTTACATCTTAGTTCAATCCAATATCATCAGGTTCATTGAATAGATGTTACTCACAAACCATCAACGTATTTTGGGTGCATTGGGTGTAGATGAGGTGAAAATTTCAGAGTTAGTACTGTTCAAATAGCTCAAAAATAACTCCTCCTACTTAACTAGTAATTAATTGAGACGAGGCGAGCGAGCTCGTTTCGCTTGCTCAAGTTAAGTAGGCCATGTAAGAAGCTAACTTTTATATCTATCTATCTATCTATCTATTCAGGAATATTTACAATTTTTTTTTGAAATTTTAAAGATAAGCAAGCTGGCTTGTCAAGCCATGAGCTGCATTGAGATTTATCCTAGCCAAGCTTAAGATCAAATATCAGCTCGTCAAGAGTTTTCAAGCCACGGGCTGCCTTGAGATTTATCCTAGCCAACCTTAAGCTCAAATATCAGCTCGTCAAGAGTTTCAAGCCGAGCTGAGCTGGCTTGTTTAGCTTTGAGCCCGAGCTAAAGCTGGCTCAACTTGCTTGTTAAGCAACCATAACCACAGCTAAGCATTCTTGGGTGGAAGTAGTGGTGCAAACGAGCCGAGCCGAGTCTGAGCTCGACCAGGCTCGAGCTCAAGCTCGATTAACTTATGAGAGCTCGAGCTCGGCTTGTTGGTAGTTTCTTAAGCTCGAGCTCGGCTAGTTTATTGTCTATTAATTAATATATTCAACAAAAATAATACAAGTAATACACTCATTTAGGCTCGTGGACTCGATAAATAAAGCTTTTTAGGTTCGGGCTAACAACTTTAAATAAGGGGTAATTAAATATACGACTAGTCTTTTATTTGCATTTTTACAATTTTTTATTTTTTATTTTTTATTTTTTTTAAATCAAGAGTGAAATATTATTCCAAATTAGCAAATTACAAACAAGTGGTAGGAAAACGGGCAACAAGCTGCGCCGCAACCCCCTTTTGAATTGCAAAACCAATCCTACTAAAGACGAAACGACCCTTAAAGGTTGAGAGATTACTATTCACAACCTGTTGGACCCTGTTTAGAAATTCCACAGCCTCTGGGGCTAGGGAACCAAATGTATCACATGCTAGGCTTGAGATCGGGCTCGATAAATAAACAAACATTATTTTAGGCTCAAGCTCGGCTCGTTTTGACCTTTTTTCGAGCCGATCTCGAGCAGCTCGCGAGCTGCTTGGCTTGTTTGCACCCCTAGGTGGAAGCAATGCAAGATGAGTTGGGAAGTTTTCACTCGAGTACCTAAATACAAATTCATGTGCTACTTATGCATTGGTTGTGGATAAGGGAACTCTACATATAAACATGCTTAGGTGGGACCAATCTTAATGTGACCATTTCTAAACCATTTATCTATGATCCAGAAACATAATAATAACTAACAAGTTGATTACCCTCAAAAGCTATGACAAATACAACTTTCTAGTTCTCAAATCATCAAATGCCATAATATGCATTTAGACAAATTAAGAAATGTGGGTCTATTGGTCTAGTTTCTTTATACAATAAGACCATGTCCTTGATCAAGAAACAGTGTCCTCTATATGCAACAAATGCAGGGACTACATCTATTAGGTCTTTACTCTCAAATAGAATGGACTCATGCAATAGTTATGTACCCCCTTCAATGTTTAGGTTTCTGAGAGTAATGTGGTGGGACCCATCTATGGCCAGTAGTTTTCTGCAACAATGCATGTGCATAAAGGCAATGAAAGGGGCAACAGGATTGTAGTGACACTTCACACTTCCTTTCTAGTTTCCATACTTTATGGATAGATGTAATTAGTATACCTTCATAAAGCTTAGGCAGATAGTGACCTCACTTCAATTTGATATGAAAAATCATCCATTTTTGTTTTATTTTATGTGACCAAAAGCATCATTAAAAGTTTAGTTTTATAAGTTTGATATGTCAATATGAAACTTTTACTGTATTTCTATGTGCATTTTGCTATATGATATTGCTATACAGTACACACACACAAATATCGTATAGGGGTATGCGTTTATGACGCGGCCCAAGGCATGTAAGGGTGTGAATATGTTATTTTTGTCCTTGAGGTTTGGCCAGTTTTGCCACTTTCGTCCAAATGTTTGTTAACAAGTAAAAATGGCAAGATTTCAAACCTTATGGATCTAGATTCGGAAAAACAAACCTTTGAATGAAAGTCGCAAAACTGGCCAAACCTCACGGACGAAAATGACATTTTACTTGAATTTATAACACGATACAAAGACACAACACAAACCTAACATGAAATCTGTATGTTTATGTTAGTTTAAACATGTTCATGTCAATTCGGGTTGAACATGTGAACACGACCCATTTAACACTAATGTTATGTGAACAATTAATAATTCTGGTGTATACACATTTGTACAGGAAGTATTGATGGGAAAATCGCCCAATTTAAAATCATTCCAGGACAACGCCGATGCTTTCATATGCTCGATATTGCCTGGAACCGCACATCTTCAAGTTCAATACTCCCCAGGTTTTTTTTTCCTTCTTTTGACCCGAACTGGTTTTGAGATCATTTCTGAAATTTTGATTTGGTGATATATAATCAGGTGGATTAATATTTAAGGCTGGAGGAAGTAATATGCAACATGTGACTTCATTGTCTTTCCTACTGTTAGCCTATTCCAACTACCTAAGTCACGCCAATCGCGTTGTGCCATGTGGCGATAAAACAGCTTCCCCTGCTCTTCTCAAAAGTTTGGCCAGACGTCAGGTTAGTTAAAACTTAAACTCTATTTTTATATAAACATTTCTATAAAAATCTAAAAATTAGTTTTTTTAAGAAAATGAAAATAAAAGGAATTTTATGATGGAATTTATGGTAAAAAGTAGTTTTTTTAAAGAAAATGAAAATAAATGGAATTTTATGATGGAATTATGGATTTGATTGAGGCGTCATGGGTGCTTTGAAATTATCCATTAATATCGGGCCCATTCACATGACATGGGTTGTTGCCAGATGGATGGCTGCAATTAATTCCGGGCCCATTTTGAATTTAGACTATTTTCTAACGTTTTACACAAACATTCCCTTGAGTCATAATGTTTTCTAACGTTTTACACAAACATTCCCTTGAGTCATGGCCCATGGGCCTCCTTTGGACCGCCCCTCATAATGAATTGACTGCTTCCATCAAATCAAACTCATCTGTTTGCTGTTCTGTTCGACCGGTTTGACAAAAAATCTGGACCAAACCGTTAGCTATGGTTTCAAGAAACAACAAACCATAGCGGTTGTGTGAGCCGCCGGCCAGACCGGTTCCTTGTATTGGTTTGATGGTCTGAACTATTTAAATTGATAAAGATGGTTCATGATTATAATTTTAATATATATAGGGTCCACTGGGGAACACTAAAAAAGTGGAGAACCATCTATTTAATATGTTAAAAATCATTTTTAAACGTTTTTTTCGGAACTTTTGCGTATAAATAAATGTAGAAACTTTTTTAATAAAAAAATTAAAAACTAAAAATATAAAAATAATTGTTTAAAAACAGTAAAAAAGTTTTTTTTTTACAAAAATGATTTTTTATTGGAATAGTTTCTACACATCTTTATATGCAAAAGCTTTGAAAAAGATTTTGAATTTTTTTTAGCATTTTAAATTGGATTTTTATGATTTATTTAACATGTTAAATGCACCTTTCTCCGGTTCCCCATTTTTTCATGTTATTTATTTATATTTATAATGACACACGTGAATAGTAAATTTTAGATGGCCGGATCATTGAAATCGAAGGTTCCAACTTTCAAACCGGACTGAACCTTTATACCATCAAACATTAAAAACTGAATTGTTTGAATCTCAAACCGGCTAAAGTAGTCTGGTTTAACTGTTTAACACCACTAGTATATCGTGCATGAAAACTTGTACTATCCGTTCTAAATTACTATACGTTTGTTGTTTGATTCATAGGTGAACTATATTCTAGGAGATAATCCGATGAGAATGTCGTATATGGTAGGATACGGTCCACGATACCCACAAAGGATTCACCACAGGGGTAGCTCGCTACCCTCGGTTAGAGTCCATCCAGCCCACATAGGCTGCCAGGCTGGGTCCCGTTACTTCTTTAGCCCAGACCCAAACCCAAACGTACTGGTTGGAGCCGTAGTCGGTGGGCCCAACACCACTGACGCCTTTCCCGACTCTAGACCCTTCTTTCAAGAAACGGAGCCAACGACGTATATAAACGCACCATTGGTGGGACTATTGGGCTACTTTGCAGCCCATCCTTGATTTAAAAAGTTGTTCAATTGGTAGTGGTGCGCAAATTGGTCACCCTGCCTTACCCTTATTATTCGCCGTTATTAGTGTTGATTTCCAAATGGAAAAGTTGCAATTGTATCTAAATATTATTATTCAATCTATGATATCCGACATGGCATGTTGTGTTCCTTATTTTAAAAGTAAAGTTCCCGTAATTAAGGGAACATTATATGACTAAAATCTTTGTTGTAACTTGTAATATACGGGTCAATCATTAAAAGATGCAATTTGTCTAATTTGGTTTTAACTTGTATATATGAAGTAATTATATTAAACATGGTGATTGAGGGCAAAAGGTTGTTTGGAAGGATGACAACAGATAAAGAGATTTTTTGTATTTCTTTTATTCATATATATATATATATATATATATATATATATATATATATATGTATATATATATAGAGAGAGAGAAAGAGAGAGGCTGGTTATTGTACAAATTGCCTTAACATACGAAGCATACGAGATTCGGTATCAACATGCGAAAACAAGATAACTCTGAAAAAGAAATGGAAAAACTTAAAAATAGATTACTCTAACGAATGACACGTATTGCATATTAATTTTTTTTTAATTATATAGTATACATTAAAAACATACTAAAATAGTACAATATACAACGATGACTAGTTTTTGTATAGTTTTTTTTAAGTACATGTGAAAGTGTATTCAAACATTGAAGTTTTTTTTTTTTCAAAGTAACAATTAATGGACTATTTGTTTAGTTCTTAATGGTTCAGGTCTCTTACTGATTCAACACTTAATTGTTCAAACTATTTGTTTCGCGAGCAGATGTCTAAATGATTCAGACATTTGTCTCTGAATGGTTAAGCATTATATTGAGTCTAAATGATTAAAACTCTTATCTAAATTGATCACACATTTGCCTCTAAACGGTTAAGCATTATTTAGGCTCTTAACGGTTCAGACCTCTTACTGGTTCAACACTTAATGGTTCAGACCTCTTATTAGTTCAGCGCTTACCCGTTCAGAAGTTGCTAAACAGTTTTTAAGTTAAATTTATAAGTTTTCTAATGAGACAACATAAAGTGTTGGGTGGATCCACCTTAGGAAAATCCCATACGCACACATAAGTTTTCTGATGAGACGACATAAAGTTTTGGGTGGATCCACCTTAGGAAATGCCCATACCCACATCATGTGGTGGAGTTTGATCAAAAGTTTCGAGGGGGCGTAAAGTGATAAGCTCGGAAGCACGGAAACGGCTACTAGGTGCCGTCTCCCGTCCCGGGGACTGCATGGGGACGGAAACGGCACGGGGACGCCGTGGAAACGTTTCCGGCAGGCTGGGGACGGCATGGATACGCGTTGAAGATGGGGACGGATTATGGGGACGGCATGGATACGTTTCCGCCTCCTATTGAAACAAACCAAGTGACGTTCAAGTTTCCAAACCCTACAGGATCCTCTTCTTCTTCGGTTCTTCTTCAGCCGATCCTCTTCTTCTTCGGTTCTTCTTCAGTTTACATTGTGGGATTATGTGGAAAAAATAGAAAAGCAAGGTGATAAACAATGTGTCCAGGAAGAAGGTGAAGGAAGAAGGGGGAAGAAACTAGAAAGAGCGGCGTATGGGTGTGTGTAGGGTTTTTTTGGTTTAAATAAGTTTAATTATTTCAACATTTAACCCCTCTATTTTTACTAGTGTATATTTAAACACTAAAACTTGTAGTTTTCTACATAAAAAGTGTAAAAGTAGTTTATGTATTTAAACATTTAACCCCCTCCATCTTCACTAGTTTACATTTGGTCCTTAAACTTATAAACTTATCTATACATCTACATAAAAAGTATAAATTAACATTATATTTACATAAATATAACTATTTTGTGGTTTTGTGTTACGTTATCTTTAATATATATTTATTTTTTTATATGTTTTTATTCCCGTACCCGTCCCGTCCCCGCTTCTTAAATTTTTTAGTTTTGCCGTTTCCCGTTCCCGTACCCGTCCCCGTACCCCGTTCCCGTACCCGTCCCAGTGCAACATAGGTGATAAGACCCAATTTTTTTTTCCTATCGTTATGTTTCGGGTCGGGTTGGCTATTCGATTCAAGTCGGGTCAAATAATAATAGTTCCAAATAAAACAAAGTGTATATTTACCAAACTACTCATCATTTATATACAAAGTTTATAAATATTTAGGATATACAATTTAGGAAAAATAATCGGGGGGCGATCCTATATAATTTTAAAATTTTCGGACGAAAAATCGAAACTTATACACTTCTAATGGAAACATTGGGGTGGGCGGGTACACCCCCAGGCACCCGCTATACTTCGCCCCTGCCCACATGGAAGGTCGGGATCGTAGCGTGGCGCGCTGATGGGGTACGGTACTAAACCCGACCCGAGCGGTCGGATTGCCGTTACGTATTGCTTTTATATTAATTATTTATTATTGTTTCTACTAACCCAACCGCGAGGCCCAACGCGATGTAGTTTACACTACTTTGGGTCGGGGCTTGTAGAGATAACCCCTAACTGGGCCTGGCCCATTGAGGTTAGGGGAGGCCCATATCCCTCTATATAAAGAGGTCTTCACCTCTTGAATGAGAGGGGCATATGGAGCCGCCACACTTTTTGTAGCTGGAAACAGGAGAATCTTCTCCTACCGGCAATCTCTACAACTCCACTTTCTTCTCTTCTCCATTGCAGATCTAGGTTCAAGAGGAAGAACAAGAGGTGATTCTTTACCCTCATGTAGAACGCGGTCCAGTCATCCCGGCAGTGAACCCGTGTTTCTTCATTGGCGCCCACCGGTTCAAAATCAAAATCCCAGAATCACAACTGGTCTCCTCCTCCTCAGATCTCAGATCTGTTTTGTTTAAAGTTACACATGGTTCTTGATGAAAAACTCCACCTCGATGGGGTTCTTGGAAGTTTTATGTGGGTTGTTCATGACCCGTTATGCTGGGGCCAAGATACCAGATTTGCTCTCTTTCTGTTGGAGCTGATGTCGGCCTGTTCTGTTGGGGCTCAAGGCTTACATCATCAGTTCTGTTAGGGTCCAAACCTGAGATCCGTGTTCTTTGGGTCGAAATCTCGATTTACGGTTTTATAACCGTCAAATAGTTGCATTCACCAAGACACGATAAAGAGTGTTTTTTCATATCGGTACTCTTCTTACTCTTTCTTTTTGATTACTTGTGATGCAACATGGGAGTCCACCCCTATTTTCGTTTTCCCAATCATCATAATGGCAAGTAAGAAGACTAAATAATTCTTTTAAAAAAAGAAAAAGGGAATCTACTCTTATACAGCTTTTTGACAATTATCTTCAATAAGTGAGATTTCCAGCCAACAATTCATGAAGTTTCATTTAAAAATGCAATTCACAGTTCGTTTATTATAAAAAAAAAAAAAAAAAGAGTAAACTTCCGTTTTGCTCCCTGTGGTTTGATCACTTTAACGGTTTTGCCCCAAACCTTTAAAAATAGCCATTTTACTCCCTGATGTTTTGGTTTTGTTGCCAGTTTGCTCCCTGCGGGGAGCAAAATGGAAAAATAAACAATTTGGATGGAGTTAGAGGCGGGGAGCAAACTGGCAAAAAAACCGAAACATCAGGGAGTAAAATGGCTATTTTTAAAGGTTTGGAGCAAAACCGTTAAAGTGACCAAACCACAGGGAGCAAAACGGAAGTTTACTCAAAAAAAAAAAAAAAAAGAGGAGGAATATGCTCCTTTACAGCTGTAAAGGACTAGAAAATTGTCTGACATTGTACACATTTTTGTCTACATCCAAAGTTGCAGCTGTAAACAAGAAACATGTACACATTTTTGTCTACCCCACAGAGAGCATCACCTCTCTCTTCTTCATCATGCATATTGTATCACCTCTCTAGTCCTTACCCTTAAAAAACCTCTATAACAACCATATTTTCACAAGGGTTTTTTTGTTAGTGTCGAATTATGTTACATACAACCCGCAGCCGCGTGAGTACACCGAGCCCGCCGGTCCCACTCCGCTGCTACGCGAGTGCACGGCGTCTGCTGAGCACAACCCACCGCTGCGCGAGTGCATCTCGACTGCTGGTCCCAACTCGCCGCCGCGCTAGTACAAACCCGCTTGCGAGATACACTTCGTCGCCGCGCGAATACATCCCGCGCATGGTGAACAAGCTCCAATGACATGCCTTACGCCTCGCGCGCGGTGAGCAACTCCGCCACCTGCGACCCTAACTCATCCTTTACTTACCTCGCGCGAGTAGCTTACCAGACGTTACACCGCGCGAGTAGCTTACCAGACGTTACACCGCGCGAGTGACTTACCAGACGTTACCCCGCGCGAGTAGCTTACCAGACGTTACACCGCGCGAGTGACTTACCAGACGGTACCCCGCGCGAGTAGCTTACCAGACGTTACACCGCGCGGGTGACTTACCAGACGTTACCCCGCGCGAGTAGCTTGACAGACGTTACATTCTTATTTTATTGGTATGAAGACTTAATTTTAAACCATCTTTATAAATATATACTTCATAGTCACATTCTTAAAGGCTGTTTTCAATACGCAATTTTTATGAATAGTCTTCGATATGATAGTCAAGCCCATAATTGGCACATACAACTTAAATGCTAGGGCATTATTTGAAAATGAATTTCAAATAATTTTGTCATCGAAAACAACTTTAAAAATAGACGAGTCGATGACTAAGCATATGCATGGGCTATGTCAAGAAGACAAACATTGAGTTGTTTTGAGTCACATAACACCGCCATGTGATCAATTTCTTTCAATTCTTTCACACTATTCACTGGGTTATTGTCGATCATCCATTGTTGAAATCCCTTTCTAATGGCTTTATCTTCATCACAAATGATATATACTCGTCTCACATAACCATACCCGTCTTCGCGACGTTACCCCCCGCGCGAGTATCTTGCCAGACATTACCCCCGCGCGAATACGATGCTCGCCTTGAATGTATATATTTTTCTGGTGTGATAACTGATTTAAATATGTCAAACGTCCAAACGAATTCATACTTATTTTAAAGTTCCAAGTGGGATTAAACCATACAAAGTTCAAAATGACAGTTACTTTATTCCTTCCAAAACTCTAAGACTTTATGTTATGGGGCCCTGTGGCCTGTACTCTTAGGAGACTTGCATGGGCCACCCACTCACATGATTTCTTAGCCCACTAAAGTTCCAACAACGGCCCGTTTACTCTGGCGCGCGAGTAAACCGCTGCCAGGCACCCCCGCAAGGGTACACGGCGCGAGTAACTCGCCTCAAGAATACACGGTGCGAGTATTACCCCCGCGCGGGTAACTCCGCCACACGAGTACGTTGCCTGCCTGACTCACTATGCCGCGCGAGTAACTCTATGGGTGGCTATTTGTTAATATTCTAAACATTTGCTTCTGTATTTAAAGGCATTGATTTAATATAGGGAATAAAGGGACAAAGGGTTTTCTATACTACAGTTTATTGTTTTGTGATTCTCATCATCTTGAAATCACTAACTGACAGACTCGAGGGGCACATTTTATACTCCCTAGAGTCCATTACTTTTAATTATGCAATAACGTGATATGCATTATACGAGTGTACTCGTTACTTCTCTATGATCAATTTTAGTACAATGCAACTAACAGTTGTGACAGCAATAGACAATCACACTAGCATGCAGGGTGTAACACCATTTCGAGGTTCAAAATTGCTTTCAGAATATTGCGAAGTATGGATGCACGGAACAAACACCTCCTGAGGATGAAACTTCGGTATAACGCTTTCCACATGTCACTCTTTATTACAATTTACCATGTCAACTTATTTGCAGGATAGGCAATACATTCAATCGGTGAAACGCAGCTAGCGATCCTCACGCACACCGATGAAAGCCTAAAAAGCGCCTTCACACATGAGCACGTAAGTCGCCGGCTGGCGCATGCTCTTTTGCATATGAGCACGTAAGTCGCCGGCTGGCGCATGCTCTTTTATATATGAGCACGTAAGTCGCCGGCTGGCGCATGCTCGGTTACATACTAGCACGTAAGTCGCCGACTGGCGCATTCTCTTTTACATACGAGCACGTAAGTCGCCAAGCGCGCATGCTCCTTTACTTATGAGCACGTAAGTCGCCGGCTGGCGCATGCTCATTTACATACGAGCACGTAAGTCGCCAAGCGCGCATGCTCCTTTACTTACGAGTGAGCACACATGCGCTAGCAGGCGCATACTCCATTGCTTACGAGCACGTAAATCGTCATCTACGCAAGCTTTTTTACATACCAACACGTCGATCTCCATATGAGTCTGTCGTTCTACTTACGATCATCTCAGCCTCCACGCGAGCCCTGCTGCTACACATGTAAGCACGCCAATCTCCACGTGACCCTGCTGCTTTACACACGAGCATGTGTTTTGCCCGCGCGCGCATGCTTAGCCATATATGAAAACAATTATAAAACGTAAACTGTGCTACAAATGCACGCACCACTTTGGGTATACGCAAAAACACATTGGCTGAAATAAAGTTTCGCTTACACCTACAATCTTCAAGACAAGCCACATCTCCTTACTTCATGCCACATTGTTGTTGGGTCACACCAGAGGATTAGCGCAGGCTCGGGTCTCCACTTCATTATTCATGACGCAACTTTATGCCAATTCTCATTCGCGACAACCTGTTCAAAGTGGATTAACACGTGCAACTATTGTAGACAGCAGTTTACAAAGATTCAAACACTATAAATACATACGCTTCACGGCTTAAGACACGCGCGCACCTTGCGACAACCAACAGAAGTCACACCATAGGGTGAATATTTTACAATAGCCACACGACTGTGTGCGTACCGCTAAAGCTGGCCACACTCACCTGACAAAGGCGGACCGTCGGTGACAACATAATGATCGCCGTGTCAGCAGCCAACTCAAGGGTCACCATCAACGACATTTGCACCAACCTGTCAGAATTTAAAGTTCGAGAAATTTCTCGCATAAAATTACAACGAAACTTCATGTTGAAGTTAGCAAGGGTTGCGCCGCATGCGTCATCAGCCAATGATCATACGCGCCAGCTCTCAAAAGCAACAGGTATCAATTAACAAGCCTGGTGGCCGCGCCGTAGTAATTGACAAGCACTTACACGCGCGCCGGCTACCATGACCTAACAAATGCTTTAAAGACCAACACACTTTCTTTTTTCGGAGTCCAGAGCTCCAACCATTTACTTCGCGCATGGAAGCAGCACTGGACTGGGGGGACTTGAAGGGGTATGGTCCCAAAAAGCCGCGCAATTCTTCCTCCAGATCGCGCGCTGGACCATACTCCTTAATCAACTACATTCTGATCTCAACCTCGCGCGGGTAGATCAATACTCGACAGCGTCGCGCGGGGTCTAAAGAGGCCAAATCAACAACTTAGCATCCTGAAGTCAAGCCTCCAAGCGCCCATACCTTGCGCAGGCCAGTACCATGCGCAGCAAGGGTCACGCAAGGATGTGGCATAAAGGCATCTTAAAAGTACAAAGGGTACAAATGGCAGACGAGAAGAGCCAATCCGTATCCTCCAGGCACTGCTCAATCGTGCTCCACGATCATCCGACATACAGGGAACAAAAAGTACTCAAAGACACCTACGTGTACCAATCACGAGGCAGAGACACCTGCCCCACGATCTCCACTAACTGGCTGATGACAGAGACCGACAATAGCATCCGCCTGCAACCAATCAGCGTGCGTCAGGTTTGCCCAACCAGTATCATGTAATATTCACCGCTTCATTATCTCTACTCACAGCGAAAGACAGACGCAACAAGTATGGCCAACAGCTTTCCCGCACCCGGGCGACAGGTAAACCTAAAACTCAATCTGTACTTCCAAGCACTCCTAACAAGTCTAGCACTCCTACCACGCTTGCACGCGGGAGCAGCACTAGACTGGGGGACTTGATGGGGTACGATACTAAACCCGACCCGAGCGGTCGGATTGCCGTTACGTATTGCTTTTATATTAATTATTTATTATTGTTGCTACTAACCCAACCGCGAGGCCCAACGCGATGTAGTTTACACTACTTTGGGTCGGGGCTTGTAGAGATAACCCCTAACTGGGCCTGGCCCATTGAGGTTAGGGGAGGCCCATATCCCTCTATATAAAGAGGTCTCCACCTCTTGAATGAGAGGGGCATATGGAGCCGCCACACTTTTTGTAGCTGGAAACAGGAGAATCTTCTCCTACCGGCAATCTCTACAACTCCACTTTCTTCTCTTCTCCATTGCAGACAGTGGCGGAACCAGACCTTTATGATTGGGGGGTCGCAATGTAAATGTTATATACACAATACCGTAACTATTTACTTTTTCTTTTAATGGATGTACTACGACCACTGTAACGATATTATGTTGCTAACAGTAAATCACACTTTTGTACCCATTAATATATGTTTTTGAGGCTATTTTTTATGAAAGTTTATTATAAAAACAGTTCTCTACATTAAAATAATTATGTATTATATACAAAAAAAAATATATATATTTTTAATGTTGAGTGAAAGAAATTAATAAATAAATAATTAAAAGTTGAAAATCGCTGATGTTAAGCCAAAAAAGAAAAGCATTTCAATAAATAATGTTGTTTCAAAAGAAATTCAATAAATAATGGTTTTGTATATCAGGTTTTCAATTGGGCCACGTACTAAAATGTAAAAAGCCCACTAATAGAAATTTCAATTAAGGTTGCACTTTTCTTTGTCTGTTGAGTGTTTGTCGTCTTCTTCCAAAGCTAACAACGCCGTTTGTTGAACAACCGCTGCAACTCGCCGGAGAAAAAACATGACGGCCACCGTACTTCTTCTCTTCTGTTTATCTTTCAACTAGAACGACAATTGAAGGGTCAATGTTTCAAAAAACGTCACCTTTAGATCTAGGTTCTGTATGAAGTTCCATCTATCGGAGGGTGGCCGGAGGGTCAACGGACCCTCCTGACCCCCCTGTAGTTCAGCCGCTGATTGCAGATCTAGGTTCAAGAGGAAGAACAAGAGGTGATTCTTTACCCTCATGTAGAACGCGGTCCAGTCATCCCGGCGGTGAACCCGTGTTTCTTCACGCGCTGAACTGAATAGGCTACCAACGTGTGACTCTCTCAGAAGAAGGAATATTATGGTTCAAAACGATATGTGTCGGTTCTGTTTGGAAGTTCTAGAATCTGCAGAACATGTTTTCAATTCGTGCCAGTTAGCGCAGACGATATGGCAGCTTGTGTCGCAGTGGTGCAAGTTGGCACCAATCTACGCGTTTAGCTTAAGGGATCTTCTGGAGCAACATAAAACGAGTAACGGGTCGAAGAAGGCTAAGAAGGCTTTAAATGGGGGGTCGTACAAACAGTCTTTTGGAGCCTGTGGAAGTACAGAAACGCGGCTGTTTTTGAGAATAAACAGGCTGTAGTAACGAGCATTATAGAGGAGGTGAAAGTCATGAGCTATCTTTGGGTCAAAAATAGAGCCGGGGCTAGAGCTTTGACGTGGGAAATGTGGCGTAGGTTTGATCTTAGATGTATGGGGTAATCTATACTCTCTGTATGATTTTGTTCTTTTTTTGGTGTACTTTTGGGGTGTAAGTTTGGATGTCTGCATCTTGCAGACTAATACAGTTTAGTTTAGCCTTTCAAAAAAAAAAAAAAAAAAATATGTAGTTCCAATAATTCTTTTAAGGTAACTCTACTAAACTCTTGTCATAATTGACAAGTCAAAAAATATCAAATGTTCAATAAAGTCAAGCTCAACATAGTGCATTTCTATAGACTATGATTTAAAGGTAATAAAAAATGTGCGTGCGTATACATGCCTACATGTTGAACATAATCTAATAATGTGAGGAGTTAATTGCTCGGATGGTTCCTGTGGTTTCAAGTTTTTTCACGTTTAGTCCCCACCTTTTGAAAATAGCAGGTATGCTCCCTATGGTTTGTCATTTTGTTACTCGGATAGTCCCTGAGTAGATGTCAGTTAGTTTGAAAATAGCAGGTATGCTCTCTATGGTTTGTCATTTTGTTACTCGGATAGTCCCCAGAGTAAATGTTTGGGGACTATCCGAGTAACAAAATGACAAACCATAGGGAGCATACATGCTATTTTCAAAAGGTGGGGACTAAACGTGAAAAAACGTGAAACCACAGGGACCATCCGAGCAATTAACTCTAATGTGAGAACAAAAGGGAACCATTTACAATCTAAGGCTGTGGGGGCATGAGTTGAGTCATTAATTGCCATGTAGAACCATTAATGGATTGCTATACCATCCCTTGTCTCATCCACCATGGTTCGCATGGATTAAACCATGACAACCACGAGCCTTCTTTTCTTTTTAATATTTCCCTTTACTTTTCACAAAAAATAAATTAAAATAAGAAAATAATGGTTTGAGTCATGACCACACCCTTAGGGTAGTGCTTTTGGATGATGGATTAGAATTGAGTGACAAAGCGTTGATGTGAAGGGTCATGGTGACCATGAGGGTCATGATCATACCCAATAGCCTAATAATCTATTGGAGTGTGGGGGATAATGTGAATAAACAAATATTAAGGGGATGAGTGATTATTGAACTTAATCGTAGTGTTTATATAGCTGAATGAGTCGGGAGTATATATGTCATAAGTTGAGTTTATTTATCTAAGGAGTTTTATTTATTGAGTCATATTTTTAGAGTTTTGAGTCAAGAATGGGTCTTTATCTAGTTTCTTATTTGAGTGGTTAAGATTTTTTTTGTTTTTCAAGATGCTTAGTTGGCACAAATAGATGGTTAGGGTTATTGTAATTCATATGCTTTGGTTTATGAAAAGAAAAGTTGAGCGATTTCAACCAATCTCGTGTTTTGATGTTATGTTCTAATTAAATTGGTCATTTATAAACAAAAAGTAAAGTTTGACTAAGCTTAAGCTCGTTTAATTTAAAGTGTAAATTACAAAATCGTCCTTTATGTTGACATCAGATTACAAAGTGTGTCTTTTGTCTTTAAAAAGTACAAAAACGTACTCGATGTTTCCAAACTCTTACGTGTTATGTCATTTATCTTAACTCAGTTAGTTTTAATGTTTAAATATGACCAAGTGAACCTCATGTGAGGGCAACTTAGTCCATTTACCCAATTTTAAAGAAATTTAACATATAATTTTATTTTTTAAAAACAAATAAAACCAACCAACCCTTTCTCTCTCTCTAAAAAAACACTTTGCCATTCTCTCTCACTCACCCTCTCTCTATCCTAACCATCACCTAGAACCACTACCAAGCCACCCAGCCACCACCACTACAACCACCATCACCACCCAGCCACCACCACTACAACAACCACCACCACGCAACAACCATCACCACCTAGCCACTACCACGCAACCGCCACCACCCAACCAGATCTCGTCATTGCAAACAAATCTCCATAAATCCAACACATTCTTCCCCAAATCATTCCACTATACACGCATCAAAACACAAATCACCCCAAACCGACCTCCCATCTCCCCCAACAAATAATATTATTACTCCCATTTCCCATTCCAGCCCCTCGTTCGCATCGCTTCTTCTTCTTCTTCTAAACCCCCACCACCATGAGCAGCGACGAGGCTAGGGTTTCCATTCCTCACAACACCTGTAAACTTATTCAACAAGTCACCAAAGCCTAAGGCACAACCACACCGATGACTTCGTAAACTCAATGCTCAATGACTCCGGCATAGATCCTACGGATGCTACCCGCATATTGAAGATGATTCACAACATTCGAGAGATTGCAGGAAAGCATAGCGTCCAGGATGCCTATACAATGCTCAAAGAGTGTAATCTCGATGCTAATGAAGCTACTCAGAGGCTGTTTTATATCGGTAAAACCCTAAAGCTGCTCAGAGGCTGTTGTGATAGGTGTGTTTGAGAGAGAGAGAGAGAGAGAAAGAGAGAAGTTAGAGAGAGAGAGAGAGGGGATATGTTAGTCTTTTACAATGTCTAATTTACCCTCAAATGAGGTTTACTTAACCATGAAAATAAATTGAGTTTAGGATAAAGAACGAATCGTGCAAAGCTTTGCAAACATAAAGTATGGTTTTTTTGTAATTATTGAAGGTAAATGACATACTTTGCAATATGATACAAACATAAATGACGATTTTTGTAATTTAAGAATTCCGATATCCTTCGTTTAAGTTTAAGATCTCACTCTATTCAACTTTCTAGGGAGCAACTCAAATAGCTAACAAAGTAACAATGACGGACTGGGCCTTAGTAGTTGGTACGTACTACACTTTCATTTCTGGTGTTTAAATGACCCAACATCTATCTACCAAAAAGTACCAATTACAAAATACCAATTTTACTATTTTTGCCTCTTTAAAGTTTGGACTTTCCCTGTAGGGCCTAGGCCCATCAGATTAATGTTATATTATCAAATCATTTGTAACTACAGGTAGAGGTTCCTGTAAAAAAAATGGTTTTTTTGTGAGAAAGGTAAGAAAGAATCTACACCATTAGATCTTTGATCTAATGGTTAAGATCATAATGGCAAAATTGTAAATAATGTTTACTACTAAACATATTAATTTTATAGATTAAGGGTATATAGGTAAATTTAATATTTTTAAATTAAGAAACTAACATTAATACACATGTAACTCCCCCCGTCTTTTTTAAACGTCAATAACTTTTTATACGTAACTTTTTTTAAAAAAAAATTACACCATAATAACGAGCGTTTTTTTTATCTTTAATATGAGTACCATATTGCTATACTTATATAAAGAAAAAAATATGCTTCGATCAGATGTTTAAACCATGAATGGTGTTATATACTTGCTGAATGGTGTTTATAGAGATCTTTTAAAAATCCATGAATGGTGTTATATACTTACTGAATGGTGTTATCTATACTATATTATAATGCATGAGGGAGAGATTCCCAAAAGTTAAGAACTTCTTGCCCCCTTATTTATAAATAAACCCCTAAAATGAGGGTAAAGTGGTATTTTAATCCATAATTATTTTTTAGTCCCTCAATCTATTACATTTAAATCCTTGATATTTAACATAATTATAGGTAATTAGTTAGACTTCCTCCCTCTTTATAATTCAAAAGAATCTTTAATGTTGCAACACACACGTATTTATTACTAGGGCTGCAAATGAACTGAACTTTCAGCGAACAGTTCATGAACCGTTCGGCGGGAAGTTCGTTTGTGTTCGTTCGTTCGTTTAATAAATGAACGAACACGAACAAAAAATTTCGTTCGTTTAGTTAAATGAACGAACATGAACAAAGGCCGTGTTCGTTCATTTGTGTTCGTGAACGTTCAGTAACGTGTTCGTTTACGTTCGTTTGTGTTCGTTTGTTTATGTTCGTTTGTATGTTCGTGTTCGTTTGTGTACAGGAATATATATATATTATTTTATTACCTAACTTATATTATATCATATTGTATGGCCCAACTTATATTTTATTGGTTATTTGTTAGATATTTCATTATCACCTAAGGTCCACCAGATATACAATTGAAAGTTTGAAAGTACAAAAACCCTAAGCATTATCAGCGTCGTTCCAGATTCTGGATCCCATTTTCTCCGCCATCGACCAAGCGCCGCTCTCTCCCCCGCTCCCTTCGTCGTTCCTCTGTCAATCACCATCGTTCAACACCGTTCCCACTCATATATGTTCGTTTGTGTTTGTTTATGCTCATTAACGTTTGTTTGTGTTCGTTTGCGTCCGTGTGCGTTCATGAACGTTCGTTTGTGTTCGGTACCTAAATTAACAAACGAACACGAACAAGTTCATTTCCTTAACAAACGAACACGAACAAAAAATCTCGTTCGGTAAGTGTTCGTGAACTGTTCGTGAACACATGAAATCCTTAACAAACGAACACGAACAAGGTCGTGTTCGTGTTCGTTCGGTTCGTTTGCAGCCCTATTTATTACACTTATTATTTAATACTTTTGCATCATATTTCTTTTTTTTACTATTCCCTCGTGGCCCAGTGGGTATTCCCACTTGGGTTAAGTCGGCCGGCCCTCCTTGGAGGTCACCGGTTCGACTCCCACTCGTGGTCTTAGGGGGGGGGGGGACGTCCCAATGATAGATCGTATCCTACCGAGGCATGGTGCGGTCTTGAGGGCAACCCGGTTTTACCCAGCTGTTACCCCAGTGAGTCTCTCGTGTGGGGGCAGTATGGTTTCCGGGCGGAAGTCAGCTTACGCACCGGCCGGGGCCCGATCGAACATCGCGTCCGAGAGCGCGGGGCTGACGGGGGATTGTCCTCGACATGAACCATGTGACCACTGGTCCAGTACATAGAAAGTCACCTTCCAAAAAAAAAAAAAAGTGGGTGGGCTGAAAACACAGCCACGTGTCTTCATTTTGGACTAAAATAAAAACATAGTGATAAGTGAATGATGTGTTGGTGATTAATACAAACAAATTTCATTTTACAGTAATGGCTAATAAAGTCAAAATTGATCAATTCAAACATAATTAATTAAATCTATACTATATTATAATGCATGAGGCATGGACATTTTAAGATACCCAAAAAATAAGAACTTCCCCCCCCCTTTATTTATAGAAAGACCCCTAAAATGAGGGTACTTTGGTCTTTTAAACATTATTTATTTTTTAGCCCCTAAACTTATTACACTTAAATCCCTAATGTTTTAACAAAATTATAGATAATTAGTTACATTTTTCTCTCTCTACAACAAACTTATAATTCTTTTATGCATTCTTACCATATATTATAAACTATAATGTTTTTAAAAAAAAATCCAAAGACAACATGACGACCTACACATTTTTGTCGACGTTTCGGTAGTTGTCTTGTTTAGTATCGACACGCGGATTAAAATGTACAAGTAGATGATTCCTTAATGTACAAGTGATTGAAGCCCAACCATGTACACCCTGACGCTGTTTATGATTATAAATGATACGATTGCAAGTTTAAATCATTTATTAGTCCCTTTAAAAAGAAAATTTCCACCATTTAGGATATTATTTGTGAGTTATAGTCATTTAACCCAACTTTCAACATTTACAAGCATTATAAGCACATAGTACAAGTATTTAAAGCATCACCATGTTAGAAAATGTTGAAAACGTGTTAAAAGCAGAAAAAAAATACGAGTGACTTTTTCAAACACCCTTTCTTTCTCCCTGAAATATCTAGATCCGTTTTCAAAATTCAAATCTCACTCATCAAATTCTCCCCCCTCTCCCTCTCTCTTAAATCTCCCAGAACCACTCTCTCGACCCCTTCTCTTGCGACGGCGACACAATCAACTACCGGTGAAACTCTTCAAACATGGTGCTTCGATTGACGGGGTTGAATCCCCAATCTCTTCAAACACGCTACCCTAATTTACTCAGGTATCATTTATCAGTCTTTCTCTCCACCTTCCGTCCTTTATTGACAATAGCAAAGTCGACTATCAATCAACAACTTTGTGCAAACCATCTGCTTCTCCGTTTAACAGTCATTGTTTATGAATGACAGTTCAATACTTTAATCTCTCTTCCGGATTTCTTAGTTCTGAAAGGTCAGTTGTAGGTGGTTAGTTTTTGTGACTTGCGTTATTTTTGTTTATGTAAACTCTCTTTCACTGCTTTATTCCTTTGCCCTAATTTTTGTAGTCACTATAATTTGCTTTTCCACATGATACTGAGCTTCGCTTGTAGAACGTAGGGTTTTGTTTTAAAATTTAAATCGTTATCCAATGATTTTTTCTGTTTTATATACCATGTATCCCATCTTTTCATTGCAATTTTCTTTTAATACTAAACAGATGTTCTTTTTATTCTATTATTGTAGCTCTTAGGTTATTGAATTGATTTTCTGGAGGTACAAGGAAGTGTTTGTTTCTTATATTTATGATCCTTATAGGCTCTTTGATGTTGTTGTTTTTATGCATATTGATTTTATTTGAAGAAAGATAATTAATACAGTTACTCTGAAGTCTTCAACCCAGCTTAGAATTATAAATATTCTTAATTATGCAAGTCTTCAACCAGCTTAGAATTTTGAATATTTTTAATTATGCAAGTCTTCAACTAGCTTAGAATTTTTATGCCCTTTGATTAATTTGAGGAAAGATAATTAATTCCAGTTGATACAATGTTGCCATATAAAGCCGAAAAAGAAGAAAAAGGGGTACACCAAATATAACCGAGCTCGACTCATTCGTAAAGTAAGTGGCTCGAAATTGCAACCTATATTGGTTGGTTATTTTTATATACTTCTAGGGATTAAATTTGGTGGTTGTGTTAGGTACTTTGCTTCTGGACCTCCATCGACCGAACCAACTTTGCTTTCAAGATCACCACCAAAAAGGAGTCTATAGAGTCAAAGTCCTCAGATTTTTGTCCAACCGTGCTATCACCTACAAGAAAGTCAAGAAGAGTGAGGCCTCACCCTAAAGAGTATGATGATAATTTATTTCAACAAGAGAAGTTTGATGACATACGATGTACCTCGATCGAGGTATGCATGAATTGTAGGTGGCAAGATGGGTGGGCTAGGAAAGTTGGGTAATGGGTCAAAATTTAAAACCGGTTTGGGTTGAAACATGTGAAGAACTTTTATGTGTCCAAACTGACCAATCGGGTTGGATTTTGCAGATGATATGTAAAGAGCCAATGTGTCAAAAGAATGTTGCAAGCTCATCAGGTTGATGGCACAAAATGATACTTTCTTAACCAGATTTTCTTTTTTATGATGCTTGATTTACCAATGTAACTATCTTTTTTTAGGTTCCACAGTCGTTATATACATCCGATGATAGTGTCAAAGGTGATAAAAAAGCCTTTGCAGCAGCTAAAAGTCTTCGTAATTATTTTTCAGCAGTGGTAAAATTAGTTTCTCCATTAATAAAATTTAAGTATTTGAGTTGAATAAATTATTTCAGGAAGCAAAAAGGTATAGTAATGGCTATACTAATGCTGGGGCATCTATACCTAGCAAAGACGGGCACGACGTGCTTGATGACTGCAAGTATCTTCTCGAGTCTAATGATGTAGTTTTTTTGCTTAATGATACGAGAGAAAGTCGTCTGCCAACTCTATTATGTGCTGATGCTAATAAGCTTTGTTTGCTTTGTCTAGGCCGTTAAAGTTTTTCAAATTAATACATTATAAATGTACCAATGGGGTGGTGGTCCATTGTCAAAGGCAAAGCCTTTAAACACCTTGGGAGGTAGAGGTCTTGGGTTTAAGTCCCACAAACGATAGGGAATAAAAGAAATTTGCCGTTCAAAAAAAAAAAACATTATAAATGCATATAATTATGATATATAATGATTTTTTAATTCATTTTCCGTACTCCAGTGTTTATGAACTATGTATGGGACTGGGCATGAAATGTAAAGCATCCACGTCATCAATCTGTTACCACAGTCCACATAGAATTGGTATAATCCTAGACAAGGAATCAATATTAACAACCCAGAAGGTGCTGATGTGTATCATGGAGTCCCAAAGGTTTGTGTTTCATTCATGAACATTTACTTTAACCAACTTAAACTCATGACTTTTTAAATCTAACAAACTATGTTCTCTGATCTGCCACAAATCACTTGAACATGATAACATTGGGATGATGTGAATGTCGAAAACTATATTGTTGTTTTGCTCAGGGATAAAACAAAAGTTAAATGGCGGTCCAAATGACCAGATTTTTATTTACTACTCTGACCATGGTGGTCATGGACCCTTGGTGTGCTAGGTTCGCGACTAACTCCTTTAAAACTGAAATTACTAAATTAATTTATAGCAATTTTGTATTTTTTTAGGATGCCAACAAAACCTTACCTGTATGCAAATGATTTTAATGAGGTTTTGAAACAAAAGCATGCTTCAGGGAACATACGAAAGCTTGGTATTTATTTCTAATGTACTATCATATGCTATTAATATAGCGATGCTGATTTTGGAATTGATATATCTTACCTCTAGGTAATTTTATATTGAAGCCTGTGACTCTGAAAGTTTATTGAGGGTCTTCTTCCTCAAAGTAGAGTTTTAATAAAAAACATCTTTATCACATTTAAACCTTATTTGTGAAACTTGAATTCTTTTAGTCATTTTGTAGAGGATCCCTGAAGTCTTTCATTAAAGGGTTTCTTTCCAAAGATAATGTAGTATTGTTTGGATAGTTGATAACTTTTATTCGTGTTAATTGGTAGAAAATGATAATTGTTAAATTTGTGTTGCTTTTGTTTGCATGGATGAAGCAAGTTGGAAAACTGAGGTATAAGAGCGTGGCGAATTTGATCGCGCATTGCTGTGATGGGGATTAAAGTCCACTCTAGCTAAACATTTATTTCTCTCTGTCTTCATATCCGTAATGAGTTTATGCTTCCTATTTCAATTTTTAGGATATGTCAGGTTTTTGAGAGCTCCGTTAAGAAATTCTTAGGTATATAAATAAACATTTTTAATATTTCACTGAATCATCTTGCTTCAAGTTCTGTAAATTTTGTAAGTAATTAGTGAATAGTTCATAGTGTAACTGCTTTTTTGCTTCACTTTTTATTAAGCCGGTCAGGCTTAAAGAATTCTAATCGGTATTGGTAGTCAACTTGTTATCATTAAGTCGATATAACTGTGTTATTTTCAGATTTTCTTATTTCTTTCTTCTTGATGTATGGATTTTTCATTCTATATTTAGACTATTACAATTTGTTATTAGCAGGGTCAGGGTAACTGGATTTTTGCTTCTTTTTTCTTGATTGATACAGATAAAGGAGAAGTCAATAATTTCTTAGAATTCATCAGCTACATAAAGGAGAAATCAAGATTTTCTTAGAATTCATCAGCTACACCTATGATGTATTTGGTTTCACCGTTGAACTAAAGCTATCAACAGTATGTTTTATTGTTCTATATTCACACCTAGCATTCATCTATTCAATATTTTGTGGTTTTGGTTTATCAAAGTTCATCCTTTCATCCCCCGCGCATCCTGTAGTGTCGTAATGCAAAGTGTCACCCCGCCGCATCGCGCGGGCACCCTACTAGTATACTTAGTGAATGGTGTTATATACTTGCTGAATGGTGTTATATACTTGCTGAATGGTGTTTATAGAGATCTTTTAAAAAAAATCCAGTTCCTATAATTAAGGTGACGGTTATGGGAAGTTTTTAATTAATTGAATTAATGATAAAATTACTTGTTTACCCTTTTAAATTAATTTAGATTTAGGACACATGTCATCTCCACAATATTTATCACATTTCTCACACTTTTAACCTTTTTTACAATAACCTTACCCTAGTAACTACATATATAAAAGTTGATGGAATGTTATACTCAAATCTAGATGAAAAAACAAACAATATTGTATTACATTGATTGTGTGACATCACAGTATCACAAAACATCTTTGATTCTCTGGTCTAACCAGTGTAATACATAAATTTATAATCTAGTATTTGTAGTAAGTTACTTTCCTAATGTCGTTTCTTATGTAATTAATTTCAGTTCATAAAAGACATGATGTGATGATAAGGTGTCTCCCATTTATCAAAGAGGTATTAGTTTGCTGTTAAAAAAAAGCTGTTATAAAGTTTAGTTTCGTGCATCCTTGTGATAATAAATATATAGTGCGAAGCAGGGGCGAAGTATAGAAGGGCAGGGGGCGCCCGACTCTCCGAACTTTTCGCTCAGTAGTGTTATATATGTAGTTTTCGTATAGAAATTTTTGGGTATATATGTTTTTGACCCCCCGGTTCTATAGAAATATTTGGGTATATACGTTTTCGACCCTCGTGATTCGGGTCAAGCTTTGCCACTAGTGTGAAGTCAACTCATTAAAAAAACATTTCAAAATACAAAATCTATTTCTTAGAAAGTAATAAGAAAGAAACCATGAGCACGACATACATATATCTGTAAACACAGGTACACAGATAATAAATAAATAAAATAAAATATTTGTTTGAATGATTCAAAACCAACATCTTATCTACTAAAAAAGCTATTATTTTATATAAGAAGTCACTACCAAATTCTTTTATAATAATACTTTTATAATTAAATGACGTACAACAGATGTATTCCTAGTTGTCTGGTCAACTAGATCTGGTCAACTAGATAAAACCTTTGACATTATATATTAGCAACCTTAAAATCCTTATCTATCGTAATTTGTATTATAAATAATTTTTTTATTTGATAAAGAGTCTCTAACAAGTTGTTTAATAGAATCCAGGATCATCATCTGATCAAAAGTATGAAAATATCATAAAGTATTGTAATGGTATTTGTTGATGCAACAAATACAAGACCAACGGTGGTAGCTGGGTTGGTTAGACACAAAGGTTGAAGGGTTCAACTTAGCCTAACGCAGGTCGTGGGGTCCCCCCACGTTTGCAAAACGTGGAAGGAGGTTCACTAGTAAGTTTTTGTTATTTGCTGAAGATCCTCCTCTGAATTGTATCCAGATTTGGATGTGGGAGCAAATAGAATGTGTGTGGTATGTGTGAAAAGGAGTGACTCGCTCGTAAGCAAGTACACAATGTGAATGACCAGAGATTAGAGAATCAGAGCTGGCCAGGAGATGTTTTCTGAAGTAAATGAAGTGTCAATTTATAAGAGAAGACATCTCCCGAAGTAGAATGTATTAGACTAGTAACCTTGCTTGCAGTGGAGGGATTCCCCTTTTGGGGGTTAAAGCCTTTTAACCCCTGGATAATAGCGTGCATTGTGGAGACCTGCTTTGCTTTTGCGGCTATGGGTTGGTGAAGTGATCTCCGGATGTGACTGGCCACTGTTTCCGTATTGCTTTTCCCATCCCACAGCTCTTCAACCATTGAACCGTTTAACCCTTTGAGCGTTTACATATTTAGTCATTTTATTTAGTCTTGGGCTACCCCCGTCATCAGCCCCCCAAGTCAGAGGTTTTTGGGTAATGAGCTCAAAGACTTCTGACTTTTTATGCGTGTATTTTATTGCCTGAAGGTTTCAAGGGTTCGTTGCTTGAAGGCTTGAAAGGTTGAAGGCAGTTAATATTTGAATTTGAATTTTAAATAACTGACAATTGATTTGATTGATGTATGGCAGTTGATAGGGTGGCGGTTTTGCAGAAGTTACTGTTTGCCATTATTACCCCTATTGTACGTTTATATTTGTTTTATATTTGCAAATCTTATCCATTTTTCTCACAATTCCTTCAAGTTTCTGCCATTTCCTTCGTATTCTAAGGTTAGTTCCGGTATCCTTTACACCTTGCATTCTTCATTTTCTGTTTTCAAAAAATGGGTGCCCGTAAAGATTTAGCAAAATCTTTTTCTCGGTTAACTCAAGAGGAGGTAGATTTATTTTGTATGGAATACGGTATTGATAGGAAGTTTAACCCAACTGCTCCTGCTTGCGATGTTCCTGTTGATAAACCAACCCCTGGTTCGATTGCCCTTTATTGTCGTCATTTTGAGTTCTCGAATCTTCGTTATCCCTTTTCGTTTTTTTTTTTGAACTTGTTGGAGTATTATCGGGTTTCTTTTGGGCAAGTTCATCCGAAGGGGATGGCTAGGGTTTTGCATTTTGAGGTTTTGTGTCGTGCTCTTGGGTATGATCCTTCCCTTTTACTCTTTCGCCGGTTTTTTCGTTTGGCTAAGAATGGCGATTGGTTTACTTTTGAAACATCCAAAGTTGATTCCTGCCTTATTTCGTCCATGGTTACTACGCTTGGGGCTTGGAAGGATCGCTTTTTCTGGGTTTCCGATGCTATTCTCCCATTCAAGATGGTGTGGAGGCGGCCGGATGCCGTTCTCAATGACCCAGAGCCCTCCGAGTCTGAACTGAATGATGTTTTTCTCAAAGCCATTCGGGAGTGCCCTTCGAGGGTTCGTCCCTTTCCTGAACATTTACTAGTTCTTTTAGGGGTTAGTAAAATTTGGGGGAATGTTGATCGGGATCCGGTTCTTATGAGGAGTGGCATTGGTATGCATTTTCCTTTTTTGCTCTCTTTATGTTTTTCTTAACTTATGACTTATGTGCTATTGCTTTTTGCAGTCATGTCTGCTTTGGATTTTATTAAGAGCGACGATACTTCTGATGTTGTATTTGGGGATGCTCCGTCTGTTCCTGGTGAGAATGTTGTGGTTAGAACTGTTGATCAAAGGTTTGAGGGCTTAGGTTATGTTAGTGCTGCCACTGTCAAGGGTTTTTCTAAGTCTAATGCTCCCAAGTCTTCAACCCGTCGATCTTCTCGTCGGTTGTTGAAGGCTGGTCCTCAATCCACTTCTACTGAACCAGTGGACTTGAGTGATGATATTGAAGTTTCGGAAGATCAAGGTGGTGAAGCAGGTGCTGAGAAGGATAAGGAATTGGTTGTTCATGGTAAAAAGGTTTCAGGCAAGAAGGTTGTTGCCACCCCTGTTCAGGAGTCTTCAAGCAGGGACGTTGAAGGGTTGGATCCGGAAGGGATTTATGTGCCTACTTGGTCGGTGAAGAATGATGATAGCTTCAAAGATGCTGCCGTCTGTGAGGATGCTCTGAGTCACATTGCTCCTCCTTCAGTGCACAAGACCATTGCCGGGATGGATGATGACTTGATGTTGTCCCGCATGATTTTGAGTACTTGCAACCTTGCTGCTATGCTTCCTCAAGGCATTGCTCGTTTTCGTCAAAGGATGCAAGAATATGAAGAATTTTCCAAGAAGAAGGATAAGATGAAATCCTCCATGGCCTCGATGAAAAAGGAGATAGCTGGTTTTACCGAGAAAGAAGCAGCATGGGAGAAGAAGGTTGGTGATTTGAAAAAGATGCATGAGATTGAGATGGGTGATTTGAGAAAGAGTTTTGAGGCTAACTTGTTGAAGTTGAAAGCTGAAAGGTTGAAGGGTTCAACTTAGCCTAACGCAGGTCGTGGGGTCCCCCCACGTTTGCAAAACGTGGAAGGAGGTTCACTAGTTAGTTTTTGTTATTTGCTGAAGATCCTCATCTGAATTGTATCCAGATTTGGATGTGGGAGCAAATAGAATGTGTGTGGTATGTGTGAAAAGGAGTGACTCGCTCGTAAGCAAGTACTCAATGTGAATGACCAGAGATTAGAGAATCAGAGCTGGCCAGGAGATGTTTTCTGAAGTAAATGAAGTGTCAATTTATAAGAGAAGACATCTCCCGAAGTAGAATGTATTAGACTAGTAACCTTGCTTGCAGTGGAGGGATTCCCCTTTTGGGGGTTAAAGCCTTTTGACCCCTGGATAATAGCGTGCATTGTGGAGACCTGCTTTGCTTTTGCGGCTGTGGGTTGGTGAAGTGATCTCCGGATGTGACTGGCCACTGTTTCCGTATTGCTTTTCCCATCCCACAGCTTTTCAACCATTGAACCGTTTAACCCTTTGAGCGTTTACATATTTAGTCATTTTATTTAGTCTTGGGCTACCCCCGTCATCAGCCCCCCAAGTCAGAGGTTTTTGGGTAATGAGCTCAAAGACTTCTGACTTTTTATGCGTGTATTTTATTGCCTGAAGGTTTCAAGGGTTCCTTGCTTGAAGGCTTGAAAGGTTGAAGGCAGTTAATATTTGAATTTGAATTTTAAATAACTGACAATTGATTTGATTGATGTATGGCAGTTGATAGGGTGGCGGTTTTGCAGAAGTTACTGTTTGCCATTATTACCCCTATTGTACGTTTATATTTGTTTTATATTTGCAAATCTTATCCATTTTTCTCACAATTCCTTCAAGTTTCTGCCATTTCCTTCGTATTCTAAGGTTAGTTCCGGTATCCTTTACACCTTGCATTCTTCATTTTCTGTTTTCAAAAAATGGGTGCCCGTAAAGATTTAGCAAAATCTTTTTCTCGGTTAACTCAAGAGGAGGTAGATTTATTTTGTATGGAATACGATATTGATAGGAAGTTTAACCCAACTGCTCCTGCTTGCGATGTTCCTGTTGATAAACCAACCCCTGGTTCGATTGCCCTTTATTGTCGTCATTTTGAGTTCTCGAATCTTCGTTATCCCTTTTCGTTTTTTTTGAACTTGTTGGAGTATTATCGGGTTTCTTTTGGGCAAGTTCATCCGAAGGGGATGGCTAGGGTTTTGCATTTTGAGGTTTTGTGTCGTGCTCTTGGGTATGATCCTTCCCTTTTACTCTTTCGCCGGTTTTTTCGTTTGGCTAAGAATGGCGATTGGTTTACTTTTGAAACATCCAAAGTTGATTCCTGCCTTATTTCGTCCATGGTTACTACGCTTGGGGCTTGGAAGGATCGCTTTTTCTGGGTTTCCGATGCTATTCTCCCATTCAAGATGGTGTGGAGGCGGCCGGATGCCGTTCTCAATGACCCAGAGCCCTCCGAGTCTGAACTGAATGATGTTTTTCTCAAAGCCATTCGGGAGTGCCCTTCGAGGGTTCGTCCCTTTCCTGAACATTTACTAGTTCTTTTAGGGGTTAGTAAAATTTGGGGGAATGTTGATCGGGATCCGGTTCTTATGAGGAGTGGCATTGGTATGCATTTTCCTTTTTTGCCCTCTTTATGTTTTTCTTAACTTATGACTTATGTGCTATTGCTTTTTGCAGTCATGTCTGCTTTGGATTTTATTAAGAGCGACGATACTTCTGATGTTGTATTTGGGGATGCTCCGTCTGTTCCTGGTGAGAATGTTGTGGTTAGAACTGTTGATCAAAGGTTTGAGGGCTTAGGTTATGTTAGTGCTGCCACTGTCAAGGGTTTTTCTAAGTCTAATGCTCCCAAGTCTTCAACCCGTCGATCTTCTCGTCGGTTGTTGAAGGCTGGTCCTCAATCCACTTCTACTGAACCAGTGGACTTGAGTGATGATATTGAAGTTTCGGAAGATCAAGGTGGTGAAGCAGGTGCTGAGAAGGATAAGGAATTGGTTGTTCATGGTAAAAAGGTTTCAGGCAAGAAGGTTGTTGCCACCCCTGTTCAGGAGTCTTCAAGCAGGGACGTTGAAGGGTTGGATCCGGAAGGGATTTATGTGCCTACTTGGTCGGTGAAGAATGATGATAGCTTCAAAGATGCTGCCGTCTGTGAGGATGCTCTGAGTCACATTGCTCCTCCTTCAGTGCACAAGACCATTGCCGGGATGGATGATGACTTGATGTTGTCCCGCATGATTTTGAGTACTTGCAACCTTGCTGCTATGCTTCCTCAAGGCATTGCTCGTTTTCGTCAAAAGATGCAAGAATATGAAGAATTTTCCAAGAAGAAGGATAAGATGAAATCCTCCATGGCCTCGATGAAAAAGGAGATAGCTGGTTTTACCGAGAAAGAAGCAGCATGGGAGAAGAAGGTTGGTGATTTGAAAAAGATGCATGAGATTGAGATGGGTGATTTGAGAAAGAGTTTTGAGGCTAACTTGTTGAAGTTGAAAGCTGAAAGGTTGAAGGGTTCAACTTAGCCTAACGCAGGTCGTGGGGTCCCCCCACGTTTGCAAAACGTGGAAGGAGGTTCACTAGTTAGTTTTTGTTATTTGCTGAAGATCCTCATCTGAATTGTATCCAGATTTGGATGTGGGAGCAAATAGAATGTGTGTGGTATGTGTGAAAAGGAGTGACTCGCTCGTAAGCAAGTACTCAATGTGAATGACCAGAGATTAGAGAATCAGAGCTGGCCAGGAGATGTTTTCTGAAGTAAATGAAGTGTCAATTTATAAGAGAAGACATCTCCCGAAGTAGAATGTATTAGACTAGTAACCTTGCTTGCAGTGGAGGGATTCCCCTTTTGGGGGTTAAAGCCTTTTGACCCCTGGATAATAGCGTGCATTGTGGAGACCTGCTTTGCTTTTGCGGCTGTGGGTTGGTGAAGTGATCTCCGGATGTGACTGGCCACTGTTTCCGTATTGCTTTTCCCATCCCACAGCTTTTCAACCATTGAACCGTTTAACCCTTTGAGCGTTTACATATTTAGTCATTTTATTTAGTCTTGGGCTACCCCCGTCATCAGCCCCCCAAGTCAGAGGTTTTTGGGTAATGAGCTCAAAGACTTCTGACTTTTTATGCGTGTATTTTATTGCCTGAAGGTTTCAAGGGTTCCTTGCTTGAAGGCTTGAAAGGTTGAAGGCAGTTAATATTTGAATTTGAATTTTAAATAACTGACAATTGATTTGATTGATGTATGGCAGTTGATAGGGTGGCGGTTTTGCAGAAGTTACTGTTTGCCATTATTACCCCTATTGTACGTTTATATTTGTTTTATATTTGCAAATCTTATCCATTTTTCTCACAATTCCTTCAAGTTTCTGCCATTTCCTTCGTATTCTAAGGTTAGTTCCGGTATCCTTTACACCTTGCATTCTTCATTTTCTGTTTTCAAAAAATGGGTGCCCGTAAAGATTTAGCAAAATCTTTTTCTCGGTTAACTCAAGAGGAGGTAGATTTATTTTGTATGGAATACGATATTGATAGGAAGTTTAACCCAACTGCTCCTGCTTGCGATGTTCCTGTTGATAAACCAACCCCTGGTTCGATTGCCCTTTATTGTCGTCATTTTGAGTTCTCGAATCTTCGTTATCCCTTTTCGTTTTTTTTTGAACTTGTTGGAGTATTATCGGGTTTCTTTTGGGCAAGTTCATCCGAAGGGGATGGCTAGGGTTTTGCATTTTGAGGTTTTGTGTCGTGCTCTTGGGTATGATCCTTCCCTTTTACTCTTTCGCCGGTTTTTTCGTTTGGCTAAGAATGGCGATTGGTTTACTTTTGAAACATCCAAAGTTGATTCCTGCCTTATTTCGTCCATGGTTACTACGCTTGGGGCTTGGAAGGATCGCTTTTTCTGGGTTTCCGATGCTATTCTCCCATTCAAGATGGTGTGGAGGCGGCCGGATGCCGTTCTCAATGACCTAGAGCCCTCCGAGTCTGAACTGAATGATGTTTTTCTCAAAGCCATTCGGGAGTGCCCTTCGAGGGTTCGTCCCTTTCCTGAACATTTACTAGTTCTTTTAGGGGTTAGTAAAATTTGGGGGAATGTTGATCGGGATCCGGTTCTTATGAGGAGTGGCATTGGTATGCATTTTCCTTTTTTGCCCTCTTTATGTTTTTCTTAACTTATGACTTATGTGCTATTGCTTTTTGCAGTCATGTCTGCTTTGGATTTTATTAAGAGCGACGATACTTCTGATGTTGTATTTGGGGATGCTCCGTCTGTTCCTGGTGAGAATGTTGTGGTTAGAACTGTTGATCAAAGGTTTGAGGGCTTAGGTTATGTTAGTGCTGCCACTGTCAAGGGTTTTTCTAAGTCTAATGCTCCCAAGTCTTCAACCCGTCGATCTTCTCGTCGGTTGTTGAAGGCTGGTCCTCAATCCACTTCTACTGAACCAGTGGACTTGAGTGATGATATTGAAGTTTCGGAAGATCAAGGTGGTGAAGCAGGTGCTGAGAAGGATAAGGAATTGGTTGTTCATGGTAAAAAGGTTTCAGGCAAGAAGGTTGTTGCCACCCCTGTTCAGGAGTCTTCAAGCAGGGACGTTGAAGGGTTGGATCCGGAAGGGATTTATGTGCCTACTTGGTCGGTGAAGAATGATGATAGCTTCAAAGATGCTGCCGTCTGTGAGGATGCTCTGAGTCACATTGCTCCTCCTTCAGTGCACAAGACCATTGCCGGGATGGATGATGACTTGATGTTGTCCCGCATGATTTTGAGTACTTGCAACCTTGCTGCTATGCTTCCTCAAGGCATTGCTCGTTTTCGTCAAAGGATGCAAGAATATGAAGAATTTTCCAAGAAGAAGGATAAGATGAAATCCTCCATGGCCTCGATGAAAAAGGAGATAGCTGGTTTTACCGAGAAAGAAGCAGCATGGGAGAAGAAGGTTGGTGATTTGAAAAAGATGCATGAGATTGAGATGGGTGATTTGAGAAAGAGTTTTGAGGCTAACTTGTTGAAGTTGAAAGCTGAAAGGTTGAAGGGTTCAACTTAGCCTAACGCAGGTCGTGGGGTCCCCCCACGTTTGCAAAACGTGGAAGGAGGTTCACTAGTTAGTTTTTGTTATTTGCTGAAGATCCTCATCTGAATTGTATCCAGATTTGGATGTGGGAGCAAATAGAATGTGTGTGGTATGTGTGAAAAGGAGTGACTCGCTCGTAAGCAAGTACTCAATGTGAATGACCAGAGATTAGAGAATCAGAGCTGGCCAGGAGATGTTTTCTGAAGTAAATGAAGTGTCAATTTATAAGAGAAGACATCTCCCGAAGTAGAATGTATTAGACTAGTAACCTTGCTTGCAGTGGAGGGATTCCCCTTTTGGGGGTTAAAGCCTTTTGACCCCTGGATAATAGCGTGCATTGTGGAGACCTGCTTTGCTTTTGCGGCTGTGGGTTGGTGAAGTGATCTCCGGATGTGACTGGCCACTGTTTCCGTATTGCTTTTCCCATCCCACAGCTTTTCAACCATTGAACCGTTTAACCCTTTGAGCGTTTACATATTTAGTCATTTTATTTAGTCTTGGGCTACCCCCGTCATCAGCCCCCCAAGTCAGAGGTTTTTGGGTAATGAGCTCAAAGACTTCTGACTTTTTATGCGTGTATTTTATTGCCTGAAGGTTTCAAGGGTTCCTTGCTTGAAGGCTTGAAAGGTTGAAGGCAGTTAATATTTGAATTTGAATTTTAAATAACTGACAATTGATTTGATTGATGTATGGCAGTTGATAGGGTGGTGGTTTTGCAGAAGTTACTGTTTGCCATTATTACCCCTATTGTACGTTTATATTTGTTTTATATTTGCAAATCTTATCCATTTTTCTCACAATTCCTTCAAGTTTCTGCCATTTCCTTCGTATTCTAAGGTTAGTTCCGGTATCCTTTACACCTTGCATTCTTCATTTTCTGTTTTCAAAAAATGGGTGCCCGTAAAGATTTAGCAAAATCTTTTTCTCGGTTAACTCAAGAGGAGGTAGATTTATTTTGTATGGAATACGATATTGATAGGAAGTTTAACCCAACTGCTCCTGCTTGCGATGTTCCTGTTGATAAACCAACCCCTGGTTCGATTGCCCTTTATTGTCGTCATTTTGAGTTCTCGAATCTTCGTTATCCCTTTTCGTTTTTTTTTTGAACTTGTTGGAGTATTATCGGGTTTCTTTTGGGCAAGTTTATCCGAAGGGGATGGCTAGGGTTTTGCATTTTGAGGTTTTGTGTCGTGCTCTTGGGTATGATCCTTCCCTTTTACTCTTTCGCCGGTTTTTTCGTTTGGCTAAGAATGGCGATTGGTTTACTTTTGAAACATCCAAAGTTGATTCCTGCCTTATTTCGTCCATGGTTACTACGCTTGGGGCTTGGAAGGATCGCTTTTTCTGGGTTTCCGATGCTATTCTCCCATTCAAGATGGTGTGGAGGCGGCCGGATGCCGTTCTCAATGACCCAGAGCCCTCCGAGTCTGAACTGAATGATGTTTTTCTCAAAGCCATTCGGGAGTGCCCTTCGAGGGTTCGTCCCTTTCCTGAACATTTACTAGTTCTTTTAGGGGTTAGTAAAATTTGGGGGAATGTTGATCGGGATCCGGTTCTTATGAGGAGTGGCATTGGTATGCATTTTCCTTTTTTGCCCTCTTTATGTTTTTCTTAACTTATGACTTATGTGCTATTGCTTTTTGCAGTCATGTCTGCTTTGGATTTTATTAAGAGCGACGATACTTCTGATGTTGTATTTGGGGATGCTCCGTCTGTTCCTGGTGAGAATGTTGTGGTTAGAACTGTTGATCAAAGGTTTGAGGGCTTAGGTTATGTTAGTGCTGCCACTGTCAAGGGTTTTTCTAAGTCTAATGCTCCCAAGTCTTCAACCCGTCGATCTTCTCGTCGGTTGTTGAAGGCTGGTCCTCAATCCACTTCTACTGAACCAGTGGACTTGAGTGATGATATTGAAGTTTCGGAAGATCAAGGTGGTGAAGCAGGTGCTGAGAAGGATAAGGAATTGGTTGTTCATGGTAAAAAGGTTTCAGGCAAGAAGGTTGTTGCCACCCCTGTTCAGGAGTCTTCAAGCAGGGACGTTGAAGGGTTGGATCCGGAAGGGATTTATGTGCCTACTTGGTCGGTGAAGAATGATGATAGCTTCAAAGATGCTGCCGTCTGTGAGGATGCTCTGAGTCACATTGCTCCTCCTTCAGTGCACAAGACCATTGCCGGGATGGATGATGACTTGATGTTGTCCCGCATGATTTTGAGTACTTGCAACCTTGCTGCTATGCTTCCTCAAGGCATTGCTCGTTTTCGTCAAAGGATGCAAGAATATGAAGAATTTTCCAAGAAGAAGGATAAGATGAAATCCTCCATGGCCTCGATGAAAAAGGAGATAGCTGGTTTTACCGAGAAAGAAGCAGCATGGGAGAAGAAGGTTGGTGATTTGAAAAAGATGCATGAGATTGAGATGGGTGATTTGAGAAAGAGTTTTGAGGCTAACTTGTTGAAGTTGAAAGCTGAAAGGTTGAAGGGTTCAACTTAGCCTAACGCAGGTCGTGGGGTCCCCCCACGTTTGCAAAACGTGGAAGGAGGTTCACTAGTTAGTTTTTGTTATTTGCTGAAGATCCTCATCTGAATTGTATCCAGATTTGGATGTGGGAGCAAATAGAATGTGTGTGGTATGTGTGAAAAGGAGTGACTCGCTCGTAAGCAAGTACTCAATGTGAATGACCAGAGATTAGAGAATCAGAGCTGGCCAGGAGATGTTTTCTGAAGTAAATGAAGTGTCAATTTATAAGAGAAGACATCTCCCGAAGTAGAATGTATTAGACTGGTAACCTTGCTTGCAGTGGAGGGATTCCCCTTTTGGGGGTTAAAGCCTTTTGACCCCTGGATAATAGCGTGCATTGTGGAGACCTGCTTTGCTTTTGCGGCTGTGGGTTGGTGAAGTGATCTCCGGATGTGACTGGCCACTGTTTCCGTATTGCTTTTCCCATCCCACAGCTTTTCAACCATTGAACCGTTTAACCCTTTGAGCGTTTACATATTTAGTCATTTTATTTAGTCTTGGGCTACCCCCGTCATCAGCCCCCCAAGTCAGAGGTTTTTGGGTAATGAGCTCAAAGACTTCTGACTTTTTATGCGTGTATTTTATTGCCTGAAGGTTTCAAGGGTTCCTTGCTTGAAGGCTTGAAAGGTTGAAGGCAGTTAATATTTGAATTTGAATTTTAAATAACTGACAATTGATTTGATTGATGTATGGCAGTTGATAGGGTGGCGGTTTTGCAGAAGTTACTGTTTGCCATTATTACCCCTATTGTACGTTTATATTTGTTTTATATTTGCAAATCTTATCCATTTTTCTCACAATTCCTTCAAGTTTCTGCCATTTCCTTCGTATTCTAAGGTTAGTTCCGGTATCCTTTACACCTTGCATTCTTCATTTTCTGTTTTCAAAAAATGGGTGCCCGTAAAGATTTAGCAAAATCTTTTTCTCGGTTAACTCAAGAGGAGGTAGATTTATTTTGTATGGAATACGATATTGATAGGAAGTTTAACCCAACTGCTCCTGCTTGCGATGTTCCTGTTGACAAACCAACCCCTGGTTCGATTGCCCTTTATTGTCGTCATTTTGAGTTCTCGAATCTTCGTTATCCCTTTTCGTTTTTTTTTTGAACTTGTTGGAGTATTATCGGGTTTCTTTTGGGCAAGTTCATCCGAAGGGGATGGCTAGGGTTTTGCATTTTGAGGTTTTGTGTCGTGCTCTTGGGTATGATCCTTCCCTTTTACTCTTTCGCCGGTTTTTTCGTTTGGCTAAGAATGGCGATTGGTTTACTTTTGAAACATCCAAAGTTGATTCCTGCCTTATTTCGTCCATGGTTACTACGCTTGGGGCTTGGAAGGATCGCTTTTTCTGGGTTTCCGATGCTATTCTCCCATTCAAGATGGTGTGGAGGCGGCCGGATGCCGTTCTCAATGACCCAGAGCCCTCCGAGTCTGAACTGAATGATGTTTTTCTCAAAGCCATTCGGGAGTGCCCTTCGAGGGTTCGTCCCTTTCCTGAACATTTACTAGTTCTTTTAGGGGTTAGTAAAATTTGGGGGAATGTTGATCGGGATCCGGTTCTTATGAGGAGTGGCATTGGTATGCATTTTCCTTTTTTGCCCTCTTTATGTTTTTCTTAACTTATGACTTATGTGCTATTGCTTTTTGCAGTCATGTCTGCTTTGGATTTTATTAAGAGCGACGATACTTCTGATGTTGTATTTGGGGATGCTCCGTCTGTTCCTGGTGAGAATGTTGTGGTTAGAACTGTTGATCAAAGGTTTGAGGGCTTAGGTTATGTTAGTGCTGCCACTGCAAGGGTTTTTCTAAGTCTAATGCTCCAAAGTCTTCAACCCGTCGATCTTCTCGTCGGTTGTTGAAGGCTGGTCCTCAATCCACTTCTACTGAACCAGTGGACTTGAGTGATGATATTGAAGTTTCGGAAGATCAAGGTGGTGAAGCAGGTGCTGAGAAGGATAAGGAATTGGTTGTTCATGGTAAAAAGGTTTCAGGCAAGAAGGTTGTTGCCACCCCTGTTCAGGAGTCTTCAAGCAGGGACGTTGAAGGGTTGGATCCGGAAGGGATTTATGTGCCTACTTGGTCGGTGAAGAATGATGATAGCTTCAAAGATGCTGCCGTCTGTGAGGATGCTCTGAGTCACATTGCTCCTCCTTCAGTGCACAAGACCATTGCCGGGATGGATGATGACTTGATGTTGTCCCGCATGATTTTGAGTACTTGCAACCTTGCTGCTATGCTTCCTCAAGGCATTGCTCGTTTTCGTCAAAGGATGCAGGAATATGAAGAATTTTCCAAGAAGAAGGATAAGATGAAATCCTCCATGGCCTCGATGAAAAAGGAGATAGCTGGTTTTACCGAGAAAGAAGCAGCATGGGAGAAGAAGGTTGGTGATTTGAAAAAGATGCATGAGATTGAGATGGGTGATTTGAGAAAGAGTTTTGAGGCTAACTTGTTGAAGTTGAAAGCTGAAAGGTTGAAGGGTTCAACTTAGCCTAACGCAGGTCGTGGGGTCCCCCCACGTTTGCAAAACGTGGAAGGAGGTTCACTAGTTAGTTTTTGTTATTTGCTGAAGATCCTCCTCTGAATTGTATCCAGATTTGGATGTGGGAGCAAATAGAATGTGTGTGGTATGTGTGAAAAGGAGTGACTCGCTCGTAAGCAAGTACTCAATGTGAATGACCAGAGATTAGAGAATCAGAGCTGGCCAGGAGATGTTTTCTGAAGTAAATGAAGTGTCAATTTATAAGAGAAGACATCTCCCGAAGTAGAATGTATTAGACTAGTAACCTTGCTTGCAGTGGAGGGATTCCCCTTTTGGGGGTTAAAGCCTTTTGACCCCTGGATAATAGCGTGCATTGTGGAGACCTGCTTTGCTTTTGCGGCTGTGGGTTGGTGAAGTGATCTCCGGATGTGACTGGCCACTGTTTCCGTATTGCTTTTCCCATCCCACAGCTTTTCAACCATTGAAACGTTTAACCCTTTGAGCGTTTACATATTTAGTCATTTTATTTAGTCTTGGGCTACCCTCGTCATCAGTATTAGTGATTATTTAACTCTACAAGATAGTTTGTATACAGCATAACATATATTTGTATAAAAGTTAGGGTTTGTGAGAAATAAAAATTACCCATAAAAAGAAAAATCAATTGATCTCTCACTCAGAATAATAGGAAAGCAATGTCTATGTTGTTTTGAATTTTTGATGCATATTCATGAACAATTTCCTTTAAAGTTCACTCGGTCAATCAGAAGATTAAATATGTCAAAATTATACTAATTAATATAAATCAAATAATAAAATAATTGTTATGAATGCATCATAATGTGGTGACTCTCCACATATGTAACCTCCATATATTTATTACCTTTGTATTAATGTAAGAACAATATATATAGAGGTTCTTTGTATTGCATGTTGACAACTTAATGAATAAGAATTCACATTCTCCATATTCTCTTTTTCTACTTGATCTCTATAGTCTTGCTCTCATGTTGCTAATAGACCGTTGTTTTACAACACGTTATCAGCACGAGTTTGCTCATTGTTCTTTGTATACCGTTTCATTTTGAACCCATCGTCTAACGTCACTTGATGCCACTACCTTTATAGAATAACGAGAAAAAAAAATAACCATCACAAGTTCGTTGCTGTTATAGCCACTTGAATTAGAAGTGACTTTCTTGATAATGGTGGAATAATAAGGAATGAATTTACAATGGATTTCGGAGATACTCCGTTAATAAATCAGGTATGTTTACATGATTTCGGTAAATCTTTTTCTTCAATTTTAGGTTATTTTTTTTATTGTAACCCACCTTTGTTCATCTGCAAAATTGGCTTCCATTATTAGTTTTTGAAGGATTATATTCTCATTGCTGGTGGGATTTGGATGAAAATTTTGTTTTGTTATAGCTAGCTATTATCTATAGTTGCTCAAATCTTTATGAAAATAATACTTTGGTGAATGATTGTTATAACCTGATCGGGTTTCTTAATCAGAAAATCCAAAAAATAAGATGACGTTAGGGGTTTCGTTTAGCATCACTGAAAAGAAGGGAAGGGACACCGTTTTTTGTGTTTGATCAAAGTCCCTTAATTTATTTGAATTAAATGGTAAACCGACTCAAATAAATCTCTATTATTATATTTTCATTAATACCCAATATTAAATCGTAAACTGGTTATAGAACTGGCGATGATAAATGAATACAATTTGATTATTTTAAAAGTTTATATATAATCGATAAATGGATGCAGTTTGATTATTTTAGAAGTCTATCTATAATCCAAGGTAATATCTTTTTGTGAGATTACCCATTCATATTTAATATTTGATGAGATGTTATGGATAATGAAAAAGTTTTTTTTAGTTTGTTGATAGAATAAGCAATTTTACATTTTAAGTTATTGAACAAAAAGGAAATAATAAGTACTTTTGTAAACATTCATGGCTATTCATGAATTCTGTATGCTATTTTACATTTTAAGGTATTGATCCTATGTTTTATCCATAATGTTATATTTAAGCATGTCTATTAATTTTGTTTGAATAATATGGGGATAAATAAGAATGGGGTGAATTTTATAAATTAATGATTCCTTTTAAGGCTTTAAAGGTTTTTTCAAACACCCATCAGTTACATCAATAGTAATTTAAAGTGTGATATTTAATGATTCCTTTTAAGGCTTTAAAGGTTTTTCAAACACCCATCAGTTACATCATTAGTAATTTAAAGTGTGATATTTAATGATTCATTTTAAGGCTTTAAAGGTTTTTCACACACCCATCAGTTACATCATTAGTAAATTTAAAGTGTGATATTTTGGTCTCATTTTTAATGTTATTAATTTATATTGATTTTTATAAATTGAGTAATATATATTAAGAAATTTGAAAGGTTCTATATATCTTGGGTACCACTTATGCGTGAAAGCTTTTAATTTGAAAGGTTCTATATATCTTGGATTACATATATATGATTTTATCCGAGGTTTTTTTAGAGCTTTACAAATTATTTATTATCTTTTGATATGTTTTTTTTTAACCCTAGACTATACAACAAATTATTAAATTCCATTCTTTTAGGAGTAAGTGTTGTTTTATGTCAAATAAACAAAGGTTTTGCTTTTAGGAGTAATTGTTGTTCTATGCCAAATAAACAAAGGTTTTGCAGATGGTCAAACTGTGTTATCAAATTATCATAGGTTTATGTGAGTATGATATATTCCCAAATGAATTAGGAAAATATCAATGCACAGGAAGTTTTTAGATCATGAGTTTTTGATACCACAACTTTGTTAACACTATATTTGAATAAGAACTTTTGCTTTAGGAAAATATCAATGCACAGGAAGTTTTTAGATCATGAGTTTTTGATACCACAACTTTGTTAACACTATATTTGAATAAGAACTTTTGCTTTGAGTGAGTTAAGTTCTGATCATAATGTTGTGGTTAATTGTCAATCTCACAAAAGATTGTATACATACTTAGTATGATACTCGAAGTGTCCTACTCCCTAAATCTAATTATCATAAAGTTTTAAACCGATAATACATGACTCGGTCATTTGATTACTTTCAAATTCATATTATGATGTATATTATGATGTGAAAAGAATTATTAAGTGCAAAAACTGGAAATATAAATTCCCATTTATCACACGTGAGTTACGCTCCTGAAGTAGCAGTATCATTATGAGAGTATGAAAAGAAAATTGAAAAGTTATGAAACTTATTTTGCTTATTTCGTTTCCCAAAGTGAATGTGATTATATAAAGATCATTGAAAATGTCGTGATCATGGACATAGTTAAGAAAATTGCAATGATGGTCATTGTAATAATGAGATCGACCATTAGAAATTAAACGATAGCCAGGTTAATAATGAGATTGACCATCACAAAAAAAAGGAAGCGAAAATATGCGAATGATATGTGGAAATAATGATGGTGATATAACATGATAGTTTATACATTATCTCGTGTCTTATGTCTTGTACTAGCATATGTGCAAGTAATATATATACGATCATAAACCAGAAGTTTATGGACCATGATTATTTACTTTATTGGCATGACCGGTTAGACCAGACCGAGTCAATGATGATGTGAAAAATAATGAAGAACTTAAACATTCTTCTAGCAGATAGCATATTATGTTTGCTCTTAAGGGAAATTGTTTATTTGCAAATTAAGGGTGTGTATCCCTAAATATTCTGGAAATGATTAAGACATATGCATATCTCAACATGATACCATTTAGTGTTTTAAATCGATGCATCGTCTAAATGGTTATCAAATTCACAACATGATGTTTGTGGAATTTATGGCTTAGCTAATAAGATAGCAAGCACGATATTCCAGATTGCATGTATTTATTAGTATTGACAATAAATTTATTTCCCTAGCTATTAATGATCGACGGAATAAGTGTAGCTATTAATAAGATAGCAAGCACGATATTCCAGATTGCATGTATTTATTAGTATTGACGATAAGTTTATTTCCCTAGCTATTAATGATCGACGGAATAAGTGTTGAACTTCCTGTAGATTATGTTCATACACGAATTGCTTTTGTTAAGACGATCACTGAACGTCTACGATTGATAGCAAAGCCAATAATCATGAGAGCAAGTTCATGTTTATATATGAGTACATGTAATTTTACATGAAATAAAATTAATTCACATCAAGCCAATATGTTGTAATAGTTTCTCCCCAATTATAGTTGGTTTTTGGTCAGGAACCAAAGATGTCCTTTCTAAGATTTTGGTTGTGCGGTATATATTGAAATTGATCCACCACTATGCACAAAAAAAGGGGACCTTAAAAGGTGGTTGGGAATACATGATAACGAATTAATTGATATCTATCTCAATGGATTAACATTCCCAACATCAAGGGGAGATAAAAAGCAGTTGGAAAATAAATGAGTTAGTATGAATTATCATTGATCCTCAAAAACTAAAAGTATGAACCAGAAGTTCAAAGGAAAACTCAATTATAAAGATTAGCGAATCCATTACCAGGCGCATTCACTGACCTTAAGAAGGTGACTATGTCACATATACCAACTGCTAATGCTCCAATCAAGATGAGTGTTCCAGAAGAACAACCACATATTTTGTAATAAGTCTATTGCATGCCTAAAGCATGGTAGACTAGTTGATTCCAATAATAAAATTCCTCGAAAATTGGAGCAAGTAATTAAGATGGTCAAGTCGAGGTTATAGTAATAAGATCTCCTGAAAAGACAGTAGACATGATGGTTTAAGAAGAACCTCAGGTACCTGAAAATATATAGATCTCGATAAGCTGTATCATGTCTAAGATATGTATGGAATCGAAACAAAATCGACGTCGTTATACTTTTGTATATAATATAGCGCTTGAAATGATGAAATGACGAGGATCAAGATTTAAGATCTGCCTATGAATGAAAAATATATAAATGATTGGCCAAAATGAAAAGACGTAAAGTATGGCAGATTCAAATTCTCAAATGAAATGGAAAGTTTTTGGACCAACAGTCCATACAAATGAATTTGTAAAGTATGTTGGATATTAATGGGGCTTTTATGCGAATCATGTGAAAATCAAATTAAATGAGATAAGGCAAATATGGTGCACAAGGATTTTCACAAAAACCCATGATTGATTATAATGAGACACATTCTCTAGTGGTGGATGTAATGATTTTCCAATATTTTATTAGTCTGGTAATATAAAGAGAGAATTGATATGCGTCTTATGAATGTTATGTATCACTTGATACTAAAAGTTTACATGAAAGTCCCTCAAGGATTTGAATTATCAAAAATCATGTAAAATGAGTTCTCGAGAACGATATGATCGTTGTATACAAATTCATATTTGAATACGTTGATATAATTGGAACTCCTGATGAGTATCGTAAAGCATTTAAGTGCTTAGAAGGTTAGTTGAAACATCTTAAGGATGTAATTCTTGTGCACCAATAACTATACATAGAAAACTTGTGTCTGGTTATTATGCCATCTTAATGTATAATGTATAAGCATGGTACAATATGGATTAAATATTCAAAGACATCCTTGCATATGATATAGAAATCAATGAGGAGGTATATGTAATAGAACTCCTAAAGAGTGAATGCACATACATTGTTTTTCAAAGTTGAAAGAAGTATGTATATGATTGCAAATGCCTGAAGCATTGATTTGAAGTCCTCAAGAATGTATCTTTATAAAGTTAAAGATAATATGAACTAAAATAGTCAAGTTGAGTGTTGTACAACTCATGATATATTATGATAAAGAGCAATATAAGTTTGATAATATTATCCATCTTTATCAAATGTTCTTTCTTAAAAGTTCACTATAATCGCAATTTACAGTGATGATGTCTAAGCATCATCAAGAGAAACTGGCGAGCTTTTAGAAGGGGATTTTTTTAATGACCCTAGCACAGTTTAATTATTACTCGACTTGAAGTTCGAATATATTTGTAATCATACTTTTATTCATCTATCAAACTACATCTAGAAGATGTTGGTGGGGACATTTTAGTATGTAGAGAGCTCAACCTTATAGTATGTTAAAGGTTGTCCAGACATGTTTTATAAGAAATGATTATTATCATCTCCTACTAAAGTAGAGATTCTCATTTCAAAAGTACTATGGCTAAAGTGCAATTGTGCATTAACTTGACTTTCTAGCTATGCATGATAATATATTTTTTTTATTTGAATTGATTAACATGATATAGCACATGTCCAATGAGAAGACATTTGAATGGTAAAACAGATATGTCGATACCCTAAAGGTAAGAATGATATGTGTCTATATTTTACTAACCCATGAAAGCTAGTTCTGTTAGTCTTGTAGATATAAAGAATGTAACACAAATAGTCTTGGATCTTATGGTATTTGTTCGCAAGAGGAAGCACTAGAAGTCTCACAAGAAGATTTTACAACATTACTCAATATAAAGGATTGCACTTCAAGGCATCAAACGACAAATCATTCTACAAAAGTTTTGAGCAACTTTTGAGGATGATGGACACACTTTACTTAAATGATACATATTATAATGAGGGGGAGATTTACTCAAGTTGCACTCTTTTTCCCTTAACTAAGTTTTATCCCAATGGGTTTTCTTAGTAAGGTTTTTAATGAGGCAACACACCTGATCCAAAAGTATCAGGGGGAAATACGTGTTGCACTCTTTTTTCCTTAGCTATGGTTTTATCCCGCTGGGTTTTCCTAGCAAGGTTTTTAACGAGGCAACACCACCTAGCGTATTAAAAGAACAGTATACTATTATATTTCAACATGTGGATAGTCAAGGGGGAGTGTTATGAATGCATCATAATGTGGTGACCCTCCACATATGTAACCTCCATATATTTATTACCTTTGTATTAATGTAAGAACAATATATATAGAGGTTCTTTGTATTGTATGTTGACAACTCAATGAATAAGAATTCACATTCTCCATATTCTCTTTTTCTACTTGATCTCTATAGTCTTGCTCTCATGTTGCTAATAGACCGTTGTTTTACAACAATAATGAGTATACTACGCAATTTATTTGAAAAAAAATTATGTCATTCAGCATAGAACCTTTCTCCTGGGATTTTTTTTTAAATAAGTGTTTTAATAAATCAAGGTTTAATTACATGCTTAGTCCATGTGGTATGTCCATATTACAACTTTGATACATATTTATTGGAAACTACATAACCGGTCCAAATTATGCAAAACATAACTTGGTTGGTCCCTTGCTAGGGACTAACCGTGTAATTAATTTTGAAAACTATTAAAATTCATATATGGTCAGGGACCAATCATGTCACGTCTACGCATAAATTGGGACCAGTTGTGTAGTTTCTTATAAATATGTATCAAAGTCGTGATACGGACCGAATCCTAAGATGTTTCTTCATGGCGTCGGGATTAAAAGTAAATATAAACAAAAGTAAGCTTTATGGGGCGGGGGTGGACAATGGTGAAGTGGCGGGTATGGCAAACATTTTGGGGTGTCAACAAGGAGTTTTTCCATTCGTCTATCTCGGTCTACCCATTGGGCTAAATATGAATCGGGTCGGAAGTTGGAAAGCGATGGTGGATAAATTTCATAGTAAGCTCTCGGCTTGGAAAGCTAGAACTCCGTCGTTCGCTGGGAGAATTACTCTTGTTAAATCGGTCTTGGGTGCTCTCGCTATATACTACATGTCGATATTCAAAGCGCCTAGCGGGGTGCTCAAGACCTTAGAAGGCATTCGGAGGAAATTCCTTTGGGGGGATTAGGTGGGTCGCGTGGGATAGAATTTTAAAGTCCAAAAAGTTCGGTGGCGTAGGAGTAGGGGGGATTAAAGAGTTGAACATGGGTCTCATGGCGAAGTGGTGGTGGCGGTATAAATGTGACAACAATCAACTTTGGGGGAGGGTTATTGACTCTATTCACGCCGGGGGTAGAGGTGGCAACATCGTTCTGGTCAAAAAGACAAGCAACGGGATATGGAACAACATCGTCAAGGTGAATAAAGAATTTTGCAAGGCTGGGATTAATCTGAACGAGCATATTATCCTAGCAGATTCGGGCCCTAACAATGTTGAATGGAAGTGGAAGAGTAGAGGGCAAGGGGTTGACTTTTCGGTCAAACAGGTGAGAAGTGACTTGGAGTCGAGTGTGCAGACCAATCATCAAGGCCACCAATTCAGATGGAATAAACTTGCTGTCCCAAAGGTTAATCTTTTTGTGTGGAGGGCCATTAATGGTAATATTGCTACAGCTACGGCATTGGCGGCTAGAGGTGTACACGTTGGAGATGATCGATGCAGGGTTTGTGGATTAGCGAGTGAAACCACTAATCACCTGCTGGCCTCGTGCGTTTTTGCCAAGGCTGTTTGGTGGCAGGTGTTCGTCTGGCTACAACTTCCAATACCGGCTGCGTTTGATTCTCTTAACCAACTGATTTTGCATTATCTCAGCCTTGGTATTGAGAAGAAAAGAGAACAGGTTATCCATGCTATTTGCTTGATGACGGCTTGGTGTATATGGCTGAACCGGAACAATAAGGTTTTCAAAGGAAGGAACGGGTCAGTCAATATGGTGACGGAAGAAGTCAAGGTCGGCACTTACTGGTGGGTGACAAGAAGGACCAAAAGAACAGATATAACACTAGATTGCTCGAATAGGTTCAATGATGTATACTTTGGTTAAAAAATTCTATTTTCTTTTTTTCCAGCTCTTGTCTGTGTTGTTCTTGTGCTGAATGTTGACCTTTTAGCTTCTTGCTAAAGGTCTTTTTTGGGTTGAATAAATTCTTGTTTGGCTGGTAAAAAAAAAACATAGACTAACCGTGTAATTAATTCATAAATAAACAAATAGGGGTTTTTATGTAATAATACAAGTTAAATTAATGAGGTATTTAATGGATTAAGATTTATAAGTTATATAATGGAATTTAGAAAATATGATTATTTTTCTTAATTAAAAAAATAAAATACGAATGCCTGAAATAAAAGAAACAAAAAAAAGAAAGAATCTTGTGCTCGTATAAGTGTGACATGTGACACAACCACATATTTATTTATTAGGTATAAATATATGTAGGTGTTCAATCCAAAACTTTTTATGTACATCATCATAGAATAGCATATAAATATACACTTATACAAACTTAAAGTTGATTTGGTAGCAAATACATACACCCATATGATACGGATTCGTACAAGCGGAAGCTAGAAGCCCTAGCTTGGAGACCTCCCTTTGATCGACAAAGAAGAGAACCGGTCAAGAAAAACCCCTTGGTCGAAGACTGTGGAGTAAAGAAACTCAAAAAGATCTTTTATTCTTTCAAAACTTAACTATCCAGCCATCTTATTCAATAGTTTAAATAACCCCCAAACAAAGTCTAAAGATAAACAAAAAAATAAAATAAGGAGATACGAAACAGGAAATAAAGGAAATAAAATAAATAACAAGAACAAGAAGATCACGTTCTCGGCTGGATAGGATCTCGCAGACGGGCTCGGCCCATTAGCCACTAGATGTTTCTGATGCAAGAATTGGTCCTGATTGATGTTGAGACGATTGGGCCGGATCCGTATCATCCTCCCCCTCCAAAAAACGACTTGCCCGCGAGTCCGGTAAATCTTCAACTTCGTAGGGAGACAAATCCGCCACGTTAAAAGTAGCCGAGACGTTGTAGTGGCCCGGCAAGTCAATTTTGTAGGCGTTTGTAATACCCTAACACGTATTTGACAAAAAAAAGGTCGCAGCGGAAATTCGAGCCATAAAAATTTCTTTCATTATAACTGTCTTGACTTACTTGAATTTCATTTTTAAAACAACTCTTGTATATTGAATACATCAATTTAACTCATTTACAGCATAAAACATAACTTGTGTGTATTGAATTACTCTCTCATACAACCCCGTACAATCCTTCACGTGACTCGGTCCTCGATCTCTATTCCTTGATAATCCTCGTGTTTCGTACTACCTGCGCTCACCACATAAAACTCGTAACATTAGTACGCATTATAAATATACAATATTTATTCACGTTTACTTTTCATTCCGTTAACTCTTTACATCCCGGCTTTCCATTTGATCATACAATTCACGGTGAGACTTCTTTGCTATTCCTACGTTACACTTCATTAACCAGGCACGCTATTAATATCGTTAGTACTCAATTTCATTGGATACATGCGTACCTACTTTCATACATATGTATACATATTCATATGTTCACATATATCCAATTACATACATACGTACATACCCACATATAAACGCATCTACATTAATACATGCATATCTACATACACCCATACCTACATCATTATGTACACTCATGACGTTATACATATATACATACAACGTCCCTATTTGCAACATACCTAACTCATACATGCCTACCCATATACACCTTCATATATCCGCGAATTCTTGCTCACGCACTTAAAATCTTACATACGTACGTACATACATGCTTACATACGCTTCTACATACGTGTATAGATACATACAAACATACATACATACCTATCTACATGTGTGCATACACGTATGCTCCTAAAAACGCAAATTAAATTAGTCATACGCAACTTAAAACGCGTTTAGACGAGTTCCCAAGACAAAACGGAGCAAATAAACACTTTTCGGCGAAACACACCCCGTCGCGTCGCGCGACGGCCTCATATGATCAGAATTGTTGCAGCTGCTTGCTGCATATTCCCAGCACATCCGGATTTTACGGAAACAAGCATATCTTTCTCGTTTTTGATCCGTTTTACCCGATTCTTTTTCCTACGTGATCGTAATTTAATTCACTATCACATGGAGTTAACATCCGACATCCGGATTAACAAAATTCTAGACTTTTAAGCTATCGACTTATCGCCTTTTTACTAAGTTTTGACCCGTTCATGCATTTATCAACATAACCTGTTTATTTGACCTAAATTCCTCATGAACCTTATAATTTCAACGTCGTCTATCATATAAGGTTCCAATCACGGGTTTCTTACAACATCCCAACCCATTTCCACTTAAATGTTATTTTGACCCGTTAAGGGTATTTACGCATTTTTAAGGACTTTGACTCGCAAAGATCATACCTTTCGCGTTCATATATGTACAAAGTAATCATTTAATCTAATGGCTTGTTTCTAAACAACCTTTTAAAGTCGTTTGCCAGTTATACCTATCGAGGGCATTTTTGTCAACTTCGCTCCATCCTTTACAACAAAAGACTTCATTGCACATTCAACCAACTCTATCACTTAACTACAACTCTAAACCCACATACCTTGCTCGGATCAAAGATAAGATCCGTTTAATACTTCATCCACCAAGTTGTTAGATGACAACAACGAGATCCTTTCGCTATTCAATCTGTGAATTCATAATACTTGACAAAACCATTTCATTAGTCGATAATGCCAAATGGTGACATCTCCACCATTTGACCCGTTAGTTCCAAATGTCCATTTTTACCCTTTTTAAACATCAACTTTAATTTCTTATTATACCCACATATTCCAACCCGTATCAAATACTTGTCGGAACGTCATACTTCACATATTTACTTACCATGTTCATAATCAATACAACGAATAGATATTCTACAAAAATGGGTGTAAGCTTACTTACCTAGCATCCGAACATGCTTCCCTTGCGCATTAGTCCCGTTTGACCCGCTTCCTTCTCAAGCTTCCATGTCGCTTATCAAGCATCAACTATCACATATCATTCTCAAGATAGTTAGCTTATTCATCATTCATCAAATCCTTTTTATCACACGGATCTCATATTAAGTTTATCATTTAACCTTAAAACATGCTAATCCATCATTTCTTATCCAATTTTTTCTTTAAACATACTTACACATAATATGATTTTCAACATTATTAACATAAGCATATCATTACTTCTATCATATCATCAAGAACCCACTTCATAACTACTTTGTTAATCACTTACAAGTGACCTAATCCTATGTTCTTCATAATTTCATCATACTTATGATGTGTGTACTACCTCCTAAGCATAGTGTACAACTAGTTCATGCATATCCTTTTAATCTCATTCATAATTCATCAAATTCCTCCTTCTATTCAACATGAATCATTTATGCATAAACATTAAACATACTAGTATCACATTTCTTTCAATTCATCTAACAAGAATCCATCATACAAATCAAAAATCAAAAGAAAACATCAATATTAAGCAAGAATTGGACATGGGTGATCATTCAAGTTGTCATCATCACCATTATCAACGGGTTTCATCTCTAAACATCAAATTAGCCTAAATCATGCACAACCCATGTTCTATATGATGATTCTAACATATCCTCATACTCAATTTCATACAAATTCGCAACTTACACCATAACCCACTTCGTGAAAGATCACCAAATCTAATCTTTAAGACATACCTTATGATCCCCATGAGAAGGTGATCACTAATCCATGCTCGGTTATGAATTTAAGTTTCATTAAGCCTTCCAATTTGAGGATTTTAGTGAAACTAGGGTTTGAACCTTGTTTCTTCTTCCTGGATGTCGACACACACACACACCCACACAATGTGTGTGTGTGGTGTTTTAAGTTTATTTTATAAAAATCATGTTTCCCACTTAACGGTTTTGGTCCCTCAAGTTTCATTTTAATTATATAAGAGACTAAAACTCACTTCTTTATATTAACCGGGTTCTAATTTACCAAACCCGTTTTTGGGGTGTTACAGCGTTGTCATTGATACGCTTCAAAACGCGAAAAGGACCGTCGGCTCGCGGATGTAACTTACCAAAACGCCCCGGTGGAAATCACTCTTTCCTCAAAAAAATCCACACGAGATCGACCTCCTGGAAAACAACTTTTTTTCTGTGCACGTTTGCTCTCGACTGGTATTGCAAATTGTGTGTTATAATCTGATCACGAACCTGCTCATGGAGCGCTTTGATTTGATCGGCTTGTTCTTGACCCTCGACACTAAAGTGGTCCGTTTCCGGGAAAGGGGCGAGGTCCAAAGGTGTAAACGGCTGCCTGCCATATACAATAAAAAACGGGCTTCTTCCTGTTGTTTGATTATTTGAGCGATTATAAGCAAACTCCGCTTGTCGTAGAACAAGGTCCCACTGTTTCGGGTAATCACCAACTAAACTCCGCAATAAATTACCCAAAGAATGATTAGTTACCTCCGTTTGTCCGTCCGTCTGCGGATGATAAGAGGTACTGAACTGTAACTTGGCACCCAAACGCTTCCATAACGTACGCCAAAAATGACTTACGAACTTTACGTCCCTATCCGAAGTAATTCTTTTTGGAACCCCATGCAAACGGACGATCTCATTAAAATATAACTTTGCCACTTGAGACGCATCGAAGGTTTTAACACAAGGTAGAAAATGCGCCATTTTGGAGAACCGATCCACGACAACCATAATTGAATCTTTTTTTCGTTGCGTCAACGGTAAGCTCAAAACGAAATCCAAACTAACATCTTCCCATGGGCGTTGCGGAACCGGTAACGGAGTGTAAAGGCCTTGGTTGGTCTGGCGCGTTTTCGCGATATGGCACGTACGACAGCGTTTAAGTACCGTAGAAACTGCTTTTGACAAATTCGGACAGTAAAAATGTTCTTTAACTAGAGCCACAGTTTTGTCTCTTCTGAAATGTCCGGCTAACGCTCCCTGATGATATTCCAAAACGATAGCTTCTCGAAACGACGATAAAGGAACACAAAGACGAGAACCTTTGTACAGCAACCCATTTTGACGAACGAAACTTTTGTAAGGGCCGACAGCCGTGAGCTTCCACAGATCGTGGAAGTCGGGATCGCGGGGTATAAGACCGAAAACGAGTCAAAGCCACGAACATCAAAGCGAGCCGTGGTAACCAAAGCCGGACGTCGACTCAAAGCGTCTGCCACGGAATTGGCGGTGCCAGCCTTATGACGAATAACGAAATTAAAATCCTGAAGTGTCTCAACCCATTTTGCATGTCTTGGGTTTAACTTCGCTTGCCCCTGAATGAATTTTAACGCCTGGTGATCCAAAAAAAGAACGAACTCGTTTGGTAACAAGTAGTGACGCCAGTATTCCAGACTTCGAACGATAGCGTAGAATTCTTTATCATACGTACTGTAACGCTTCCGGGTGTCACTAAATTTTTCACTAAAAAACGCGATTGGTCGATTATTTTGCGATAAGACGCCGCCAATGCCGAGACCCGAAGCATCACACTCAACCTGAAAAACTTGGTTAAAATCCGGTAGTACGAGAACGGGGGCCTATGTAACCGTGGATTTAAGAGTGTTGAAAGCAAGCTGGGCAGCCGGAGTCCACATGAACTTGGAACTTTTCAAACATTCTGTAATAGGGGCCACTGTCGAACTAAAATTGCGTATGAACCGTCGGTAAAAAGAGGCTAGCCCGTGAAAACTCCTTGTGTCGTGTAACGACTTAGGAGCGGGCCAAGTTGTGATTGCGGTAACTTTCGACTCGTCCATTCGTAAACCGCCACCCGAAATAAAAAACCCCAAAAAGATTACTTCATTTTGAAAAAACTGGCACTTTTCTTTGTTTGCAAAAAGTTTTTGTGTGCACAGAACATCAAAAATATTGCGGAGGTGAACAAGGTGTTGTTCGATGTCGGCACTATAAACAAGAATATCATCAAAATAAACTACAACACACGTACCAATAAACGGTTTAAAAATATGATTCATAAGCCGCATGAACGTGCTTGGTGTGTTCGATAAACCGAACGGCATTACCAGCCACTCGTAGAGTCCGTCTCGCGTTTTAAAAGCCGTTTTCCATTCGTCTCCTGCTCGCATTCTGATTTGGTGGTACCCGCTTCGCAAATCAAGTTTAGAAAAAATTCTAACACCATGCAAGTGATCAAGCAAATCGTCAAACCTCGGAATCAGAAAACGATACTTGACGGTAATTTTATTTACTGCGCGGCTGTCGACACACATGCGAAAACTCCCATTAGGTTTCGGCACTAACAAGGCGGGGATGGCACACGGACTCATACTTTCGCGAATCAAGCCTTTTTCCAACAACTCCTTCACTTGGCGGTTTAACTCGGTGAATTCTGTTGGGTTCATACGATAAGCCGGCTTGTTCGGGATACTCGCCCCGGGAACAAAATCGATGCAATGTTGTATATCGCGCATTAAAGGAAGACCCGCTGGAATTTCGTCCGGGAAAACATCATGGTACTCGGCAATCAGCGGTTGAACTTGTGGTGGAATGAGGGGGACAACGTGGTTCGGTTCCGTGAGCAACAACCCGTAGATGACTTGTGGGGGATCGGATTTGAGGAGAGTGGTGAAAACCGACTTGGAGACCACCGTGGAGTGTCCGGGTTCTTTCCGGGGGTCACAAGGTGCCAAAGTAACATTGATCCCGTCTTTTTTAAATGAATACGTATTCCTAAACCCATCATGCTTCGCTCGTCGGTCATACTGCCACGGCCTTCCAAGTAAAATGTGGCACGCATCCATAGGTAAAACCTCACACCAAACCTCGTCGGCATATTTGTCTCCGATCGAAAACTGAACGAGACAGCGGTGTGTGACTTTAAGAATATTTCCTTTTTTTAACCATGTGAGCTGGTAAGGTTCGGGGTGGTCGTGTAAGGGCAAGTTTAGTTTCTCGACCATGGTAGTGGAGACGATGTTCTCGCAGCTTCCGCCATCGATAATAACATTACACACCTTGCCTTTGGCGGTGCATTTGGTCCGGAAAATGGTGTTTCGCAGCCACGAGGTGTCATCAGCGGACTCGGAAACTGTGGTACTCAAAACCCGCTGGATGACTAAAGCTTCCCCGGTGTCGGGCCAAATAATCTGAGAATCGTCGTCGGGTTGTTCCTCGGGTTCAGAGTCGTAGACCGGTTTCGAGTCGTCAATTAGGGCCACGACTTGTTTGTTGGGGCATTCTCTTTTTAAGTGGCCCAGCCCATGGCACTTGTAACAACGTTGGGCTGGTGGGGTAGCTGAAGATGGGATTACGGGCTGGTTTTGGGCTTGCGTTTTAGTTGGCTCAGATTTTAGTGGGGCTGTGGACGCAGGTGTTGGGCGAGTAGTGGCAAACCGGTTTGACGACTTCCCCTTTACGGCTAGCTGTTTCTCAACCCGTTGTGCCATCATGCAAACATCCAAAAATGACCAATACTGTTGAAGACTAACAACATCGGCGATTTCAGTTCGAATAGCACCCAAAAAACGAGCAATTACCTGCTCTTCCTCCTCGTCAATGCCACACCGTAACCTGTGTTGTTCAAACGATGCAATAAAATCCTCAACTGAAAGAGACCCCTGCTTCAGATTATGATACTCCAAAAACGAATCCTGTTTATGGTTTACTGGCAAAAATTTTGCTTGCAACAAACGCTTCATCTTATCCCACGTTTCAACCTTATGTTTGCCCTCCCGTATACGCTGACGTTGAACGTGTTCCCACCATAAGGAAGCGTATTTACGCAAACTAGTAGCAACAATTTTTACCTTCAAGTTTTCCGAGACGTGACGAAGATCAAAGACGCGCTCCACGGTTTGTAACCAATCAATAAAATCGTCCGGCTGCATGCGTCCTTCAAATTCTGGGATCTCCGTCCTGATGCCAAAAGCACGGAAAGGATCCGCCGGCTGCCTGGGTAGTGGAGAAACATGACGGGGGTGTGGCCGTGCAAATATGTTATCGAATCGATCGTCATGGTCATAGTCGTCCCATACAACCGAATCGGTGACAGTACGTTCGTCCTCATGTATAGGACGAGCTGCATGCTGTAAAATTTGATTTTCGAACTCGAGTTCACGAATCCGGTCATTCAAACGTTCAATCTCGATGTCACGAGGATCACGTTGATCAGGGCCGCTGCCTCCGGCGGCGAATCTGCGGTTGGGCTGTCGACGATCTTTCCTGTTATCTGACATCCTGCGAACCTGAAGCTGCTGATACCACTTGATACGGATTCGTACAAGCGGAAGCTAGAAGCCCTAGCTTGGAGACCTCCCTTTGATCGACAAAGAAGAGAGCCGGTCAAGAAAAACCCCTTGGCCGAAGACTGTGGAGTAAAGAAACTCAAAAAGATATTTTATTCTTTCAAAACTTAACTATCCAGCCATCTTATTCAATAGTTTAAATAACCCCCAAACAAAGTCTAAAGATAAACCAAAAAAAAAATAAAGAGATACGAAACAGGAAATAAAGGAAATAAAATAAATAACAAGAACAAGAAGATCTCGTTCTCGGCTGGATAGGATCTCGCAGACGGGCTCGGCCAATTAGCCACTAGATGTTTCTGATGCAAGAATTGGTCCTGATTGATGTTGAGACGATTGGGCCGGATCCGTATCACCATATATATTAAATAGGTAGGTTTTAGCTAAGGAAGTCACAAAAACCTAATTTGATAAACAAATTCAAAAACTCTACCAAATTTTGACTCAGTCTAACACATAATTTAATCCCTATATGTGATAGAGATACATAGGTTGACTTTACAAACACAAATCACCACCTTGGTGCCTATAAAGCATATCCTTCATTCCAAGTTTCCAACCAATTTATTCAAACAAGCAAATCTCATTACTAACTTATAATCATGTACCCTACTAACTCCGATTACTCACAACCAGCATTCGGTCAACCAATGCCGGCGTCAGCACCACCACCATACGGTCAACCTGCACAGGCACCATACAATCAATCAGTAGCACCACCACCACAGTCTATGTTGTATCCCAGCCAATGGTCCTCTGGCCTTTGTGACTGCACCTCTGATGTCTCAAATTGTAAGCTTGTAACTTACCTTTAATTATGCATCAATTAAGTATTTTGTACATATAAGCGAATTATAATCCGTTAAAAGGCTAACCAAGATAGTTGTATTAATGTTTTGATCGTTACACTTCTACGATAATGTAGGTTGCCTTACATGTTGGTGTCCATGCATTCCGTTCGGACAAATCGCTGAAATCTTAGATAAGGGAACTACTTGTAAGTGTTTCTTTGAGTTGGATATATGCATTATATTCATGAACCATTTATATCATTGAAAATTTATTATGCTAATTAATGATTTCAAAAAAAAATTTAAAAAATGGTTCATGCCAAACTGCCAAGACTCAATAATCAAACGATCGTTAAAACTTACTGACTCGACTGATTTGACTTGTCGCCTTTTGAAACTGTAGTTAACGATTTGACATAGAGTTTTCATCAAAACCAATTGAACCAGAGCTAACCAATTCTAATTTTTTTATTACTTAGAGCATTCACATTCCATCCATCAAACCATCCACCATCTTCAAATTAAAAAAAAAAGCTTATAAAAACACACTACAACCCACCCCCTAAACCTAAATTTTAAAAGGTTACTACGCTAACTTTTTAAATATGAAAAGCTACTATTTATTATCCAACAAAACAAATTATTGTGAGTGTATAAAAACGAGAAATATAACAAAATAAGTGTTGGATGGGACGCTAGGGGGGAGGGGGGGGGGGGGTTAAATGAGAGATAAATTTTAAAATTTATGTTTTTAGCTAAATTATAGGGTAAGAAATGGTGGATGAGATGTGAATGCTCTAATAAGTTTGACCGTACAAATTAAAGATTTTGAATATCAAAATTAAAAAAAAGAGTTAAATGCTTGGTTGGTCCCTGTGGTTTGCAAAAATTGCAGATGTGGTCCCAAATGTTTACTAATTACACGCGTGGTCCCTGTGGTTTTCAAAAATGCACTCGGTTGGTCCCCAGCCCTAACATCAGTTAAATTTCTCAGTTAACTCCATGTTAAATGACCAAAATACCCTTGCTTATTAACTCTCCTTATAAACCCCCACAACCTGCATCTTCATCCCCAACCTGCATCATCTTCATCCCCACCATCTTCTTCATCACCAACCCACCTCCAGTCTCCCTCTCATCTCTCTCGTCTCGATTACTGTATCTGGTGGAGACTCATTCCACCACTATTATTGTTGGAGAAACTGGCAGTGGTAAAACCACTGCATCATCTTCATCCCCATCATCATCTTCTCTGTTTCTCTCTTTCTCTGTTTACAAAAAAAAAAAACACAATAAAAAATCCAGTTTCAAAAACACATTAATCAATTTTCAAACTAATAAACATCAAATTAGCATCAACACAATGAACAGTTGACAAATTCACACCTAAAACAACTAATTAACACCAAAATCCCGAAAAATCAGCCAGATCTACAGCTATTAGCACTACAACAGCAACCTAGGGTTTCGAGTTCCGACTTTTTCAGCAGATTTGTTCACTAAAACACACATAAACCTAAAAACGTACGAAATAAGCAGATCTACAAAGTTTAACTAACAAGTTACCTCAAACAAATCATAATATATTACAATATTGCAGTATAATGCAACAAACACTGAAGAACAAGTGATTTCGGAATGTATTACCTGAATTAAAGTGAGATTGTGATTTGTGTATGATGTAACCGTTAATGCACTCGAAGTTTAACCCATAGATTGAAGTAACAGCAAGCGGTTGTCGAAATTTGAGATGTGAATGAGTGATAATGATGATGATTTAAGAGATTTGAGGTGTTAAATTTGGGGGATTTTAGTGAGAGAAAGTGGAATTAATAAGATTAGCTGGTGGTTTCCACTTTTATATGTTTATATATGTTCTTCAGAACGTGGTTGATGTAAGGGTAAGGGTATTTTGGTCATTTAACATGGAGTTAACTGAGAAATTTAACTGATGTTAGGGCTAGGGACCAACCGAGTGCATTTTTGAAAACCACAGGGACCACGCGTGTAATTAGTAAACATTTGGGACCACATCTGCAATTTTTGCAAACCACAGGGACCAACCAAGCATTTAACTCTAAAAAAAATGGTTTATACCACCCAACTGCCAAAAACTGTATTATCAGACCATTACAACCTACTGACCTTACTGATTTAATTTGTCCTTTTTTTAAACTGTAACGTTTTAACGTAAAACTTTCATCAAAACCTACTGAATCAGAACCCGAGCAACTCTAAATTTTTGATCACTAATAAGTTTGACTCGATGTGCAAACGCAGCTAGCGCCGTGCATGGGGCTCTTTACACCATACTTCTGCTACTCACAGGATGTCAATTTATATATAGTTGTTCTTATCGGTCTAAAATGAGACAACAATACATGTTGCCTGAGCAACCCTGCAACGACTGCCTTCTCCATTTTTGTTGCGAGCCATGCGCCATGTGCCAAGAGTATCGCGAGCTTAAGCACCGTGGATTTGATATGTCTCTTGGTAACGTGTTATAAATCTCCATATCTCAAACTAACAACTTTAAAATCTTATTTTCACACCCCTATCGCTATACAACTCGTATAGAAGTTATACAGACTGTATAGGAAAATCTTGCACAAAAAAATGTCTAGAGAATGTTTTTTTTTTGTCTCTATGTATAAGAGCTGGAAAACATTATACGACCCATATAATGTTATACGACCCGAATCTCATATAATGTTATATGACCCGTATAATATTATACGGCCCGGCATGTATATAATGTTATACGACCTAATATTTTCTTCATCTATACGAGCCGTATAACATTATACGACCCAATATTTGTCATGTTAGATTATTCTATACGGGCCGTATAACCCTATACGACCCGTATAGAGGGTGTGAATTAAGATTTTAATGTGTGGCTTTATTAATTATAGATTTAATTAATTTTGCAATATATATTTAGGATGGCATGGAAACATGGAGAGGCAAAACCATCATCAAGCCGTTGTGACGCCACCATATGCTCCAGCAGGAATGAAACGTTAATAATGAAGTGTTGAGTGCATAATAATATATATCTTGTTACAGTTTGATCGTATGTTCTGAATTTATTGGTTTTAAAATAATATATAAATGTTTGTTTATGAAATGTTTTAAAAATGAATGTACGTTGAATTTGGCTCTTTTTGTGCAGGGATATTTTTTTTAAATCTTTTATTGGGTTTCATTTTTTAATGTGTTTAATCTAAATCTTTTGTTAGAATATCATTGTGAATTTAAATTTTCACTAAAATATAAATGATTATCATTAACGGCTATACCTGTCGGTAAAGAACGATGCTAAGGGAAATCGGTCTGTTGGGAACCGCTCTTCGTAATATTACTTGTAGAGTAATAGGTGATCTCATTTGCGATGAATCACCACTCTCATTACCGACGGATCATCAACAACGTTTATAAAGTCGTTCAAACTGACTATCACGGACGATTACCACGAAGCAACTAATATTACACGAGGATTACCAATTGCTTTTCTATCGGTAATAGTATATAATTTTGTAAATAAATAAATAAATTCTAATATAACGACAAAAGAAATAAAATAAAATTGGTTACAAAATAAAATAAAATATAATTTTGTTACAAAAAATAATTGGTTAATTAATTTTATTGGTTTCATTGTCCAATGTCATGTTTTAACGATAACGAACTCAGTGTATTTGTGTTGCCAATTAACTTTAACATCATATCAATATCATACTCAACGAACTATAAAATTTGAATTGCCACTTGGTTGCATAAAACCTTACCTACACACATGCATATGATACCAAGAATAAAAACATAATTAATTAAACATGAAAAATCACAACTTTAATCAAAACTAAGTATCCATTGTAGGGTTTATTTAATCAAATCTAACAAAACTCTAGTCCACAATCATCAAGTGGAAAGAATAATTGAATAAACAAAGCAAAAAACAAACATATTGAAACAATGTAATTTTGATGAAGAAAATAAAAAGATTCGAAGTAAAGACCAATACATATAAACAAAGTCCAATAAGCATAACATTGTTGTTTTCATACAACATGACACGAGGATGGTCATGCCTCTTGGGTTGGCGTGCTCATGCCTAGGTGGTCGCGGTCATGTTTACAAGAAGACCAATCTACAAATTTAATTGGTTGTGGCTCTTCAACATGCATAGTCTACGGTTCATAAAACTAGGTCAAAGGTGAGATCACAAGCACGATCGTGCTAATGTGGGGCACGATTGTGTTCATGCTGGGCGCGACGTGCTCCTGCCTATGTAAGGCATCGTCTTGCTTCTCCACAGCATACGCCAAATCTTTCACTCTTTTATGAAATATTCTAATTCTTTTCGTATATTTGTTGAATCATCAACTAAAGTTGGAAATTCACAATTTGCATACGTCAAATCTTTCACTCTTTGATGAAATATTCTAATTCTATTCGTATATTTGTTGAATCATCAACCAAACCTGGAAATTCACAATTTAGGCAAGTAAGTGTCGTGAAATTTCCAATAAACATACTCAAAACGAGGATAAAGCTATAAAATAAAGATGTATAATTCTATACACATTAGTTATAAAATAAAGATGCGATTCCAGGAGATGTTTACACACATTTGACGCTAAGGCTAGCTAATCCATGTATGAAAAAGACGAAGACCAATAACTGTTGATTGAACATGTTACATTATAGATGAATAATTCATTGAACATGTTACATGTTTTATTTCTAATCGTGACAAATACCTAAATATATGATCAGTTATTGAAAACAACAAAAACATAAAAAGACTTGAATTGATTGATTTGAGACAAAACCTCAAATCAACAATACGAATTCATTACCTCTAAATAAAATTTTAACACGAGGTACTAAAATATTTGATCAAGAACATGTATTATTTTTTTTTTTGGACATGAGGTAATATTGGGAGAAGAACTTGAAAACCTCACTCATGTTGGGGCAGTCTAAGGGGCTGTTTGACAACATCTGAATGGTTAAGTGCTGAACCAGTAAGAGGTCTGAACCATTAAGTGCTGAACCAGCAAGAGGTCTGAACCATTAAGAACCTGTATAATGCTTAACCGTTCAGAGGTAAATGTCTGACCAATTCAGATTAGAGGTCTTAACCATCCAGACTCTATATAAATCTTAACCATTCAGAGGCAAATGTCTGAATCATTCAGACATCTGCTCATTAAACAAACAGTCTGAACCATTAAGTGCTGAACCATTAAGATGTCTGAACCATTAAGAGCCTCATTAAGAGGTAAACAAACAGCCCCTAAGAGTATGCTCGATGGTGTTGACGACGGGTAAACCGACTATTTTAGTGACTGTAGTTAGCTAGTGAGAATAAAAGATCCAGTTTTTTTTAGGATAATACTGTTGGAAATTTTATAAATAATATTATATTATGAATTAATATAATGATTATTTAATAATTAAGCCAAGATGAATTAGAGATCTTGTGCATTAAGTTTGTGTGTTGGAACCATAGACATGTGGGAAATTGAGCTTGTCCCACATAGGTGGAGAGATAAATCTTTTGTGGATTTATAATTAGAATTCTCAACACGAATGTATTCTTGTATGACAACTCACACCCAGTGGTAGCCAGGAGGGTGCGAAGCACCCGACACGGGCCCGCGCCCGGGCACGGGACCGGGACGAGGGTGATGGGCGCAATGTGGCGCTTTGATGACACACTCTTGTTTCGGGTATTTTTTTCAGGTGCTAGGCTAATCCCGGCAGTACAATCTGCTTAGGCTGTTGTACCCTGGGAAACAGACGGGTTCACCTGGGTGTCCCGAAATCTGTTTTAAGGGAAGCGTGATCTTCACGTGCCTCAGTCACCATTGTTTATGTTTTTTCCTTATATTTCCATTGTAATATGTTTTTAGTTTAGTTTACTTTTCTTGTACTGTATTCTATTCAGTTTGCTTCTGTTCTTCCTATGAGTTGTAATTATAAAATTGATTAATAAAATCGTTATTTTATTTGTTTTGTGAACGAATGTCTTACAAGCTTAAAACAGATTTTAAAACCCGTTCACTGTTTTAGTTTAAAAAAAAAAATACAAACAGTTTCTTTTTGTTTATTAGCAAACTTGTGTAGTTTGCATTGGTTTTCTGTAAACCAATCTGTTTCTGCCATAAACTGACTGTATTTTATTCTTGTTTCAGAAATGGCTACTGTTTCAGCAACCACATCAACCACTGTTGGATCCACATCCACTACCATGGGACCATTGGTTGGTACCCAAGCGGCTCAAGCAGTTACTAACCATGCTGAAAAACCAGAGAAGTTCACTGGTTTGAATTTTAAGAGATGTCAACAAAAGATGTTGTTCTATCTGACCACTCTAAATCTTGCAAGGTTTTTGACGAAGTCCTCTCCTGTTCTCGCAGAAGGGACAACTGATGTCCAATCTGTGAGTGTTGTTGAGGCTTGGAAATATTCTGAGTACCTATGCCGCAACTATGTGTTGAATGGCCTCTCAGATGCCTTGTATAACGTGTATCTCAAGGTTCCAACTGCCAAAGAATTATGGGAGTCATTGGAACGGAAATACAGGACTGAGGATGCGGGCACTAAAAAGTATGTTGTGGCTAGGTTTTTGGACTATAAATTGATTGATTCAAAAACTGTGAAGAGTCAAGTCTAAGAACTGCATATTATTCTTAGTGATATTCTGTCGGAAGGAATGAATCTGAGTGAAACATTCCAAGTGGCAGCAATTGTTGAAAAGTTGCCTCCTAGTTGGGTGGACTTCAAGAATTACCTTAAGCATAAGTGTAAGGTCTAAAAATTCTAATCAAAGCATGAAAATTTTCTATGACGAAAGAACCAAACGGGTCAAAACATGAGTTAGAAAATCCTGCATTTTTTTTACTTCATTAGAACTAGTTGAGAAGGTTTACAAAAGTTTACAACCCAAAAATATCTTACAACTAACATAGTTTTTAAACTTCAACTTCCAACATCAACTAATTACTAAATTAAGATAATTACAAAAGACCCATTTAACAAAAAAGAAACCATTCTACAAAAGTTAGACCTATTAACTTGCATCATCGCGGAAGCGTGCAACATTAGTGTGTCCGTTCCAAGTAGCGCCGTCTATCAAGAAGATTTACCTACATTCAAACAAACTATTAGTCATTTAAAACTCGATCAACCATAAAGTTTAAACTTCCCTTTTTAAACTAGTAGAACTACTACAAGTATTCACTCCAAAATTCTTATTACATAATTTCGATACCATTCCTTTACATCGCTTCATACTTACAATAAATGTAACATTCCGAACTCATCATTATCCAATTCTACTCATTTGACCCATAACCTTAATACAATCTTTGTATAAGATTCATGATATTTAATTTGAAACTAGAATATTAAATATCATACACGTTACATGCTACTAAATTCGTAAGCGTGAAAACTTACCTTTGTCGCTATTTGCTTGCGATCCGGAACGATTTGAATCTTCTTCTTTTATTCCTACAATTCCCAAAATCAACTTACTTTAAACCTCATGTCATAATTGCGTTCGTTTTCTTGGCATAAAAGCATTAACATCCAAAGTTTCTAAATTCTAACATGGTGGTGTTGTCTAACATGATTTTCACTTCATTCAAGCATTTTAACAAACACTTGGCATGCGTACAACTAATTAAGCATAATGTACAAGCATTATGAACATAACATAACCATTACATATCAACACCATCAAGAACATCAAATTCCATATGTAACTTTCATTTTAAATTGTTTCTAACTAACAATCCCTTGTTAAGAACACCATCATACTTGTTTTGGTCAAAAATCAAGCAAGGATAATGCAACCAAATCTTTTGTTGTGAGGTGTGAGGTGTGATGCTTGAATCTATGAACAATTGTATGAACAACTTGCAAATCAAATAAAGAGGCGACACAAGGATTTATACGAGGAAAAAGCCCTTGATCAAGAGTTGATCTCCGGCACAAAAAACCTCGGGTGATGGAAACTACCGATCACCAACTAAGATTAAACAGAAAAATGGTTACAACTCGGGATGATAACAAGCTTGTTACAAGGATCACTAGTGTGCAAAAGTGTTAAAATGTATGGAATCGCCAAGTAAACGGTCGCGAGCTGTTCGAGAGTGTGTGTTTTGCTAAAATTAGCCAAGTGTTCTAAATCAAGCTTGTTATCCCCTATTTAAAATTAGAAATAACCACCCTAACTAACTGTTCGCTAATTGTGCAAGTCTTCCACGATCTCCATAACGTTCACAAGAACCAAGCACGTGCGGAATATTGAGGGAATATGCTCCAGGAATTTCGGTAAGACTTGGTCCATGCCTTTGCTCCTGCAAAACAAGCTTACGCATAATGAAGACAATTGTTAGTATAAGGATAACAATAAGGATCCTGAATCCTGATCCTGCAACACCTACTGAGGATCCTTAATTCAAACAGAATTGAGGATCCATGATCCTGGCAGTACATGAGGATCCGTGATCCTTAGGATTGGAAAATTCTCACCTAACAATTGCCCCCAAAATATAAGGAGTAAAGTGTAAATTAGCGAGTTATACTTTCTGATCTTATCTGCAACTAACTAACGGATATATAGCCGTTAGGATCGAACTAGCCGTTATCGATCATACATCATTGAAGCGACATCCCTGCAGAATCATCATTATAAATTCAAGTTAGAGATAAGGGTTAGGAAGCATTTAAATTCGTGTGTTACACCATTTAAATCCTCATTCGAAGATCAAGCAGGTACTTCTCTCCCTTTTCTCTCTTCTCCTTCTTACTCTGTTCTTCTTTAAAACCTTTGAATCACGATGAAGTTAAGATCATCCCCCGCCAAGGATCATCAGAAAGATAGTCCTTTGAAAAGCCAAGGAATCATCAAAGATTCTCCGAAGGAACGTTGCTGCTTCACTGATCCTGAGATCGACAAGATTCGTCATTGCTTTCCGGCGAACGCTGTCTTTAAACCTTTCGAGCCTACCGCCTTAAGTGACTTCGTTTCTGCAACATGGGTTGCTTTTCCGGCTACCCCATTTCTGATAGGATACTCCTATCCTTTCCCTGCTTTTACCCAGTCTTTCTTCTCCCTTACCGGCATATCCTATATCCAGGTTATGCCAATGATGTGGAGGGTCTTATATACCCTTGAGAGAATCATTGAGCAGGAGGATATAGAGCTGGGAATGTAGGAATTGTCTGAACTATACAACCTCATGAGCCATGGTTCACACCGCTTTCTATTCAAACACAAACCCGGTGAGGCACACCCAATCCTGAAGACCACCAAGAATGACACCAATTGGAAGAAGCGATTTTTCTTCGTTAGGAGGGATTCTATCCCGGATGGGAAGGATCTCCCATTAAAATGGACCACCCATGGTAGGATAGAGGATCCTTATAGAAGGATCATAGGATAACCCTGTTTCCGTTGAGGATCACTAACATCTTTTTGGTATCTTTTGTGCAGCTATCTCTGTTTCTCATATTATTTCAACACCTGCAACCAAAGAGAGGATCGCCGCTTCCCGGAATCTTGATCCTGCAGTAAGGTCATTTCAAGCAAACACCAAGGATTCTCAAGAAGTATCCTCAGGCTCAGTCACAATGTCAAGTAAGTATCCGAGTTTGTATATGATTAAATGTTGAAATGCAAAAAAACAAGAATACTTATCTGTTGTTTTGGATTGATAGGTGCTGGAAAATCCTCAAGGTCAGCCTCCCGCTTTAGTGTCAGTGATCTCAGCACTGTGGCTCCCAGGTCTGGGAAGAAGAAGACAACTGCTAGCCCTAGTGCTCTAGTCCCCAAGCCTGTCACCTCCAAGGGGGGAAAGAAGAGGAAGGCCACTGAAGCTGAAAATCTTGAAGGCTTGCCTCTTATCCGCCACCAGTTCCAAGAATACTTTGCTGATGTAAGGATCACTGACTTAGCTTGATTATCCCGCCCACTTGAGGATCACGGATCCTGAACTTTACTTTGTCTTTTTTGCATAAATTCGCTGAGATCGAAATGCTGTTTGATGCATATGTTGAGGAGGCAGAGCTGTTAGGGGAGGATTTTCTAACAATTAGTGATCCTTATTCATTATCCTAATTAGTGATCCTTACTTCTGTGACAGGTGGTGATCCTCAGAAGAACATCAGGATCAGGATCATGGATCACTTTAAGGATCCTCGTACTGACGATTGTTTGTTTATGTTTTGTACTACCTCGCAGGTATAACAAGCTTGACCAAGTCTTGGCGACATTCCTGGAGAATATTCCCAAACTATTCTGCACGTGCTTGGCCAAAAATGGACGTTGTGGAGAACGTGGGGGCTTGGCACAAAAGTCGGATAGTTAGTTTAGTAGTTAAATTTCTATTTTAAAGGGGTAACGAGCTAGAGAAAAAAACACTTAGTCATTTCTGAGTTACACACACACTCGTACAAACGTTCATACCAGCTCTCGTTCAAACACTTAGCAGTTTCATACACCTTTTACACGTTACATTCTAGTGATCCTTGTACCTAGCTCGTTACTATCCGAAGTTGTAAACATTTATTCATTTATTTGAGCTTGGTGATCGGTAGTTTCCATCACCCGGGGTTTTTTGTGCCGGAGATCAACTCTTGATCAAGGGCTTTTTCCCCGTATAAATCTTTGTGTCATTTCAGCAATTTACATTGAAGTGATCCTTGTTATTGTTCTACATTTTAAGCATCATTCCCCGTAACATAGAGTTTGGTTGCAATATCCTCAACAGATTTTTTGACCAAAACAGTTTGGCGCCCACCGTGGGGCAATTGGTGCTTTGTCCTTAGAAAAATACGCATTTCTGTGCTCATTCCGGTTCACTACAACCAAGCAAATGGCTTCCTCAGCGAAGAATGCTTCAAATTTGATGCCATCATCCACTTCTTCACAAGGCGTCCCTCCTTTGCCTCCACCACCTTCTGGATCCCAGAAGAATGCTGAGAATGCTGCGAAGAAACCAACTCCCATTTTCTCAAAACCTCCAACTTCTTCTGCTTCTTACACTCCCACTACTACTGACATGTTTACTTTGATTTTGCAGATGAAGGATCAGATACAGCAACAGGATAAGACCAATGAGAGGATTCTCAAAGAAATCGGAGATCTCAAGAAACAAAAGACAACGGCAGAGGATCATTCCCCACTGGTGCCGAAATCCTTGAATTTTGATACTCCGGTGATTACTTCTCAGCCATCAGTGGTTCCAGACATTCAATATGTGGGTGGACCAAAAGGAGTGCACTATGGAACAACAACAATGACCCAGGCATCAGGTTCATATTTCCAGCCAGCGGGATCCTATCCTCAGCATATGGGATCCCTCACGAATTCAGGAGGATATTCAGGAATGCAGCAGATTCAAGGATCCTCCTTCGTTCCAGGATCATCCCAGGTTCAAGGATCCTCCTTTGTTCCAGGATCATCCCAGGTTCAAGGATCCTCTTTCGTTCCAGGATCATCCCAGGTTCAAGGATCCTCCTTTCTTCCAGGATCATCCCAGGTTCAAGGATCCTCCTTTGTTCCAGGATCATCCCAGGTTCAAGGATCCTCCTTTGTTCCAGGATCGTCCCAGTTTCAGGGATCCTTCCAGATGCCAGGATCCTTGAGGAGTTTGCAAACATGAAGTTCAGATGTCCATTAGGGAGATTTTATTCCAATGCAGACCAATGCTTCTACTGGTCCCTCGATCATTCCAGAGCCTCAACAATATGGATTAACATCCAATCTTCCTAATCTGAATCCGATGGGAGGTAACACTTTTAATAATTCTTATACTACTAACCATGGTCTTATGCAGGATCCAGGTATCAATCATGCCATGGCCAGAGAATTGCGAAAGTTAAAGGATATGATATCAAGTGTTCCAGGAGTGGTCAAACCTATTCCAGAGATTGCAGATGGGAGCCACAAGATATCTCGTTTTGCACCACCAATCTGTGATGCTGAGATACCCAAGAGATTCCATGTGCCAACAATGAAGCTGTATGATGGTTCGACAGATCCTGAGGAACACATAGCACAATACAGGGAGAGGATGGAGATCAATCCAATTCCAGAAAGGTTAAAGGAAGCATGCCTGTGCAAGGGATTCGGATCCACTCTTACATGATCAGCTCTCAAATGGCTGCTAAGTCTTCCTCCCTATTCTATTACCTCATTTGCTAATCTAGTTAATCTATTTAATAATCAGTTTTCTTGTAGTAGGAAATTTGAACGATTAACTAGTGATCTATATAGGATAACCCAGGGTCATAATGAATCATTAAGGGATTACATTACCAAATTCAGTAAAGAATCCTTAGACATTCCCAATTTAGATATAGCCACGGCTGTTGAGGCCTTCAAAATGGGATTGCTTAGGGATTCATTGTTCTATGATGATCTTGTTATGACACCATGCAGGAACTTAGATGAGGTAAGAACACGAGCACTTAGGTTCATCCGGCTAGAGGACGATAAGAGGATCCAGGAGAGGTTAGCAGGATCCTCAAAGCAGGATAAGCAAGGATCCACATTCAGGAACAACAAGTTCAAATCCTATAACAGATCTGATAACCAGAACGTGCATTCTGTTGATCAAGAAGAGGATGATGAAGATTATCCTCCAATTTCTGAATATTGTTTTTGTGTTGATAACAATGAATTAATCCTTGCTATGCAGAACCTAGGTGATAAAGCTAGATGGCCGAGAAAAAATGACAGGCCAGCTGCAACTAAGGATAAATCTAAGTGGTGTGCATATCATGAAGATTTTGGGCATCTCACAGAAGAATGCATTGCACTAAGAAAGGAAATTGGATACTTGTTGAGCAAAGGGCATCTAAAGGAATTGTTGGGAAGAAAAAAAGTCAAGGACTCAGGATCCTGAAAGGATCTCTGAGAAGGCTCCAGCCCCTCCAGCAGATGCACAAGTGATAAACTTTATTTCTGGAGGATCAGACATCTGTGGCACATCCTTCTCAGCAGCTAAAAGGCACGCAAAGGAAACTAAAATGGATAATAGAGAAAGACCAGTTCGAACATCAAGTGTCTCCGAAGGAAAAGTTATAACCTTTGATGAAGAGGATCGTGTTGATATCCAGGATCCTCATCACGATGGTTTAGTTATTACTCTTTTCATTTCTAACCATTTTGTTCGCAGGATCCTTATAGACGGAGGGAGTTCAGTGAACATTATCCAGCTTGATGTTCTAAAGAAGATGGGTATCCCTGAATCAGATATCATACCAAGATCCTCCGTGCTCGTGGGATTTAGTGGCGAAACCAAGAATACCCTGGGGGACATTAAACTCCCAATATACATTGAAGGCCTACACTCTTATCAAAAATTTTGTGTTATTGACTGTTTATCTTGTTGTAATGTTATCCTTGGCAGGCCTTGGATACACGATATGAAAGCAGTCCCATCTACCTACCATCAATGTGTGAAGCTCCCTAGTCCTTGGGGAGTAGTGAAGATTGATAGTGATCAGCAGGAGGCTAAGAATTGCTACACTTCATCGATGAAACCAGCCTCGAAGTCAAGGGAGCAATAGCAATCAAAGTATCCTCCAAGGGATGTCTTGGAGGCAAGAGAGCAGGATGTGGTAGAAATCCTCATGAACCCCGATGATCCTGAATCCAAAATCTATATCGGATCAGGGATCCTTGGCGAAATGAAAGAAGACCTCGTATCCTTCCTCAAAAGGAGAAAGACTACCTTTGCATGGAAACACGAAGACATGACTGGTATATCCAAAGATGTTATCACTCACAAACTCGGCATTGACAAATCCTTCAAACCAATCCATCAAAGGAGAAGGAAGTTTGCACCGGAAAGGAATGCCATTATCCAGGAAGAGGTAGAGAAATTGCTCCGGGCAGGTATGATTAGAGAGGTCAAGTATCCAAGATGGTTGGCCAATGTGGTTGTTGTTCAAAAGAAAAACAGAAAGTGGAGGGTATGTGTCGATTTTACCGATTTGAATAAGGCATGTCCCAAGGATCCTTTCCCATTACCCCACATTGACTCCATGGTGGATGCAACTGCGGGTCATGAACTGTTAACTTTTATGGATGCTTCATCTGGATTCCAACAAATCCAAATGGAACCATCTGACCAAGAGGATACAGCCTTCATGACTCCAACTGGTATATACTGCTATATTGCTATGCCGTTCGGACTAAGAAATGCAGGTGCAACATATCAAAGGCTGGTGAATATGATGTTCAAGGATCAGATTGGACAAACTATGGAGGTTTACATAGATGATATGGTGGTAAAATCCTTAAAAGCTGAGGATCACCTAAGAGACTTGGAGGAAGCATTCGATATCCTTGACAAATATAACATGAAACTTAATCCTTCAAAATGTCACTTTGGTGTTAAAGCAGGTAAATTCTTAGGATATATGGTGACAAAGAGAGGCATTGAAGCTAGCCCGGAACAGATCAAAGCAATAGTGAACATCAAATCTCCGGCCAATGCTAAGGATGTTCAAAGGCTAACAGGCAGGATAGAAGCTTTGAACATATTTATATCCAAATCCTCAGAGAAGTGCAAAGAATTCTATGATATCCTAAGGAATAACAAGAAATTTGAGTGGACTGAGAAGCATGAAAATGCTTTAAGATCCCTCAAGGATTACCTATCCTCAGCCCCGGCTTTGATGAAACCAGAAAAAGGCGATGTGCTATCCTTATATCTGGCAGTATCCTCAAAAGCAGTAAGTGCGGTCCTTGTAAAGGATCATGAAGGTACACAACATCCTGTCTATTATGTAAGTAAAAGTTTACTTGATGCTGAATCCAGGTATTCACACCTTGAAAAGCTTATTCTTGCATTAATTATGGCATCTACTAAGTTAAGACATTATTTTGAAACTCATGTTATCATTGTTAAAACTAATTTTCCAATTAAGAATGTCCTCAGGAAACCAGAGATGTCAGGTAGGATGGCTAAGTGGGCAGTGAAGCTGAGTGCATATGATATAAGATACGAGCCTAGGACAGCCATCAAATCCCAAGCATTAGCTGACTTTGTGGCTGATTTCAGTAGTGATTTACAAGAAGAAGCTGAGTTAGAAGTCCAACAGCTAGAAGAGACCAAGGATCCTTGGATACTCTACACTGATGGATCCTCAAACGTCAAAGGCACAGGGCTTGGAATACTACTAAAATCGCCACAGGGGGACATAATACCCCACTCTATAGCTTGTGAGTTCCAAACCACTAACAATGAGGCTGAATATGAAGCCTTAATTGCTGGTTTGCAAATTGCAAAACATATGGGGATCAGGTATCTTGAGGTACATGTAGATTCATTGTTAATTACAAACCACTTTAATGGATCCTATGCTGTTAAAGGTGAAAAGCTAACCAAATATTTAGAGATAGTCAAAAGTTTGGCACTCTCTTTTGTTTCCTTGAGTTTGACGCAGGTACCAAGGGAAGAAAATACAGAAGCTGATGCATTGGCTAATTTAGGATCATCCTTGAAGATCCCGGAGGATATCAAGATCCCTATTATCCATATCCTGACCCCGGCTATTGAGGATCATGTGACTATGGAGATAGGAAATGATTCTGCAATGATCCCTAGTGAGGATACTCAATTCCATTCAGGATCAGGATCATGGATCTCACAAATCATGAGATACTTACAACATGGAGAGATTCCTACAGGAGAAAACCCTAGGGCTTTCAAATCTAAGGTATCTCAGTTCACAATTTTAAATAATATGTTGTATAGACGATCTCTTGCAGGACCATACTTGAGATGCATTGAGGATCCTGAAATCCAAGAAGTTTTAAAAGACTTCCATGAAGGAGATTGTGGAAACCACACGGGGGGCAGGGCATTATTCTCAAGGATCCTGAGGATAGGATACTACTGGCCAACCATGAAGAGATATGCTGTGGAGTATGCTAAAAGATGTGATCCTTGTCAGAGACACAACAATATCCTTCATCAACCAGCTGAATTATTGCATCCTATATCCTCCTCTTGGCCATTTATGAGATGGGGGATGGATATAGTTGGTAAGCTCCCTAAGGCACCTGGTGGAAAAGTATTCATGCTTGCTATGACTGATTACTTCTCCAAGTGGATAGAGGCTGAAGCTTTTGCCCAAGTCAGAGAAAAGGAAGTTATATCCTTCATTAAAAGAAATATTATAACTAGATTTGGAATTCCTTCTGAGATTATATGTGACAATGGTTCCCAATTTATTGGGGGCAGAACCACTAACTTTTGTGACAGCTGGGGGATTAAGATGATAACATCAACACCAGTCCACCCACAAGCTAATGGTCAGGCCGAATCATCCAACAAGATCATCATCAACAATTTAAAGAAAAAGCTTGGATCCAAGAAAGGGAAATGGGCAGAAGAACTACCCTATGTGCTTTGGGCTGATAGGACAACCCCCAAGAATGCTACTGGTCAAACACCATTCTCTTTGGTGTTTGGGGCAGAATCAGTGATCCCAACAGAAATGGTGGTTCCAACTGCAAGAACAAGTACCCGTGATCCTGAGAAGAATGATGAGAACTTGGCTCAAGACCTGGATACCATTGAAGAAATCAGGGATATGGCTAGGATCAGGATGGCCAGTTATCAGCAAAGAATGGCTGGTGCTTACAACAAAAATGTCAGGATCAGGAGGTTTCAAGTTGGAGATATGGTATTAAGGAAAGCATTCCAAAATACCACCAATCCTGCTGATGGGAAATTGGCTCCAAAATGGGAAGGCCCTTATTTGATTGAAGCTGAAGCAGGAAAGGGGGCATATAGATTGCTAACCATGGAAGGTGATTTGCTACCAAGAGCTTGGAATGCTGTCCACTTGAAGAAATATTTCATGTGAGCAGGATCCTCATGGCATAGATGATCCTCACGATAGGGATATCCTTAAAGGATCCTCAAAGTATCGGTGATCCTTACTTAGGTAATATCCTAAACTTGAACTATTTGATTTCTTTATTTTCTCATATAAGGATAAGGATCATGTATCCTTTATCCATCTCTCACGTGAGTTTAAGTTTTGAAAGTTTAGGTATCCTTAGCATAACATTGATTATCTGCTGAAGCAATCCGTTCCTTGGGTTTAACCCCAGTTATTTGGGCTTGACCCTAGTTCCGCCTGTAGCGCACGATGATCCTGGTATAGTTCAAGGCATTGGGACCAGTACTCGTTTTAGGGGCTGATAATTCCATTGTACTGGCTATGCTTAGTATCCTACGTATAATGGTAGACGTACCATACATCCGTTCATAAGGTTCTAACGTTTTCACGTTAGCTAAGGTTTCTAACGTTTTCACGTTAGCTAAGGTTTTGGCATATTCATGTCACTAAGTTTGGATAGTCACCAGTCAGGGCCATACTCCAGTTTACATATGATCCTTGGGCTTGTCCCCAGTTATCCTTGGGCTTGTCCCCAGTTATCCTTGGGCTTGTCCCCAGTTGCTAACTATTTTCTTATGTTGGCTTAGTCCCAAGTTATGATCTATTTCAGGTCCTTGAAGATAAGCAACCAGGGATCCTTGATCATTACTTCTTTCTAAGGTTTGTCTTATAGTTATCCTTATTTATGGTTAGGATCCTAACTTGGACCCTCAGGTATGATCCTTAACTATTTTTAATCTTATTCATTATTTATTTGAATAACCCTTATACTTGACAACTGAACTTATGATTCTTAAACCATATTACTTTTTAGAACTTACCGGTTATGGGATATGTGATCCTTGATCATATCCTAAACTTTTTGATATATTTTTAAGGCTTGATAAGTATAAACGGAATGAACATTACAACAGTTGGAAAGTAAGATATTAAAAAGGAAAACAACACAAGATAAGCGACAAAAGGTTAAGTTTTATTTATTAACAAAAGACTAACCCTTAAAAGGTTGTCAAAATTACCTACCCGAGCATCTACCAGCAAAACGTGGCCCGTCCGCTGGGGTAGGTAAAGGGTGTCCATGATAATAAGTTCAAAAGTAGTGCAGGAATATAAAGGCGGCAGGATCACAATGGCTTCATCCCCAAAACAAAGGATCCCTCCACCATATGCAATCCTGCCTATTGTCCAAAGGATCATACATGATCCTTAATCCTAAAACCTATTGTTCAAAGTACAAACCATTAAATTGTTCAACATCACAACCACAAAAAAAAAACTACCACCAGATTTAAAAAATTGGGCTCCGGCTACGTCTAGAAATGTCCTTCATCGCCCAACCATGCAGCCTAAACCTTCGCTGCATTGTCACCTCCAGCTCCACTCGTTTCACCACCTTCACCTTTGCCTCCAGCTTCAATTGTCAGGATCTCTTCAACCTCCTCAGCCTCTTCATCGTCCAGTTCAGCCAGCCTTGCCTTCCAACCTTCAATATCCCAGGTGCTCTTGTCAAAAGCAGGATCCTGAGCCTCCAAGGCCATTTGAAGCTTGGTCTTGTACATTGTAATGGCGGCAGAGATTTTGGCATCTTCGGTGATCTCACTCTTCTCATAGTCAACATTAACCAGCACCTTGGCCATCTGCTGTTTGGTGTCCCGGACTTCCTTCTGAAGATCAGCAATTGTGAGATCCTTTAACACCGCAACCTGCTGGAGATCGGCAATCTTCCTATCCTGATCCTCAACGTGGCCCACATAGTCCTCAATCTCAGCGAATTTCTGTAAAAAGGATAAGGTCAGGATCAAGTAATAAGCAGGATATACCAGCAGGATATGTCAACAGGATATACGAGCAAAGACAGTGATCCTCACCTCATTAAAGTACTCAAGGAATTGATAACGGATCAGAGGCAGACCCTGCAGATCCCCGGCTTCAGAGGCTTTTCTCTTCTTGATTGCCTTCCCTTTGAGGGGTGCTTTGGGGACCGAAGCTGTCGGACTGGTAGGAGCTTTCCTCTTGGAGGATCTGACAGTGGTGAGATCAGCAACGTTGAACTTGGAAGCGGACTTTGTGGATTTTCCAGCACCTACACAACCAAAACAAGATAAGTATCTTTTCTTAATTCATATTTCACTATTTATTTAAATTTTAAACAAGGATACTTACTTGACATTGTGACAGAGCCTGAGGATACCTCCTGTGAATCTTGGGTTGTTGTCTTGAAAGTTCTTGTCTCAGGATCAAGTTTCTTGAAAGCAAGGAGCCTCTCCTTAGCAGCAGGGGACAGTTTGAGGTGTGAGACGGTGATAGCTGCATAACAAGAAAGCAAAAATATAAGTTATCCTTACATCGAAAGAAAGTTCCTGGTGATCCTTCTCAGGATCCTCCACCCTACCATGGGTAGCCCATTTTTTGGGTAGATCCTTTCCATCCTCGATGGAATCTCTCTTGATAAAAAAGAAACGCCGTTTCCAATTAGCATCATTCTTGGTGGCTTTGAAGATCGGGTGTTCCTCGCCGGGTTTACGTTTAAACAGATAACGATGAGAACCAAAGGTGGTAAGATCATACAGCTCTCCCAGCTCTGCCATTCCTAGATCTATTCCCTCCTGATCGATGATCCTTTCAAGGGTGTACAAAACCCTCCAAATCATCGGCATGGCTTGGATATAAGAAATGCCGGTTAGGGAAAAGAAAGATTGGGTGAAGGCTGGAAAAGGATATGTATAGCCTATGGTGAAAGGAGTGACGGGGAAAGCAACCCACTTATCGGAGATATGATCGCTCAGGGCATTGGGGTCAAAAGGCCTAAATTCGGTGTTCGCCGGGAAGCAGTGGCGGATCCTATCTATCTGAGCATCATTGAAGAAGCAGCGTTCTTTAATGGAGTCTTCAATGATCCCCTGGCTTTTCGGAGGACTGTTCTTTGGGTGATCCTTGGCTGGGGAATTTCGGAGCAACATCTTTGATGGAAAGAGACGAAAACAGAGCAAGAGAGGGAAGAAGATAGAGAGAGAGAATACCTGATCGTCTTCGGAATGCAGATTATAAAGGGAGTCTCTCTGAAAATTTAAATGCATTTGATCCTATCTATATCTCTATTTATAATTATGATCCTGCAGGATTGTCACTTCTGTGACGTCATGATCGCAACGGCTAGTTCGATATCAACGGCTATATATCCGTTAGTTAGTTGCGGATAAGATCAAGAAAATATAACTCGCTTAATTTACAAATTACTCCTTATATTTTGGGGGCAATTGTTAGGGGAGGATTTTCTAACAATTAGTGATCCTTATTCATTATCCTAATTAGTGATCCTTACTTCTGTGACAGGTGGTGATCCCCAGAAGAACATCAGGATCAGGATCATGGATCACTTTAAGGATCCTCGTACTGACGATTGTTTGTTTATGTTTTGTACTACCTCGCAGGTATAACAAGCTTGACCAAGTCTTGGCGACATTCATGGAGAATATTCCCAAACTATTCTGCACGTGCTTGGCCAAAAATGGACGTTGTGGAGAACGTGGGGGCTTGGCATAAAAGTCGGATAGTTAGTTTAGTAGTTAAATTTCTATTTTAAAGGGGTAACGAGCTAGAGAAAAAAACACTTAGTCGTTTCTGAGTTACACACACACTCGTACAAACGTTCATACCAGCTCTCGTTCAAACACTTAGCAGTTTCATACACCTTTTACACGTTACATTCTAGTGATCCTTGTACCTAGCTCGTTACTATTCGAAGTTGTAAACATTTATTCATTTATTTGAGCTTGGTGATCGGTAGTTTCCATCACCCGGGGTTTTTTGTGCCGGAGATCAACTCTTGATCAAGGGCTTTTTCCCCGTATAAATCTTTGTGTCATTTCAGCAATTTACATTGAAGTGATCCTTGTTATTGTTCTACATTTTAAGCATCATTCCCCGTAACATAGAGTTTGGTTGCAATATCCTCAACAGATTTTTTGACCAAAACAAGAGCAGAAGCATCTGGAGTTCCAAAAATTCTTCCTGGCTAAGGATGAGACTATCTCTCGCCTTGAGAAGGATCTTGCTCTGGCAAAGCAGCAGGTGGTCATGGCCCAGATAAATGCTGATCATGAGAAGCACGACCTGCTGGAAGATGCTAAAGTCTCTGCTGCCATCACCATGTATAAAATCAAGCTGCAAATGGCCCAGGAGGCTGAGGATCCTGACTTCGACAGGACCACTTGGGATAAAGAGGGCTGGAAGGCGAAGCTGGCTGAGCTAGACGATGAGGAGGACGCTACTGAGGTCTTGGCGATTGAGGCAAGCGGCAGCGGGAAGGATCAAGCTGGTGGTGGTGCAGCCAAGGTGTGAGCTGCAGAAATGGGCGATGATGGACATTTCTAGACGCGGCCGGAGCCCATTTTTTTAGGATTTGAAAGTTTTTTGGTTGTGATGTTTTGAAACAATGTTGGGTTGTACTTTGAACAATAGTTTTTAGGGTTGTGGATCATGGATCCTTAGACAATAGGTAGGATAATAGGTGGTGGAGGGATCCTCTGTTTGGGGGATGAAACCACTTGTTATCCTGCCATCTTTTATTTCCTGCACTTTCAAGACCTGTTAACAATGGACACCCTTTGCCAACCCAAGTGGACGGGCCACGTTTTGCTGGTAGGAGCTTGGGTTGGAAATTTTGACAACCTTTAAGGGTTTAACATTTTGTGAATAAATAAAACTTCAATCTTTTGGCTTATCATGTGTTGTTTCATTTGTATACATTTTATCTTTCAGTTACTACACACTTTGTTTGAATTTACTAAGTGAAGAAGAAAAGTTTAATAAATCTTCTCAAAAAGTTTAGGATATGATCAAGGATCAAATATCCTATAATCGACAAATTCTAAAAAGTAGTATAGTTTAAGGATCATAAGTCCTGTTGTCAAAGGATAAGGGTCACTTATATGGATAATGAATAAAATTAAAGTAGTTAAGGATCATACCTGAGAATCCAAGTTAGGATCCTAAACCTTTAACATTTATAACCAGGATAACCAAAAGACAGACCTTAGTAAAAGGTAAGGATCAAGGATCCTTAGCTGTTTAGCTTCAAAATACTGAAATGGAACATAACTCGGGACTAGGCCAATATAAGAGAAGAGTTAGCAACTGGGGACAAGCCCAACAATTCTGGGGACAAGCCCAATGTACTGGGGACAAGCCCAAAGGATCTTGTGTAAACTGGAGTATGGCCCTCACTGGCGACTATCCAAACTTGAGCGACATGAAAATGCCGAAACCTTAGCTAACGTGAAAACATTAGAAACCTCAGGAACGGATGTATGGTACGTCTACCATTATACGTAGGATCCCGGATACAGCCAGTACAATGAAATTGTCAGCCCCTAAAGCGAGTACTGGTCCCATTGCCATGAACTGTACCAGGATCATCGTGCGCTACTGGCGATACTGGGGACAGGCCCAAAAGACTGGGGTCAAGCCCAAAAAACTGGGGTCAAGCCCAAATAACTGGAGACTTTTGTGGATACTCGATCCTTAGTTAAGGATATATGAACCTTCTGCAAAACTCAGAATCAAGTGAAAAGAGGATAAAGGATCCAGGATCCTTATCCTTGTATATAGGATAACTAAAGAATGAAATAGTTTGAGATTAGAACATTACCAAAATGAGGATCATCTATCCTCTAAAGATCTTTCGAGGATACTTGTGATGAAAATAGTTAAGGATTCTGGATTCTTATTACATGAAGTATTTCTTCAGGTGGACAGCATTCCAAGCTCTTGGTAGCAGATCACCTTCCATCGTTAGCAATCGATATGCCCCCTTTCCTGCCTCAGCTTCAATCAGGTAGGGGCCTTCCCACTTTGGTGCCAATTTTCCATCAGCAGGATTTGTGGTATTCTGAAATGATTTCCTTAATACCATATGTTTTGGTCAATAAATCTGATAAGGATATTGCAACCAAACTCTCTGTTACGGGGTATGATGCTTGAAATGTAGAACAATAACAAGGATCACTTCAATGTAAATTGCACAAATGACACAAGGATTTATACGGGGAAAAAGCCCTTGATCGAGAGTTGATCTCCGGCACAAAAAACCCCGGGTGATGGAAACTACCGATCACCAAGCTCAAATAAATCAATGAATGTTTACAACTTCGGATAGTAACGAGCTAGGTACAAGGATCACTATCGTGAAATGTGTAAAAGTGAATGAAAGTGAATGAAAATGAGTGAGTGTTCGTCGAGAGCTTCAAGTGTGCGAGTATATGAGAGTGTGTGTAGCTGAAAAATGACTAAGTGTTCTAATTCTAGCTCGTTACCCCTTTTAAAATAGAAGTTAACTACAATAACTAACTATCCGAATTTTGTGCCAAGCTCCCACGTTCTCCACAACGTCCATTTTTGGTCAATCGTGTGCGAAATGCCCGTGGAATATTCCTTAGTACCGTTGCCAAGACCAAGTCAAGCTCGTAACTCCTGCGAAGTAATACAAAACACAAACAAACAATCGTCAGTACGAGGATCCTTAAAGTGATCCATGATCCTGATCCTGAGGATCACTATCTGTCACAGAAGTAAGGATCATTAATTAGGATAACGAATAAGGATCACTAATTGTTAGAAAATCCTCCCCTAACAATTGCCCCCAAAATATAAGGAGTAATTTGTAAAATAAGCGAGTTATATTTTCTTGATCTTATCCGCAACTAACTAACGGATATATAGCCGTTGATATCGAACTAGCCGTTGCAACCATGACGTCACAGAAGTGACAACCCTGCACGATCATAATTATAAATAGGAGATAGAGATAGGATCAAATGCATTTAAATCCAAAAGAAACTCCCTTTATATTCTCAGTCGAAGATCAATCAGGTATCTCTTTCTCCTCTTTCTCCCTCTCTTACTCTGTTTTTCTTTCTTTATCACCATCACTTTGAGAATGATGCTCCGAAGCTCACCGGGCAAGGATCACAAGAAGGATAGCCCTTTGAAGAGTCAAAAGATCATCAAAGACTCGGCGAATGAGAGGTGTTGCTTTAACGATGCACAAGTAGATAAAATCCGTCACTGTTTTCCGGCGAATGCCTTTTTCAAACCCTTCGATCCTACTATTCTGAGCGACTATGTTTCAGAAACATGGGTTGCCTTTCCAGTTACTCCATTTGCCATAGGATACACCTATCCTTTCCCAGAACTTACACAATCCTTCTTTACCCTTACCGGCATCTCTTACATCCAAGCCATGCCGATGATTTGGAGGGTTTTGTACACCCTGGAGAGGATCATCGAACAGGAAGGCATCGATTTAGGCATGTCAGAGCTGACACAATTGTATGATCTTACCACCTTTGGTTCCCATCGTTATTTATTCAAACGAAAACCCGGCGGAGAACACCCCCTTCTTAAAGTCACCAAGAATGACACAAATTGGAAACGTCGCTTCTTCTTTGTCAGGAGGGATACCATTCCAAACGGAAAGGATCTACCAAATACCTGGTCCACCCATGGTAGGCCAGAGGATCCTGAGAAGGATCACCAGGTAGTCTTGTTTTGGTATAAGGATTACTGACCCCTTTTGTTTTGTGTTATGCAGCTATTTCCGTCTCACACATCATCACATCACCTGCAACCAAGGATAGGCTTGCTGCTTTTTGGAAGCTTGATCCTGAAACAAGGACATTCAAGATAGACACCCAAGACTCACAGGAAGTATCCTCAGGTTCCATTACCATGTCAAGTAAGTATCCTGCCTTTTGCATAGTTGGAATATTAAAATAAATAAGTAAATTGAAATAGGATAAGGATACTTATCTTGCTCTGAACGTGTAGGTGCCGGAAAATCTGCCAAGCCTGTATCCCAATTTAACACGGCTGGCCTTGATGTTGTTCGTCCCAGGAAGAAGAGGTCCACTACCAGTCCCAGCATCTCCATTCCCAAGGCACCCACTAAAGGAAAGGGTGGCAAAAAGAGAAAGACCTCCGAGGGTGAAAATTTGCAGGGTCTGCCTCTAATCCGTCACCAATTCCTCGAGTACTTCAATGATGTAAGGATCACCGTATCTGCCTGTATATCCTGCTGGCATATCCTGCTGATATATCCTGCTGATTTGAGGATCACTCGGTCCTGACCTTATCTTTCATCTCCTTTGCAGAAATTCGCTGAGATTGAGGATTATGTGGGGAATGTCGAGGAGCAGGACAAGAAGATTGCTGACCTCCAACAGGTTGCAGTGCTCAAGGACCTTGCAATTACTGATCTTCAGAAGGAACTCAAAGATGCCAAGACTAAGACGGCTAAGCTTCTGATTGACCTTGACTATGAGAAGCATGATCTCATAGAAAATGCTAAGGTCTCTGCTGCCATCACAATGTATCAGACTAAATTGAAGATGGCCCAGGAAGCTCAGGATCCTTACTTCGACAAAAGCAGCTGGGATGTTGAGGGTTGGAAAGCAAGGTTGGCCGATCTTGAGGATGACGAGGAAGAGGCTACTGAGGTCTTGGCGATTGAGGCAAGTGGCAGTGGGAAGGATCTGATGAAGGATACCACAGCTGGAGGAGAAGAGGATGCAGCAAAGGTGTAGGCTGCTCAATTGGGCGATGATGGACATTCCTAGACGCAGCCGGAGCCCAATTTTTTAGTTTGATGGTAGTTTTTTGTGGTTGTGATGTTGAACAATTTAATGGGTTGTAATGAACAATAGTTTCAAGGATTAAGGATCATGTATGATCCTTTGGACAATAGACAGGATTGCAATTGGTGGAGGGATCCTCTGTTTGGGGGATGAAGCCATTGTGATCCTGCCGCCTTTATATTCCTGCACTACTTTTGAACTTATTATCATGGACACCCTTTACCTACCCCAGCGGACGGGCCACGTTTTGCTGGTAGAAGCTCGGGTAGGTAATTTTGACAACCTTTTAAGGGTTAGTCTTTTGTTAATAAATAAAATCTTAACTTTTTGTCGCTTATCTTGTATTGTTATCCTCTTGACTCTTTAACTCTCCTTTGTTTCGTTGCACATTTATTTAATAAACAAATTTGAACAAGTCAGATTGAAAATGTTTAGAGCGTGATCCACAATCAAATATCTTATAGTTAGGAAATCCTAAAAAGCAAGATATTTTAAGGATCACAAGTCTAGTTGTCAAACTTTTAGGGTTATTCAAATAAATAATGAATAGAATTAAAAATAGTTAAGGATCATACCTGAGGATCCAAGTTAGGATCCTAACCATAATAAGGATAACTTATAAGATAAACCTTAGGGAGAAGTAAGGATCAAGGATCCCTAGTTGCCTATCTTCAAGAACCTGAAATAGAGCATAACTTGGGACTAAGCCAATATAAGAAAAGAGTTAGCAACTGGGGACAAGCCCAAGGATAACTGGGGACAAGCCCAAGGATAACTGGGGACAAGCTCAAGGATAACTGGGGACAAGCCCAAGGAACGTATGTAAACTGGAGTATGGCCCTAACTGGCGACTATCCAAACTTAGTGACATGAAAATGCCAAAGCCTTAGCTAACGTGAAAACGTTAGAAACCTTAGCTAACGTGAAAACGTTAGAAACCTTAGGAACGGATGTATGGTACGTCTACCATTATACGTAGGATCCTAGGTATAGCCAGTACAATGGAATTATCAGCCCCTAAAACGAGTACTGGTCCCACTGCCTTGAACTATACCAGGATCATCATGCGCTACAGGCGGAACTGGGGTCAAGCCCAAATAACTGAGGTTAAACCGAAGGATCAGATCGCTTCTGCAGATAGCCAATATTTGCTAAGGATACCTGAACTTTCAAAACTTAAAATCACGTGAGAGGTGGATAAAGGACACATGATCCTTATCCTTATATGAGAAAATAAGGAAATGAAATAGTTCAAGATTAGGACATTACCAAAGTGAGGATCACCGATACTTTAAGGATCCTTCTAGGATATCCCTGACTTAAGGATCATCTGTGCCATGAGGATCCCCGTCACATGAAATATTTCTTCAAGTGGACAGCATTCCAAGCTCTTGGTAGCAAATCACCTTCCATGGTTAGCAATCTATATGCCCCCTTTCCTGCTTCAGCTTCAATCAAATAAGGGCCTTCCCATTTTGGAGCCAATTTTCCGTCAGCAAGATTGGTGGTATTCTGAAATGCTTTCCTTAATACCATATCTCCAACTTGAAACTTCCTGATCCTGACATTTTTGTTGTAAGCACCAGCCATTCTTTGTTGATAACTGGCCATCCTTATCCTAGCCATATCCCTGATTTCTTCAATAGTATCCAGGTCTTGAGCCAAGTTTTCATCATTTTCCTCAGGATCACGGGTACTTGTTCTAGCAGTTGGAACTACCATTTCTGTTGGGATCACTGATTCTGCCCCAAATACCAAGGAGAATGGTGTTTGACCAGTAGCATTTTTAGGGGTTGTCCTATCAACCCAAAGCACATAGGGTAGTTCTTCTGCCCATTTCCCTTTCTTGGATCCAAGCTTCTTCTTCAAATTGTTGATGATGATCTTGTTGGATGATTCTGCTTGACCATTAGCTTGTGGGTGGACTGGTGTTGATGTTATCATCTTAATCCCCCAGCTGTCACAAAAGTTAGTGGTTCTGCCCCCAATAAATTGGGAACCATTATCACATATAATCTCATAAGGAATTTCAAATCTAGTTATAATATTTCTTTTAATGAAGGATATAACTTCCTTTTCTCTGACTTGGGCGAAAGCTTCAGCCTCTATCCACTTGGAGAAGTAATCAGTCATAGCTAGCATGAATACTTTTCCACCAGGTGCCTTAGGGAGCTTACCAACTATATCCATACCCCATCTCATAAATGGCCAAAAGGAGGATATAGGATGCAATAATTCAGCTGGTTGATGAAGGATATTGATGTGCCTCTGACAAGGATCACATCTCTTAGCATACTCCACAACATCTCTCTTCATGGTTGGCCAGTAGTATCCTGTCCTCAGGATCCTTGAGAATAATGCCCTGCCCCCAGTGTGATTTCCACAATCTCCTTCATGGAAGTCTTTTAAAACTTCTTGGATTTCAGGATCCTCAATGCATCTCAAGTATGGTCCTGCAAGAGATCGTCTATACAACATATTATTTAAAATTGTGAATTGAGATACCTTGGATTTGAAAGCCCTAGGGTTTTCTCCTGTAGGAATCTCTCCATGTTGTAAGTATCTCATTATTGGTGAGATCCATGATCCTGAATGAGATTGAGTATCCTCACTAGGGATAACTGCATAATTATTTCCTATCTCCATAGCCACGTGATCCTCGATTGCCGGGGTAAGGATATGGATAATTGGGATCTTGATATCCTCCGGGATCTTCAAGGATGATCCTAAGTTAGCCAATGCATCAGCTTCTGTATTCTCTTCCCTTGGTACCTGTGTCAAACTAAAGGAAACAAAAGAGAGTGCCAAACTTTTGACTATCTCTAAATATTTGGTTAGCTTTTCACCTTTAACAGCATAGGATCCATTAAAGTGGTTTGTAATTAACAATGAATCTACATGTACCTCAAGATACCTGATCCCCATATGATTTGCAATTTGCAAACCAGCAATTAAGGCTTCATATTCAGCCTCATTGTTAGTGGTTTGGAACTCACAAGCTATAGAGTGGGGTATTATGTCCCCCTGTGGCAATTTTAGTAGTATTCCAAGCCCTGTGCCTTTGACATTTGAGGATCCATTAGTATAGAGTATCCAAGGATCCTTGGTCTCTTCTAGCTGCTGGACTTCTAACTCAGCTTCTTTTTGTAAATCACTACTGAAATCAGCCACAAAGTCAGCTAATGCTTGGGATTTGATGGCTGTCCTAGGCTCATATCTTATATCATATGCACTTAGCTTCACTGCCCACTTAGCCATCCTTCCTGACATCTCTGGTTTCCTGAGGACATTCTTAATTGGGAAATTAGTTTTAACAATGATAACATGAGTTTCAAAATAATGTCTTAACTTAGTAGATGCCATAATTAATGCAAGAATAAGCTTTTCAAGGTGTGAATACCTGGATTCGGCATCAAGTAAACTTTTACTTACATAATAGACAGGATGTTGTGTACCTTCATGATCCTTAACAAGGACCGCACTTACTGCTTTTAAGGATACTGCAAGATACAAGGATAGCACATCGCCTTTTTCTGGTTTCATCAAGGCTGGGGCTGAGGATAGGTAATCTTTGAGGGCTCTTAAAGCATTTTCATGCTTCTCAGTCCACTCAAATTTCTTGTTCTTCCTTAGGATATCATAGAATTCTTTGCACTTCTCTGAGGATTTGGATATAAATCTGTTCAAAGCTGCTATCCTGCCTGTTAGCCTTTGAACATCCTTAGCATTGGCCAGAGATTTGATGTTCACTATTGCTTTGATTTGTTCCGGGCTAGCTTCAATGCCTCTCTTTGTCACCATGTATCCTAAGAATTTACCACCATATCATCTATGTAAACCTCCATAGTTTGTCCGATCTGATCCTTGAACATCATATTCACCAGCCTTTGATATGTTGCACCTGCATTTCTTAATCCGAACGGCATAGCAATATAGCAGTATATACCAGTTGGAGTCATGAAGGCTGTATCCTCTTGGTCAGATGGTTCCATTTGGATTTGTTGAAATCCAGATGAAGCATCCATAAAAGTTAACAGTTCATGACCCGCAGTTGCATCCACCATGGAGTCAATGTGGGGTAATGGGAAAGGATCCTTGGGGCATGCCTTATTTAAATCGGTAAAATCGTCACATACCCTCCACTTTCCGTTTTTCTTTTGAACAACAACCACATTGGCCAACCATCTTGGATACTTGACCTCTCTAATCATACCTGCCCGGAGCAATTTCTCTACCTCTTCCTGGATAATGGCATTCCTTTCCGGTGCAAACTTCCTTCTCCTTTGATGGATTGGTTTGAAGGATTTGTCAATGCCGAGTTTGTGAGTGATAACATCTTTGGATATACCAGTCATGTCTTCGTGTTTCCATGCAAAGGTAGTCTTTCTCCTTTTGAGGAAGGATACGAGGTCTTCTTTCATTTCGCCAAGGATCCCTGATCCGATATAGATTTTGGATTCAGGATCATCGGGGTTCATGAGGATTTCTACCACATCCTGCTCTCTTGCCTCCAAGACATCCCTTGGAGGATACTTTGATTGCTATTGCTCCCTTGACTTCGAGGCTGGTTTCATCGATGAAGTGTAGCAATTCTTAGCCTCCTGCTGATCACTATCAATCTTCACTACTCCCCAAGGACTAGGGAGCTTCACACATTGATGGTAGGTAGATGGGACTGCTTTCCTATCGTGTATCCAAGGCCTGCCAAGGATTACATTACAACAAGATAAACAGTCAATAACACAAAATTTTTGATAAGAGTGTAGGCCTTCGATATATATTGGGAGTTTAATGTCCCCCAGGGTATTCTTAGTTTCGCCACTAAATCCCACAAGCACGGAGGATCTTGGTATGATATCTGATTCAGGAATTCCCATCTTCTTTAGAACATCAAGCTGGATAATGTTCACTGAGCTTCCTCCGTCTATAAGGATCCTGCGGACAAAATGGTTAGAAATGAAAAGAGTAATAACTAAACCATTGTGATGAGGATCCTGGATATCAACACGATCATCCTCATCAAAGGTTATGACTTTTCCTTCGGAGACACTTGATGTTCGAACTGGTCTTTCTCCACTATCCATCTTAGTTTCCTTTGCATGCCTTTTTGCTGCTGAGAAGGATGTGCCACAAATGTCTGATCCTCCAGAAATAAAGTTTATTACTTGTGCATCTGCTGGAGGGGTCAGAGCTTTCTCAGGGATCCTTTCAGGATCCTGAGTCCTTGACTTTTTCCTACCCAACAACTCTTTCAGATGCCCCTTGCTCAACAAGTATCCAATTTCCTTCCTTAGTGCAATGCATTCTTCTGTGAGATGCCCGAAATCTTCATGGTATGCACACCACTTTGATTTATCCTTAGTTGCAGCTGGCCTATCATTTTTTCTGGGCCATCTAGCTTTATCACCTAGATTCTGCATCGCAAGGATTAGTTCATTGTTATCAACAGAAAAACAATATTCAGAAATTGGAGGATAATCCTCATCATCCTCTTCTTGATCAACAGCATGCACGTTCTGGTTATCAGATCTGTTGTAGGATCTGAACTTGTTGTTCCTGGATGAGGATCCTTGCTTTTCCTGCTTTGAGGATCCTGCTAACCTCTCCTGGATCCTCTTGTCATCCTCTAGCCGAATGAACCTAAGTGCTCGGGTTCTTACCTCATCTAAGTTCCTGCATGGTGTCATAACAAGATCATCATAGAACGACGAATCCCTAAGCAATCCCATTTTAAAGGCCTCAACAGCCGTGGCTATATCTAAGTTGGGAATGTCTAAGGATTCTTTACTGAATTTGGTAATGTAATCCCTTAATGATTCATTATAACCCTGGGTTATCCTATATAGATCACTAGTTAATCGTTCAAATTTTCTACTACAAGAAAACTGATTATTAAACAAGTTAACTAGATTAGCAAATGAGGTAATAGAGTAGGGGGAAGACTTAGCAGCCATTTGAGAGCTGATCCAGTAAGAGTGGATCCGAATCCCTTGCACAGGCATGCTTCCTTTAACCTTTCTGGGATTGGATTGATCTCCATCCTCTCCCTGTATTGTGCTATGTGTTCTTCAGGATCCGTCGAACCATCATACAGCTTCATTGTTGGCACATGAAACCTCTTGGGTATCTCAGCATCACAGATTGGTGGTGCAAAACGAGATATCTTGTGGCTCCCATCTGCAATCTCTGGGATAGGTTTGACCACTCCCGGAACACTTGATATCATACCCTTTAGCTTTTGCAATTCTCTGGCCATGGCATGATTGATACCTGGATCATGCATAAGACCATGGTTAGTAGTATGAGAATTATTAAAAGTGTTACCTCCCATCGGATTCAAATTAGGAAGAATGGATGTTAATCCATATTGTTGGGGCTCTGGAATGATTGAGGGACCAGTAGAAGCATTGGTCTGCATTGGAATAAAATCTCCCTGATGGACATCTGAACTTCCTGTTTGCAAACTCCTCAAGGATCCTGGCACCTGGAAGGATCCCTGAAACTGGGACGATCCTGGAACAAAGGAGGATCCTTGAACCTGGGATGATCCTGGAACAAAGGAGGATCCTTGAACCTGGGATGATCCTGGAACAAAGGAGGATCCTTGAACCTGGGATGATCCTGGAACAAAGGAGGATCCTTGAACCTGGGATGATCCTGAATATCCTCCTGAAGTCATGAAGGATCCCATATGCCGAGGATAGGATCCTGCTGGCTGGAAGTATGGACCTAATGCCTGGGTCACTGTTGTTGTTCCGTAGTGCACTCCTTTTGGTCCACCCACATATTGAACATCTGGAACCACTGATGGCTGAGAAGTAATCACCGGAGTATCAAAATTCAAAGATCTGGGTATCAGTGGGGAACGATCCTCTGCCGTTTTCTTCTGTTTCTTAATTTCGTCAATCTCCCGGAGGATCCTTTCGTTGGTCTTATCCTGCTCTTGTGCATGATTCCTCATCTGCAAAATCAAGGCATAGAGATCATTAGTAGTAGGATTAGTTGAAACAGAAGAAGTAGGTGGTTTTGAGAAAATGGGAGTTGGTTTCTTCGCAGCATTCTCAGTATTCTTCTGGGATCCAGAAGGTGGTGGAGGCAAAGGAGGAACGCCTTGTGAAGAAGTGAATGAGGGCATCAAGTTTGAAGCATTCTTCGCCGAGGAAGCCATTTGCTTGGTTGTAGTGAACTGCAATGAACACGGCAACACGAATTTTTCTAAGAATGAAGCACCAATTGCCCCACGGTGGGCGCCAAACTGTTTTGGTCAATAAATCTGATAAGGATATTGCAACCAAACTCTCTGTTACGGGGTATGATGCTTGAAATGTAGAACAATAACAAGGATCACTTCAATGTAAATTGCACAAATGACACAAGGATTTATACGGGGAAAAAGCCCTTGATCGAGAGTTGATCTCCGGCACAAAAAACCCCGGGTGATGGAAACTACCGATCACCAAGCTCAAATAAATCAATGAATGTTTACAACTTCGGATAGTAACGAGCTAGGTACAAGGATCACTATCGTGAAATGTGTAAAAGTGAATGAAAGTGAATGAAAATGAGTGAGTGTTCGTCGAGAGCTTCAAGTGTGCGAGTATATGAGAGTGTGTGTAGCTGAAAAACGACTAAGTGTTCTAATTCTAGCTCGTTACCCCTTTTAAAATAGAAGTTAACTACAATAACTAACTATCCGAATTTTGTGCCAAGCTCCCACGTTCTCCACAACGTCCATTTTTGGTCAATCGTGTGCGAAATGCCCATGGAATATTCCTTAGTACCGTTGCCAAGACCAAGTCAAGCTCGTAACTCCTGCGAAGTAATACAAAACACAAACAAACAATCGTCAGTACGAGGATCCTTAAAGTGATCCATGATCCTGATCCTGATCCTGAAGCTCTTCTGAGGATCACTATCTGTCACAGAAGTAAGGATCATTAATTAGGATAACGAATAAGGATCACTAATTGTTAGAAAATCCTCCCCTAACACCATATCACCAACTTGGAACTTCCTGATCCAGATATTTTTATTGTAGGCTCCAGCCATCCTTTGTTGATAACTAGCCATCCTTATCCTTGCCAAATCCCTGAGTTCTTCTATAGTATCCAAGTCTTGAACCAAGTTTCCAGCATTTCCTTCAGGATCACAGATGCTTGTTCTTGCAGTAGGAACCACCATCTCTGTAGGGATCACTGATTCTGCCCCAAATACCAAAGAAAATGGAGTTTGGCCAGTAGCATTCTTGGGAGTTGTCCTATCAGCCCATAGTACATAAGGTAGTTCTTCTGCCCATTTTCCTTTCTTGGACCCAAGCTTTTTCTTCAAGTTGTTGATGATGATCTTGTTGGATGATTCTGCTTGACCATTAGCTTGTGGGTGGACTGGTGTTGATGTTATCATCTTAATCCCCCAGCTGTCACAAAAGTTAGTAGTTAGTAGTTCTACTCCCAATAAATTGGGATCCATTATCACAAACAATTTCATAAGGAATACCAAATCTAGTAATAATATTTCTTTTAATAAAGGATATCACTTCATTTTTTCAGACTTGAGCAAAGGCTTCAGCCTCTATCCACTTGGAGAAGTAATCAGTCATAGCAAGCATGAATACTTTTCCACCAGATGCCTTAGGAAGCTTACCAACTATATCTATTACCCATCTCATGAATGGCCAAGAAGAGGGTATAGGATGCAAGAGCTCTGCTGGTTGGTGAAGGATGTTACTATGTCTCTGGCAAGGATCACACTTCTTAGCATAATTCACAGCATCCTTCTTCATAGTAGGCCAATAGTATCCTGTCCTCAGGATCCTTGAGAATAATGCCCTGCCCCTAGTGTGGTTTCCACAATCTCCTTCATGAAAATCCTTTAGGACTTCTTGGATTTCAGGATCCTCAATGCATCTCAGATATGGTCCTGCAAGAGATCGTTTATATAACATATTATTCAATATTGTAAACTGAGATACCTTAATTTTGAAAGCCCTGGGGTTTTCTCCTGTAGGAATCTCTCCATGTTGGATATATCTCATGATTGGAAGGATCCATGATCCTGAATGGGATTGTGTATTATCACTCGGGATGATTGTAGAGTCCTCTCCTATCTCCATAGCTACATGATCCTCGATAGCAGGGGTTAGGATATGGATAATAGGGATCCTGATATCCTCTGGAATCTTCAAGGATGATCCTAGATTGGTCAATGCATCAGCTTCTGCATTCTCTTCCCTTGGTACCTGTGTCAAACTAAAGGAAGCAAAAGAGAATGCCAATTCTTTGACTATCTCTAAATATTTGATTAGCTTTTCACCTTTAACAGCATAGGATCCATTGAAGTGATTAGTAATTAACAATGAATCTACATGTACCTCAAGATACCTGATCCTCATATGCTTGGCAATTTGCAAACCAGCTATCAAGGCTTCATATTCAGCTTCGTTGTTAGTAGTTTGAAATTCACAAGCTATGGAGTGGGGTATTATGTCCCCCTGTGGCGATTTTAGTAGTATTCCAAGTCCTGTTCCTTTGACATTAGAGGCTCCATCAGTGAAAAGTATCCAAGGATCCTTAGTTTCTGTGACAACCCTCACTAAACCAGGTATCCGTACGACTTAATTAATAATTAATTACTGCTTAATTACTGTGCTTGTTTGAAATTACTGATGAACTGCTACTTGATTTCTGATACATGCATATACCTGCATCATACTTTACTTACCGTCACTACATTATTTACATGCTGAACCTTAGTGACAAACATGATGCACAAAAGCACAGTAGCACTATAAACGGATAACCTATTGAACATGCTGATAAGCCAGCATCAGGCAGACACTGCCTCTAAGGCCTGTATGAGCCAGAAATATTTTACTACACTAGTGGTGAGTGTAGGGATACAAGGGTTGTAGAACTGCGTCTCTAGGAATAAGTTACAATGACTGGATGTGCCTAAAACGTGCTCTAAGCACAAAAATTCAGCACTTTACATAATAATTCAGCTTTTAGCTAACTAATAAAGTGCCAAAACATGAGAAAAATGTTACTAGACACTTTCCAAAGTGTCAGAAATGAGTTGTGTCACTAAAAAGGGTAATAACGACACTTTAAAGCTTTGTTAAGCACTTTAACGGATTACTATCCAACCGAGCAACCGGACTATACCCGGAACATGAAAATATTATCATTTTCATTGTTTATCTTTTTCTGAGCCAGTTAGGGTCCCTAAATACCCTAACACCCGTCACAACTTACAACACACTAGTAACTGAGTTAACACTTAACTTAACTAACTAGTAATTGGTGTTTAGTTAGATTTGAACCGGATTACCCCCCCCCCCCTAACCGAACCGTCCCCTTAGGGGACACCTCATGTCCTTTGTTGATTTGTTTAATCTTTGTTGCCTAATATCTAGAAGACATAAAATCCCTTGGATAATTAACTTGAGGTTTGTCTATAAGATCAAGGTTTAATACAACATAACCATTCATCACATCTCACAACTCAACACTTTCTCTCTCTCTCTCAAAGGCTTCGGCCGAACACACCCACAAACACCCAACCATTTTCGGTTTTGATCATCACATTCCAAGATCATTCAAGTGTTACGGATCGCGTATAAGGAACCTTGGTGCAATCGGAAGGCGAAGGACCCCACTCTCTTGCTTTTATCCACGCGTTTTTCGCTTAGATTCTTCCCTAGCCTCGAGCTAGTAGTAAGTTGCTTAAATCACCTTCTCGAACTATTTTAAGATGGTTAATATGATATGTAACGGTTAAAAGTCATGAACATACAAGTTGAAGCTTAAAAGTCTACTTAAAACACTAAAAATGTTGGTTAAAAGCTCATATGTTGTGTAAATCTTGTAGTATTTGATTTGTGTAGTTATTTGGACCCGATCTATGTTGTGGTAGCTCGGATCATCACTTAACCCGGGTTGGTCATGATCATGGATCATGACATAAGGTTGTTTTGGAAGTAAAAAGGGTTAAGTGATGAAACTCTACCACACATCAAACTTGAACTTGTGTAAAAATGATTTCACTTACGAAATAGTGTTTAAAACTAGTAGATCTACGGATCTACAAGCGGTATTTTCAAAGAACCAGGTATCAAAGAAATCATGTTTTCTAAAGACGGATCTTACACTAACACGAGAGACTTTTAGAACACACAAGTGTGTAAACACTTGTGTAGCACACACTTTCGACAAAATAACTATTTTTGAAAAAGATGACGAGAAGTTGTAAAGATGGAATTTCTTTAAAAACGGGGTTTTTACGAAACCGGATTGATTTATATAAAGATCCGCTTAAAGTATTGGGATTTACATCATATTTTGGAAAAACCACAAGTTCATGTATTTTTGCGATCTACATCTGTTTTGACTAGTTTGATGGTTTGAATAATGCTTATTGTTGATTGAGAAAATTGTTGGTTTGATTTGTAAAAGAAAATGATACGCTTGAAAGCGTGGCCACCTCCAGTTACAGAGGAAACTCTGGCGAAATTTTTCTAAAAACCTAACACTTAGAATTATTTTCACCATAAGTGTTAGAGATACTTTTCGACTTGTTTTCAAATTATAGATTTCGCCACGACTTTATTTACAAAACATCGGAGGTGGGATTTCACAAAATAAAACTTGGTAAATATATATTTAGTATATATTTTTCATAAAGTCACTTGATATGTGTTTATGATTATTTTGTGAAAATACTAGTATTATTTTTAGGGTAAAAATAATACTATCGAATGTTAATGGATCCAAAATAATACAAACGCTTTCACAATAAATATATAAGTTACACCGGTAATTATTATTACCACTCGATCATTAAAACGTAACTTACGCATTTTAAGAAAATATGACTTAACGCGTATTTTGTCAAAGTATTATTTTGGGAAATTTGTGTATTAGAAAATATAATATTGTTGAGAAGAATATCTATATTTTGGAGTTAGAAATAAAATATATTTTAAGTGAGACTTAATAATATATTTCGAACACACATGTATTAAATCCCCTATCCTTGGGAAGGAAAATGATTACCAAGTATACAAAAATATAAACACGAAATAGTTGCCTAACTATTTCCCAAAAACTTAAACCTTAAAGCTAAGGCACGGCCGTCCGTCTAATAGAGTTAGTACGTGTAGGTCGTCACACAGCTGCTTGATTTGGAGGCATACTTGGTAGAGACGCACCACTGTGAGTTCATGTCCCCCTTTTCTCTTAACTGTTTTCAGTTTTTAACTGCGGGGGTGAAATACATGTTACTTTGATTACAAGTACTTTATACATGGTATGATTAGCGTAAGGAGGGTTACTACTTAGATCATGTGAGTGGGTAGGCGGGAACTGGAGACCATTAATCCTCATTGTAGGACCAAGGGACGTAAGCGGTAGATCTATCTGGGTGTAGCGAGCCCAACTCCAGGTCCAACAGTACGGACCTCGGGGTGACTTTGTGCCCAACGTGAAATCTGCTAGGTTTGAGTCTTCCTACTTGCACTTCACACATATCAATGGCCTTGCAAACCATTGGTGATCTCTTTTTCCTTATCTGCTACATACCAGGATTTTTATATATACAAAGGTTTATTTACTCACTTACACATGAACTCGCTCAACATTATTGTTGATTTTTCAACTTACATGTATTTCAGGGAATTAAAGATCTGGCGCGGTATGTTATGTTTTCCCGCTGCATATGGGTTCCGAGGTCATCCCGGTTTAGGAAATGTGACTTTTTCCTGGACGAGTCACAAATCTTAAACTGCGTTTTATTCATGTTGATGTTTATGTCTTTCAAAACAATGTTTTATGTTTTGGTGTTGTAGTCCCTAAGACAATGTTATGTTACTTTGGTTTTTAAAACTTAATCGAATGGATGATCTTGCATGATTTTATTTCATATAGCTTTGTTATGGTTAAGCTATGGTATTAAGAAGTCACACCAAAATAACCACGCTTCCGCAAAGCCAGGGTGTGACAGCTTGGGATCAGAGCTCTGATCATAGCGAACTAGGATTCTTTCTCGAGTCTAGACTATGATCACTAGGGCTCTCACGAAAACATTTTTACTGCATACCACTTAAGTCCAGATCCAAAACGTTTTTACAAACAAATGTTGAGCACATTTTATTTATTATTTATAGGCTCAGTCTTGGAGGCTGAGGCTCGGTCTTGGAGGCCGAGGCTCGGTCTGGGAGATCGCGGTAGTTGGCTAGTGGGACTAGGAGAATTGGCTAGTGGGACTAGGAGAATTGGCTAGTGGGACTAGGAAGAGCAGTCTGAGAGGCTGGGAGGCTAGTGGGACTAGGAGAACTATTTGAATGCTTACTTGGTGACTTATGTGATTATTTGATTGTATGATTGACTGTTTGTGCATGTTTGTGTTTATGTTACAGACACCATGGACACCTCTGGCACAGGTGACTCAGACACCACAGGACCTAGACCTATAGTATCAGATGACCTAGAGTCTTCAGAGCATGAGGTCCACACATCCGACGTTACTAGCACGGACGAGGACGACTTTCAGCCCTTCGCTTTACCTGATGGTGCTGATGAGCTCGCTGATGGCCCTTTGGCCGGGGACCTACCGTTAGTGGAGATCCCTGCTCCCATACCTTTGGCTTCATATCCTGCTTACGATTTACTCCTCGACGCCGACGACGACGTCGATCTATTTGATGACGAGCCCTTAGAGGATGAGGTTCAGGGCGAGGCCCTTCTTCCTGCTGGAGATCTTTTGTTGATCGCAGATGCTCCCGCTGAGGAGTCACCTGCTCACTCTCCGGTCCCAGACTCTTTCGAGTCCGTGGCCTCCGCACCTTCACACACCTAGAGTGCGCAGCACTTCTCACATGGATCAGATCCCGACCAGGCATCCTCTGTTGCCCCCATTCCTAGCTTTACTTTCGACCACGATGATGTGGAGGACTCCGATCCTGTCTTTCCCCCAGGATTCGACTCAGATGAGGATATAGAGTTTATACCCATGGATCAGCCTATGGAGGATCCACTCGACCCAGTAGACCCAGTTAATCCCATCGACCCTGAGTTTGATTTTGAGATGGCCTTTGATGATCCCGAGCAGCCACTGGACCCTGCTCCTGGCCCAGTACTTGAGCATGACCCAGTTCATGCTGACGCACCTATTATTGAGCCTGTCATTGCTGACCCACCTATTGATGATCACCCTATAGATGCTCCGTTGTTGGAGGGCGATCATGTCATTGCTGCTGATCATGTTGATCCCCCACTTATTGCTGATGCACCAGTTGACCCTCTTATTGCACCTCACCATGATCCTATGCCAGTTCAGTTTGATCGTGCACTTTTTGAGGCACAGATTGACCCACGAGATGAGCACGCCCAGCATGGGTGGATTCCTGCTGATGAAGAGGTCCCACCTATTCCCCCTCAGATCACTGATACCCGTCACATTGGTACCTCCTTTTCATTTCCTCGATTTACACCTCCAGCGCGACCTGGAGAGGGTTCTTCGGCTCACCCTTTTGGACATGTACCGGTATCTATCCCTGCTATACCACCGTCTGCTACTTTTCCCCCTGTTTCTCCATTTCATGTGGCACCTTTTGATCCCACCAGTGAGCCGTTTCTCTGGGCGTCACCTTCTGTTATGCCACCGACCGACCCTTCCCATTCCTTCCATATGGGGTATACTATTGAGGACGTTCTGATGTCTTTTGTCGCCCAGCACGAGGCACACACGCAGCGCATTCAGGAGCTTGAGAGAGCCCAGCCGCCGCCGTGCCAGTGTCAGGGTCAGACCCACCCTGTTTCTTCGCAGCACCCTCGACCTTTACCACCAGACTATGCTGCACGCCTTTTGGCACTTGAGCAGCAGGTTGCTTCTTGGTTGCGTACCCAGAGAGCCATGGAGGAGGACTGGCTCCATTTGCGTCGCTTGTTTTACACTCACTTTCCCCCTCCTCCACCGCTATCCGTGTAGAGCTCTTCAGTACCGTATGGGTAGACGCTGGTGAGAAGACGGCGAATGCTTTTGACTGCACAACATTTTTGGAGACTACATTATGATTCTGACTTTTGTTGACATGTATTTGATGTACTGACACTGATTTGATATAGTTTTTGGACTAGGGTGATGTAGCCCTTAGTCGACTGATGTTGTATGACACTGTGATGTACTTGTACGCTTACTATGTGGTCTCAATATATGGCAATCGCAGTATTCTCATCATATTTGATGCTTGATTTGGTTATTTATATTCTATGACATGGGATGTTGTGTGATTAATATTTGTAACATGGGATGTTGTGTGATTGATATGATTATAACATGAGATGTTATGTACTATTACTATCATTATATACGTACGCTACATTATGACCTAACTTACGTATTATAACATGGGATCTTTACTATGGCCTGACCAACGTAAACCATCGTTTAGAAGATGCCGCCGAGACGTGAGACACGCATGCCTACCAATGAGGCAGAACTCCAACAAGTCATCGCTGCTGCCATCGCCCAATACGCCGCTTCGCAAGGAGGACCCAGCGGAAGCAGCTCAAACAACAATGGCAACAACAATCCACCTCATGGTAATACTAAGTCATTAAGACATACCATGACCTAATTGGATATCTCTAGCAAGGATGCTAATGCCATTCATATGTTTTAACGTATGTGCAGGGTGCACCTACAAGCAGTTTCTAGACTGCAAGCCGGTCAACTTTGATGGCACCGGAGGTGCTGTCGCTTTTGTTCGTTGGGCCGAGAAGACTGAATCTGTTCTACGCATGAGCAAATGTGCACCAGACCAGCAAGTCACCTACATTTCTGGGCTATTTCTGGATGGAGCCCTATCTTGGTGGAATTTGCAAGTACAGACACTTGGTGAAGCTGCTGCCTACGCGCTAACCTGGACCGAACTGAAGGAACTTATGCGCAAAAAGTACTGCTCTCGCGCGGAAATCCAAAGGTTGGAAACCGAGTTCTGGCATTTGAAAATGGAAGGTCCAAAGATCGCAGAATACGTTCAAAGGTTCCATGACTTATCGCATGTAGTACCCTACATGGTCACTCCGGAGTTCAAGCGGATTGAACGATTCATTTGGGGATTAGCTCCTCAAATCATAAGCATGGTGACCTCATCCAAGCCTGCGACAATTACTGAGGCAATCGATTTGTGCGTGGCTCTCACTGAGGAGGCTATCCGCCTGCACAAGTTTGATGAGATCAAGACGAAGAAGGAAGAGACTCACGTCGAGTCATCAGGAGGTAACAAACGGAAGTTCTCGAACTTCAAGCAGGGCGCCAGTGTGGTTGTTAAGAAAGGAGAGCCAAGCACGCCAGCCCAGGTTACAGCTGGTAGTGGAAAGAAAGGGAAGGGATATATGGGCACCCAGCCCAAGTGCAACACCTGCCAACGTCATCATTCGGGCCGATGCGGGCCAAAAGTATGTGAAGCTTGTGGAAAGACTGGTCACTTGAAGGATTCTTGTTGGGCTAGTGCTGGCCGGGGAGGCCAAGGAGGATTTGGGAACAGAAATAATAATCGTGGTGGTAATGGAAATCGCCCACAGGGGAACAATGGAGGAAACGGGAATCGAGGCAACAATGTGAATCAAGCTGGTAATGCGAACTAAAACAACAATCAAGCTGGAAATGGAGCAGGAAATGGTCAAAGAATGGGTTGCTTTAACTGTGGAGATATCGGGCACTTTAAGAGAAACTGCCCAGAGTTAAACCAAGCCCGTGGAAGAGTGTTTAATATTGAAGCGAGGGAAGCGCGCCAGGACCCCAATGTCGTTACTGGTACGTTCCCTATAAACCAACGCTATGCATCCGTTTTGTTTGATACTGGTGCTGATTATAGCTTCGTATCGTTAGAGTTTAAGAATATGCTTGGTTTAGCCGCTAGAAAACTAGATATTCCATACTCAATCGAATTGGCTAATGGGAAGTTAGTAGAAGCCAATGAAGTAATCAGAGGTTGTGTGATCGAATTGGGAGAGCGTGAGTTTGCGTTGGATCTGCTACCAGTCCAGTTGGGAAGCTTTGACGTGGTGGTAGGAATGGATTGCCGAAGATGGCGAAACAATTGTGGTTCACGGGGAGAAGCGTGATACGCCGTTAAGAATTATCAGCTGCCTAAAAACGCGAAAGTGTTTGCAGAAGGGATGTGTTTCCTTTCTGGCACACATTGTGGATAAGAAGGCTGCTGAGCCGAGAATAGAAGACATCCCTGTCGTGAGGGAATATCCAGAAGTCTTCCCAGAGGACTTACCTGGACTGCCACCTCAGAGACAAGTAGAGTTCCGCATTGACTTAGTTCCAGGCGCCGCGCCTGTGGCTAAGGCACCTTATAGACTTGCCCCGTCTGAGATGTAGGAACTGTCGACACAACTTCAAGAGTTGTTAGACAAGGGATTTATCCGACCAAGCTTCTCGCCTTGGGGAGCTCCGGTCCTGTTTGTCAAAAAGAAGGACGGTAGTTTTCGTATGTGCATCGACTACCGGGAGCTGAACAAGCTGACAATCAAGAATAGATATCCTCTGCCAAGGATTGATGATCTGTTTGACCAACTGCAAGGTTCAATCTTTTATTCAAAGATCGACCTTCGATCTGGATACCATCAGTTAAGGATACAAGAGGAAAGTATCCCGAAGACAGCCTTCAGAACTCGATATGGACACTACGAGTTCCTTGTTATGCCGTTTGGTTTGACAAACGCACCTGCAGTCTTTATGGACTTGATGAATAGAGTTTGCAAGCCGTACTTGGACAAGTTCGTGATAGTGTTCATCGATGATATCTTGATTTATTCAAGAACAAAGGCTGAGCACGAGCAGCATTTAAGAGCTATTTTGGAGTTGCTGAAGAAGGAGCAGTTGTATGCCAAGTTCTCTAAGTGCGAGTTTTGGCTACGAGAAGTACAATTTCTTGGACACGTGGTGAATGGAGATGGAATCCACGTGGATCCCACCAAGATCGAAGCGATCAAGAATTGGGAAACGCCTAAGACGCCAACCGAGATTCGACAATTCTTGGGTTTGGCTGGCTATTATCGAAGATTCATTGAGGATTTTTCAAAAATCGCTCAACCATTGACACTCCTCACGCAGAAAGATAAGAAGTTTGATTGGGGAATCAAACAGGAGGAAGCGTTCCAGATATTGAAGGGTAAGCTCTGCAATGCGCCAATCTTAGCACTACCAGAAGGTACAGATGATTTTGTGGTATACTGCGACGCTTCGCGTCAAGGATTGGGTTGCGTGTTGATGCAACGCCAAAAGTTTATTGCTTACGCATCACGACAACTGAAAGTGCACGAAAAGAACTATACCACACATGATTTGGAACTTGGCGCAGTGGTTTTTGCATTAAAGATCTGGAGACACTACCTTTATGGTACAAAGTGTACAATCTTTACAGATCACAAGAGCCTACAACACATATTCAACCAGAAGGAGCTGAATATGAGGCAGAGACGATGGGTTGAGTTGCTGAACAATTACGACTGCGAGATAAAGTATCATCCAGGGAAGGCGAATGTGGTCGCCGATGCCCTAAGTCGAAAGGAGAGGATCAAGCCCATAAGGGTTAGGGCTTTAGAAATGATTATCCGAACCGATCTTTCCTTGCGCATTCGTGCCGCGCAGAAAGAAGCTCTCAAGGAAGGAAACCTTGAAGAAGAATATCTCCGTGGGATGGAGAAGCTACTGGTACCAAACAAGGAAGGAACGTTATGTTTTGAGAAAAGGATTTGGGTTCCTCTGTTTGGTGATCTAAGGAAGGTTATTTTTGATGAAGCTCACAAGTCGCGGTACTCTATCCACCCAGGAGCGGATAAGATGTACCAGGATCTCAAGGATTATTATTGGTGGCCTAGGATGAAAGGCGATGTTGCTGTTTATGTGAGCAAATGTTTAACATGCGCTAAGGTTAAAGCGGAATACCAGAAGCCTTCAGGACTTCTGCAACAACCTGAGATTCCCAAGTGGAAATGGGAACAAATCTCAATGGATTTTATTACAAAGTTGCCAAGAATGCCAAGAGGCCATGACACTATTTGGGTAATAGTGGACCGATTAACGAAGTCAGCACACTTCTTACCTATCAGAGAGAAGGATAATACGAGCAAATTGGCTGAAATTTACATGAGAGAAATCGTCGCACGTCATGGAGTGCCTCTCTCGATCATCTCTGATAGAGACAGAAGGTTCATATCAAGGATTTGGCAATCCTTCCAAGAAGCTTTTGGCTCACAATTGAATCTGAGCACTGCGTTTCATCCGCAAACTGACGGTCAAAGCGAGCGAACGATTCAGACTTTGGAAGACATGCTGAGAGCGTGTGTTATGGATTTGGGCGGTAGCTGGGATAAGCATTTGCCTTTGGTCGAATTTTCATACAACAATAGCTACCACACCAGTATTGGTGTCGCGCCATTCGAAGCTCTTTACGGACGCAAGTGTCGATCACCCCTATGTTGGGCTGACGCAGGTGATAGACAGCTTGCTGGTCCCGAAATCGTCCAAGAGACGACAGACAAGATTACGCAGATTCTAAAACGCATCGAAGCAGCTCGCCACAGACAGAAAGCCTATGCGGATCCAAACCGGAAACACTTGGAATTTCAAGTGGGAGAAATGGTTTTATTGAAAGTTTCACCCTGGAAGGGTGTGGCACGCTTCGGAAAGCGTGGGAAGTTAAATCCGCGCTAAATTGGTCCTTTCAGAGTTTTGAAAAGAATAGGGCTAGTAGCATATAAGCTGGACTTACCTACCGAGCTAAATGGGGTTCACGATACATTTCATGTATCCAACCTGAAGAAAAGTCCAACTCAAGATACCATTGCCATTCCCATCGACGAGATTCATGTTGACGACACGCTCCATTTCGTTGAAGAACCGGTTGAGGTTACAGATTGGAAAGTAAACAAGACCCGCCGGAGCAGTGTCAAGCTCGTCAAGGTTCGTTGGAATGCCAGACATGGTCCTGAATACACCTGGGAGCGTGAGGACCGGATGAAAGAGAAATACCCCCACCTATTTCCTAAGAACCCTGCATCTACAAGCAGAACTTAAAATTTCGGGACGAAATTTTTCTAACGGGGGGAGAATGTGACAACCCTCACTAAACCAGGTATCCGTACGACTTAATTAATAATTAATTACTGCTTAATTACTGTGCTTGTTTGAAATTACTGATGAACTGCTACTTGATTTCTGATACATGCATATACCTGCATCATACTTTACTTACCGTCACTACATTATTTACATGCTGAACCTTAGTGACAAACATGATGCACAAAAGCACAGTAGCACTATAAACGGATAACCTATTGAACATGCTGATAAGCCAGCATCAGGCAGACACTGCCTCTAAGGCCTGTATGAGCCAGAAATATTTTATTACACTAGTGGTGAGTGTAAGGATACAAGGGTTGTAGAACTGCGTCTCTAGGAATAAGTTACAATGACTGGATGTGCCTAAAACGTGCTCTAAGCACAAAAATTCAGCACTTTACATAATAATTCAGCTTTTAGCTAACTAATAAAGTGCCAAAACATGAGAAAAATTTTACTAGACACTTTCCAAAGTGTCAGAAATGAGTTGTGTCACTAAAAAGGGTAATAACGACACTTTAAAGCTTTGTTAAGCACTTTAACGGATTACTATCCAACCGAGCAACCGGACTATACCCGGAACATGAAAATATTGTCATTTTCATTGTTTATCTTTTTCTGAGCCAGTTAGGGTCCCTAAATACCCTAACACCCGTCACAACTTACAACACACTAGTAACCGAGTTAACACTTAACTTAACTAACTAGTAATTGGTGTTTAGTTAGATTTGAACCGGATTACCCCCCCCCCCTAACCGAACCGTCCCCTTAGGGGACACCTCATGTCCTTTGTTGATTTGTTTAATCTTTGTTGCCTAATATCTAGAAGACATAAAATCCCTTGGATAATTAACTTGAGGTTTGTCTATAAGATCAAGGTTTAATACAACATAACCATTCATCACATCTCACAACTCAACACTTTCTCTCTCTCTCTCAAAGGCTTCGGCCGAACACACCCACAAACACCCAACCATTTTCGGTTTTGATCATCACATTCCAAGATCATTCAAGTGTTACGGATCGCGTATAAGGAACCTTGGTGCAATCGGAAGGCGAAGGACCCCACTCTCTTGCTTTTATCCACGCGTTTTTCGCTTAGATTCTTCCCTAGCCTCGAGCTAGTAGTAAGTTGCTTAAATCACCTTCTCGAACTATTTTAAGATGGTTAATATGATATGTAACGGTTAAAAGTCATGAACATACAAGTTGAAGCTTAAAAGTCTACTTAAAACACTAAAAATGTTGGTTAAAAGCTCATATGTTGTGTAAATCTTGTAGTATTTGATTTGTGTAGTTATTTGGACCCGATCTATGTTGTGGTAGCTCGGATCATCACTTAACCCGGGTTGGTCATGATCATGGATCATGACATAAGGTTGTTTTGGAAGTAAAAAGGGTTAAGTGATGAAACTCTACCACACATCAAACTTGAACTTGTGTAAAAATGATTTCACTTACGAAATAGTGTTTAAAACTAGTAGATCTACGGATCTACAAGCGGTATTTTCAAAGAACCAGGTATCAAAGAAATCATGTTTTCTAAAAACGGATCTTACACTAACACGAGAGATTTTTAGAACACACAAGTGTGTAAACACTTGTGTAGCACACACTTTCGACAAAATAACTATTTTTGAAAAAGATGACGAGAAGTTGTAAAGATGGAATTTCTTTAAAAACGGGGTTTTTACGAAACCGGATTGATTTATATAAAGATCCGCTTAAAGTATTGGGATTTACATCATATTTTGGAAAAACCACAAGTTCATGTATTTTTGCGATCTACATCTGTTTTGACTAGTTTGATGGTTTGAATAATGCTTATTGTTGATTGAGAAAATTGTTGGTTTGATTTGTAAAAGAAAATGATACGCTTGAAAGCGTGGCCACCTCCAGTTACAGAGGAAACTCTGGCGAAATTTTTCTAAAAACCTAACACTTAGAATTATTTTCACCATAAGTGTTAGAGATACTTTTCGACTTGTTTTCAAATTATAGATTTCGCCACGACTTTATTTACAAAACATCGGAGGTGGGATTTCACAAAATAAAACTTGGTAAATATATATTTAGTATATATTTTTCATAAAGTCACTTGATATGTGTTTATGATTATTTTGTGAAAATACTAGTATTATTTTTAGGGTAAAAATAATACTATCGAATGTTAATGGATCCAAAATAATACAAACACTTTCACAATAAATATATAAGTTACACCGGTAATTATTATTACCACTCGATCATTAAAACGTAACTTACGCATTTTAAGAAAATATGACTTAACGCGTATTTTGTCAAAGTATTATTTTGGGAAATTTGTGTATTAGAAAATATAATATTGTTGAGAAGAATATCTATATTTTGGAGTTAGAAATAAAATATATTTTAAGTGAGACTTAATAATATATTTCGAACACACATGTATTAAATCCCCTATCCTTGGGAAGGAAAATGATTACCAAGTATACAAAAATATAAACACGAAATAGTTGCCTAACTATTTCCCAAAAACTTAAACCTTAAAGCTAAGGCACGGCCGTCCGTCTAATAGAGTTAGTACGTGTAGGTCGTCACACAGCTGCTTGATTTGGAGGCATACTTGGTAGAGACGCACCACTGTGAGTTCATGTCCCCCTTTTCTCTTAACTGTTTTCAGTTTTTAACTGCGGGGGTGAAATACATGTTACTTTGATTACAAGTACTTTATACATGGTATGATTAGCGTAAGGAGGGTTACTACTTAGATCATGTGAGTGGGTAGGCGGGAACTGGAGACCATTAATCCTCATTGTAGGACCAAGGGACGTAAGCGGTAGATCTATCTGGGTGTAGCGAGCCCAACTCCAGGTCCAACAGTACGGACCTCGGGGTGACTTTGTGCCCAACGTGAAATCTGCTAGGTTTGAGTCTTCCTACTTGCACTTCACACATATCAATGGCCTTGCAAACCATTGGTGATCTCTTTTTCCTTATCTGCTACATACCAGGATTTTTATATATACAAAGGTTTATTTACTCACTTACACATGAACTCGCTCAACATTATTGTTGATTTTTCAACTTACATGTATTTCAGGGAATTAAAGATCTGGCGCGGTATGTTATGTTTTCCCGCTGCATATGGGTTCCGAGGTCATCCCGGTTTAGGAAATGTGACTTTTTCCTGGACGAGTCACAAATCTTAAACTGCGTTTTATTCATGTTGATGTTTATGTCTTTCAAAACAATGTTTTATGTTTTGGTGTTGTAGTCCCTAAGACAATGTTATGTTACTTTGGTTTTTAAAACTTAATCGAATGGATGATCTTGCATGATTTTATTTCATATAGATTTGTTATGGTATTAAGAAGTCACACCAAAATAACCACGCTTCCACAAAGCCAGGGTGTGACAGCTTCTTCCAACTGTTGGACTTCTAACTCGGCTTCCTTTTGCAAGTCACTACTAAAATCTGCCATAAAGTCAGCTAAGGCTTGGGATTTAATGGCAGTTCTAGGTTCATATCTTATATCATAAGCACTGAGCTTCACTGCCCACTTAGCCATCCTTCCTGACATTTCAGGTTTCCTGAGAACGTTCTTAATTGGAAAGTTAGTCTTAACAATAATGGCATGAGTTTCAAAATAATGTCTTAATTTAGTAGATGCCATAATTAACGCAAGGATAAGTTTTTCTAAATGTGAATACCTGGATTCAGCATCAAGCAAACTTTTACTTACATAATAGACAGGATGTTGTGTACCTTGGTGATCCTTAACAAGGACTGCACTTACTGCTTTAGAGGATACCGCCAGATATAAGGATAATATATCCCCTTTTTCTGGTTTCATTAAGGCAGGAGCTGAGGATAGGTAATCCTTAAGGGCTTTGAGAGCATTTTCATGCTTTTCAGTCCACTCAAATTTCTTGTTCTTCCTAAAAATGTCATAGAATTCCTTGCATTTTTCTGAGGATTTGGATATGAACCTGTTCAAGGCTGCGATCCTGCCTGTCAATCTTTGCACATCCTTGGCATTGGCGGGAGATTTGATATTCACAATAGCCTTAATTTGCTCTGGACTTGCTTTAATGCCTCTTTTGTCACCATATAGCCTAGGAATTTACCTGCTTTAACACCAAAGTGACACTTGGAAGGATTTAGTTTCATATTAAATTTATCAAGGATATTGAATGCTTCCTCCAAGTCTCTAAGGTGATCCTCAGCCTTCTTGGACTTAACCACCATGTCATCTATATAGACTTCCATAGTGTGTCCAATTTGTTCCTTGAACATCATATTGACTAGCCTTTGATAAGTAGCACCTGCATTCCTTAGTCCAAATGGCATAGCAATATAACAATATATACCAGTTGGGGTCATAAAGGCTGTATCCTCTTGATCAGATGGTTCCATCTGAATCTGTTGAAATCCAGATGAAGCATCCATAAAAGTCAACAACTCATGACCCGCGGTAGCATCCACCATGGAGTCAATGTGGGGTAATGGGAAAGGATCCTTGGGACATGCCTTGTTTAAATCAGTGAAATCGACACATACCCTCCACTTTCCATTTTTCTTTTGAACAACAACCACATTGGCTAACCATCTTGGATACTTAACCTCTCTTATCATACCTGCCCGGAGTAGTTTATCTACTTCTTCCTGGATAATAGCATTCCTTTCAGGTGCAAACTTCCTCCTTTTTTGATGAATTGGCTTGAATGACCTGTCAATGCCAAGTTTATGAATAATTATATCTTTAGATATACCTGTCATGTCCTCATGCTTCCAGGAAAAGGTAGTTTTTCTCCTTTTAAGGAAGGATACTAGATCCTGTTCAATGTTGCTGAGGATCCCTGATCCTATGAAGACTATGGATTCAGGATCATGAGGATCCATAAGGATTTCTCTCACATCCTGCTCTCTTGCCTCCAAGACATCTCTTGGAGGTTGCTTTAATTGCTATTGCTCCCTTAGTCTTGAGGCTGGCTTCATTGATGACGTGTAGCAATTCTTAGCTTCTTGTTGATCACTCTTAATTTTCACCACCCCCCATGGACTAGGAAGCTTTACGTACTGATGATAGGTAGATGGGACTGCCTTCATGTCAAGTATCCATGGCCTGCCAAGGATAACATTACAACAGGATAAGCAATCTATAACACATAATTTTTTATAAGAATGAAGTCCTTCAATATAGATGGGGAGTTTGATGTCCCCCAATGTATTCTTGGTTTCTCCGCTGAATCCCACAAGAACTGAGGATCTTGGGACAATGTCTGATTCAGGAATGTTCATTTTCTTGAGGACATCAAGCTGAATGATGTTTACTGAGCTTCCTCCGTCTATCAGGATCCTGCGAACAAAGTGGTTAGAAATAAACAGAGTAATAACAAGACCATCATGATGAGGATCCTGAACATCAACACGATCATCCTCATCAAAGGTTATAACTTTCTCCTTCGTAACAGTAGAGGTTCGAATGGGTCTATCCCCGTTATCCATATTGGTTTCTTTAGCATGTCTCTTGGCTGCTGAAAAGGAAGTACCACAAATGTCTGATCCACCCGAAATGAAGTTTATAACTTGTGCATCTGCTGGAGGGACAGGAGCTCTTTCTGGAACCTTTTCAAGATCCTGGATCCTTGACTTTTTTCTTCCCAAAAGCTCTTTCAAGTGCCCCTTGCTTAACAAGTAACCAATTTCTTTTCTAAGTGCAATACACTCTTCAGTGAGATGCCCAAAATCCTCATGATATGCACACCACTTGGACTTGTCCTTTGTAGCAGCTGGTTTATCACTTTTCCTTGGCCATCTTGCTTTCTCACCTAGATTCTGCATTGCAAGAATTAGTTCATTGTTATCAACAGAAAAACAGTATTCAGAAATTGGAGGATAATCCTCATCATCCTCTTCTTGTTCTACTGCATGCACATTCTGGTTATCAGACTTGTTGTAGGACTTGAACTTGTTATTCTTGAAGTAGGATCCTTGCTTTTCCTGTTTCGAGGATCCTGCCAATCTCTCCTGGATCCTTTTATCATCTTCTAATCGGATGAATCTAATGGCCCTGGTTCTTACTTCATCAAGATTCCTGCATGGGGTCATAACAATATCATCATAGAATAATGAATCCCTAAGCAAACCCATTTTAAAGGCTTCCACAGCCGTGGCTATATCCAGGTTAGGAATGTCTAAGGATTCTTTACTAAACTTAGTGATGTAATCCCTGAGTGATTCATTTTGACCTTGTGTTACCCTATATAGATCACTAGTTAAACGTTCAAATTTTCTGCTACATGAGAACTGACTATTAAACAGGTTAACTAGATTAGCAAATGAAGTGACAGAGTAAGGGGGAAGACTTAGCAGCCATTTAAGAGCAGATCCTGTGAGTGTGGATCCGAAACCCTTGCATAAGCATGCTTCTTTTAACCTCTCTGGGATGGGGTTGATCTCCATCCTCTCTCTATATTGAGCTACATGTTCTTCTGGATCCGTTGAACCATCATACAGCTTCATAGTTGGTATTTGGAACCTTTTGGGTATTTCAGCATCACAAATGGGTGGTGCAAAACGAGATACCCTATGGCTCCCATCTGCAATTTCAGGAATGGGCTTAACCACTCCTGGAACGCTGGATATCATATCCTTCAGCTTCTATAATTCCCTAGCCATAGCTTGATTGATACCTGTATCCTGCATAGAGCCATGGTTAGTGTTAAAAGAATTATTGAAAGTGTTACCTCCCAGTGGATTCAAGTTTGGAATTGCAGATGTGAATCCATATTGACGGGATTCTAGTATGATTGAAGGACCAGAAGAGGCAATGGTCTGCATTGGAATGAAGTCTCCTTGATGAACATCTGTGCTTGAGGGTTGTACACTTCTCAAGAATCCTTGATCCTGAAAGACGTTGGATCCTTGAACCTGGAAGGGGGATCCTTGAACCTGAAAGGATCCTTGCACCTGTGAGGATCCTTGGACCTGAGAGGATCCTTGGACCTGAGAGGATCCTTGAACTTGTGAGGATCCTTGAACCTGTGAGGATCCTTGAACCTGTGAGGATCCTTGAACCGTATGCGTTCCCATATATCCTCCTGAGCTGACGAAGGATCCCGGATGCTGGAAAGAGGATCCCGAAGGCTGAAAATAGGATCCTTGAGGCTGAAAGTGAGACCCAAAAGCCTGACTCATAGTTGTTGCTCCATAACGCCTTCCCAATGGTTCAGTTTGGTACTGGATATCTAAGGCTGCAGATTGCTGGGCAGTTATAGTTGGAGTGTCGAAATCCAGTGGCCTTGGTATCAGAGGAGAGTGATCCTCCCCTGATCTCTTCTGTTTCTTGATGTCACCGATCTCCCGGAGGATCCTTTCGTTGGTTTTGTCCTGCTCTTGTATGTGATCCCTCATCTGCAAAATCAAAGTAAAAAGATCACTAGTAGTAGGATTAGAAGAAACAGAGGAAGTTGGTGGTTTTGGAAAAATGGGGCTTTGTCTCTTTGCAGCATTTTCAGCATTCTTCTGGGATCCAGAAGGTGGTGGAGGCAAAGGAGGAATGCCCTGTGATGAACTCATTGCCGGCATTGAACTTAAAGTGCTCTTTGCTGAAGAAGCCATCTGCTTGGTTGTAACGAACCGAAATGATCACAAAAACAAGAATTTCTTATGAATGAAGCACCAATTGCCCCACGGTGGGCGCCAAACTGTTTTGGTCAAAAATCAAGCAAGGATAATGCAACCAAATCTTTTGTTGTGAGGTGTGATGCTTGAATCTATGAACAATTGTATGAACAACTTGCAAATCAAATAAAGAGGCGACACAAGGATTTATACGAGGAAAAAGCCCTTGATCAAGAGTTGATCTCCGGCACAAAAAACCTCGGGTGATGGAAACTACCGATCACCAACTAAGATTAAACAGAAAAATGGTTACAACTCGGGATGATAACAAGCTTGTTACAAGGATCACTAGTGTGCAAAAGTGTTAAAATGTATGGAATCGCCAAGTAAACTGTCGCGAGCTGTTCGAGAGTGTGTGTTTTGCTAAAATTAGCCAAGTGTTCTAAATCAAGCTTGTTATCCCCTATTTAAAATTATAAATAACCACCCTAACTAACTGTCCGCTAATTATGCAAGTCTTCCACGACCTCCATAACGTTCACAAGAACCAAGCACGTGTGGAATATTGAGGGAATATGCTCCAAGAATTTCGGTAAAACTTGGTCCATGCCTTTGCTCCTGCAAAACAAGCTTACGCATAATGAAGACAATTGTTAGTATAAGGATAACAATAAGGATCCTGAATCCTGATCCTGCAACACCTACTAAGGATCCTTAATTCAAACAGAATTGAGGATCCATGATCCTGGCAGTACATGAGGATCCGTGATCCTTAGGATTGGAAAATCCTCCCCTAACAATACTTAGTTATCAAGCTAACTAACATAGAACTTTTACATAATTCTTCTCATCATCACACTTTTAAGTGGGTTTTCATATTCTTTATCAGTTTAGTTAAATTCAAGCATCAATCATCTTCTAATGGTGTTTTCTAATCCTTATTCATACTAATTTCACCAAAGTTCATGGATTTATGAACACCCATCACATTCAAACTCATCAAACACCAAAATTCTATTTACCTTGTGTTCAAGAATGCATAGATTATCTAAAATCAAGACATGCATGAACTCAAGATCACATCCAGGGCTTTAATTTGCTGAATTTATGATGATTAGGGGTTTTCCCCCTTGTCCCCTTCCTGATCCACGCGACACACACACCTACCAGTGTGTGTGTGTGTGTGTTTTAGTTCTATTTAACCATTCAAGTTGCCTTTTTATCATATTTGCCCCCTAGGGATTCAATCCTTTATTATTTTTGGCTATTTTCTTTCTTTTTAATTAAACCTTACTTATATATATTAGCCAAGATAGTAATTTTCATTTATCTTTCTATTATTAGTTAATCCCATACAAATTCTTACTATTAACATGAACACACACACATACACATATAAGGATTATATGTGTTATAACTTTCTTGTAATAAGTTTTTATGTTAATCTAAATATTTGCAAATTTATAAATTTATAAATTTAGGGGCGTTACAAGTCCACCCCCCTTAAGAAAGGTTTCGTGTGACACCTCGTAAAATCATACCCAATGAAATAAGGACACGTGTCATGTAAGGCAAACGTGCTATAAACCGGATCGAGTTAAAAGATGTATGGTAGGATTCAAAAGTGTCGACATGTTAATTAATACCTCTGAGCGACCTAGTTATGAATCCCAAGACCCTAATATATTTTATAAACATCTGAGATGCTAAAATCCGGTTATCCCTGGTAATGTAAAATTCAAACTTTGTAAAAGATGGGATTCTAGGTACTTACGACAAAATTCTTTTAAAGTCTTCTTAGATAGGTCCAAGAAACCTCATGTGCATGGTAACACTTGCAAGGACATGCAAGGCCTGTCTACATGGTCCCTCTACTGATTTAAAGCATACGATTCGAAGTGGTAAAGTTGCATGGTCAAGACCTCAAAGTTAACAAGTTTTTGTCTTCTGATGAAGGCTTACGGACCGTAAAGGTAAACCCATACGGTCCGTAAGAGAGCGGAGCTGGGCGATGGTTCTGAAGGACGGTTACGGACCATAAAGCCTAAGGCTTACGGTCCGTAAGACATGTATCTGGGCAGAATTTTGGACAGATGCCTGTTAAAGAAGTTACACCGCCTTATGAGAGTGGTATTCGAAAATCAGGGGCCCTATAACTGGTTTTTAGCATCATAGGGACACCTGGGAACATCTTACAACAATTGTAGACTGATTTGGAGTGATCTTGATGCATCAAAGTCACTATATAAGAGAACCTCTTGTTGCAACATTTGGTCTTTCATTTGCAACTCACTTCAAGCTGGTCTCTGGAGCTCCTCTGGTCAGCAAGCAAGTTCCCTTAAGTTACAAATCATACTTAGGACCTTTGTAAGTGTCCTTAATCCTTCTTAACTCAGTTTAGCTTAGTTAATTGGCTAAAAGTCAAACCGTCGTAATTAAGGTTTGACTTCGAGATTAATCAATAATTGTTCAGTCAAATCTCAAATTAAAAGTACCTATAAGTAGGTAATTATGTGGGTAATAAACCCTTAAAAGGGTACTCTCTGATTCCCACTCTAACTAGGTCAATTGTCGGGTCAACTTGATATTAAAAAGTCAACAGAAAGCTAAAAATCAAATTAATGCATAATTAGCAATATAGAAGACATACAACCTGTTTTATCATTAATATAACTTGGTAATTAATGTAAGAACATGTCTAAACATGTTCAACCCGACAATTTTCAGTAGAGACCCGGTTCGGAACCGAAAGTCGCATAATTTGACTTTTGCTTTGACTTTCAGTTCTGACCCATTTGAGCATAGTTTAGAAATGCCTTAGAGCTTTATTTGGACCAGGATATATGTTAGTATAACCCTCTGTGATTATACACCTTGGTTCAATAGTCATCCGATTCATATGCATATTCCCGTTAATTGCTTATATGTTGACTATTATGCCCATATAACCTTAAAACGTGATTTTTGAGAATATAAAAGAGTAGAAACCTTAGTTACTGATTTATAAACTTGCACCCAAAAGTTGACATCAGTTTGAGGTCTAGATTAAGAGTTATGCTCAATAGCGTAATTAGAAAGCTTTTTGTTAATCAAACGGCATAATTAGCATATAGCCTAGTTTAACCCACTTTTTGATATCAAACTTTTTACCCACAGATGTAATATAATATTTTGGGATTTTTAAAGATTTTTAATTAATTTTAGGCTGAGCATAACATAGGGTTGTAGCTTTAATTCCGTTATTGCCGGTTTTGCCCTTTTGGGCTATAAAATGAGTTTTACAAATCTTTTTGACCCCAAACCTTTTGCTACTGATTTTATATGATAAATAAATTATTTTAAACCTTCTGGAATAATCAAAATATCAGCTTTCTATATAGAACCTGGAAATGGCTCCAAATCGCCTTTTTAAGCGTTTTTAACGCATAGTATGTATTAAAACTATTTTAAACATATAAGGTTTGATACCTACTGATATTTTAAGTATATTTTTATACTTTGACAGTAAGCTAAAGTTTTAAACTCAGATTTCTAGACTTGACCTTTAAAGGCTATGTGAAATTACCAAAATGCCCCTACGGTGCATAGTTTGGTTTTAATAGATAAATTTCACGTATAATTAGTACCCTACTGTTATAATTTATAAAAATGAGTATTTTTACTGATTATACCAGACCTGTAACTCAGATTATTATTTAAACTCTTTTATGACCTTTTAAATGACCAAAATGCCCTTTCGGGGCATAATTCGAGTTTAAAATCCATTTTGGGCATAATAGAAGATATCTTACTGATGTCACAACATATTTAAGGCATATTAACTTAGGAAACTTGCATGTGACTCATTTGGTTACTCGTTGCGCACTTTTTGCGTTCAGATCGACTTATGTAACTAGTTTGCATATATTAGCCGAAACGGGTCAAACCTTATCATTTTTGTCTCAAAATCCAGAATGTGTTTAGTTTACCCATATTATACAAGTCTTCAAACTTGTCCGGTCTAGATCACATTCTATTCCGGTTTTCGCTTATTCATGCGTTTGAACCGTATCTTCCTTTAAAACTAACCGGTCTAAGTTTAAGCTTAATTAAAGACCCGTTAGAAATCTAATAGGTTATTGTAAACCTTCGTTCCAGAATAGGAGGCCCAGTAAAAGCTACGTGCACTTGCTATTTGTGATTATTACTTGCAAAGGTAAATACTTTTAACTTATTTTCCCTATACGGGCTTGGGGTACGGTATATAAAATACCGTTTGGTCGGGCATTGAATCTTTAATTGTATGAAGGTTAAATCATTGAAATGTCCCGTTTGAAAATGTTTTGTTTACTTAAAGCCTTTTGGGGGTTAATGACCATGTCCCGGATATCCTTGGCATCATTTTACGAAATGGCCACGACCTAAGCACGGGGTGTAGGCGTACACCCGTCAGTGCCTAAATAAATAATAGGGTATAACCACCGGTTTCGGGAATAACCCGCCGCGGGTCTATATCATGTGGTGTGTCTATTGATCTTTAACCCGGTATTCAGCCCGGGCTACTGAACGCATAAGAAACATGTAATTCTTTTACAAGATTATATTCAAATAATTATCCCAAGTTATACAAAGTTTTGTGCAACGTGCATTCAAATCAATTTTATTAAACTTTTCAAAATGAGTTAGTTAAATTGTATTTACCAGTGTAAACTGACGTATTTTCCCAAAAAAGGTTAAGTGCAGGTACTACTCGAACTAGGCTGGCTTTCTCCTAGCGTCCACAATAAGTCTCGTAAGCTTGGATGTCATAAAACTGTTGAACAATGTCTCTTTTTTTTATTTTGATCCGCCTGTGGATCTGTTTCAACTATTTTGTGATACTTACTATTACAATTTATTAAAGTTGAAATGAATCTATCTTTTGCTTCCGCTGTGCATTTAAATTTGTGTTGTTTAACTATGATGATATCAACTATGTCACGATACTCCCCATCGGGCCCACCGGTAATACGTGGAAATATCGGGGTGTGACAGGTTGGTATCAGAGCCAACACTGAGTGATTTAAACACTAGCCTTTTGTGTTTAATCTCAGTTACACAATTGCACATTCCTCAAATTTTCGAGTCTAGACAAAGAACATAGGAAAAATCCTGATTTTGTTTTATTTTTGTCTTTTATATTATTCTTTGTTGTTATCCTTGTTTATGTTGACAGGTCTAAATATGCCGCCAAGATTCTTTAGGAGAAAAGGAAAGGCACCTGTAGCAGGCCACGACCAGGAGGTCGGGCCTTCTCAAAGACGAACCTCACCCATCAACATGCGTACAAGTTCCCAGGGGGACTGGAGGGCACATCTGCAGCCAGCAAGGCGGTCCGTCTCGTTAAGCTCGTCACTGTCTTATCTTCACTCCTTTGGACCCCAGTCAGAAAATGAGCCCGAAAACCCACAGCCTTCATATATCCCTCTCCAGAGGTCCAACTCTCGTCACTCCTTTGATAACCCGTCCCATATATTTCAAAGCCGGTTCAACCCGACAAACTACCTCGAGGAACCAGTGGGTGTTAACCCATTGGGACCTGAAGATCACTTTTCTGGAGATCACGCCATGGATATGGATGAGGATACCGACCCTACCGAACCATCGACCGGTACCCCCACACATCCCATAGAAATTTCTGATGGGTCATCTTTTCATGGATCACCTTACCGTGGTCCAGATAGCTACCAAGCAAGGTTCAACCAGATTGAGTGGTATTTCACACCCTCTCACCATTCATCGCCTTACCAGCAATAGCAGCAACATGATCCTTCTGGGGATTCAGGCTTTGTGGCAGTTACCCCGCCACCACCACAACCTCAGCAGCAGCCTCCTGAGCCACCAAGGAGAAGGAGATCAAACGCACGGATGTCTGTGCGAGGAGGAGTGCATATCAGCACGCCTCAACCATTGAGTGGCAGCCACTATCCGCCACTCCAAGAAAACCAGCAAATGGGGGGACCTTCAAACCCCAACCTGGAAGTGAACTCTGCACCTGTCGTGCCACCACCATTGGGCTTTGACAACCCAATTCCCACGTACGCTGGCCCAGCAACGTATAATCCCTTTGAGCAGCCGGCTCACACCAGCTTCAATTATGCTGAGATCGACCCATACCTGGCGGCGTGGAACTACAATGCTCTTAACCCCGAAGGGCCTTACGGAACTCCTTGGGGAGTTGGATACCCAGCTTATGGATATCAACATCAACCGCCTCTTCGACCTCCACATCAGCCGCAGCCGCAGGTACCACGGTTTTCCCCGCCAGAACGGGAGGAAATTCTCCAAAGACTGGACCAGGTTGAGCAAGAGGTTCACAGAGATCGCAGGGAACGACAAGGTTTCTTCAAGGGATTGGCAAGTTTAATAAAAGGAAAAAGCAAAAAGGACCATTGAATCCTTCAAATTGTTGATTGTATTTCCTTATTTTCAGTTGAGCCCCTGCGTGGGCATGTCTTTCTGTTTTGACCCCTGCGTGGGTATGTCTTGTTTGTTAAGCCCCTGCGTGGGCATGTTTTTCCGTTAACCCCTGCATGGGTATGTTGTGTTGTTTAGCCCCTGCGTGGGCATGTTATTTCAATTGGAAGTCCCGTTCAGGGCAGACTCGTATTTTAAATTCATGTGGTGAAATGGTTAAATTTAAATTTTTATTTTAATACATGAACAAAATATAAAAATAAATAATAACAATATTTTTACAAGATCTATCATTATATTAAAATGATAAAATCTAAAGGGACAAGACCTAGCCTTTATGTCATTTTAAGACAGGGCCAAGACGGTAGTTCCCCAATTAGATTCAGATCCTTATCAACATCTTAATTTAGGATTGTTCTGCGTTAAATGTTCAATAAGAATCTTAAAAGGTAAAACCTAGCTTGTATGTCATTATAAGACCTGGCCAATATGGTAAAACCTGTTTCAAAAGATTCAAATCTCTGTTAACATCTGCAAACATGTTAACATTCTTGGCTAATGTGATCCGCAAAATCACACATGTCACCCTTATGTTGAATAATCCCAATTCTTTATTATTATTTAAACATCCGATTGAGATGTAATGCCTACGGGCTATAATTATTGTCATATAAGACAAAAGACAGTCATAGCTTATAAACTCCCTGTCAAGAAAGGTAATGAACCTTGATTCAAACCTTAATAACTAGATCCTATAAGATCTTGACCTACAATTTATAAATGTCCATGTGACTAGGCCTGTTGTGCCATTATTATATTTTATTCTAGAACTAAGGGTTACTAATGAAAAGTCCCTAATGAAATTACTTAACAAATTAACCAATATGGTTCTTTAATTACCATGGTTAATAAATTATCAAGATGACAAACCTATTATAATTCCCTAAATGAATCATTGTCATCATCTTATGTAGCAATCCAACTACATGGCCGAGTCTGAAGAGGTCAACAGTCGGCCAAAGGAGAATCATGACGCCACCAGGATCAATGTAACTGGTGCAGAACTCCAAGCATTAATTGACAATGCTGTTACCAAAGCCATAGATAGGCAATATAGTGAATCGAGTAGTACTCGAAGCAGGACCCAATCAGCACCCCATTCTAAGCCAAAAACTCACTCTGAGGCTCATAGTAAGCCACCCTCTAAGCTAGATAAGCCAAAGAAAGATGATGACGATCATCACTCCTCAAACCAGCAAAGTGTTCCGTCAAAGAAGATCGAGCTTAAGCAGGAACCGCGTGGTAAGTCCTGTACATATAAATACTTCGTCTCATGCAAACCCAGAGACTTTACTAGGGAGAAAGGAGCGGTTGACTGCATGACATGGTTGGATGAAATGGATACCGTGGTTGATATCAGCGGGTGCGCTGATAAGGATGTGGTAAAGTTTGTATCTCAGTCGTTCAAAGGTGAGGCACTAGCCTGGTGGAGATCTTTGATCCAAGCTACAGGGAAAATCCCATTGTACAATCTGTCATGGGATCAGTTTATGACGTTGATTAAAGAAAACTACTGCCTTCAGCATGAGGTAGAAAAGATTGAATCTGATTTCTTATCCTTGGTTATGAAGAACCTGGATTGCCAAGCCTACCTTACCAGCTTCAATACAATGTCAAGGTTGGTACCTTATCTTGTGACATCTGAACCCAAGAGGATAGCTCGTTTCATCGGGGGTTTAGCCCCAGAAATCAAGGCCAGTGTGAAGGCCTCTAGACCAGCTACTTTTCGGTCTGCAGCTGATATATCATTGTCCCTTACTTTGGACGCAGTCAGGCAAAGATCGCTAAGGAACACCGATGCAGAAAAGAGGAAGTGTGAGGATGACAACTCACGACGTTCAGACAAGAGGCATAAAGGAAACAATGACCACAAAAAGAGTTTTGGATCCAAGAAAGATGGTCATCAGTCGGGTGATAAGCCCAAATGTAAAATCTGCAAGAAACATCATTTCGGGAAGTGCAGATATGAGTCGAAATCCCAGTCACAGCCAAGGGCATGTGGGATTTCAAGTCTTCTGAGCACAAGACCTTAGACTATAAGAAAATCAAGGATGCTACGTGCTATAGCTGCAATGAAAAAGGGCATATCAGGTCCAACTGCCCAAAACTCGCAAAGAAGACTGAGGATGGGAAAAAGACCAATGCTAGGGTCTTCAGGATGGATGCAAAGGAAGTTGTTCAGGATGACAATGTGATCACAGGTACCTTCCTCATAAATGATGTTTATGCAAGAGTGTTATTTGATTCAGGAGCTGATAAATCATTTGTAGATAATAAGTTTTGTAAGTTACTGAATTTACCTGTTAAAACCCTAAGTGTGAAATATGAGGTGGAATTAGCTGATGGTACCTTAGAAACCGCCTCAACCATATTAGATGGATGTTTCATATCCATTAGGAACCACTCCTTTCCACTATCCTTGCTTCCTTTGAAGTTAGCCGGTTTCGACGTAGTTATAGGCATGGACTGGTTATCTCGTAACCAAGCCCAGATCGTTTGCAACAAGAAGCAAGTCGTAATCAATACTCCGTCTGGTGAATCACTTACCATTCAGGGAGATACCCAGTATGGACTACCTGAGCAAGTGTCTATGCTCAAGGCCTCTAGGTGTTTGAAGAAGGGTTGTGTCATCTACATGGCACAAGTGACTATTGATGAGCCGAAACCTAAGATTGAGGATATCCCCGTCATTTCTGAATATCCCCAAGTTTTCCCTGAAGAACTACCTGGTTTACCACCAGATAGGCAAGTAGAATTCAGAATTGACATCATCCCTGGAGCAGCACTAGTAGCAAGGGCGCCTTATAGGTTGGCACCAACAGAGATGAAGGAATTGAGAACACAACTAGATGAATTGCTAGCCAAAGGTTTCATTAGACCTAGTTCGTCTCCATGGGGAGCGCCAATCCTGTTTGTCAAGAAGAAGGATGGATCAATGCGTCTGTGCATCGATTACCGTGAGCTTAATAAGGTCACTATCAAGAATAGGTATCCATTGCCCAGGATCGATGATCTGTTCGATCAATTACAAGGGGAAAGCTACTTCTCTAAGATCGATTTGAGGTCAGGCTATCATTAATTAAAGGTTAAAGATGAAGATGTACACAAGACTGCATTTAGGACTCGTTATGGTCATTACGAGTTCCTAGTGATGCCTTTTGGGCTCACTAATGCACCTGCCGCATTCATGGATCTCATGAATCGTGTCTGCAAGCCCTACTTGGATAAATTTGTCATCGTCTTCATTGACGACATCCTCATCTACTCGAAGAACCAAGCTGACCACGAGAAACACCTTCGCTGTATTCTTAAACTTCTACATCATGAGAAACTCTACGCCAAATTTTCGAAGTGTGAATTTTGGCTTCGAGAAGTCAAATTCCTTGGACATGTGGTTAGTGAGCGTGGTATCCAAGTGGATCCCGCTAAGGTGGAAGCAGTTATGAACTGGCAAGAGCCGAAGACGCCCACTGAGATTCGCAGCTTTCTAGGGCTAGCAGGATACTACAGGCGATTTATTGAAAACTTCTCAAGAATTGCAGCACCCCTGACTTTACTCACCCGCAAGAATAGCAAGTTTGACTGGGGGTCTAAGCAGCAAGAATCTTTCGACATTTTGAAGCAGAAGTTGAGCAACGCTCCTGTATTGACGTTGCCTGATGGAATTGATGAATTTGTAGTATATTGTGATGCATCACACACCGGAATGGGCTGTGTGCTTATGCAGAAAGGCAAAGTCATTGCCTATGCTTCACGATAGTTAAAGGTGCACGAGAAGAATTACACCACCCACGACTTGGAGCTGGGTGCCATTGTATTTGCACTAAAACTGTGGAGACATTACTTGTATGGAACCAAGTGTGTGATTTATTCAGATCACAAAAGCCTTCAACACTTGTTTAATCAGAAAGATTTAAACATGAGGCAACAACGTTGGATGGAAACTCTGAATGATTATGACTGTGAGATAAGATACCATCCAGGCAAGGCAAATGTGGTTGTCGATGCCTTAAGCAGGAAAGAAAGAGTGAAACCTATAAGAATCAATGCCAAGAGCATTGAGATAAAGAATAGTTTGAACGAAAGGTTGTTAGCTGCACAGAAGGAAGCTATGTTGGAAGCTAACTATCCTGATGAAAAGCTAGGAGTAACTGAAGAGCAGTTATCCTATGGCAAGGACGGAATCCTAAGGTTAAATGGACGAATATGGGTTCCAGTTTATGGAGGACTTCGGGATGTTATCCTCCAGGACGCCCACAGTTTCAAATATTTTGTTCATCCTGGAGCTGATAAGATGTACCAGGATCTGAAGGCAAACTATTGGTGGATAGGCTTGAAGAAGTCTATAGCCGCCTATGTAGCTAAATGTTTGACGTGTGCGCAAGTCAAAGCTGAACATCAGAAGCCGTCAGGTTTGTTACAACAGCCTGAACTTCCCACCTGGAAGTGGGAGATGGTGACAATGGATTTCATCACCAAGTTGCCAAAGACAAAGAAAGCAAATGATACTATATGGGTGATAGTAGATAGACTGACTAAGTCAGCACATTTCCTACCCATTAAGGAGACTTATAGCTCCGATATGTTAGCCCAATTATACGTAGATAAGATTGTATCTCTTCATGGCGTACCAGTATCTATTATCTCTGATAGAGATACTAGATACACATCACATTTTTGGAAGAGTTTCCAACAGTCTTTGGGCACGCGCTTGAATTTTAGTACAGCTTACCATCCTCAGACAGATGGGCAGAGTGAGCGTACCATCCAAACTTTGGAAGACATGCTTCGTGCATGTGTAATTGATTTAGGTGGTAGTTGGGATAACCACCTGCCACTGATTGAGTTCTCCTATAACAATAGCTATCATACGAGCATTAAGGCTGTGCCTTTTGAGGCATTATATGGTAGAAAGTGCAGAACGCCTATTTGTTGGGCAGAAGTAGGAGAAGCTCAGTTATCAGGACCTGATATAGTCTTTGAAACAACGGACAAGATTGTCCAGATTCGTGACCGCCTGAAAGCTGCCAGGGATAGGCAGAAAAGTTATGCTGATAAAAGGCGAAAACCTCTAAAGTTTGAGGTTGGTGATAAAGTTTTGCTTAAAGTATCACCCTGGAAAGGGGTGATGCGATTCGGTAAAAAAAGGTAAGCTAAGCCCGAGGTATATAGGACCATTCGAGATTATCGAATGTGTTGGGTCAGTGGCTTATAAGTTGAACTTGCCTGAAGAGCTCAATGGTATTCACAATGTATTCCACATCTGCAATCTAAAGAAATGTCTAGCTGATGAATCGCTAGTCATACCACATACAGATGTGCACATAGATGAGAGTTTGAAATTTGTGGAAAAACCTTTGTCGATTGAGGATCGACGGGTTAAGAAGCTTTGGAGGAAGCATGTGCCTATCGTAAAGGTTAAATGGGATGCCCGTAGAGGTCCCGAGTATACATGGGAGGTAGAATCCTCAATGAAAGAGAAGTACCCTCATTTATTTCAATAAATCTCGAGGTCGAGATTTCTTTTAAGGGGGTGAGGATGTGACACCTCGTAAAATCATACCCAATGAAATAAGGACACGTGTCATGTAAGGCAAACGTGCTATAAACCGGATCGAGTTAAAAGATGTATGGTAGGATTCAAAAGTGTCGACATGTTAATTAATACCTCTGAGCGACCTAGTTATGAATCCCAAGACCCTAATATATTTTATAAACATCTGAGATGCTAAAATCCGTTATCCCTGGTAATGTAAAATTCAAACTTTGTAAAAGATGGGATTCTAGGTACTTACGACAAAATTCTTTTAAAGTCTTCTTAGATAGGTCCAAGAAACCTCATGTGCATGGTAACACATGCAAGGACATGCAAGGCCTGTCTACATGGTCCCTCTACTGATTTAAAGCATAAGATTCGAAGTGGTAAAGTTGCATGGTCAAGACCTCAAAGTTAACAAGTTTTTGTCTTCTGATGAAGGCTTACGGACCGTAAAGGTAAACCCATACGGTCCGTAAGAGAGCAGAGCTGGGCGATGGTTCTGAAGGACGGTTACGGACCGTAAAGCCTAAGGCTTACGGTCCGTAAGACATGTATCTGGGCAGAATTTTGGACAGATGCCTGTTAAAGAAGTTACACCGCCTTATGAGAGTGGTATTCGAAAATCAGGGGCCCTATAACTGGTTTTTAGCATCATAGGGACACCTGGGAACATCTTACAACAATTGTAGACTGATTTGGAGTGATCTTGATGCATCAAAGTCACTATATAAGAGAACCTCTTGTTGCAACATTTGGTCTTTCACTTGCAACTCACTTCAAGCTGGTCTCTGGAGCTCCTCTGGTCAGCAAGCAAGTTCCCTTAAGTTCCAAATCATACTTAGGACCTTTGTAAGTGTCCTTAATCCTTCTTAACTCAGTTTAGCTTAGTTAATTAGCTAAAAGTCAAACCGTCGTAATTAAGGTTTGACTTCGAGATTAATCAATAATTGTTCAGTCAAATCTCGAATTAAAAGTACCTATAAGTAGGTAATTATGTGTGTAATAAACCCTTAAAAGGGTACTCTCTGATTCCCACTCTAACTAGGTCAATTGTCGGGTCAACTTGATATTAAAAAGTCAACAGAAAGCTAAAAATCAAATTAATGCATAATTAGCAATATAGAAGACATACAACCTGGTTTATCATTAATATAACTTGGTAATTAATGTAAGAACATGTCTAAACATGTTCAACCCGACAATTTTCAGTAGAGACCCGGTTCGGAACCGAAAGTCGCATAATTTGACTTTTGCTTTGACTTTCAGTTCTGACCCAGTTGAGCATAGTTTAGAAATGCCTTAGAGCTTTATTTGGACCAGGATATATGTTAGTATAAACCTCTGTGATTATACACCTTGGTTCAATAGTCATCCGATTCAGATGCATATTCCCGTTAATTGCTTATATGTTGACTATTATGCCCATATAACCTTAAAACGTGATTTTTGAGAATATAAAAGAGTAGAAACCTTAGTTACTGATTTATAAACTTGCACCCAAAAGTTGACATCAGTTTGAGGTCTAGATTAAGAGTTATGCTCAATAGCGTAATTAGAAAGCTTTTTGTTAATCAAACGGCATAATTAGCATATAGCCTAGTTTAACCCACTTTTTGATATCAAACTTTTTACCCACTGATGTAATATAATATTTTGGGATTTTTAAAGATTTTTAATTAATTTTAGGCTGAGCATAACATAGGGTTGTAGCTTTAATTCGGTTATTGCCGGTTTTGCCCTTTTGGGCTATAAAGTGAGTTTTACAAATCTTTTGGACCCCAAACCTTTTGCTACTGATTTTATATGATAAATAAATTATTTTAAACCTTTTGGAATAATCAAAATATCAGCTTTCTATATAGAACCCGGAAATGGCTCCAAATCGCCTTTTTAAGCGTTTTTAACGCATAGTATGTATTAAAACTATTTTAAACATATAAGGTTTGATACCTACTGATATTTTAAGTATATTTTTATACTTTGACAGTAAGCTAAAGTTTTAAACTCAGATTTCCATACTTGGCCTTTAAAGGCTATGTGAAATTACCAAAATGCCCCTACGGTGCATAGTTTGGTTTTAATAGATAAATTTCACGTATAATTAGTACCCTACTGTTATAATTTATAAAAATGAGTATTTTTACTGATTATACCAGACCTGTAACTCAGATTATTATTTAAACTCTTTTATGACCTTTTAAATGACCAAAATGCCCTTTCGGGGCATAATTCGAGTTTAAAATCCGTTTTGGGCTTAATGGAAGATATCTTACTGATGTCACAACATATTTAAGTCATATTAACTTAGGAAACTTGCATATGACTCATTTGGTTACTCATTACGCACTTTTCGCGTTCGGATCGACTTATGTAACTAGTTTGCATATATTAGCCGAAACGGGTCAAACCTTATCATTTTTGTCTCAAAATCCAGAATGTGTTTAGTTTACCCATATTATACAAGTCTTCAAACTTGTCGGGTCTAGATCACATTCTATTCCGGTTTTCGCTTATTCAAGCGTTTGAACCGTATCTTCCTTTAAAACTAACCGGTCTAAGTTTAAGCTTAATTAAAGACCCGTTAGAAATCTAATAGGTTATTGTAAACCTTCGTTCCAGAATAGGAGGCCCAGTAAAAGCTACGTGCACTTGCTATTTGTGATTATTACTTGCAAAGGTAAATACTTTTAACTTATTTTCCCTATACGGGCTTGGGGTACGGTATATAAAATACCGTTTGGTCGGGCATTGAATCTTTAATTGTATGAAGGTTAAAACATTGAAATGTCCCGTTTGAAAATGTTTTGTTTACTTAAAGCCTTTTGGGGGTTAATGACCATGTCCCGGATATCCTTGGCATCATTTTACGAAATGGCCACGACCTAAGCACGGGGTGTAGGCGTACACCCGTCAGTGCCTAAATAAATAATAGGGTATAACCACCGGTTTCGGGAATAACCCGCCGCGGGTCTATATCATGTGGTGTGTCTATTGATCTTTAACCCGGTATTCAGCCCGGGCTACTGAACGCATAAGAAACATGTAATTCTTTTACAAGATTATATTCAAATAATTATCCCAAGTTATACAAAGTTTTGTGCCACGTGCATTCAAATCAATTTTATTAAACTTTTCAAAATGAGTCAGTTAAATTGTATTTACCAGTGTAAACTGACGTATTTTCCCAAAAAAGGTTAAGTGCAGGTACTACTCGAACTAGGCTGGCTTTCTCCTAGCGTCCACAATAAGTCTCGCAAGCTTGGATGTCATAAAACTGTTGAACAATGTCTCTTTTTTTATTTTGATCCGCCTGTGGATCTGTTTCAACTATTTTGTGATACTTACTATTACAATTTATTAAAGTTGAAATGAATCTATCTTTTGCTTCCGCTGTGCATTTAAATTTGTGTTGTTTGACTTTGATGATATCAACTACGTCACGATACTCCCCATCGGGCCCACCGGTAATACGTGGAAATATCGGGGTGTGACATTTCGTCCCCGAAACCTGATTTATGTACCGAATAAAGACGGGTAGAACTTTCGCATTTCATCCTCCGGTTCCCAAGTGAGATCCGACCCCTTCCTGTGTTGCCATTGAACTAGAACTTGCTTGATTTCTTTGTTGCGAAGAGTCTTCACCTTGGAATCTTTTATTGCTACCGGTCTTTCTACGTAATTCATTCTCTCGTCTATCTCAATGTCCTCAAGGGGTACATGAGCCGTTTCATCCGCAAGACATTTCCGTAGTTGTAATACATGAAAGGTGTTGTGAATCCATTCTATTGATGAGGGTAGTTCTAACCGGTAGGCTACCTTTCCAACTCGAGCTAAAATCCTGAATGGTCCGATATATCGGGGACCCAACTTTCCTCGCTTACGGAATCGAATTATGCCTTTCCACGGGGACACCTTCAAGAATACTCGATCCCCCACTTGGAACTCAATAGGGCGCCTTCTTTTGTCCGTATAGGACTGTTGTCGGTCTTGTGCTGCTTTTAATCGGGCCCGTACTATGTCGATATTTTCATTAGTTATCGCTACCACATCTTTGGGCGTGAGTTCTCTTTGTCCCACTTCTCCCCAACAAACAGGGGTTCTACATTTTCTCCCATACAACATTTCATACGGTGCCATTTGTATGCTACTTTGGTAGCTGTTGTAATACGAGAACTCCACTAATGGCAAATGTTCATCCCAATTTCCCCCGAAATCCATAACGCATGCTCTCAACATGTGTACAAGAGTTTGAATGGTCCTTTCGGATTGACCATCCGTCTGTGGGTGATATGCGGTACTTATGTGCAATTGTGTACCCATTTCTTCATGAAATTTCTGCCAGTAGAGGGAGGTAAATCGCGTATCCCGGTCCGACACAATGGACACAGGCACACCGTAGCGGGAAATGATTTCATTCACATAAATTTCAGCTAACTTTTCTGAGGAATAAATCTCCCGAATGGGTAGAAAATAAGCGCTTTTGGTAAGGCGGTCAACAACGACCCATATCGCGTCATGCCCCTTTCTTGTCCTAGGAAGTTTAGTTACAAGACCCATGGTTACATCCTCCCATTTCCATACCGGGATCTCTAAGGGTTGCAATTTCCCATATGGTTTTTGATGTTCCACCTTTACTTGGGAACACGTCATGCATTTAGATACATACTTAGCAATGTCGCGTTTCATTCCCGACCACCAATAATTCCCTTTCAAATCCTGATACATTTTAGTGGCTCCCAAATGAACCGAGTAACAGGACTTATGTGCTTCTTCCAATAATAAGGTCTTTGGACAAACTGGTCACGTTGCTAACCAGTGCAAAGAGCCTAAACGTGACACGGCTCTTATGGTTGATGATTGTTTTGGTAAAAAATCAGACTAGGATAATGCAACCAAATCTTATTTTGTGAGGTGTGATGCTTAAATGATTGAACAAATGTATGAACAGCTTGTAAATGAAACGAACAAGGGACACAAGGATTTATACGAGGAAAAACCCTTGATCAATATATGATCTCCGGCATAAAAAACCTCGGGTGATGGAAACTACCGATCACCAACTATATTCAACAAGTAATGGTTACAAATCGGGATGATAACAAGCTTGTTACAAGTATCACTAGTGTGTAAAGAGTGTGTAATCGCCAATAAGTTGTAGAGAGTTGCTGAGAGTGTGTGTGTTGCTAATTGTTCTTACTATCAAGCTTGTTATCCCCTTTTAAAAATAGAAATAAACTAAATAACAAACATTCTGCAAATTGTGCTAGCTACCCACGACTTCCATAACGGTCATTCAAGCTATGCACGTGCAGAATATTGGAGCATATTCCCCAAGAATATCGGCAAGACCAAGTTCTACTCGTATACTCCTGCAAATCAAGTTCAAACATAGTGGAAACAACCGTTAGTGTAAGGATAAAAATGAGGATCCTGGATCCTTAAACCTGCAACGTCTTTTGAGGATCCTTAATTCAAACAGAATTAAGGATCCATGATCCTGGCTGCACTTGAGGATCCGTGATCCTTAGGTTTGGAAAATCCATCCCTAACAATTTCCCCCAAAATATGAGGAATAAAACACAAATTAATGAGTCATATTTTCTGCCTTATCACTAACAAACTGAATAACGTAAATATAGCCATTATCATCTGACTAGCCGTTGCAACCCTGACGTCAGCGACGTGACTACCTGCATATCATCATTATAAATTCAAAGTTAGAGATAAGGATCAAGAGGCATTTAAATTCATGCGTTACTATCCCTTTAAATCCTCATCTAGAGATCGGAACAGGTATCTCTCTTCTTCCTTCTCTCTGCAATTCTTATTCTGATTTCCTATTTCTTCAAAACCTCAAAGCCACAATGAAGCTACGATCCTTTCCTGCCAAGGATCCTAGGAAGGATAGTCCCTTGAAAATCCAAGGCATTATCAAAAATCCTTCATCTGAACTTTGTCGCTTCACCGACCTGGAGATCGATCGAATCCGCCATTGCTTCCTGGCGGATACCGTCTTTAAACCTTTCGACTCTTCTGTGAAGAGTGACCGTGTCTCCGACACCTGGATTGCTTTTCCGGCCACCCCTTCTTGATAGGATTCTCTTATCCTTTCCCTGCTTTCACCCAATCCTTTTTTTGCACTCACCGGCATGTGCTACATTCAGGCCATGCAGATGATGTGGAGAGTATTATACACCATAGAGAATATCATCGAGCAAGAGGGCATAGAGATAGGAATGTCAGAGTTGGCCAAGTTGTACAATCTTGTTAGCCATGGTTCACACCGTTTCTTGTTCAAACACAAACCTGGTGATCCTCACCCAATCCTCAAGACCACAAAAAACGATACCCATTGGAAAAACCGTTTCTTTTTTGTTAGGAGGGACTCTATCCCGGACGGGAAAGACCATCCCAAGAAGTGGACCACCCATGGTAGGATATAGGACCCTTATAAAAGGATCATAGGAAGATTCTATTTCCATTCAGGATAACTGATCCTTTTCTGTTTCTATTGTGCAGCTATCTCAGTTTCTCATCTCATAGAGTCCCCTGCAACAAAAGAAAGAATCGCTGCCTTTTGGAGGCTTGACCCTGCTGTGAGGACATTTCAAGCTAAAACTAAAGATTCAGAAGAAGTATCCTCCGGTTCCTTCACAATGTCTAGTAAGTATTTGAATACATGTATGAATAAATAAATGTTTAAATGAATGTAGAATATAAATACTTATCTGTGTTTGGCATTCGCAGGCGCTGGAAAATCTTCAAAATCAGCCTCTCGCTTCAGTGTCAGTGATCTTGATGCATATGCTTCCTCCCGGTCCTGCAAGAAACAACTTGCTGCTAGTCCTAGCATCCCAGTTCCTAAGGGTGCCAGCACGAAAGGCAAGGGTGGAAAGAAGAGGAAAACTGCTGACACTCTTGAAGGCCTGCCTCTCATCCAACACCAGTTTGAAGAATACGTCTCTGAGGTAAGGATCCCTGATCCTTAAGTCTGATCTTCCCACGCTGAGGATAACGGATCCTGACATGTGCTTCTTTTTTGCAGAAATTTGCTGAGATCCAGATGCTCCTGGACTCATATACTGAAGAGGCTGAGCAAAAGCAGCTGGACTTCCAGAAGCTGTACCTGGCAAAGGATCAAAAGATCGCCTCCCTCGAGAATGAAGTCAACCTGGCGAAGAGAGAACTGGTCTTGGCCCACATCACAGCTGATCAGGAGAAGGCTGAAGTGATGGAGGGTGCTAAGCTTTTTGCCACAATAGCCATGCTCAAGATCAAACTTCAGATGGCAAAGGAGGCTGAGGATCCTAACTTTGACAGGACTGCCTGGGACCAGGAAGGCTGGAAGATCAAGCTGGCTGAGCTAGATGATGAGGAGGAGGCTGGAGAAGTTCTGATGATTGAAGCTAGTGGCAGCGGGGTGAAGGATCAGGCTGAGGATGCAGCAGCTGGTGGTGATGCAGCGAAGGTGTAGGCGGCAACAATGGGCGATGATGGAAATTTCTAGACGTGGTCGGAGCCCATTTTTTATGGTTTGGTAGTTTTTTGTTTGATGATGTTTTGATGGTGAACAATGTTAGTCTGTACTCAAACAATAGCCTTTAGGTTTAAGGATCACGGATCCTTCAGACAATAGGTAGGATAATAGATGGTGGAGGGATCCTCTGTTTGGGGGATGAAACCACTGTTATCCTGCCGCCCTTTTATTCCTGCACTTTATGAACTGTTAACTAAGGACACCCTTTGCCTACCCCAGCGGACATGCCACGTTTTGCTGGTAGATGCTTGGGGTAGGCAATTTTGACAACCTTTTAAGGGTTAATGTTTTGATAAATAAATAAAACTCTAATCTTTTGGTTATCTTATGTTGTCCATTGTGTGTATATTTACCTTTCAATATTTGTGGTACATTTTCTTTGAATTCACAAGTTAAGAATAAAAATATATTAGATTATGTCAAAAAGTTTAGGATATGATCAAGGATCAAATATCCTATAATCGAAAGTTTAAAAAATGGCATAAATTAAGGATCACATATCCTGTTGTCAAAGAATAAGGGTAACTTAAATAAATTAAGAATAAAGTGAAGGTAAATAAGGATCACACCTGAGAATCCAAGTTAGGATCCTAAATCTTTAACACTTATAATCCAGATAACCAACGTACAAACCTTAGTAAAAGGTTAGGATCCAGGATCCTTAACTGTGTAGCTTTGAAAAACCTGAAACATATCATAACTTGGGACTAAGCCAATATAAAAGAAGAATTAGTAACTTGGGACAAGCCCAACAATTCTGGGGACAAGCCCAAAAAACTGGGGACAAGCTCAAAAAACTGGGGACAAGCCCAAAAAACTTGTGCAAACTGGAGTATGGCCCTCACTGGCGACTATCCAACTTAGCGACATGAAAATGCCAAAACCTTAGCTAACGTGAAAATGTTAGAAACCTTAGGAACGGATGTATAGTACGTCTACCATTATACGTAAGATCCTAAATACAGCCAATACAATGAAATTGTCAGCCCCTAAAGCGGGTACTGGTCCCATTGCCTTGAACTGCATCAGGATCATCGTGCGCTACTGGCGAAACTGGGGACAGGCCTAAAGACTGGGGACAAACCCAAGAAACTGGGCACAAGCCCAAGAAACTGATGAGAGTTCTGTGGATACTTGACCATTTGTCAAGGATGCATCAATTTTCTGCAAAACTCAGAACTAAATGAAAAAAGGATAAAGGATCTAGGATCCTTCTCCTTGTATCAAATCTAATAAAAGGATTAGATAATTTAGAAACAGGTCATTACCAGAACGAGGATCATCTATCCTTTAAGGATCCTTCAAGGATATTGGAAATTAAGACGGCCAAGGATCCTAAATCCTTCCTACATTAAATATCTCTTCAAATGGACAGCATTCCAAGCTCTTGGTAGTAAATCACCTTCCATTGTTAGTAATCGATATGCCCCCTTTCCTGCCTCAGCTTCAATTAGATAGGGGCCTTCCCACTTTGGTGCCAACTTTCCATCAGCAGGATTTGTGGTATTCTGAAATGCTTTCCTCAACGCCATATCACCAACTTGGAACTTTCTGATCCTGACATTCTTGTTGTAGGCTCCAGCCATTCTTTGCTGATAACTAGCCATCCTTATCCTTGCCAAATCCCTGAGTTCTTCTATGGTATCCAAGTCTTGAACCAAGTTTTCAGCATTTCCTTCAGTATCACGGATGCTTGTTCTAACAGTAGGAACCACCATCTCTGTAGGGATCACTGATTCTGCTCCAAATACTAAAGAAAATGGAGTTTGGCCAGTAGCATTCTTGGGAGTTGTTCTATCAGCCCATAGCACATAAGGTAACTCTTCTGCCAATTTTCCTTTCTTGGATCCAAGTTTCTTCTTCAAATTATTGATGATGATCTTGTTGGATGATTCTGCTTGACCATTAGCTTGTGGGTGGACTGGTGTTGATGTTATCATCTTAATCCCCCAGCTGTCACAAAAGTTAGTATTTCTACTCCCAATAAATTGGGATCCATTATCACAAACAATTTCAAAAGGAATACCAAATCTGGTAATAATATTTCTTTTAATAAAGGATATCACTTCTTTTTCTCTGACTTGAGCAAAGGCTTCAGCTTCTATCCACTTGGAAAAGTAATCAGTCATGGCAAGCATAAACACTTTTCCTCCTAGTGCTTTGGGAAGTTTACCAACTATATCCATTCCCCATCTCATGAATGGCCAAGAAGAAGATATAGGATGTAGGAGCTCTGCTGGTTGATGAAGGATATTGCTATGTCTTTGACAAGCATCACATTTCTTGGCATAATTCACAGCATCCTTCTTCATAGTAGGCCACTAGTATCCTGTCCTAAGGATCCTTGAGAACAATGCCCTGCCCCCAGTGTGATTTCCACAATCTCCTTCATGAAAATCCTTTAGAACTTCTTGAATTTCAGGATCCTCAATGCATCTTTGATATGGACCTGCAAGAGATCGTTTATATAACATGTTATTTAATATTGTAAATTGAGATACCTTGACTTTGAAAGTTCTAGGATTTTCTCCTGTAGGGATCTATCCATGTTGTATATATCTCATGATTGGAAGGATCCATGATCCAGAATGAGACTGTGCATTATCACTAGGAACGACTACAGAATCCTCTTCTATCTCCATAGCTATGTGATCCTCAATAGCAGGAGCCAAAATATGGATGATAGGAATTTTGATATCCTCTGGAATCTTCAATGATGATCAAAGATTGGCCAATGCATCAGCTTCTGCATTCTCTTCCCTAGGTACCTGTGTCAAACTAAAGGAAACAAAAGAGAGTGCCAATTCCTTGACTATCTCTAGGTATTTGATTAGTCTTTCACCTTTAACAGCGTAGGATCCATTAAAGTGATTAGTAATTAACAATGAATCTACATGTACCTCAAGATACCTGATCCTCATGTGCTTGGAAATTTGCAAACCAGCTATCAAGGCTTCATATTCAGCCTCATTATTAGTAGTTTGAAACTCACAAGCTATTGAGTGGGGTATTATGTCCCCCTGTGGCGATTTTAGTAGTATCCCAAGTCCAGTTCCCTTGACATTAGAGGCTCCATCTGTAAAGAGTATCCAAGGATCCTTGGTCTCTTCAAGCTGCTGAACTTCTAACTCAACTTCTCTTTGTAGATCACTACTGAAATCAGCCACTGTAAGGACCTGCAAAAATACCCCAAAACGACCCGTAAGTGAAAACCCTGACCCCTGAAACCCTAGTGTGCATGAAAAACCAAGAAATTGAGAAAATTGGTATTCACGCGGGCCGCGTAAATGTAAGCATAGGCTTACGCGGGCCGCGTCAAAGCAAGGTTGACCGGATAAGCGTTCCAGGCCACGTGTCGCACACGTGGCAGACCTACCGGTGACACGCTAGCCCTAGTCGTAGACTAGGTGGCCCTCGGTGGCCGCGTAAGTTCTTGTAAGGATTTACGCGGGCCGCGTAAAACCCAAAAATCAACTATAAATGAGTTGGACATGAGCAGTTCATTTGCATTCGAAAATTTCTTTCAAAAACGAAGTTTACTGTCTAAAATCACAATTTCGCTTAGGGAAACGCTGCTCCGAATACAGGGTATTAACTCGATAACTGCTATGATACAATGTCCGATCGATTGAAACCAATCTGATGGATGTTTAAGTGCTGCCCAAATCAGGGCTATACTTTGTCATTTGTCGTGAGAGTTTTAATCTTGTGAGCTTATCGTAAATGTTGTATTAAGTTACTTACCTAGTTTCGTGTGCATTGTTATTTAAACTAGGTTACAAGGCTTATCGGTAGGCTAAACTCTGCCCGTTTAAACTTGCAATGTGAGTCATTCTCTTTTTATCAACAATGTTTTACAATACTCCAATTATTTTCAAAAGTTATAATTACAGGGATTAAGTCGTGGTTATCTTGAATCACTGGCTAGTGGGGTATTGTGCACATTACTAATTTCTCACGGTTAGGTTTATCAACCTAACAGTGATAATCATCACTACTTGGGTGAAAGGACCCAATAGTGGTATGACCATCGTCACCAGGGTGTGACACGGCGCCAGATAAAAATAAGATAATAGCCATTGTAATCGCTCTTATGCTGTAATTCATAGCTAGGTGTCGTTTTATCAAATTTGAGTGACTCGCCAGTATTTCACCGCTGATAAAATATTTTTAAAACATGTTTCAGGTGACCTACTGTGAATCAAGGAAAAGTGCTACGGAGCACTAATAAAGCTTGAAGTGGTGGCTCAGTTAAATAAATAAACATGTTTTGTAAAACAGGGAATTTCCTCGTGAAATTCCTCTATTGTAAATCACGGGGTTTGTCCCAAATTATGAAATAAAATAATTGGGCATTTTCAAGTTTTAAATGATCCTGTTAAACTTCCGCTGTCAACTCAAATAATAAATACCACGGGTTTCTGCCCGCGGCTCCTGGACCGGGTCACACCGGGACGGGGGCCGTGACAGAAAAAGGTGGTATCAGAGCCACTGATTTAAGCCAATTAAGTATTTAGTAATACTTAATTTTCTGATTGCCATTCTGTGAAAATTTAATTTACAAAGTTTTAATTTAAAATTTTATGTGTTTTTCATGTATGCTAACAACATGAATGAACTATCGGAGGCACTCCGAAACTTTACTATCCATAGCACAGATATGGATACCACCAATACCTTCACTGGCTACCAGGCTGATACTGAAGAGCCAATGGTATTCAAGCCCAACCTCAGGAGAAACCGAAGCCGAAAAAGAGAAGAAGACTCGTAGGCTGGAGGCGTGTGCGTAGGAAGAAACCAGCAGTACAGAAAGTTATAAAGACTGAGAATCCTAAGGATAAAGGAAAAGGAATAGAAATCGGAGAAAGTTCAGGACAAGCCCAGGAAATGCCACCCTGGGAGGAGTTGGACCGCCAACTGGCAAATAGTGACCTCATCGGACCTGCCGATGAAAAGCTCTTCTATTACCCAGCGGAAGCACAACTTCCAGTTAATCTGGAACCTGCTATCTCAGATCCTATTATCCACCCCTGACCTCTACCAGGAGAACTGGAGGAATGGTGGACAACTGACTGACAATTTCAGAATCTCTTGAATAACCCTAATACCTTTTTCCCCCAATTTGACCCTGAGCCTCCACTACATCCACCTATGTGCACAGAAAACCTGGCTGAACTCCGCCACTATGGCGAGGAGCTGGTGGACGTAGGAAATAGAATCCGAGAAGTGGGAGAGAGGATATCATGGAAATACGACGAGAGGGAACGTCGTTTCTGAAGTGCCAGCTGACAGGGATCGTTTGTGGTTGTGGCTACATGTTTAATAATAATAAAATAATAATAATAATAATAATAATAATAATAATCATAATAATAAAAATATAATCATGTAAAATAACCTAAAATAAAACTTTTGTAAAATATTTGGTGTGTACGAATGCATACTAAAATATATAAAAATATGGAAGTCGCAAAGTCGACAATTTTGGTTATACATGTTGACATGATTATGTGCGATTATTTTATTGTGTGATTGCTATTTATTTTGTGCTAATAACTTATATATATTAATTACCAGATGGAACACGCTAGTAATGAACCAGTTAACGAGGTTAACCAATCCGAGCAAAACAATGAAGACCAATTTCTTAACAGACAAGATATAGAAAATATTGTTGCTCAAGGAATAGCCAATGCTATTCCAGCAATCCTTGCTGCTGCCCGAAATCCAGTTGAACCTCCACCACCTACTCATAGCAAACGTACTCGTGATGATAACTTCAGTAATAGTGTAAATGGAGGCGGTAACAATAATAATAACGACGATATAATGCAATCCCCATTTCTTAAGAGAGTGAAAGCTGCAACACCTGGTTGCACTTATAAGGAATTTCTTGCCTGTAAACCAATTGAATTTGCAGGCAATGAAGGGTCAACTGCAGCACTGCGTTGGTTAGAGAAAACCGAAGCAGTAATTAAAATAAGTAAATGTGCTGAGGAAGACAAGGTCATGTACGCGTCGCATCTTTTTATAGAAGGGGCACTTGAATGGTGGAATACAGTACTAAAAGCCAAGGGAAGCGATGTGGCATATGCCATGAATTGGGAAGAATTTAAAAGTCTGGTGGAAAGAAAATTATGTCCCGAATATCAAAAGGAACAAATGACAAATAAGTTCCTGAACCACCGGATGGTGGATGTAGACTGTCGAGGGTATACTTCGACCTTCTTTGAGTATGCTAGAGTTGTACCAACCCTGGCTTCGCCAGAACCGGTACTTATTTCTCACTACATCTGGGGTTTGATTGGCGAAATTCGGGATATCGTCAAAGCTGCGAGACCCCGCACTATTAACGATGCTGTAGAATTAGCCAACACCTTAACCGGCGGGCTGGTACGCACAAGAGAAGAAAATCGGAAAAAGGAAGTGGCCCAAAAGATTACCCAAGGATTCCGTGTGGGTAATAGTAATAATTTCAAGAAAAAGGGAACCAGGCAATCTTCCACTGTTCCATTTTGCAGTACTTGTAAAAGAAAGCATTTTGGAAGATGCAAAGGGTATTACAATTTCTGCAAAATTCCAGGGCATCAAGAGGAAGATTGCAGGAGGAAGAAATCAACAATCTGCTTCAACTGTGGAGAAGCTGGACATTTTAGACCAGACTGCCCTAAATTGGTCAAACCAGCAGACAACAAAGCCAAACCAGCTGAATGAACTAATAAAAAGAACGTAAGAGCCTTTCAGCTGACTACTCGAGAAGCAGAACTCATCCCAGATGTGATAGCTGGTACGTTCCTAGTTCATGACGTTTATGCAAAAGTATTATTTGACTCTGGTGCAAACCAAAGTTTTATAAATACTTCATTCTGCCAAGCTCTTAAACTACCCTTAACCAACCTTAGACAAATTTTTACGGTAGAAATGGCAGATGGGAATTCTGTTAACATAAATAAGGTCTTGCGAGAAGAAAAGATAGAACTCTTAGGCCATAAATTTTCTGCAAACATATTACCTATGAATTTAGCTGGATTCGATGTTGTATTAGGAATGGATTGGTAGTAGCCAACCATGCTCGAATCCTCTGTGATAAGAATTCAATAGAAATTCATGCACCCACAGGAGAAATAGTGGTGATCACAGGAGATAAGCCACGTCAGCCACTGAAATTCATTTCAGTAATGAAAGTGGCCAGTTATTCAAGAAAACAAGAAATAGTGTATATGATTTCGGTAATCATTAACACTAAAGGTAAAGAACTTAAGGAAATCCCAGTAGTGTCAGAATACTCTGATGTATTCCCAGAAGAACTACCTGGATTACCACCCGATAGGGAAGTGGAATTTAGAATTCATCTAATTCCTGGAACTACACCGATAGCTAAGGCACCTTATCGGTTAGCACCCACCGAAATGCTAGAATTGAAAAAGCAGTTAGATGAATTGCTTAGTAAAAGATTTATACAACCTAGTTCATCCCCGTGGGGAGCTCCAGTGTTGTTTGTGAAAAAGAAAGATGGTTCGATGCGAATGTGTATCGATTACAGGGAATTGAATAAGGTTACAATTAAGAATCGATACCCATTGCCTAGGATTGATGATCTTTTCGATCAACTTCAAGGAGCTAGATATTTCTCTAAGATAGATTTACGCTCCGGATACCATCAGTTGAAAGTACAAGAAGAAGACATACCTAAAACTGCTTTCAGAACTAGGTATGGTCATTACGAGTTTACAGTCATGCCCTTTGGACTAACAAATGCTCCTGCAGCATTTATGGACATGATGAATAGGATCTGTAAACCATACTTGGATAAATTAGTAATTGTCTTCATCGAAGATATACTTATTTACTCCAAAAGTCAGGATGAGCATTGTGAGCATTTGCATGCACTCTTAACTTTGTTAAGAAGAGAAAAGCTTTATGCCAAATTCTCGAAGTGTGAATTTTGGCTACAAGAAGTACAATTTTTAGGACACATGGTGAATCATGAAGGTATTCACGTAGATCCCTCCAAAATAGAAGCGATCACCAAATGGAAGGTCCCGCAATCAGCTATGGAAATTAGAAGTTTTCTAGGATTAGCCGGATACTATAGACGGTTTATTAAAGATTTTTCTAAGATAGTTGTGCCCTTAACTAAGCTAACCTGTAAATCAGTTAAGTTTGAATGGGGACCCAGGCAGGAAGAGGCTTTTAAGATTTTAAAGCAAAGGTTAACGAACGCCCCAATTCTTGTCTTACCAGAAGGAACAGAAGATTTTGAAGTCTACTGTGACGCTTCTAAGCTAGGATTAGGATGTGTGCTAATGCAACGCAAGAAGGTAATTGCGTATGCCTCAAGACAATTGAAGAAGCATGAAGAGAATTATACGACTCACGACTTAGAATTAGGAGCGATAATTTTTGCCCTTAAGATTTGGAGGCACTATCTATATGGAAGTAAGTTTACATTCTATACAGATCATAAGAGTTTAAGATACATATTTGGGCAAAAAGAATTAAATATGAGGCAAAGAAGATGGATGGAAATCCTAAGTGACTACGACTGTGATATTCAATATCACGAAGGAAAAGCAAACGTAGTTGCAGATGCCTTAAGTCGTAAGTATCATGAAAGGCAAAAGCGAGTTCGTGCTCTTAGATTGAGTTTACAATTAGACTTAATGGAACAACTGAAGAATATTCAGGAGACAACAATCAAGGATGATGCTGAAGGAATGAAAGGGCGAATAAAAGAATTAGAGCAAGGAAGTGATGGAATTTGGAGATTCCATAAGAAAAGAATTTGGGCACCTAAGCAAGGAAATTTAAGAAATAAGATTTTAGAAGAAGCCCATAAATCTAGATATACCATGCATCCTGGTAATAATAAGATGTACCAAGATTTAAGAAATAATTTCTGGTGGATAGGAATGAAAAATGACATAGCTAGATATGTTTCTAAGTGTCTAACTTGTTCACAAGTTAAGGCAGAACACCAGAAACCTTCAGGGTTACTCCAACAATTAGAAATGTATGTATGGAAATGGGAACTCACAACAATGGACTTCGTTACTAAGCTGCCCAAAACCAGAAAGGGTAATGACGCGATTTGGGTAATTGTCGATCGATTAACCAAATCAGCTCATTTTCTACCCATGAAGGAAACCTTTAGCATGGAAAGGTTGGCAAAACTATACGTAGACGAAGTAGTATCCTTACATGGAGTCCCACTCTCCATTGTATTGGATAGGGATAGTCGCTTCACTTCACATTTATGGACAAGTTTCCAAGAAGCCATGGGGACGCGGTTAAATTTAAGTACAGCTTACCATCCCCAAACAGATGGACAGAGTGAAAGAACTATCCAAACCCGGGAAGACATGCTTAGAGCATGTGTTATAGATTTTGGTGGAAACTGGGATGACCATCTACCTTTAATCGAATTCTCCTATAACAATAGTTACTATTCAAGCATCGAAGCTGCCCCGTTCGAAGCACTGTACGGACGAAAGTGTAGAATTCCAGTCTGTTGGGCAGAAGTAGGAGAAAGCCAATTATCAGGTCCTGAAATAGTGCAAGAAACCACCGACAAGATCACTCAAATCAAGGAAAGACTAAAGACAGCTCGAGATCGCCAGAAGAGTTATGCAGACAATCGACGCAAGCCACTAGAATTTCAAGTTGGAGACAAGGTACTCTTGAAAGTTTCTCCTTGGAAAGGAGTAGTTCGGTTTGGTAAGAAAGGAAAACTGAGTCCAAGGTATATAGGACAATTTCCAGTAATCCAACGCATAGGACCAGTTACTTATCGCTTACAACTACCAGAAGAGTTAGCCGGGGTACATGACGTATTTCATGTATCCAACCTCAAGAAATGTTTATCTGACGAATCCCTGGTAGTACCTCTTCAAGACATAGAGGTAAATGAAAAGCTAAAGTTTGTTGAGAAACCACTTCAGATAGAATACAGAAAGATTAAATTCCTTAAACACAAAAGATTGGTACTAGTCAAAGTCAAGTGGGATTCAAAAAGAGGATCGGAATACACCTGGGAGCTGGAATCAGAGATGAAACGAAAGTACCCCCACTTATTTCAGTAAATCTCGAGGATGAGATTTTAAATAAGGTGGGAAGGATGTATGGACCTGCAAAAATACCCCAAAACGACCCGTAAGTGAAAACTCTGACCCCTGAAACCCTAGTGTGCATGAAAAACCAAGAAATTGAGAAAATTGGTTTTCACACGGGCCGCGTAAATGTAAGCAGAGGCTTACGCGAGCTGCGTCAAAGCAAGGTTGAGCGGATAAGCGTTCCAGGCCACGTGTCGCACACGTGGCAGACCTACCGGTGACACGCTAGCCCTAGTCGTAGACTAGGTGGCCCTCACGGGCCGCGTAAGTTCTTGTAAGGGTTTACGCGGGCCGCGTAAAACCCAAAAATTAGCTATAAATGAGTTAGACATGAGAAGTTCATCTGCACTCGAAAATTTCTTTCAAAAACGAAGTTTACTTCCTAAAATCACAATTTCGCTTAGGGAAACGCTGCTCCAAATATAGGGTATTAACTCGATCACTGCTACGATACAATGTCCGATCGATTGAAACCAATCCGATGGATGTTTAAGTGCTGCCCAAATCGGGGCTATACTTTGTCATTCGTCGTGAGGGTTTTAATCTCGTGAGCTTATCGTAAATGTTGTATTAAGTTACTTACCTAGTTTCGTGTGCATTGTTATTTAAACTAGGTTACAAGGCTTATCAGTAGGCTAAACTATGCCCGTTTAAACTAGCAATGTGAGTCATTCTCTTTTTATCAACAATGTTTTACAATACTCCAATTATTTTCAAAAGTTATAATTACAGGGATTAAGTCGTGGTTATCTTGAATCACTGGCTAGTGGGGTATTGTGCACATTACTAATTTCTCACGGTTAGGTTCATCAACCTAACATTGATAATCATCACTACTTGGGTGAAAGGACCCAATAGTGGTATGACCATCGTCACCAGGGTGTGACACGATGCCAGATAAAAATAAGATAATAGCCATTGTAATCGCTCTTATGCTGTAATTCATAGCTAGGTGTCGTTTTATCAAATTTGAGTGACTCGTCAGTATTTCTCCGCTGATAAAATATTTTTAAAACATGTTTCAGGTGACCTACTGTGAATCAAGGAAAAGTGCTACTGAGCACTAATAAAGCTTGAAGTGGTGGCTCAGTTAAATAAATAAACATGTTTTGTAAAACAGGGAATTTCCTCGTGAGATTCCTCTATTGTAAATCACGGGGTTTGTCCCAAATTATGAAATAAAATAATTGTGCATTTTCAAGTTTCAAACGATCCTGTTAAACTTCCGCTGTCAACTCAAATAATAAATACCACGGGTTTCTGCCCGCGGCTCCTGGACCGGGTCACACCGGGACGGGGGCCGTGACAGCCACAAAGTCAGCCAAGGCTTGGGATTTAATGGCAGTTCTTGGTTCATATCTTATATCATAAGCACTAAGCTTCACTGCCCGTTTAGCCATCCTTCCTGACATTTCAGGTTTCCTAAGAACATTCTTAATTGGAAAGTTAGTCTTAACAATGATAGCATGAGTCTCAAAATAATGACGTAATTTAGTAGATGCCATAATTAAAGCAAGGGTAAGTTTTTCTAAATGTGAATATCTGGATTCAGCATCAAGCAAACTTTTACTTACATAATATACAGGGTGTTGTGTACCTTCATGATCCTTAACAAGGACTGCACTTACTGCTTTAGTAGAGACTGCCAAATATAAGGATAATATATCCCCTTTTTCTGGTTTCATCAAGGCAGGAGCTGAGGATAGGTAATCCTTAAGGGCTTTGAGAGCATTCTCATGCTTTTCAGTCCACTCAAATTTCTTGTTCTTTCTCAGAATGTCATAGAATTCCTTGCACTTTTCTGATGACTTTGATATGAACCTGTTCAAGGCTGCGATCCTCCCTGTCAACCTTTGCACATCCTTGGCATTGGCAGGAGATTTTATATTCATAATTGCCTTGATTTGCTCTGGACTCGCCTCAATGCCTCTTTTTGTCACCATGTAGCTTAGGAACTTGCCTGCTCTAACACCAAAATGACACTTGGAAGGATTCAATTTCATGTTGAATTTATCAAGGATATTGAATGCTTCCTCCAAATCTTTAAGGTGATCCTCAGCTCTCTTGGACTTAACCACCATGTCATCTATATAGACTTCCATGGTGTGTCCAATTTGTTCCTTAAACATCATATTGACTAGCCTTTGATAAGTAGCACCTGCATTTCTTAATCCAAATGGCATAGCAATATAACAATAGATACCCGTTGGGGTCATAAAGGCTGTATCCTCTTGATCAGATGGTTCCATCTGAATTTGTTGAAATCCAGATGAAGCATCCATAAAGGTCAACAACTCATGACCTGCGGTAGCATCCACCATGGAGTCAATGTGGGGCAATGGGAAAGGATCCTTGGGACATGCCTTGTTTAAATCAGTGAAATCGACACATACCCTCCACTTTCCGTTTTTCTTTTGAACAACAACCACATTGGCTAACCATCTTGGATACTTAACCTCTCTAATCATACCTGCTCGGAGCAGCTTATCTACCTCCTCCTGGATAATGGCATTCCTCTCAGGTGCAAACTTCCTCCTCTTCTGATGTATGTGTTTGAATGACCTGTCAATGCCAAGCTTATGAGTAATTATATCTTTAGAGATACATGTCATGTCTTCATGCTTCCAGACAAAGGTAGTTTTTCTCCTCTTGAGGAAGGATACCAAATCCTGTTCGATGTTGCTGAGGATCCCTGATCCTATGAAGACTTTGGACTCAGGATCACGAGGATCTATAAGGATATCTTTCGCATCGTGTTCCCTTGCCTCCAGGACATCTCTCGGAGGATGCTTTAATTGCTATTGCTCCTTTGGTCTTGAGGCTGGCTTCATTGATGAGGTGTAGCAATTATTTGCTTCTTGTTGGTCACTCTCAATCTTCACCACCCCCCATGGACTAGGAAGCTTTACACACTGATGATATGTAGATGCAACTACTTTCATGTCATGTATCCATGGCCTACCAAGGATAACACTGCAGCAGGATAAGCAATCTATAACACAAAATTTCTAAAAAAAATTAAGTCCCTCTATGTAAATGGGAAGCTTAATGTCCCCCAATGTATTCTTAGTTTCTCCATTGAACCCCACAAGAACTAAGGATCTTGGGATGATTTCTGATTCAGGAATATTCATCTTTTTGAGGACATCAAGTTGAATGATGTTCACCGAGCTTCCTCCATCTATTAAGATCCTGCGAACAAAATGATTAGATATAAACAAAGTAATAACAAGACCATCATGTTGAGGATCCTAAACATCCATACGATCGTCCTCATCAAATGTTATAACTTTTTCCTGTGTAACAGTAGAGGTTCGGATGGGTCTGTCCCCATTATCCATCTTGGTCTCCTTGGCATGCCTTTTGGCTGCTGAAAAGGAAGTGCCACATATGTCTGATCCACCGGATATGAAGTTTATAATTTGTGCATCAGCCGGAGGAGCAGGAGCTCTTTCTGGAACTTTTTCAGGATCCTGGATCCTTGACTTTTTTCTCCCCAATAGCTCCTTCAAAGGCCCTTTGCTTAACAAGTAACCAATCTCTTTTCTGAGTGCAATACATTCGTCAGTGAGATGACCGAAATCTTCATGGTATGCACACCATTTGGATTTGTCTTTCGTTGCAGCTGGCTTATCACTTTTTCTTGGCCATCTTACTTTTTCACCTAAATTCTGCATTGCAAGGATCAGTTCGTTGTTATATACAGAAAAACAATATTATGAAATGGGAGGGTAATCATCATCATCCTCTTCCTGTTCCACTGCATGCACGTTCTGATTGTCAGACTTATTATAAGATTTGGACTTGTTGTTCCTAAAGTAGGATCCTTGTTTTTCCTGCTTAGAGGATCCTGTTAGTCTTTCTTGGATCCTTTTATCATCCTCTAAACGGATGAATCTAAGGGCCCTGGTTCTCACTTCATCAAGATTCCTGCAAGGGGTCATGACAAGATCATCATAGAATAATGAATCCCTAAGTAAACCCATTTTGAAGGCTTCTACAGCCGTAGCTATATCCAGATTAGGAATATCTAAGGATTCTTTACTAAACTTAGTGATATAATCTCTAAGTGATTCATTTTGACCTTGTGTTACCCTATATAGATCACTAGTTAAACGTTCAAATTTTCTACTACATGAGAATTGGCTATTAAACATATTAACTAGATTAGCAAATGAAGTAATAGAGTAAGGGGGAAGACTTAGCAGCCATTTAAGAGCTGATCCAGTTAATGTGGATCCAAAACCCTTGCATAAACATGCTTCTTTTAACCTCTCCGGGATGGGATTGATCTCCATCCTTTCTCTGTACTGAGCTACATGTTCTTCTGGATCCGTTGAACCATCATATAGCTTCATGGTTGGTATTTGAAATCTTTTCGGTATCACTGCATCACAAATAGGTGGTGCAAAACGAGATATCGTGTGGCTTCCATCTGGAATTTCAGGAACGCGCTTAACCACTCCTGGAACGCTGGATATCATATCCTTCAACTTTTGTAATTCTCTGGCCATAGCTTGGTTGATACCTGTTTCCTGCATAAAGCCATGGTTAGTGGTATAAGAATTATTCACAGTGTTACCTACTGGAGGATTCAGGTTTGGAATTCCGGATGTGAATCCATATTGACGGGATTCTGGTATAATTGAGGGACCAGATGATGCAATAGTCTGCATTGGTATGAAATCTCCCAAATGAATCTCTGAACTTCTGGGTTCTGCACTTCTTAAGGATCCTTGACCCTGAAAGATGTTGGATCCTTGATACACCGAAGTTGGGGGTCTTGGAGGATAATCCATGGATCCGTAAACCTGTGATGAGGATCCTTGAACCTGAAAGGAGGATCCTTGAACCTGAGAGGATCCTTGAACCTGTAAGGAGGATCCTTGAACCTGAGAGCATCCCTAAACCTGTAAGGAGGATCCTTGAAGCTGAGAGGATCCTTGAGGCTGAGAGGATCCATAAGGCTGAAAGTAGGATCCTTGAGCCTGAGGCATCGCCAATGATCCAAAGCGTAGACTTGACATTCCACCTTGGTATTGAGAGCCTGATGCTGAGGAGTGCTGGGCCGTTATGGCTAGTGAATCAAAATTCAGTGATCTGGGCACCAATGGAGAGTGATCCTCCGCTGATCTCTTCAATTTCTTGATGTCATCAATCTCTCGAAGGATCCTATCATTGGTTTTGTCCTGCTGCTGCATGTAATCCCTCATCTGCAAAAACAAAGAATAAAGATCATTGTTAGTAGGGCCAGAAGTAACAACAGAAATTGGTGGTTTTGAGAAAACGGGGCTCTGTTTCTTCGCAGCATTTTCAGCACTCTTCTGGGATCCAAAAAGTGCTGGAGGCAAAGGTGGGATGCCCTGTGAGGAGGTGACTGCCGGCATGGAACTTGATGTGTTCTTTGCTGAAGAAGCCATGTGGTTGAAAGTGGTGAACCGAAATGATCACAATGAACAAAATTTCTCAGAAATGAAGCACCAATTGCCCCACGGTGGGCGCCAAACTGTTTTGGTCAAAAATCAGACTAGGATAATGCAACCAAATCTTATTTTGTGAGGTGTGATGCTTAAATGATTGAGCAAATGTATGAACAGCTTGTAAATGAAACGAACAAGGGACACAAGGATTTATACGAGGAAAAAGCCCTTGATAAATATATGATCTCCGGCATAAAAAACCTCGGGGGATGGAAACTACCGATCACCAACTATATTCAACAAGTAATGGTTACAAATCGGGATGATAACAAGCTTGTTACAAGGATCACTAGTGTGTAAAGAGTGTGTAATCACCAATAAGTTGTAGAGAGTTGCCGAGAGTGTGTGTGTTGCTAATTATTCTTACTATCAAGCTTGTTATCCCCTTTTAAAAATAGAAATAAACTAAATAACAAACATTCCGCAAATTGTGTTAGCTACCCACGACTTCCATAACGGTCATTCAAGCTATGCATATGCAGAATATTGGAGCATATTCCCTAAGAATATCGGCAAGACCAAGTTCTACTCGTATACTCCTGCAAATCAAGTTCAAACATAGTGGAAACAACCGTTATTGTAAGGATAACAATGAGGATCGTGGATCCTTAAACCTGCAACGTCTTCTGAGGATCCTTAATTCAAACAGAATTGAGGATCCGTGATCCTGGCTGCACTTTAGGATCCGTGATCCTTAGGTTTGGAAAATCCATCCCTAACAATGATGATGATGGTATGCCCTTAGTGGCCATAATTTCAGACCTCACTGCCATGACGGAGGAGGTAAATTTGGTGGCTAATGAGTCAAAAGGGAGGTGGGTTGATACTGCGGCAACCCGCCATGTGTGCCCAGATAGGACCCTCTTTAATACGTTTAAAGAGGTTGTGGGAGAAAATCTGTACATGGGTAATGCTGCTACAGCTGATATCAAGGGAGAAGGTGATGTGATCTTGAAGTGGACTTTTGGGAAAGAGCTCAGTTTGAAGAATGTGCTTTATGTCCCAGACCTGCGCAAGAGTCTTGTGTCGGGTTGGATGCTTAACAAGCATGGCTTTCGTTTGGTTTTTGAAAGTGATAATTTTGTTTTAACTAAGCGTGGTATGTTTGTTGGAAAGGGCTATGCCCAAAATGGCATGTTTAAACTTAATGTAATGGCTGTCAAGAAAAACATGAATAAAAGTGCTAGTACTTATGCTTACTTGGTTGAGTCTCCTAATGTTTGGTATGGACGTCTTGGTCATGTAAATTTTAATTCGACGCATCATTTAATTAAATTAGATTACATACCAACTTTTGCCATTGACTCTAAAACAAAATGTAAAACTTGTGTTGAAGCCAAAGAAACAAGATCATCCTTTAAATCAGTTGAAAGAATAACTGAACCCCTTGATTTGATTCATACTGATGTGTGTGACTTAAAATCAATTCCCACCAGAGGTGGTAATAAATATTTTATTACCTTTATCGATGACAATACAAGATATTGTTATGTTTACTTACTTAAGAGTAAGGATGAAGCAATTGACAAGTTTATCTTGTATAAACCTGAAGTTGAGAATCAACTTAACAAGAAAATAAAACGTGTGAGAAGTGATAGAGGAGGTGAATATGTTTCACCATTTGGGGAAGTATGTGCAAAAAGTGGCATAATACACGAGTGTACCCCTCCTTATACACCCCAATCAAATGGCATCACGGAGCGAAAGAATCGTACACTAAAAGAAATGATGAATGCCATATTGATAAGTTCTGGGATGAGCTAGGACATGTGGGGGGAGGCCATTTTGTCGGCCAATTTTTTGTTAAATAAAATACCTTTCAAGAATAAGGATGTAACACCTCATGAGTTGTGGTGGGGACATAAATCATCCTATACATACTTGAAAGTGTGGGGGTGCCTGGCCAAGGTGATTGTTACACCCCCTAAGGCGCTTAGAATAGGGCCAAAAACTGTTGATTGCATTTTCATTGGATATGCCAAAAATGGTAGCTCACATCGTTTTCTTGTATATGAATCCAAGAATCTTGATGTGCACAAGGACTCTATCATAGAGACAAGGCCAAGAAATGTAACTTACTTTGAAGAAGAGTTTCCAATGTTAGTACAAACTCATGTGAGTTCTTCAACAACCAATCATACAAGTTCATCAACAATGGTTGATGAGACTGTTCGAGAGGAAACTCAAGAACAGTTAGAGGTTGAAGAGGGTGAGCCAAGAAGAAGTAAAAGGCAAAGGACTGAGAAATCCTTTGGGCCTGACTTTCTTACATTCATGGCTGAGAGTGAGCCTCAAACCTATCGAGAAGCAGTCACCTCTTCAGATGGACCTCAATGGAAAGAAGCCATCAAGAGTGAAATTGATTCTATCTTGCAGAATCATACTTGGGAGCTGGTAGATCTTCCACCAGGGTGCAAGCCACTTGGATATCGATGGATATTTAAGAAAAAGATGAAAGCCGATGGCTCTGTCGACAAGTATAAGGCAAGGCTTGTGATCAAAGGGTTTAGACAAAAGGAAGGTCTTGACTATTTTGACACATACTCGCCTGTGACCAGAATAACCTCTATTAGGTTGGTGCTTGCAATTGCAGCTTTGAGAAATTTGGAAATACATCAAAAGGATGTAAAAACTGTATTTCTCAATGGGGAATTAGAGGAAGAGATTTACATGGAGCATTTCAAGAATAAGGATGTAACACCTCATGAGTTGTGGTGGGGACATAAATCATCCTATACATACTTGAAAGTGTGGGGGTTCCTGGCCAAGGTGATTGTTACACTCCCTAAGGCACTTAGAATAGGGCCAAAAACTGTTGATTGCATTTTCATTGGATATGCCAAGATGAAAGCCGATGGCTCTGTCGACAAGTATAAGGCAAGGCTTGTGATCAAAGGGTTTAGACAAAAGGAAGGTCTTGACTATTTTGACACATACTTGCCTGTGACCAGAATAACCTCTATTAGATTGGTGCTTGCAATTGCAGCTTTGAGAAATTTGGAAATACATCAAATGGATGTAAAAACTGCATTTCTCAATGGGGAATTAGAGGAAGAGATTTACATGGAGCAACCAGAGGGTTTCTCTGCTCCTGGCCAAGAGGGCAAAGTGTGTAAACTTGTCAAGTCATTATATGGCTTGAAGCAAGCTCCAAAACAATGGCATCAAAAGTTTGACCAAGTTATGCTTAACAGTGGTTTCAAATAAATGAATGCGACAAATGTGTCTATGTGAAAGACACTTCTAAAGGTTATGTGATCTTACGCCTTTATGTAGATGATATGCTTATTGTTGGGAGTGATGATAAGATGATCTGATCTACTAAAGACATGTTGAAAGCGAGATTTGACATGAAAGATATGGGTTTAGCTGATGTGATTCTTGGAGTAAAGATCATTAGAACCCAAACTGGTTTAGTGCTAAGTCAATCTCATTATGTGGATAAGATCCTTGAGAAGTTCAATCCTAGGGACACGAGTGTGGCTCAAACTCCAATTGATACCTCTCAACATTTGTCAAAGAATAGAGGCGAGAGTGTTGCTCAATTGGAGTACTCAAGGATCATTGGTAGTCTTATGTATCTCATGTCATGTACTCGACCAGACTTAGCATATGTTGTGAGTAGGCTAAGTAGATATACTAGTAATCCTAGTTCAGAGCACTGGAAGGGTATGACAAAATTGTTAAGGTATTTGAGATACACGAGAAATTATGGACTGCATTATGGCCAAAATCCAGCTGTTGTGGAAGGATTCAGTGATGCCAACTGGATATCTGATACGAAAGATTCTAGATCTACAAGTGGTTATGTGTTTACCCTTGGAGTAGCAGTTATATCTTGGAAGTCGTCTAAACAAACTCTTATAGCTAGATCCACGATGGAATATGAGTTTATCGCGTTAGATAAAGCTGGAGAAGAGGCAGAATGGTTGCGTCAATTCTTGGAATATGTTCCAAGATGGCCTTAGTCTGTGACTGCTATTTGCATACATTGTGATTGCCAATCAGCTATTGGTAGAGCTCAAAGTGCAATGTATAATGGCAGATCAAGGCACATGCGACGTCGGCATAACACAATACGACAACTACTCTCAACTGGAGTTATCACGATTGACTATGTGAGGTCAAAGGATAACATTGCGGATCCGCTTACAAAAGGCTTAAGCAGAGAGGTAGTACATAAGTCGTCGATGGGAATGGCTCTAAAGCCCTTGGAGTAAGTTTGTACAATGGAAAACCTATCCTAGAAGATTGGAGATCCCATGATCTAGTCTCAATAGGACCACCTAACTGTACGAACTGAGATCACTGTGGGGGAGTACCTCAACATACAAAGGGAGTTACAAACTTCCTAGTCCATTCCTACTTAAAATCAGTGATATCAAGAGAGGTTAAGCATATGGCTTTTAATGATTTGTAAATCACCTATGTTAGAGAGAAGTGGGGTTGCTTCAAATGGAATTGGGGGCATAATTCCTAGAGCTCTAGCAGAACCAGGATGGTGCTCCATGACCATAACGGACACAACTATGAGGGGTTAGCCAGACCAGGAAGAGTAATGTGTGATGTGTAATAACGTCTACGTAAAAAGGGGTTGGTTCAAGGACATCGCGTCTACTAACCGCTAGGAGACTAAGTATATGTCACAAAGGAGGGTTCAAAGGGAAACCTACCTATCCTGCATTACTTAACCGCTTAAATTTTATCATGACACTTGAGTGTATGGGACGATCTCCATTCATGTGGGGGATTGTTTGAAATTTTATAAATATTATTATATTATGAGTTAATATAATGATTATTTAATAATTAAGCCAAGATGAATGAGAGATCTTGTGCATTAAGTTTGTGTGTTGGAACCATAAACATGTGGGAAATTGAGCTTGTCCCACATAGGTGGGGAGATAAATCTTTTATGGATTTATATTTAGAATTCTCTACACAAATGTATTCTTGTATGACAACTCACACCCAGTGGTAGCCAGGAGGGTGCGAAGAACCCGACACGCGCCCGCGCCCGGGAACGGGACCGGGACGAGGGCGATGGGCGCAATGTGGCGCTTTGTGCTTTGTTTTAGACACAACACTGAAAATCGTATGGTTCATACAACACACACAACTTCAAACGAATTCCCTAATTTTGAATCTCTACACACTCTTGTTTCAGGTATTTTTTCACTGAAAATCGTATGGTTCATACAACACACACAACTTCAAACGAATTCCCTAATTTTGAATCTCTACACACTCTTGTTTCAGGTATTTTTTCAGGTGCAAGGCTAATCCCGGCAGTACAATCTGCTTAGGCTGTTGTACCCTGGAAAACAGACGGGTTCACCTGGGTGGCCCGAAATCTGTTTTAAGGGAATCGTGATCTTCACATGCCTCAGTCACCATTGTTTATGTTTTTTCCTTATATTTCCATTGTAATATGTTTTTAGTTTACTTTACTTTTCTTGTACTGTATCTCTTCAGTTTGCTTATGTTCTTCCTATGAGTTGTAATTATAAAATTGATTAATAAAATCATTATTTTATTTGTTTTGTGAACAGATGTCCTATAAATACCACATACTGACACACACATCCAGGTAAACTACTTCTAATTCTACTTCACAGTCCACAGCAGGACTGAAACCCTTTGACCTTTAGGAGACGAGGCATTATATAACACAACAAGATACAATGATCAAGGAACTAAGGCAACGAATGGGAAATGAAGAAACATGTTGCGAGGTCAACCTATTTAAAAAAAGCTAACGGAGTTAAGGGTTTTTTTTTCGAATTTCAAACTGATGTTTTAGGGGTTTTGATCAAAACGAGGATATGAGTCAATCGATGTAAAACTTACCTCGAAACAGTGCTTCAATTCGGGTGTTTAAACATCCAATTAACAAAAAATCAAGCCGTTTGGAGCATTGTTTCTATGTAAGTTTTACATCAATCGACTTGTGTTCTCGTTCTGATCAAAAGCCCTAAAATATCAGTTTGAAATTCGGAAAAGAAACTTAACTCCGTTAACTTTATTTAACGGAGTTCCAGTGAGAAAAAAATTACTTAAAAGGTGAGACCGTCAGTATTAATATTCAATGGCAGGACTGCCAATGACCAACCAGCTTTAGATGAGATTATTAAAATCCAATTACCCAACTAAATTGTAAGTGGCCTAAAAATTTTAAGTTAAAAAGAAAAAGAAAAAGAAATAAAAGAAAATATAAGTAAAAGAAAGAAAAGATTTAAATAAAAAAAAGTGAAGATTATTACAAATTTCTTTTAAACCATGTCGTATACATTTTAAGGATAAAATCATCATTTTTAAAAGAAGTAACAGGAGAAGTTTAAACCAGTTAATTAGTGAACGCATGAACGTCCATTACTAGACGCAGATGCCACCTCTAATTCTTGCATCCCCTTTTTAATTGTTTGTCCAGTGCCAATGTGCAGGATCTTCATTAGCAATGAAGATGCTCGAATGTGTTTGTAACCAAAATGTTGTCAGTTGCTAAATTATTAAAAAAAATTGGAGATGCTTTTAGTTGTTTTTAACCAAATTGCTATCACTAGCTAAACGTTGGCTTTTAACAAATAACCTATTATTATACATTATTATACATATTAATTCAAACTTGGCATGAATAGTAATTGATCAAATATTATTGGTGAATTAATGTTTTTTTTTAATTTGTTGTCTCTAATATACAAGCCGTTAAAAGTAAAAAAGAAATGTTTTTGTTTTTTTTATTATTATTTTGATGACTTAATTGAATTGAGTGCCAAATGAATATTGATATATTAAATAATTTATTTCAACAATTTTATTTTGCCTATCTAATTGACGTGTTAAGTAGTATATTTAAATGATTAATTTAAAAAGAATATGAAATATATTAAAAAGGTTTATTATGATTACTATATAATATTAAATCCGAAGAACTCGCGTTCATTAACTTTTACTTTAAAGCTTGGTATACGTATATTGTTAATTTTTTAGACGTGCCAACATAATTTTTATGTTGATCAGTTCTGTTTAGACATAATGGAAAACATGAAAACATACCTTTGATTGCATCAGTACAGGCCAGCAGAGAATCCAGATGGAGATGCAGCAACGGTGTTTGACATGATTGTCAGCTTGATCTGGTTCCTCCTTAAGGTGCAATCTAATGATGGTGATGAAGAAAACCGAATAGGGTGTTCGGTTGAGGAGAGGAGGTCGATTGATGTTATGAGAGTAATTAGGTTATGTGTCTAACCCTAGAACCTCTACATAAGTCTCCTTATATATGCACCCAAGAGGAAACCCTAATTAGTTAATAAGGGTACTTAGGCCCATCAACAATTACCAACTAATTATTTAATAGGTTGTTATATATTTTGATCTATTATTATATAAATGATTATAATGGCCATATATAAATAAATATATTATTTATTTATTCTTACATTCTCCCACTTGGCCGAGTAATCATTTATTATGAGCATTAGATAAGCCTGATCAGGAGTTAACACTCATTTTAGCCTTAAACAAGAACTATAGCAGAGAAATACAACCGTTGAATCATTATGCGACTCAGGACCCCCATTAGTCATACTATAGCCTTAATTTAAAACCTAATCGTCATGATCAAAATATGCATAAGCCCTTTGTTTGATTTGTAACTTTATTTGTCTATATGCCATTATGTCGACTTGACATATTCTTAGAGACATACAAAATCAAACTGATGAGGAAAATTAACTAATACTTAGTCATTCATAGTACGATATGCAATTGCGCACAGCCATTAATTAATACCCGTCTATGAGCTCTCTTAATAAGACTTATGGGTAATAGCCCTTCAGTTATAGGATCCTTAAGCATATCATGAATGTATTCGATACAAAACTTAGTTTCCTCAATTCGTTCATAAACGAATAATTAATTGCGTATCGAAATTTAATGCAGCACCTCTTGAACCGTTACTGTTCAAGGAGTCATGGTAGCTGACTTTATCACACTAAGTCTTCAAAACATTAATTATATGGAGTTAATAAACTTATGAGTCCACTGATAAATTTCCAACAACATTTAGTGACTATATTATGTCGTTATAACTTAGGTTGTTGATATCAGTTTATCATGACTCCTCCATGAGATAGGTTTTGTCTGCTGACATAAGGATATACCTGAAATTACATTTTGTCATCTTTGAATATCACAAAGTTAAAGTAGTAAACCGGTTTTTAGTTCTCACTTTTTCTTCAAATTTTAGCCTCTCGTTTCTTTTAAAGATATTGTAATACTCCATTAGATGCTTCACAATAATCTAGACATATCTAGTGTGTTGCAATGTGAGTAATATCTAAACGAGTATAGACTTGAATTTACATAAGGCTTCCAATTAATGAAGCGTAAATAAATAATCTTATTTATCCTATTATCCTCTAAAGGAAGAGCAGTATTGTTTGTTACATATGTAAGGAACCATTTAAGGTTAAACTTATGGAACGGAACTAATGTCCCATTGGATCTATCTCAGTTGTTATGATATCTATCACATAAGAGATATCACTGAGATCTATTATATCAAAGTCTGTGTTAACAATGCTTTGACTTATGTAACATATACCTGTCAAAAGAATATCATCTATATAGACAGGTTTAATTTAGTTGCCCCCACTCATTTTGAGGTAGGTACATTAATCCACTTGGTTGTTGATGAAAATAATTATGTTAAGATTTCATCACATTATAATGTTTGCATTAACCCATACATGGATTTTATTGGCTTACAAATAAAGTGTTCTTTAACCTTCAGTTTAGAACTTTCAGGTTGTTTTATGAACATGTAAATGTGTCAGCCAGTTTGTTAGGGAAAATTATTTTAATGTTCATCTAATGTAGCTTTAAACTATTATAAGCTACTAGAACAGTGATGATCCTCAAAGAAATCTTTGATAATTTATCTCTTCCTAAGTATAACCTTTGACAATCAATCATGCCTTTTCGTGTCTTAACGCTTATTTCAGGATTTGGTTTAGTTATGAACACTCTTAGGTAATTCAATCAAATCCCAAACGTTATGCGAACACATAAAATCAGTTTTACTAGAAAACTGTTTTATTCCATTTAGAAGATTAATTGACACTAATGGCTTAATTTGAAGAGAATGGATCAGTAAACATTTCCAAAATCCATTTCAACTTCAGTTAGGGAGGTTACGTAATCATCAAAGTTAGTAGGTTTTTAAACCTAGATTACCTCCTAAGTTGATTATTGGGTTTATTAGAAGTTTCAGTTTTATGGATTAGCTCTTGGTTAGGTTGCTATCATTTTCAGTATTCTAAGTTTGTAAAAGTTGGTGCAGTATGGTGTACAAGAGGTGTAATCGGAGTTAAATTCAGAGTGAAATTTAATGACACTCTTCCCCCCGCCTCTTGTATTCCTTGCAAGTCATAATAAGGACTTTGACTGCTCTCACTGACCTTAGAAAACTTTAGGAACTCAGCATTCTTAGGGTCAATATTTAACGACCAACTAATTCTAATAGAGAAAAACAAATTAATGACGTCAGTCGTTGAAGTTTCTCTTGTTGAGGATTATGTTAGTTTAGGTAAGAAATCTAAGCGTGCCCACAATTAAGCAACAATGAAACTTTTGTAAGAGTAGCTTTAGATTTAAGGAGACAAGTTTTGATAGAACAGTGTCATAATGGAGCAGTGTCTTGTACAAGAGGTGTAAATTGAAGTAATATAAAGTTTTCACTCCCCCACCTCTTGCAACTATTGCAAGTTATTATTAAGACACTTAATACTCCCACTGATCTTTGATATCTCTAGAAATGCTACAAGAGAAGTTTCAATGAGGTAGGTGATGTGGGAACCTATCATATATATGTTAGACTTTATTGGATTTCCTTAATGTCCAGATGTCATAAGAAACTTAGGGGCATATTTAATAGAAATCTTATTAAGTACATATATGAATAAATTTCTTTTAAGATTGTGGGCCATATGCGACAAAATGTAGATACAAGTAGATAGTCTTTAATTGATAAATGAATTATGTCTGAATATTCCATTTGGAATAAGTTCCACGAGTGTCAATGAATGACTTATGATGGACCCATACTTATTCCTTAAGCCAAGTCATATTTTAGGGCTTTAACATCAAAATCACTTAGAATGAGATTAGATGAAAGAAAATCATCCTCATTAACCATGTCATGATTTCTCATGAATTTCAGTTATAATGGATGAAATTTATAAGTCTCATTTTCCTTTTGTCAAATTCTCATTTGCATGATGACAAAAGTTGTGAAAGTGTAAGGTATCATCTAGTTTTATCTTAGTAATGTTTCAATCCAGATATTTAAAACAAATAAAATGAGAGTTTAAGGTAAGTGTGACTTTATGTTGACTATGCAAACCTCACAAGCTTCATAACATTGCTTAATTATGATACCATATGCTGACTAATCTTCAGAATATATATAAGGTATCGAAAAACGTTGTTAGAAGACTGCTTATTATAGTTCTTATAGCCTTAACATTTAATTTTGTCACTAACTCTCATGTTAGTTATTTATCGAGTTCTGGTAAGGAAATGTATGGAACTAGAGTCAACTAATCATGTGTTAATTGGAATATTAAAATTAGCAGACTGAAATATCTTTAGTAAGTGACTACCTAATTAACTTATCCAACTGTTCTTCTGAATAATGGATAGTCTCGTTGCTTATGCCTAGTCTAATGGCATAATTATGCTGTGAGATTCTCCCTTGAAGAACCTTAGAGTTTGAATTTTGTACTTGTATTTTGACTATGGACCTTAGAACAATCCTCTTTTAAAGTTTAAGTGGTTGTAAGGTGAGTAACAACTTATTTTCCAGCTTCAAACATTTATTTCTTTGTACATATGTTGCTTATCAACACACTCATTATACTTTGGTACTTTTGAGTGTTACAGTTGATTTATAAGGCATCAAATTGTACAAGTGAAAATCTTAGTATGTAATGTACTAGAAAAATGTACTTATTTCCATGCGTAAGCCCTTAACTTTATGGGTCATGGTATTGTACATTATAATGTATTCACATATACCATTTAGCTTTATAGTTTAGAATTTTAAATGAAGGCATGCATCTTAGGAGTTCTAGTGATTATTCCACAATTATAGATTAGTCTTAGGAAAGACTTAATCTGGAATAACCTTTAATGACAACACTTATGTTAGAGAGTTCTTGATTATCATAAGAGACATCATGTTCGATTTATCCTAATCATCATGCTCTACTTTTCTTCTATAGTGCTTTATATGAAGAGAGCAATAGGATTATCGTGTCTTAAGAGATAATCAAGGATTTAATTTAAGAGCTAATTCTTATAGAAACTTTAAATAAAGCAAAACATATTAGATTTAGGAATTAGAGTGGATGAGATATATATTTATAGAAGAAAATTACAGTGAGTAAAAATTATGGGTACTAAGAATAAGGCAGACGAAATGATCATAAAAATTAATTAAGGAAGGATCATTGATATAAGGATCATTATGTGAAGAGGTTGTGATATGTCTATTACTAACATCAAAATAATAGACTTATTTAGAGTTCTACTTAAACGAAGACAAATCAGCTTTGGCCAGAAGTGTAATCATTTAAGCATGTGTGCAAAGTATTTGTGACAAATCAGCTTTGGCCAGAATTGAAACAATTACTTTAGTTATGCACTCGTTAAGTATGCCATCTATGAAGGAATTAAATCAGCTTTGGCCAGATATTAAGACATTCATGTTTATGATGCACACTTAACATAACTTTCGTAATACTTGAACGATAAGTAGATGCATCAAATCAGCTTTGGCCAGAAGTGATACATCAGAAGCTCATTCAAGTTAAGCCATTTTGGTTTTGTGAAACATTATTTGATCCTTATTAATTAACTAAGTATTTACAAAACCAATCATTTAATAGCAAACCACCTGTTAGCGCGGATCGAACTCCGTGGTGAGTTCGCTGGGGTTTCGGGGCGGAGCCCCGAGCTAAGTCTTAGTTCACATTAAACAGCCAAAATAATGAGGTTTCAGGTGAGATCTCGACTCAATTATGAGGTCTCGAGTCAAGTCTCAACTCATCTTGCAACATTATGAGGTCTCGACTCATTAATGGTCTCGAGTCGCAACCTCAGTGTCTCTAGTCGTAATCATGGTCTCGACTACTGTGTTTTATGAGATCTCGAGTGCTTGATGAGATCTCGAGTCGCAACCATTGTCTCGAGTTGTGAAGATTAAAGCCCTTAGTCGAAACCTCAGTGGTCTTGAGTCGAAACCTTATGGTCTCGAGTCAAAATCGTTGTCTCGAGTTGTAAACATTTGAAAACACTTATGATTTCGAGTTGAGGCCTTGTGGTCTCGAGTCGAGATCTTGGTCTCGAGTTGAAACCTGATGGTCTCGAGTCCACTGCTACAGCTGTTAATGTAAAATCATAACTGAAAATTCGAATTCTAAGGGATTTTGAGATATGGTTTCCTGTTTTAATGATGATCTAATTTTGTCAAAATATTTCGAAAATTTTATCTGATTATCAATTAACAGTTTTCGAATAAACTTAAAAGATAAAATTGGATCAAACAGGAAAAACACTCATCAATCCTAATTACATTCCAAAACATAAAGAAATTTTCGAATTTTCCTAAGAACATATTATGAACCCTAACAATAAAACATAAATTCTGGAAACCCGAAACCTGAATTTTAAGGGTTTTCTAAACAGATTTCGGTAATAAGCTTACACGTTTTGATTTCGAGATATTTAAAACAAATTCTTTTTCTCGAAACAGTGATCTCGAGTAGATCTTTATGACTCGAAACCGGCTATTAGGTTTATTAAGTTATCAAAATTCCGTTTTCCAGATTTCTATCCCAGAATTGATGGATACGAAAACAGAACTGACTAATCAACATATGCTCTGATAGCACATGTTGATCAGTTCTGTTTAGACATAATGGAAAACATGAAAACATACCTTTGATTGCATCAGTACAGGCCAGCATAGAATCCAGATGGAGACGCAGCAACAGTGTTTGACATGATTGTCAGCTTTATCTGGTTCCTCCTTAGGGTGCAATCTAATGACGGTGATGAAGAAAACCGAATAGGGTGTTCGGTTGAGGAGAGGAGGTCGATTGATGTTATGAGAGTAATTAGGTTATGTGTCTAACCCTAGAACCTCTACATAAGTCTCCTTATATATGCCCCCAAGAGGAAACCCTAATTAGTTAATAAGGGTAATTAGGCCCATCAACAATTACCAACTAATTATTTAATAGGTTGTTATATATTTTGATCTATTATTATATAAATGATTATAATGGCCATATATAAATAAATATATTATTTATTTATTCTTACATTTTATTGACAACAAAGTAGAGCATATCTTTGGTATAGTAAGCTATACGGGTATCGGTACTTTGACGAAATTGTCACACCCCGAATTCCACGTGTCACCGGTGGGCCCGGTGGGGGAATATCGTGACGTAATTGATATCATCATAGTCAAACAACACAATATATAAATGCACAGCGGAAGCAAAAGATAAATATATTACAATCCGAATATAAAGTGATATCAGAGTATTACAACGGAAAGTAAAAGATCCACAGGCGGATCGAATAATCATAATCGTTGTTCAACAGACTTTAGACGCCTAGGACTTGCAAGATTCCTTATAATTGCCCTGAGCTTCCAGCCAATTACGTTCAGTACCTGTCACTTAACCTTTTGGAAAAATACGTCAGTTTTCACTGGTAAATACAATTTAACTGACTCATTTTGAAAAGAGTTTGAAAATTGATTTGAGTGCAAACGGCACAAAATATTTTGACACATTGATTAAAATGCACAGAGGCAAGATTAATCTTTTATAACTTGGGACAATTTTGTTAATAAAAATCTTGTATCCGATTTACATGTTTGTCCAACATTTAGGGTCGGTGATCATACAATACAATACAATACAAGCCGGACAAGATTAATCGACACACCACAAATATAATCTCACAAGAAGTTATCCTCACGAGTGAGTATACGTTTTACATATGCAACAGGAGGTGTTTTGTCTACACCTTGTGCTTACGTCGTGGCCATTCACTTTTTAAAATGAGCCAAGGATATCCAGGACACGGTCATTAACCCCCAATGTTATTTGTTATCAAGCAATACGAATTAAAACGGGATTATGCAATTCAATCATCTCCGATCAAAAGGTTTCTACACCCGACCAAGCGGTATCTTTATAATACCGTACCCCAAGCCCGTATAAGGGAAAATAAGTTAAAAGTATTTACCTGAGCTAGCTCCTGTCTTAATTAATAAGAATTTAATAACTCAGCCGTATTCGCTTAAGTAAGCGTAGGTACCATTTATCGGAAGGCTCTAGTCGGGAATGATGACATAAATAATTAATTAGAATGCTAACGGGTCTTTAATTAGGCCAAAGCTTAGACCGGTTAGTCTTAAGGAAATATACGGTTCAAACGCACGATTAAGCGAAGACCGGATAGAATGTGATTTAGACCCGACAAGTTTGAAGACTTGTATAATATGGGTATACTAACACATTCTGGATTTGGAGACAAAAATGATAAAGTTTGACTCGCTTTGGCTAATATAAATGAACTAGTCACCTAAGCCGATCCGAACGCGACAAGTGCGTAACGAGTAACCAAAGGAGTCATACACAGGTTTCCTAAGTTAATATGCCTTTAATATGTTGTGATATCAATAAGATATCTTCTATTATGCCCGAAACGAGTTACATCTCAAAATAAGCCCCGTAGGGGCATTTTGGTCATTTTAACGATTACAAAAGAGTTTAAATATCATTCTGAATTACAGGTCTGATTAAATCAGTAATTACACTTAATTTAATAAGTCATAACAGTAGGGTATGACCTATACGTAAAATTTATCATTTAAAACCAAACTATGCACCTTAGGGGTATTTTGGTAATTTCACTTAGGCTTAAAAGGTTAAAACTGGAAACCTGGATTTATAAACTTGTACTTACTGTTATTTTATAAAAATATGTTACGAACATCAGTAGGTACCAATCTTACATGTTTAATATAGTTATGGTACATACTATGCGATGAAAACGCTTAAAAAGGCGATTTTGGAGCCGTTTCCGGGTTTGTAAAAGAAAGCTGGGATTTTTATAATTCCAGAAAGCTCAACATACTTTATTTAACAATTAAAATCAGTAGAAAAAGGTTTGGGGTCAAAAGGATTTGTAGAACTCGTTTTATGACCGAAAAGGGCAAAATCGGTATTAACCGATTTTAGCTTAAAGACCTATGTTATGCTCAGCCAAAAATTTAATAAAAATCTTTAAAAATCCCAAAATATTATATAACAACAGTAGGTATACACTTTGATGTAAAAATTTAGGTGTTGATAGGCGTTATGCTCATAACGCCGTTTATTTAATAATAACCGTCTTATTTGCGATATTGAGCATAACTCACAATCTAGACCTCGGATTGATGTCAAACTTTTGGTGCAAGTTTATAAATCAGTAAAAAATGATTCTACTCTTTTACTTTTTCAAAAATCGCGTTTTATATTAAAAAGGGCAAAATAGTCAACTTTAAGCATAATCGGAAACATGCATATGAATCGGTTAAACATGGAACCAAGATGTAAAATTCCAGAGGGTTGTACATACATGAAACTTGGCCCAAAATATGCTCTAATGCAGATCTTAACATGCATGCACGGATCAGAACTGAAAGTCAAAGAAAAAGTCAATTTATGTGACTTTCGGTTCCGATTTGGGTTTAAACAGAAAATTGTCGAGTTGATCATGTTGAAACACATTCTTACATTAATTATAAAGTTATTTTGATGATCAAACAGGTTGCATGTACCCTATATTGCTAATCATGCTTAAATTTGCAAATAACAATTCTGTTGACTTTTTAAGAAAGGCTTTGACTCGACAATTAACATGTTTAGAGTGTGAATCTGAAAATACCCTTTTAGGGGTTTGTTATGCTCATAAATACCCTCATGTGGGTGCTTTCAATTTGAGAAAACACTGAGCATATTTTGTTTAATCATAAAGTCAAGTTTTGTTTACGATAGTTTGACTTTCGGTGAATGCACTAAGCTAGAACGAAATATAGGATGATATGAGCACTTACAATGATCCTAGACAAGTTTAGAGATCACTATGAATCAGCCTTGATGTCCAGAAAGCTCCAGAAAAGCTCTTGTGAATTTTTGAAAGTATGGGTGTTCTAAGTTTACTACTACAAGACCCTTTTATCACACATTTGATCTGATTTAAGGATGATTCAGAGCTTTTGGAGTGATATAAGAAGAGTATAAATGATCCCTATTGCATGTAAGCTCATTGGTGAGCTCTTATAATCGTCCACAGCTGTAAACAACTCAGAACCGAACTGATGACTGGCATCTGCCAGTTTGCTGTGTAAATACCCCCGTCGCGCGGCGCGACGGGTCCTCGCGCTACGCGAGGGTCTCGATCTTCAAACTTTGTTGTTTTGTTTCATTTTCAGTCCCTGGACTTTTGTAACGTGTTTATACTTATTTATCTTGCACACTAGACCCTAAATTCTTACTTTTTAGGAGTCTTGGGGCTTTTATAATCATGGTAAAGTCCTTGAACAACTTTGCGCTTACCCGAAAAGTCACGAAATCAATGTTAACGTAATTAACCCTTCGTGTACGGTTTTGATCATATCTTTCTCATACGATAACGAAACTTGATGAAATTTTTACCACATATTCTAGTGAGTATATTTTATAATTACAAAGCTTCGGGTTTGCCAAAAGGTCACTCAGAGGTATACTTTCAACATGTTGACACTTTTAGCCCCTGCAGTTTGTAATTCCTCACTTTCTTACATCTTTCGCTTCGTATGATCCATGATTTATCCGTTTAAGATTATAAACATCATGTAGGGTTATTTTAAAGCCTATTTATCCATTGTTGACACTTTGTATCCTTAGTTTCACTGTTTGTCAACTTTAGTCCCTCTAAAGTACTCTTTCACATATCCAAAGCTTATGACACGTGTCAATACATTATTGGACGTAAATTTTCGAGGTGTTACATCCTCACCCCCTTAAAAGAAATCTCGACCTCGAGATTTGCTTAAAGTAAAGGGAGTACTTTCTGTCCTATACTGAACTTAACCTTCCTCAGTACATTTGTACCTCTATGGCACTCCAGCTGACCTCTATAATAGGTCATGTATCCTTTTGGAGTTTCTTAACCTGCCGATCCTAAATTGATACGGTTTGCTCAACATATTATAAATACGCATATCATTTTGTGATAATGCTTCTCAACTTATTGGTGAAACACATCCTTAAATCATTAGTGTGTTATTGTGTTGCATGCTTCGCCAAGCTCCTTAAACAGGTTTTAGCTTATAAGCTATTTGATCTCGATACATTCGATTTCCCTTCGAATGAGTCTACATATTCAGAGCTTAACTAGCCTGATAATTTAACAAATTTGCACACCCTTCCTGGTGATCACTTTTGTTAAACTTTATTCCATACAAGAACTTAGGAGGGTTACTACTCTTATTAATTCTTGATCTTCTGTCGAATACTGGCATCTTATAGATGACTAGGGATTTGTATGATCTTATTCGCTGTTTCCAATATAACTTCCAGATCCTGATAAGTGGACTTCCCAAAGCCTCGTCCATCAAGCGGATGTTTTGATATTTCATCTATACAAGGTCTCCAAAAGAGCCACCTTGATACTTATATAACGACTATTATAAAAAACTTATCTTAAGGTGAAATGGTTATTCCAACCACTGCTTAGAACTAATCCCAAGGAATAGTTAATCCTTGCGCTAGTCGATCAAATCGACGATCCTGGGTAGCTAATGATAATTCTTAATTGTCGTCCAATTAGGGTTGCGGTAATCAAATGCATAAGCCAAGCGAACCGACTTTCATACTTAACTATACCGAATTCTCCGGATATTGAGTTAGGCTATATGAATCTATATCTTAAAATTTACTTAATCAGGGTTTCGATTATTCCATGATCAATACGGAGTTCCTACCACACTCTAACCTTAAGCGGGATGTTAATCTTAACTCTACTTGCCTCTCAGAAGGTAAACAGGATAGTCTTAGGAGAAGATAATTATGACACATAGAGATGTCAGAGGTGTCTGTATCTTCAGGCTTGGGTTTATCTATCGATGTCGGCGTCAGATAAATGACACATTCTCTTTATAATGCAAGGATGTCCCAAGTAGAGATACTTATAAGGACATTTTTATATTGGATATCTTCCTTGAATACTACTAGTCGACTTTAGTACGATATGACCATTGGAATATCTCAGGGGTTCCATGCATTAAACCTCCATACTGATCAGGCATGGAAGCAATCTATGGGACACACTAAGATGCGCCAATCCTCATATGGCACTTTTTATCAAACATAGTTTGGCATTCGCAGGAGATAGAAAACAATGAGAGAAAAAAAAAATTAAAATAACATATGTTGTCGTACTCTACGCAAAGAAAGAGTGCTCTTAGATTTTCGGAAGGATTCCTTGCCGATCTATAAGAATCGGTTACTATGGTTTCCTTGGTAGTTATACCTTCTGGATGATAAAAAAATTTTTTTGCTAAGTTTATGGTTCATGAAGATTTATTATTGCCTGTATTAAAAACAGGACACTTAGCAGAAATTATCATTGATAAATGATAAGGAAGTTTATTGTACAAGTGCTTATATTTAATTAATAGCGGAAGTTTCACAAACTAGGCACCTAGCTCAGTTGGCTAGGCGCGCGAAAGGGTGCGGCCTAGACCCAGGTTCGATTCCGGGGACGGCCAATTCCACCATTTTTGCGACTTATTGATTTCTTACAGGAACAGAAAATAGTTCTGGTAAATTTTCTACTTGCAAGTATTTACCTTACACTTAACATATATATATATTGTCCTTATGAAGAGTTTTAAAAACTTGTTATACTTGTAGTTTATGAAGGATTTACTGGTATCATGACCAAAATAAAACTCTTAGCATTTAAATTACTGATAAAATGCCAAGGAATGTACCTGATGTCATTATTTATGGGCTAGCTTAGGCATTTTAGGCGCATCCAATCTTAGGCTTTACTTCCTTAGCCGCCTTTCCTTTGACAGATTCAGGGCACGTGGTCTTGATGTGGCCTTTCTCATAACAGCCGAAGCAGACTGCATCCTTCATGTACTTGCAGTTCAACGTCTTATGTTCCCTTGACTTGCAGATCCCACAAGCCCTCGGCCGCGATCGGGATTTTGGTTCGAACCTGCACTTCCCATAATGGCGCTTCTTGCAAATTTCGCATACAGGTTTCTGGTTGGACTTTTGTTTGTTCTTTTTCTTAGAACTCTGGGAGTTATCTTCCTCCCTTTTCCTCTTTAGTTCATCCCTTGCCTTAGAGGTATGGACGAGATCCTTCTCGTGAGTAAGGTCGTGTGGTCTTGGATGAGACTTTGAGCAATTAGCATTGGGCTCCTTGAACTTTTTCACGGCCTTCTTCACAGCTTTTCCAACAGCTGCGTCTATCATAGTTTGAAGGACATCATTGGAAATTCTAAGGTTCACAATTGTAGTATTATTGGCATGCGTCGCATCATCCATAGCACGATCAACGGCTGTCTTATCTGAGTTCGCCATACTTGATATTGGTTCCTAATATTGATAAAACAATTGCTTAATTGCAATCCGACAACCGCTATTCATCATCCTGGCAATTTATCATATACTATCTGTGGTACCATTAGGCCATAGGCCAATATAACATGAGTATTCTTAATGGACATTGTTTAGATATGTGTACTTATAGATTTTACTTAGCCTAGGCCATGAAAGACCATCGAGGGCATTTAGGGTCTGGACCTAGTCCATCACCTTTTTGACAGGGGATCGAAATGTCACAACTGTCTTTATTATATTGATGAAGTTGGATAGCTTGAAAGCTTGCCATAAGGATATTAGAAAAGAGTGGTTCCTAATGGATATAAAATATCTTTCTAGGGTTCGTCGGAGCATTCTCCAAGGTATCATCGGCCAATTTCTACCTCACGTCAAATGGCCGGAGTTTAAATCAGGCGAAGACAACAATTCTTAACATTTATCGTTCATTAAAGAATCATATGTGCCAGCATAAAGAAAAATAATTTATGCATAAACTTCCTGATAAGGAAAAGTACCTGCTATATAGTTAGCATTCTGTACCACCTCGCGGGCGTTCCTCTGTAAGACTCATGCTTTTGTTTTTCCTGGCCTTTCTCGGCTTCTTTAAGATCTTTGGGCAGTTAGTCTTGATGTGCCCTTCCTCGTTACAATTGTGACAGATCGCGTTCTTCAACTCCTTGCAATCTAAAGTCTTGTGACCCTTGGTTTTGCAAATTCCACACAGTTTGGCACCTGGGTCAATTGTACACTTCCCAGTATGTTGCTTTTTGCAGTTACTGCACTTGGGTCTGTTATTATACTGACTCGAGTTTTTCCTAAACTCGGAATCCTTTTTGTTCCTTAAGCTTCCCTTTTTCTTCTTATCAGATCGATGAGAGTTCTCTCCCTCTCTTTCTCTTTTTCCCTCACCAGAAGCCTTAACAGACTTATTCCTAATTGCATCTAAAGTGAGTGATAAGGATAAGTCCACTGCGGACCTATAAGTGGTTGGCCTAGATGCTTTAACATTTCCCTTTATCTCTGGTGCTAGGCCTCCAATAAAACGTGCTATGCGTTTAGGTTCAGGGGTGACTAAGTAAGGAACTAGGCGGGACATAGTGTTAAAACTTGTCACGTATGCCTGGCAATCTAAATCCTTCATGACTAGAGTCAGGAAGTTTGATTCTATCTCTTCTACCTCATGCTGGGGGCAAAAATTTTCCTTGATTAATGCAACAAATTGATCCCAAGATAAGTTGTAGAGTAGAACCTTTCCCGTGGCTTGGAGCAATGATCTCCACCATGCTAACGCTTCTCCTTTGAATGATTGTGAGATAAATTTCACAACATCTTGCTCCGTACAACCGCTGATGTCAACAACAGCTTCCATCTCATCGAGCCATGTCATGCAATCGATGGCCCCTTCTTCTCCTGTAAAGTCTCTGGGCTTGCAGGAGACAAAATATTTATATGTGCATGTCTTAACTGGTGCCTCTTTGTGAAACATGACCTGAATAGGCGGAACACTCCTTCGATGTGATGAGTTATGAACATCGTCTTCCTCTATCTCATTTGATTTAGGAGGGGGCTTAATGTGAGCCACAGATAGAGTGGTAGAGTGGTTATCATTTGATTCACTATACTGACTGTCAAGAGCTTGAGTAACAGCACTATCTATTAGTGCCTGCAGTTCTGCTTCAGTCATGCTAATTCTGGTAATATCATTGTTCTTCTTCGGGTGGCTGTTGACCTCCTCTGATCCAGCCATGTAGCTCGATTGCTACATAAACAATGGCAATGATTTATTCAGAGGTTATTATGGTATCCCCATTTTTGACGATTCATCAACCATGGTAATATAAACCATATTGGCTAATTTGTTAGTTATTTTAAATTAATATTTTCCATTACAATTTATCCTAGTTATAAAACATTAAGGATATTAAAGTGGCGCAGAAGGCCTAGTCACAAGGACAGTTTTAAATTTATAAGCCATGATCGTTTGGGATCGAGGCATTTAAGGGTTGAGCATAGTCGGTTACTTTTCTTAACAGGGAGTCGAAGACTACAACTGCCTTTTGTCTTTTAGGACAATAGATATAGCCCGTGGGCATTCCCTTCTGAGGGATGTTTATGATATGATCATCTTTTCAGATGCTATTAGTCAAGATCATTTGGATCATACCGACCATTATGCTTGGACATGGTCCAACATTTTTAGACAGGAGGTCAAAGACCACCACTGTCGTTGTCTTATCGGACAACCAATTTAGCCCGTAGGTACTTCATCACTTACGGATGTTTATAATATGATCATCTTATAAGATGATATAAGCCATGATTTCTAGAATCATAAGGTAAATTAGAAATTTTAAAAAATTTTCCAATATAGGGATGACTGTTGTGATTTTGTCGAATCACATTTGTCAGGAGTGCTAACACGTTCTCAGGTGTTAACAGGGATCTGAATCCCGAGAGTAGGTTTCACCATCTTGGCCGCGTAGGCTAGGTTTCACCTTTAAGATTCTTTTTAAATGCATACTGACAGGGAAGGAAGGATATTTATTTCATTCAGGATTTTCCTCATAAATCCTAATTTACAAGTTAATATTAGCACAATTGGCCTAGTCGCGTAGACAAGTTTATAAGCCATGACTTCAGAGAATCGAGGCATTCAAGTTTTTAATAATGGCACAAATGGCCTAGTCACGTAGACAAGTTTATAAGCCATGACTTCAGAGAATCGAGGCATTAAAGTTTCAATAATGGCACAAATGGCCTAGTCACGTAGACAAGTTTATAAGCCATGACTTCAGAGAATCGAGGCATTAAAGTTTCAATAATGGCACAAATGGCCTAGTCACGTAGACAAGTTTATAAGCCATGATTTCAGAGAGTCGAGGCATTAAAGTTTTAATAATGGCACAAATGGCCTAGTCACGTAGACAAGTTTAATTTATAAGCCATGATCGTTTGGGATCGCGGCAATTAGGTGTGAATCAACGTTCATTACCTTTTCTTGACAGGGAGTTGTAGGCTACTACTGTCTTTAGTCTCAGAAGACGTTAATTATAGCCCGTAGGCACTTCCCTTCTAAGGGATGTTATTTTCATTTATTTCACATTTCAGGTTTAGAATGAAAACTTAATTTAATCAATCCATTATATGGAGATAAAAGTACAGAGTTGCCCTAAGCGGGTCTTCGAAAGGAATAATGTGTCCTCGAGGGGACTGAAAGAAAAATATATATATATAATAAATACGTCCTTAGAAGGACTATTAAGGAAACGATCTTCAGTAAGAGGAGTTTCTTCTTCATTCTTATTTCTGAATGCTTTTTCCTTGTAGGCTCGTTTCATCCTGGCCGCGGTACGAAGCTCAGCATTTCAAGGCTCCGAGTGTGGAGAACTCCTATTACAGCTTCTTCGCTTGGCGACGTATTCAATTAGAATTGGAAGCAAAAATTTCCAGATTAGGATTGAGATTATTCCTATGTTAAGTCTAGACTCAGAAGGTCAAAGAATGTGCTAATTGTGTCATTGAGATTAAACACAAGAAGGATAGTGTTTAATTCACTCAATGTTGGCTCTGATACCAACCTGTCACACCCCGAATTCCACGTGTCACCGGTGGGCCCGGTGGGGGAATATCGTGACGTAATTGATATCATCATAGTCAAACAACACAATATATAAATGCACAGCGGAAGCAAAAGATAAATATATTACAATCCGAATATAAAGTAATATCAGAGTATTACAACGGAAAGTAAAAGATCCACAGGCGGATCGAATAATCATAATCGTTGTTCAACAGACTTTAAACGCCTAGGACTTGCAAGATTCCTTATAATCGCCCTGAGCTTCCAGCCAATTACGTTCAGTACCTGTCACTTAACCTTTTGGAAAAATACGTCAGTTTTCACTGGTAAATACAATTTAACTGACTCATTTTGAAAAGAGTTTGAAAATTGATTTGAGTGCAAACGGCACAAAATATTTTGACACATTGATTAAAATGCACAGAGGCAAGATTAATCTTTTATAACTTGGGACAATTTTGTTAATAAAAATCTTGTATCCGATTTACATGTTTGTCCAACATTTAGGGTCGGTGATCATACAATACAATACAATACAAGCCGGACAAGATTAATCGATACACCACAAATATAATCTCACAAGAAGTTATCCTCACGAGTGAGTATACATTTTACATATGCAACAGGAGGTGTTTTGTCTACACCTTGTGCTTACGTCGTGGCCATTCACTTTTTAAAATGAGCCAAGGATATCCAGGACACGGTCATTAACCCCCAATGTTATTTGTTATCAAGCAATACGAATTAAAACGGGATTATGCAATTCAATCATCTCCGATCAAAAGGTTTCTACACCCGACCAAGCGGTATCTTTATAATACCGTACCCCAAGCCCGTATAAGGGAAAATAAGTTAAAAGTATTTACCTGAGCTAGCTCCTGTCTTAATTAATAAGAATTTAATAACTCAGCCGTATTCGCTTAAGTAAGCGTAGGTACCATTTACCGGAAGGCTCTAGTCTGGAATGATGACATAAATAATTAATTAGAATGCTAAGGGGTCTTTAATTAGGCCAAAGCTTAGACCGGTTAGTCTTAAGGAAATATACGGTTCAAACGCACGATTAAGCGAAGACCGGATAGAATGTGATTTAGACCCGACAAGTTTGAAGACTTGTATAATATGGGTATACTAACACATTCTGGATTTGGAGACAAAAATGATAAAGTTTGACTCGCTTTGGCTAATATAAATGAACTAGTCACCTAAGCCGATCCGAACGCGACAAGTGCGTAACGAGTAACCAAAGGAGTCATACACAGGTTTCCTAAGTTAATATGCCTTTAATATGTTGTGATATCAATAAGATATCTTCTATTATGCCCGAAACGAGTTACATCTCAAAATAAGCCCCGTAGGGGCATTTTGGTCATTTTAACGATTACAAAAGAGTTTAAATATCATTCTGAATTACAGGTCTGATTAAATCAGTAATTACACTTAATTTAATAAGTCATAACAGTAGGGTATGACCTATACGTAAAATTTATCATTTAAAACCAAACTATGCACCTTAGGGGTATTTTGGTAATTTCACTTAGGCTTAAAAGGTTAAAACTGGAAACCTGGATTTATAAACTTGTACTTACTGTTATTTTATAAAAATATGTTACGAACATCAGTAGGTACCAATCTTACATGTTTAATATAGTTATGGTACATACTATGCGATGAAAACGCTTAAAAAGGCGATTTTGGAGCCGTTTCCGGGTTTGTAAAAGAAAGCTGGGATTTTTATAATTCCAGAAAGCTCAACATACTTTATTTAACAATTAAAATCAGTAGAAAAAGGTTTGGGGTCAAAAGGATTTGTAGAACTCGTTTTATGACCGAAAAGGGCAAAATCGGTATTAACCGATTTTAGCTTAAAGACCTATGTTATGCTCAGCCAAAAATTTAATAAAAATCTTTAAAAATCCCAAAATATTATATAACAACAGTAGGTATACACTTTGATGTAAAAATTTAGGTGTTGATAGGCGTTATGCTCATAACGCCGTTTATTTAATAATAACCGTCTTATTTGCGATATTGAGCATAACTCACAATCTAGACCTCGGATTGATGTCAAACTTTTGGTGCAAGTTTATAAATCAGTAAAAAATGATTCTACTCTTTTACTTTTTCAAAAATCGCGTTTTATATTAAAAAGGGCAAAATAGTCAACTTTAAGCATAATCGGAAACATGCATATGAATCGGTTAAACATGGAACCAAGATGTAAAATTCCAGAGGGTTGTACATACATGAAACTTGGCCCAAAATATGCTCTAATGCAGATCTTAACATGCATGCACGGATCAGAACTGAAAGTCAAAGAAAAAGTCAATTTATGTGACTTTCGGTTCCGATTTGGGTTTAAACAGAAAATTGTCGAGTTGATCATGTTGAAACACATTCTTACATTAATTATAAAGTTATTTTGATGATCAAACAGGTTGCATGTACCCTATATTGCTAATCATGCTTAAATTTGCAAATAACAATTCTGTTGACTTTTTAAGAAAGGCTTTGACTCGACAATTAACATGTTTAGAGTGTGAATCTGAAAATACCCTTTTAGGGGTTTGTTATGCTCATAAATACCCTCATGTGGGTGCTTTCAATTTGAGAAAACACTGAGCATATTTTGTTTAATCATAAAGTCAAGTTTTGTTTACGATAGTTTGACTTTCGGTGAATGCACTAAGCTAGAACGAAATATAGGATGATATGAGCACTTACAATGATCCTAGACAAGTTTAGAGATCACTATGAATCAGCCTTGATGTCCAGAAAGCTCCAGAAAAGCTCTTGTGAATTTTTGAAAGTATGGGTGTTCTAAGTTTACTACTACAAGACCCTTTTATCACACATTTGATCTGATTTAAGGATGATTCAGAGCTTTTGGAGTGATATAAGAAGAGTATAAATGATCCCTATTGCATGTAAGCTCATTGGTGAGCTCTTATAATCGTCCACAGCTGTAAACAACTCAGAACCGAACTGATGACTGGCATCTGCCAGTTTGCTGTGTAAATACCCCCGTCGCGCGGCGCGACGGGTCCTCGCGCTACGCTAGGGTCTCGATCTTCAAACTTTGTTGTTTTGTTTCATTTTCAGTCCCTGGACTTTTGTAACGTGTTTATACTTATTTATCTTGCACACTAGACCCTAAATTCTTACTTTTTAGGAGTCTTGGGGCTTTTATAATCATGGTAAAGTCCTTGAACAACTTTGCGCTTACCCGAAAAGTCACGAAATCAATGTTAACGTAATTAACCCTTCGTGTACGGTTTTGATCATATCTTTCTCATACGATAACGAAACTTGATGAAATTTTTACCACATATTCTAGTGAGTATATTTTATAATTACAAAGCTTCGGGTTTGCCAAAAGGTCACTCAGAGGTATACTTTCAACATGTTGACACTTTTAGCCCCTGCAGTTTGTAATTCCTCACTTTCTTACATCTTTCGCTTCGTATGATCCATGATTTATCCGTTTAAGATTATAAACATCATGTAGGGTTATTTTAAAGCCTATTTATCCATTGTTGACACTTTGTATCCTTAGTTTCACTGTTTGTCAACTTTAGTCCCTCTAAAGTACTCTTTCACATATCCAAAGCTTATGACACGTGTCAATACATTATTGGACGTAAATTTTCGAGGTGTTACAGAAATCGAGCCAGTTTTGACCGAACACTATATGTACCGGTGTTTTTTCGTTGTTTTCAATCGGTGTAAACTGCGTGTCGATGTCGTTTGAGCGCAGATATCATAACAAACGATATACACAACGACCAAATTAATGCAAATGTGAAATATATATTAAAAAGGTTTATTATGATTACTATATAATATTAAAACCGAAGAACTCGAGTTCGTTATAAAGCTCAATATACGTATATGCTTAATTTTTTAGACGTGCCAACATAAATTTTGTTGACAACAAAGTGGCATTCAAAATAGAGTATATCTTTGGTACAATAACGTATATTTATTAATCTTATTAATGAACAATGAAGTTTAAGGTAGAGTGTTTTTCTGGTACCATGTTGGTACCTTGACGACCCAACATTAGTACCATATAGCTATTGTACCGGTGTTTGTTTTATTGTATTCGATTAATGTAAAAAACGACTCATTTTTTTCTTCGTTTAGGTTGCTCTAGCGAGTGTTGGTATCGTAACGAGCCGAACCGAACCGATACCAACCAAATTCCCGCCGCATAGCGCGGGGGAAATCACACTAGTTATATTATACATATGATTTTAAAGTGATGATGAACAGTAAAGATCACTATTTAAGTATTTATTTTAATTGTTTAATAACATATTATTCATTGATACATATAATTTTCAAGTGATTATATATTATTATCTGATTTGATTAGTGATTACAATTTTTTAGGTGTTGTTTTAACATGCGAACATTATATTTTTTTTAAAGAACTTAACTTTACAACTATGTTCATGTTTTTAACACTGCAATAAAAATGAATATTGTGCCGTTGTCATACCAAACTGAATCGAAACCGTCGAATAATAGTAATATATTGTTTTAACCGGTTACGTACCGACGCTGTAACGAACTAAACGGATTCCAACTGAACAACATCAGTATCGGAATTTGTTTCATTTTTCTGACCGATATAAAGCATGTCAAAATCTTTTTGCAAATGTCAGGACATTATTTTTTTATTTTTTTCTCCTTCGATTATTATGGCGAGTGCTAGCACAGTACTGCACAGAATTGATAACGATCGAATTCCCGCCACGTAGTGCGTGGGAATATCACTTGTTATTATATTATACGTATGAATTGTAAGTTTTGATGAACAGTAAAACATGATTTTTAAATTATACCTTTTATTGTATTTTGTTTCCGGTGATAACTTTTAACATCATATGTTTTATAAAATTTCAAATATGTCATTATGATATGTTTATTTTTATCTACGTTGAGATTTAAATTTTGCTCAAAACCGATGAACTGAGTTTTTTGGTATCGTAAGTTGTAGCAAGTGTCGATTTCATACCCATATTTTAATGAACCGAACCGATTTCAACCGAACAACATCATCACTAGCATTGGATATTGAAGCTTGTACCGGTATTTGTTTTTATGGTTTTTACCAATGTAAAAAGTGTGTCGATATCTTTTAATGTCGTATAGGTATTGTAACGAAACGAACCGATTGGAACTGAATAACATCGGCACCGGCATCGAATATCGAAGCTTGTACCGGTATTTGTTTTTATAGTTTTGTCGATGTAAAAGGCGTGTCGATATCTTTTATGGTATATAATAACTTTATTTTTTGAGTTTTATCTTTCGGTCGCTATAGCAAAAGTTAGTACTATAACGGACCGATATTAATACTAACCGAATTTCGGCCCCATAGCGCGGAAAAAACCAACTATTATTATACATAATATTCCAAAGTCTTGATGAATGGTAACTAAGATAAATAAATAATTATTATAGAGTTTTTAGTGGTATTTTAATTCTTTATCTTTTATTTAAATTTCAATTATTCAATTCTTAAAATATTGTTTATTTTAGTTTGTTATAATCTTTTAATTCAACTAAAAGATATTTTTATTATTTTATATATATATAGGGAGAAGATCATGCGAGAACCACCTCTTATTGTGAGAACCGCGAGAACCAATGTGAACACACCAAAAATGCCTAAAAATAGCTAAAAATCACACAAAAATTTTTTTTTTTTGCATTTTTTAGTATTTTTTATAAAAAACTCGCTACTTTTCGAAGCCAAAAAAAAAAAATTTTAAAATTTTTTTTTTAATTTTTTTTTTTGCTTCGAAAAGTAGCGATTTTAACCTAAAAAATATTAAAAAAATCAAAAAAAAAAATTTAGATTTTTTTTTTATTTTTTTAGGTTTTTTTGGGGTTTAGTTTTTAGCATTTTAGCTTGGGGGGGTTTAGGTTTTTGGGGGGTGGGGGAGGGGGGTTTAGGTTTTTTTTTTGGGGGGGGGGGGGGGTGGGGTTAGGTTTTTTTTTTGTTTTTTTTAGCATTTAGCTTGGGGGGGGTTTAGGTTTTTTGGGGGTGGGGGGGTGGGGGTTAGGTTTTTTTTAGGTTTTTTTAGCTATTTTAGGTTGTGTTCACATTGGTTCTCAAGGTTCTCACAATAAGGGTGGTTCTCGCATGAGCCCCTCCCTATATATATATATATTAAAGTAAAGGGACCATGAATAAAAAATAGCTTTAAAGTATTTTTTTAAGTATTGTTCATTTAACATAACTTTTTAATAATTTTTGTACGTTAATTTTTTTAAAAATAATCCAAATACGCATCTATGTATTTTTTTTCAACATTATGATATATAGCTTTTTGAAAATATATATCTTTTTGAAAATAGATACCGTGTTGCTACCATACCGTAAAGAAAACCGACTGAACAACATAAGTGCCGCTATTCATATTTATGGTTTTCGATAAATCTTATTGAAAGTAGACACTGTGTCACTATTGTACCGAACAAACAACATCGATATTTGGTACCCATATTTATATCTATATTTTTAGTTTCAATAAACTAATACTGTATCACTATTGTACTATATTGTACCATATTGAGCAGGACCGAACAACATCGGTATTGGCACCGTGTTCATTTTATGGTTTTTGGTCGATGTAGAGCAGATGTTGATTGTTATACCGAATGCATGTATTGTGTCGGTACGAAAAAAAAACCAAATCAATACCGATCGAGATCCCGCCGCGAAGTGCAGGGGAAATCAACTAGTTTATTTATATATTAACATAAACTTGCCATGAATAGTGTTTTGAAAGTTTATTATTATTATATTAAGTTATGAATATTTAATAATTTATTACTATAACCTTAAAATCAATGGTCGATGGCTTTTGCCATCCAACCATTTTACCCTCCAACTATAGTATAATGTCAAAAATAACCTTTTACTTTGTAAACGACTTATTCTACCTCCAATTTTGGTATAATGTCAAGGTTAACCCTCTACTTTGTAAACTAATTTCTTATGTTTTTATTTGTAAGTACGTGTCAGTATAAATCCGAGTTCATCTATGCTTTTGTCACACCCTGACTTTTGCGGAAGCGTGATTATGGTGTGACTTTCTTAATATCATTGCATTCAATCATAACAACAGCTATATGATAAAACCATAGGTTTGTCATCCATCGAATAAGTTTAAAACATAACAACATTGTTTAAAAACGTAGACTTCAAATTCAAGTTTCACAATCATACCAAAATGTTTATGAGTTCACTAAGGACTCATCGAAAGATATTAAATAGCACCAAGGGTTGGGAGACGTGTCTCGTCCAGGAATAAGACACACCGACCAGACCCAAAGACCATGGATGACATCTTTAATTCAAACGCAGCATAAATACTTCCAACGCCCGCCAGATCCACTTACTAGTTCCCTGAAATACATGTAGTTTGAAAACATCAACAAAAGTTGAGCGAGTTCATGTGTTTAGTATGTGTGCACGAATTATCCTTGAAAACCTTTGTATATATGTATGTATGTAAACTGGTATGTAGCGACAAGGAAAAACAGATCAATTAATGTGTAGCTAATACATTAATATATGTGACATGGCATAGGAAGCACTCAAACATGTATGCGTATTTCGTACCGGCCCCTCCGGTGGAATGACATAGTCACCACATGCGGCCAACTCGCAGGCCCATGGGTGGGGCTCGCAACACCCAATAGATCTATCACTCATGCCCCTCGGTCCTTATACAAGGATTAATGGTCTTAAGATAATGGCCTACCCATTCATGTGATCTAGCAGTACCTTTCCTTAGCTAATCATACCATTGTAATTGTTTGTAAGCAGTATGTAACATGTATTTCACCCCCGAAGTATAAAACTGAAAACAGTAAAAGAAAAGGGGGGACATGAACTCACAGTTTTGCGTTCCTTGTATCCGATGTAACTCAAAGCTTCCCCTAGAACGCACGACTACCTACATGCGTATTATGGTCCGTTAGGCGAGCGGGTCGTGCCTTGTCTTTGTATTGATTAGTGCCTTTGAGTTATGTTTCAAAGTGTCTTCGTTATTATTCCAAGTTATAATTACTTTGTTAAAATAATAATTATTTTAACATAAATTATATTTATTTAGTTTTGGAATAATTGTTAAGCAATATTTTGTAATAATACTTCCCAAGTATTTATACTCGTATTTCCTTCCCAAGGATGGGGGGTATCTCATACATGTATATCCGTATTCTTGTATTGGCATATCTTGCCATGAGTTGACGTCGTATTCCGGTGTGTACGTATTTTCTTAATAAGTATGCATTATATTCCCAAAACAATATATTTTCAAGTCCTACTTAGAATATATATATATATAAACTTATTTTGCCCAAAAATACTGTATTTCCAGAAAATATATATTTTTTCCCAAAAATCATATATCTTCTAAATACTCTAGGAAAATATATTTTTACTTCCAAAAATAATATATTTTCCCTTTGTCGAAAATATGATATACTTTGTAATAATAACAAAAATCATATTCTCATTTCTTTCGTATCCAAAATAATATTTACCAAAAATATATTTATAACGGTGTTCTTCGGAATATTTTGTAAGTTACGTTCTATCGTTCGGTTCCACAATATTATGTGTGTAACTTATATATTTATTCCATGAGATTTTTTGTAATATTTTGGATTGCGATTTCTTGGTATTTGTCAAGTTATATTATTTTATCCCTAAAATAATATAGTTAATACATAAAGTATACAAGTATTCACGCACATCATGTCTTTAATGTAAATGTATATTCTAAATACATATTTATCCATTTTTATTTGTAAAAACCACCCTCCAATACTTGTAGTTTTGTAACAAAATCTATGGCAAAGTTTATATTGAAAACCATAGTTTAAACATACTTGTAAATATTTGTTCTAGAAAATATTTTTCTAAGTGTTTATATTTTTAGAAAATTTTGCCATAGTTTCCCCTAAAAATGGAGGTGTCCATGCTATCAAAGCATATCATTTTCTTTTCAAAAATCATCACAAACAATCTACAACTCAATCAACACTTATCAAGTGTCAAAACAATGCTATTTACATAACAACATGAACTTGAACTTTCATAAAAACTTGTAGTAACTTGGTAGTGTGTTTAGTGAGTTTGGTTACCCTTTAAAATTTGTTTACTACTTTAAAAACTTCATCCTTGAAGAAGTTGGATGTTTACAACTTCAAAACACATTTTCTAAAAATGTTTCTTTATGTAACCTTCTTGTTACACAAGTGTTTCTACACTTGTTTATCCATTAAAAATAGTGTTTGTTTATCCATTTCAAGCTTTGTTCTTTTGGAAAACCATTCATAAATTTTAGATCTATATGATTATTAACCCACTTTGATTATTATTTTTCAAGAAAACAATATATTCTTTCAAGTTCATGTCTTTCATGAGGATGATTTATAAATCTCTAACATTTCCATCCTCTCATCTTGCTAGATTATGTTTTTAATCATGATCTAGCAAGATCATATAATGATTTACATCATTTACACAAACCAACAATCATCAAGCATCATAACATCACTAAACAACATGATTTCTTTAAGATTTCTTATAGTTTTATGCTTATGTTCATGTTTCATCTTCAATTTTCTTAGTGTTCTTCATGATATTCATCTTGTATCATCTATTAACCACTTGAAATAGATGTAAAATGAAGAGTAGAAGATCTTACTACTAGCACAAGGCTAGGGATGATCAAGAGGATAAATGAAGTGGATAAAAGCAATCGGTGAAGGTCCTTCAACTTCCAATGGCACCAAGCTTCCTAATCGTGCTAGAGACACCTTGTGAACACCTTAGAATGGAAGATGGAAGCTTGAAAAGGATGGTGGTGTGGTGTATGTTCTTGGCCGAGACCAAGGGAAGAGAGGGAGAGGAAGATGGAGGTGAAGTTGTGATGAAGGAAATAGAATGATGGACTAGAGGTTTAAGTAGACTTACAACATAATCCAATGTGTAAAGTGTCCCCAAAGTACAAGGCAAGATCCAATAGAATATCAAATGAAATCTTGCAAGATCATATAAAATCCCCCAATTAGGCCATGTGGGCCGTGAGCAAGGTGGGGGGGGGGGGGTCTAGTGTAGGTTAAACCACTTAGTTAGATGTTTAGTTTAATTTCAAGCATTAGTTACATATCTTGGTTATTAGATATTTTTAGTAGGTGTTATGATGTTCGGGGGTCATAACTAGCTCAGAAACATTAAAACAATGCTTCTAGTGTAATTTTGATGTTTCGGGTAGTGTCCGGTTGTTCGGTTAGATACTGGTTCGTTAAAGTGCTAAACTATACCGTTTAGTGTTCGTTATGTACCCTTTTGTAACACTTTTAATTTCCGACACTTAGGAAAGTATTCTGGCCCAGTTAATCATTTTTCTGCATGATATAAGAGTGTTAAATAGCTGAATTTTGCTGAATTATGCAGAATTCAGCACTTTAATTGAGTTTTAGGCATTTTCCGGCACTCAAACTATTTCCTAGAAAAGCAGTTTTGTGGTCCTTACTTCCCTACACACTACCCTAGTGTAATGCTTGGTTTATGGCTCATACTGTGTCTCAAAATAACGTCTGTCTATGTACTGAACTTCGTCAGCATTTTCCTGGTTTGTCTGATAACTGTGCTAACTGTGCTTTGTGCATCATTTATGTCAGTATGTTTGCATGCAGTCAATGATGTGTCATTTGCGGTATGTGATGCACATGCAAGTATAATTCAGTAATCAGAAAGCAATTCAAGTCATAAATTGTAAATCAGCACAGTCCTTAAGCACTAATCATCGTTTAATAATTGTACGAATGCATGCAAATTTGACAGTTGTCACAGCTTTAACATGATAATTGTTTGGAAACAAATCGGGTCGATTATAAGATGTGTTTATTTTTATGTATGTTTTGAGTTGCACTACGTTGTGACGTAAATTTTTTGGCAACAAATCGGGTCAAACATAATACATTGTTATTCAACGGTATAAATTTGAGTTAAAATACGTTTCAACATAAATTTAGTTCGGAAACAAGTCGGGTCAATTGTAGGCTATATTTTAACACTCCGCGTACGGCGCTGCCGCACATGTTTATTTATGTACGTTTTGAGTTGGTCTATATTTTGACGTAAATTTTGTTTAGAAACAAGTCGAGTCAAATATAACACATTTTCATTCGATGGTTTAAATTCGGATTACTCTACGTTTCAATGTAAATTAAATTCGAAAACGAATCGGCTTACGTCGCGTACGGTGGCGCCGCCGCAACGTGCGGCTGGTAAAAGAACTAGTATAACCTTAAATTAAAAGGTCGGTGACCACATTTCTCATTTGACAAAATTCACTTCAACTTTTCTGAATTGACAAAAGTCATCCCTTAAATTTGTAACTTGATAAAAACCAACTTTCTAGCTAGATAAAATGACCCTCATACTTTCTAACTTTTCATAAAAAATTCTTATACTTTCTAACTTCTTATTTACCCTTAAACTTTTGATATGTAAACCATTCTACCCCCAAACTTTGCTATAATATCAAAGGTAACTCTCTAACTTTATAAGTATCACTTTGACCCCATCAAGTTTCTTAAGTTTCGAACTTACCCTAAAACTAATTTCTACGTTTTTATCAAAGGTAACCCTCTAACTTTATAAATATCACCTTGACCCCCGTCAAGTTTCTAAAGTTTCGAACTTACCCTAAAACTGAGTTCTACGTTTTTATTTTTATGAACATTTCAGTATAAATTCGAGTTCATCTACGCTTTAACGTAATCTTTGTTAGAAAACGTATCGGGTCAATTATAAAATGTTTTCTATGTTCGTTTTGAGTTGGACTACGAATTCATGTAAATTTTATTTGAAAATACATTGGGTCAAATTTAAAACATTTTGATTTGACGGTATAAATTTGAGTTATCGTACGTTTTGACGTATTGATTTATCAAACATTTTGACGTAAATTTAGTTCAGAAACGAGTTCGATCGATTGTAGTACCATTTCGCGTACGGCGCCGCCTCAACGCGTGTCGGATAAAAAAACTAGTTATTATATATATTAATAGAAACTACTCATGAACAGTAGTTTTCTTTTAAAATATTAAAATAAGTTTTTTAAATTAATTGATTCCATTTTTTTAACATTCAATTCACCCATGATTAAAAAAAATATCCTAACTTTCCTTTGATTAACATATTACTTTCTTTTGCAAATAAATCTCATATTTTATGTACACTTGTAATAAAGTTAAAACCTATTTGCATATTTGTAAAATTTAAAATTATGGGTATATAATATGTGATGCATACATTTTATAAAATTGATAGCTTAACATACAAATATATGATATTTAAAAAAACACACTTGTATTATTAACAAAAAGAAAATGGAAAAAAATAATCATTTTACTCTTTTTGTTATTTATGAGATTATTAAAAAACGGTAGGGTGTGTATGGGTCGGTTTTGGCCTAAAATCATAACCATAACCACGATGTCGGTTAATGGATAACCATAACCATAACCGATCGGTTATGGTGGTTATGGTTAATCGGTTTTAATGGTTATAGCGGTTGTAGGTTGTTAACCGTCTATTTAGCTTAACTAAAAATAACTTAATTTTTTTTAACATGGAATAAATTGTTATTGCATATTTATATATATTAGTATATTGCATAGTATGAAAAATACATATAATCTATAATATTAATATCGACACCTTTGGATCCCTGGCTCCAGAAGCTATCCGTTTGCTAACTAGGGTCCAACAGGTTGTCCAAAGCAGTGGCTCATCAACAGGGGGGCAGGGGTTTGTTTTTAATAGGCTAGGGTTTGCTATCCAGAAAGGGGTAGCGGCGCAGCTTGTTGCTCGCTTACCTGCGATATTGATGTAAAGTGCATTTTGTCGAATATATTTGGTTAATGTAAAAAAAAATAGTCAAAAGTCCTAAATCCTACAAAAGATTATTACATGTCGGTTCGGTTCGGTTATGGTGGGTATGGAAACATTGATAACCAAAACGACCCGCTACTTTCTGTTTTCGGAGAAACCATTAACCGCCCCACCGGTTTTTGATTTGGTTCGGTTTTTTCGGTTTGGTTTTGTCGGTTAATTCGATTATGGTTCGGTTAATTCGGTTTTTTGCACACCCCTAAAAACGGTAATGACATGATTCAAAACGTTTGTATATCTATATTTTAGGATGTTTAGCCTACAGTAACGTCACAAACTGATCTGACTTTGACTAAACAACATCGGTAGGGGAATTGGTACCAACGGAATAGTTACCAATTTTTGTTTTTATGGCCTTCGATCATTGTACAACGGTTGATACAAAGAGTGTCGATGTCCAAGTACCGTATAAACCGAACCGATACCGACTGAAATCCCGCCGCATCGCGCGGGGATTTCTGCTAGTTATACATATTAAAACAAATTGATGATGAACAGTGTTTTTGATTTTTTAAATAATTGTTTTATTTTTTTAAATAATATTTAATTTGCTCTTTATATAATTAAAACAAAGCCTTCAATTTTTTATTATATTTTATTTATCATATGTTTTGATTATTTTTCTAATAACTTGCATTTTATGTTTATTTTTTCGACATTGCGATATATATTTATTGAAAACGGATAATGTGCTACCATCGTACTAAACCGAACTGAAACCGATTGTTTTTCTTTTTCAACATTGCAGTATAAATTTTATTGAAAACGAATATTGTCCTGCCATCATACCAAAAAAGAACCGAAACCGACCTAATAATATATGTATCGGTACCAATATTTATTTATAATGTTTTTGATAAATTGTTATTTATTTGTATTATTTTTGTTTTCAATAAACTGACATCGTATCGCTATTATACCCTGTCGAACAACATCGCTACATGTACATGTACTCATTTGTATGGTTTATGTTTGGTAATGAATTTTGTGATGCTATCTTAGTTAACCAAACCGAAACCTACCGAACTACATTGGTATCAGTACCGCTACTTATTTTTATTACTTTTGCTTTTGCTTTTAAAAAACCGATGTACCCTACCGAATAACATTGGTACATGTACATGTATTCTTTTTTTATGGTTTTTGTTTTCTTTCATTACCAGCACCGTGACTAGGGATGAGCATTTGGTACAGGGTACCGGTACCAAATTTTTTCGGTACCGGTACCCACTTTTTGTGATTTTCGTTATCGTTACTTTCGGTATCGGTACCGGTTCGGTACGGTAACGGGAAAATACCGAATTTTACCTTCGAATACCGGTACCGTACCGGTCTGCGTACCGTATCGAATATTTCGTTACCGGTACCCAGTTTTGGTGAATTTCGGTATCAGTATTTTCGGTACGGTACCGGTACCACGCTCATCCCTAACCGTGACGATCTGAACTGATTGATACCGTTCGGACAACATCATGTCAGTAATGGTGTTTGTTTTTTCGTTTCTCTCCATGTAAAACATGTTTTGATTTCTATATCGGGTGCATGTATCATACCAGTACTATAACAAACCTACCCGATACCGATCAAATGCCCACGATCACGTACCGCCGCAACGCGCGGATAAACAATCTAGTTTTCACTAAGTTAAAGTTAAATGAGTTAATTGGTATAATTCAGCCACTTTCAAGAAAAAATCAGAATTTAGATGAAAATTTTTTATATGTTTATTAGGACATGTGTAGTCAAGTCATAAAGGGTTACGTGACAAGTGGTAATTGTCTAAGAAAGAGTGTGTAGGGGGGGGGGGGGGGGGGGGGGGGAGGGGGGTGTTTCTGAGAGGTTATATAACCTGAGTGTGTAGTGGGGTTATACCCATTCAATTAAAAATATATATTGATATATATGTATGTATATATGTGTGTGAGAGAAAAACAAATGGTAGAGGGTACGTCCCTTGTGAAAATTTTCGCAAAGGAGACGAAGGAGAAGAAGATCCAGCCTATAAAGCCCACGCCTCCGTAGCAGTATTCGCTGGCACTACAGGGCTTTATAGGGGAGGTGGCGCTATGCGGAGCCCCACTACGGATGGACTTAAAATCATGATGTTTATTTGTAGCAGAGACACGTGGCATCATACATAATTAAATTAAATATGTCCACGTAAAAGACAGAATATAGTTGCTATACATGATGTGGCTATAAATAAGTAGTGCACAACACCTAAATGATTCACCACCACTTCAAAGTTTAAACCACCGACTGATCGGTCAGATATGACCACTTCCGGCGAATGGTCCACCGGCCTTTGTGACTGCGGCAAAGATTGGTCTACTTGTAAGCCTACAACATATATATATATAGTATTCATAATAGGATGTTTTTTTTCATGTTTTTAGTTTTAAAAACGCCACATCATCGGCTTTTATTATTGTGGAGCTCGTTTTCTGCGGTCATTTTTGGGTTGTAGTTCTTAACAAAAACAAGAAAATATGCAGGGACGGACCTAGGTAGAGAATTGGTTGGCGGGCGTACCTCTTGGAAAAAAAAAATTAATGTATTTTATTGGGCAAAATCCTCACCGCACATCTTGAAAATTTGGTTAAACCCCTCAGTCGCACCCAAATAAAATAATTCCTAGGTCAACACTAAAAAAGTGATAATTGAGGTGAGATTAAATATATAGACTGAGAGGAATAGTGGTTAAAGGTAAAAAGATGGTTTTAGGTGTTTTTGAAGAAGGGTGTTTTTGTGACGTGGATGCTGCGTAAGCACGGTTTTTAGTGTTTTTAGCTAGGGGTGCAAATGAGCCGAGCTAATCGAGATCGGCTTGAAAAAAAGCACGAACTAGCCGAGCCTAAAAAACAAGCTCGTTTAATAAACGAGTCCGAGCCCGAGCTTTGCTTATCGAGCTCAAGCCGACTCGTGAGCCTAAACGAGCCTGCTGTTTATATATATTTTTTATTAATATATTAAATATATATTTAAATACTAAGGATTGATATTTATAAATATATGAAAAAATACTAAATTATATATACAATATTAATTATAATTAATATAAATTAATTAGAATATAATAACCGAGCCGAGCCCAAACCGAGCTTGAACTCAAGCCTGGTCAAGCTTGGACTCGCCTCATTGCTCCACTACTTTTAGCTCTCCTTATGGTTGGTCTTGTAGTTGCAACTCATGCAGTTTTTTGGAACCATGCACAGGTTGCTTGACATGGTGGTGTCCGTGCATTTCTTTTGGAAGAATTGCTGAGATTGTCGACAAAGGAACCACTTGTAAGTAATATACATATGACCAGTTTTCGCACGAATTCGAACAATATATCGATAAAAAAAATTAGATGATTTAGATTATTTTTCTTCGTAATAATTTAATCATTTATAATTTCCAAAGTACCTAAGAGAAAAATATATGAAAATAAAGTAGATATGCCAAAACAATTAACTATAATAAAGTATTTAGTCAATAAAAAGTAGACTATTGACAAAAAATCTAGCATGTAGGTGAAAAATAAAGTATAAAACTAATCATATTTGCATATTTCAAAATATTTTAATTTTAATGATAAACGAGCAGAAACATAACCTTAAAAAAATTAAAACTCTAAAAAATTGTCTGTATGGGCTGTAATGTAATTTTTTTTAAAAACTACTGTAATATTTTTTTTTTTAAAACTACTGCAATATTTAAACAAAAAAAACTACTGTAAAAAAATTGTATGTATGGGCTGTAACCTGTAATATAAATATTTAAAAAAACTAAACATGTTTATGATTTTTTTTAAAATAAAGAAATGTGATAATTAAATTCCAAATAACGTAACTTTATGGATACTCTTAAATGTCGTTATTTGATTTACTTTGAAGAATAATTAGCTTTTTTTAACTTGTAAAAACAGCTTGTTGTGCAAACGGGAGTGTTTATTTTCTACTTACCGTGTTCACGGGATTCGAATGCTTATTCTCATGCATGTATCGTACTAAATTAAGAAATCAATACTCGTTGCCCAAGCAACCCTGCAACGATTGTCTTGTCCATTTTTTTTGCAAGCCCTGTGCCCTTTGTCAAGAGTATCGTGAGCTTAAGTATCGTGGACTTAATCCGTCTTATGGTAATATATTTCTATCCATCTCTACATTACAACCTTAAAAAAGGTGTTAATTCACACATACCTCCTCTCTATCTCTCTCTCTCTATATATATACATACATACATACATACATATATATATATATAAAGTATATCGTACAATATGCCTTAAACATACATTACGTACGCGATGGCAAAATCGTACGTTATGTTACAAAAAAATGAAAATCGCATGTGTTAAAGAATTATGAAATCTCATGGGCATAAGGAAAAAAACAGGAATCACATGTTAAACAATTGCCTAAAGTTGCATGTACAAGTTCTGTTTGAAATCGCATGTGATAAACAAAAGGGAAATCGCATGTTATAAACTCAATTCGCATGTTGATAATGCATCGCGAACGTAATGTACGTTAACTGGCCTATATATATATAGAGAGAGAGAGAGAGAGAGAGTGAAAAGGATGTAAAAATAATATATGTATATTTTTTGAGGGGGGTGGGAATAAGATGAGACTTAAAAAGTCAACCAATATAACATGTGCTATTAAAAGACAGTTTGTGTTTTTATGGTCGGTTTCGCGTGATATTTAGGATGGCAAGAGAATATGTCGAAGCAAGGTCAAGGAGTCGTGATGCCACCGGTTGGTCCCGGGGAAATGAAACGTTAGTTTCTCTAACGACCGAAGAAGCTCCCTCTCACGAGGGGTCCGAAGTTTTATAATATATAATAAACGAATGTGGTATGCTGTATTGTGATCTCTTAGTTGAAAAGTTTTAATTCTCTCTTTATTTCTGTTGCTACTTGTAACTTGTTGTATCAATTAATAAGAAGTATATATGGATTACATTTATCATTAGTATAACAACCCTCCTAAATATATTCTAGAACCCTTAAATATATCCTATACGTCCTAAAATACACACCGTATACGTAAAACGGACCCGAAATACCTTTATTTTGATAAAAATCAAATGAAAACAATATTTTAAGTCGCTCGCGGGGCGCGAAAATGTTTAGGTAAGCCATCGCGGGCCGCGGGCCGCTGACACCAAGCGTAACCCTAGGCTGCCACGTGTCCTAGTCGTGTCGAGCCTACACCTTTGATTCAGCAAACCTAAAACCTACCCTATTGCCCTCGCGGGCCACGAAGGAGACAGCAACAGCTGTCCCGGGCCGCGAGGCCCTCTGTTTCCAGCCCTATAAATGGAGCAATCGACTTTCAGTTGAAATCGTTCATTTCTCGCAAATCTCTCTCAAATCTCTAGTAGTAGAAATAATTCTCGGGCATAATACCCACTAAAAAGCGAAACTCTGCCTCGTTGTAAGTATTATAAACCCCGGTTACGTATTAGTTACTCTGCCCGATTGATCTAGTGCTCCGTAACGCATGTCAAGGCCCTGCCTGACTCAGTCGTTGGAGTTCTATCTCGGGAGGAGGGTATAGCTAATGTAAAATTGGGTTATTTTACTAACATGTGTGCATTGTTTAATTTAATAGATTATAACCAGGAAGTCACCAGGAGTTATCTAAAATAGCAATGTGAGTACATTCATTTTTATAATTCTTTTTATACAAAATCTCAACTGTTTTAAATTATATTTAACAGTGATTGCGTATTTTTAATTCTACAATTACTGTCGGTATGTTGGGGTTTCGTATACATTACTTGTTACTAATACTGAGAATAGTATCATGACCACAAGTCAGGATTGACAGTACCGTGGGTGGTAATTTGGTAGATGTAAACAAATGTAATTGCGGATGCCCTCAATACTGTAAAGATATAATTTGTTTTGATTAAAATGGGATGCACTCACCATTATTTCCCACTGACAAAACTTTTTAAAACGCGTTTCAGGTAACAAAATGTGAAAGCCAAATAGAAGCCAGCTGGAGAGCACTAAAGGCTTGGAAAAGTGGCTATAAAAGTTACCTAAACAAGAAAGAAATTTTATTTCAATAAATTAGGGTTTATCCCTATAAACATATGATAAATGGAAACTTGGGTTTTACCCATGTGTTTATTATTTATAAAATGAGGTGTTTTACTCTGATAAACTATTTCCTAACTACGGTCCCGATACCACCAGCTCTGAGTAGCTCGCGGCCGCCCGCTTTCGGGGCAAGGGTCGGGGGTTGCGACAATTAGTATTGTTAACTTCTAATGAACATAAATTTATCCTTAGACCATGTGTAGTGGTAGAAGGTTATAAAGCCCCCACCATGGGGCATTATACGACACGTGGCGTCCTAGTCAGCAAGGGGGCATTATAGCAAAAGTGGTGTAGTGGTATAATGCCCCATAATGCCCCATTCAATCATTTCACAATCATTTCACAATTATTTTTTTTAATTTAAAACATAAAAAAACTTCATTAATTTAAAAATAAAATTACATTACTTGAAATAAAAATAAAAAAAAAATTGGAAAAAAAAACAGAAAATAAAAAAAAAACAGAAAAACAGAAAAATAAAAAAACAGAAAATAAAAAAAAACAGAAAAAATAAAGTTAAAAAAAATAACATGATCTAGAGTCCATATTTTTGTCGAATTTTTTGTTGACGCATTTGCGCAAGGATCAACGCGTCGCCTTGGAGGTGGTCGATCGATTTGGACAAAAACTCAATGTCCTTTTCCATTTGCCTCGCCTCTTGCATCTCGTTAAACTTTTTGGTTTCGGCCACTCGTTCTTGCATAATCTCCCAACGTTTGTAGCCGAGGTCGCGAATGTCTTGGAGACGACGGTTCATCTCCTCGAAATCATCCTTTAACTCGAGATCGGAAGACGACTCGACCGTTTTTTTCCCGGTTCCCTTTCTTCTACCGGGGGGTCGGACCAACTCTTCTTGAATTCCCTCGTCAACGTCCACCGCCTCATTTAAATCAACATTGCGGGCATCCGATGTCGGAGTTGACGGGTCAACGGAGGATGATGTTTTTGACCTTTTAGCCCGACGTCTACTACTAGACGTCATTGGATTAACTACCGCCCACTTTGGACTTTTTCGTAGTAGCTCCCAACACTTATAGTACGTGAAAGGGCATTTTGTCCTCTCGAACTCCTCCAAAGTCTTCGTTAAAACCCAAACGTCACCTTCACCGCTCGGGCGATTATCGTAGTTACGTTGGAAGACTTCTTGGAACGAATGACACTTGTTGTTGATGTCGGACCATTTGCTAGAAATGGAGTCTTTGTCCCGATGTTCGCCTTGACCCCACGTGCTAAAGAAGAGTGCACGAACCCTATCCCAAAAAACCGGGCCCGTTTGAAAGTTTGCTACAAAAAAAAAAAAATAAGTTGTTTGTTAAAAAATAAAGTAACAAAATAAGTAAAATAATATTTATATAAAATAGTTACCGGTCTCTTCGTCCTCCGAAATGTCGACAAACGCCCGAGTCAACGTGTATTCCTCTTCCTTTGTCCATTTGATGATATTTTTTGTACGCCGCGGTGCGTCATTATCCTTCTTCTTATGCTACCTTTTGTCGCGTTTCGATGTTTCTTGCACCGGTTCGGGTTGCGTCTCTGGTACGATTTCCACATCGGGTTCGGCTTCGGGTTGTAACGGTTGAGACCCGCCGGCTTGACCATAGCCGAAAGTGGGAGGAACAAACGGAGGGGCGCCACTCAAGTAAGCCGCGTAAGTTAAAAAGCTCGGGTCCATGTCTTGGAAATTGTACGGGGTTTGCGGTTGGGTTGTGTTCGGGTTTGCGGGTCTAGCGGGGACACCAAAAGGAGGGCGGTATGGATGCATGATTGTATAAAAATTAGAAGAAAGTGGGTTTTTTTTTATAAAAGTTAGAAGAAAGTGGGAGAGATGGTGAGTTTTTGTATAAAAAATGGTGTGAATGTGGGGTATATATTTATAGTTGGAATATTTTAAATTAAAAAAAAAAAAAATAAAGAAAGTTACCGTTTGAGAACGGTCAAAAATAGTGGGCCCCATGTCAATTTAAGCGTTATTTTAAAAACGCCGGGACGATTTTTTTTCGAAAATAACGCCCCAAAACGCCCCCTGTAATGGGGGGATGGGCGTTATAGGGCGTTTTCGGGCAAAATTTTTTACAAAAAACGCCCCACTACGGACGGTCTTAAGGTTGCAAGTAAATAGTTATCTACGTATAAAATGTCTATCAAATCATTTTGTGTAATTAAGATTTACTTAATTAAGAACAGAGAATCCAAAACAAAAGTATATTCAGTCAATTTCAGCTACATTTTAATAACAAAAACATACACACAAGTTCTTTGTTTTTCTTAATATATTGATTAACATTTAAGTACCCTTTGAAATACCCTAACCTCAAAGTGATTACATGATTATCATCTAAGAAATTACCATTTATTCTACAATGTAGACTCCAAGTTTGGTCATCTTGGATATGATATTTTGTGTGATGGTGTAATTCATTTCATTGATCGACCACCCATAAGCCTTTTCGTCATGGGCGTAGGATAGTAGGGGCGCCCCCCCCCCCCCCCGAACTTTTCGCTAAATAATAGAGAGTATTTAGTTTTCGTATAGAAAGTTTTGGGTATATACGTTTTTAACCCCCTGATTTTATAGAAATATTTTGGTATATACGTTTTCAACCCTCCGGTCGGAAATCTCAAGCTTCGCCACTGCTTTTCGTCTAATAACCATGGCTCGTGCGACCAACATATATACAACAATGGTAGGTAAGGTTAAATGTGGTCAAATTCCTATCTAAGCCTATAAGGAAGTTTGCCCATTTGTTGCGAAAGAGGAAGGTCAAACGTGAAGGGCAAAGAGGATTTTGGAAAAAAGAAAACAAAACCCTTAAATGGACGTTGATCCTTGATGAAACGATGGTAAATGGTCATCCAACAAGCATTTTATAAAAAAACGTATAAAAATACGGAAATTTTCAGTAAAATCACACTACGAAATGAAAAATCAGGAGGCCCGAGGCACCCCCTGACGCTATAAAGCTTTGACACTGGTTCATAAGGTTATGCGGTATGGTAGAGGTTCATCCCTTGGAGGATGATCCGCCACGTAGGTGCCACATTATAGTCCTTGGAGGATGCCCCTTCAAGGTAGAAACACTGGAAATTGAGGATGAGTCTACCCCACCATTTTAAATTTTTTTTAATTTATCTACTTTTTAACATTTATTAAATAAGATGTAAAAATAAAATCATAAATATTAAAAACCAAACATCACATAATATTATAAACCAAATATTACATAAAACTAAAATTAATATAAACTAAAATTACATAATATTATAAACCAAATATTAAAAAAAAAACCAACATACTCTTAAAAAAAATTTAAAAACTACTAGTCTTCATCCGGCATGTGGTCCTTAGGTTCGTTTTGTGCGTTGTTCCAAATGTACTCCACCAAGTCCGCTTGTAGGTTTTGATATGTGTACTCGTTACGTAAAGAGAATCCGTTTAAATCTTGTTGTCCCAAATTAAAATACATTCTCGGTTTCGGTTTAAGGCGGCTCTCCTAGTTTGCCATTGTGACGACGTTTCAGCCTCTTCGTCCTCCTCCATGAACATCTGAGCTGCGTACATAATGACGTTTGCAAAAAATGTTTCGCTCTCACCCGAAGATGACGAATACCACGTTGAAGAAGAAGATGAAGACATGCCTATTTTTTTTTATAAAAGTATAATGATGGTTTATAAAAGTTGAGAGAGAGATGAGGTTGAAGTGGATAAAAATTGAAATGTTTGGGTTGGATTTATAAAAAAATAGCTGTTGGTTTTATTTTTGGAATTTAAATTATTATTATTATTATTTTTTTTTTGCAACAGTCCACACATTCCAACGCTTATATTTTTTGTCTTCTAGTGGACGTCTCAATCGTCCAAAGGGAGACGGATAGGACGACGAGGGGGGAATGGTATTGGGGGCGGCAACGGGGCAGGCCGAGCCTAAGCCGACCCCCACACCGCCTAGCCTAACACACCGTCCCACCAAACGTCACGTGTTTCTCACAAATACGAAGAAACCTTCATTGCATTTATGGACTTTTATTCTAGATTTGACCTCACTTGTTGTTCCACTAAACTTACGATCGATAATGACAAATGAGTTTCTGGTCTTAAACAAAATGAATTATTTTGTTGATAATGAAATTTCCTTTTCACTTTCTAAACATCGATGATGGCAAATGAGTTTGTGGTCTTAAACAAAAGAGAATGAATTATTTTGTTGATAATGAAATTTCCTTTTTACTTTTTTTTATTATAATCACTAGATGTAGAGATGGTATGTTGTAAACTTTCATTAAAACAGAGACGATTACAAACAATTGGCAGGTAGACGGGCGACAAGTTGCGCCACTACCCACTTCTGCACAAAACGTCGTTTCTTCAAAATCATCCTAAGATTCCATTTTGCATCTCATACTTCGCGATTCCTATGATTCTCTCTATCCGCTACAGTAACATTATAAAAACACAATCTCAATTTTTAACGACTAAAATAGTTTCATTAGATTATAAAAACACAATATCATTTTTTTAACGACTAAAATAGTTTCATTGGAAAGATAGAATTAGCGTGAAACTAGAAACTATACAAAGGAGAAGAAACCAAACTCAAATTGTAAAATTAGACCTTTTAAATAAACTAATTTTGATCTATACTTAACCCATATGAAACTTGTACCTCTTAACGAATACTCTTCTATTGTTTAATGTGACATCATTGACGACTCTCCAAATACACCAACAAGAAGTAAGAATCACTACGTGAACAACATGTATTCTTACCGAATCCATATTTAGTCTTCTGTGCAGATTGAGAAGAGAAGAGATGAAATATAACTAAGTTATAATTTTTTTAATAATAAATGATAGAATGCTACTAATGTATAGAACTATAGAATAACACTTAGCACGCTACCATAAAAGGGTCCATTTCTTACTAAAATTTCCAAGTAAAAGAAATGGGTTGGAAATTGGAATCCATTTCTGACGGAATTCCAACACCACTAACAACCCTAATTTAGCAACTAAATACCGACAATCAAAATTTTTGTCAGAAAATGGTTGGAAATTTCCCACACATTTTCCATGAATTGTTTAATTTTACGTTATTTCACTTTTCTTGAAAATTTGTCGTTAACTATTTTGGTCGGAAATTAGTCCGAATTTTTTGTTCGTATAAGTTCCCATGACCCCTTTTCCATTGAAATTAGGTGTATGAAACCACCCAATTTTCTCGTAGTGTTAGAATCGTCTAAAGTTATCAATATAGCATTTGTGTTAAATAAATAGAGTTAACTCTATGATTCATTTATGTAGGGATGGCGGGCGGGTTTGGGTAATTCCAACCCCAAACCTGATTAAAGACTTGTCCCTACCCGCTCCAAAATCGTCAAGTATCTATTATGTTACGATAATATTCACATGTTTTGAGTTCAAGTCCCACAGACAAACAAGGGTTAAAAATTAGTCTCACACACAAAATGTACACTAATAAAAAGTCTCTGTTCAAATTTTTATTTATTGAAGCCCACTTCCGTTTCCAAGTTGCAGCCCAGCTAACGTAATTCAATTAGTAGCAGCCCATTTTAAGTCCAAATTTCCAACTGCCACTGTTAGTGTTTTGTAGCTCACGTGCAAATTACCTGTTGAGACTTCATGAAAATTAATTTATTTAGCGGGAAGTCGGTCGGTATCAGTTCTGTTCATTGCAGTACTGACACTCATTATTAGAATCGAAAAAGAAAACCTTACATCGATCGAAAACAATAAAAACAAATATCGATACCGATAGTGATGTTGTTCAAATGATATTGGTTTAGTTCGTTTGTGTTCTATGTTTTATTGAAAAAGAATACTTTGCTGCTATCGTACCAAACTGAACTGTGAAGAACATTTGCATCGATATGGTATCTATTTTTAGTGTTTTTGCATTCGATAACCTGACACCGTATTGCCACCACATTGTACCAAACTGAGCCAAACAACATTGCTACTGGTATGTATTCATTGTTATGGATTATTGTTTGATAACGGATACCGTGCCACTACTGTAGTGAACAGAACTAACAACAACGGTTTCGGTGCTGGTATTTATTTTAGTGTCTTCTCTTTTGATAGATAAATTGACATTGTATCGCTACCGTATCGTACCGAACATCAGTACCTAGATTCATTTTTATTGTTTCTGGTTTCAAAAAAAATTCATTTATACAACTCTGTCTGCCATGATAAATGAATATCGGTACCAGTACTGTGACAATTTGAACCAATCGATGCTACTATTCGAAACACATCGGTGCCAGTACAATGTTCATTTTTATCATCTTCGGTCGATGTAAAACACATGTTAATTTCTATACCGAATGCCATCAAATTGTACAATCAATAAAATACTATTAAAAATCAAATATTTAAAATTCTAGGTTACTATTTATCAACTCTTTGTTTTCATATGCATATACTAGTGGGATTCTTGCGCTCTTCGTTGCGAGCCTTTGCCCATTATCGGTCTAGTTCATTACAGTACAAGTACAATATCGGCACTCGACATAGCAATCGTTGCCAATCAACACGTTTTTTACATCGATTGAAAACTCATAAAAACGAATACTTGTATCGGTGTTGTTTGATCAGTATCGGTCCGTTAAGATACCGGTATCGTACAAACACTAGATATAGCTTACGATACCAAAAAATACTTCTAATGTGTATATTACTTTGTGTTCAATGAATTTTATACCACCACGTCGAGAATTATATAAAAACGAATATGGTACGGTTACCGAGTTTGTTTGGTCAGTATATGTTCGGTTTGTGATGATAAAAAAATAAACTATATAGGACTCGTTAGAATACCAATATTGTTTGGTTGGTATATGTTCGGTTTGAGATGTTAAATAAAATCAACTATATATGACCTGTTCGAATATCGATGTTATTTGGTCCGTATATGTTTGGTTTGTGACGATAAAAAAATCAACTATATATGACACGGTCAAGTAGAAAAATAAACTATACCGATATTATACGGTACCGGTACCGATGTTGTTCAAACGGTATCAGTAATATTAAAAGAAGAAAATCATAAAAAGTTAAAATTAAATAAATATGTCTAATGTTATAAGTAAATATAAAAATAATAATAATCTATTGTAATATTGAAATGATAAAAATATGAAAATGTTATAAACCAGACATTTTAGGCCCAACCCATTACTTATGGGCTTTAGGGTTTATGGTTATGTTTATCTCTATATATTGTAATGTTGAATATTGTGAAGGTGTGAATGAAGTTTATCTCTATTTCTCTTTAGTTTTTATCACGTTATCAGCACGAATCGCTCTATTCATCAGGGAATTTACCAGCTTGGATTCAGATAATTGCCGTTCATCAAATCCGGGTACACTATCAATTTTTCTGCAATTTTCTTTTGAACTTTAGAACAAACTAGGACTGCCCTGTTTCTGTGTATTAGGACCGAACCGAAAAACAGTTCTTCCAAATAATAATCACAGGATCGAATACAATTAAATTAGATTTTTTTTGTCAAACACACGACGGTTCCTGCCGTCACACATAGCAATCTTACCCGAAAACCTTCCCCTGGTGCGGTTCCTCCGATCTCCGGCTGCTTAACCGTCGCCGGAGATGACAGTTCTTTGACGGCGGTGTCACACCCTGTCTTTTGCGGAAGCGTATGATGTGTGACTAGCTTGTTATCATTGCATTCAATCGTAATAAACAACTACATGATCAAAACGATGTTCATCCATTCATGAAAATTTGAGTATTACACTTGTTATTTAAGTTTTCAAAACACGACCTTTGACAAGGTTACAATTCAACAAAAGTGGATGACATCTAAACTTGTAGTCTACTTCTAGTTACGACACTTGCGCCCAAGATCCATCATGTCACCTGAAATACATGTAATTTTGGAAAACATCAACATAAAGTTGAGCGAGTTCATGCGTTTTTGTGTTTCATGTTTTTATACTTTGTATGAAAACATAGTATGTGTCATGTATAATTCAAGTCTTTCTTGAGTACCCCACGTACTCAAGTATAATTCCCGTTTTCTTGAGTACCCCACGTACTCAAGTATCATTCAAGTTTTCTTGTGTACCCCACGTTTTAAATGATTGTTTATACAAGGACATTAAGGCACGTGAGGACATAGGGAGCTTTAGTATATTCTCCTTCAAGGCATGTGAGGACATATGGAGCATTAGTATATTCTCCTTCAAGGCATGTGAGGACATATGGAGCATTAGTATATTCTCCTTCAAGGCATGTGAGGACATATGGAGCATTAGTATTTTCTCCTTTAACTGTGTCGATTACCCTCGACTGTGTCGATTAACCTCGACTGCGCCAATTTCCCTTGACTGTGTCGATTACCCTCGACTGTGTCGATTTCTCTCGACTTGGACACCGAAGCACTCAAGTGGTCACACAAGGACCATGAGTGGGGCTCGGCCGTACCCGTTAGATCTAACCCTCGTCCCTAATTAAGTATTAATGGCATCTCAATATCTAGTTTAAGCTCACATGATCTAGTATTTTCTAGGCTTTTCTTAAAGCTCATCATATTGCACTCACCACGAGTGCTTCTCGTATTCTCAATTCATATTGCACTCGGTTCTCATTCTCACCAAGAGTGCTTCTTGTATTTTTATCCTTTGTAAAAATTATAATATTTGTAACATGTATTTCACCCCCGAGAGTTATAAAACCAAAAACAGTTAGAGAAAAGGGGGAGCATGAACTCACTACTTTGCGTTCCTGCGTCGTAAACTTCACCGGATTTGCTTATCTAGCGTCGTGACCTATACGTGTTTTCTTAACGTTAGTCACTAGACTTGTATCGCACAAGTACAGTCACTATCTCTTGTGTACGTATTCTTGTGTTAAAAATAACTTATATTTTTAACTAAGTGTCTTACTTATATTATTTTCTCGAAATAATAAGTTTCTTGTATTATGCACTTTGTACCCGAATTATGTATTTTGTCTGAATATGTTGTATGTGTATTTGCAAGTCCTAATATACTAGCACGTATTATACATACCACACACGTCTAGCACAAAGTTTAGTAATCAACAAATATATATACTTTTCCTCAGATAACATACTCGACATTTAGACACGCAAATTACAACTTATGTCGTTTCAACTTAAATATCCAAAACGTGACTGTTTTCGAGCATTTTAATAAAATAGTTATCTTATTCCAAAAATTCCCAAATTTTTACAGAACGTCTTAAACGATCCAAAAATTATTGTGTAAAAATATCGGGGTCCAGTTCATTACCAATATTTTATAAGAATTTATTTTCCGGACTGCAATCAGATTTGTCTCTTTCTGATTGCAGTTTACGAAATAATTCATTAAAAATTCACCGTGAGTCCGATTTACGAAATTCCAGTGGGAGAATCACAAATACAACAGTGACCAACTACAGTATAAATTTCATGATCAGACTCCACACAGAATACAAGTTATGATAGAAAACAGGACGCACATTTTCAGCAGCAAAAATGCAGCTCTAGCTGCTGTTACGAAAAGTCACTTTAAAAATAGTAAACGGAGTCCAAAAATTATGATTCTGGTGCCATTAGAACCGTATTTCATAATAACACATTATAGAGTTAAGAAAATACATTTTTCGTTTCAGTTAGGTCCTGTTACAGCCAGTTTAAGTCGGCTGGAAAAGCGAATCAGCAAGCTGTTTTCAGTCCTTTAACCTTATAAGTGTGTTCAATTGATTTCGTTAACATGTTTAGTCGTCATAACAACATCAAACATCAACATTAATCAGAAAATCATCAAGTAATCAACATCATGTTCACTACAACATTCTAGTATCACATTTCATCATGTAAATGTTCATGTAAAGCTTTTATGTTCAAGTTTCAAGTAAAGTTTCATATTCATCATTTTAGTGTTCTTGTTCTTGTGATTTAAACATAAACATCATACTACAACTATTGAGCACAAAAACAAGATGAACAAGGTACAAGAAACTTACTACTAGCACAAGGCTAGGGTAGAGATTCTTAGTGAGAAAATGTGATGAAAAAGACTAGAACAAGGCTCCTTTGGAATCCCTTCAAGATGCAACCTCCATAGATGAACTTCAAGCTTTGAATGGCACTTGTAATGAAGAAGATGAAGGTGTAAAGTGGTGAAGGTGGGTTCGGTTTAGGGGAACCGAAAATGAGAGAGAGAGAAATGAATGGAGTGTGAATCTTTGTGAAATGATGAAGTATCTAAGGCTTCATGTGTATAAGATTTGTTCATATGATTTGGTCATTCTCACAAGCAAGCAATCCATAACATAATCTAAGCAAGATATATGAAGTGTGTTGTGGGTGATTTGGTGGGACCACCAAAATCGTCCAACATGTTAGGGGGGGGGGGGGGTTAATTGTAACTTGCAAGATCTATATATCTCCAAGAAATCAAGGAAAGATCTTGTGAATCCAAAGAAATCTTATGAAAGATCTAGTAAGATTTAAGGGATTATTGGCAAGATCTAGTAAATATTTGGTGGGCCAACATGACCGATTTCTAGCACATGTGGGGGGGGGGGGGGGGTAATGTGTAAATTTGGAACCATGTAGTTACTTGTAATTATATACCAAGTATTTAGTTAGTGTAGCTAGTTACTAGATATTTTAGTGGGTGTTAGGGTGTTTGGGGATCACGACTAGCCAAGAAATAAATAATTAATGTGTTTGGAAAAGTTTTAGTGTCCCGGGCAATGTCCGATTATTCGGTCGGATACTGTTCCGTTAAATTGTTTAATTGCTCTGTAAGGTGTCCTTTTGTAACCCTTTTAATTCCCAACACTTAGGGAAATATTCTGGACACTAAAACTTAAATTCTGCATGACGTTTATATGTTTAAAAGCTGGTCATAGCTGAATTTAATAAGATTCTGTACTTAAAGTGCGTTTCGGGTGCTTTTTAGTGCGTATTTTAGCTTTCGGAGCGTCTATATGTTAACCCTTGTATGTACTCTTGGGTTTTAATGCATTCTTGACGTTGGACCTACATCTAGGCTCCAATTCTAATGTCTGACTGCTTTCTGCAGTCCTGTTGACACGATGTGTCTTACCGGTGAGTTTACTAATATTTTTGACGCAACGCTATCATAAAGTAATTCTTGTAGCATATATCATGCATGAATTCACTTGCATGGAATTTAGAAATTATTTGTCTGGTAAACCAGATCATGCACAGTCATTGAAGCACAAATTACTGTTCGTTGAGTGTACGGAATGTACGGAAAAGTGACGGTTGTCACAGTCTCCCCCCGTTAAAAGAATTTCGTCCCGAAATTCAAGCGATGCCATCGGTCGCAGGGGAGTTGTGAAACCAATATGGTCACTTAGATTCATGATTTGTCTTTATGTTCCCATGAAATCTCTGGGTCATGTCATGAATTCTATCATACTCAAGTAAGTCGATCATGACTTTTCTGTGTCTTGTGGACTCTTGGTCCAAACCTCAACAGGTTTCTATAGTATTGCGGACTCTTGGTCCAAAACCTCAACAGGTTTCTATAGTAATTCTTGTCGTTTGTCATTGACGTGAATCTTATTTGTGGGAACAACGACTGCTCCTTGAGTCAGACTCCTCTAATGACTAGACGCATGAATGTGCCACGATCACTACTAATCTTTTTCTGGGAGTTTCATCTTGTGAACAATGGTTCAGATCCCTACACGGGGATTCAACCTTTTCGTTTTCCGAATCACACTACGCCTTCTCTAGGCGAGGCTCTCATTTTAGTCATACTTTTGTCTCAATTTCTTACGATTTCTGCCGCTCATCGGCGTAATCTTTCTGTATTCTGCGGGCTGTCCTGATATGATCACATATCTGAACGATCTTGCCTCTAGTTTTCCTGGGCCATCTCGGGCCAGTTGATTGTTTATTTCTGGTCTCCGTTCAACATGACGGGAATTGACTCATTATGTTCCGTCTAAAGCTTTACACGAAGCGGTTTAAACGGCGGTGTGATAGATACCGTTGTAGGAAAACTCCACTAAGGGCAAGTGAGTGTTCCGACTTTTCATCAAAGTTTATCACACAAGCACGTATTGTGTTCTGCATTGTTCAGCAGCTCAGTTCATAATCAAGTTCTTACGATCATCGGTGTGCTGCAACCCTTGTGATCAATAAAGATCGTGCAACGTTTTCTTTCAGGTAGTGACGTCCAGTTTGCGGTGCGCAATTATTGTATATATCTCAAGATCTCTTCTCATGACTCCTTAATCAATGTGCCGCGTATGCAATGTTGTGGTCTCGTTGCATCGGCGTACAATCGAGACTTTGTCGAGAGGCGTCACATAATTGCAATTCTAGCTCCTTAGCTCTTGGTTGCAGGGTTGGCATGAATCTCGTTCTTATGCACCATGTATCTAAAAGTTCTCATTTCGCGAATTCAAAATCCGCTTTTCGTCATCTTAGCACATAATTGTTCTTTCTCTAGGGGTTGCAAGTTTAATTGCAGTTGTTGCTTATGACCTTCCTTGGTGGTTGGCCATATAAGAATGCAGTCAATAAGTATGATCGTAATTTATCCAAGCATGGCTTACACGTTCGATTCATGAGGTCCATGAATATTGTCGATGCATGTGTTAAGCCAAATGGTACGACAAGGAACTTGTAATGCTCGAAGCAAGTCCTAAAGGTCGTTTTAGGGATATTTCCTCTTGTATTCACAGTGGAGGACATCTTGTCCTCAAGTTGATCTTTGAGTGGTAACTGGAACCTTACGATTGGCTCATTTGTGTCATCAGTCCTTGGCAAGGGATTCTGATTCTCAATTTTTTTTTGAAGAAGTGGAGACTACCAACTTTCTCCTTGTCTCCTTAACTAAGGATGTCATGTCTTTAATTTCCCTCTGTCAAGCTGCTCTGGCAGTTATATCAGAGGTTCATGCTTTGCTAGTGAAGCTAGTTGGTATGGCGTCATTCATCACTGGTGCTGCTCCTGGCACGCGATTTATCCTGAAGTCCTCTCGTCGCTACGGGGAGGCGTTCCTGGTAAGTCTTCCGAAAAGGCTACTGGGACTTCTTCCGTCTGGGGATGTTCTCAGGCTCTGCAGTCTATTCGGAGGCGTTTCTATGCCTCTTCGACCAATGAGGGATGTCGTAGATCTGCCGCCTTGTGGGGTCTAGCATCCTTGCACCTATTTGCAGGAAAGTTGGGTTTCGTTATCCGCAAGTGGAATGCGTCTGATTTTCTCATATCGAACGACTTCAGCTGTATACTTGGATTTCTGATCCATGCTGACTATCATATTATGACTTCGCGAGTCAATGGTAATAGAAGGTTCCGACCTTCTGAGTCCCTAAATACAATCCTTAATCGCTTCGTCTGATTAAACTAGCCTTCTATACGCCCATATCTAAGGAGTACGGGACGTCTATTTTACTAGGCCAAGCGGTTTCTTAAGTTCTAAGCATGTAAGGTTAAAGTTGATGCCAGTATTAATTAAAAGTAGATGCATTAGGTTGGTTAATAGGGAACGTACCCGTAACAGTATCTGGATCCTGGCGTGCTTCACGAATTTCAATCGTGAAAACCCTTCCTTGCTTGTTTCTTCCTAGGGCAATCTTTCCTAAAGTGCCCTGCTTCACCACATCTGTAGCAACCTGGTATTCTCTTGCTTCTTCCATTTGGGTCCTTTGCCCAACAAGCATCCTTACTGTGCCCTTCTTTTCCACACTTTCCGCACTTAGGCCTCGGACATCGACCTTCATGGTGAAAGTTGCATTTCCCACACCTTGGCTTAGTCCCCGGGTAAACTTTACCTCCGGCCTTATTAGTGTCTCCAACGGTTTTCCTGCCATGTGGCGGATTCACTTTCTTTCTTTTGTTTGCTTTAGAGCTTCCATAGCCGACTTGTGTGCCCACCTTTAGGTTCGAAGACTTCCTCTTCTTATTGCCTGATGACTCCACATGAGTCTCTTTCTTGTCATCCTCAGATTCCGAAAATTTTCCCGCACGTAGAGCTTCTTCAGTAAGAGTGACACTCATATCGATAGCCTCTGCAATGGTTGAGGGCTTTGAGATAGTAACCATGCTCCTGATCTGAGGTGCAAGTCCCCAAATGAATCGTTCAACCCTTTTGAATTCTGGTTTGACTAAGTAGGGGACGACCCTAGACAAGTCGTGAAATCGTTGGACGTATTCAGAAATTTTCGGTCCGTCCATTTTTAAGTTCCAGAACTCCACCTCGAGCTTCTGGATTTCAGCCCTAGAACAGTATTTCTTTTCCATCATTTCCTTGAGCTCGTCCCAGCTTAGTGCATGAGCAGCATCCGCACCAAGGGTTTGAACCTGAAGGTTCCACCAGGAGAGTGCGCCATCTACGAATAACCCTGAGATATAGGTAACACTCTGTTGGGGCGAACAGTTACTCATTCTTAGAATGGAGTCAGTCTTTTCTGCCCAACGAACAAATGCAACGGCACCTCCTGTGCCATCAAAATTTAATGGCTTGTAGTCTAGGAACTGTTTATAGGTGCAGCCAGTAGGAGGGTTATTTCCAGTAGTGCCATCGCTGTGCTTAGAGCGGAGGGCTTCATGTCGAGCAATCGCCTGTGAGATGCATTCTTGCAGCTCGGCTTCTGTTCTTGGCAGCGTACTGGTGTTTGTGTCTCGCCTGGGCGGCATTCTCTTCTGCCAAAATGGTATGGAGTAGGTTAGACAACTTTTCAATTGTCTATGAGATACATAGCAACCATAAGCCATCATGTAATCACCCAATTTCACATGTATATACAATCAATGTATGAGCGAGGAAACAGTTACTGAGCCCTCACATAGGCTTGCCAACTTGGCTTATTGTTTGTAATAAAATGAGCTCGAGGCTACATCGTCTCGGTCATTCAAGTTTTAGTTATTTCCTGCTACATTGGTTTTTCTTGGGTCTTTGGCTTTACTGGTGCGTATATTTTCCCTTAGATGGGGTTGTCTGTGTCGAGGTGGTAGAGAGTGTATCGTCACTGATTCTTCCTAAATTTCATCCCACTTCTCTTGCTTAAATATCGTTTTCTCAAACGTCTCGTATGCAGGTAGAAGTGTCAGTCACGAAGTAGGCTAAGACGAGCTTCCTACTTTCTAACGTGCTAAAGCACTGATCTATGTGTTGTTCTACCAGATGAAGGTGAGGACACCTATAGATTTATTTTGTATGGTTTTCATTAGCTTGACCCGCAGAGTCCACCAGGATTTCTGTGCACTACAAGTCGTTATTACGTGGGCCCCCGTAATAATAAATTGTCTTGCACAGTTACCCCAAATTTTCTCTCGTCCAAGCAGATGATCAATCAAGGAGGGGACACTATTGTCCTTATACCTCTTGTCATGGAAGGGACCTTTGCGATGGTCCACGCGCTAACATTTGTTATCGTTACGCGCGTATAGGCACGATGATTAGATGGAATAGGAATAGAGAGAATTCCTAGTAGTTGGAGGGGCACCTTCGAGATGAATACTTCATCTTCCTTTTCTGGTCAAGTATGTCGTCAATCTTGCTTCATATAAGCCGCAGGGATCTCGTCCCGTTGATTGAGAATTCGATCAAGGTTGCCGCCTCTACCTCGTCATCATCACCGTAGTTAGGCATCTTCACGATCGAGGGGGAAGAACAGCCATCTCCTACGGAAGCAAGCTCAGCATCTTGTTTGGTAATCACTCCCAGCCATGAGCTTTGCAAAGGACGCGAGGTCGGTAGTTTTATCGTGCGAGTTACGGATAGTAATAGGAGTCATAGTCGAAAGTAACTTATTCACGTCAATAATCATTCCGTACACTTATTTGTATGTATGTATATCAATAACATATATGCTACTTAGCATAATCAAGCAATTTAATGCATTATATCACGTATAACTCTCGTTTTTGGGGGGGTCACTTTGTTTTTGGCTAGTCTAACTCGTGTAGACTATGCTTTGGTTGGCACCTTATTTTAAAGGTATTCCTCACTAATGTCCTTGCCTTGTCACTTTTTGAAAAGTGTCTGACTTGTGGATCTTGGCGCTTTCGTGAATGCAATGAAAACCTTTTTGTAAAATGTTTTCGTGAGAGAACTCTAGTGATTGTAGTCTAGACTCGAGAAAGAATCCTAGTTCACTACAATCGAAGCTCTGATACCAAACTGTCACACCCTGTCTTTTGCGGAAGCGTATGATGTGTGACTAGCTTGTTATCATTGCATTCAATCGTAATAAACAACTACATGATCAAAACGATGTTCATCCATTCATGAAAATTTGAGTATTACACTTGTTATTTAAGTTTTCAAAACACGACCTTTGACAAGGTTACAATTCAACAAAAGTGGATGACATCTAAACTTGTAGTCTACTTCTAGTTACGACACTTGCGCCCAAGATCCATTTTGTCACCTGAAATACATGTAATTTTGGAAAACATCAACATAAAGTTGAGCGAGTTCATGCGTTTTTGTGTTTCATGTTTTTATACTTTGTATGAAAACATAGTATGTGTCATGTATAATTCAAGTCTTTCTTGAGTACTGTCACAACCCGATTTTTCCACGTGTCACCGGTGGGCCCGGTGGGGGAGTATCGTGACGTGGTTGGCAACATCATAGTCAAACAACACAATATATAAATGCACAGCGGAAGCAAAAGATAAATATATTACATTCCGAATATAAGTAATGTCAAAGTATTACAACGGAAGGTAAAGGATCCACAGGCGGATCAATAAAAGAAAACTGTTCAACAGACTTTAGGTATCTAGAACTTGCAAGATTCCCTAATGACGCCCTGAGCTCCCAGCCAATTACGCATAGTACCTGTCACTTAACCTTTTGGAAAATACGCCCGTTTACACTGGTAAATACAATTAACTGACTCATTTTGAAAAGAGTTTAAGAAAATTGATTTGAATGCACGTGGCACAAAATATCTTTTATAATTTGATTAAAATGCACGAGGCAAAATTAATCTTTTTTATACTTGGGACAATTTTATTAATAAAGATCTTGTATCCGATTTACATGGTTGTCCAACATTTAGGGCCGGTGATTATACAATACAAGTCGGACAAGATTAATCGACACACCACAAATATAATGTCACAAGAAGATACCCTTACGAGTGAGTATACGTTATACATATGCAACAGGAGGTGTTTTGCCTACACCTTGTGCTTACGTCGTGGCCATTCACTTTTTAAAATGAGCCAATGATATCCAGGAGACGGTCATTAACTCCCAATGTTATTTGTTATCAATCAATACAGATTAAAACGGGATTATGCAATTTAATCATCTCCGATTAAAAGGTTTCTACACCCGACCAAGCGGTATTTTATAATACCGTATCACAAGCCCGTATAAGGGAAAATAAGTTAAAAGTATTTACCTGAGCTAGCAATGCAATTTATACTCAGCCGTATATCCTAATCAGCAAGCACAAGTACTTCTACTGGGGCTCTCAATCTGGAACGAAGTTTTTATTAATCTATTAAATTCCTAACGGGTCTTATTCAAGTCGTAACTTAGACCGGTTAGTTTTAAGGAAAGGTTTACGGTTCAAAACGCATGATTAAGCGAGGACCGGAATAGGATGTGATTTAGACCCGACAAGTCTGGAGACTTGTATAATATGGGTAAACTAAACACATTCTGGATTTTGAGATAAAAACGATAACGTTTGACCCGTTTCGGCTAATTTATGCAAACTAGTTACATAAACCGAACCGAACGCGTAATAAGCGTAACGGTTATTCATATGAGCCATTTACAGGTTTCCTATGTTAATATGCTCCTAATATGTTGTGGCATCAGTAAGTTGTCTTTCATTATGCCCAAAACGTATTTAAACACAAACTAGGCCTCGCAGGGGTAGTTTGGTCATTTAAAAGGTTATAAAAGAGTTTAAGTATTTACCTGAGTTACAGGTCTGGTATAATCAGCAAAAATACTTATTTTGATAAGTTATAACAGTAGGTTAAAGTATATATGTGAATTTACCAAGTATAACCAACTATGCACCGTAGGGGCATTTTGGTAACTTCACATAAGCCGTAAAGCTCAAAACTGAAGTCTGAGTTAAACAACTTTTATTTACTGTTAAAATATTATAATTTAACTAAAACATCAGTAGGTATCACCCTTGTATGTTTAAAAATAGTCTTAGTACATACTATGCGTTAAAAACGCTAAATAAGGCGATTAGGAGCCGTTTACGGGTTCAATACCTAAAGTTGATATTTTTATTATTCCAGAAGTTCTAAAATAATTTATTTATCATAACTAATCAGTAGCAAAAGGTTTGGAGTTGTTTAGATATGTAAAACTCATTTTATGGCCCGTGAGGGCAAAACCGACAATTACCGGATTAAGCCTACGACTACTAGTTATGCTCAGCCTAAAATTAATTAAAAATCTTCAAAAATCCCAAAATAATATATTACATCAGTGGGTATTAAGTTTGATACCAAAAAGTAGGCTTAACTAGGCTATACGCTAATTTCGCCGTTTTATTAACATAAAGCGTTCATTTTACGCTAACGAGCATAACTCTTAATCTACACCTCAAATTGATGTCAAACTTTGCATACAAGTTTATATATCAGTAATTAAAGTTTCTACTCTTTTATATTTCCAAAAATCATGTTTTAAGGCAATAAGGGCATAATGGTCAACATATGAGCAATTAACGGAAACGTGCATATTAATTGGATAACTAATGAACCAAGGTGTATAATCACAGAGGGTTGTTCTAACATGTAACCTAGTCCAATTAAAGCTCTGAGGAATTTCTAAAATATGCCTAAACGGGTCAGAACTGAAAGTCAAAGTGAAAGTCAAACTATGTGACTTTCGGTTCCGAACCTGGTCTAAACAGGAAATTGTCGGGTTGAACATGTTTAGACATGTTCTTACACTTATTACTAAGTTATAAAAATGATCCAACAGGTTGTATATGATCTACAATGTTAATTATGCATCAATGGCATCTTAGACTTCCTGTTGACTTTTTAAATAGAAGTTTGACCCGACTTTTGACCCAGTTAGAGTGATGATCAGGGGAAACCCTTTTGAGGTTTTATTACCCACATAAATACCATCTTATCTCTACTTTTGATTCGAGAATTGACTGAGCCATTATTGACTAATCTTGAAGTCAAACCGTAATTACGACGGTTTGACTTTTAGCCTAAATACTAAGCTAAACTCAATTAAAGAAGGCCTAGTAGACTTACAAGAGTCCTATGCACGAGATAAGATCAGTTGAGGCTGCTTGGGAGCTCCAGAATTGATCCAAATGCGCAGATGAGGGTGTGAGGAATGAATTGAAAGTCATGGCCTTTATATAGTGAAATTTTCACCACAAGAACTTGACACACAACTCTATAATCGACCACAACCATCCAACATGTGTCTCTAGGGTCTAGGAACATTTTAGGGGTCGCCCATGAGTGAAAAATACCAACAAGATCGGTCAGAATCATGCAAAACCGGCTGTAGCAGGTTTTTCTGCATCTGGGCGTCCCAGGCGGCCCGCCTCAGTTTCTGTTATATGGCACGCGGGCCGCGTGGCCCTTCTGATCGTCCAAAAACGTTTTCAAGCTTCCACATCTCGTCTCTTGGCTCTTCGGAAGGTCAACTAGCATTATTTCTTGCAATTTGACCCCCTTATCTTTACCCACAAGGGCTTTAGGACTTATACCCACTTTGCCAAGTCCCTGAACACTTCCGGTTAACCCGAAAAGTCTTAACTTTCAATGTTTGCACTTTAACCCCTCGCATACGAATTTGGTCATAACTTTCTCATACGATAACGAAACTTAATGAAATTTTAATCGTGCATTCAAGTGAGTATAATTAACATTTACAAAGCTTCGGGTTTTGTCAAAAGGTCACTCAGAGGTATATCTTTAAACATGTTGACACATTTAACCCCTGTAGTTTGTAATCTCTCACTTTTAGCTTCGTATGATCCATGATTTATTCGTTTGATGTTATAAACATCATGTAGGGTTATTATGAAGTATATTTATTCACAGTTGACACTTAGAATACGTACAATCACATACTTTCCGTGTTTGTCAACTTTAGTCCTTTTATAACATTCTTTCACGCGTTCAAACTTATGACACGTGTCTACACATTATAGGACGTGAATTTTTCGAGGTGTTACATCCTCACCCCCTTAAAATAAATCTCGACCCGAGATTTACTGAAACAAGTGAGGGTACTTTTCTTTCATCGTGGATTTAACCTCCCACGTGAATTCGGGATCTCTACGGGCATCCCATTTGACCTTAACAATAGGTACGTGCTTCCTTCGAAGCTTCTTTACCTGTCGATCTTCAATCGACAAAGGTTTTTCCCACAAGTCTCAAGCTCTCGTCTATATGCACAGCTGTATGCGGTATAACCAGTGATTCATCAGCGAAGCACTTCTTCAGATTGCAGATGTGGAACACATTGTGAATCCCACTGAGCTTATCCGGTAAGTTTAACTTATAGGCAACTGAACCTACACGTTCGATAACCTCGAAAGGACCTATGTATCTCGGGCTTAGCTTGCCTTTCTTACCAAATCGCATCACTCCTTTCCAGGGTGATATCTATTGTTGAACCTTATTCCTTAACAAGAATTTAGGAGGTTTGCTATTTTCATAATCCTTAATTTTCTGCCGTATACTGGCATCTTACTGATGATTATGAATTTGCGTGATCTTATTGATTGTCTATAATGCAACTTTCAGATCTTAATGTTTGGACTTACCAAACTATTGTCCTATCAATGGACGTTTAACATTCCATCTATACAAGGTCTTCAAGGGAGTAGCCTTGATATTTATATATCAAGTATTATGGAGAAGGTTATCTTAAGGTGAGACGGTTATTCCAACCATTACTTAACTAATATTAAGGAATAGCTAATCCTTGTCGTTAGTCGAACAATTCGACGATCCTGGGTAGCTGATGGCAAATTCTTAATCGTTGCCTAATTAGGATTGTTGTAATGTATGCATAAGCAAAATGAACCGTCTTTCTTATCTAACAATATCAAACTCTCAGAATATCGAGTTAGGCTATATGAATCTATATCGTTAAAACTTACTTAACCAGGGTTTTCGATTCTGCCAATATGGTACTAGTTGTCTTGGGGATTTCATAATAATACAGCCTTAAATGGGATATGAAACTTAACCCTACCTGCCTTTCAGGGGTAAACAGGGTAATCTTAGGAAAAGATAATCAAGGTACCAGGAGGTTACAGAGATTTCCATATCTCAGGCTCCAGTTCACTCATCATTGCTTGTGTCAAATAAGTAACACATTTATGTTATGAGTCCTCATATTCCGTTTCCAGGGAATATTTATTTGGATAACTCTATTATGGATATCTTCTTTGAATACTACTAGTCAACTTTAGTACAATACGATCATTGGGATATCTTAGGGGTTCCATGTATTAAACCTCCATACTGATCAGGCATGGAAGTAATCTATGGGACACACTAGAATACGCCAATCCTCATATGGCACTTTTATCAAACATAGTTTGGCATTCGCAGGCGATATAAAACAATGAGAAAAATAATTAAAATAACATATGTTGTCGTACTCTATGCGAAGAAAAAGTACTCTTAGATTTTTCGGAAGGATTCCTTGCCGATACGAGAAGAATCGGTTACTATGGTTTCCTTGGTAATTTAGACCTTGTGGCTAATATAAAAGTTTACTAAGCTTATGGTTTATGAAGGTTTATTATTGTACATGTGCTTATATTTAATCAAAATGGATATTTCACAAACTAGGCACCTAGCTCGGTTGGCTAGGCGCGCGAAAGGGTGTGGCCTAGACCCAGGTTCGATTCCGGGGACGGCCGGTTCCACCATTTTTTTTTAACTTGTTATACTTATAGTTTATGAAGGGTTTACTGGTATCCGAACCAAAATAAAAACTCTTAGTATTTAAATTACTGATAAAATGCCAAGGAATGTACCTGATGCCATTATTTATGGACCAGCTCAGGCATTTTAGGCGCTTTCAATTTTTAGGTTTTACTTCCTCCGCCGCATTTCCTTTGACAGATTTAGGGCACGTAGTCTTGATGTGGCCTTTTTCATTACAGCCGAAACAGACTGCATTCTTCATGTCCTTACAGTCCAACGTTTTATGTCCCTTAGACTTGCAGATCCCACAAGCCCTGGGCTGCGATTTGGATTTTGGTTCGAACCTGCATTTCCCAAAATGGCGCTTCTTGCAGGTCTCACATACTGGTTTCTGATCGGACTTTAGTTTGTTCTTTTTCTTAGAACTCTAGGAGTTATCTACCTCCCTTTTCCTTTTTAGTTCATCCTTCGCATCAGAGGCATGAACGAGATCCTTCTTAAGAGTAAGGAAATGTGGTCCTAGATAAAATTTGGACCGAGCAGCATGGGGCTCCTTTAACTTTTTCACAGCCCTCTTCACAGCTTTTCCAACGGCTGCGTCTATCATAGTTTGAAGAACATCTTTGGAAATTCTAAGGTTTACAATTTCAGCATCATTAGCATGCGTCGCGTCATCAATGGCGCGATTGACTGTTGTCTTATCCGAGTTTGCCATACTCGATATTGGTTCCTAATACCAATAAAACAATTTCTTAGTTGAAATCCAACAACTGCTATTTTTCACTCTGATGGTCGTAATATATACTAACCATGGTGTCAATAACCTATACAGGCTATTAGCACTAACATTCTTAATGAACGTTATTTAAAATATATTAATATTACTTAGCCTAGGTCGCAAAAGACCATCAATGGCATTAAATATTTGGACCTAGTCCATCACTTTTCTGACAGAGGATCAAAACGTCACATCTGTCTTTATTATATTAAAGAATTTAGGTAGCTTGAAAGCTTACCATAGGAATATCAGAAAAGAATGATTCCTATTAGATATAAAATATCCATCTAAGGTTTGTTGGAGCATTTTCTAAAGTATCATCGGCCAACTTCTACCTCGTATTAAATGACCGAAGTCCTAAACAGGCGGAGACAACAGTTCTCTATAGTTATTGCTCAATATTGAATCATATGTGCCAGTATCAAGTAAATTTCTGCATAAACTGCTTGATAAGGAAAGGTACCTGCTATATAGTTATCCTTCTGCACCATCTCCTGGCGTTCATCCGGAAGACTCATGCGTTTATTTTCCTGGCCTCTCCCGGCTTCTTTATAAGCTTTGGGCAGTTGGTTTTGATGTGCCCTTCCTCGTTACAATTGTAACATGTGGCGTTCTTTAACCCCTTGCAATCTAAGGTTTTGTGACCCTTGGTCTTGCAAATTCCACACAATTTAGCACGTGGGTCGATTGTACATTTTCCAAAATGTTGCTTTTTGCAGTTACTGCATTTGGGTCTGTTATCAGACTGACTCGAGTTCTTCCTAAACTCGGAATCCTTCCCGCGCTCAGAGTTTCCCTTCTTCTTCTTGTTATATCGATGAGAGTTTTCCTCCTCTCTTTCTCTTCTTCCCTCGTCAGAAGCCTTAACAGACTTAATTCTAATTGCATCTAAGGTGAGAGATAAGGATAAGTCCACCGCGGACCTATATGTGGTTGGCCTAGATGCTTTAACATTTCCTTTTATCTCTAGTGCTAGGCCTCCAATGAAACGCGCTATGCGTTTAGGTTCAGGGGTGACTAAATAAGGAACTAGGCGGGACATAGTGTTGAAACTTGTCACATACGCCTGGCAATCTAAATCCTCCATGACTAGAGTCAAGAAGTCTGATTCTATATTTTCTACCTCATGCTGGGGGCAATAGTTTTCCTTGACTAATGCAACAAATTGATCCCAAGATAAGTTGTAGAGTAGAACTTTTCCCGTGACTTGGAGCAATGATCTCCACCATGCCAATGCTTCTCCTTTGAATGATTGTGAAACGAATTTCACAACATCTTGCTCCGCACAACCGCTGATGTCAACAACAGCGTCCATCTCATCTAGCCATGTCATGCAATTGATGGCCCCATTTTCTCCTGTAAAGTCTCTGGGCTTGCAGGAGACAAAATATTTATATGAACAGGTCTGAACTGATGCCTCTTGATGGAACACAACCTGTCTAGACGGAATACTCCTTTGATTTGACAAGTCATGAACATCATCCTCCCTTGACTCATGTGTTTTAGGAAGGGGCTTACTACGAGCCATAGATAGAGTCTTAGAGTGGGTATCATTTGATTCATCATACTGTCGATCAAGAGCTCGAGTAACAGCATAATCTATTATTGCCTGCAGTTCTGCTCCAGTTACATTAATTCTGGTAGTATCATTGCTCTCCTTCAAGTGACTGTTAACTTCATCTAATCCAGCCATGTAACTTGATTACTACACAAATATTACAATGATTTATTCAGAGGTTTTTATGGAATCATCATCTTTGACGATTCTTCAACCATGGTAATATAAACCATATTGGTTAACTTGTTAGTTATATTTAATTAGTATCTTCCATTATAATTTATCCTAGTTATAAAACATTAAGGATATTAAAGTGGCGCAAAAAGGCCTAGTCACAAAGACAGTTCTAAATTTTATAAGTCATGATTTCAGAGAATCGAGGCATTAAGGTTTGAATCACGTTCATTACCTTCTCTTGACAGTGAGTTGTAGACTTCAACTGTCTTTTGTCTTTTAGGACAATAGATATAGCCCGTGGGCATTTCCCTTCTGAGGGATGGTTATAATATGATCATCTTCTCAGATGCTATTAGTCGAGATCGTATGGATCCTACCAACTATTATGCTTGGACCTGGTCCAACACTTTTAGACAGGAGGTCACAGACCACCACTGTCGTTGTCTTATCGGACAACAAGTTTAGCCCGTAGGCACTTCATCACTATCGGATGTTTATAATGTGATCATCTTATAGGATGACACAAGCCATGATTTCTAGATCACTAGGCTAGATAAGAAAATTGGAAGAATCTAATATAAGGACGACTGTTGTGATTTTATCGAATCACATTTGTCAGGAGTGCTAACACGTTCTTAGGTGTTAACAAGGATCTGAATCCCTTGGGTAGGTTTCACCATCTTGGCCGCGTAGGCTAGGTTTCACCTTTAAGATTCTTTTTAAAATGCCTACTGGCAGGGAAAGAAGGATATTTATTTTATTCAGGATTTTTATCATAAATCCTAATTTATAAGTTAATAATAGCACAAATGGCCTAGTCGCGTAGACAAGTTTAATTTATAAGCCATGATCGTCTGGGATCGAGGCATTTAGTAATAGCACAAAAGGCTTAGTCACGTGGACAAGTTTAATTTATAAGCCATGATCGTTTGGGATCGAGGCATTTAGGTGTGAATCAAAATTCATTACCTTTTCTTGACAGGGAGTTGTAGGCTACCACCATCTTTAGTCTCAGAGGACGTTAATTATAGCCCGTAGGCACTTCCCTTCTAAGGGATGTTATTTTCCATTTATTTCATATGTCATGTTTAGAATGAAAACTTAATTTAATCGATCCATTATATGAAAATAAAAGTACAGAGTTGCCCTAAGCGGGTCTTTGAAAGGAATAATGTGTCCTTAAAGGGACTGAAAAATAAATATGTCCTTATGAGGACTATTAAGGAACAATCTTCAGCAAAAGGAGTTTCTTCTTCAAGTTATTTCTGAATGCTTTCTCCTTGGATGCTCGTTTCATTCTAGCCGCGGTACGAAGCTCAGCATTTCTAGGCTCCGGGTGTGGAGGACTCCTATTACGGCTTCTTCGCTTGGCGACGTATCCAATATATATAAAAATTTGGAAGTAAAAATTTTCAGATTAGGATTGAAAGTATTCCTATGTTAAGTCTAGACTCAAAAGGTCAAAGAATGTGCTACTGTGTCATTGAGATTAAACACATAAGGTTAGTGTTTAATTCACTCAATGTTGGCTCTGATACCAACCTGTCACACCCTGATTTTTCCACGTGTCACCGGTGGGCCCGGTGGGGGAGTATCGTGACGTGGTTGGCAACATCATAGTCAAACAACACAATATATAAATGCACAGCGGAAGCAAAAGATAAATATATTACATTCCGAATATAAGTAATGTCAAAGTATTACAACGGAAGGTAAAGGATCCACAGGCGGATCAATAAAAGAAAACTGTTCAACAGACTTTAGGCATCTAGAACTTGCAAGATTCCCTAATGACGCCCTGAGCTCCCAGCCAATTACGCATAGTACCTGTCACTTAACCTTTTGGAAAATACGTCAGTTTACACTGGTAAATACAATTAACTGACTCATTTTGAAAAGAGTTTAAGAAAATTGATTTGAATGCACGTGGCACACAATATCTTTTATAATTTGATTAAAATGCACGAGGCAAAATTAATCTTTTTTATACTTGGGACAATTTTATTAATAAAGATCTTGTATCCGATTTACATGGTTGTCCAACATTTAGGGCCGGTGATTATACAATACAAGCCGGACAAGATTAATCGACACACCACAAATATAATCTCACAAGAAGATACCCTTACGAGTGAGTATACGTATACATATGCAACAGGAGGTGTTTTGCCTACACCTTGTGCTTACATCGTGGCCATTCACTTTTTAAAATAAGCCAAGGATATCCAGGACACGGTCATTAACCCCCAATGTTATTTGTTATCAATCAATACAGATTAAAACGGGATTATGCAATTTAATCATCTCCGATTAAAAGGTTTCTACACCCGACCAAGCGGTATTTTTATAATACCGTATCCCAAGCCCGTATAAGGGAAAATAAGTTAAAAGTATTTACCTGAGCTAGCAATGCAATTTATACTCAGCCGTATATCCTAATCAGCAAGCACAAGTACTTCTACTGGGGCTCTCAATCTGGAACGAAGTTTTTATTAATCTATTAAATTCCTAACGGGTCTTATTCAAGTCGTAACTTAGACCGGTTAGTTTTAAGGAAAGGTTTACGGTTCAAAACGCATGATTAAGCGAGGACCGGAATAGGATGTGATTTAGACCCGACAAGTCTGGAGACTTGTATAATATGGGTAAACTAAACACATTCTGGATTTTGAGATAAAAACGATAACGTTTGACCCGTTTCGGCTAATTTATGCAAACTAGTTACATAAACCGAACCGAACGCGTAATAAGCGTAACGGTTATTCATATGAGCCATTTACAGGTTTCCTATGTTAATATGCTCCTAATATGTTGTGGCATCAGTAAGTTGTCTTTCATTATGCCCAAAACGTATTTAAACACAAACTAGGCCTCGCAGGGGTAGTTTGGTCATTTAAAAGGTTATAAAAGAGTTTAAGTATTTACCTGAGTTACAGGTCTGGTATAATCAGCGAAAATACTTATTTTGATAAGTTATAACAGTAGGTTAAAGTATATATGTGAATTTACCAAGTATAACCAACTATGCACCGTAGGGGCATTTTGGTAACTTCACATAAGCCGTAAAGCTCAAAACTGAAGTCTGAGTTAAACAACTTTTATTTACTGTTAAAATATTATAATTTAACTAAAACATCAGTAGGTATCACCCTTGTATGTTTAAAAATAGTCTTAGTACATACTATGCGCTAAAAACGCTAAATAAGGCGATTAGGAGCCGTTTACGGGTTCAATACCTAAAGCTGATATTTTTATTATTCCAGAAGGTCTAAAATAATTTATTTATCATAACTAATCAGTAGCAAAAGGTTTGGAGTTGTTTAGATATGTAAAACTCATTTTATGGCCCGTGAGGGCAAAACCGACAATTACCGGATTAAGCCTACGACTACTAGTTATGCTCAGCCTAAAATTAATTAAAAATCTTCAAAAATCCCAAAATAATATATTACATCAGTGGGTATTAAGTTTGATACCAAAAAGTAGGCTTAACTAGGCTATACGCTAATTTCGCCGTTTTATTAACATAAAGCGTTCATTTTACGCTAACGAGCATAACTCTTAATCTACACCTCAAATTGATGTCAAACTTTGCATACAAGTTTATATATCAGTAATTAAAGTTTCTACTCTTTTATATTTCCAAAAATCACGTTTTAAGGCAATAAGGGCATAATGGTCAACATATGAGCAATTAACGGAAACGTGCATATTAATTGGATAACTAATGAACCAAGGTGTATAATCACAGAGGGTTGTTCTAACATGTAACCTAGTCCAATTAAAGCTCTGAGGAATTTCTAAAATATGCCTAAACGGGTCAGAACTGAAAGTCAAAGTGAAAGTCAAACTATGTGACTTTCGGTTCCGAACCGGGTCTAAACAGGAAATTGTCGGGTTGAACATGTTTAGACATGTTCTTACACTTATTACTAAGTTATAACAATGATCCAACAGGTTGTATATGATCTACAATGTTAATTATGCATCAATGGCATCTTAGACTTCCTGTTGACTTTTTAAATAGAAGTTTGACCCGACTTTTGACCCAGTTAGAGTGATGATCAGGGGAAACCCTTTTGAGGTTTTATTACCCACATAAATACCATCTTATCTCTACTTTTGATTCGAGAATTGACTGAGCCATTATTGACTAATCTTGAAGTCAAACCGTAATTACGACGGTTTGACTTTTAGCCTAAATACTAAGCTAAACTCAATTAAAGAAGGACTAGTAGACTTACAAGAGTCCTATGCACGAGATAAGATCAGTTGAGGCTGCTTGGGAGCTCCAGAATTGATCCAAATGGGCAGATGAAGGTGTGAGGAATGAATTGAAAGTCATGGCCTTTATATAGTGAAATTTTCACCACAAGAACTTGACACATAACTCTATAATCGACCACAACCATCCAACATGTGTCTCTAGGGTCTAGGAACATTTTAGGGGTCAGAATCGTGCAAAACCGGCTGTAGCAGGTTTTTCTGCATCTGGGCATCCCAGGCGGCCCGCCTCAGTTTCTGTTATATGGCACGCGGGCCGCGTGGCCCTTCTGATCGTCCAAAAACGTTTTCAAGCTTCCACATCTCGTCTCTTGGCTCTTCGGAAGGTCAACTAGCATTATTTCTTGCAATTTGACCCCCTTATCTTTACCCACAAGGGCTTTAGGACTTATACCCACTTTGCCAAGTCCCTGAACACTTATGGTTAACCCGAAAAGTCTTAACTTTCAATGTTTGCACTTTAACCCCTCGCATACGAATTTGGTCATAACTTTCTCATACGATAACGAAACTTAATGAAATTTTAATCGTGCATTCAAGTGAGTATAATTAACATTTACAAAGCTTCGGGTTTTGTCAAAAGGTCACTCAGAGGTATATCTTTAAACATGTTGACACATTTAACCCCTGTAGTTTGTAATCTCTCACTTTTAGCTTTGTATGATCCATGATTTATTCGTTTGATGTTATAAACATCATGTAGGGTTATTATGAAGTATATTTATTCACAGTTGACACTTAGAATACGTACAATCACATACTTTCCGTGTTTGTCAACTTTAGTTCTTTTATAACATTCTTTCACGTGTCTACACATTATAGGACGTGAATTTTTCGAGGTGTTACATCCTCACCCCCTTAAAATAAATCTCGACCCGAGATTTACTGAAACAAGTGAGGGTACTTTTCTTTCATCGTGGATTTAACCTCCCACGTGAATTCGGGATCTCTACGGGCATCCCATTTGACCTTAACAATAGGTACATGCTTCCTTCGAAGCTTCTTTACCTGTCGATCTTCAATCGACAAAGGTTTTTCCCACAAATCTCAAGCTCTCGTCTATATGCACAGCTGTATGCGGTATAACCAGTGATTCATCAGCGAAGCACTTCTTCAGATTGCAGATGTGGAACACATTGTGAATCCCACTGAGCTTATCCGGTAAGTTTAACTTATAGGCAACTGAACCTACACGTTCGATAACCTCGAAAGGTCCTATGTATCTCGGGCTTAGCTTGCCTTTCTTACCAAATCGCATCACTCCTTTCCAGGGTGATATCTATTATTGAACCTTATTCCTTAACAAGAATTTAGGAGGTTTGCTATTTTCATAATCCTTAATTTTCTGCCGTATACTGGCATCTTACTGATGATTATGAATTTGCGTGATCTTATTGATTGTCTATAATGCAACTTTCAGATCTTAATGTTTGGACTTACCAAACTATTGTCCTATCAATGGACGTTTAACATTCCATCTATACAAGGTCTTCAAGGGAGTAGCCTTGATATTTATATATCAAGTATTATGGAGAAGCTTATCTTAAGGTGAGACGGTTATTCCAACCATTACTTAACTAATATTAAGGAATAGCTAATCCTTGTCGTTAGTCGAACAATTCGACGATCCTGGGTAGCTGATGGCAAATTCTTAATCGTTGCCTAATTAGGATTGTTGTAATGTATGCATAAGCAAAATGAACCGTCTTTCTTATCTAACAATATCAAACTCTCGGAATATCGAGTTAGGCTATATGAATCTATATCGTTAAAACTTACTTAACCAGGGTTTTCGATTCTGCCAATATGGTACTAGTTGTCTTGGGGATTTCATAATAATACAGCCTTAAATGGGATATGAAACTTAACCCTACCTGCCTTTCAGGGGTAAACAGGGTAATCTTAGGAAAAGATAATCAAGGTACCAGGAGGTTACAGAGATTTCCATATCTCAGGCTCCAGTTCACTCATCATTGCTTGTGTCAAATAAGTAACACATTTATGTTATGAGTCCTCATATTCCGTTTCCAGGGAATATTTATTTGGATAACTCTATTATGGATATCTTCTTTGAATACTACTAGTCAACTTTAGTACAATACGATCATTGGGATATCTTAGGGGTTCCATGTATTAAACCTCCATACTGATCAGGCATGGAAGTAATCTATGGGACACACTAGAATACGCCAATCCTCATATGGCACTTTTATCAAACATAGTTTGGCATTCGCAGGCGATATAAAACAATGAGAAAAATAATTAAAATAACATATGTTGTCGTACTCTATGCGAAGAAAGAGTACTCTTAGATTTTTCGGAAGGATTCCTTGCCGATACGAGAAGAATCGGTTACTATGGTTTCCTTGGTAATTTATACCTTGTGGCTAATATAAAAGTTTACTAAGCTTATGGTTTATGAAGGTTTATTATTGTACATGTGCTTATATTTAATCAAAATGGATATTTCACAAACTAGGCACCTAGCTCGGTTGGCTAGGCGCGCGAAAGGGTGTGGCCTAGACCCAGGTTCGATTCCGGGGACGGCCGGTTCCACCAATTTTTTTTTTACTTGTTATACTTATAGTTTATGAAGGGTTTACTGGTATCCGAACCAAAATAAAAACTCTTAGTATTTAAATTACTGATAAAATGCCAAGGAATGTACCTGATGCCATTATTTATGGACTAGCTCAGGCATTTTAGGCGCTTTCAATTTTTAGGTTTTACTTCCTCCGCCGCATTTCCTTTGACAGATTTAGGGCACATAGTCTTGATGTGGCCTTTTTCATTACAGCCGAAACAGACTGCATTCTTCATGTCCTTACAGTCCAACGTTTTATGTCCCTTAGACTTGCAGATCCCACAAGCCCTGGGCTGCGATTTGGATTTTGGTTCGAACCTGCATTTCCCAAAATGGCGCTTCTTGCAGGTCTCACATACTGGTTTCTGATCGGACTTTTGTTTGTTCTTTTTCTTAGAACTCTGGGAGTTATCTACCTCCCTTTTCCTTTTTAGTTCATCCTTCGCATCAGAGGCATGAACGAGATCCTTCTTAAGAGTAAGGAAATGTGGTCCTAGATAAAATTTGGACCGAGCAGCATGGGGCTCCTTTAACTTTTTCACAGCCCTCTTCACAGCTTTTCCAACGGCTGCGTCTATCATAGTTTGAAGAACATCTTTGGAAATTCTAAGGTTTACAATTTCAGCATCATTAGCATGCGTCGCGTCATCAATGGCGCGATTGACTGTTGTCTTATCCGAGTTTGCCATACTCGATATTGGTTCCTAATACCAATAAAACAATTTCTTAGTTGAAATCCAACAACTGCTATTTTTCACTCTGATGGTCGTAATATATACTAACCATGGTGTCAATAACATATACAGGCTATTAGCACTAACATTCTTAATGAACGTTATTTAAAATATATTAATATTACTTAGCCTAGGTCGCAAAAGACCATCAATGGCATTAAATATTTGGACCTAGTCCATCACTTTTCTGACAGAGGATCAAAACGTCACATTTGTCTTTATTATATTAAAGAATTTAGGTAGCTTGAAAGCTTACCATAGGAATATCAGAAAAGAGTGATTCATATTAGATATAAAATATCCATCTAAGGTTTGTTGGAGCATTTTCTAAAGTATCATCAGCCAACTTCTACCTCGTATTAAATGACCGAAGTCCTAAACAGGCGGAGACAACAGTTCTCTATAGTTATTGCTCAATATTGAATCATATGTGCCAGTATCAAGTAAATTTCTGCATAAACTGCTTGATAAGGAAAGGTACCTGCTATATAGTTATCCTTCTGCACCATCTCCTGGCGTTCATCCGGAAGACTCATGCGTTTATTTTCCTGGCCTCTCCCGGCTTCTTTATAAGCTTTGGGCAGTTGGTTTTGATGTGCCCTTCCTCGTTACAATTGTAACATGTGGCGTTCTTTAACCCCTTGCAATCTAAGGTTTTGTGACCCTTGGTCTTGCAAATTCCACACAATTTAGCACGTGGGTCGATTGTACATTTTCCAAAATGTTGCTTTTTCCAGTTACTGCATTTGGGTCTGTTATCAGACTGACTCGAGTTCTTCCTAAACTCGGAATCCTTCCCGCGCTCAGAGTTTCCCTTCTTCTTCTTGTTATATCGATGAGAGTTTTCCTCCTCTCTTTCTCTTCTTCCCTCGTCAGAAGCCTTAACAGACTTAATTCTAATTGCATCTAAGGTGAGAGATAAGGATAAGTCCACCGCGGACCTATATGTGGTTGGCCTAGATGCTTTAACATTTCCTTTTATCTCTAGTGCTAGGCCTCCAATGAAACGCGCTATGCGTTTAGGTTCAGGGGTGACTAAATAAGGAACTAGGCGGGACATAGTGTTGAAACTTGTCACATACGCCTGGCAATCTAAATCCTCCATGACTAGAGTCAAGAAGTCTGATTCTATATTTTCTACCTCATGCTGGGGGCAATAGTTTTCCTTGACTAATGCAACAAATTGATCCCAAGATAAGTTGTAGAGTAGAACTTTTCCCGTGGCTTGGAGCAATGATCTCCACCATGCCAATGCTTCTCCTTTGAATGATTGTGAAACGAATTTCACAACATCTTGCTCCGCACAACCGCTGATGTCAACAACAGCGTCCATCTCATCTAGCCATGTCATGCAATTGATGGCCCCATTTTCTCCTGTAAAGTCTCTGGGCTTGCAGGAGACAAAATATTTATATGAACAGGTCTGAACTGATGCCTCTTGATGGAACACAACCTGTCTAGACGGAATACTCCTTTGATTTGACAAGTCATGAACATCATCCTCCCTTGACTCATGTGTTTTAGGAGGGGGCTTACTACGAGCCATAGATAGAGTCTTAGAGTGGGTATCATTTGATTCATCATACTGTCGATCAAGAGCTCGAGTAACAGCATAATCTATTATTGCCTGCAGTTCTGCTCCAGTTACATTAATTCTGGTAGTATCATTGCTCTCCTTCAAGTGACTGTTAACTTCATCTAATCCAGCCATGTAGCTTGATTACTACACAAATATTACAATGATTTATTCAGAGGTTTTTATGGAATCATCATCTTTGACGATTCTTCAACCATGGTAATATAAACCATATTGGTTAACTTGTTAGTTATATTTAATTAGTATCTTCCATTATAATTTATCCTAGTTATAAAACATTAAGGATATTAAAGTGGCGCAAAAAGGCCTAGTCACAAAGACAGTTCTAAATTTTATAAGTCATGATTTCAGAGAATCGAGGCATTAAGGTTTGAATCACGTTCATTACCTTCTCTTGACAGTGAGTTGTAGACTTCAACTGTCTTTTGTCTTTTAGGACAATAGATATAGCCCGTGGGCATTTCCCTTCTGAGGGATGGTTATAATATGATCATCTTCTCAGATGCTATTAGTCGAGATCGTATGGATCCTACCAACTATTATGCTTGGACCTGGTCCAACACTTTTAGACAGGAGGTCACAGACCACCACTGTCGTTGTCTTATCGGACAACAAGTTTAGCCCGTAGGCACTTCATCACTATCGGATGTTTATAATGTGATCATCTTATAGGATGACACAAGCCATGATTTCTAGATCACTAGGCTAGATAAGAAAATTGGAAGAATCTAATATAAGGACGACTGTTGTGATTTTATCGAATCACATTTGTCAGGAGTGCTAACACGTTCTTAGGTGTTAACAAGGATCTGAATCCCTTGGGTAGGTTTCACCATCTTGGCCGCGTAGGCTAGGTTTCACCTTTAAGATTCTTTTTAAAATGCCTACTGGCAGGGAAAGAAGGATATTTATTTTATTCAGGATTTTTATCATAAATCCTAATTTATAAGTTAATAATAGCACAAATGGCCTAGTCGCGTAGACAAGTTTAATTTATAAGCCATGATCGTCTGGGATCGAGGCATTTAGTAATAGCACAAAAGGCTTAGTCACGTGGACAAGTTTAATTTATAAGCCATGATCGTTTGGGATCGAGGCATTTAGGTGTGAATCAAAATTCATTACCTTTTCTTGACAGGGAGTTGTAGGCTACCACCATCTTTAGTCTCAGAGGACGTTAATTATAGCCCGTAGGCACTTCCCTTCTAAGGGATGTTATTTTCCATTTATTTCATATGTCATGTTTAGAATGAAAACTTAATTTAATCGATCCATTATATGAAAATAAAAGTACAGAGTTGCCCTAAGCGGGTCTTTGAAAGGAATAATGTGTCCTTAAAGGGACTGAAAAATAAATATGTCCTTATGAGGACTATTAAGGAACAATCTTCAGCAAAAGGAGTTTCTTCTTCAAGTTATTTCTGAATGCTTTCTCCTTGGATGCTCGTTTCATTCTAGCCGCGGTACGAAGCTCAGCATTTCTAGGCTCCGGGTGTGGAGGACTCCTATTACGGCTTCTTCGCTTGGCGACGTATCCAATATATATAAAAATTTGGAAGTAAAAATTTTCAGATTAGGATTGAAAGTATTCCTATGTTAAGTCTAGACTCAAAAGGTCAAAGAATGTGCTACTGTGTCATTGAGATTAAACACATAAGGTTAGTGTTTAATTCACTCAATGTTGGCTCTGATACCAACCTGTCACACCCTGATTTTTCCACGTGTCACCGGTGGGCCCGGTGGGGGAGTATCGTGACGTGGTTGGCAACATCATAGTCAAACAACACAATATATAAATGCACAGCGGAAGCAAAAGATAAATATATTACATTCCGAATATAAGTAATGTCAAAGTATTACAACGGAAGGTAAAGGATCCACAGGCGGATCAATAAAAGAAAACTGTTCAACAGACTTTAGGCATCTAGAACTTGCAAGATTCCCTAATGACGCCCTGAGCTCCCAGCCAATTACGCATAGTACCTGTCACTTAACCTTTTGGAAAATACGTCAGTTTACACTGGTAAATACAATTAACTGACTCATTTTGAAAAGAGTTTAAGAAAATTGATTTGAATGCACGTGGCACACAATATCTTTTATAATTTGATTAAAATGCACGAGGCAAAATTAATCTTTTTTATACTTGGGACAATTTTATTAATAAAGATCTTGTATCCGATTTACATGGTTGTCCAACATTTAGGGCCGGTGATTATACAATACAAGCCGGACAAGATTAATCGACACACCACAAATATAATCTCACAAGAAGATACCCTTACGAGTGAGTATACGTATACATATGCAACAGGAGGTGTTTTGCCTACACCTTGTGCTTACATCGTGGCCATTCACTTTTTAAAATAAGCCAAGGATATCCAGGACACGGTCATTAACCCCCAATGTTATTTGTTATCAATCAATACAGATTAAAACGGGATTATGCAATTTAATCATCTCCGATTAAAAGGTTTCTACACCCGACCAAGCGGTATTTTTATAATACCGTATCCCAAGCCCGTATAAGGGAAAATAAGTTAAAAGTATTTACCTGAGCTAGCAATGCAATTTATACTCAGCCGTATATCCTAATCAGCAAGCACAAGTACTTCTACTGGGGCTCTCAATCTGGAACGAAGTTTTTATTAATCTATTAAATTCCTAACGGGTCTTATTCAAGTCGTAACTTAGACCGGTTAGTTTTAAGGAAAGGTTTACGGTTCAAAACGCATGATTAAGCGAGGACCGGAATAGGATGTGATTTAGACCCGACAAGTCTGGAGACTTGTATAATATGGGTAAACTAAACACATTCTGGATTTTGAGATAAAAACGATAACGTTTGACCCGTTTCGGCTAATTTATGCAAACTAGTTACATAAACCGAACCGAACGCGTAATAAGCGTAACGGTTATTCATATGAGCCATTTACAGGTTTCCTATGTTAATATGCTCCTAATATGTTGTGGCATCAGTAAGTTGTCTTTCATTATGCCCAAAACGTATTTAAACACAAACTAGGCCTCGCAGGGGTAGTTTGGTCATTTAAAAGGTTATAAAAGAGTTTAAGTATTTACCTGAGTTACAGGTCTGGTATAATCAGCGAAAATACTTATTTTGATAAGTTATAACAGTAGGTTAAAGTATATATGTGAATTTACCAAGTATAACCAACTATGCACCGTAGGGGCATTTTGGTAACTTCACATAAGCCGTAAAGCTCAAAACTGAAGTCTGAGTTAAACAACTTTTATTTACTGTTAAAATATTATAATTTAACTAAAACATCAGTAGGTATCACCCTTGTATGTTTAAAAATAGTCTTAGTACATACTATGCGCTAAAAACGCTAAATAAGGCGATTAGGAGCCGTTTACGGGTTCAATACCTAAAGCTGATATTTTTATTATTCCAGAAGGTCTAAAATAATTTATTTATCATAACTAATCAGTAGCAAAAGGTTTGGAGTTGTTTAGATATGTAAAACTCATTTTATGGCCCGTGAGGGCAAAACCGACAATTACCGGATTAAGCCTACGACTACTAGTTATGCTCAGCCTAAAATTAATTAAAAATCTTCAAAAATCCCAAAATAATATATTACATCAGTGGGTATTAAGTTTGATACCAAAAAGTAGGCTTAACTAGGCTATACGCTAATTTCGCCGTTTTATTAACATAAAGCGTTCATTTTACGCTAACGAGCATAACTCTTAATCTACACCTCAAATTGATGTCAAACTTTGCATACAAGTTTATATATCAGTAATTAAAGTTTCTACTCTTTTATATTTCCAAAAATCACGTTTTAAGGCAATAAGGGCATAATGGTCAACATATGAGCAATTAACGGAAACGTGCATATTAATTGGATAACTAATGAACCAAGGTGTATAATCACAGAGGGTTGTTCTAACATGTAACCTAGTCCAATTAAAGCTCTGAGGAATTTCTAAAATATGCCTAAACGGGTCAGAACTGAAAGTCAAAGTGAAAGTCAAACTATGTGACTTTCGGTTCCGAACCGGGTCTAAACAGGAAATTGTCGGGTTGAACATGTTTAGACATGTTCTTACACTTATTACTAAGTTATAACAATGATCCAACAGGTTGTATATGATCTACAATGTTAATTATGCATCAATGGCATCTTAGACTTCCTGTTGACTTTTTAAATAGAAGTTTGACCCGACTTTTGACCCAGTTAGAGTGATGATCAGGGGAAACCCTTTTGAGGTTTTATTACCCACATAAATACCATCTTATCTCTACTTTTGATTTGAGAATTGACTGAGCCATTATTGACTAATCTTGAAGTCAAACCGTAATTACGACGGTTTGACTTTTAGCCTAAATACTAAGCTAAACTCAATTAAAGAAGGACTAGTAGACTTACAAGAGTCCTATGCACGAGATAAGATCAGTTGAGGCTGCTTGGGAGCTCCAGAATTGATCCAAATGGGCAGATGAAGGTGTGAGGAATGAATTGAAAGTCATGGCCTTTATATAGTGAAATTTTCACCACAAGAACTTGACACATAACTCTATAATCGACCACAACCATCCAACATGTGTCTCTAGGGTCTAGGAACATTTTAGGGGTCAGAATCGTGCAAAACCGGCTGTAGCAGGTTTTTCTGCATCTGGGCGTCCCAGGCGGCCCGCCTCAGTTTCTGTTATATGGCACGCGGGCCGCGTGGCCCTTCTGATCGTCCAAAAACGTTTTCAAGCTTCCACATCTCGTCTCTTGGCTCTTCGGAAGGTCAACTAGCATTATTTCTTGCAATTTGACCCCCTTATCTTTACCCACAAGGGCTTTAGGACTTATACCCACTTTGCCAAGTCCCTGAACACTTACGGTTAACCCGAAAAGTCTTAACTTTCAATGTTTGCACTTTAACCCCTCGCATACGAATTTGGTCATAACTTTCTCATACGACAACGAAACTTAATGAAATTTTAATCGTGCATTCAAGTGAGTATAATTAACATTTACAAAGCTTCAGGTTTTGTCAAAAGGTCACTCAGAGGTATATCTTTAAACATGTTGACACATTTAACCCCTGTAGTTTGTAATCTCTCACTTTTAGCTTCGTATGATCCATGATTTATTCGTTTGATGTTATAAACATCATGTAGGGTTATTATGAAGTATATTTATTCACAGTTGACACTTAGAATACGTACAATCACATACTTTCCGTGTTTGTCAACTTTAGTCCTTTTATAACATTCTTTCACGTGTCTACACATTATAGGACGTGAATTTTTCGAGGTGTTACATCCTCACCCCCTTAAAATAAATCTCGACCCGAGATTTACTGAAACAAGTGAGGGTACTTTTCTTTCATCGTGGATTTAACCTCCCACGTGAATTCGGGATCTCTACGGGCATCCCATTTGACCTTAACAATAGGTACATGCTTCCTTCGAAGCTTCTTTACCTGTCGATCTTCAATCGACAAAGGGTTTTCCCACAAATCTCAAGCTCTCGTCTATATGCACAGCTGTATGCGGTATAACCAGTGATTCATCAGCGAAGCACTTCTTCAGATTGCAGATGTGGAACACATTGTGAATCCCACTGAGCTTATCCGGTAAGTTTAACTTATAGGCAACTGAACCTACACGTTCGATAACCTCGAAAGGTCCTATGTATCTCGGGCTTAGCTTGCCTTTCTTACCAAATCGCATCACTCCTTTCCAGGGTGATATCTATTATTGAACCTTATTCCTTAACAAGAATTTAGGAGGTTTGCTATTTTCATAATCCTTAATTTTCTGTCGTATACTGGCATCTTACTGATGATTATGAATTTGCGTGATCTTATTGATTGTCTATAATGCAACTTTCAGATCTTAATGTTTGGACTTACCAAACTATTGTCCTATCAATGGACGTTTAACATTCCATCTATACAAGGTCTTCAAGGGAGTAGCCTTGATATTTATATATCAAGTATTATGGAGAAGCTTATCTTAAGGTGAGACGGTTATTCCAACCATTACTTAACTAATATTAAGGAATAGCTAATCCTTGTCGTTAGTCGAACAATTCGACGATCCTGGGTAGCTGATGGCAAATTCTTAATCGTTGCCTAATTAGGATTGTTGTAATGTATGCATAAGCAAAATGAACCGTCTTTCTTATCTAACAATATCAAACTCTCGGAATATCGAGTTAGGCTATATGAATCTATATCGTTAAAACTTACTTAACCAGGGTTTTCGATTCTGCCAATATGGTACTAGTTGTCTTGGGGATTTCATAATAATACAGCCTTAAATGGGATATGAAACTTAACCCTACCTGCCTTTCAGGGGTAAACAGGGTAATCTTAGGAAAAGATAATCAAGGTACCAGGAGGTTACAGAGATTTCCATATCTCAGGCTCCAGTTCACTCATCATTGCTTGTGTCAAATAAGTAACACATTTATGTTATGAGTCCTCATATTCCGTTTCCAGGGAATATTTATTTGGATAACTCTATTATGGATATCTTCTTTGAATACTACTAGTCAACTTTAGTACAATACGATCATTGGGATATCTTAGGGGTTCCATGTATTAAACCTCCATACTGATCAGGCATGGAAGTAATCTATGGGACACACTAGAATACGCCAATCCTCATATGGCACTTTTATCAAACATAGTTTGGCATTCGCAGGCGATATAAAACAATGCGAAAAATAATTAAAATAACATATGTTGTCGTACTCTATGCGAAGAAAGAGTACTCTTAGATTTTTCGGAAGGATTCCTTGCCGATACGAGAAGAATCGGTTACTATGGTTTACTTGGTAATTTATACCTTGTGGCTAATATAAAAGTTTACTAAGCTTATGGTTTATGAAGGTTTATTATTGTACATGTGCTTATATTTAATCAAAATGGATATTTCACAAACTAGGCACCTAGCTCGGTTGGCTAGGCGCGCGAAAGGGTGTGGCCTAGACCCAGGTTCGATTCCGGGGACGGCCGGTTCCACCAATTTTTTTTTTAACTTGTTATACTTATAGTTTATGAAGGGTTTACTGGTATCCGAACCAAAATAAAAACTCTTAGTATTTAAATTACTGATAAAATGCCAAGGAATGTACCTGATGCCATTATTTATGGACTAGCTCAGGCATTTTAGGCGCTTTCAATTTTTAGGTTTTACTTCCTCCGCCGCATTTCCTTTGACAGATTTAGGGCACGTAGTCTTGATGTGGCCTTTTTCATTACAGCCGAAACAGACTGCATTCTTCATGTCCTTACAGTCCAACGTTTTATGTCCCTTAGACTTGCAGATCCCACAAGCCCTGGGCTGCGATTTGGATTTTGGTTCGAACCTGCATTTCCCAAAATGGCGCTTCTTGCAGGTCTCACATACTGGTTTCTGATCGGACTTTAGTTTGTTCTTTTTCTTAGAACTCTGGGAGTTATCTACCTCCCTTTTCCTTTTTAGTTCATCCTTCGCATCAGAGGCATGAACGAGATCCTTCTTAAGAGTAAGGAAATGTGGTCCTAGATAAAATTTGGACCGAGCAGCATGGGGCTCCTTTAACTTTTTCACAGCCCTCTTCACAGCTTTTCCAACGGCTGCGTCTATCATAGTTTGAAGAACATCTTTGGAAATTCTAAGGTTTACAATTTCAGCATCATTAGCATGCGTCGCGTCATCAATGGCGCGATTGACTGTTGTCTTATCCGAGTTTGCCATACTCGATATTGGTTCCTAATACCAATAAAACAATTTCTTAGTTGAAATCCAACAACTGCTATTTTTCACTCTGATGGTCGTAATATATACTAACCATGGTGTCAATAACCTATACAGGCTATTAGCACTAACATTCTTAATGAACGTTATTTAAAATATATTAATATTACTTAGCCTAGGTCGCAAAAGACCATCAATGGCATTAAATATTTGGACCTAGTCCATCACTTTTCTGACAGAGGATCAAAACGTCACATCTGTCTTTATTATATTAAAGAATTTAGGTAGCTTGAAAGCTTACCATAGGAATATCAGAAAAGAGTGATTCCTATTAGATATAAAATATCCATCTAAGGTTTGTTGGAGCATTTTCTAAAGTATCATCGGCCAACTTCTACCTCGTATTAAATGACCGAAGTCCTAAACAGGCGGAGACAACAGTTCTCTATAGTTATTGCTCAATATTGAATCATATGTGCCAGTATCAAGTAAATTTCTGCATAAACTGCTTGATAAGGAAAGGTACCTGCTATATAGTTATCCTTCTGCACCATCTCCTGGCGTTCATCCGGAAGACTCATGCGTTTATTTTCCTGGCCTCTCCCGGCTTCTTTATAAGCTTTGGGCAGTTGGTTTTGATGTGCCCTTCCTCGTTACAATTGTAACATGTGGCGTTCTTTAACCCCTTGCAATCTAAGGTTTTGTGACCCTTGGTCTTGCAAATTCCACACAATTTAGCACGTGGGTCGATTGTACATTTTCCAAAATGTTGCTTTTTCCAGTTACTGCATTTGGGTCTGTTATCAGACTGACTCGAGTTCTTCCTAAACTCGGAATCCTTCCCGCGCTCAGAGTTTCCCTTCTTCTTCTTGTTATATCGATGAGAGTTTTCCTCCTCTCTTTCTCTTCTTCCCTCGTCAGAAGCCTTAACAGACTTAATTCTAATTGCATCTAAGGTGAGAGATAAGGATAAGTCCACCGCGGACCTATATGTGGTTGGCCTAGATGCTTTAACATTTCCTTTTATCTCTAGTGCTAGGCCTCCAATGAAACGCGCTATGCGTTTAGGTTCAGGGGTGACTAAATAAGGAACTAGGCGGGACATAGTGTTGAAACTTGTCACATACGCCTGGCAATCTAAATCCTCCATGACTAGAGTCAAGAAGTCTGATTCTATATTTTCTACCTCATGCTGGGGGCAATAGTTTTCCTTGACTAATGCAACAAATTGATCCCAAGATAAGTTGTAGAGTAGAACTTTTCCCGTGGCTTGGAGCAATGATCTCCACCATGCCAATGCTTCTCTTTTGAATGATTGTGAAACGAATTTCACAACATCTTGCTCCGCACAACCGCTGATGTCAAAATGGATATTTCACAAACTAGGCACCTAGCTCGGTTGGCTAGGCGCGCGAAAGGGTGTGGCCTAGACCCAGGTTCGATTCCGGGGACGGCCGGTTCCACCATTTTTTTTAACTTGTTATACTTATAGTTTATGAAGGGTTTACTGGTATCCGAACCAAAATAAAAACTCTTAGTATTTAAATTACTGATAAAATGCCAAGGAATGTACCTGATGCCATTATTTATGGACTAGCTCAGGCATTTTAGGCGCTTTCAATTTTTAGGTTTTACTTCCTCCGCCGCGTTTCCTTTGACAAATTTAGGGCACGTAGTCTTGATGTGGCCTTTTTCATTACAGCCGAAACAGACTGCATTCTTCATGTCCTTACAGTCCAACGTTTTATGTCCCTTAGACTTGCAGATCCCACAAGCCCTGGGCTGCGATTTGGATTTTGGTTCGAACCTGCATTTCCCAACTCAGAGGTATATCTTTAAACATGTTGACACATTTAACCCCTGTAATTTGTAATCTCTCACTTTTAGCTTCGTATGATCCATGATTTATTCGTTTGATGTTATAAACATCATGTAGGGTTATTATGAAGTATATTTATTCACAGTTGACACTTAGAATACGTACAATCACATACTTTCCGTGTTTGACAACTTTAGTCCTTTTATAACATTCTTTCACGCGTTCAAACTTATGACACGTGTCTACACATTATAGGACGTGAATTTTTCGAGGTGTTACAAGTACCCCACGTACTCAAGTATAATTCCCGTTTTCTTGAGTACCCCACGTACTCAAGTATCATTCAAGTTTTCTTGTGTACCCCACGTTTTAAATGATTGTTTATACAAGGACATTAAGGCACGTGAGGACATAGGGAGCTTTAGTATATTCTCCTTCAAGGCATGTGAGGACATATGGAGCATTAGTATATTCTCCTTCAAGGCATGTGAGGACATATGGAGCATTAGTATATTCTCCTTCAAGGCATGTGAGGACATATGGAGCATTAATATTTTCTCCTTTAACTGTGTCGATTACCCTCGACTGTGTCGATTAACCTCGACTGCGTCGATTAACCTCGACTGCGTCAATTTCCCTCGACTGTGTCGATTACCCTCGACTGTGTCGATTAACCTCGACTGTGTCGATTTCCCTCGACTGGGACACCGAAGCACTCAAGTGGTCACATAAGGACCATGAGTGGGGCTCGACCGTACCCGTTAGATCTAACCCTCGTCCCTAATTAAGTATTAATGGCATCTCAATATCTAGTTTAAGCTCACATGATCTAGTATTTTCTAGGCTTTTCTTAAAGCTCATCATATTGCACTCACCACGAGTGCTTCTCGTATTCTCAATTCATATTGCACTCGGTTCTCATTCTCACCAAGAGTGCTTCTTGTATTTTTACCCTTTGTAAAAATTATAATATTTGTAACATGTATTTCACCCCCGAGAGTTATAAAACCAAAAATAGTTAGAGAAAAGGGGGAGCATGAACTCACTACTTTGCGTTCCTGCGTCGTAAACTTCACCGGATTTGCTTATCTAGCGTCGTGACCTATACGTGTTTTCTTAACGTTAGTCACTAGACTTGTATCACACAAGTACAGTCACTATCTCTTGTGTACGTATTCTTGTGTTAAAAAAAAACTTATATTTTTAACTAAGTGTCTTACTTATATTATTTTCTCGAAATAATAAGTTTCGTCTATTATGCACTTTGTACCCGAATTATGTATTTTGTCTGAATATGTTGTATGTGTATTTGCAAGTCCTAATATACTAGCACGTATTATACATACCACACACGTCTAGCACAAAGTTTAGTAATCAACAAATATATATACTTTTCCTCAGATAACATACTCGACATTTAGACACGCAAATTACAACTTATGTCGTTTCAACTTAAATATCCAAAACTGGACTGTTTTCGAGCATTTTAATAAAATAGTTATCTTATTCCAAAAATTACCAAATTTTTACAGAACGTCTTAAACGATCCAAAAATTATTGTGTAAAAATATCGGGGTCCAGTTCATTACCAATATTTATAAGAATTTATTTTCCGGACTGCAATCAGATTTGTCTCTTTCTGATTGCAGTTTACGAAATAATTCATTAAAAATTCATCGTGAGTCCGATTTACGAAATTCCAGTGGGAGAATCACAAATACAACAGTGACCAACTACAGTATAAATTTCATGATCAGAATCCACACAGAATACAAGTTATGACAGAAAACAGGACGCACATTTTCAGCAGCAAAAATGCAGCTTTAGCTGCTGTTACGAAAAGTCACTTTAAAAATAGTAAACGGAGTCCAAAAATTATGATTCCGGTGCCATTAGAACCGTATTTCATAATAACACATTATAGACTTAAGAAAATACATTTTTCGTTTCAGTTAGGTCCTGTTACAGCCAGTAAGTCGGCTGGAAAAGCGAATCAGCAAGCTGTTTTCAGTCCTTTAACCTTATAAGTGTGTTCGATTGATTTCGTTAACATGTTTACTCGTCATAACAACATCAAACATCAACATTAATCAGAAAATCATCAAGTAATCAACATCATGTTCACTACAACATTCTAGTATCACATTTCATCATGTAAATGTTCATGTAAAGCTTTTATGTTCAAGTTTCAAGTAAAGTTTCATATTCATCATTTTAGTGTTCTTGTTCTTGTGATTTAAACATAAACATCATACTACAACTATTGAGTACAAAAACAAGATGAACAAGGTACAAGAAACTTACTACTAGCACAAGGCTAGGGTAGAGATTCTTAGTGAGAAAATGTGATGAAAAAGACTAGAACAAGGCTCCTTTGGAATCCCTTCAAGATGCAACCTCCATAGATGAACTTCAAGCTTTGAATGGCACTTGTAATGAAGAAGATGAAGGTGTAAAGTGGTGAAGGTGGGTTCGGTTTAGGGGAACCGAAAATGAGAGAGAGAGAAGTGAATGGAGTGTGAATCTTTGTGAAATGATGAAGTATCTAAGGCTTCATGTGTATAAGATTTGTTCATATGATTTGGTCATTCTCACAAGCAAGCAATCCATAACATAATCTAAGCAAGATATATGAAGTGTGTTGTGGGTGATTTGGTGGGACCACCAAAATCGTCCAACATGTTAAGGGGGGGGGGGGTTAATTGTAACTTGCAAGATCTATATATCTCCAAGAAATCAAGGAAAGATCTTGTGAATCCAAAGAAATCTTATGAAAGATCTAGTAAGATTTAAGGGATTATTGGCAAGATCTAGTAAATATTTGGTGGGCCAACATGACCGATTTCTAGCACATGGGGGGGGGGGGGGGGTAATGTGTAAATTTGGAACCATGTAGTTACTTGTAATTATATACCAAGTATTTAGTTAGTGTAGCTAGTTACTAGATATTTTAGTGGGTGTTAGGGTGTTTGGGGATCACGACTAGCCAAGAAATAAATAATTAATGTGTTTGGAAAAGTTTTAGTGTCCCGGGCAATGTCCGATTATTCGGTCGGATACTGTTCCGTTAAATTGTTTAATTGCTCTGTAAGGTGTCCTTTTGTAACCCTTTTAATTCCCAACACTTAGGGAAATATTCTGGACACTAAAACTTAAATTCTGCATGACGTTTATATGTTTAAAAGTTGGTCATAGCTGAATTTAATAAGATTCTGTACTTAAAGTGCGTTTCGGGTGCTTTTTAGTGCGTATTTTAGCTTTCGGAGCGTCTATATGTTAACCCTTGTATGTACTCTTGGGTTATAATGCATTCTTGACGTTGGACCTACATCTAGGCTCCAATTCTAATGTCTGACTGCTTTCTGCAGTCCTGTTGACACGATGTGTCTTACCGGTGAGTTTACTAATATTTTTGACGCAACGCTATCATAAAGTAATTCTTGTAGCATATATCATGCATGAATTCACTTGCATGGAATTTAGAAATTATTTGTCTGGTAAACCAGATCATGCACAGTCATTGAAGCACAAATTACTGTTCGTTGAGTGTACGGAATGTACGGAAAAGTGACGGTTGTCACAGGCGGCCTCTTGTTATTACTATTGTTTTGGAAAACAATAGTGGGGTGGTAGTAATTATTGTTTTCGAAATCAAGAATTGGACGGCAGCAACAAAAGGCAATTATTATATTGTTTTCGAAAAAACACAATAGATTTGGGCCGCAAGCCCATATACATCGAAGGTGAGCACAAAAGGAAAAAAAGAATATTAGTTAGAGGGGGCATTCATGATAGATGGCAATTATAAAGGGAGTTGAAGTTCACATTGAAAATAATAAAAAAAATATAACAACAATAACCCAACTAGTTTATATATATAGTTTCTAAACGAACGACTTAATATCCTGATGGTTAATTGAAGTCACTTGGCATGTTTAAGTAAATCATGAGAACAAGTTTTACTATTATAACCATTGTGTTGCAAATAAGATGTATACAGTATCTAGTTACATATTAATTAAAATATATACCTTAAAGGATATATTCCGCAACAATGGAATCCATCATCCATTAATATCTAATATATTATTACTGTTCGATATTTGAAGTATTTAGATATTATTATTTAGCATATCATATATATATAAATATTTTTAAATTCTTTTCTTATTATATAACAAACGGCCCAACATATAGAACCCGGAGTTCTATCTATAGAGAACTTGAAGTTCTCCTACAATGAATATATTTTATATTGCGGCTCAATTTTAAATACTTGATTTTTTCATTTGTGGATAAAACGTCGAATTTATCAAAGCTTGAATTCACCGCACTTGACATCTCGGGTAACAACTACCTCCCATGGACTCTTGATGCTAAAATTCATTTGACAGCAAATAATTTGGGGAAGACAATTATTGATGATAATCAAACTTCACCTCAATTTTGGAACCGGGGGTCTCTCAGGAAGCAGCCTCTCTATTCTTGAATAGAGGAAAGGTTTGCCTACATCCCACCTCCCTCAGACCCTACTAATAGTTCTGCTATTTGTGGGATTTACTGGGTATGATTGTTGTTGTTGTTGTTAATCAAACTTCACCTCAAGATAAAGCAAAAGTTATGATATTTTTCCGCCATCATCTTCACGAAGATCTAAAGCGGAAATATCTAAATGTTGAGGACCCTCTTGAATTATGGACAAACATCAAAGAACGTTTTGACCACCAGAAGTTGGTCTTACTCCCCAAAGCCCGCTATGAATGGCTTCATTTACGACTACAGGATTTTAAGACTGTCAGTGAGTATAATTCTGCCTGATTCCCCATTACCTTTGAGTTAATACTATGTGGTGAAAAATAACTGATGAAGACATACTTAAAAAAAAATTTCTCAACGTTCCATGCCTCAAATATGCTCCTGTCGCAGCAATATAGGGAACGCCAATTTACTAAATATTCCGAACTGATATCATGTCTTCTGGTCGCGGAGCAAAACAACAAGCTCCTATAAAACCATCAATCGCGACCCGCCGGTGCAAGCCCATTCCCTGAAGCGAATGTGGCCAATTCTCAAAGCGGACGAGGTAGAGGTAGAGGCCGCAGCCCCAGCAGAGGTCGTGGTCGAGGACGGGGATATACATGGCATCGAGAGTCCCAGAACACTAAAAAAATATAGCGGTGGTGAATCGAGTCGACATAATACGAGGTGACCTTCAAACGGGAAAAGTAGCGGGAACCAAAGCAGCATTTGTTATAAATGTGGGATGTCAAATCATTGGGCCCCCACATGTCACACCCCTAAACACCTCATTGAGGCATATCAACGCATTTGTTATAAACTCTTGCAATGTTTCATTTTACTTCTTTGAATTAACTTTTATTTTTTTTATTTCCAGAAGAAATATGTATACTAGCTCCAGTAGAGCTATTATTGGTGATGAATGTCTGGTAGATAGGGGTAGTACTAACACTATTCTCAAAGATATGAATTTTTTCTCTGAGTTGTCTCCGTCAGAGACACCGATTAGTACTATATCTGGTGCCAGTAACCTTATAGAAGGCTCCGGCAGAGCACATATAACATTATCTTCGGGTACCCAATTAACTATTGATAATGCATTATATTCTAGTAAATCCAGAAGAAATTTACTCAGCTTTAAAGATATTCGAAAAAACAGTTACTACCTAAAAACAATATCTGAAAATAATATTGAATATCTTCAAATTACTTCAAACAAAAATGGCAAAGAAACAATTGTTGAACAATTAAAAGCCTTATCCTCTGGATTATATTGTACTAATATCAATCCTATCGAATCATACATGGTGAGTAACCAAAAGTTGTTTGATAAAGACACATTCAATATATGGCATGACCGTTTAGGTCACCCTGGTAGCATAATGATGAGACGAATAATCAAAAGTGCAACCGGGCACCCTCTCAAAAACTTAAAAGTTTTGCTACCACAAGACTTATCATGTGCAGCATGCTCTCTGGGAAAACTTATAACTCGGCCCTCACAAACTAAATTGATACATGAAACCCCATCATTTTTAGAAAGAATCCAAGGGGATATTTGTGGGCCCATTCATCCTCCGTGTGGACCATTCCGCTATTTCTTGGTCTTAATTGACGCATCCTCAAGGTGGTCACACGAGAGCCTTTTAGCTACTCGAAATGTAGCATTTGCCCGACTTTTAGCTCAAATCATACAATTGAGAGCAAATTTCCCGGATAATCAAATTAAAAACATCCGGATGGATAATGCGGGAGAGTTCACATCTCAAGCTTTTAATGACTATTGTATGTCAATTGGGATCAATGTTGAACATTCAGTACCTCATGTTCACACACAAAACGGTTTAGCTGAATCTCTGATTAAACGATTACAAATAATCGCTAGACCACTCTTAATGAGATGTAAATTACCATCTTCTGCATAGGGTCATGCTATTTTGCATGTTGCTGCACTGATTAGATTGAGACCAACTGCTGATCATGAATACTCCCCATTGCAACTGGTCTCCGGACGAGAACCAAGTTTATCCCACCTTAGAATTTTTGGTTGTGCGGTATACGTACCAATACCGCCACCACAACGTACTACAATGGGACCCCAAAGAAGACTGGGTATCTATATTGGTTTTAACTCCCCGTCCATAATTAAATATTTAGAACCAATGATGGGAGACATGCTTACAGCACGGTATGCTGACTGTTATTTTGATGAAACAATGTTCCCAGTCTTAGGGGGAGACAAGGACAAAGAAAGACTGGTAACACAAGAAATAACGTGGAATGCATCATCGCTATCAAATCTCGACCCCCGAAGTGGTCAATGTGAATATGAAGTCCAAAAGATTATACATTTGCAAAGAATAGCGAATGAATTACCAGATGCATTCATAGACACGAATAGAGTGACAAAGTCACATGTACCAGCATCAGATGCACCTGCTCAAATTGAAGTAATCCCAGAAGCGATTACTATACAACGAAAGCGTGGGAGACCAATCGGTTCCAAAGACAAAAACCCACGAAAACGAAAAGCGCAAAGTAACGCAGTTGGTGAAAACTCACAAAAGATTATAAGTGAAACCCCGGTAGAGGTAAATGTCCCAGAAGAGACAACTATGAATCCAGAGGAAAATGAAGTTTCAGAAGAAACACCGGTACCGAACGAAAATGAGATCTCTATTAATTATGTACAAGATAGTACAATGTGGAACCGGAATAAAACACGTGTTGATGATATATTCGCATATGCTATAGCAACGGATGTAATCAATGAAAATGATTACGTACCTAAAACTTTAGAAGAGTGCATGCACAAAAATGATTGGCCAAGATGGCAAGAAGCCATAAATGCCGAACTAAATTCGCTCGAAAAGCGACATGTTTTCAGACCTGTAGTCCGAACGCCCATAGACGTCAAACCAGTAGGTTATAAATGGGTGTTTGCAATAAAGAGAAATGAAAAGAATGAGATTGTACGATATAAGGCTCGACTTGTAGCACAAGGGTTTTCCCAAATCCCAGGAGTTGATTATGAGGAAACGTATTCCCCTGTAGTGGATGCGATAACCCTTAGGTTCCTAATCGGCCTCACAATCTCTGAAGGACTTCAAATGAGACTAATGGATGTCCTCACCGCATACTTATACGGGACACTTGAAAATGACATTTACATGAAAATCCCTAAAGGATTAAAATTGCCTGAAGCATTAAAATCAACACCTCGAGAAATGTGTTCTATAAAGCTCCAGAGATCTTTATATGGTCTCAAACAATCTGGTCGTATGTGGTACAATCGACTTAGTGAATATCTCGAAAAGGAAGGATACAAGTCTGATGTAATCAGTCCATGTGTCTTTATAAAACGATCACTCTCAAATTTCACTATAATAGCATTCTATGTTGATGATATCAACATCACCGGATCTCCTGAAGAGATAGAGAAAGCTGCTCAGTTGTTAAAGAAGGAATTTGAAATGAAAGATCTAGGTATGACGAAATTATGCATCGGACTACAATTTGAGTATATGTGCAATGGCACATTTATCCATCAATCAAACTACATCCAGAAGATGTTAGTACGTTTCAATATGGATAAAGCACATCCGTTTAGCGTACCTATGGTTGTCCGACCGCTAGATCCACACAAGGATCCTTATCGCCCTCAAGAAGAAGGCGAAGAAGTACTTGGTCCAGAAGTACCGTACTTAAGCGCGATCGGTGCCCTTATGTATCTCGCAAATAACACAAGACCTGACATTGCATTTGCAGTACATGTACTAGCGAGATACAGTTCGAATCCAACACATAGACACTGGAATGGCGTAAAACATATATTTCGGTATATTTGCGGGACACAAGATTTAGGTCTTTTCTATCAGAAAGATCAAAAGTCCCAGCTTGTTGGGTATGCGGATGCCAGATATCTATCAGATCCTCACAAAGCAAAATCTCAGACAGGTTATGTATTCACATACGGCGGCACAGCAATTTCTTGGAAGTCAACTAAGCAAACACTTACAGCAACATCATCAAATCATGCCGAATTGATAGCACTATATGATGTTGGTCGAGAATGCGTGTGGTTGAGATCAATGATTAATCACATACAAGAAGCATGCGGATTAAAACAAATCAAGAAGGAGCCGACAATTATTTATGAAGACAACGCTGCTTGCATAGCTCAGATCAGAGAAGGTTATATCAAGGGTGATCGAACAAAGCACATCTCACCAAAATTTTTCTCAACATATGACTTGCAAAAAGAAGGGGAAATTTATGTTCGCCAGATTAAGTCAAGTGAAAATCTAGCTGACCTGTTCACGAAATCTTTACCTAGAAGTAGTTTCAAGCAGCTATCACACAAGATCGGTCTTCGTAGATTGAAAGATGTTTGTTGAATTCAGGGAGAGAATTATACACGCTGTACTCTTTTTCCCTTTACTAAGTTTTGTCCCACTGGGTTTTCTTAGTAAGGTTTTTAATGAGGCAGCATAGCTGATCCAGTAGTATCAGTTTATTTATTAAGGTCCTGAAGTACCTATTTAACATCATCCTGAAGTATGTTGTTAAACTGTGTATAATTCTAAATGTCTGAGGGGAGTGTTATAAACCAGACATTTTAGGCCCAACCCATTACTTATGGGCTTTAGGGTTTATGGTTATGTTTATCTCTATATATTGTAATGTTGAATATTGTGAAGGTGTGAATGAAGTTTATCTCTATTTCTCTTTAGTTTTTATCAGAAAAAAAACTATATATTATTATAAAAATCAAATTACTTACTATCCATTATAGTTTATTTATGAAAACAAATATCGTTCCAATAAAACCAATTAAAAAAGGTTTTCCCCTCACGCTACGTGGCGGGAATTTGAATGTTTTCTCTCCGTGATGCAAGGCATGACTTTGTTCGTTATCGGCTTGATGCGTGCGGGGTGTGGTATATATTTTTAAGTATATTTTAAGCCCTTTTACACTTTTTAGCCAAGTTTTAAATTTATAAAACACGACATTTTACTAACACCAAACACACATATGGGCAAGTGCACCCATCGTGAGCGTAGTATAGTGTTGGTAAGATACCGAGGTCGTCCAAGGACACAAGAGCTTTTAGTACCGGTTTATCCTCAACGTCTAATCAAATCAAAAGTTTAGAAAAAGGTTTTAAACAAGAAAAGTAAAACTAACTAAAATGCTGAAAAATAAAATAAAAATAAAAACAGATAGACAAGATGAATCACTTGGCTCCGACTCGTGTTTAGTGTAACCTTTGATTATTTCCGCACTTTTGCACTTTTTAAGAGATTATCTTAGTTATTGTACTAGGCCCCTCTTTTGAAGGTGACGTTACCCTCAACCCAGTAGTTTGAGTCAGCAAGGATACAATCATAAAGGGTCGGATTATTGAAAGATAATTAATTAAGTTATTAATGCATATTATGGTAGGCCCCTCTTTTGAAGGTGACGTTACCCTCGGCTAAGTAGTCTGAGTCAGCAGGGATACAGTCCTAAGTAGCCAGGTTAAAGTATTAATAGTAGCTTACATATGAGGGGATCAAAGAGTTTGGACCCCCGCCATCCAATACCGGTGGGTATTGAAGGAGATCCTACTAAATTTGACCCAGGTCCTTGCAGGATCTATACACTGAACAAGGCAAGACTCTTACCAAACCGTTCCCTTAACCCCCGACCAGGTAGCCAACATACCTCCATATAGACCGTGGAGATATGAATGGTGAAAATCTTTTATTTTATATAGACAGTAAAATAATGCCAAGACACCACGGACAAACGATAAGGAAGAATCACCTTCAACATAAGAAACTAGTTATTAAAGTCATTAATACATAACCAAGTAAAAAATGCGAAAAGATTAAAAATAAAAAGTATTACACTAGACACTTTGTCTTCACCAAGTGATGTAAGAGACTTAGGCAAACATGGCCTTGATTGTCAAGAACTCTTACGATCAATCTTGGATCCCGAGATGACTCACACACTCTATGATAGACAATGGATGATGGTGGTGGATGATGGTGTTGTGATGGTGGTGGGTGGTGGGTGAAGTGTGAGAGAGGTGGTGTGCCAAGGGATGGTTTGCAAATGAGCCAAGCACCCCTATTTATAGCCTGAACAGTAGCTCGGGCACGGCCCCGTGTCCATCCTCCTTCTCTGTCTTCATTAATTGCTCTTGTCTGCATTAGTTGACCACGGCCCCGTGTCCGCTGGGCACGACCCCGTGTGCAGAAGCATATCTGTACTATCAAGATTTGCCTGGATTCTGCGAATCTTATAGTTGACCACGATCCCGTGTCCGCTGAGCACGGCCCCGTGGTGGGCGATAGAAGCTTCTACAGCTTTGTCTTTTATGTTGACACTTGGGCACGCCCCCGTGTTCACTGAGCACGGGGCTTGTTCAGCCTGTTGTTCTCTTGTTTTGCTTGGGAAGATGCTTTCGGGGAGGTCGGGCATGCCACGTTTGTTCCTTTTCTTGTATTTATGTTAGATTTAGCTGCCTTTTTGCTTCTTTTGTTAATTTGAGCTCATTTAATCCTGAAAATACAAAAGGAAGACAAAAGCACACTTTTTCCAACATTAGTACTAAAAAATGGTTAGTTTTATGCCACAATTGATGTAATTTATATGTTGCATTTTGCACACATCAAATACCCCCACACTTGAATCTTTGCTTGTCCTCAAGCAAAACTCTTTATAATGTGGCTTTACACTCCCAAATGGAATGGGTAGAAGAGAAGCTTTTTGGGCTTGTCATAGAGTGTCGGGATTTCCAAGATTCTTTATTAAGTTTTATTATTATTTATTTACAATCCTATTCGTCATGATTTATTTAAAACTTTTCATAAGATAAATTACTTATTAGGGCATAACATGCCTCTTTAAAATTCTATTTATATACAAGTTCACATAACTCACGGGGGATCACTCAACACTCGGCCGAAGATGTATTTTAGTGAATCACTCGAGAGCGGCATGGAACTTACTCCTACCATAGGCTTGCCAAGCAATCAATCCTCCCCCTTTTTAACTATATACCTTTGTAAATATCAAGAGGACTTTTGGGTGAAGGGTTAGGCTTGGGTTAAAGGTAGGTGGTTGGGTTAGTGGTTAGTAGAAAAGGGCGAAAAAGCGTAAAAAGCGTCGGTTTTCGTAAGACTTTTTATTTTTGCAATTTTTTTTTTAATTGGATGAAGCTATTATTCAAATAAAGTTATTTTTGATGAACTTGCTTGTTTATTTCTTTTGCTTCATCATCAACACATTTTTTTTTAAAGGAAAAGTCATACGAAAAACCGAGCTTGTTACTAAAACAAAGGGTTAAAAATAAAAAAGGTTTTGGTGGGTTAAAGGGTGTTTGGTTTGGGTTAAGAAATGAAAAGGTTTAGGCTCAAAGGGGTTAACTAGGGGGATTTTGGGTAGGTGGTAAAAAAAAAGAAAAATAATGGTGTAGAAATAAAAAAAAAGGTTAGTCCTAATGCCTCCATCATTTACTTACTCGGGTTTAAGTTGGTAAGGACCGAGAATGTATCGTCGTGGCAAGTTCTAGAGTTGTAAGAACCAAGCGGCTATTCACACAAGAAACGAAAAATGAGCATTTAGTTTAAAGATATGTATTTGTATGCTCAATAAAGGCTCAAAACTCACTTTTGTGAGAATGAGTTTTTATGTGATCAAGTATATATAATTAAATTTTAACTAAACTTGTCATGCCTTTTCATAATTTTCTTATGTTAGTTCTTTTTATCACGACGCTATCGGTTGTAAATTTGTAAAAATATAACTTTTTTTTAGAATTTGAAATTCCCAAGTTAAACCTAGACAAGTAAAAAAAAATGAAAATTTTTGAAAAAAAATTTGGGGTGATTAACGGTTCCAATAGAGTTTTGTGTAAGGCTTGTAATTAGGACTTGCAAGATTCAAAGTTTTAGCATCCCCCCCCCCCCCCACACTTAAATTACACATTGTCCTCAATGTGTCCCAAAAATAAGTTTTTAGGTTGATTGAATGTGTAAAAGGTGTGAAAGAGCAAAATTTTATGTTACTGGACATCTGGACACGGCCCCGTGGTGTCCGGGCACGGCCCCGTGTTCAGGTGCCAGTAACAAAAAGTTGAACAAAAGAAACAGAAGCCTGGACACGGGGGCGTGTTGGGTGAACACGACCCGTGTCCAGTTTACCTGAACTGGGCATTTTCTGCAGACTGTGCAGCACGGGGCCGTGTTGGGCGGGCACGGCCCGTGCTGAACCTGTTGTAATGAAGAAAATTTGTCGGATGGCCATGTTTTCGTGCATGGGGTGCTGGTCTAAGTTTCCCTTGTTATCCTTCACCATCCCGAGTGTGTTTTATTCATTACAACATCATCCAAACACCAAATTAGCTAAAACCATCATTCATTAAGTCATAGAGAGAATTACATAATAATCCTAGAAATTAAAATACTAGATAGTTAGGTCAAAGAAACACAAGAAATCTAAACCAAGAAGTTCTAGCCTACTACTTATTCTATTAGCAAAATTTCCGAAAAGATAAATCCCTCGGTTAGATGTGGCTTGGAAAACTTCTTTCTCCGGGCATGAGTTCCTCACACGTCGGCGAGCCATTCTTCTATCTCCCTAGGGAGAAGAAAGGCGGGCTCATTGGCATTGGTTTGAGGTGGTGCAACCTCCACCGGGACTTCTTGTAGATCTTCAAGAGGAGGTTCCGCTGGAATGTCGTCCCAGCCGGTAGGATTGTTGATTCCAAGTGCTAGGTTCCAATCCTCTTGAGGGAGGATTGGTTCCATGGGAGGTGTTACAAGAATGTTTAACCTCTGGTGCAAGAGGTTTATTTCTTGAAAAAAAATTTCCAACCCCACCGTAAGATAGTTTATACGGTCTATTAGGACCTCCTCTACCGAAGTCATCTCGTCAAGAGCTTCACGTAATGCCATCACGTAACGTACGAGAGTCGCTTCGATTGATGACCTTATCTCCCTTCGACTGTTTCTGGAGTGCGCAGAAGAAGTTCCACTGTTTTAACTAGACATTCTACGAAAACAAACCAAAAATAGTTCATTTTAATGAAACAGTACATCGGACACGGCCCCGTGTTCAACTTTCTGCAGATTTTCGAAACAAGGATTCTTGGAGTTTTAAATTATTTTTCCAAGTTATGAAGCATTTTTGAACAGAAATAACTTAAAACAATGTTGCACAACTTATTTTTAGCAAGATTCCTTGGACAAAAATCTAATAATCAACACAATAAAGCTTGAGAGCAAGCTTCAATGGAGGTGTTGAGACAAGAAAGATGAAGAAGAAGGCAATGGATAAAAGAGGAAAGGACAAGATATTTGTTAGAACCTTCTTTTAGAACATACCTAGGATGGTAGGTGAGAAGATCCTCTCAAATCTCTGTCCCTGGATGGTCCAAATGTGCAGGATTTTTGGCTGCATTTATAGAAAACGACAGCATGCTGGACACGGCCCCGTGTCGGCTGGACACGGCCCCGTGTGCAGGCAGGATCCTGACACATTTTGTCCGTATTCTGACTAAAAGTCAGAAAGGAATCTTTTGGTGGACACGGGGGCGTGTTGACCTGGGCACGACCCCGTGTCGAAAGGCTGTTTATGAAGTTTGTCTATTTTTAAGGAACTTTTCCGGATCGGGTGGTTCCTTACTGGATGGAACAATCCCAAAGTGCCTAAGATACCTTAATTGTTCTAGATTAAGACGAGAACGCAAGAGGTTGTCGGTGAGGGTGATTCCTATGCTATAAGTAGGTGGACAAGTCCAACCCTTTCCCGGGCTCTCGTTAAAGAAGGTGTATGCCGAATCGCTCAGGTCTATGTATGCATCGAACGAAGTCGATGGGGAGTCCTTCACGGCACAATCGACACAGGGACGACTATCGCTCAAGTCCTCACTAGAGTTAGAGGTAACGTTGGTAACAACGAAGTTGTTTTTATGCAATCCCAACAATTCTTCTTGGTTATCGTCTTGAGATAAATTATTGAAATATATCCTAAGTTCTTCTAACCAATTAAGAATTAGATCTTCCATTTGAAATAGTTCATCAAGAAGCATTTCTCCTAGAAGATCCGGTGAGAGCATTCGAGGGAGAGATAAGGATTATTTTTACTTTCGCCCCTCTTAAGGCTACATGAAAACAATGAGTCTATATAGTGGGGCTTATAATTTAGAAAATAACATTCTAATTCTTTATGAGAGCCACCACATATTTAACACCACGTACCATAAGAGTGCCGAAAGTAAAAAATATCATTATCACTCATGTTTGCGTCAGAAATTACCAACCGTCGGGATCTTACGGTTCTGTTTTCCGTAACTGAATCTTGGGCACGGGGCGTGTTGGGTGGGCACGGCCCCGTGTTCAGCTTACTGTCTGACTTAAAACAGGATTGCTAGTTCCAATGATTGGGCACGGGGCGTGTTCAGCGGGCACGGCCCGTGCTGAGTTCTGCAGAAGCTGAAAAACTGAGAAAACTCCTAAAAAAATAGAAAAATAAGAAAAACGATTAGGCCGTTGATTCCTAACTTTCTTAAAATCCTTGTGTCCCCGGCAACGGCGCCAAAAAACTTGATGCGTGCGGGGTGTGGTATATATTTTTAAGTATATTTTAAGCCCTTTTACACTTTTTAGCCAAGTTTTAAATTTATAAAACATGAAATTTTACTAACACCAAACACACATATGGGCAAGTGCACCCATCGTGAGCGTAGTATAGTGTTGGTAAGATAACGAGGTCGTCCAAGGACACAAGAGCTTTTAGTACCGGTTTATCCTCAACGTCTAATCAAATCAAAAGTTTAGAAAAAGGTTTTAAACAAGAAAAATAAAACTAACTAAAATGCTGAAAAATAAAATAAAAATAAAAACAGATAGACAAGATGAATCACTTGGCTCCGACTCGTGTTTAGTGTAACCTTTGATTATTTCCGCACTTTTGCACTTTTTAAGAGATTATCTTAGTTATTGTACTAGGCCCCTCTTTTGAAGGTGACGTTACCCTCAACCCAGTAGTTTGAGTCAGCAAGGATTCAATCCTAAAGGGTCGGATTATTGAAAGATAATTAATTAAGTTATTAATGCATATTATGGTAGGCCCCTCTTTTGAAGGTGACGTTACCCTCGGCTAAGTAGTCTGAGTCAGCAGGGATACAGTCCTAAGTAGCCGGGTTAAAGTATTAATAGTAGCTTACATATGAGGGGATCAAAGAGTCAAGCACTCTATGATGGACAATGGATGATGGTGGTGGATGATGGTAGTGGGTGGTGGGTGAAGTGTGAGAGAGGTGGTGTGCCAAGGGATGGTTTGCAAATGAGTCAAGCACCCCTATTTATAGCCTGAACAGCAGCTCGGGCACGGCCCCATGTCCAGTGGGCACGACCCCGTGTCCATCCTCCTTCTCTGTCTTCATTAATTGCTCTTGTCTGCATTAGTTGACCACGGCCCCGTGTCCGCTGGGCACGACCCCGTGTGCAGAAGTATATCTGTACTATCAAGATTTGCCTGGATTCTGCGAATCTTATAGTTGACCACGACCCCGTGTCCGCTGAGCACGGCCCCGTGGTGGGCGATAGAAGCTTCTACAGCTTTGTCTTTTATGCTGACACTTGGGCACGCCACCGTGTTTACTAAGCACGGGGCGTGTTCAGCCTTTTGTTCTCTTGTTTTGCTTGGGAAGATGCTTTCGGGGAGGTCGGGCATGCCACGTTTGTTCCTTTTCTTGTATTTATGTTAGATTTAGCTGCCTTTTTGCTTCTTTTGTTAATTTGAGCTCATTTAATCCTGAAAATACAAAAGGAAGACAAAAGCACACTTTTTCCAACATTAGTACTAAAAAATGGTTAGTTTTATGCCACAATTGATGTAATTTATATGTTGCATTTTGCACACATCACGGCTCGCCTCATTGGAAACCATAAAAGCAATATCGATATGGCTACAATATGATCGGTTTCCATATATCGATATGGAAACCAATTAGAAAAATAAAATAGGTTTTTCTCACCGCGTTACGTGGCGAGAGTTTGATTGTTGTATTCCGTACTACGCGATGTGAATTTGATCGTTACTGGCTCTACTCATCCAAAGCGAATATCAACACAGGTTCCGATAATACCAATAAAAAAAACCAAAATATATCACTAAAGGTCTAAACCATAAAAGACAAAAAAATAATAAAAACAACACAAAAGCACTATTCATAGAGGTTGTCCAATTATATATATTAAATAAATAAATAAATAAATGGTCATAGCATCATTATGTAATTTATGATAAAAAAAATTTACAGCATATATATATATATATGGTGGGGTTCTAGAGTGAACACTAGTGTATTTGCAAACTGAGTGAACAAATCTTGGTCATTGATCTACACACGTGTATGGCCAAGATCTCATCATCAAATCGTAAAATACACTAGTGTATTTCAACATCAAATCATGGCCATTAATCTACACACGTGTATGGCCAGGATTAGTTCACTCAGTTCGCAAGCTACAATAGTGTTCACTCTTGAACCTAATCCTATATATATATATATAATATTACCGAGTTGTGAGAACCGTAAGAACTCTTGTGAGCCCTTGATCAAGATGGGTTGGATGGCTAGGATTTATTTTGACTTTTGATATATAAGAAATTGTGTTTTTAATATAAAAATTATAAAGTACAATGAAGGACATTTTAGACATTTTACACTTTAGCAAAAAAACAAAAACATCAAATCAAAAAAAAAATCTAGTAATCTTATTTTATGCAACTTTAACCTAAAAGTAACATCAACAAAATTTTCATTTTTACAAAGTTGTAATATTTAGATGATCATAAAAAAAATTATACAAAATTACATTTAAAAAAAATAGAATCACAAAACCAATTGTAAACAGTATATAAAAAAATATAAAAACCCAACAGGTCTTGCGTCCCCTTAATCTTCCTCGTCTTCGATCCTTAAATCCAATTGCTCGCCACCCTCTATTTCTTCTTGATCTTCCATATGGGTTCTTCATTGACATTGTCTCAATTACGGCCTCGTTCTCCACCCTCCAACAACTACGAACACAACAAAAAAAATAAATGTAATCAACTTTGACCTTGTCTCAATTGCGCACTTTGTCGAATGTAAATGTTTTTTTTTAATGTGGAATATAAACTCACACATAAAATGTTTTTTTTACGTACAATGTTGAATGTCAAATTATTTTTTACGTACGATGTTGAATTTGAAAAAAAATGCGCACGATGCCAATTTTATAATCTTTTAACGAAAATTGCCCCCTCCCCCAAACCTCAAATTTGTCACCGTCCGTAAAATTTTATAATGTTTTTACGGTTTTTATATTTTTACAATCGGTGAAAAGGGGGGTGTCGAATGTAAACTCCTAAAACTGTGTATATATATATAACGCGTTGAGAATTGCCAATCAGGCGCGTAAAAGTTTTTATAAATTTTGTTGGATGTCGCCGACATGTAATTTTTTTTGTTTTTACCTCCACACATGGTTGTAAATTTTTTTACGCCCCGGTTGTAAAAAATTTATGTTACGTTCATGTTAAAAAAAATTAACTTTTTTACGCCCGTGTTAAAAAAATTTAAACTTTTTTTACGCCCAGGTTGTAAATTTTTTTTACGCCCCAGTTGTAAACTCTTTTTACACCCCAGTTGTAAATTTTATTGGCACAAATGTAACTCATCAACGTCTTACCTTTTTGCATTGCTTTCCTAATTTTAACAATGTCTTCTGGGCTCGTGTCTGGACCATGTAGGACCGCCTGCAATGCAACACAAATCAACCAACATATATACAGTTCCGCCTAAAAATCAAGGTTTCGATACTTTGTCCCCAACCCTTATATACGTGTAAAAGCGACACCTTCAAAACAAAAATTGCTCCGCTCTTTTAACCGTAAACTTTTTTAAATTTTTAAATTTTTTACATTTGATGTTTTTACCATCTGTAAAATTTTATAATCTTTTAACGAAAATTGCCCCCCTCCCCCAAACCTTGAATTTGTCAGCATCCGTAAAAATTTTATAATGTTTTTACGGTTTTTATATTTTTACATTCGATGAAAAGGGGGTATCGAATGTAAACTACTAATTTTTAAACTTTTTATGCCCATGTTAAACAAATTTTAACTTTTTTACGCACCGGTTGTAAATATTATTTACACAAAGAATCTGTTTGTTTTAGAGAGAAATTGAATACACACGTTATTTGAGATTGAATAAGCATATCATCGAAGGGATCTGTTTGTTTTAGAGAGAAAGAGACAACGCCTGAATATAATAATATTGTCTCCTATCTAAACTAAAAACACACCTCTTCATTTCAGAAAAGGTGGCGCCTTGTTATACAGATTAATTTAATAGCACACCGCTTCATTACGGAAAGACAGATGTGATTTTTATTTAACGTACGCGATGTTTAATATTTCCAAGAGTAAATTACAAGTTTTGTCCTTTATGTTTGTCCCAAATTTCAGGCGCTGTCCTTTACCTTTAAAATTGATGAGTTTTGTCCTTAATGTTTCAAAATCCTGCACGTTATGTCCTTTAGGGCAACCCCAGTTAATTTTTACTGTTAAGTGAAGGGCACATTGGTCATTTTACTTATTTATTTTAAAAACCATTTTAATAATTATAACAAAATAAATTATGAACATATATACAAACAAACACACTCTCCCTCTCTAAAAAACACACAGACTCCCCCCCTCTCTCTAGGGTGTTACCCTCACCATCATCTGCCGCCACCCTCACCACTCCCACCCCACCCCCACACCACCCCCGACTGTTGTTAATTAAACATATACACACCATTAATACCTTTCAAGAACAGAAGTTAAGGTTAAGCATCAATCATTTCCTCTTCCTACGGTTTAGGATCCGTCGGAAGCTCCATAGCAATAAACCAATGTTCATAATCACAACCATCGCGCAAAAGTGTCTCTTTTGGCGGGTGCTTTCTCCAGTTCGGTGATGAATCGTTCAGCGGAGGGTAACCCGGCCCGGATGATTTGAGTTGAACAGGAATTTGTGGACCGAGTTGGGGCGATTGATAGTGGTGATCGAGGAGAGAGAGAGTGTGTGTGTGTGTGAATCAAGAACCAGAAGAAGTGGGTAGGGATTGTGATGAAAGAATGCGAGAAAAATGAGAGGTTAGGGTTCGTCTGGTGGTGAAAATCGCCATCGAAGGAGCTTGTTTTTTTTAATGAAACTGGAAGTTTAGCTTCTTTTGTTCGTCTGGTGGTGAAAATCTTTGGATAAGACGCTGGAATTGGTGCATTTCGGTGAAGAAGAAAGGTGTACCCACACCAATTTGGGATTTTGAGTCAGGGCCAATATTATCAGTTTCTTTTAAAAAGTGCAGTTGGCATACCTAAATTACCTAATTCAAGGAAACTTGAGGTTCTGTTTGTTAGACCACCATCACTTGCAGTTTGAAAATCCCCATCACTTAGAAATCCCCTTTGAGAGGATGGAGTGTTGCAGGTCTTGAAATTGAAAAAGTTGCAGGTCTTGAAATCGAAAAAGTTGATGGAGAAGGAGGGATGGTGGTGGCAGGTTGGTGGTGGGGAGTTTTAGAGAGAGGTAAGTTAAGAGAGAGAGATGAGTTTAGAGAGAGAATGGAGAGATCAGTTTTTTATATTTTTTATTTATATGTTTTTTTTTTACAAAATAGTCCTTGAATATTAATTATTTACAAAATACCCTCTGAAAAGGTGAAATGACAAATGTACCCTCACATGCCTTGCACATGACCAGTTTTAACAAAAAAAAATAACTGGGTTTGTCCTAAAGGACATAACGTGCAGGATTTTGAAACATTAAGGACAAAACTCATCAATTTTAAAGGTAAAGGACAACGCCTGAAATTTGGGACAAACATAAAGGACAAAACTTATAATTTACTCTATTTCCAATTCATTAAAATCAAATTCACACAGCTTCATATGGTTTCATTAAAATCAAGTTAGCACCGCTTCACATTGTATGCTAGTTATGTATTTCGTTAACAGACATGTTTTTTAAATAAAATGACAAAACCCAAATTATTTTTTGTAGGGTTATATAATATATTTTTTGTAGTATATATAAATAATAATTAAGCAAAAATGTATGTATGTGTGATTTGTCACAACTTTTCATTTTAGAGAGATAACCCAAGTTGCTTTTTGTACAATATTTTGATAGCCGGACCGGACCGGCCGGTTTGACCGGGAACCGTAGGTATAGACGGTTCGGTTGAAGGTGGCAGACCGCTTTTGATGATGGCCGGCCGGCTGAACCAGTGGCCGGCGGTCAAACCGGAAAACCGGTGAGAAAAGTGACCGGACCGGGGAACATCAAACCTGTTTCATTGTCGTTTACGTCTCTCAACTACTCGGTTTCAACTGCATCCACATCTAGTAATAACATGTCAATGGAAGGTTAACATTTGTAGATTTCGTTCACCGAAAGTTTCAGATCTAAGAAGAAAAATGAAAGGATAAAGGGAGATGAGTGACGGCTGTAAAACACGACATTGCCATCCACATATTTTTAGATATTTAGGGTTAAAACATATTTTTAAGTTACCCCCTTGACAACTATAACTACGGTATATTTCATCCTCAAGGTTTCAATAAGACACTTTTAAACCTTCATGAACTTAAAAACGAACACTTTAATATGTGAGCATCAATTATTTATAACTTAATCTATATCTAATACTAATAAAAGGGTCTACTTAATGTCACATCACATTCTCATACTAATAAAAGAGTTTACATAATGCCACATGGCATTATTCTATCCTTCAATTCACTATTATTATTATTATTATTAATTAATTAATTAATACAAAACAATGAAAAATTTCTTAACAACTTAATACTAATAAATGTTTTTATTGTCTACTTAAATATTGATCATTTACTTTTGAATTATCTAAAATATATAATTAGTTATTAGTAACAATTCTACTTATAATAAACAATTTCAAATAATGTTAATGTGACAACACATTCTTATTCTTTAAAAGGATTTTTTTACTATATGTTTAAAACACCTATTAAATAAATTATTATTTTATATTATAATAATAAAAAGGGTAAAGAATAGGTTAGTCCGATACTTGAAAACCGGTTTACTTCCATACTTTAAAAACACTTTTAATGTTATTAGACTCGTGTAATACACGGGTTTAAGGATAGAATATCTTCATAATAATTTTGATGCAAGTCTATACTCACCGGATGTCCTAAATAGAGTTATATTGATAGAAAGAATAGTTTATGTAATGGAACTCTACTACAGGTCCTATCACTGGGTGATTAGGTTATTGATGCACTCATATTATCCGGAAGTAATACTGGCACTTAAATGTTTATCCCTAGATTTCGTTTAATACTGCCAAACAAAAGGATACGTATTGAAAAGAAGACAGTTTCCTATCGCCCTATGTTTTGCCATGACGATAAATAAAAGTACAAGACGATTTCTATGTAAAGTTGGTTTGTTTCTAAAAGAATCGGTTTTTATGCATGACCAAATCGTGCGTCATCAATGGTAAAAAAAATTCACTTATATAAATTTTTGAAGACAACATAAAATTAAATAAATTATAATTTTATATCCTTAAACCCGTGTATTACACGGGTCTAATAATCTAGTATACTAATAAATTTACATAAGAATAATAAATTTGTGTAAGCAAATAATATTTATATACTTGAACTCTAATATAAATTAGGAAGAACTTAACACTATCTACTATTTTCTATATTTATAAGTATTTATATTATTTATAATGATTCCCGGTTCTTAAATCCGGTTCGACCGATCCGACCGGTTCGACCAGTGAACCGGTAAGGCTTCCGGTTCGATATCCGGTCCGGTTTTAAAAACATTGTTTTTGTAGGGTTATATAATTTACGCTATATAAGATAGAATATATATGCACTGAATCAAGGGATAATATAAATGAGCCCTTGTACCACTTTTAAACAAAACTTTAGTTTGAATTTACATCGAGATAGTTGGTAAACGGGCAACAAGCTGCGCCGCTACCCCTTTTTGAATAGCAAAACTAAGCCTTTTAAAAACTACGTCCATAGATCTCGGGGTCATAACATTACTATGCATGACCCTTTGAACTCGACTAAGTAGATCCACAGCCTCTGGCGCTAGAAAACCAAAAGTATCAAAAGCAAATGGGATAAACACGTGCTGGTTGTCAAGGCACGCTTTCTCATGTTTGGTCACTTTACCCGAAGCAGCCTTTAAAGCAGTCTGACCCACCGTGAAAGCACTACCCCCTAAACCCACAAGTGGGGAAACCCCTGTTAGATCCACGCAGGCATGTTTTCCTCCTACCCATCCAAAGACCAGAATGTCGGCTAGTCGAAGAGTAGATCTCCCTTCCAACGGGTCTGTCAAGAAATTAACGGGTGCCTCTTTCTTAGCAGAAATACCAGCGCACATGAATATGTCGAAAAGGACATCCCTAACCAAATCATGTCGGTATTTGAACCCCGGGAGCTCTCTACAATGAACTGCATGCTCCCCAAAAGAATCCAAACACGCCTTATGACAAACATGGCATACCTAATCAACTGGGAACAAAGGAATCATGAGGCGATACTTAAGGATAGTACGGTACTCCACCGGCGACATATGCTGGCCTAACCCATCTATAGGTATAGCAAGAAGAAAATCTTGTGCATATGGTGCTCGGAGACACTCAAAAACGGCTTTTTGTCTAACAGTCAAGTCAAACTGTACTTCGATTTCTTGGAGAATTTTACTAAAAAGAGCACTCGCCAATGCATGTTGGGCTTTAGGGGGCGGTGTCCTTATTAGTGAAACCGCTGAAGTCAAAGCTTGGAATCGTATCACGAAGACAAGTCAAAGCACAAACATAATCAGAATCCATACCACACATGCCACTGTCTCTTAAGATGTGGTCCTGTAACACCCACGATTGGGCCCTCGAGGCCACAAAAGCATAGGATGAAGCCTCTACTGCCGAATACAACCCCAAACCCCCAAACCTAATAGGTAAAGAAGCAAGTCGCCACTAGAGGTCTCCAAAGAGACCCGGGTTCTAATCCTAGTTAATTTTTAGTCAACATATATCTCTATTTATTTTGTTCATGTATATCTCTATTGTAAAATTATATTATATATTATATAATACTCTAATTTACAACAATTTTATGCAATGGAGGTTGTACATATGGCATAGATGATGTTCCAGGCTTTAAGTTGTTGTACATTGCTTTATATGTTTTCCTAGCAGTTGTTTATTGTCCAACTACCGCTTCCTTTTTCAAGAGAGAGAGAGGGGAGACATGCAATAGTAAGTGGGTGTTTGGGGTTCCTTATTTTGAAGGTAAAAGGACTTTTGAAGGGCAAAAGGACTTTTGAAAAGTGTTTGGCTTTCCTTTTGAAGGGCAAAAGTCCTTATGATTTGCCAAAAGTCAGGATTTCCTGACTTATTTTGTGCAAAAGTCCTTTTGCAAAAGTTGAAAATAAGCTAAGCCAAACATGCCCTAAACCTTAGCTACACCCTTCCACCGCTTCGGGCATGTTTGGATGGGCTTATTAGAGTTAAAAAGGACTTTTGGGAAAAGGACTTTTGGGAAAAGGACTTTTTGAAAAGGAGTTTTTAAAAAAAGTGTTTGGATTAGCTTATTGGTGTAAAATGACTAAAATGGGCATTCTTTTAAATATAAGGGGGTAAAGAAGGGGTAATTTAGTAAATTCATTTTTGAAAAGTCACTTTTGGATCCAAAAGTCATGAAATCTTGGCTTTTCAAAATCTGATTTTCCTTCTTTGCAAAAAGCTATTTCCAAAAGTCCTTTTAGTCTATCCAAACACAAAAACAACTTATTGGCTTCTTGATAAGTCAATAAGCCAATAAGTTGTTTTGAGAAGCCCATCCAAACATGCCCTTCGACGCCGCGCTGGTGTCACAATCACCGTCAACGTCTCAACCCCAACAGTGGCAACGACAAGAAGGGATTTAAGGGTTTAGAACTGATTTGAGGGATTTGAGGTTCCGTAAAAAGAAGCGAAAGGAAGAGAGAGAGAGAGAGAGAGGGTGGAATCGGAATTGGTTTTCCGGCATGTAGGGTTTCGATTATGAGCTAAAGACTGAGCTTTGCCATCTCAATTCTCAAAGACCAGATACATCGTTTAGTTTTTTCTGGTGCGTCGAGGGTTTTTGATGATTTGGTTCTCATTTTTCTGGGAAATTGATGTGGGTTTTTAGTTTGATTTGTGGATTGGTTATGATAATTGGGATACTTATAGTGAATACAAAATCGAACTTTTTATGAACAATATATTGCAGGTTAAGGATGAAGTAGTATGTTATAAGTAGTATAAGCAAGGGTACATGTTGGGAATTTAATTGCTATAGTTTTTTTGTTGAAAACAAACTCATGAAAATTTAACCATTATTTTGAAGATCTTGCTGATCAACTGGAACTTAGAGCTATGTTTTAAGTAACTGGATACTTCATGGGTCAACAAGGAGCTTGGGGGTGTCTCAAGTACATCCCTCATTGATACGATGTATACGATAGATCAACCCAATGATTTGGTCAACGAAAATGTTTGACTTAGTTGATTTGAAGGTCAATATAACTTATATAAGATTTCATGTGAGTACAAGTGTGAATTTGTCAAGGAATTAACCCACTAATGCTTAAAGTCACTAACAAAATCTTAATACACACATCTGGAGTACACAAAAAAAAAAAAAAAACACTCCAGCATGGGTAATGTGAATTGTGGTACATTCGCATCGCAACCAGTTAATGTGAGACGATACTGTCTTAACAATTATCTTGCCCAAATCAATTCCATATATGTTTTCAGTCTGTCGATAGTTAGAAGTTTGTTATGAACTCACATGTGTCTTATTATATTTTACAGCTCTTCATAGTTTTGTTGATGGCCTACCCTTTACTATAAAAAGGCTATCTTAGTTGCACTGCAAGAACAAAAGAATGCATCAACATCAGCAAGGCTTGATTGTCCAGTTGGCGAATCATCTTCTTACAAGTGTATACCAGCAGAAAGAACAGAAGAAAATCACCTACCGTTTAATTTAAACTAGTTAGTGATACTCGCGCTTCGCGGCGGGAGACCTGATTTATAAATTTAAATTGGAAACGTACACAATGATAGAAATAACATTAATAGCAGGAATCCGGTCGCTATCGGTTTGGTTTATTATGGTATCGATACAATAACGGTACTCGATATAGCAATCAAAAGAGAAAGCTTAAAAAATAAAGTCGTCATATGATTAAAAGGATATCGAGACATATTTTACATCGATCAAAATCAATAAAAATGAATACCAATATCGATACCGACTTTCAGTCGAAATTGGACTGGTGGTTCATTTGTTACCTGTACAATATGGACAATCAGTGTAACTAATGAACACAAGTTAGTTAACGGTACTCGATATAGCAATCGAAAGAGAAAGCTTAAAAAATAAAGTCGTCATATGATTAAAAGGATATCGAGACATATTTTACATCGATCAAAATCAATAAAAATGAATACCAATATCGATACCGACTTTCAGTCGAAATTAGACTGGTGGTTCATTTGTTAACTGTACAATATGGACAATCAGTGTAACTAATGAACACTAGTTAGTTAGGATAGTAATATTAATGTGTGATTGTAGCTTAAAAATCCTAAATGAAATAGAAAAAAAATAAGAAAAAGACAAAAGGAAACTGTAGCAAACATGCAATGTGAATTGATATATATAATAATGACCAAATTTCCCCTCTAGAGTTCCATGTGGAAAGTGGTATCGAAGCAGCTCCTAACATTGAACATCAATTCATATCAAGCTTCCCTTCACATCAAATGGGGACGTATGAAAACTCAAATCTGTAGATTCACCGGTCGTCGTTAAGAAACGGGTCGGAAGAAATATCCATCGGCTTGCAATTGAGTGAACCAGAACTGAAGAGACGAAAACAATATGATGAAGAAGCCTAAGTTGTGGAATGAATCTGTAAGTATCTCTACGTTTTGTATTCGTTGGATCATATTTTTTGGCCCTGGCATGATTTGGGTGCTAACGTTGCCTACCACCAGTGTTTAGATTGTAGGGTTGTTTAGATAAAACAATGGCTAAAGTTATAAATATATGTACATTTTAGTCCTATGTTGTTCAAAATGTACTGTATTGCAAGTATTGATGATCAATAAAACAAGCAGTTTATCGGTGATCCGTGCCAAGTGTCAATAATTTTACAAGTATTGGTGCTTTTGTACAAAAATCTCTTTGTGGACTCTGGTCTGAATCTAGCTTCTATCGGTTTCCGTATTAGCGGCTGGTGTTAACAACCTAAGTTGCGACCATAATACATATAAAAATCTAGGCATAAAGTCTTGGTTGCAGCTAATGGATCTAACTTGATGGAAATATAAATCTAGCCCCCGCCGCATTGCGGCGGGTTACTTTTCTAGTTGATTATAAAATAGAAGTTTGTATCACCATAATCAATATAGTGAAGTTTACCACCACGTCTAGCTGGTTTTGAGGTTGATGTGGTTTTAAGAGCATTTAGATCCTCTTCACAACTTCACTATCTTTCACTTACCTAAACATTATTATACTTTTAATAGCTCACCACAATGTTTCCAAACAGCCCATCACTTTTGTCTTCCTATCGTTTTTAACAACTTTCTCTTCCTTTTTTTAACATAGAAAAGGAAGAAAAAAAAGGAAAACAGAAAAAAAAAAAAAAAAAAAAAGTTACTAAAATTCTGTCCATATTGTTACAAACATACGATGATGAAATTTTGACAGTATGGGGCAGCCACCCGCTATGAAAAAAAAAACATTTTTAGTGTTATTAATATGCTAAAATCCTGATCGCCTCTCATAAAAGTTTGATTAGGCCCCCGGATCACCGTCAATAAAAAAAAATCATGGGTCCCCCGATGGTTGAGTCAGGTAAGTTGGGCGGCGCACTGGTAGAAACAGGTGGCGTGTGAGAAGGCATTTGGCCGCGTTTCTCAGTGGTTTTGACTATGTTTTTAGAAGGAATTATAAAGCGGCCGGATAAACACTCGAAAGTGTGAACTCTAGGAAGTGTCGTGATGATTCGTGTGACTTCGGATTGTAGTTTTTAATATGTGAAATACGTACCTCCTTGAATAATTGTTCGATGATGCAGTGGCGAAGCTTGACCCGAATGACGGTGGGGTCGAAAACGTATATGGCCAAAAAATTCTATAGAACCGGGGGGTCGAAAACGTATATACCAAAAAATTTCTATACGAAAACTACATATATAACACTATTGAGCTAAAAGTTCGGGGATCGGGCGCCCCCTCCCGGCCCCTTCTATACTTCGCCACTGCGATGATGCATAGAACTGATGTACTAGGTTTTTTTAAAGGTGTGAATTATTCGTGAATGTCAGGAGGCCTAGCATACGTTGTCTTAACCGGGTTCGTGCAAGAGAGCCTACTTGCACAATAGACCCCCAATTTAAATCCAGTACTTGTTTTGCGTCACTGAATGTTGTAGAATTTAATGAATAAGTTAGAATAACTTTTTTTGTTTTATTTTCCATTTCTCACTCTTATGATTTGTGTATTTTATTTTTTAAGCACAACCACACTTGCTAATATGAAGATTTAACTTTGATCGCGCATTAGTTATTTGAAGTGGGTTTAGTGGTTTAGTGGGTTATGTTGTTGTAAGTGCTTTTTAATTTCTTCGATTAGTAATTTGCTAGCCGATGTTGTTTTATATACTCTATTTTTGCTGCTCTAAGAATTAGTGATTAGCAACCCGTCTACGTATCATGTCAACCACCGCTGGTACACATGTGGCCATAATTGTTGGATTATCAAACCTCGATGAATGGTTTGGCTTTACCGAATTAGTTTCGTAATGCAATACGCTTCTTGTCCAAACCACGTGTAGTAATGTCCTCCAACACAAAAGAACAACTCCAAACGCAGTCACACCTATGTCGATCCTTAGTCAAGAATATCAAATGGTAAGAGTAGACACGTAACAACAATAATCTCATAGAATTATTAAGCGAACACAAGTTACATACTTTCTCACATAAAGAAGAAAATAATCACAGTTTAATGCACAACGGAAGTCTTGGTAGAAAATATTAATACAAACCGAAATGCAAAGTATAAATAAATATTATACAAACGGTTGTGTATGGATCCACAGGCGGATCTAAAACATAAAGTAAAATATTGTTCGACAGACTTTAAGCATTAAGAACTTGCAAGATTCTTTTAACTAATGCCCAGAAGCTTCCAGCCAATTTCGCGTAGTACCTACCACTTAGTCTTTTTGAAAAATACGTCAGTTTACACTGGTAAATACAATTAATCGACTCTTTTGAAAACATTTATGAAAATTGATTTAAATGCACAAGGCACACATATTCTTTTATAACTTGGGACAATTATATAAAATAATCTTGTATACAGATTCACATGTTTGTCGTACTTTCAGGGCCCGGGATAGAAGCCGAGACAAGATTAATAGACACACCACTAATATAAACCCAAAAGAAGTTATCCTCACGAGTGGGTATATCATTTTACATACGCAACTGTCAAGTGTATGCCTACACGCCGTGCTTAAGTCGTGGCCATTTCAAATGAATTAGCCGAGGATATCCAGGACACGGTCATATTAACCCCCAAATGCTTAAATCAAACAAAACATATTAAAACGGGCTATCTCAATGATTTAACCAGTAATCAATTAAATATTCAATACCCGACCAAGCGGTAATAATTTACCGTATCCCAAGCCCGTATAAGGGAAAATAAGTTAAAAGTATTTACCTGAGCTTAAAATGTAAAATTTGTTTTCTCAGCCGTATATACTACTCAACAAGTGTAGGTAGCTTTTACTGGGCTCCTAATCTGGAACGAAGGTTTTAATAACCTATTAGATTACTAACGGGTCTTATTTAAGTTATAAACTTAGACCGGCTAGTTTAAAGAAAGGTTCACGGTACGAAAAGCAAGATTAAGCGGTGACCGAATTGGAATGTAATTTAGACCCGACAAGTATGGAGACTTGTATAAAATGGGTAAACTAAATACATTCTGGATTTTGAAGTAAAAATGATAAGGTTTAACCCGTTTCGGTTAATTTATGCAATCTAGTTACATAAACCGTACCGAACGCGTATATGCATAACGGGTAACCGGATGAGTCATGTACAAGTTTCACAAGTTAATACGATTTAAATATGATATGATATCAGTAGGATATCAACAATTATGCCCAAAAAGATTTTAAAACCAATTTAAGTCCCGTAAGGGTATTTCGGTCATTTTAAAGTTTATAAAAGAGGTTTAAACATAAACTGAGGTTCTGGACTAAAACATTTAGTAAAATATTAATTTTATCAAGTTACATCAGTAAGATATCATACATATGTGAGGTTTACCATTTATGGCCAAACTATGCACCGTAGGGGCATTTTGGTCATTTAACATATGTTTTAAAGACAAAATTGGAAGTCTGAGTTCAAGACTTATACTTACTGTTAAAATATTAAGGGTTATTAGATTTTATCACCCTCAACTATCGGCCTTTGGTTGTTGTCACCCCCAACTAACACTTTGACACCCGACACCCCCAACTTGACTTTTAGTTTGTGCTGACACCACTCATTAAATCTTTACTAACTGAGTTTGTTTCTTGTCCTACGTGGCACATAGCTGATGAGTTGGACATGATTACGTGGCGTATGACGTGGCATGATGATGAGTACAAATATTTTTATATATTTTTTAATTCTGATTAAAAAGAAAAACATTTTTTTATAAAACCTCAACATCTCCCTTCAACATCTCTGCCAAATTAGATTCCATATGAGCCCTAATTTCCTTGTCCCCAAATTGAGTTTGAATCAGACTTCGATATAGAAATCAAGTTGAGGTTTCGTTCATGGCATAAAATTAAACAAAAGGCACATGATTGAATTTACAGATTGCAAAGAACATACAAGATGAGGGCTTGTTAGATACACATTGCAAAGAATATACAAAATGAGGGCTTGTGAAGTTTCTGCAGGTTCGGCGAATTGCAGAGGTGGTGATGATGGTCGACATTATCTCTTTCTACCCTTTCTCCTCTCTTTTTTGGTCGGAGTTGCTTTATGTGTTAACGAACGTGGCAAGTGGTGCTTGTACGAGGCTCGTCGGAAGGATTATGGTGGTGATGATGGTACGGTCGGAGGTGGGTGTTCGAAAATGGGTGTTTGGTGTGTTAAATGGTGAAGGTGGTTAATCGTGGAAGTTGGACGGAGTGGTGGAAGTGGATCTGGTGCGGTGAAGATAGATCGTACGGTGGTGGATGATGATCGTGAGTGGTGGTTGATAGGAGATGGAGTAACGGTGGTAGTGGTGACAGTTTGGTGGCTCACCGAGGTGAGTGTGGGTTGTTTCAAGTAATATGTATGGTGATGATGTTGTGGTTTGAGGTGGAAGTTGGTGGCTCACGGTGAAAGTGCTGGTTGTTAATGGCTGAAGTTGTGTTGAGGATGATGATAATGATGAATGGTAGAGAGAGAAAGAGAGGTAGAGACACATAATTTTTTCTTTATACAAGTAATATATACACAATGGCCACATAGGATAAAACAAGCCAAGTCATCAAGAATTGGCCACATAGGATAAAAAACCTAACTGAGTTAGTAAAGATTTAACTGAGTGGTGCCAGCACAAACTAAAAGTCAAGTTGGGGGTGGCAGCGGCTAAAGGCCGATAATTGGGGGTGATAAAATCCAATAACCCAAGTATTAAATTTCATTTATAAAATCAGTAGGTATCAAGTCTTAGGTGTTAAATATGGTTTTTAACCATACTATGCGCCTAATTTGCGTAAAAGTCAATAATTGACGATATTTGAGATGTTTATGAAAATCTGAGATTTTGATCAGCCTTTAATGATTAAAATATTTTATTTAACATATCACATCAGTAGAAAAAGGTTTGGCATGTTAATCATATGCTAATCTCATTTTATTAACAAAAGAGTATTATCGTCATTTATCGAATTATACGAGAACTCAATGATATGGTCAGTTTATAATCTGACAAAAAATTCCAAAATCCCATAAAAATAATATCAAAACAGTAGGTAAGGAGTTTGGTGCCAAAATTTAAGTTCAAACATGATTTATGTTAAAAATGTAATTTAATTAACAAAAAGTTTCATTTTACGATATCTTGCATAACTTTAGTTTGAGACCAGAAACTGATGTCAAATTTAGTTCACATACTTATATATCAGTAATAAAGCTTTTTGTTCTCTCACATTTTCAAAAATCTCGTTTTTATTACATAAGGGCATAATAGTCAATTTTTAAGCAATTAACGGAAACATGCAAATGAACTATGATTTCTAAGGGACCATGAAGTATAACCTCAGAGGGTTATACTAACATATAATATGGTCACAAAGGAACCCTAAGGCACAAAGAAACTAAGCTAAATCGGGTCAGAACTGAAAGTCAAAGCAAAAGTCAACTTTTGTGACTTTCGGTTGCGAACCGATCCTAAACTCAGAATTGTCGGGTTGAACATGTCTAAACATGTTCTTATATTATTTACCAAAGTTATTTAAGTGATGAAACGTATTTTATAGCTTCTACATTATCAGTTATGAATTATTTTATAAAATCTGACTCGTTTGACTTTTCTGTTCATTACTTTGACCCGACAATTGACTAAGTAAACGTGATAATTAGGAGGTGCCCTTTTGAGGGATTATCAGCTACTTAATTACCAACACATAGCCACTTTCAATTCGAATAATGGCTGGACCGATTTTGATTAAATTAAAAGTCAAAGCAGAAATATGTTATCTTTGACTTTCGGTCCTTAAACTAATAAAACATGAACTACAGGAGCCAAGAACACTTACAAGGGTCCTTAGCAGGAAGATTAAACTTAAGAGAGCTTATTTAATGATCAGGATGCTCCAGAGAATGCTCCAAAGCTTGAGCAATTGAGAAAGTGAGAATTTTGAATTGTGCAAGGAATGTAGCAACACCAAGCTCCTATTTATACTAATTCAAGACATCTTTAGATCATCCCAGGTGTTATTTGATGTTTCCAGATGAGTACAAGTGTCTATAGTGCTTTTAGAAACCATCAAAGAGTCCATTGTTTCGAGTTATGAGAGTATAGAGCTGGATTGGGGAAGAAATGCGCAGAACCTGCACCTGTGCATGGAGTCTGTCGAAACAAGGCAGTCGCGTCGCGCGACGGCACACCTGGTTTGAGGTCGCGCAGCGCGAACCCTATGGGGGACCAGTTTTCAAGTTTCAAGTTCGAAAGAAATGGCCCCTGAACCTTTTTAAGCATAATAACTTCTATTTTAAGCATAAATAACCCCTCTAGTTAATATATGGATGATCTTAAGGTTATAATTAACACCGTTAGGTCCGGTTTCATGAAATGATAACTGAAAACACTAGTTTTACCTTGTTGACGCTTTTAACCCTTTATTCATAAAAGTTAGCGTATTTAATACCAAACAATATCGAAACCTCGTGAATTTTTCGTCACTTATTCTTGAAAGTATAATCACTCGTCACAAAGCCCCGGGTTCGTTAAAAGATCACTCAGAGGTATCAATTTAACATGTTGACACGTTTAACCCCCCGAGTCTTGCAAACTTTCACTTTCTTTCACAAACGGCTTCATACGTTCCATAATTTATTCGTTTTAGAATACAAACATCGTGTATGGTTATTGAAAGGCATAGTTTTCATATGTTGACATGTTTGGCCCTTTCACATACATCTTTTCTTTGTTTGTCAACTTTAGTCCCTCGGAATCAATTAATTACACATTTAGAGTTTATGACACGTGTCATTACTATACTGGACATGATTTTGCGAGGTGTTACAGTTGTCGCCGGGTTGCCCCACCCATACCGTGCACTTTAAAGAAACACTACCAACGTCATAGTCTTCTGTAATGACCAAAAAAGTATGTCAGAAAAGAAAAGATGACGGAGACGGCCATGCCGGGGAACACTCTTGAAAATTCAACTTAACATGTTCAAAATCAATTGTTTTAAAAAACAATTTGGTGTTTTTCCTTATAAATACATGTAGAGGCATTTTTAATAAAAAAAGTCAAAAACAAAGAATATAAAAAAAATGTTTAGAAAACAGTTAAAATAAAAATCTGTCTACTATAATAAAAGAAACCAACTTTTGGACACGTGTCATTCATTGAAGGTATCATCAAATCTATACTTATCTTATATTAACTAAATAAATAATAAATTAATATTAAATCTTATCATACTTTAATAGAATATTATTCTCAAATCTAAATTGTTAATTTAATATATTTTTAAAACAAATACCTCTCTTTCCTACTTATCTTATATTAAATATATAAATAATAAATTAATATTAAATGTTATCCTAATTTATTAAAAATATAACTTTTTTATAATTTAGTATACAAAATTATATTTATTTAACTCGTGTAAAACGCGGGTTTTTTAAAATATATATTTTTATTATTATTTACTATACAAAGTTACATTTATATAACCCGTGTAATGCACGGAATTTTTAAAGATATAACTATTTTATCATTTGTTATGTAAAATTAGATTTATTCAACACGTGTAATACACGAGGTTTTTTAAGGATATAAGTTTTTTTATTATTTGGTAGATTTTTAATATACAACATCACATTTATTTAATCTGTATAATACACATGGTTTTTAAAGATATAACTCTTTTTAGATCTATTCAACACGTGTAATATACGGGGTTTTTAAGGATGTAATTTTTTATTATTCGGTAGATTTATTCAACCCGATTATACACGAGTTTTTTTAAAAATACGACGTTTTTAGTATTTAGTATACAAAATTACATTTATTTAATCTGTGTAATACACATGGTTTTTAAAGATGTATTTTTTTATTATTTGATATATAAAATTACATTTATTTAACCTGTACAATATACGGGGTTCATAAAGATATAACTTTTTATTATTTAATATATAAAATTACATTTTTTCAACCCGTGTAATACACAGGGTTCTAACCTAGTATCTTATAAAATTAACTTAACATGTTACAAATCATTTTTTTTTATTTTTTCAGTGTTTTTCCTTATAAAAATGGGTAGAAACTATTCCAATAAAAATTCATTTTTTGTAATAAAAAATATTTTTGCCTTTTTTAACTGTTATTTGAACATTTTTTTTAAATTTTTAGTTTTTGATTTTTTTTTATAAAAAAATGCTTCTACATGTATTTATAAGAAAAAAACGCCATTTTTTTAATTTGATTTTTAACATTTTAAGTTGAATTGTTAAGTGTGTTAGTTTCCCACGTTTTTAATGTTCCCGAAGTGAACCATTTATATTAACTTTAATCTCTTTGCAACCAATAATAATCTTTTTCTCTCATATTTAATGTATTTTTTTTTTAAATCCAACTTAATGGTAGAAACAGGCAGCGTTTGAGAAGGCATTTGACCGCATTTCCCAGAGGTTTTGACTATGTTTTTAAAAGGAGTTATAAGGCTAGACGGTATGGGGAACGCCCCCCACCCGTCCAGGAACGGCGCCGGTCCAAGAAGGTACTTCATCTTCTTCGTCGACGTGGTATTCATCATCTTCGGGCGAGAATGACGCATTTTTCGAAAACATGATTATGTACGCGGCTCAGATCTTCATGGCGGAAGATGAAAACTCTGAAGCGTCGTCCCAACGGCAAACTAGACGAGCAAAATTAAACCGAGACAAAGAAGGTACTTTACTTTTTTTTTACCGTATGTTTATTTAAATTTAAAAATGAATTCCAAATGAGTCGTCGACTTTTTTTACGTATCGCAGACGACATGGCCCAGTCTGATCCGTTTTTCATACTGCGATACGATGCTAGGGGGCAAACGGGTTTCATTACTTTACAAAAATGTACGTCGGCCATTCGCCAACTGGCATATGGGTACGCACCCAATGCATTAGACGATTATATAAGGATGTCCGAAAGAACCGCACGTCTATGTTTGCACAGGTTTTGCGAATGGGTTGTCAAATTATATAGCAAGAGATACCTGCGGAAACCAAACGCAAACGACGTTCAAAAATTATATCAAGCACACGAACAAAGACATGGTTTTCCAGGAATGCTCGGGAGCATTGATTGCATGCACTGGGCGTGGCAGAACTACCCTACTGCCTGGCAAGGTCAGTATACTCGGGGAGATCATGGTCATCCCACTATTATTCTAGAGGTTGTTGCGTCACAGGATCTCTGGATTTGGCATGCTTTTTTGGTCTACCTGGTTCGCTTAATGACCTTAACATCATATACCAGTCACAGATATTTGACGATGTAGTGGCGGGAACAGGTCCAGACACAAGTTTTACGGTTTCGGGGGTGGAATACAGGCGGGGTTACTACCTTGCAGATGGAAGATACCCAACGTACTCGACAATCGTTAAAACTATTCCACACCCGACAGACGATAAAAGAAAAAAAATTGCAAAGTATCAAGAGGGTGCGAGAAAAGATATTGAACGGGCTTTGGGGTTCTACAAAAAAATGGCATATCATTGAACATCCAGCACGTTCGGCTACACCAAAGAGGTTACGACACATTATGTACGCTTGTATCATCCTTCAAAACATGGTCATTGAAGACGAAGGTAGAGCGATATGCGAGTACGACGAAAACGCGTCTACCGGAAATTTTGTTCCAGTTAGTTTGGAACAACAAGATTTGAACATGTTCTCTCTACGTAACGAGTACACACATCATAACCTACAAGCGGACTTGGTGGAATACATTTGGAACAACGCTCAAAACGAACCAGACGACCACATGCAGGATGAAGACTAGTAGGTTGTTTAATATTTTTTTAATGCTTAGGATTTTTTTTAAGTTTATGTTTTTTAAGTTTATTTTTTTTAAGTTTATGTTTTTTTTAAGTTTATGTTTTTTTAACTATATGTAATGTTGTTTAATATTAATGAAAATATTTTCTTATTTTATTTGTTAAATGTTAAAAAAAGAGGATGTTAAAAAAACAACTAAAATGGTGAGGTAGGATTATCCTCCTATTTCCATTGTTTTTGTGGGATGGATCATCCTCAAGAGGACTATGATGTGGCGCCTAGGTTGCGAATCATCCTCCAAGGGAGGATAGTCACCATACCATGTAGCCTAAAGCGGTCGGATAAACACTCAAAATGGAAACTCTAGGAAGTGTCGTGGTGATTCGTGTGACGTCGGATTGTAGTTTTTAATATGTGAAATACGTACGTCCTTGAATAATTGTTTGATGATGCATAGAATTGATGTACTAGGTTTGATTTGCGTCCTGACAAGTTGGTCTAGTGGTTAGTCACTTGGATTCTCTCCTTGAGGTCTCAAGTTCAACTTCCACTAGCATCACTTTTAACTTTTAAGGATATTGGTGGTGGCAATGAAGTTTCGTCAGTTCGAAACCGAGCCGAACCGGGTTTTACCGCAGTGGGCCTTCGGCGGCGGGTTTTGTTGTTTGGTATATAGAATGAACCGATTTGGGTCTGGAATTGTATTGAATTGTGTTTCTTAAAAAAAGGGATACAAGAACGGTGTTTATATAGGACACCATATTATACATTTAGCCCCTACACTATGACTCATTGTTTACTTTCTGACACTCCCCCTCAAGTTGAGTAGTGGGATCACCAATACTTAACTTGCTCAAACAACTACTAAAGGCGTTTCCGTTGACGGCTTTTGTGAGAATATCTGCGAGTTGATCCTTTGACGAAACATACGGGAGTTCTATGATTCTTTCTTCCAACTTTTCTTTTATGAAATGTCGATCTACCTCCACGTGTTTTGTTCGATCATGTTGAACTGGGTTTTCTGAGATTTGTATTGCAGCTGTATTGTCACACATAACTTTACTGGGAACCTTTTGGGAAAAACCAATGTCTTCTAGCAGCTTCCTGATCCAAAGTACTTCGCTTAACCCTCGAGCTATACCTCTAAATTCCGCTTCTGCACTCGACAGAGCAACTACTTTCTGTTTTTTACTCCTCCAGGTAACGAGGTTTCCACCAACCAAAGAAAAGTATCCTGATGTTGATCTTCGGTTTCCCTTATCCCCTGCCCAGTCTGCGTCAGTATAGAGCTCAACATTTAAATGTCCATTTGTTTTGAACAACACTCCATGGCCTACAGTTCCCTTGAGATATCTTAAAATTCTCTGAGCAGCTTCCATGTGGGCAACTTGAGGTTGATGCATGAACTGACTCACCACTCCAATAACATAAGCTATATCTGGGCGAGTGTGAGAGAGATAAATTAACTTGCCCACCAGCCGTTGATACCTTTCTTTGTCTGGAAGTTCTCCATTGAGTTCCATGTGAAGATTGTGATTCACCACCATTGGAGTATCTGCTGGTTTACAATCAATCAACCCAGTTTCTGCAAGGAGATCAAGGACATACTTCTTTTGGCAGATGAAAATCCCCCGTTTAGACCTGAGAACTTCTATCCCGGGGAAATACTTGAGATTCCCAAGGTCTTTCATTTCAAACTTTGAAAATAGATTTTTTCTCAGCCGTGTTATTTCTTCTATATCATCTCCGGTAATGATCATGTCGTCTACATATATGATCAGCGTTACTTTGGTGATACCCATACTCTTTCATGGCCAAAGTGAACTTTCCAAACCATGCCCGAGGAGACTGTTTTAGCCCATAAAGAGACTTTTTCAACCGACAAACTTCCCCTTCTTTAAAACCCCCTGAAAAACCTGGAGGTGCTTCCATGTAGACTTCTTCTGTTAGGTCTCCATGGAGAAAGGAATTTGTAACATTAAACTGGTGAAGAGGCCACTCCTTATTAGCTGCTACGAAGAAGAGAACTCTAATGGTATCCATTTTTGCAACCGGAGAAAATGTCTCAGAGTAATCGATCCCATACGTCTGAGTGTAACCCTTGGCTACAAGACGAGCTTTGTATCGCCCAATGGAACCATCTGGTTTATATTTGATTGAATACACCCACCGACATCCAACTATTTTTTTTCCTTCAGGAAGAATGCACTTCTCCCATGTATTGTTTTTCATAAGAGCACGCATCTACACTTTCATTGCTTCTTCCCAGTTCTCCTTACCTTGAGCTTCCTTTACGGAATTAGGTATTTGTTCAGAGTATAGTGAAGTAACAAATGCTTTCGCACTGTTAGATAAGTTCTCGTTGACCATATTAGCTACAGGATACCTTGAATTTCTGGTTTCCCTCTCTGGCGAGTACCGTTTTGGAGGGACCCCTCTATTGGCTCTAGGAGGGAGAGGGTATTTTCCGGTTGTCTCTGCCGCAATAGGTTCCACACGTTCAACGACTGGTTCGACTTCTTCTAAATTTGGTTCAACCTGTTCCACATCTGGTTCAACATGTGGAGTTGGTTCCGTTGTTGTCGGTTCTATGTGTTCCCCTGTTGTCCCATGATTATAAAACTCAGGATCCTCAGTATTTCTTACCTCAGGTATCATGTTGGATGGACTTTCTTCAGTGGTACTGTGCTCCGCAGATTGTGTGGCTATGTTTGAAGGACTCGCAGTACTGTGATGATTTTCTATTGTTACTTCTTCAGATGAGGGAAATTGGGTTAGCCAACTCAGAGTGTCTATACACTCATTCTCCCCCTGACCACTGAGTTGGGTGTTATAAAAGTATTTTGTTTCAAGAAAGTCAACATTCATTGTGGTGAACATTTGCCGAGTTTTTGGATTATAACACCGGTAACCTATTTGATCGATCCCATAGCCGACAAATACACATTTCTCAGCACATGGGCCGAGCTTGTTTCGGTTGGTTTTGGGTATGTGAACAAAAGCTGTACACCCAAAGATTCGAGGTTCAAGTGTAAGAGGATGGGGAATACTGGCAGACTTAGATAAACAATCTAAGGGAGTCTTAAATTTAAGAGCTTTTGTAGGGAGCCGATTTAGGAGATACATGGAGGTTGCAACCGCCTCCGGCCAGAAAGATTTAGGTACCTGAGATTCAATCAAGAGAGCTCGAGTCATTTCAAGAATAATACGGTTTTTCCGTTCGGAAACACCGTTTTGTTCGGGGGTATGAGCACAAGAAGTTTGATGAATTAATCCTTTTGTTTTAAAGAATTGTTTCATGGATGTATTGACAAATTCCCCCCCCCCCCCCCATTGTCAGATCGAAGGATTTGGAATTGAGTTTGGAATTGAGTTTGAATCATAGCATAAAACGTGATAAATTTCTCGTAAACTTCGGCTTTGTGTTTTAAAAAATATACCCATGTCATGCGAGTGCAATCATCCACGAATAGTAGGAAGTACCGAAGACCCTGCCCCCCCATAACAGGAGCAAGACCCCACACATCAGAATGGATTAAGGAGAAAGGTAAAGCAACTTTCGTGTTGCTTGGTTTAAATGGTTGTCGATGGCTTTTGGCACGAAAACAGGTTTCACAATCTATTTTACCATTCGAGGGAAAGAGTTTTGGAAACAAAAGACGTGAATAACCAGCGGATGGGTGCCTCAAACGTCTATGCCATAGCCAGGCTTCCCGATTTTCAGTTCCATGTGCCAACATCACAGTACCCTGTTGAGCCACTTCATCCACGTAGTACAATCCTTGGCGCTCAGTACCACGTCCAATAATCACACCCGTCCTGATATCCTGTAGGATGCAGAAAGTAGGGTGCATTAGTACCGTGCAATTCAATTCTTTGGTAATATGACTAATTGAGAGTAATTTATGTGATAATGACGGAACATAGAGACAATTTGGTAATTTCATAGTTGGTGAAATTTCAATTACTCCTCCTCCTTTCACTTGCATCATTCCGTTGTTTGCTGTATGGATCTGAGTTTTTTTAGGTTTGGTCATTGAACATATGTCTAATGGTTCAAACGTCATGGTGTCGGTGGCACTAGAATCGAATATCCATGAATTGTTTTTTTCATGATTGATCTCCATTTTTTTTAACGTTGTCCCGACACTGCTATTAAATAACCAACTAAACCGGCGAATTTATTAATTTCGCTGGATACTTGAACTCGCGTTCAAGAATTTCGTTCGGAATATCGTCGCTAGGTAGCGAAGGTACTTTACCGGCGAATTTATTAAATACACCGGTAACTTGAACTCGCGTTCAAGATTTTAAAAAAGCCAGAACCTTTAACAAATCCGCCTAGGGTTTGGGCGTATTTATCTCAACAAAGCAGCGTATTTATCATTGTTGAACAATGACAACAGCGTATATACTTAAAATCTTCTTCTTAGTAAATCAGCCAAACTGAATCCTTCTTTCTTCTACTATGAAACAAAGTTGAACCCTAAAATTTTAACCTCAACTGCACAATAGATTCTTCTTCTTCTTTGTTAATTCCAGCAACACAAACCTTCTGTTTGATTCAACTTCTACAGATCTGAATCGGCGTCAATTCGTTTCTCAGATCCAAAGACAACCTCAATCAACAACCATACTGAAATCGTTCAGATCTAAACTCGATCTCAGAGGACCTGTTAAAAAAAAACGTCAATAACAACACACGATCGACACGGACTTGCTGAACAAAGTGGCGGCTGGATTTAGGGTTGAGGGTTTTTCTGATCGAAGATGGGATTTTAGGGTTTTGCTAACAAATACGGTGATGGCGACTGTTAATTTAATGACTGCTACTGCTGCTGAAGATGATGAATCTGCTACTGACAGGTTCGGAGTTGATTTTGATTTTTTTTTTGTTTTGATTTTGATTATTGTTTTGGTTTGAGGTTGGATTGGCTTGGGATAGATTGTAGATGATGAGCAACGTTTCAGGAATCATAAACACTGCTCTGATACCATGTTGTTTGGTACAGAGAATGAACCGATTTGGATCTGGAATTGTATTGAATTGTGTTTCTTAAAAAAAGGGATACAAGAACGGTGTTTATATAGGACACCATATTATACATTTAGCCCCTACACTATGACTCATTGTTTACTTTCTGACAGGTTTTCCCCGGAATTGGTCGCTTGGTGGCTCGGGTATGCATCCAACTCTGACTGTTATGGAGGATGGGATGCATTTGCTTGATTGAATGCATCGCATGATGCTAATCAGGTGATTTTGTTGGCAGTAAAAAAAAAACTGGGTTTGATTTGCATCATTGAATGTTGTAGAATTTAATGAATAAGTTAGAATAACTTTTTTTGTTTTATTTTCCATTTCTCACTCTTATTGAATGTTGTAGAATTTAATGATCAATAAGTTAGAATAACTTTTTTTTTGGTTTTATTTTCCTTTTCTCACTCTTATGATTTGTGTATTTTATTTTTTAAGCACAACCGCACTTGCTAATATGAAGATTTAACTTTGATCGCGCATAGCCCATTGAAATGGTTCAATGCAAATGTTTCGTACCCTGGAGACAGTGAAGCATTATGCACATCCTCGTCCACGCTCGATGAGATCTTACCTTGTCCGCTCTACACATTATATTCGACGGCAGGCTACAAGAAGGCCGTGTATATCAAGATATACTTGAAGTGGGTTGAGTGGTTTATAAACCGCCTTGTGTTCTTGTAAGTGCTTTTTAATTTCTTCGATTAGTTATTTCCTAGCCGGTGGTGTTTTATATACTCTATTTTTGCTGGTCTAAGAATTAGTGATCAACAACCCGTCTACGTATCATGTCAACCACCGCTGGTACACATGTGGCCATAATTGTTGGATTATCAAACCTCGATGAATGGTTTGGCTTTAACGAATTAGTTTCGTAATGCAATACACTTCTTGTCCAAACCACGTGTAGTAATGTCCTCCAACACAAAAGAACAACTCCAAATGCAGTCACACCTATGTCGATCCTAAGTTAAGATTATCAAATGGTAAGAGTAGACACGTAACAACAATAATCTCATAGAATTATTAAGCGAACACAAGTTACATACTGTCTCACATAATATATCAAATGGTAAGAGTAGACACGTAACAACAATAATCTCATAGAATTATTAAGCGAACACAAGTTACATAATTATAAGATAAGCTATAACAATAAACGTCGTATAAAAAAATAATACGAACAACAATGAACATATATTTTGCCTAGAAGCAACTCGGCAAGTTATGAGTATTTTTTGTTGAATATGAACAATTTTAAAGAACATCTAACAAAATTGTTAAAAGAATAACGTTTAGACGAAATTTAGCCCAAATATGATATAACATGTACAATAAAAGAAACATAAGTGTGTGTGCGCATACGTGATACATGTGTGTTGTGTATTGTCTGAAACTAACTTCGTTAGACATGTTAAATTTCACATAAGAAAATTACAGTGTAGTGTATTGAATGATGAATATCTTATCGTATAAAACCAAACAAAACAAAACAAACATAAATATCATAGACAATATCAGTGTTGGACGGTTTGCAGCTTTACATGTTCCTATCAACTTCTTGGTCCAAAATAGTAAAATGGGGAAATCTGTGAAATGCTCATTTTGGCCCATCAATTTTTATTACAAAAATAAGAAATTAGGTTAAATAGCTTTTGAGTTTGTGTAATACGGATAAAACAATTAATATAAAAAGTTACATTATTTATTTTAACATTAATTAATATTGAATTATTTATACCATTCTTGTTAAATCTTTCATCTTTTTCGTTGTCATTTATTTTAGGGGTCTTACTTTATTATTTCTTTTGGAAAGTCACAAACTAGGCTTTTTTTTTTTAGGGTTATTGAATTTTAATAATCCTAAATTTTACATGTTGCCAATAATAATCCTAACTTAAAAAATTCTCTCCAACAATCCCAACTTGTAAGCATTTGGCTCCCAATGATCCTTTGCTAACTGGGTTATAACCCAATTAGTTTTTTGCTGACATGGCTGATGATGTGAACACAACTTTGTTATTTATTGACTAGGCTGCTTATGTGGCACCATCATCTTCACTTCCTCCACTGCCACTTCCTCCTCCACCTCCACCACCACCTCCTTCAGCCGCCACCACCATCACCTCTGACCACCTCCACCGCCACCACCATCCACCGTGTGCCACCACCATAAAAACACTATCACCTTCGACCACTTCCATCATCTGCCACCGGAAACCTCTGTCACTATCACCACCTCCACTCCATCATCTTTAAACTTTACCACTAATTTCTATTGATGAATTCTTCAATCCACCCATGGATTCTTTAAAACTCGATTCACTTAAAATAATGAATCGACTCGAATGACTATGAACCAACCCATGGATACTGTTAACCCGATTCACATGGGTTTTGCTTCAGCTCAACTGGGTTCTTGCTATTCTATAATATATTGTGGATATCATGAATCTAATGTTTCTTCATGTAACTTAAAAATTTATAGGAACCCAACAATTTTTTTTTTACTGATAAAAGTTTTATTTTGACAATTGGTTATGTGTATTACAAAGAACATGATGATGGAATTGCTTCTAATCCAGTGGTTTCCTGGTTGATCGGGTTGGTTCATTAGTTGAGTGAATTGGGTTTTAAGGAACCTGTGAATGGATTGATTATTGAAGAATTCATTAGCAATCAGTGGAAAAATTTTAAGATAATGGAGTAGAGGTGGTTATGGCGACGGATGTTTCCGATGGCGGATGATAAAGGTGGTTGGAGGTAATAGTGTTTTTCCGGTGGTTAATTAGTGGTGGCAGACAGTGGATGGTGGTGGTAGTAGAGGTGGAGGTGGAGGTGGGGGTGGTGGGTGATGGTGGTGGCTGGAAGAGATGGTGGAGGAGGAGGTGGAGGTGGTGGAGGAGGAGGTGGAGGTGGAGGTGGTGACGGTGCCACATAAGCAGCCAAGTCAACAAATAACAAAGTTGTGTCCACACCATCAGCCATCTCAGTAAAAAAAAAAAACTAACTGGGTTATAACCCAGTTAGCAAAGGATCATTGGAAGCCAAATGCTTACAAGTTGGGATTATTGCAGGGAATTTTCTAAATTGGGATTATTATCGGCCAACAAGTGAAACTTAGGATTATTAAAATCCAATAACCCTTTTTTTATGTGTTTTGTTTGATGATATACATGTCTAGGTTGTACCTTTACAATCATACAACCACCATACACAATTGCCCCGACATTATAGTTTAGTAGCATCAGTTAGAGATGAGATAAGGTTTAGAGACTATTAGGTCCTGGTTCGATTCCTACAAGAGGGTTTTTTTTAGATTTATTGGGTTTCTTCCTGAATTGGTGTATATGCATTATAGGCTAGTGGAGATGGATAATCAGGTGGTTCTGCTGATGGCACGATGATACTCCAGTGGTCCGTTAGTGATCCAAATTTGTAGTTAAAAACAAATTCAAACAATTTTGACGTCTAAGACTTGTAAAGATCGAGATGAAGATCTTGCTTCTAGTGTGGGGACCACGGTTGTTGGAATTAGATTTATATGTTAAATTCATTTAAATATTAATTGTTGCGTCAGAAATGCGTAGCAACTTGCTACGCATTTATGACGAATTATTTATTATTATACTTAGATTATATTTTAATGTTTAATCAGCATTATTATTAATTATTGCGTAGGAAATGTGTAGCAACTTGTTACGCATTTGTGATGGAAAATTTATTGTGTAGGAAATGTGTAGCAACTTGCTACACATTTGTGATGGAAAATTTATTACCATATTGTGTAGGAAATGTGTAGCAACTAGCTACGCATCTGTGATGGAAAATTTATTGTGCAGGAAATGTGTAGCAACTTGCTACGCATTTGTGATGGAAAATTTATTACCATATTGTGTAGGAAATGTGTAGCAACTAGCTACGCATTTGTGATGGAAAATTTATTGTGTAGGAACCGTTCCTTCGACGTTTTTCCCGGCTACTTTAACGGTTTGGTTTTGATGGTGAAGACGATTTGTTGTTGTTGGTAATGTTGGTGGTTCGGATACTTCCAGATCGATTCAGGTTTGGTTAAAATAGATGACATCAGCTTCATGATGGTTCCGGTTTTGTTTCGGCTCGGGTCACGGTTTGGTTCAGGTCAGATTTAACGCGGGTCAATCTGTGTATACCCGTGTTATACATATGTATTGTTAACCTGGTCAATATCAAGCTTCTTCAACTCAGCCGGTCAAAGACGGCAGTAGTGGTAGTGGCTTGGTTCAGACTCAGTGGAGGCAACTAGTTTTATTATTACCATATAAACACGTGATTTACGGCTCTTAATTTCTCGCAAAACAAGCATTAGAACGATAATAAGTAGTGTTTAAGGCGAACATTATCTCTGTTCATGTTCTTTTATAAACTATTCGCCGAACGTTTGGTTCGTATGCAGCCCTAATTATTATATAACTATAATACATTTAATTTTTGTAAGTATGTTTTGGAATTAATCATTAAATCTTATTTGATAGTTGTAAATAAAAAGAATAACGAAACATATTTATACATTATAAATTATCAACATGTTGATGCATTGAGTAGTTGTACTCTATACTTAGGGAGATTTTCAAAATTTTTTTTGATATAATTACACTTTTAATGTGATTTATAAAAAAAAATTGATATAATTACACTTTTAATGTGATTTATAAAAACAAATTGACATAACAAGTTTATAAAAAACTGGATATAATTTATGTGCCACCATATTAATAATAATAATATTTTTTCATTAATTAACTAGTTAATAATAATACAAGTAATAGATTCCATGCTCACCTAATTGAGCCAATCAAAAGCTTTAGTTAACCTTCACACGGATCACCATCCTACGGTCCATTGCTCACCTAATTTTCAATCCAACGGTCCATTGCTCACCTAAACCCTACCTATTTAATCCCTCCATCTCATTTCTCACATTCAAAACCTAAAAAAAAAAAAAAAAAAAAAAAACCCTAAAAGTGAACACTATTGCCGCACTGAAGGGAATTTGTATTATACTCCCTTTGGGTTTTGGTGATTTCAAGATAATTACTCTGAAGTTTGACGATGAGAGGATGGTTTTGTTTCTAGTATGTACGAGTGGATTCAATTGTGTAAAGTTTAGATATACACGGAATCCCGACTTTTCAATAAGATAAATGAGATGGGTGAATCAGCAGCGACGGTGAATCGGTGAATCGGTGAATCAGAGACGGTGTTCGATTGTTACAGCAGCGACGGTTGCTGATTCGATTGAATCAGAGACGGTGTTCGATTGTTACAGCAGCGACGGTTGCTGATTCGATTGAATCAGAGACGGTGTTCATTTCTCACATTCGATTGCTGAGTTGTGTCGATTGAATCAGAGACGGTGTTCATTTCTCACATTCGGTTGCTGATGTTGAGTTGCTGAGTTGCTCGATTGTTACAGCAGCGACGGTGAATCAGAGACGGTGGTGGTCGGATGATGATGTTGAGTTGTTGAGTTGTTGAGTTGTGTCGGTTGCTGATGTTAAGTTGCTGAGTTGCTCGGAAGGTGTTCGATGTTGGTTTCGATTCTCCATAGCTGAAAAATGAGATGGGTGTGGGTTAATGTTATTGAATTTGTTAAAGGAATATGTAATTTTATTTTCTTTATGTTAGTAGATTTTATACATTTTTTGTTTGTAAATTTGTATAAATTTATGATTAATGTTATTGAAATTTTATAGTTTTTAGTTTTATTTGCTTTTGTATCCGATCTCTCGGATGTTTTATAAATAGAATAAAACTAGAAAAAACATTAAATTTCGTGACAATTGTGTAGCAAAAATAAAAAATTAACTTCCGTTAAATGGGTAGGAAAATGCGTAGAAAAATGTGTAGCAATTTCTGACAGCCCTTTTTTGTCAGAAATGGGTAGGAAAATACGTAGAAAATGCGTAAAGAAACCAGTTTCCTACGAGTGGTTTAACTACATATGCATTTCGTCACAAATTCGTAGAAAATTAAATTTCGTGACAATTGTGTAGCAAAAACTAAAAATTAACTTCCGTTAAATGGGTAGGAAAATGCGTAGAAAATGTGTAGCAATTTGTGACAGCCCTTTTCTGTCAGAAATGGGTAGGAAAATGCGTAGAAAATGCGTAAGAAACCAGTTTCCTACGAGTGGTTTTCCTACATACGCATTTCGTCACAAATTCGTAGAAAATCGCGAGTTGTGACGCATTTCCTACGGAAAATGGTGTCAGAAATTTTAATTTTTCTAGTAGTGATCTAATCTTAAAACTTTTGATAATGAGACAAACTTCATGGGTATTTCAAATTTCTGTAATTAACTCTATAAAATGTGAAAAGAATTCATGAATCTACTTTAATTTCATGAATCATAGAAAAAAATTACAAAACATGACCCATCTTTTATATATTTTTTAATGATTGAGAATTTTTACTAATTAGAAACATATTTGTGTATATAGGTATTGTACTCAAAACTTTGATAGTTTTTCAGAAAAAAGTTGATATTACACTTTTAACCTAAATGTATTTGAACTTTTACTTTTAATCCAAAAGTTTTCATCAATTGCAATTTAACCTCACCATTTTTTTACTTTCAACTTTGTTCTCCCACACTTTTCATATTTCGCATATTTTTGGTTTTAGATTTTGCGAGTTAACACGGCGTAACGTGTGTGTGGTTCAACGTTTTAACGTTTCGTACTAGATTTTGCGAGTTAACACAGCTCAACGTGCGTGTGTGGTTCAACGTTTTTATGTCGTCTATTTTTCTCCCGTTTGACAGGTTCGTTACAATGTGCGGGTTCCTAAATCGACTTAGTTATTATTTTCTATGTTTTACGTTACAGTCTAATTTCTTCGCATTAACACACCGTAACTTCAGTGTTGGTTGTCATTGGCGATGATGTGACACTGATGCTATACGGTGGGTGATAAATCTAGTTGTGTTAAATTAGCAACCTACTTACCAAGATGCTTTGTTTTAGGTGGTCTTACTTGGTTTCTTTACTTTTTGTACTTTAAAAGTATGTTTTATGTTTGATTACCGTCACTAAAATTGCTAAACCTAGCACAAAAATTGGTTGTTTGGCAACTTCTGAATAAGTAAGTGGTGAACCAATAAGAAGAGGTCTAAACTATTAAGAGCCAATATAATGTTAAATCGTTGAGATGCAAATGTCTAACCAATTAAGCTAAGATGTCTTAACCATTTAGACCTAGGGGCTGTTTGTTTACCTCTTAATGGTTCAGACCTTTTACTGGTTCAGCACTTAATGATTCAGACTGTTTGTTTCGCTAGCAGATGTCTGAATGGTTTAGACATTTACCTCTGAATAGTTAAGCATTATACCGAGTCTGAATGGTTAAGACCTCTAATCTGAATCGGTCAGACATTTGCGTCTAAACCATTAAGCATTATACTTGCTCTTAATGATTCAGACCTCTTATTGGTTAAACACTTAATGGTTCAGACCTCTTACTCATTCAACACTTAACCATTCAGAAGTTGCCAAACAGCCCCTTAGTATAACGCTTAACCATTCAGAGGCAAATGTCTGAACCATTCAGACATCTGCTCACGAAACAAACATTCTGAACCATTAAGTTTTAAACCAGTAAGAGCTATGAACCATTAAGAGCCTCATTAAAAGCTAATCAAACAGCCCTAAATAAACATTATGGTTTAGAAGGGGTAGGAAATTTTGATACCAACACTATAATAGTCGGGTTTTTCTTGTCATAGCTAGCATGTTTACTAAGTAAGTCGTGTTTGAGATAACATATTTAACCCGTTTTGCTAAATATGCCGATCCATCAACTTGTTTAATTAGAAAGTTCGACTTATTAACCATTTTATTTATACATGTCAACAAAAATAGCCTTTTATGATTGTTTTAACTTGTTTGGCACATTTAACTCTCTTTTTAACTCGTTTAAATAATTGCGTCGGGTTAGACAATTTTAAATATGTTCAGATGAGGGCTAATACCTTTGACGTGAATAAACATATAAGTCGGGTCTAGGTTCGGTGATTCAACCCGTCAACCAAACATGATTTTGCACCTAAACAATACCGCGTACGTGTTTACTAGTGGGTGGATTTTACAATATCAAAAGCTTGAAGGTTTCAAGAATTAGATTCCCATATGTTACACTTTAGCCTTTAACTTTAAAAACAATTTCTCTTATAATTTTAAACAACCAGCCAGCTTTATTTAAGCATCTTTCTTCATGGACATGGAGAGTTCACACTTCACATGAAGCAACCCCCCACAAACACCATCAAATGGATCAAGGTTCATCAAACAAAGGACAGCCTCATGAATCTTTGTACCTCGTATTACCTTATCTTCCACTTTTTGAGCTTCTTGCTATGGCTCAAACATGCAAATCCTTCAATGATGCTTTGAACAATGATATCTTGCCATGGTTGAACATAGTAGTGGATGATAAGCTTCGAGGATCGCGGGTTACCGACGAAATTTTGATGAAGATCACCTCCAAGGCGATGGGTAGGATTAGAAGTTTGATTCTTGTTAACTGTGGCAAGATTACAGATGATGGCCTCCAAAATGTTATTGTTAACAATCCTGGTATTAACAAGGTATGGTCTCTTCATCATCATGTTTTTTTTTATTATAACTAAATTCTTTTATCAGTGTTTTGAACATATTGTTTCAAATTGATTGACAAGGTCAAAAATCTTTTTTTTTAAGAAATATCCACTGAAAAAATATAGTAAGAGAAGAGATTTATACATACATCTAGAGTTTTTTCTCAAACTAGTGTTGGTGAAAAAAATATTTATCAATATGGTGTTCTTTGGCCCATGACGTTATAGCCTAGTGGCATCTTGAGAGTGAGATAAAGCTTTGGGACCAAAAGGTCCTGTGTTCGATTCCTACAAAAGGGGGTTTTCCCATATTTATTGGGTTTCCCCTGAATTAGTGTATAGGCATTATGCCTAGTGGAGATGGATGTGATCGGGTGGTTCCGCTGGTGGCACAATGATACTCCAGTGGTCCGTAGTGATCCAAATTTGTTATTAAAAATGGTGTTTTCTGAAAACTATTTACCAAAATGGTGTTCCTTTCTTATTTTGTATTTATCTTTTCCTTTTAAACCAACATATTAAACTTTTTAAATATTTTATTAAATAAATCAAATATCTATTTTTTATTCTTTAATAACTTATATTTTATTTCAACCAATCGAATAATGTTTTTTTTTTAATTTATTTGATTTCTCCGATCAACTTATAAGTACACAGCAAGACTATCACACATCATATGCAACTTGGATGTGAATCAATTGTTAAACAATGTGTTCTCATCATTCAACGTTCCAATAGAAGAAAAAAATAGTTTACTCTGACTTCTTTGCTGAAATAGAGACCAATAAGCAAAAATACGTATATACGTTTATAGCATATGTTTTTAATAAATTTCTTGTTGATTGATTATCTTATTCATTTCATACACTCTTCATTTAAAAAGATTAGCTTTAAAATTTCTAGCACAAGATACTAACACAATAAGAAAAAAAATAAACCCCCAAAACAGAGTTGTCTATAAACCCATACGACAGAACTCCATCCGTGTGTAAACGATATCAATCGAGTGCCCACCGCACCGCGTGAGGAATTCTACTAGTTGTCGGTTAAAACATAAACTTATTCCTATTCATTTGTTTCATGATTGTTCGTTTAAATGAACGGACATAAAAATGTAAATGAACAAAAATAAGCGATCGTCCACGAACATAAATGAACGAATAAAACATGGGATCACGAATGTAAACAAACTTCACGCTATGAACTGTTTATTAATTGTTCGGTTCATATAAAAAGCTAGTGTTATGGAAAAAAAGAGTATGCTAAAAAAAGTATAAAGAGTTCATTGAAGAAATCAAATAAATAAAAAAGATATTTGATTGATTGAAATAAATATAAATCGTTAAAGAATAAAAAAATAGATTCTTGATTAATTTAATAGAAATATTAAAAAAAGTTTAATATGTTAGTTAAAAAAGAAAAGGAATATACAAAATAAACAAAGAACATCATTTTGGTAAATAATTTTCAAGAAACATAATTTTGGTAAATATTTTTTCCACGAACACTAGTTTAGAAAAAAACTCAGATCGTACAAAGAAGAGATCATAAGAAAACTTAAAAGATAGTTAAAAACTTTGAAAACCCAATTTTAAAAAATATTTTTGTTTTTTTCTATTTATTTAATGTTATTAAATTTCACACAAATAAAAAAAAGGTATATATAGATCAACCAGCTAATATAAAAAAAGGTATATGTAGATCGACGAGCTACAGAGCTACAGAGCTACATATAGCTCGTCGATCTATATATACCTTCCTCTTTCTGAACGGCAACTACATATGCGACCTTATAACTAAAAAATTAAAACATTTAATTGGTTGGTAGTAATTTTCTCGTTTTCAGTTTTTTTTTTCCTTCCGGTTATAGGCATCTAATAATAAATACATTTATTTCTTGTATGATTATAAAGGTGTCTTGTAATTTATTTTCTTGAAAATGAGTTTAAGACTTTAAGTATATATGTCAAGACACTGTTATGGTAGCGAACATAAAGTAGGTTTCTAAAATATATTGACCCAAGTTTCATCATATTCTCCAAAGTTGTCAACTCTAGTCATTTGAACTCATGTTTACAAGCTTTAGCTTTTACAGTTTTACACGGTTCTAGAATCTAATATATTCTTTGTAAACCTCCAATTCTTGTCAGCTACATGTACCTCAATGCACGGGCTTAACCCCAGAAGGGATTATCAAAGCAGTGGCAACAGTAAATCAACACAACGTCACCTTAGAGACCCTAAAGATAAATGGTATCTCCAAAATCACAAAAGAACACCTTCAAACACTTCGTTCTTTGCTAAACACAGACAATTGTTCTTCCATCGATGTGGGAAGAACTGGTGGTTGTCAAGGGTGTAAATATTGTGTTTCATGGTGTGAAGAGTGTGGAAAATGTGTGGGACTTGATGACGAAGACAATGAAGTAGCTTGTGAAGATATGTTATGTGAAGATTGTTGGATTAAGTTGCCAAAATGTGATTATTGTACCAAGCCTTATTGTAACAAGCATGCTTATAAGTATTGTGTTATACCAGGGTCCTCTAGTTTTGTATGTGAGGCTTGTTATTATATCACTATGCTTTATATGTGCTAGCTATACATTTTATACTTTAAAATATGTGAAATTACAACTATAGTTCCTAACTTTTGCGCACACGTTTCTCGGATAGCCCCTAACGTAGATGGGGTTAGTTTTCTCAATTAAGTGGATGTGAAATGACAAAAATATCCTTACTATTAAAAAAACAACCCCACCCCCACAATCCTCTTTGTCTTTCTCTCTCTTCTCTTTCGTCTCTCTCTCTCTCTCTTGTCGTCAAACAACCACCATCATGACCATTCTTCCGACCACCACCACCATCATCACCACTACCATAAACCACCGTCTACAACTACCCACCATCACCTCTGTCTACCTCCACCTACAACAACACACCCACCATCACCTCTTTTAATCTCTGTTCACCAATAATCACCGCCATCGTCCAAAAACACTTACACCCACCGATTACCACTATCCATCTAACCCTATTGCACCTCCTACAACCTATAACCAACCACCCCACACCCTCGCTGGCTACACAGACTGCCACCACTATTCACCATCATCACTGAGGGATCTCACATGGTCCTTGTTTGTTCTCCTCGGTTTCATTTCGTCGCCATACATTATATCATTCATCCATTATTACACTGTTCGAATTATAAAAAGAATGCGTACATACACTTGACGAATTGAGAGGCATACATACGGAAAAAAGAAGATTAAGAAGAGCAGGACAAATTTTGGAGAAAAAAAATCAGAGGAGGAGAATTAAGTTGAAGACTTGGCTTAAAGTTAGTAGCTTTTTACGGTTAGACTTTGTTTATTTGATTTCAGTTTGTTGAATTGAATTATTAGACAATGTTTTCTGAATTTACATACTTTGAATTTACTTTTGTTTCGTTTTTGAACATGAGTGGCTAAGCTTCACTTAGTTGCCTAGGTATGATGATTGTTAACATGTTTAATACACATTTTTTATTTTGTTTAATTGTGATCTAGCTTAATGTTTTGTAAAAGGTGAATCTAAAATCACGTTTTAATGTGTTTGTATGCTTTGTACTAATTTACAATTAATTATTCGTTCCATGTGTGCCTTATTGAATGTCTTTTAGTTATAGATATGTATTAGGTTGCCTACTTTGTGTTCGTGACTAGTTTATGGTTTTCTAAGCTCGAATCCCATAGGAACTTTGATTGAGAGTTTAGATGTACTTAGTGTTTCACCAATCATAGAGACCGAGAGGTAATAGATTGTTGGGTAGTCTTTGTCATTAGGTGGTTTGGGACTTAATTGCACGAGAGTGAGTTACCCTTTATTAGCCTTTGATTATTGTTATTTTAGAAACCTGTTAGATTTACTACCCCTTGCATCCCTTACACTTCCTGGATGTATTGTTTCTAGTGGGATCGAGAGGATATCCAGATTAGGGTACCATTGCATTTAGTTTAGAGAGACCGAGAGGTGATCTGAACCCGAGACCGGTGAGTTCACACACTTCCCTCGATACTAGATTGCGTCTTGTTTGGAGAGTGATCCGCCAACCAGTCTTAGGTCAATATTAGTGTAATTTAAGCTCCCGGTAGCCAAATCCAATTATCTAATTCCGAGAGTTGTGATGAGTTAACATAATTCTTGTTTAGGTAGCTACTTTCTCATCATCTGAATTCACCTAAATTCATAATCTGTTTGCTTTGCTTTCGTACTTGTATTCTTAGTTTATTTTAGTAGTTAATAAAAATTTGAACACCCACTAAACATTACCCTAGCTAGAACTCGATAGAGGTTTAGTATCAAGAGATATGCCATTGTGTCCTTGAATTGATACTCGGTGTTATCGACTTTACTATATCATGACCGGTACACTTGCCGGTTGTGTGCAATTAAGCTAGTTTGACCTTTTAATTTGGTGTTTTAATTAATATATAAACATTTTACATATCACAAGATAACAATGATTTGGTGATTTTACCTTCGTCATCGGTTAAGTGGTCTAAAACACTCGTATCCATCTACCATTGTGTAACACCTCGTAAAATCGCGACCAATATAATAAAGACACGTGTCATGGACTTTAAACGTGTAAGGAATTGTTTCCGAGGGACTAAAATTGTCAAACAATGTAAATATGTTAGTAAAAGGATCCAAAGTGTCAACATGCCATTCTTGTGCCTCTGATTGACCTTATACGAAGTTCGTATTCTTTAACGATTAAATTATCGCGTATGGAAAGTCATTTGTGCTTAAAATAAGGATCTTACGAAACATAGGGGTTAAAAGTGTCAACATGTTAAAAGTAACCTCTGAGTGACCTTTTAACGATCCCAAAAACCTGTAATAATTATATATTTTGTTCTCAAGAATATTGGATATTAATTTTGTGAAGTTTCGAAGATAACAAGACTTTACGGGTGATCGTACGACTAACCGGGAGCTTAACGGAGTTAGTTTATGACCCAAGGTCCTTAAAAGTTAACTTTGGAGGTCCAACATGCAATAAACGAAAGTTATTTTAATTAAAAATGGACCAGGGACCAAAACTGCAATATTTGAAACATGTTTTCCGGTCACAAGGAGCGACGCGGCCCGCGTAAGACTCTTAAGGAGTCTACGCGGCCCGCAAGGAAGTATCAGATGCAGAAAAAAATTGACAGCTGCATGTACAGCCAGTTCCACCGCCTTTGCAAGCCTGAATTCGATACCAGGGACTGTGCCAATGGTTTTCATGCACTAGGGACACCTGGAAGCATCAGGGATCAATATAGGGGCATGTGGAGTGATCTTGTGAAGTAGAAATTGCTATATAAAGGACTTGTAGTTCACTTGTTCATTTGCACCTTTCAAAATTTCTTCACAACTCATTCTCTGGAGTCCCTTGGAGCTCTAAGAAGCTTTCTTCTGATATATTTTCGTGCTAAGTACTATTGTAAGTATTCTTAGCCCCCAAGTTCAAGTTTTATTAGTTTAATGACCAAAAGTCAAAGTTATCGTAATTAAGCTTTGACTTAGTGATTAATCACTAATGGTCCAGCCATTATTCGAATTGAAAGTGGCTATGAGTTGGTAATTGTTGGAACTACATATGCCTTTTTAAGTTTTTGTTTTACGATACTAACCTTATAACTAAAAAATTAAAATATTTAATTGGTTGGTAGTAATTTTCTCGTTTTCAGTTTTTTTTTTCCTTCCGGTTATAGGCATCTAATAATAAATACATTTATTTCTTGTATGATTATAAAGGTGTCTTGTAATTTACAAAAACTTACACATAAAAGTTATTGTTAGATGTAATATATTTTCTTGAAAATGAGTTTAAGTATATATATGTCAAGACACTGTTATGGTATGCGAACATTAAGTAGGTTTCTAAAATATATTGACCCAAGTTTCATCATATTCTCCATAGTTGTCAACCCTAGTCATTTGAACTCATGTTTACAAGCTTTAGCTTTTACAGTTTTACACGGTTCTAGAATCTAATATATACTTTGTAAACCTCCAATTCTTGTCAGCTACATGTACCTCAATGCACGGGCTTAACCCCAGAACGGATTATCAAAGCAGTGGCAACAGTAAATCAACACAACGTCACCTTAAAGACCCTAAAGATAAATGGTATCTCCAAAATCACAAAAGAACACCTTCAAACACTTCGTTCTTTGCTAAACGCAGACGACTGTTCTTCCATCGACGTGGGAAGAACTGGTGGTTGTCAAGGGTGTAAATATTGCGTTTCAAGGTGTGAAGAGTGTGGAAAATGTGTGGGACTTGATGATGAAGACAATGAAGTAGCTTGTGAAGATATGTTATGTGAAGATTGCTGGATTAAGTTGCCAAAATGTGATTATTGTACCAAGCCTTATTGTAACAAGCATGCTTATAAATATTGTGCTATACCAGGGTCCTCCAATTTTGTATGTGAGGCTTGTCACTATGCTTTATATGTGCTAGCTATACATTTTATACATTAAAATATGTGAAATTAAAACCAAAGAGAAAAATGCCCAGATAGTGTCTATGCTTTGGTGAAATTTCACCTATAATCCTCATCTTTCTAAAATTACAACTATAGTTCCTAACTTTTGCGCACTCGTTTCTAGGATAGTCCCTAACGTAGATGGGGTTAGTTTTCTCAATTAAGTGGATGTGAAATGATAAAAATGCCCTTACTATTAAAAAACAACCCCACCCCCACAATTCTCTTTGTCTTTCTCTCTCTTCTCTTTCGTCTCTCTCTCTCTCTCTTGTCGTCAAACAACCACCACCATCACCGTTCTTCTGACCACCACTACCATCATCACCACTACCAACAACCACCATCTACAACTACCCACCATCTCCTCTGTCTACCTCCACCTGCAACAACACACCCACCATCACCTTTTTTCATCTCTATCCACCAATGCCCACCACCATCGTCCAAAAACACTTACACCCACCGATTACCACTATCCATCTAACCCTATTGCACTTCGTACAACCTATAACCAACTATAAAAAATAGTGATATTATATTGAATTTTGTGATACTGTACACTATGTTTACATTACAATATATAGAGGATACAAGATACATACAAAGGCATGAAATTAGGCAAGAATAATGTGCAGCCATGATGTAAGACCCTAATTCGTATTTGACAAAAAGTCGCAGCGGAAATTCGTGCCATAAAATTTCTTTCATTACAAACGTCTTGGCTTACTTGAAAGTTCGTTTTAATATGTATTTTCTACAAAGATAAAGCATAAGTCTTGTTTACTAATAGTACATACTCAATTATTCCCGTACAATCTATATTGTGACTCGGTCTTCGATCTCTAATCCTTGTGATAATCGCCCGTTATCCGTACAACCTGCACTCACCACATACATTCATAACATTAGCACACATTATATAAACAAGATTCATTCGCGTACACTTCATATTTCGTCATCTTTCAAGCTTTAAGCATCTCATATGTGTATCCATTTCTTGGTGAGACTTCAATAATGTACCTGCATTACTTTTCATTCTCAAGGTACACCATTAATAACGTAAACCCTCAACGTGTCTAAATCATGCATACATACGTACTTACATACATACATACATACACATCTACATACGTACATATCTTTCCTACAACTTTACATACATGCATACACTCATACATGTCTTTATACATACATACATACACATCTGCATACATACAAACCTTTCCTACATCATTTCATACCTGCATATAATCATACATATCTTTATACATACATACATACATACATACATACACATCTACATACGTACATACCTTTCCTACATCATTACATACATGCATACACTCATACATGTCTTTATACATACATACATACACATCTACATACATACAAACCCTTCCTACATCATTACATACCTGTATATACTCATACATATCTTTATACATACGTACATACATACACATCTACATACGTACATATCTTTCCTACAACCTTACATACATGCATACACTCATACATGTCTTTATACATACACACATACACATCTACATACGTACATATCTTTCCTACAACCTTACATACATGCATACACTCATACATGTCTTTATACATACACACATACACATCTACATACATACATACATTCCTACGCCTTCACATATATACATACTATCACACGTATCTTCTTATCTACATAAACACGCATCTACATACACGTACAACATCTTGCATACCTCTTACATACCAATACGATAATTACACAACTTCTACATACGTGTACAGATACATACAAACATACATACTTGCTTAACTACATAGGGGCATACCTATATGCTCATGAGAAGCTTCACGAATCATCGGGTCGAAAACCGAAGCACCAGGACACGTTACGGTTCAACCGGAAACACAAGACGCGAAAAAATAAAAAGCTCACAAACAAGAGCCCGTCGCCGAGGGGCTCCAAGCCGTCGGCGACGGGTTGTAAATATGCCCGTCGCGCCATTAAGCCCGTAACCAGCGTGTTAACCCGTCGGAAGAAAACGGCCAAACCAGAGCCCGTCGGCGACGGGGTGGGGACCCGTCGGCGACGCCCTCTCCAAAATACATTTTCCTGCAGTTTCGTTTCGTCGTCCGTACGCACTAAAACGCGCATAACTTTTGAACCGTTTACCCGTTTAACCTCCCGTTTCTTCCTACATGCTTGTAAATTCACATTCTATCATACAAACTTAAAATCCCACATCCGGATTAAGGAAATTCTTATCTTACGCTCTATCGGCTTATTATCATTTTCTAACTATTTGACCCGTTATGGGCATTTGCGCATTAATTGATCTATGCCTAACAAGACCATACTTCCCACTTCCATTCTTGTCCAAAACATTACACTAATCATATAACTTGTTTCTAAACCACTTATTAAGATCGTTTGCCCAAAATACCCATCAAGGGCATTTTGGTCAACTTTAATCCCATCCTTTACGACGAAAGACTACGACACATATTTGACCTCAACTATCATGTTTAGTTAATTAAAACACCATATAACTTAATCGAACATAAGAAGTGATTACAGAAATCACTTACCTCGTGCGTCCGAGTTCGTGTCCGTTATCTTGCCTCCTTTTGACCCGTTAGCCTTTCATGCTTGAGTCCTTCTCGACATGATTCCTATACTTTCATGTCACCAAATCACATTCACATTAGCATACATAATTGTACATGTTAACGATCATAATAATCGCATATTTCACATTTGACTTTCTATAGTCACAACTAACAAGCATATGACATATAATCCAATTCATATCCTTTCAAACTCATGAAATTCATCATGTAATCACAAATAACGCATATTAACATAACATGTACCATACAACTTCCTATAATTCTACCTTTATGACAACAAACCAAATCATGCTTCTTATGCGTAGTTGACCTTCAAAAGTCAACAGTTCATCATACAAACTTTCGGTTTATCCTCATGTATCCGTATCATCACTTATGCTATATCAATAACACTATATACATTTCTTACTCACAATGCAACTATGCTTACAACCATATGATCACCTAGTGATATTAAATACAACATACAAGTCCTTAATGCATAGTCTTGACCAAGACATACATTTAACCCGAATTCTTGTATAAGTTCCATCTAAAGCACCTTCTTCACGTTAGTATACTACTAATTACATCATTACTTAATCTCAATCATTTATATCAAGCTATTTCATACAATCTCACATCTTAACTTCACTTAGACATTTCATCATACACTTGGTGTGCGTACCACTATGTTAGCACAATGTACAACTAATTTATGCATATTCTTCTAACCTTATACATAATTCATCAAATTCCACTTCCTAATCAACACGAATCATTCATGCATAAACATCAAACATACTAGTATTACATTTCTTTTAATTCTTCTAACAAGAATCCATCATACAAATCAATATACATCAACATTCAACAAGAATTAGACATGGATGATGATTCAAATCATCATTCTCACCATAACCAATGGGTTTCACCCTTAAACATCAAATTAACCTAATTCATGCATAATCCATGTTCCAAATGATGATTTTAACACATACTCATACTCAATTTCATACAAATTCGTGATTTACATCATAACCCGCTTCATGCATAATCACCAAACTAACTTTTAAGACATACCTTGCGATCCCCTTGTGAAGGTGATCATTAATCTATGCTCGGTTATGAATTTGAGCTTCGTTTGACTCCTCAATTTGATGATTATGTTAGAACTAGGGTTTGGTTCATGGGGGGTTCCCCTTATCGATCTAGAACACACACGATGTGTGTGTTGTGTGTGTGTTTGTTTTGTTTTTAAAACATAACTTTCCCCCTTTTCAACTTTGGCCCCTCATGTTTATTACTTACTCATAATATTGGCAAAACTCTTGTCTTTTCATACTTCTAACCACACACTTAACTAGGTTAAATAGCCTAGTCATTTATTTCATGACGTGTCATATAGAAACACACGGCAATTATAAACATTCGGATTTTGGGGCGTTACAAGTCTACCCCCCTTAAATAAGGTTTCGTCCCCGAAACCTTTCCCGCTTCCATTTACACATACACACATCTATGTTTTACCTTATGATCACATCATAGTTATAAGTAATCAACTCATCTCATTTCATATTTATTCATGCAATTAACTTCTTAACAAGTGTATACTTTTTCATGGCATATTTTCACCTAACATTCTTACATCCTCGACCCGTTAGTAACAGGTCAATATACTTATTCATTCGAACTTATAATAATACTTACACTCATATGATCCGTTTATAACGGATTTAGTACTTTCATCTCATCCTTTAAGATTCCATTCTACAAACACATTGTTTAACATTTAACTCTTGTTTTATTATCACAACAAAACTGCTATGTCATCGTCATACCTACGTGCTTAACTCCGTAGCTAACATCATTCTACATTTCTATAGTCTTTTGTACCATACATATCCTTACGTTACTTGCACATTCGGATATTTTCATTTCTATCATTCTTCTGTTCATCTGCTTTACATTTACTTATATGGCTTGTTGGACGCATACATGGTCAAGCTATTGACTTCTTCTTATGTAGATTAGTATCGTCTTTTATATCTTAAATCTGTTTCGCGGATTCGAACGCGTTGTTCATACCTTTCGTACCTTCTATGTTTTGAATCCGTCTCGCGGATTCAAACATTGCATTTACGCTTTTCATCCCTTGAATCCGTCTCGCGGATTCAAGCATTGCATTCATATCTTTCATTCTTTGAATCCGTCTCGCGGATTCAAGCATTGCATTCGCATACATTGTTGATCCATACCTTCTTACGGATTCAACATTCTTCATTCTTATTATTCATGTTTTTCATTCCTACATAGTACTCTCAATTTCCCGAGAGTCTTACTACCCACTTCACCCGCACACCCACATGCTACCCAATTCTAACGGACATACCTGCGATAATTACCACGGTCTCACGAATGTCATATGCTTCTTGCGTACTGGCCAGGTGCGCAATTCACATACTAATTTCGTGCCTTCAGGTAATCATCGCCTTATGTCTGCAGTAGTGGGTCTCAATTCGTGCTACATTTTTACAACCTTATCAAGACAACATCGTTGTCTTCCATTTAGTACTTACCCTCCCAAGGAGATCTCTTCCTTTTTCTTTTAACACCGGTACCATACATACTAACATTGTGTACCTGGGGTCCGTCTGTCCATTCGCATCCTTGCCTGCCTTAGCATTCATCCTAGACTGCATTCAAGGGTCATCTTCTTCAAACACTTATATTTACCTTGCACATAACATACCGTCAGTTTCTTTATATGTATACATAATTACATACTTACATTCGCTTCTACCTTCGGATCTTAATCGAGTCTCAGATTGTACGGGTTCCTTATCATAAGAGCACACAAGTTTGAGTTCAAGTACTTACTTTCTTGTACTTGATTCTCTCAAACCAGGGCTCTGATACCAACTTGTAAGACCCTAATTCGTATTTGACAAAAAGTCGCAGCGGAAATTCGTGCCATAAAATTTCTTTCATTACAAACGTCTTGGCTTACTTGAAAGTTCGTTTTAATATGTATTTTCTACAAAGATAAAGCATAAGTCTTGTTTACTAATAGTACATACTCAATTATTCCCGTACAATCTATATTGTGACTCGGTCTTCGATCTCTAATCCTTGTGATAATCGCCCGTTATCCGTACAACCTGCACTCACCACATACATTCATAACATTAGCACACATTATATAAACAAGATTCATTCGCGTACACTTCATATTTCGTCATCTTTCAAGCTTTAAGCATCTCATATGTGTATCCATTTCTTGGTGAGACTTCAATAATGTACCTGCATTACTTTTCATTCTCAAGGTACACCATTAATAACGTAAACCCTCAACGTGTCTAAATCATGCATACATACGTACTTACATACATACATACATACACATCTACATACGTACATATCTTTCCTACAACTTTACATACATGCATACACTCATACATGTCTTTATACATACATACATACACATCTGCATACATACAAACCTTTCCTACATCATTTCATACCTGCATATAATCATACATATCTTTATACATACATACATACATACATACATACATACACATCTACATACGTACATACCTTTCCTACATCATTACATACATGCATACACTCATACATGTCTTTATACATACATACACATCTACATACATACAAACCCTTCCTACATCATTACATACCTGTATATACTCATACATATCTTTATACATACGTACATACATACACATCTACATACGTACATATCTTTCCTACAACCTTACATACATGCATACACTCATACATGTCTTTATACATACACACATACACATCTACATACGTACATATCTTTCCTACAACCTTACATACATGCATACACTCATACATGTCTTTATACATACACACATACACATCTACATACATACATACATTCCTACGCCTTCACATATATACATACTATCACACGTATCTTCTTATCTACATAAACACGCATCTACATACACGTACAACATCTTGCATACCTCTTACATACCAATACGATAATTACACAACTTCTACATACGTGTACAGATACATACAAACATACATACTTGCTTAACTACATAGGGGCATACCTATATGCTCATGAGAAGCTTCACGAATCATCGGGTCGAAAACCGAAGCACCAGGACACGTTACGGTTCAACCGGAAACACAAGACGCGAAAAAATAAAAAGCTCACAAACAAGAGCCCGTCGCCGAGGGGCTCCAAGCCGTCGGCGACGGGTTGTAAATATGCCCGTCGCGCCATTAAGCCCGTAACCAGCGTGTTAACCCGTCGGAAGAAAACGGCCAAACCAGAGCCCGTCGGCGACGGGGTGGGGACCCGTCGGCGACGCCCTCTCCAAAATACATTTTCCTGCAGTTTCGTTTCGTCGTCCGTACGCACTAAAACGCGCATAACTTTTGAACCGTTTACCCGTTTAACCTCCCGTTTCTTCCTACATGCTTGTAAATTCACATTCTATCATACAAACTTAAAATCCCACATCCGGATTAAGGAAATTCTTATCTTACGCTCTATCGGCTTATTATCATTTTCTAACTATTTGACCCGTTATGGGCATTTGCGCATTAATTGATCTATGCCTAACAAGACCATACTTCCCACTTCCATTCTTGTCCAAAACATTACACTAATCATATAACTTGTTTCTAAACCACTTATTAAGATCGTTTGCCCAAAATACCCATCAAGGGCATTTTGGTCAACTTTAATCCCATCCTTTACGACGAAAGACTACGACACATATTTGACCTCAACTATCATGTTTAGTTAATTAAAACACCATATAACTTAATCGAACATAAGAAGTGATTACAGAAATCACTTACCTCGTGCGTCCGAGTTCGTGTCCGTTATCTTGCCTCCTTTTGACCCGTTAGCCTTTCATGCTTGAGTCCTTCTCGACATGATTCCTATACTTTCATGTCACCAAATCACATTCACATTAGCATACACAATTGTACATGTTAACGATCATAATAATCGCATATTTCACATTTGACTTTCTATAGTCACAACTAACAAGCATATGACATATAATCCAATTCATATCCTTTCAAACTCATGAAATTCATCATGTAATCACAAATAACGCATATTAACATAACATGTACCATACAACTTCCTATAATTCTACCTTTATGACAACAAACCAAATCATGCTTCTTATGCGTAGTTGACCTTCAAAAGTCAACAGTTCATCATACAAACTTTCGGTTTATCCTCATGTATCCGTATCATCACTTATGCTATATCAATAACACTATATACATTTCTTACTCACAATGCAACTATGCTTACAACCATATGATCACCTAGTGATATTAAATACAACATACAAGTCCTTAATGCATAGTCTTGACCAAGACATACATTTAACCCGAATTCTTGTATAAGTTCCATCTAAAGCACCTTCTTCACGTTAGTATACTACTAATTACATCATTACTTAATCTCAATCATTTATATCAAGCTATTTCATACAATCTCACATCTTAACTTCACTTAGACATTTCATCATACACTTGGTGTGCGTACCACTATGTTAGCACAATGTACAACTAATTTATGCATATTCTTCTAACCTTATACATAATTCATCAAATTCCACTTCCTAATCAACACGAATCATTCATGCATAAACATCAAACATACTAGTATTACATTTCTTTTAATTCTTCTAACAAGAATCCATCATACAAATCAATATACATCAACATTCAACAAGAATTAGACATGGATGATGATTCAAATCATCATTCTCACCATAACCAATGGGTTTCACCCTTAAACATCAAATTAACCTAATTCATGCATAATCCATGTTCCAAATGATGATTTTAACACATACTCATACTCAATTTCATACAAATTCGTGATTTACATCATAACCCGCTTCATGCATAATCACCAAACTAACTTTTAAGACATACCTTGCGATCCCCTTGTGAAGGTGATCATTAATCTATGCTCGGTTATGAATTTGAGCTTCGTTTGACTCCTCAATTTGATGATTATGTTAGAACTAGGGTTTGGTTCATGGGGGGTTCCCCTTATCGATCTAGAACACACACAATGTGTGTGTTGTGTGTGTGTTTGTTTTGTTTTTAAAACATAACTTTCCCCTTTTTCAACTTTGGCCCCTCATGTTTATTACTTACTCATAATATTGGCAAAACTCTTGTCTTTCCATACTTCTAACCACACACTTAACTAGGTTAAATAGCCTAGTCATTTATTTCATGACGTGTCATATAGAAACACACGGCAATTATAAACATTCTGATTTTGGGGCGTTACACATGAATTAGTTGATTTGCAATCATTTTGCCAATCATCTTGATTGTCTAAATAAATGAGGAGAGAATAATCTTCAATCTTTGACTGCTTGATTGATGGTGTTGATACGCCCCCGCAAGATGGAGGATCCGTTGGAGACTCCAATCTTGGATCGAAAATATAGGAATGGTGCGCGTGGAAGCGGTTTTATGAGGACATCCGTGAGTTGGTCCTTGGAGCTGACATGAAGAACTTTGAGTTGTCCAGAATTGACTTGTTCTCGCACAAAGTGATAGTCCAGAGCAATGTGTTTCATGCGTGAATGGTAAACAGGATTTGCACAGACATAGGTAGCGCCGGTGTTGTCACAGTAAAGCGATGGAGTGCTTTTAATTGGGAGCCCGAGTTCACTTAGTAGATTTTTAACCCAGGAAAGTTCAGCTGCAGCATTAGCGAGAGCTTTGTATTCAGCTTCGGTAGATGATCGAGATACAGTTTTTTGTCTAGCTGATTTCCAAGATATGATGTTGGACCCAAGATATATGAGATAAGTTGTAGTGGACCGTCCCCCATCATTAATACCGCCCCAGTCTGAGTCCGAAAAGGCCTGCAAGTTAAGGTTAGTATTGCGTTTCAAGAACAACCCATGATGGACCGTTCCTTTCAAATATCGGAGTACCCATTTGAGAGCTTGCCAGTGTGATTGTGTAGGTGAGTGCATGAACTGAGATAATTTATTTACTGCGAAGGAGATGTCGGGACGAGTGAAGGCGAGGTACTGCAAAGTACCCACCAGTTGGCGATAGGGAGTAGGATCGACTGGGGGAGTGGAGTCAAAGGAAGTAAGTGAATCAGAAGTGCTTAAAGGAGTGAGGACCTCTTTGGAACCATCCATTTTAAAGGTGGTTAGAATATCTTGAATATGGCGATGTTGGGAAATGAATAGACCATGGGGCGTAGAAATGACTTCAATTCCTAGGAAATGATGGAGAGGGCCTAAGTCTTTGATAGAGAATTGTTTGCTTAGGGCTTGAACAAAGGAATCCATAAATGGATTGTGGTTGCCGGTGAGGACAATGTCATCAACATACACAAGGATATAGCAAGTGATATTGTTGAGAGTGTAGACAAAGAGAGAGGGGTCAGAGATACATTTTTTGAAGCCAAAGCGGATGAGAAAATTGGTTAGTTCGATATACCAAGCACGCGGTGCTTGCTTAAGCCCATAGAGGGACTTTTTTAGTTTGCAAATGTGACTTGGGAATTCCGTATTGGTGAACCCGGGAGGTTGCACCATAAAGACATCTTCGTGAAGAGTCCCGTGAAGAAACGCATTATTAACATCTAGTTGACGCAAAGACCATCCTTTGGAAAGAGCAATAGAGAGAACGGTGCGAATGGTAACGGGTTTAGTAACGAGACTAAATGTTTCATGATAGTCTTTTCCATATTGTTGGTGAAAGCCTTTGGCAACTAGACGGGCTTTGTACTTGTCAATGGTGCCATCGGGTTTGCGTTTGATTCGGAATACCCATTTGCAACCAATAGGAGTTTGGGTCGTGTGGGGAACAAGTTCCCATGTGTTGTTATGGAGGAGAGCATTATACTCAAGGTCCATGGCATGGCGCAATCGGGATCTTTCAATGCTTGGGTATAAGTGGATGGTTCAATGGACACGGGTAGAGGATGAATGGTGGTAGAGTTGACAAAGTTGTGGTTGTAATATTTGGAATTGGGTTTTGGTTGACGACGAGGTAGTTGAGGGTTATGGGAGGTTCGGGTCGTTTGAGAAGCGGATGAGTTGGTGAGGTCGTTGTGGTGAGAAGCGGTTGGGGTGGTATGGGTGTTATCGGGTTGAGAGGATGAACCGTTCGGTGAGGGTGGGCTGGTTGGTGAGGGAGTGTCGATGGGTTGGTGTGTGGGACCGAGAGGGTGGGTGTTGGATGTTGGGCTGGTGGGGCTGTTGGAAGTTGGGGTGTTAGATATGGGGCTGGTGGTGTGGGAGTTTGGGCTGGTTGTAAGAGAGGGGGGAGGTGGGCCGAGAGGTTGGGAAGGGATGGGGTTTTGGGCTTCGGTTGTAGTGGGCTGTGGGGTATGATGGGATTGAGATATTATAGGTGGGTCTAGACAAGATTGGGTAGGAGAAGGTTTTGATTGGTCCGATTGGTTTGTGAACAGAAAGGTATCAAAAGACAGGTGTTTGGGGTGGGAGTTGGTGGATTTAGATGGAAAAATATGTTTGATAAATTCAACATGACGGGAGTGGTATAGTTTGTGACTAGTAGGGTCATAGCATTTGAATGCCGATTTGGAGGATGAGTACCCAAGAAATATGCACGGCTTGGAACGGGAGTGTAGTTTGGAAGTGGCATAGGGTCGCAACCATGGGTAGCAAAGACAACCAAATGGTTTAAGTTTGGAATAAGAAGGAGCGGTTTTAAACAACATATCGTAGGGAGATTTGTTGTGAAGAGTAGGTGTAGGCATCCGTTTAATTAGGAGGGTTGCGGTTTGAAAGGCATGGGACCAAAAATGTTGTGGCAAGTGTGAATAGTGAAGTAAAGCGAGGCCGGTTTCAACAACATGACGGTGACGTCGTTCGGCAACACCGTTTTGTTCCGGTGTGTCAGGTGGTGTTGTATAATGAGAAATGCCTTGGGAGGTAAGATACGTGGAAAGACCCACATATTCACCCCCATTGTCGGTAAATAATGCAATAATGTTTGTTTTAAAAAAAATTTCTACAAGTGATTTGAATTGTGGAAAAAGAGTTTTAACATCGTATTTTTGTTTAATTGGGTATAACCAAATGTATTTGGAAAAATAGTCAACGAAAATGACGTAGTATTTGAAACCATCAATAGATGTTGTGACGGGACCCCAAACATCCGAGTAGAGGAGTTGGAGAGGTTGGTTAGCAACAAAAGAATTTTTGCCAAAGGGTTGTTTGTGGCTTTTATTTAAAGAACATGACATACAATGAAATGATTCATGGGTCACCTTATTACAATGAAGTCCTAATTTAGAAATTAAGGACTTAAACACTTGAAATGATGGATGTCCAAGTATGTGGTGCCACATGAGAAGAGAGTTGGTTTGGGTGTTGTTGACTTGAGTTGATAAGGAGATTGGTCCATAGTAGACATCATTGACGTTCACTCCCCGCATGAGAGACGCCCCCGTGTGTAGATCCTTGACAAAAAAATGATATGGAAAAATTCAACGGAAACACGATTAGTACGACAAACTTTAGCAACGGAAATAAGATTATTTCGAATATTTGGAGCAATTAAAATATTATTTAAAAGAAGTGGACGAGATGTTGTTGGAATAGTTGTTTGAGCAATATGAGTTATGGGGAGAGTTTTACCATCACCTAGCACGATCTCATCGGGTCCTCCGTATTCGGAAAGAACAGGAAATGGTTGGTTGTTGTTTGCGGTATTGTTGGATGCACCGGTGTCCCACATCCAAGAAGGTGTTGTAGCCGTGGGATGGGGAGTAGTGTGGTTAACTACCGAGGTGTTGGTAGTTTGAGGTGAGACATTATGTTCTTTTAAGAAACGACCAAGTTTTCTACAATCTTTGGTGTCATGGCCGGGAATGTTACAATAGTAGCAATAGGCATTGTTGTTGCGATTTGGGCGGTTGGTGGGGTTGTTGGGCCTAGACGACCATTGGGGTCGGTTAGTGGGTGGAGTCGGATTACGGTTCGAGCGGTTATCATAGGTGGTATTTTGGCGGTTGGTGTTAGGGCGAGAGGAGGTGTGGTTCACGGTTGTAAGGGTAGGTTCGGTTAGGATGTCTTTAAGGTTGCGTTCATGATCTAATAATTTTTCAAAAAGATCCGCAATGGAGATTGTGGTGTCACCGGTGCGAAAAGAAGCTACCAAGTTGGAATAGTCATCACCTAGTTGATTCATAATGTGAACAACAAGATCTTCCTCGGACATAGGGCTTTGAGCAATAGCAAGTTCATCGAAGAGAGACTTCATTTCATGGAGATAGTCGGAAATAGAGCGATTTTCTTTTGGATTTTTGGCTAACCGGGACTTAAGGGAAATGATGCGAGAACGTGAACGACTCGCATCGCTTGAGTTTAAGAGATCCCAAGCTTGGCGGGCTGTTTTGGCGGACGAAACGATAGGTTGGATTTGGTCGGAACAACTACCAAGAAGGACGCTTATGATCATTTGATCTTGTCGAAACCAACGAGTATATTCCTGGTTTGGTTTGGTTTTGTCGCCGTCGGCAAGGGTTTCGGAAGGGATTGTTTCGGTACCGATGATGTGGTGATCAAGTTCAAGGCCAATGAGGGTGGCGGTGACTTGGGTGCGCCATGAGGGGAAGTTTTGGGAGGTTAGTTTGATTGGAAAGTGAGTGGCTGCGGTTATGTGGACAATGGGGTTGGCCATGGTAGTTGAAAAAAGAAAGTAGTGAGGTCGGACAGGAGCTGGCGAGAAAGAAAAGGCTCAAAGGAGCTTGTAGGCTCTTGATACCATATAACAAATAGTGATATTATATTGAATTTTGTGATACTGTACACTATGTTTACATTACAATATATAGAGGATACAAGATACATACAAAGGCATGAATTAAGGCAAGAATAATGTGCAGCCATGAATTAGTTGATTTGCAATCATTTTGCCAATCATCTTGATTGTCTAAATAAATGAGGAGAGAATAATCTTCAATCTTTGACTGCTTGATTGATGGTGTTGATACCAACCACCACACCATCGCTGGCTACACAGACCGCCACTACTATTCACCATCATCACTGAGGGATCTCACATGGTCCTTGTTTGTTCTCCTCGGTTTAATTTCGTCACCATACATTATATCATTCATTCATTATTACATTGTTCGAATTATAAAAAGAATGCGTACATACACTTGACGAATTGAGAGGCATACATATGGAAAAAAGAAGATTAAGAAGAGTAGGACGATTTTTGGAGAAAAAATCAGATGAGGAGAATTAAGTTGAAGACTTGGCTTAAAGTTTGTAGCTTTTTACGGTTAGACTTTGTTTATTTGATTTCGGTTTGTTGAATTGAATTATTAGACAATGTTTTCTGAATTTACATACTTTGAATTTACTTTTGTTTCGTTTTTGAACATGAGTGGCTAAGCTTCGCTTAGCTGCTTAGGTACGATGATTATTAATGTTTAACACATACTTTTCGATTTTGTTTAATTGTGATCTAGCTTAATGTTTTGGTAAAAGGTGATTCTAAAATCAAGTTTTAATGTGTTTGTATGCTTTGTATTTATAATTAACTATCCGTTCCATGTGTGCCTTATTGAATGTCTTTCAGTTATAGATACGTATTAGGTTGCCTACTTTGTGTTCGTGACTAGTTTATGGTTTTCTAAGCTCGAATCCCATAGGAACTTTGATTGAGAGTTTAGATGTACTTAGTGTTTCACCGATCCTAGAGACTGAGAGGTAATAGATTGTCGGGTAGTCTTTGTCATTAGGTGGTTTGGGGCTTAATTGCACGAGAGTGAGTTACCCTTTATTAGCCTTTGATTATTGTTATGTTAGAAACCTGTTAGATTTACTACCCCTTGCATCCCTTACACTTCCTAGATGTATTGTTTTTAGTGGGATCGAGAGGATATCAAGATGAGGGTACCATTGCATTTAGTTTAGAGAGACCGAGAAGTGATCAGAACCCGAGACCGGTGAGTTCACACACTTCCCTAGATACTAGATTGCGTCTTGTTTGGAGAGTGATCCACCATTGTCACACCCCGATTTCCACGTGTCGCCGGTGGGCCCGGTGGGGAGTATCGTGATGTCATGGTTGGCAACGTAATAGTCAAACAACACAATATTTAATATGCACAGCGGAAGCAATTTAAAAGATATAATACAACCGAATTTAATATTGTATTATCAAATGTCACAATATTCGGATGTTTATCCACAGATGGATCGGAAACAAAATATGAAACAATAGTTCAACAGACTTCAGGCATCTTAAGCTTGCGAGACTTCTAGTGATGCTAAGGAGAAATCCCAGCCAATTACGCATAGTACCTACATTTAATCTTTTTGGAAAAATACGTCAGTTTACACTGGTAAATACAATCAACTGACTCATTTTGGAAAATGATTGAAAATTGGTTTGGATGCACATGGCATAAACATTTTATTTAACTTGGGAGAATTATTTAAATATATAATCTTGTGAACGAATTACATGTTCCTTGTGCGTTCAGTAGCCCAAATCTTGTCCGGGTTAAAGATCAATAGAACACCACAATATTCTTTTGTGCACTGACGGGTGTACGCCTACACCCCGCGCTTAAGTCGTGGCCATTTCGTAAAATGATGCCAAGGATATCCGGGACATGGTCATTAACCCCCCAAAGGCTTTAAGTAACAAGACTGTTTAAACGAGCCGATCAAATTTATTCAATTACCCACTCAACGGTGGAGGATTTGATGCTCGATCAAGCGGTATTCTATATACCGTAACCCAAGCCCGTATAGGGAAAATAAGTTAAAAGTATTTACCTGAGCAATGTATAAATCACAATAAGCAAAATGCACGTAGCTTTTACTGGTACTCCTAATCTGGAACGAAGGTTTTATAATAACCTATTAGAATCCTAACGGGTCTTTAATTAAGCTTAAGCTTAGACCGGCTAGTTTCAAAGATACGGTTCGTACGCACGATTAAGCGAAGACCGGATAGAATGTGATTTAGACCCGACAAGTTCAGAGACTTGTTTAATATGGGTTTATTATTCACATTCTGGATTTTGAGATAAAACCGTTAAGGTTTGACCCGTTTCGGCTAATTTATGTAAACTTGTTACATAAACCGAACCGTACGCGTAATAAGCGTGACGGGTATTCATGAGAGCTATAGACAGGTTTCCTAAGTTAATTATGCCTCAAATATGTTGTGACATCAGTAAGATGTCTTTCATTATGCCCGAAACGTGTTTAAACACAAACTAGGCCCCGTAGGGGTAGTTTGGTCATTTAAAAGTTTATAAAAGAGTTAAAGTAACAAGCTGAGTTACGGGTCTGATGTAATCAGCAAATATACTCAATTTACTAAGTTATATCAGTAGGATAAAATATATATGTGAAATTTATCAATTATAACCAAACTATGCCCCGTAGGGGTATTTTGGTAATTTCACATAAGCCGAAAAGCTCAAAACTGAAGTCTGAGTTAATCAACTTTTGCTTACTGTTAAAATATCATAATTTGCCCATAATATCAGTAGGTATCAACCCGGGTATGTTTAATATAGTTTTTAATACATACTATGCGTTAAAAACGCTTAATAAGGCGATTATGAGCCGTTTACGGGTTCGATACATAAAGCTGATATTTTTATACTTCCAGAAGGTTTAAAATAATTTATTTAACATATCTAATCAGTAGCAAAAGGTTTGGAGTCGTTTAGATATGTAAAACTCATTTTATGGCCCGTAAGGGCAAAACCGACAAGTACCGGATTAAGCCTACGACTTTGAGTTATGCTCAGCCTAAAATTAGTTAAAAATCTTTAAAAATCCCAAAATAATATATTTTATCAGTGGGTAAAGATTTTGATATCAAAAAGTATGCTTAACTAGGCTATACGCTAATTACGCCGTTTAATTAACATAAAGCTTTAATTTTACGCTAACGAGCATAACTCCTAATCTACACCTCAAACTGATGTCAAATTTTGTATGCAAGTTTAAATATCAGTATGTAAGGTTTCTACTCTTTTACATTTCCAAAAATCACGTTTTAAGGTAATAAGGGCATAATGGTCAACATATGAGCAATTAAAGGAATCATGCGAATTAATTGGTTAACTATCGAACCATGTTGTATAACCACAGAGGGTTATACTAGCATGTTACCTGGTCCAAATTAAGCTCTTAGGCATTTCTAAAACATACCATAACGGGTCAGAACTGAAAGTCAAAGTGAAAGTCAAACTATGTGACTTTCGGTTCCGAACCGGGTCTAAACAGGAAATTGTCGGGTTGAACATGTTTAGACATGTTCTTACACTTATTACCAAGTTATAACAATGATCCAACAGGTTGTATATGATCTATAATGTTAATTATGCATAAATGGCATTTTAAGTATCTTGTTGACTTTTTTATAAACTAGTTTGACCCGACATTAGACCTAGTTAGAGTGGGAATCAGGGGAAACCCTTTTGAGGTTTTATTACCCATATAATTACCAAATTACAACTACTTTTGATTCGACTAATCACCGGACCATTAGTGATAAATCTTAAAGTCAACCGTTAATTACGACGGTTTGACTTTTAAGCTAAAACTAAGCTAAAACTTAATTAAGAAAGGTTTAGCAGACTTACCAAGGTCCTATGCACGAAATGTGATCACTTGAGAGGGATCCTTAGCTCCAGAAATGCTCCAAATGTGCAGATGAAGGTGTGATCAATGAGTTGCAAGTTATGGCCTTTATATAGTGAATTTCTCACCACAAGAAGTTGACACACAACTCTATCACTGACCACAACCCACCAACATGTGTCCCTAAGGCTTAGGGGGTGCCTAGGGGTCGCCCATAATGCAAAAAGATCGATTAAAAGTCGAATACCCGCGAATACAGGCTGCTGGTCGAAGTTTCTGCATCTGACGTCCTGACGCGGCCCGCGTAAGACTTTAAGATGTCTTACGCGGCCCGCCTTAACCCTTCTGATCAGATTTTTCATTTTCAGGTTTCCACATCTTGTCCCTTGGCCTTTCGAAAGGGTAACTAAGCCTAATTCTTGCAATTTGACCCCCTTATATTTACCCACAAGGGCTTTAGGACTTATACCCTCTTTGCCAAGTCCCTGGACACTTCCGGTTAACCCGAAAAGTCTTAACTTTCAACGTTAACGCTTTAACCCCTCGCATACGAATTTGATCATAACTTTCTCATACAATAACGAAACTTTATTAAATTTATATTGTGCATTCTAGTGAGCATAATTAACAGTTAGAAAGCTTCGGGTTTGTCAAAAGGTCACTCAGAGGTATAACTTAAACATGTTGACACATTTAACCCTTGTAGTTTGTAATCTCTCACTTTTAGCTTCGCATGATCCATGATTTATTCGTTTGATGTTATAAACATCATGTAGGGTTATTATGAAGTATATTTATTCACTGTTGACATTTAGAACCCGTATATTCACATACTTTCCATGTTTGTCAACTTTAGTCCTTTCATAATATTCTTTCACACGTTTAAACATATGACACGTGTCTACACATTATAGGACGTGAATTTTCGAGGTGTTACAACCATCCAGTCTTAGGTCAAGATTAGTGTATTTTAAGCCCCTGGTAGCCAAATCCAATTATCTAATTCCGAGAGTTGTGATGAGTTAACATAATTCTTGTCTAGGTAGCTACTTTCTCATCATCTGAATTCACCTAAATTCATTATTTGTTTGCTTTGCTTTGCTTTCGTATTTGTATTCTTAGTTTATTTTAGTAGTTAATAGAAATCTGAACACCCATTAAACATTACCCTGGCTAGAACTCGATAGAGGTTTAGTATCGAGAGATGTGCCATTGTGTCCTTGAATTGACACTCGGTCTTACCGACTTTACTATATCATGACCGGTACACTTGCCGATTATGTGCAATTTAGCTAGTTTGACCCTTTTTAGTTTGGTGTTTTAATTAATATATAAACATTTTACATATCACAAGATAACAATGAGTTGGTGGTTTTACCTTCGTCATCGGTTAAGTGGTCCAAAACACTCGTATCCATCTACCATTGGTCGTTTCTTTAGTGTCAAAATATATAGCATGCTATGCCATTCCAAGTTGTGTTGGCTCTAGAGGGTCAACAATTGCAAAATGGGCTTGGTTTTTGGAAGGCCCAACATTGTTTGGTTTCAGTTACCTTTGGTTATGGTGGCCCTCTCCAAGAGATGCAGCAGCCCACAGGGAATTGAGCTAGACCAGGGCTAGGCCCAACCTGGTTGGGCCGGAAGGGGCAAGGGATGGGGTCTACTAAGCCCAATTAGGGTCCCGATTGGTATTGTGGTAATGGTTCTGTTAGGCCTGTCTAAAAGGGTGTTGTGTTTGACCACGACCTCTTAGGCCATTGTTGTTTTAGGGCCTGTTGTGATTATTGTTTTTAGGCCTATGCCATCCCTTTTTTTCTCGGATCAGGGTTTGGTTCTATTAGGCCTTTCTAGAAGGGTGTTGGGCTTGACCACGACCTCTCAGCCCATTGTTATTATTGTTGTTTATGGGCTATTGTAATTGTTGTTATTGGGACTATGTCATCCCCTTCTTCTCTGGCAAGAGTTTGGTTCATAAGCCAGCGTGTTTGAGACAACATTGAGGGCAGCCGGAGGTGACAAATGTTCATGAGCCGACAGCCTTTGGTGTTCAAGTTGGAGCATGGAACATGAAGTTTCCCAAGGTGGAAGACTTTGGTTGACGTACGCTCCAACCAAGTCATTATCAATTGGCAACCCGTGAACGAGTTGCAAGACCAGCCTCTGCTCGTTAACCGGACAATCCACATCATTTAACTGATCACCCAGATCTTTGAGTTTTCGACAATGCGCCTCGAGAGATGACATGACTTTAAACGTGAGATTGTTAAATTCATGCTCAAGTGTCGCCGCTCTTGAGCCTTTATTATTAAGAAAAATGGTTTTGATGTGTGTCCAGGCAATAAAGGCGGTTGATTTAGTTTGTAAAACACGTACCAGTAGGTCGTCAGACAATGTTCCGTAGATCCATTGTAGGACGATTGCGTCGATATCTAATCAGGTCTCGTAAGCAGGGTCAGTTTTGCCTAGTGTCATCGTACCGTCGATGTGAACCATCACCTTATAGCACCTAACATAAAGCTGAAACAATTTCACCCATGAAGAATAGATGGCCTTCGTTCCGTCAAGAAAACGAACCTTGTGTTGGATGTCGGTGACAATGTAATGTAGTCTGGATGAAGAGGCTTGATTGCAAGTGGGTTAAGTGGTTCGGTTCGGCCTCCCATCATAATAGTGAGACTGAATAACTAGGTTTGCGGAGAAAAAGAGGTTGTGATCGATGGTGAAGGATATTTTAGCGGCTAGGTTACTGCTCAGAAACTTTGCTCTAATACCATGTTAACTATGGTATGATTCAACGATGATGTTCAGTAACAATACAATGGGTTAAATGCAATGAATGGTACAAGAAAATAGGAAACGGATTCCTTGATCTAGGTTAACCCAAACAAGAGAATTTTCAACTACTACATTCACAAGTGTCGGCGCCGACCAGGCAATAGTTCAGGCCTTTTATTGGGCTAAATGGGCAGCAACTTCAATAGTGTCAGGCAGCTGCCTGGCACTCCCCTATTGGCCCAACAAATTTACGATTTTATCCCCCTTTAAAATGACGATTTTGCCATCAATTAAAAATTATGTTTTTGCCTTCACTTAAAAATAAATTTACGCTTATGCTCCCAGCTAAATATTTCAATTTTGCCCCCGGTTAAAAATTACGATTTTGCCCCGTTTCAATTTACATTTTTGCCATTAGTTTTTTTCCCTTAAAAATACGATTTTCCCATCAGTTCAAAATTATGTTTTTACCCCAGTTAAAAATAATTTTGCCCTCGGTTCAAAATTACGATTTTGCCCCGTATAAATTTATAGTTTTGCCATTAGTTTTTTTCTCACAGCCAAGTTACGATTTTACCCTCAACTTAAATTTACATTTTCCCCATCGTTTTTGTTTGTTTTCCTGGTGACATTACAAGTTTGCCCCCAGTGTAAAATTACAGTCGTGCCGGCAACTTCCTGGCACTCCCCCGTTGGTCCATTTAGTTTACAATTTATCCCCGAATTAAAATTATGATTTGGCCCTCAGTTAAAAATTACGTTTTTCCCATCGTTTTAGTTTTTTTTACCAAAACTATAAAGATTTTTTGTTTTAATTGGTTTACTCGATTTAATTTTTTTTCATGTCAAGGAGTTGCCTAACACTAGCTCATTAGTCCTGAAAAATTACAGTTTTGCCCTGAGCCCAAAATTACGGTCTTATCATCGGTTTTTTTTTTCTAGCAAAATTATAGTAGTCTTTTTTTAATTGGTTGAAAATTATTCGGTCATCGCTCCGCAACACGGGCAGGGCATCTACTAGTTCAAAATACATTGACTAAAATATCTTCTAGAATATTGATAATACTTGCAACTTTGCAAGTAAGTGAAGTAACATGACTATATGTAAACTCGAAGTTTAAGCTTAGGGTACTCGGGGCACCCTCGGTGACCCCGTGCGGGGACCAATTTTGCCGAGAGGGGAGGTGCCGCCATCCAGGCGGGGAGTGAAATAGGGGACCAATTTCGGGGAGGAGGCACCGAAGAGGGGAGGAGAGAGAAGGTGGGCCCCCCATTCAATCAACCAATGAATTTTTTTTTTTAATAAAAAAACAAGTCACCTAAGAGGGGAGTGCCGCCATCAAATTGGGGTGTGAGGGAAGTTTAAGAGGGGAGTTGACGTGCCATAACCTGATTGGGTGTGCGTAAGAGAGTGGACTCCCCTCTTAGGGGAGTGCCCCGAGTACCCTTACATGGAGTTCATTTTTACTGGGTCTACGAGCCTAACTAGGTCTATTATTATTTATATTATTTTATTTAATATATTTAATATATTTAATACACATTTATGAAACCAAACTATATAATATAAAAATTAATAATTAATCAGTTAAAACTCTCTACAGTTTTGGAAAAAAAAAACAAATATTAAAGTTTAAATTTGACAATATCGAAAACTTGAAGGTCTCAAAACCAACCTCTTGAACTTATATCAAACCTTGGCCACACCCTACTCCTATCTTGGACAACAAACAACCATTCAACTTTGTTAAACCAGTTTGCAGCCATGAACATGAAGATTTCACATGAAACAATCCACAAACAACATCAAATGAATCAAGATTCATCAAACATAGGACAACCTCATGAATCTTTGTACCTCGTGTTACCTTATCTTCCACTTTTTGAGCTTCTTGCCATGGCTCAAACATGCAAATCCTTCAATGATGCTCTGCACAATGATATCTTGCCATGGTTGAACATAGTAGTGGATGATAAGGTTCGACGATCGCGGGTTTCTGATGAAGTTTTGACGAAGATTACTTCGAAGACGATGGGTAGGCTTAGAAGTTTGGTTCTTGTTAACTGTGGCATGATTACAGATGATGGTCTCCTAAATGTTGTAGCTAATAATCCTGGTATTAACAAGGTATGGCAATTAACTTCATCATCATGAATTTTGATTCAAATTACCATCTTTTGTGTGTGTTTTGAGTATATTGGTTCAAATTGATTGATGTTGTTGAAAAAGCTAAACAAGAATTATGTCAATGTTCATTCCTGATAAGTTTTAACAATTGTAGCCATAAAATATATAGTTATTTTGTATATGGATTCGGATCAAGGGAAAACTCCTACGAGTTGTGATAACTTAAAGAACTGTCTTCCGTGAGAGTTTTGCCTCTATTTTTTCACACCCCTAGATTAAAATGTTACAAAGACGGCCGTAAAAAATCGAAGTGGTGTTTTCGGTTCCTTACAGCTGCTGTAAAAAGCTGATGTCGGACATCAATTTTTAGGATTTTTGGTAAAAAAAAATTAAAAAAAAAACATTTTGTAAGAGCAAGTTCTCTAAGTTCTCACAAATCATATGAGTTTTCATTTTACCCTAATCCTATATAATAAAAAAATGTCTTGAAATGTACAAAACTAACGTACTTTTACCTGTTTTACTTAGTCGCAAAATTTTTGTCGTGTGTAATGTATTTTCTTGAAAGATATGCCATGTTTGTACATTTCAAAATAATTGTAATGATACACGAACATGAAATAGATTAATTCACAACATTAGCTTGTATCTCGTTACTAAAGTATATAACTATCATGGAAAATGGTACTTTTCATGATTTTCTCTTCTTTATTTTTAGAGTTAAATGCTTGGTTAGTCCCTGTGGTTTGCAAATATTGCAGACTTGGTCCTAGTGGTTTACTAATTACAGAGTTGGTCCCAGTGGTTGCAAATTTTGCACTCGGGTGATCCTTATCACTAACCTAAGTTAAATATTTCAGTTAAGTTTGTGTGAAATGTCTATAATACCCCTATAAGGTTAAAAAAAACAAATAGAAATAAGTGGGGCCCACCCTTCTTCTTCCCCACTCCAGCCTTCAAGAACCACCCACCACCACCATCTCCTTAAACCACTACCCACTACCGTGCATCATCATCATAATCTTCCCAAACCACCGTCACCGTCTCCTTGACACAGTGGGTACCAAACACCTTTGGTCTCCTGCAAGCATGTTGTACAAAACTGTGAAAAAATCCTCTTGTATTTAAATTCTCACCCTAAACTTTTAAGCTGCCATTGATGATTAGTCACTAATGCATCTCCTTCATTTAAATTCTCACCACCAAAATTTTAAGGGCATGTTTGGCTAAGCTTTTTGAAATAACTTATTGGCTTTTTGAAAAGTCATAAGCTTTAAAATGATGTTTGGAAATGAGAGTGTATGTGAGGGAAAAAAGCTAATAAGTCAATAAGTCACTTCATCCTGACTTTTCCAAAAAGCCAATAAGTTAATAAGTTTTTTCAAAAAGCTTAGCCAAACATGCCCTAAACTGCCATTGAAATGGGTTCAACATGGCTCCTAAGTAGACTGGAACTTGTGGTGTATTAGCCACTAAACCGCCATCAGAGTAAAATAGGGCACAAGAAAAATCGAGCCTTTTGAATACCGACAATTGCACAACATCCGGTAACTGCAGTAACCGCCTCAAATCAGACGGGACTAAACCTCATTTGACAATCTGAACCGATAACGGTTCTCAGTCGGATTATTACTTGTCATCGATCGTGAATTTTAGTAATCCGGTGAGTTCCGATCGTCTGAAACCGGAGAAACCGTTCACTCTTGATCTGGACCTGAAGTCGCCTGAATGTAGTTTTTGTTTAACTTTTTTCATTACAGAGCATATAAAACCTTAGCTCCATCGGTGATATCAATATAGTTTGGTTGCGATTTGACATGATAAAGTGGTCGGATCTGTGTTTTTTTTCCGATTTGTATATTCAAGTGGTTCTGGCGCCACCGAGAAGTCACCACCAACACCCCCGCCGTCAGATGAATTGAGATTTGAAGTGGAATCTTCGTTTAATTCATCAGCTTCGGTTTCTGGATGATTTGGTGAGTGATTTTGGATCAGATTTGGATCGGATTGTGAGTGATTGTGTGGAGATTCAGGTTCTGGATCATCTGATAGTATAGATCTGAAGAAATCTATTGATGGTGGTGGGGGTAGTTGTAGGTTGTGGTGGATTGTGAAGGTGGAGGAGGTAATGGTGTTAGAGTTTTGTTTTAGAGGGAGAGGTTGAAGAAGATGAGTAGTGGGTCATCTTATATATTTTTTTTATTTCTTTTAATTGTTCAAGGGTAATATAGTCATTTCACTCATAGTTAACTGAGAAACTTAACAGAGGTTAGGTCAGGGGACCAACCGAGTTCATTTTTGACAACTTTTGGGACCACGCGTGTAATTAGTAAACCATTAGGACCAAGTATGAAATTTTTACAAACCACATGGACCAACCAAGCATTTAACTCTTATTTTTATTTAAAAGTAGTGATTAACTCATTATTTAAAAGGTGCAACTATATTTCTAACGATATTGCCTCAAGTTTCATTATAATCCCCAAAGTGGTCGACTCTGGTGATTTGAACTCGTGTTTAAAAGCTTTAGCTTTTACTCAGGGGCGGATCTAGGGGGTTTTGGGGGTTCTCGGGAACCCCTTCGGTTTGGAAAAAGATAGTGGAAACCGTGTATGATTTAGAAGAAAAAAAAAAGTAGTAAAAAACTACCACAAGGAACCCTTGGAAAAAATTGCTGAATCCGTCACTGCTATAAGTTCTAAACCTTGAAAATATCACTTAAAAACTCGAATACTTTTCAGTTGCATCTGCCTCAATGCACGGGCATAACCGCGGAAGGGATTATTAAAGCAGTGACAACATTAAATCAACACAGCACCACTGTAAAGACGCTAAAGATAAACGGCATCTCCAATGTCACCAAAGAACACCTTCAAACCCTCCATTCTTTGTTGAACTCCAACGATTCCTCTTCCATTGATGTTGAAATTTGCCCGAAATGTGATGAACCGAGAATGGTGTATGATTGTCCTTCGGAAACATGTGATAGAAAACGGACAACGGGTAGTTGTCGAGGGTGTAAGTTTTGCGTTTTAAGGTGTGAAGAGTGCCGAATATGCATCGGGTTTGATGATGAAGAAATTGAAGTAGCTTGTGAAGATATGTTATGTGAAGGTTGTTGGATTAGTTTACCAAAATGTAATTTTTGTAACAAGCCTTATTGTAATAAGCATGCTTATAAGCAATGTGCTGTCCCAGGGTCCTCTGGTTTTGTATGTGAAGCTTGTTACATGAAGATTATGGAAAATTGAATGAAAAATAGGTAAATGTTGTTGTATTTTTCCTTTTTTTTAAGAAGGTGTGTAAACTAACCATATCACTTGTTATCATCTGTGAGCTACTTGAGATCGGTTGTTTATTTAAAGTTGTGAGATGACTAGGCTTAAACAAGCCCAAGAACGAACTCAAGCCCAAATTAAAGCTCATTTAATAAATGGGCAAAAGTACAGGCTTCACATATCGAGCCCGACTAAGCTCACAAGCCTAAGCGAAACAATTTTTATTTTATACAGACTTAGACTAAGCTCACAGGCTTCACATATCGAGCCGAAGAACCAGAGCTTTGTTTTAAGTAGGTTCGGTTTTCCAATTCAAAAGAGGGTTGCGGCACAACTTGTTGCCTGTTTACCTACTGATATTATGCAATTCCTACTTATTAAAAAACAACTAAAACAAATTATCGAGATTATAAATCGATTAATCAAGAACTTGAATGTTTTATACAATAAATATATATTTACATAGTGTATATTATTATATACAAAATTATGACAAAACTACTTTAATTTTGTTTTAATATATAAAAAACTAGAATTAAAAATATATGCATAAAAGTAATCATATGTAATGAATAAAATAGTTCATTACTTGTAAATAAGAAACGGACCGGGCCTTAGAGATATAGAGCTCGAAACAAGTAAGCTTGAGCTTTAACGAGCTCAGGTTCACCTAGTATGTATCGGAATAAAAAGGCGTAACCATAAAACTATGAACATTCCATTTAAAGAATGATGGATTACGAAAAACAAATTTTTGATCCGCTTGTTTCTACGGATAAAATTTTACAAACGAATCCACCTCGACCACAAACCTAAATTCCACCCCACTTCTTGGGGTGGAACAAAATCGGGTAAAACCGAGCGTTTAATGACAATTTACAATAATACCATACTCGAGAGTAACACTATGAAAATTCTCATAATAGAAACCGAATCGTGGGTGATAAAAGGTAACGAGCTACTTGATGAAGTTGTATTCGAAGATGGATCCAGAAATGTACCATTTATGAAAGCTCCGTTACTCCCCTTACTACACACAAAAAAAAAAGATTAATTGAAATGCTTGATGTTAATTTTGACTTTTGAAGTTAGGACTTAGAAGTCAAAAGTTTGACTCTTTATCAGAAGAAGGTAAGATCATCTTGTTAGTTGACACAAAACAACTTGTTTTTTTAATGATAAAATAAATATTAGAGTTAACTATCATTTTTGTCCCTGTGGTTTGTTCATATATGCCGGTTCAGGCCAGATTTCAAATCTGTATCAGTTTCGTCCCTGACATTCTTAAAACATGTCAGTTTAATCCAAAAAGTTAACGGTCGTTAACTTTGACCGTTAAATGGGGGGTAAAAAGGTAATTTTCCACTTTTATTTTCAAAGTAGAAAATTTTGAAATTACCTTTTTACCCCTCATTTAACATTCAAAGTTAACGACCGTTAACTTTTTGGATTAAACCAGCTGAACCGCACCATAAACGCCCCAAACCAAACAATAATGAAACAAAAGTGCATCATGTTGGATTATCTCAGATTTTTACCTTCCTGGAAAGATACACCTGCCATGACCTGCAAACAGAGAAAAAAAAAAAACCAACCAACACGTTAAACCGAAATGTACAACATTACAAGCACAAAGTACAACCCTTAATGCACGTAAACCGAACTTACTCGGATCAGTAGTAGTAACAGTAGCCACCCCATTAAAATCACAAGTCCCCTCAGCCATAGCCATTCTATGATAATAAGCATCAAAAGCGTAAGTCGCTTGTGCAGCAACCGTATCCGGTTCATAACAAGCCGAACCCTGAACCATAGCCGAACAGTCAACCTTCCCCGGTCCACAAGCCCAATCCAAAGCCGCTTGCAACATCTTCCGGTCCACACCTTCCCGAGCCACGCAATACGTCTGGTTCGTCGTGTCATTAGCCAACATGCTCCCCGAGCCCATTAAATGCAACACGTAAATAGGCATCCCGTTCGCATCAAAAAGCCCCCAGTTCTTCTCGGACACCGCACCCGACCTCGAATCTTCGTTATAAAGCTCGTAAATAAACGTGCTCACCGCCACCCCAGGGTGTTTCGGGGTCCCGGTGTTGTTTAAAACATGCTTGATCAAGTTACTATTATAAGTATTCGCGTTATCGAGTGTCGCATTGGGTTCGTCCGAATCGCCTTTCGAAGGCCACCCCGATTCGGTCACCACCACGGGGATGTTCGTGAAGTTCAAATACGACATTGCGAAATACGCAGCGTCGACTACCGCATCGAAAACGTTCGTGTAATGCAACAGCGTATTGGAGTCGATTGCCTCTTTATTCGGCGGAAGAGGGCGAAACAACGCGTAATCTAACGGGATCGCGCCTTGCGATTGAACGTAATCGTAATACGGGTAGACGTTAAGCATGAGGTATGATCCGGTGGACTGGAGGAACTCGAGTAACGGGACCATGACCGGTTCCCATGTACGGTTAAAGAACGCTTGTGACGGTGGAAACGAGTCGAGGATGATCGATGATGAGTGTGCGGTCGAGACTTTGATATGGGAGTCGAGGCGAGCGGCGATGAGGGCGGCATGGATGTACTTCATGGCGGAGACTAGAACCGGGGCAGCGTTGGGGATGGTGGTGAGGACTTGGGACCTGACCGATATGGCGGTGATGTTGGTGGCGGGGACGTGGTTGATGATGTTACGCGTCACCCAGTTGGCGGCGGTGGCGTTGGACTGGCCGATGGCGAGGAGCTGGTTGTTTGGGACGGAGACGGTGACACGGATCCCGGTGCCGCCGAGGGCGGTTAGCATTGCTGAGTCAGCATCGTAGAGTCTGACGTGGCGGATTTGCTGGGCCTTGAGAAGGGCCACCACTTGGGTCGGGTTTGGCATGTCGGATAGGGCGGTGCCTATGTTCACACCTACAAAAGCATCTGAAACAGAAAGCGATTTTAGTTTAAGGGTATTTTAGTCATTTTACAATACATATTTCGCTAAGAGTAAAATGTCATTTTCGTCTCTGAGATTTGTCCAGTTTTGTGACTTTCGTCCAAAGGTTTGTTTTTCAGCATCTAGATCCAAAAGGTTTGAAATTTTGCCATTTTCATCCGGCTCATTAACTCCATCCATTCTCTCTGTAAAGTACTTAAGTCAGAGGTATTTTCGTCTTGTTTATCAACTTAAAGGGCAATTTGGTCTTTTTCACCGTATGTAACAAGACCAACTACCCCTGAAAAGACCGAATCGCCCTTTGACTTAACAAAAAAAAAACGGAAATACCCCAGACTTAACGAAGAAAAATGGATGGAGTTAACAAGCCAGATGAAAATGGCAAGATTTCAAACCTTTTAGATCCAAATGCGAAAAAACAAACCTTTTTCAGAAGAGTAAAAATCAAAACTTAACTAATTTGCATTAAAGAGAAGTATATGAAAAATCAGGATCTATAAATAGAGTTTGATGCAAACCAATTTTATGTTCAGCACTGTGAGATCACATAATATAGAGTTAAGTGGTTTTATGTGACAGGATTAAGACAAAAGACACAAGTATTTATATATTCTATATTTAATCTTTGACTTTATAAACTCCTAAACTCCAATTCCAGCCAAACTTAATAATAAGATTAATTGGAAATAAGACAGTAACTAAATTGTGAAAAAATTACATAATATCCAAAGGGTATCTCAGAAAACTGTTATTTTAGTCTAAAACTACTAAAAAGATGCAAAAGTATATTATATGTAACACAAAATCACAAAAACAACACATTTAATAGATTTTCAACATTATAACCATAAAGTAGATTATATGTTGAGTTAAATATGATTTGGTTTTGGCTATTTTGTCAGTTTAGTCTAAATGTTTCATTTTTCATATGTGGGTCCAAAAAGGTTTCATCGTTGCCATTTTAGTCTACTGGGTTAACTTCATCCATTTTTTCTGTTCACGAGAAGAGCAATTCGGTCATTTTATATGTAATTTTGTTAACTAAAAAGCAATTCGACCATGTACAATGACGGAATTTCCCTTCTTGTTAACAGAAAAAATGGATGAAGTTAAACCCAGTCAGTGGCAGACCCAGGAATTTTTTCATAGGGGTGCGGAATATTTTTAAAGATTTTAGGCCCCTGTGTATATAAAAAAAATTCGGTTCATATCGGGTCGGGTCAAGTAAAACAAAAGAATATCAAGCTAAAATTTATATAATTATCAAAAACGTGTCAAACGTCGTTACAAACATATTTAAAATGTCGCTCTACGGGTTTTCATTTTTTGAAATCTATCCAAACATCTATAGCTACTTTTCTAAGCAAGTATTTCTCTATATAACATATACAACTAATTTTCAACACTAAACACTTAAACAATCATCACCAAACTTCATAATTTTCAACTTTAAAATCAAGCCCTAGTTTTAATTGTTGATCCCTTCTTACTAACCATTTAAACACACTAAACATTAACTAAAACAACAAAATCAACCAACAAAAGTTTCAAAAAACAACAAAATTACTAAAATTTCAAACTTTTTTAACAATTGTATTTCTCCTAAAAATCCAAATAAAACAAGAAAACAAAAAAAAATAACCGAACCATACCCGAAAATAGTGATGAGATGTTTTCGTGAGTTTGGTGGCCGAAATTGCGGTGGGTTGGGTTATTATATTTTAGTTCAAATTAAATTATTAGATTGGGTTGGACTTGAGTTATGGTGTGTTTATTGGGTTAAAGGTTAAGAGAAAGTTAATTGGGTTAAGTGAAGGTTAATTAGTTAAGTGGAAAGTTAATTAGGTTGATTTTTTTTTTTTTTAAATATCAGTGTTTACGTAAATTTTTTACAAATTCATAAGATTTTTTTTCTAAGGGGCAGTCGAAAATTTCCAAAGGTGCGGACGAAAATTTTCAAGGGGTGCGGTCGAGATTTTACCAGGAATTTAGCACTTAATTTTATTTTTTCAAGGGTACGCCCCTGAACCCAGTTGACTAAAATGGCAAAGATGAAACCTTTTTGGACTCATTAACGAAAAATGAAACCTTCAGACTAAACTGTCAAAATGGTCCAAACCACATGAACTAAAATGACATTTAACTCTTATTTATTTATTTATTTAACTCTAAAAATGTTTTAAAATAAAAAGTACTAATATAACTAACTTTCTCCACTTTAAAGTTAAAATGTTGATTTAAAAGGTGTCTTTTAAGGTGTAAAATACAAAATTCAAATATGTGTGCATCCCTACATGTGAAACCCATATATTTCTTTTTTCTAAAAAAAAAACCAAAAGTCTACTAATTTGAGAAGAAAAGAAACAAGAACAATGCGTTTACTGGGTTCATAAGTTGTACCCCAATCTTCAACCCCACAAACCATATAATAAATGTGAGTAAAGATTTGCAGAAATAAATGAAAGATTAAAGAGAGAAAGAAAAGGGTCGTTGACCTTGGTCAGCCATGGCAGCTAGAGGTAGAAGGTAGATGAAGACAGCCGCCATTAATCTCCAATACGCCATTGAAGTGTGCTTGCTTGAAGACATTCTGCTCTCACGAACACAAAAAAATTGTAGAGAGAGAAAGTGAGGGTGGAAGAAGGACCTAGAGAGAGAGTGTGGGACTTCCTTTGAGGATGTATATTTAATTTAGATTTTTGGATCTTATTCAATTGCTCCCACCGTCCTAATTTTATTTCGGCTATTGGATTACTAAATAAATCTCATTAATTAATCTATCTATTACTTCTATAAAAAATGAGAAATCAAATTGACATAAGAAAAGCTGATGTGTTTGTTTGAGAGCATGTAGGCTTTTTCTATGTCATTATTACATCATAAAGGCTAATATATAAAGACTTTAAAATTCAAAGTTAGCCCACTTTCACCTTTTCAAAGGTCTGCCCATCAAACCATTGCCATCAAACCACTGCCCATCTCCAAACCTCTTCAAACCTCTGATGATTCAAAATTACCACTGATGACCTCTGATGATTCAAAATTACCACTGATGATTCAAAATTATGGCTCCAGATTCAAAATTCAAAATTATGGCTCCAGATATATAAGATACCATCTTCTTCAATCAATTACCCTCTCTAATCAATTTATCTCTCAAGTCTCTCTCTCTCTAATTTGTAATTTTTTGGATCATCAGGGCTTTAGCATTAAAAATTGTTTGTTCTTACTGTTTGTTCTCCGATTAAAAATTGTTTGTTCTCACATCTCTCCCCTTCCAGCAGTGCAAACACACCATCACCACCGTCGATTGTGATGATACTTCAGAGGACGATGAGAGGAAAAAAAGAGGTAGGTCGGCATTTTGTAAACTCTCTTGATTTTCGGATCCTGGATCTGGTTTTGAGAATCCTGAAGATCAAAGGTCTGTTTCTGTTACATTTAAGTATGTTTTTATAAGTTGTTTTGAGAATTAGGGCTTTTTATAAGTTGCGTTTTTATTTTTTATAATTAATCCTTCTGAAGAAAAACTCAATCTCATTTTTAGATTTGTTTTTTTTTCTTGGAATTTTGAAGATATTGCTTGGATCTGGAGAATTTTTTTACAAAGATTGAACAATAAATATATTCCTATATGTTCATAAGGTACATGAATGATTAATTTTTTGATATTTCATAAATATATTTCAAATATAGTTTGTGAAATCATATTTACTAAATAGAAATTAGTTCTTCAGATTTATTGTCTTGTGAAGAAGTATTATTTTTCTGTAGTTCAGTAGAAATTAGTTCTTCATTAGCCAAGAAACAAATGGAAACAGTTGGAGAAGTTAGCAGCCACTTATCAAAATTTAAAGTAGAATGTCGTGACGCTGCTGATCGTGCTGGATAGGGGTATTTCTACTACCACTTTTATTCAACTTTGTTGTTTTTACATCCATGTTTAAATAAAAAAATTATAATTGATTAAATTTATGTTTAATTAATGAAATTTTGAGAAAGTTATGTTTTGTTGTTGGATGGTGCAGCTGGACTTTCTCTTGTCATGAACAATTTGAGAAATTAATAGTTTTGCTCTTAAACAGGGGATGTAGATGTCACACCCCGATTTCCACGTGTCACCGGTGGGCCCGGTGGGGAGTATCGTGACGTCATGGTTGGCAACATAATAGTCAAACAACACAATATTATTAAGCACAGCGGAAGCAATTGAAAATATAATACAACCGAATTTATTATTGTAATATCAATTATCACAATATTCGGAAGTTTATCCACAGAAGGATCGAACATAAAATGGAAACAATAGTTCAACAGACTTTTAGGCATCTTAAGCTTGCGAGACTTCTATTGATGCTAAGGAGACATATCCAGCCAATTTCGTATAGTACCTGCATTTAGCCTCTTTGGAAAATACGTCAGTTTACACTGGTAAATACATTCAACTGACTCATTTTGGAAAAAGAGTTTGTAAATTGTTTTGAATGCACGTGGCACAAAATATCTTGACACATTGATTAAATGCACAGAGGCAAAATTAATCTTTTTAACTTGGGAGAATTATTTAATATTATAATCTTGAGAACGATTTACATGTTACTTATGCGTTCAGTAGCCCGGAACGTATCCGGGTTAAAGATCAATAGACACACCACAATTCTAGAGTTATACACTGACAGGTGTACGCCTACACCCCGTGCTCAGGTCGTGGCCATCTCGTAAGATAATGCCGAGGATATCCGGGACATGGTCATTAACCCCCCAAAGGCTGTAAAGTAAACATATCTGTTTAAAACGAGCCGATCAAATTATTCAATTAACCACTAAGCGTGGAAGATTTGATGCTCGATCAAGCGGTACGCTATGTACCGTAACCCAAGCCCGTATAGGGAAAATAAGTTAAAAGTATTTACCTGAGCTAAATATAAATTCAATCCCAGCCGTATATCAATTCAGCAAGTACAGATAGCTTTTACTGGGCTCCTAATCTGGAACGAAGGTTTTTAATAACCTATTAGAATCCTAACGGGTCTTTAATTAAGCTTAAGCTTAGACTGGCTAGTTTCAAAGATACGGTTCGTACGCACGATTAAGCGAAGACCGGATAGAATGTGATTCAGACCCGACAAGTGTGAAGACTTGTTTAATATGGGTTTATTATTCACATTCTGGATTTTGAGATTAAACCGATAAGGTTTGACCCGTTTCGGCTAATTTATGTAAACTTGTTACATAAACCGAACCGAACGCGAATTAAGCGTAACGGGTATCCGTAATAGCCATATACAGGTTTCCTAAGTTAATATGCTTCAAATATGTTGTGACATCAGTAGGATGTCTTTCGTTATGCCCCGAACTAATTTAAACACAAACTATGCCCCGTAGGGGTAGTTTGGTCATTTTAAAGTTTGTAAAAGCGCTTAGATGTTTAACTGAGTTACAGGTCTGATGTAAACAGCAAACATACTCAATTTGATGAGTTATAACAGTAGACTAAAGCGTATATGTGAGATTTATTATCTTTAACCAAACTATGCCCCGTAGGGGTATTTTGGTAATTTCACATAAGCCGAAAAGCTCAAAAACGAAGTCTGAGTTAATCAACCCTTGCTTACTGTTAAAATATCATAATTTGCCTCATATATCAGTAGGTATCAACCCGGGTATGTCTAATATGATTTTAAGACATACTATGCGTTAAAAACGCTAATTATGGCGATTAAAGGCCATTTCCGGGTTCGATACTTAAATCTGATATTTTTATATTTCCAGAAGGCTTAAAATAATTTATTTAACATATGTGATCAGTAGCAAAAGGTCTGGAGTCGTTTAGATAAGTAAAACTCATTTTATGGCCCGTAAGGGCAAAACCGACAATTTCCGAATTAAGCCTGCGACTACGAGTTATGCTCAGCCTAAAATTTATTAAAAATATTTAAAAATCCTAAAATAATATTTTATATCAGTGGGTAAAAGATTTGATACCAAAAAGTATGTTTAACTAGGCTATATGCTAATTACGCCATTATGTTAACATAAAGCATTAGTTTTGCGATAATGAGCATAACTCTTAATCTACAAGTCGAACTGATGTCAAACTTTGCATGCAAGTCTATATATCAGTATTTGAGGTTTCTACACTTTTACATTTTCATAAATCACGTTTTAAGATAAAAAGGGCATAACGGTCAACATATGAGCGATTAACGGAAACTTGCATATTAATTGGATAATCAACGAAACAAGTACAGAGGCTTATACTATCATGCAACCTAACCCTAATGAAGCACTAAGGCATTTCCGAATCAAACTAAAACGGGTCAGAACCGAAGTCAAAGCAAAAGTCAAGGTTTTGCGCCTTTCGGTTCCGAACCGGGTTTAAACAGAAATTTGTCGAGTCGGACAAGCGTAAACAAGTTTTTATACTTATTATCATGTTATATTAAGGTTAAAACAGGTTACACACCTTTCGGATCATCAATTGTGCATTAAATCGCATTTTGTATTTCTGTTGACTTTTTCGGTCAACGTTTGACCCGACAAACGACCTAGTTAGGTCTGGAATTGGTACTTGCCCTTATAAGGGTTTAATACCCATATAATTACCTATCTAACGGTACTTTTATTTCGGGTTACGACTGAGTCTACCTTAATTAAACTGGAAGTCAAACGTTAAGCACGATATATTGACTTTTAAGCTATTTATAAAGCTAGAATTAATTTAGAAGGGATTAGCAACTTACTAGATGATTAATGGTTGCTTAGGAAGGCCTTTGATCAGCTTGGAGGTTCCACAAATGAGCAGAAGTGAAATGAGGATGGAATGATCAAAGGGTTGCAACTTAGGTGGGTTTTATAGTGTTCTTGGCACCATGAATTCATGACAACAAAGTCTATGATCGACCACAAATGATAAACACATGTCTCTAGCATGTAGGGGGTGCCTAGGGGTTGTTTACATGCAAGAAAAACCGGTTGAATGGGTCACAAACGCGCACAACAGCCGACAGCAGGTAATCTGTCGCTGGGCACACCCTCGCGTAGCGCGAGGGTCCGTCGCGCTACGCGACGCCCTCTGCAGAATCAGTTTTTGATTTTGTTTGTTGTGTTTCGAAAGGGCAGCCGTAACTTCTGACTTTGGGGCATCAATTATCACTTAGGGCCCTTCATAATGTGTCTAGAATAGTTTCATACCCTACCATTATCCATTGTCTCAATTGGAACCAATAACAAGACCCGAAAACAACGGGTTTCCATTCTTTTCTTCGTAGAATCCTGTCATACATTTCCCATTTCCATTATTGGCAATAATTCCCTGAATTTAGGGTATAATAGATGTGTAAAATATTAAATCGGGTCTTGGGATTTATAATTGAGGTGTTCAGAGGTAAAAATTTTACATGACGCCACTTTAAATCCTGCCGAAACATCTTTGTCAAATCCGGGTTTTCAACGCGTTTTGTCTTTAAATGACACGTGTCGTTGTTTTATTTAATACGAATTTTCGAGGTGTTACAGTAGAGCAACAATCATGTTGGGTTATAATGCTAGATCTCGAGTCACTTGCATAGGTTTGTTGTTTGTAATATCTTTATATCACACAACTCATCTGCAATGATAAATATTCTCTTTCATGACTACTATTGAAGGATGTGTTATTGTTTGATGAATTTGTTTCTATGCAACAGTTTTTACGAGTCCTAATTCACACGTTGTTCGAGCTTTTTCATTCGTACGTACGAGCTCATTTTTTATTCCTGTGGTTTATTAGATTAGGTTATTATTGGTTATTCAGTTGAGTTTGTGTTTGTTAAAAAATATATATTAATATTTGACAAACCAAAGGCAAAGGCTGGCTCGAGGCTGCTCGCACCAGCAACATATAATGTCATATTTTGAAAAAAATTTGATGGATATGAAATTTGATGCCTATTTTGGTTTCGTTTTTGAACAATTTGTATACTTTTTTTGCAGCGAATACAGATCAGTGAATTGAACTGTGCATGAAAGTCAAACTGCGGCTGAACTTCAGTTGTGTGTGGACTATGGACCGAAGTAATTTTGGACAGCAAGTGAACAAAAAACGAGAGTTATGTAGCTGCACAGATGAAGGTAAGAGTTATTTTTACACTACGGAGACGGGGTTGAGGGATAGCGCGTGCTACCGCTGCTAACACACTATCTCTGCCCCCTGGTGGAAAACCCTGCCATCAACCCATACTCTCATTCCTATTACCTCACTCACGAGAGATCCCTTAGTGCCCGTTTTTAATGCCCCTAAACTAGTGTTTAGGGGGTTAAAAGGTTGATATGGCTGAAGCCTGAAAGCGTCATACCAATAAGTACAATTATTTAATTAGAAACACTCTTAACTTCTAAAAGAATACAAAGTAAAGATAAACAAAGAACAAGTGAACATGTTATACTTAAAAACAAAAGAGAAACAATAAATATTAATGTTAATGTTGTATAAGCATTATTGGCCAGTGGAGATGAATATGATTGAATGGTTTCGCCAGTGACACGACGATAAACCAGTGTTTATCAGTCATCAAGATTTACCGTTAAAAAATATATATATATTAATATTTGACAAACCAAAGGCAAAGGCTGGCTCGAGGCTGCTCGCACCAGCAACATATAATGTCATATTTTGAAAAATATTGATGGATATGAAATTTGATGCCTATTTTGGTTTCGTTTTTGAACAATTTGTATACTTTTTTGCAGAGAATAACAGATCAGCGAACTGAAATGCGCATGAAGGTCAAACTGCGGCTGAACTTCAGTTGTGTGTGGACTGTGGACTTAAGTAATTTTGGACAGCAAGTAATTTTGGAAGGTAAAGCTAAGTTAGAGGAAGAACTGAAAGCGAGTGGATGCAGTTGTTTCGTTCTCAAATTGAAGCTTAATTCAGGTTTTCATCAACATCTCTTTCTAATTCGTTGCGTCTCAAATTGACTGTTGAATCCGCATATCGATCTCAATTAACCAGCTGTTGTTGTCAGCAATTCCTTTTGTTAAATTCGGTTAGACTTTTAATTGGATTATATCATGTAGATTTATCAATTGTTAAGTTTAGGATGCATGTGTGTGATGTGTTTGGATAACTCAACGACAATAGATAGTTGATATTATTGATCTGCTGTATTTGAAGGATACCTAATGTGTTTAGCCCTAAAAATGCTATACCATTTTCCTAATGTGTTTAGCCCTAAATTCGGATATGACGACCGGAAGAATGTAGAAATTTTTAGCATGGTTACAAGTTCAGTCTCTACATTCCAGTTTACTGAACTTCTTGAATCTTAATATAATAATAGAGTTCTTTTGGGTGTATTAGTTTGTTGGTAACAGAATGATATTTAATAATTTGTTTTTTCAGGCAAGCTAATAAGAAGAGCTGCTTGTGAAGGCTCTTCATATTTATACCAATCTTGATTTGTTGGATTCCAACGCACATAAGGAATGGAGGCCAAGGTTTAATTTCTATCCGTTCATATTCAGTGATAAATGTGTTCATATAAGTGTGTTTTTTTAAACAATTGGTGGGTAACTAATTGATTTTGAGTTTTAGGGCTTGTATTATACCATCTCTATCCCATGTCACACCCCAACCGATGGCGGAATCATCGGGGCGCGGCACTAGGCGAATCAGATTGCTCAAGAGAATCCATAACAACTATATTGCGATAATATTTAATACATTCGTTATCCCATACTAACAAATAATACAATCACGTAAGTTATCACATATTTCTTGTCCTCTCGAACAATACAAATCCGACAACCTAGACTTTAGTTGAGTTTCTAGACCTCCTAGCTTGATTTGATATAGTCTGCGATCTAACCTGCAACATACGTTAAAATATTTGTCAATACAAAGTATTGGCGAGTATACAGGTTTGATATGTATAGCGTAATAGATTAAAACGTGTAGCGAATTTCCACATGCATTAACGTAACACACGACATATATACTCACAAAGCTGATACTACCAACAAAGTCCTCGATGCTCGAATATGAGATGGCAAACTAGACCCCGTCGGGCGCAATAGTACTATACTAGTCGTGGTGGGACGTCGCGAGTATAAGCCCTAGCACATATGCAACTAGCATCACGTATATCTATGCATAACGGTTATTCGTAAGTGATAGTTCGATTGATTGGATAATTCGGTTGATAAGTTCGATTTGTTAAAAACGTATGTTACACCCAAAATGCGATTAAAAAGGGTTCAAGTATACTCACAGTGCGTATTTAGCAAGAATACAACTTGATTGGGTCGGTTGCGAGTACGTCTGCGTTAATCATTGAAGGATATAGTAAACGATGTACGGTTAAGCGAGAATAGCATCAAAATGTTAGTTATCCGGTCGGATGGTGCTCATCCGTTCGGATGGGCTCATCCGATCGGATGACATGTGGATCGGATGACATATGGATCGGATGACAGTCATGGGTCGGATGAGCTGGTCCGGTCGGATGACATGCTATCCGATCGGATGGCATGTGGTCCGTTCGGATGACATGTTGTCTGGTCGGATAACACGTCTGTTTTAGCGTCCCGATCAACTGTTTTCGAGTGTTTTCGGAAGAAATACGTGCGGTTTTACTGGGACAGTGTAATTTCGTACCAACCCTTGAAATTCCATTAGTTCCGACCCGTTCTAACGGCCGGGAATCACCCCATTCCATCAGATCTGGCCGTCCTTGACGGTTTCTCATGTTTAATCCCGAAATCGTTCTGTCCCTTGGTTAAATACATAGATTTAGGTGAGATTTGTCATCAAAACATGTGGAAATCACCCAGATCTGAGTCGTTTATGGAGGGATGAGGTCACAACTTGAAGTTCATATGAACTCTTGGGGACATCGCCTTAAAACACCTCAAATCAGTAGATTTCACGGTTAGAAATTGAGTTTTGAAAGATAGAATGATGTAGAATTGAGTGTAGATCATAGAAGTACAAGTTTTTAGGTTGAAATCTTACCGGAATCGCGAGGAATCGAGAGAAAAGGGTCCTAGAGCGTGCTTGGTCGAGTGGGAGCTATCACATCACTGTTCAAGTGATGTGACGCGCTATTTATAGGCAATCAGAGGAGAATGGAGGTGTTGGGTCGGATGGCCCATCCGTTCGGATGGCCCATCGGATGAGGCTGTCCATTCGGATGGCCACTCCGGCGCGGGGAAAATCTCCGTTTTTTAGCGTTGCGATAGTTTTTGAAGTACGCGCTTTTTATGTTATTATTATATATGTATATATATATATATCACTAGGGGTCGTATTTACGTATCCATATTTCAAAGTTTCGATAATTAACAATCGGTTTTCGATTCGAGTATGCGATTATTATTGACGTTTCACGACCATCAAGGAGGGTAGTATAGGTCCTTTCTTGATGTCATCGTGAACGTTATTGTGTTTTGTGCCACAAAGACTGACGGGGTACCACTCACTCGTATTGTCATCATCGTCACGACGACTGGAGCTATAGCACTCTCCCGAGAGTCTTCGTTAGCGTCAATTGTCTGCGTTTCGACACATCACGGTCACCGAGGAGGGTAGAATAGGTCCTCACTCAATGTCGTCGTGAGTGTTAGTGTTTGTGGTGTGGTATAGTATAGCGATATTGTATTTCGAAAATATGCGATTATCCTTCCAATAGCGATGTATGCGATATAGTTACATTATGATCCGAATCTCTGGTGCTAGGCGTAACGAGTATATCGAGTAGTAACAACGCACAAAAGTGCGGGTTGTTACAGTCTCCCCTACTTTAGGAAATTTCGTCCCGAAATTAATCCAACAGGTAGACTTTCGAGGTTTGATCTTACGTAAGTAGCGATACATCGAGTTATTTGACCGAGAGTTAACAACGAGAGCGTTTCAAATAGGAGAGATCGATTGCGATAGCGGAAAGGCGACGTAAAGACGAAAGTAATATTTCATGAGTTGGCGTTCCAAAGTACCTTGTGTTGCGTAGAATTCGTTAGCTCGATGCGATTGAAATTTTAAAGAGCTTGCAAGGTTTCTCGTGACGTAGGGTTAACTGAATCGATCGTTAACCAACGTTACAAGAGACGTTCGTTTTTAGATATCCCAAAAGGAATTTTGGATGAAAATCTCAAAAAGTTTCCTTTTAACGTATCGTTAACTGAGTCGATGTTAACCGACGTTGCAAGGAAGTTTAGGTTTTACACATTTTAAGGAATTCGAAGATGAAAACTGGAGCTACGAAAACTCTCCTACGACATGGGTTCAGCTGAACTCGATGTTGAACCAACGTCTCAAGAAAGTCTTGTTTTTTATATTGCAAAAGGTTTTAAGGAAAAATTTGGACTCATGAAAGTTTCCCTTGGGCATGGAGTTAAGCTGAGTCGATGTTAACCCCCATGTTGTGAGGAATTTTACTTGTCCCATGGTTTTAATAAAAGTTTTATAAAAATCAGTTTTAACCGTTTGAAAAAGACAATTTAGCATCGAGCCCCACTTGGCACCTTCCCACGGAAGTTCGTTAATATGGTTAAAACACTTATATATAGGAAGTACCAGCGGCGTATCCACCATGCTTTGCCCATATTAGTTCCGTTTTGTGAGGCGGTGTCATGTGCGCTGATATGACACGGATAGAATTTCGTTCATTCGGTCCAATCGATAGAAAGTCAGACCGAGTATAAGATAGAATCGAATATGTTAAACCGGTGAGTTGAATTGCAATGTAGCTATGTGCGCGAGTAGCCTGATGACACGAAACATTTATGTGTCGTGTCTGGGTAGGCGTCGAACGATAAGCGAATAGCGAGTTTTCGATTAGATTCCACTTTGAACCCACATGGCACGTTTCCACGAGAGTTTGCTAACATAGCGAAACACCACATTTAACCAGGTTAGTTTTGCCTCGTGAAGCGATGTCATGCGTACTAACACCACACAGACTGCAATGAACACCAAGCGGACGATAAGCGGTACGCGATACGCGAATAAGCGGTAGACTATACACAATAAGCGATTAGGTGATTAAGCGAATAACACAAGCACAACACTAGTAATGACGGCGACGATAATCGAATTACGACAAGTGGCAGTTGTTGCGTTGCAAGCGATGGAGGTATGCGCGATTTATGCGGTTCAATTCGATTGATTAACACCACAGAGTTTACTAACATCGGGCCCCGCATGGCCTTTTTCCACGAGAGCCCGCTGATATGACTAAAACACCTTGCGTTAACCATATGAGCTTCATCTCGTGAAGCGAGGTCATGCATGCTAACTTATCACAGATAACGGTATAACGATTGATTGATACACAGCACAGGATATAGATTCACATAATCAGCGGTAGTTATCTTCGTAATAATCGATAGAGATTGTGAGATACACATGATAAACGATTGAGATTAGCCGAGTTTTGTTTCGAATAAGCTTAACGTTACGTTGCGACGCATCACGGTTATCTAGGAGGGTAGAATAGGTCCTCACTCAACAATATCGTGAGCGTTTATGTACTTGATGAGATTTGTTGCAACAGACTTACGACCAGTCTTGCGTCGATGCAACTGCCTGCGGGGTAAACTTCACAGAGTCCATCGATGAGGCGATTGCACTGCGTTTGCAGACTTACGTCAAGTCTTGGGATGATGCGATTTAGTTGTTACGCCTTGCGATTAAGTGTAGTGTGTTGAAAATAACCACAATAGTATAATAGGTCTAATAACGTTCAACTCCACGTGGCACTTTCTTCACGGAACTTCGGTAGTATGATAAAGCACACCTTGCTTGACCCCTACTACTTAGATCCCGTGGTTTGGTGTCATACTTCGTCGTAACGCTTATGGCACCTTAGAATTCACTACGATCTCCGTGCACTGACCCAAATAATCTTGTGTGCACCCGTGATTAATCGTTCCTTGCACGTTTATCGTACCTCGTTCTAAGAGTGTAGTGAGGGTAAAACACATTATTTCGTGATATAGTATATAGTATGTGTGTGAATCTAGTCTAAGTGTGACGACTAGAGAGTGAAAGAGAACACGAATGCGAGAGTTAGCATTACACATAGTGGCAACATCGAGTAATAGATTAGGTCCAAAACTTAGAAATTAACGTCGAAAATTGTATCATTACAGCTTTATCCTACGCTAGCTAAGTTATTGATGTTGAAGACTTTTGTTGGAGCTGCTGTTGTTGTACTCAGGTTCGCGGTTCGATGCGGCAGTTGCGGGTGAAGTGACCGTAACGATTGTAGTTATTGCAATAGCGACAGTCAGCCCCAACTGGATGATGGTAGGTACACGAGTAACACTGAGGATGAGTTCCAGTGTACGCTCATTTTGGAAACACCGGGACTGTTTGAAGAGGCTTCGGCTGTGGCAGTTCGGTGGTTGATGAGTTCGGGCTTGAAGTCTTTCGTTTGCGGCTGGGTTTGTCGGCGTCTTGCGAAGAGGTGTCGTCGTTGGAGGATTCGTCTGAGGACTCACTTGTAGAATCTTTGGCCGATTTTTCGGAAGATCCGTCGGCAGATTTGTTAGAAGAATCGTTGGCAGATTCGTCAGAAGAATCGTTAGCAGATTCGTCAGAAGAATCGCCAGCAGATTCGTCAGGAGAATCGTCAGCAGATTCGTCAGAAGAATCGCCGACAGGATCGCCTGAAGAATTAATGGCGATTGCTTGATAAGTTTGCTTGACAGGATTCTTTGAGAAGAACCATTCCATGAGTCGTTTGTTGTTGATTTCTGTGGCTAAGCGGTAGGTTTCTTCGATGGTAGCAGGTCTTGCAGCTTCGACGAAATCACCCACACACTCAGGCAAGTCGTGAATGTACTTCGAAATGGCTTTTTCTGAAGTGTTGACTTGACTTGGGCAGATTATGCTAAGCTGTTTGAACCTTGCGGTGTAGCCAGCGTTGTCACTTTCGAATTGCTTGATTTTCCAGAATTCGTCTTCCAGCTTCAGAATTTCGTGAGGAGGGCAGTACTCTTTCTTCATGAGCTCTTTCAGCTCATCCCAAGAGAGAGCGTAAGCTGCGGAGATCCCACGTTTGTTACGTTCGGCGGTCCACCAGTCGAGTGCTCGTGATTGAAATACTCCGGTAGCGCAAGTAGTACGGAAACTATCGGGACACCCGCTTTGACGAAGGGTAACTTCGATAGAATCGAACCACTGAAGTAGTTGAGTCACACCTCCTTCACCCGTGAATTCCATCGGGTCACAGGCATTGAAGTGTTTGTAAAGAAAAGCAGATTGCGGCGCTTCCGTCTTGGAGTCTTCCGAGGCTCGAGAGTTGCTGAGAGAGTGCACTTGAGCGGCAATTCGAGGAATGAGCTTGACCACTTCCTTAGTTACAAGTGATGCAATCCTCTTATCGGCGCTTCGTTTGGCTCTTCTCCTAGTTGTTCGTCTCGAGGTAGAGTCGTTGGAAGGCATCTAGATAGGAAGAGACTTGGAGTGAGATTCGATCATAATGATTTTTGAGTTTTACGATGCGATTGAGCGCGTTCAAAACTTGATGCGATAGTATGATAGTAATGCGAATCACATAGGAGCCACATAGGAAACACGAAATTCCTAAGTTCTCACACCATGACTTGTTTGTTTATACGTATATATATATATATATATATATTTATATAGATGTAATTTGTAATCATACACGTAGAGGTCGATTTAGAATAAGTGAGGACGCGATGAGAGGTAGTGAGCGAGAGCGAAGGCGATAGATTATGCATTAGTTTTGTTGCGAACATTCGGGTTTCGTTTTAGATTACGATGGCTGTGCGAGTCGTGCGTTTATAAAGCAGGGAGTGAAAATCGTTAAATCGATAAAGCGTAAAGTTTCAAACACACAAGCGTAAGTAAGTTCCAACCATTTGTAAGATCGGCGGTTCGTATGATAGAGTGCCTCGGGTGTTTAGGCGTCGACTACCCAAGGTAACCCAACTATATCTGGCAACTTCGTGCACGCGCGTTGTCCTAGAGGGCTCATGCTTCCACTGGGATGCAGCTCATGGCACTCGTCCTCCTAGTCATCGCGTAGCTTGAGTTATCGTGATAGTCGAGTCCTTGGTGAGAACTTTTTTTTTTGAAAACCAATTTAGAGAGTGGAACGGCTTATTAAGGTACATGTTTCACCCCTGACTTAACAACTTTGTTCCTAATTGTGGTTATGCTCTTCGAATAAATTCGTGAGTTCCACTAGATTTCGAAATGGAGACCCTTGTCGAGATGTGGATGTCACTCCTAACTCAACGAAAGGTTCTCGTGCAAGAAGAAAATGCGCTGAGTGAGCAATCTCGTCGAGAGTTCTCGGTTTTCACACCTGGTCTCGACTGGATCACTCGGTTTCGTTATGCGAGTATTTTCGAAAACATGTGTATTGTGTCAGCCTTAGGAAAGGCTAAGTAGCATTTCAGTCTTAGGAAAGGCTTCTTCGTGTGAAGCTGTAGTACGCGGTGTTCACACAAAGTTGTAGTTTTTAGCAATTTCGATCGAGAGTATTAAGTAGGCCCGATACAAACCCTACTAGGTTCGTACGAGTCGGCCTGTTGGTACTTAGACTATAGACTAGGTCAATTTTTCTATGACGTCGACCCGGACTAGGTCGAGTCTGGCCTAATTCCCTATAGTTATGGCTCTAATACCAATCTGTCACACCCCAACCGATGGCGGAATCATCGGGGCGCGGCACTAGGCGAATCAGATTGCTCAAGAGAATCCATAACAACTATATTGCGATAATATTTAATACATTCGTTATCCCATACTAACAAATAATACAATCACGTAAGTTATCACAGATTTCTTGTCCTCTCGAACAATACAAATCCGACAACCTAGATTTTAGTTGAGTTTCTAGACCTCCTAGCTTGATTTGATATAGTCTGCGATCTAACCTGCAACATACGTTAAAATATTTGTCAATACAAAGTATTGGCGAGTATACAGGTTTGATATGTATAGCGTAATAGATTAAAACGTGTAGCGAATTTCCACATGCATTAACGTAACACATGACATATATACTCACAAAGCTGATACTACCAACTAAGTCCTCGATGCTCGAATATGCGATGGCAAACTAGACCCCGTTAGTACTATACTAGTCGTGGTGGGACGTCGCGAGTATAAGCCCTAGCACATATGCAACTAGCATCACGTATATCTATGCATAACGGTTATTCGCAAGTGATAGTTCGATTGATTGGATAATTCGGTTGATAAGTTCGATTTGTTAAAAACGTATGTTACACCCAAAATCCGATTAAAAAGGGTTCAAGTATACTCACAGTGCGTATTTAGCAAGAATACAACTTGATTGGGTCGGTTGCGAGTACGTCTGCGTTAATCATTGAAGGATATAGTAAACGATGTACGGTTAAGCGAGAATAGCATCAAAATGTTAGTTATCCGGTCGGATGGTGCTCATCCGTTCGGATGGGCTCATCCGATCGGATGACATGTGGATCGGATGACATATGGATCAGATGACAGTCATGGGTCGGATGAGCTGGTCCGGTCGGATGACATGCTATCCGATCGGATGGCATGTGGTCCGTTCGGATGACATGTTGTCTGGTCGGATAACACGTCTGTTTTAGCGTCCCGATCAACTGTTTTCGAGTGTTTTCGGAAGAAATACGTGCGGTTTTACTGGGACAGTGTAATTTCGTACCAACCCTTGAAATTCCATCAGTTCCGACCCGTTCTAACGGCCGGGAATCACCCCATTCCATCAGATCTGGCCGTCCTTGACGGTTTCTCATGTTTAATCCCGAAATCGTTCTGTCCCTTGGTTAAATACATAGATTTAGGTGAGATTTGTCATCAAAACATGTGGAAATCACCCAGATCTGAGTCGTTTATGGAGGGATGAGGTCACAACTTGAAGTTCATATGAACTCTTGGTGATATCGCCTTAAAACACCTCAAATCAGTAGATTTCACGGTTAGAAATTGAGTTTTGAAAGATAGAATGATGTAGAATTGAGTGTTGATCATAGAAGTACAAGTTTTTAGGTTGAAATCTTACCGGAATCGCGAGGAATCGAGAGAAAAGGGTCCTAGAGCGTGCTTGGTCGAGTGGGAGCTGTCACATCACTGTTCAAGTGATGTGACGCGCTATTTATAGGCAATCAGAGGAAAATGGAGGTGTTGGGTCGGATGGCCCATCCGTTCGGATGGCCCATCGGATGAGGCTGTCCATTCGGATGGCCACTCCGGCGCGGGGAAAATCTCCGTTTTTTAGCGTTGCGATAGTTTTTGAAGTACGCGCTTTTTATGTTATTATTATATATGTATATATATCACTAGGGGTCGTATTTACGTATCCATATTTCAAAGTTTCGATAATTAACAATCGGTTTTCGATTCGAGTATGCGATTATTAGTGACGTTTCACGGCCATCAAGGATGGTAGTATAGGTCCTTTCTTGATGTCATCGTGAACGTTATTGTGTTTTGTGCCACAAAGACTGACGGGGTACCACTCACTCGTATTGTCATCATCGTCACGACGACTGGAGCTATAGCACTCTCCCGAGAGTCTTCGTTAGCGTCAATTGTCTGCGTTTCACATCACGGTCACCGAGGAGGGTAGAATAGGTCCTCACTCAATGTCGTCGTGAGTGTTAGCGTTTGTGGTGTGGTATAGTATAGCGATATTGTATTTCGAAAATATGCGATTATCCTTCGAATAGCGATGTATGCGATATAGTTACATTATGATCCGAATCTCTGGTGCTAGGCGTAACGAGTATATCGAGTAGTAACAACGCACAAAAGTGCGGGTTGTTACATCCCAAGTCTACAAATTTTTGATAGTCGAACATGTATTTTGTTTCAGACATCAGTGATTGGAAAGCACAAGAAGATGAGCAGCTGTCGTGATCGGAAAACACAAGACGATGTGCAGCTGCCCACATACATTAAAAAGCATCACAGACACGGGAACATACTAATTAGGTATGTATGTCTATTATGTGAAGAGATAAACTTGAAATATGGAGATTGGGAGGCGGAAACGATTAATAAAGCTGTGGAAAGAGCGATCCGTGAGGCGGAAGTCTCATCAGGTATTTTCTGATGATCAGGTATTTCCAACTCATCAATCAAGTCTCATTTTAATGTTGATGAACAATGCTGTTATATCTTGAATTAATATCGAGCCAGTTATATCTTGAATTAAATGCTATTTTCAAATTTTGGGTTTAACAAACATTCACGTGATGCCTTTTCTTATTGGACCGTATAAACTGCTTTGAAGTATAATACTTTATTGGTCCACTTAAAGTACAAATTTATCTTATATATTGAGCCACACAATTTTGAAAAGCTTTATAGGATCAAACATAATATGATATGATTCGATTGGATGGCAATGATGGGCCACTCAAAGTATTAAATGGACTGCTCAAAAGTTTTATTAGATCCTGGGCTGCACAGTATGAATTAAATTTTCACATTTGATCTTCACATGAACCTAATCAAGCACTTGATAGGTATACTTGTTTGGTGGAAACTTGGGGATGGAAAGACGTAAGTAGCTGATATTTGACTGTTTTTCTTTTCAGTTTCATAAATATACGAATTTTCCAAAGTCATCAAGACTTGCCTTTTGTGATTAACAGGTATTTCTGCCATGCATCTGGTGAGATGTTTGTTATATCAAAGGCTTTGGCGAAATTTGTCTCGATTAACAGGTTTCACACCACTTTCTACAACATCTCATACTTGGCATTTAAACTGTTTCTATACTTGCTAACAATTAGTCTGACTTTTGTTTATTTATGGGATCTGGCAGATCGATTCTTCGCACATATGCTTTTGATGATGTCAGTACTGGCTCCTGGTTCATTGGTCTTGATGTCAAACATATTGATGACAGAAAGTTTTGCTGTGCATCTTGGTCAACAGGTCTCTCTCTCTCTCATACATTACACATACAAATGCGCTTTCGCTGATGTAAACGTATGTATGCTAAGGGAATTCGTATGGAATAAGGTGTATCCATACGTGGCAATTTTGACCTGTTTGTGGCCTTGTGGGTAAATAGATCGATACTGGTTGTGCGCTTTGTCTTTAATCATGAAATGTGTAATTTTTTTTATTTTTTTTGGTGAAGGTTGATCAAATCTAAGCTGATTCAATATATTTTTTTATTCAAAATAATGATAAATTAGTAAAATTCTTTTAGTCATATCCATTCATGACATCATTTGCAGGTGGAGGATTAGGATTATCAGGAAGAAGAGGATGGGACGCGAAGGAAACCGATGAGAGTCTGAGTCTGCGATTCGACATGCCAGGTTTAGATATGAGAAATCAACTTTAAAAACACTTATTCTGTGAATTTTCGCTTATCTTTTACCATTTCATTGAACAAACAACATTGAAATATAATTTATATTTTCTGCCTATCTATCATCTTCATAAATATTAATGATCTGTTGTTAACTGTTTGAACTGGCTGCTGAGATGGAGAATGGTGGTGGACACTGTGTGAAGCAGCAGAAGAATTCCACAAGAGTCTGGTGAATCCTTTTTCAGATAGGTTTATGTGGGTTGGAAGCTCGGCAAGAGGACTAACTTGGTCCTGTGTAGATGATGATGATGATATTGTGTGACAAAAGTACCAAGGGTTTGGTTTAAACAGTTCAAACGCACACAATTGGATGGCATGGTTTGTAGTTTCCCAGATCTGTTGTTAACTGTTTGAATGATTAACCAATGGGGAAAATTCTGTGATAATGGAATAAAGCTTTCAATTTATTGTTGTTTTATATTTGTTATTTTATGCTTATTTCTTGACATGTATTCTAAGACCTATCAAGCATCCATCACAACTTAGCCATCCAAATTATTTCTAGCCACCCAACCCCACTGATAACTTGAACTATTTTTTCATAAATAATGCTCATCAACTTAAAACCATTGTTGTTGATACATTTGTTGATACATCTGTTGACTTTGGTCAACAGATGGATGAAAACAGATGTTTGAAACCACTGTTGGGTTAAACAGTGTTTTGTGGAGAAAACAGTGGTTTGACTTCGGTCAAACAGACTTTGGAACCACTAAGAATCATAGTTTTGCAACAGTGGTTTGACTTTGGTCAAACAGATTTTTTTTAAAAACAGTGGTTTCACTTTGGCGAAACAGAGTCTTGAGAAACAGTGATTTGGCGAAACAGAGATTACCCTTTATCAACAGTAGTTGACTTTAGTCAAACAGAGTTTTAGATACCTCAAACAAATGATACACTCTTTTGAAACCTAAAATCTGTTTATTAAACAGAGGTTTGGTTTTTAAAACAGAGGTTAGGATTTCAAACAGTGGTATGAGAAACATATGTTTGAAACCTCTGTTTGGTTACAAACATAGTCTTGAGAAAGTGATTTGGTGAAACAGAGATTACCCTTTACGAACAGTGGTTGACTTTAGTCAAACAGAGTTTTAGATATCTCAAACAAATGATATACTCTTTTGAAACCTAAAATTTGTTTATTAATCAGAGGTTTGGTTTTTAAAACAAAGATTACAAACAGAGGTTAGGATTTCAAACAGTGGTATGAGAAACATCTGTTTGGTTACAAACAGAGTCTTGAGAAACAGTGATTTGGCGAAACAGAGATTACCCTTTACCAACAGTGGTTGACTTTAGTCAAACAGAGTTTTACATACCTCAAACAAATGATACACTCTTTTGAAACCTAAAATCTGTTTATTAATAAGAGGTTTGGTTTTTAAAAACAAAGTTTAAATGTCTGTTTACTTTTGATCAATCAGATGTTTAGGGTCTAGAGTGTGATCAAGGTCATATGAAAATGCAAAAGGTTACATACATTTAACCTTTTGGAAAACAAAAACTAAATATTTTATAAGTAAAATGTGTTATGCATGGTTTTCTAAGAAACGACCCGTGTTTGCACACGGGTCTTACCGCTAGTCTACTGTAATAAAAGAAACCAAGTTTTGGACACGTGTCATTCATAGAAGCATCCTCAAATCTATACTTATCTTATATTAACTAAATAAATAAATAATAAATTAATATTAAATCTTATCATACTTTAACAAAATATTATCCTCAAATCTAAATTGTTAATTTAATATATTTTTAAAACAAATACCTTTCTTTCCTACTTATCTTATATTAAATATATAAATAATAAATTAATATTAAATGTTATCCTAATTTATTAAAAATATAACTTCTTTTTATTAATTGATATACAAAATTATATTTATTCAACTCGTGTAAAATGCGGGGTTTTTAAAAATAAAACTTTTTTTATTATTTACTATATAAAGTTACATTTATATAACACGTGTAATACACGAAGTTTTTAAAGATATAACTTTTTATCATTTGCTATGTAAAATTAGATTTATTCAACACGTGTAATACACTAGGTTTTTAAGGATACAATTTTTTTATTATATGGTAGATTTTTCAACCCGACTATACACGGGTTTTTTAAAGATACGACGTTTTTAATATTTAATATACAAAATTGCATTTATTTAATATGTATAATACACATGGTTTTTAAAGATATAACTATTTTTTAGATCTAGTCAACACGTGTAACATATGGAGTTTTTAAGGATGTAATATTTTTATTATTTGTTAGATTTGTTCAACCCGATTATACACGGGTTTTTTAAAGATACGACGTTTTTAGTATTTAGTATACAAAATTACATTTATTTAGTCTGTGTAATACACGTGGTTTTTAAAGATATAACTATTTTTTATTATTTGATATATAAAATTACATTTATTTAACCCGTACAATATACGGGGTTCATAAAAATATAACTTTTTATTATTTAATATATAAAATTACATTTATTCAACCCGTGTAATACACGGGGTTCTAACCTAGTTTTCTTATTATATTGTTCTTGATTACTTTATTGAGATGGCCTTCAAAAATAAGGTAGTGTTTGGTATGGAGAAATGAGAGGCGGAATGGAATGAATCATTACGAGAAAATGAAGAAAGGGGTGTTTGGTTGGTCAACGAAATGGAATCATCTATTACATTCCCTCAAAATCATTTCATCCACTACCCATGTTTTTTTTAATTCCATCCCATCTAGCACCATTCATCACCAACACCACAACCCACCACCTTCGCCACCACCCACCACCACCACCGACGCCATTGTCGCCTCCACCCGTAACCTGTCAACGCCACCCCGACAGCCACCACCGCCGCCGCCACCGTTGCCACCCTCCGCCGCCACCAACCACCATCGACGCCACCACCACCGCCACAACCAACCGCCGCCGCCGCCGCCACCCACCGCTACCTTTGCCTCCACGCACCCCCCCCCCCCCCCGGTCACCACCACCCGCCATCGCCGCCTCCTCCGCCACTCGCCGCCGCCACCACCATCCACCGCCGCCGCTACCCACAATCACTACCATCGACCCACCACCACTCACCGCTGATTTTATTCCTTCGTTTTTCTTGCCTACCAAACAATAATAATTCATTCTATTCCCACATAGTATCCAAACAAGACATAGAATGATAATGACCCATTGCATTCCCTTGTCCATTCCATTACCTCGTCCGTTCCATTCCCTTGTCCATTCCCTCGTCCATTCCATTACCCCATACCAAACAGAGAGTATCTACTTAATTTATAATGGGGGAATCAAATCGGGAAGTTATATTTGGTTTAAGAATATGTATTCCTTTAAACTCATCTGGTGGGAGGATTTGTGTAAATGTCCATTATACATGTAATTTTTTGGCATTTGCCCGTTTGGGTTGAGGCGTGTTTTGTATTGGCCTTTTGCCATTTTCGGTCAGAGTCGCTTGTTTATTGAAGTTAATTTTCAAAAAAAAAGTAAATATGTAATGTTTACTTTCTCACATAACAAAAGTCGTATTCTCTCTCATTTTGAAATATTGTTGTAACATCTCGTATTTATATAAAAATTGTTTGTTTCGTCTTCAAATAACTCTGAATTTGTTTTAGTTGCTCGTATAAAGAATTTCTAGAAAACATGTGTCATATATATTTTTTTTGTTCGATCTTAGAGCATGATGACAAGATGTCAAGTCATCTGGTAATTAAAGCCAATTATGGCATGGTGATCCAGACGTTTTGGGGTATGGTTAATATGTAAATAAGAGCATCTTTGATGTGATGACGTGGTGGCACACCTCAACTGATGGCGGAAGTATCGGGGCGCGGCACTAGGCGAACCAGATTGCTCAAGAGAATCCATAACAATTATTAAATGGAAATATTTAAAAGGTTAATTGTCCCATACCAATCAACAAACATTCCACAAATAATTATTACAGATAGCGTGTCTCAAAAGCAAATCAAGTCCGACAACCTAGATTTCTATTTGTGGAGTTTCTAGACTTCCTACTTCGTTTCATCATAGTGTGGCATACTAGCATCCTATCAACATGTCACATACGTTAAAATAAAGCCAATACATAAAATGTAAAGGTGAATACACAAGTTTGCATAGCATATAGTAGAGAAGGCGTTTACGCATAACCAGCATGTATCACGTAATGGGTGAAGCATGCAACTATCAAAACTATGTTCACACTTAACCACGAAACTGCGTTGTAGAGTATGCGCGACACATGTCCAGTGGACAAGTGAAGTAAAGTGATGTGATCCCTAGCAACCCCTGTCCACGACAGGTGCTGAGTCCAAACTATAGTACTATCGATGGTAGAGGCGGTAGAGTGTAACACTGTCTAAGCATAGTAACAAGCATTCATAGATCACGTATAACATGCGGGAACGGTGAGCGTTAAAAGTGTTTGCATTGTGTGTTGTTGGGTTTTGATAGAGAACGTATGTAACACCCAAAGTGCGTTAAAAGAAAATGGGTTCGAGTATACTCGCAGTATGTGTTTAACAAATAAACACAGCCTTGATTGGATTGAAGGGAGCGCGTTGGAGTTAGCCGGAGCATAGAACAATAGCGTAAGCATAGAACAGTGTCGGATGAGTTAAGTGTCGAATGGTGAGTCGAACGGATGAGTACCCATTCGATCGGATGGTCATCGAGTGGATGACCATTCGAACGGGTAGCCATTCGAATGAGATGTGGGTGTTTGTAAATCGTTTTGAAAATTTGAAGTTTTCGTTGTAGCATTTAAACAATGTAAAGTATAGACGCCAAGTCATCCAAACGGATCGCCATTCGATCGGATGGCTATTCGATCAAGAAATTGGTAGTTTGAAGTTTGGTCAAATCGTTTTGAATAAGGATTAGTATAAGGGTCAGACTACCTGGTCGGATGGTCATCCGATTGGATGGCCACTCAAGTGGGCGATCTTGTTGTTTTGAAAATTTCACAAAGTTTTCTAAGTTAAAAGTTTTGAGTTTAACGGAGACGTCGTGATGACGTGTCAAACAATGGAAACCACACCAAGTCCAGCTCATTCGATCGGATGGGAATCACCTCATTCGATCAGGTTTACTGTTCTTGATGGAGTTTTATGTTCAACCCGTTAACCGGTCATCTCTCCGGTGGAAATCCGTTTTCAAGCCGGCTCTCGACTAAGGAACGAGTCGAGAGTCTGATTGAGTCCAAATTCCATCAATATTGTGTAAAACTCGAAGAAAAGTTGAAAACAGATGAAAAAGTGTTGAAATTCTTCATAACTTAGTTGAAAAGTGTGAAAATTCTTTAGATCTGGAACCAATCTTGATTAAATGGTGCTCCACAACAGTTTGACAAGCAACCGAGTGGAAACCACCTTCAAGAGGTCCAAATCAGCTGGTTTTCGAGAAAAGTTGAAGTGTTTGTGTGATTTGGATAAAGAAGATGATGTAGAAGTGATTGGTGATGAAGATTAGAGGGAAAAAGCTTACAAATTAGCCTTAAATCACGACTGAGAGCGACCGAGAGCGTGTGAGCGGATGGAAGAACCAAAGTGTTGAAATGAGACACAATGGCCCTATTTATAGGTGAGGGTGAGAGTTAAGGCGGTGCACGAGGATCGTGTTGGGCGGATGGCCATCCGGACAGATGGTCATCCGAGCGGATGGTCATCCGGTCGGATGTCCATTCGGACGGCAGTGTTTGCGCGAGTTAGTTTTCCAACTTTTTGATTCGTTTGACGTGTTTTGTTGCGTTAAACATTGTGGATACTTTAAGCGTTTTAATGAGATAAGTAGTATTGTGTTATGTTGTGCTTTAGTGCGATAAATTGAGTTGCTCGTGCCAGCGTGTGCGCGTTTAAACAAGTATTAGTACTTAGATATTTATATATAACTATTAATATAATATAATAGGTCATAGCATAAGTAACTGTGTTTCGAGTTTGCGTTTGCGAGTAGCGTAGCAATAGCATAATAGTATATGCGAACAAAATGTAAGCGTTGTGATATAGCGTGTTGTAATAAGCGATGTGTTTGCGAAAATATGCGAAGTAGCGTAGTTTGCGATATGGTTTACATTATGATCCGAATCTCTGGTGCTAGGCGTAACGAGTGTAGCGAGAGTAACAAGCGCGAAAGTGCGGGTTGTTACACGTGGTATGGAGCTCTTCAGACGTTGAGGGGAAGAGAGAGATAGAGGGGGAGGGGTTGTGCTTGTTAGTAAGAGTGACATCGTGATGGATAATGAGAGGGGGAGAGGAAGAGGGGTGGCACCATTGTTATCCAACATGGTTGGGGCGTAGGGTTGGGGCATGTCAGCGTGGTCTCGTTCATGTCTTCGTCACATTGTTGATACTCTGACAATACTTGGCGTTTCATAAAGGCGATACTTTATCCGCCTAATAGTGTAAAATAACAAAAACTACATGAGGCAACATGTATTATGTATCTAGGGATTAGTGATGCTTAATATAGAGGAAACACAATCAAATCATATCTCCAAAATATGTTAGAGATGATTATAATAAAATAAGCCATAACTAATATAGTATATCTAATATTCCCGGAAATTGGAGCGAAATGAAATCAAATGCTCAAACTGAAACGAAAAAACAATGAAGGTATAACAAAATACAATATTGAAGAATAAGAAAAAAGATACATTTAAATCGTTAAATTCACAATAAGAACTATAGTTATTGTATACTCAACTCGCTGTTGTTATGATCCCTCCCTCACTCATATTTTTTTTGTTTGAGACCTACAAGTGGCATCATAGCAAAGTGATGAAACTAATCAAAGCTTAAAATCCAAAGATTCTAAGATCATCAACATTTGTAAATTTCAATCAACGCCTCATATGAAAGGTGTATAGTTTATTATAAAGAAAATTTTATTATGTGGAAAAACATAACACCAGTGCTTTTAAGGACTAAGCATTAGTGTCCTCACATACATGAAAGTCAAATGCAATGAAATGTTTCTATGAAGATTATTAACCCTCACACTAAATGGGCAGGCGATGATATGAGTCCTCACATTAGCAATGGCTTACTTACAAGCATACAAGTTCATGAAAACAGGGAACACGAGTTTTTTTTACTCATAAAGGACAACTTTTTACTCAAATATGCACGGGATAATTTTTCAAGGTAAATGTAGAGGAATGTACAAAATCACACCATTAATCTCATAACAGAGACACGTGGCAGGATGACATCCGATTCAAGGTCATCATGATATTCTATCTTACGGTGGACTCATGTGTAGCCGATCGCTGCCCATGCACATCCCAAGTGTGGATGGATACCTTTTCCACCAATCAGAGCAAAGATGACGTCAGCACACTCATGCACATTATTAACATTCACCATTATTAACATGGAATGTTCCCCACCAATAAGAGCGTGACAAGTGTCGCTAAAACCGTCAGGGTAGTGGGGACCACCACACCTGGAGGAAAGCGACGTCTAACTAAACCCGCTATAAATAGAAGAAAGATTTACCCCTCAGGTAAGGACTCTCTCTCTCTCTCTCTCTATACTCTCGACCTAAACCCTAGTTATCAAACGAATACTTATTCTCATGCATGAGGGTGGTCAGAGGGAGGAATCACATTCTATGGTGAGCCTAACGGTGTCTTGTTTTGTAGGTAGTCGTCGGTGAATAAAGTTCAAAGTCTCTCTATGGTTGATTCTGTTGGTGGAACTGATCGAGTCCTTACTGCGCTAAGATTTGATTATTCAGTAAATAATTCGTAATGTTGATATCGTCATAAGCAACTTTGTTTTTGTCCACAATCAACAAATTTTGGACCAACTTCCAAATAATTGGGATAATATTGTACTTGTTATAAGAAATTGTGCTAAAATTAAGACAATGATTTCATAATTAGTATATGTGATACTTCTCTTAAACACGAATAACTCAGTGATTATAAGAAAAATGTTGTAAAATTGTTACGGTAATAAATAGTGTAGGGACTTTAGTGTAATTCTTGTATAGTGTGAGGGGTTATTTGTAATAGTCTAATTGTACAAAAGGGACAATCGGAATGAGAATGAGATATCGATGATTTGAGAGTTTACTCCTTCTTCTCTGTGTTTATATGTAATAGTCTAATAGTCTAAGTGACGGGGAGTGGCTCCCATATGAAACTTGACTCATTCATTGTGCTTATGCCAATTGTGGCTATACCAACTCCTATTATGCTTGATATGGTGTCATTTTTACATTTCATGTGACATACCCAACCGGTATCTATCCATGTTGATTGTTTCTTCTTGTGCCCTTAACTAAATTCTGTTTTTGAATCCAAAATTACAACATATTCACCAAATTTTAACTGATGGTCTGACATGAGATTATATTGTTTCCTTCCACAAGATGCCATTGTTACGTATCTGTTTGTGATCGATAAAGAGAAGAAAGAAACACAGAGAAGAAGGAGTAAACTCTCAAATCATCAATATCTCATTCTCATTCCGATTGTCCCTTTTGTACAATTAGACTATTACAAATAACCCCTCACACTATACAAGAATTACACTAAAGTCCCTACACTATTTAATACCGTAACAAAAATACATGAAAGAACCAGCTAAAATGTCATATACAACATAGATATATTCAGCTAGCAATGTCAAAAAGAAAAAAAAAACATTTACATGACATTCTAACCATAGAGATAACAGAGATAAAAAAAGTGTAAATAAACTAAAAAGGTTGATGCTTGAACAACATCTATCATGGGTAGGTTTGACAAAAGTAGCTGGTGGTTGGAGGCTGTTGACTGGAAGCTGGTAGTTGGTGGCTGTAGCTTTTTAGATATATTTAGGTATTTGGCAGAGTAGTTGGAATTTTTAATAAAAGAGTAAATTACAACCGGTATCCTTTACGTTTACATCAAATTACAACCGGTGTCCTTTAACTAAAGAAATTACATGCTCTGTCCTTTATGTTACCGGTTTTTAACACGTTATGGCCTTTAGACCTAACCTAGTTAAGTTTTTTTTGGTTAAGTCTTACTATGTGCCTCTCGCATGAGGGCAACATGGTCTTTTCATCCAAATTTTATATTAAAAAACGAAATAAATAAATCTATTTTATCCCCTCTATTTTTTCAAACCAATAAATAAATAAGTAAACAATACTTTGAAATTAATGTTTGTTTTTTATCAAATCAATCAAAAGAATTGACTACGATGATGTTGGAAGCTTACCATAAATTTCATCGACGTCATTTTGTTCTAGTGCTTGGCGTATGTAAAAGGCACCAATTGCAAGGTTTGATTCGCGTTCCTTTTTTTCTGTAGGGTTTTTTATCGAAGATTTGAAAGACATAGACAATAGCTATGGTCTTTGAGATGAATATGAACAATATGCTATCAGATGCAAGGGAGAAATCGTAATTCATGTTAAATTGAGATGAAAAGACCATGTTGCCCTCATGTGAGAGGCATATGGGAAGACTTAACCAAAAAACTTAACTAGGTTAGGGCTAAATGACATAACATGCTAAAACCTGGTAACATAAAGGACAGAGCCTGTAATTTCTTTAGTTAAAGGATACCGGTTGTAATTTGATACAAATGTAAATGACACCGGTTGTAATTTACTCTTAATAAAATGTATAAAATGACCAAAATGGACATAACTTAAAAGTTCATTATCTTTAGAGGTTAAAAAAAATCATGTTTTCTCAAAAAGCTTGTAGCTCATTCTAAACGTTACTAGTAGGAGCGTTCAACCAAAAGCTTCAAGCTCCTTTAACCAAACAAAGTTTTTTATTGAGTAGAAACTTTTTCTTAAAAGCTTGAATCTAGAAGCTTATAAAAGCTCCATGCCAAACATACCTATGAGTTGTCATCCTATAGTCACAAGTGTCCCTAACCACATTAAGTACGATGTACGCACAAGTGTCTCCAACCCTTGCATTAGTGACTTGTAGAGTTTAAGTCAGATCTATTCAACATGTATAACTTATAAGTTCCATTGCTTAATAAATTTCACTTAATGCTAACGTTAAAAATATTACGTTAAATACCGGTGAAGAACAACTTGAATACTCATTACTTGTAAACTCATGCGGAATTGTTAAAATCACATATGTTAGGCTTAAGATTTCCATTTAATGTGATTTTTGGGAGGAACACGAACACAAAATTCCATGTGAATTTTAAAAAACATTGGTGTATTTCAATTCTATATGATTGAAAATGAAAATGTTTGAAGGTTAAATTTAGAGTAAATTGCTAAAATAGGCCCTAACGTTTGTTCACATTTGCTAGATCCATCCAAAAAAAGATTTTTTCTCATATGAACCACTGAGGTTTCAAAAAAGTTGCTAAATTCATTCAAACTTCAGGGACGATTTTAGCAATTTAATAAAACACACTTTTTTTGGATGAATTTAGCAAATGTGAACAAACGTCAGGGACGATTTTAGCAATTTACTCTATTTTTTTATTTTCATCTTTTTATTATATCTCTTAATTAACATAAAATCTATTTATTTTTTTATTTTCATCTTTTTATTAAATTTCTTATTTAACATAAAATCTACTAGTTTTTTTTTTGAACGGCGAATTTCTACAACAGGCGATAGATTCGCACCTGCTTTTGCAGGCCCTCCACCCCCACTCTGGCCAAGACTATGTTGCCTTAACCGGGCTCACGCTTGGCATCAGAGTTTGGCTTGGCGCTCCCCGACAAAATTTCCAGCCTACTACCATTTGCGAGTAGTTGCACCCTCCATAAGAGACGAAAACTCTCTGAAGTAAATACACTGTAATAGAAAACTCGGGTGTGCTCTGCGGGTTTCGAACCTGTGACCAGGCCTTCACCCACTTCATAGTAAAGATTAGAAATTTATATTTTACAATTATGAATACGGTTTAATATTTATAATCATCTAACCATCTAACCAAGTATTTTAAAAGGTAAACATTTTACTCATTACTAATCCTTTAATAAAGTTAATTATACGACAAAACCTTTTCAACGGTTTAATTTGTTACCTGTTTAGCAAGAACGTGTATTTTATTTTATAAATGAACAAAAACAATACTCGATGAAGGCCTGGTCATAGGTTCGAAACCCGCGGAGTACACCCGAGTTTTCTATTACAGTGCATTTACTCCAGAGAGTTTTCGGCTCTTGTGGAGGGTGCAACTACTCGCATATGGCAGTAGGCTGGAAATTTTGTCGGGGAGTGCCAAACCAAACTCTGATGCCAAGCGTGAGCCCGGTTAAGACAACATAGTCTTGGCCAGAGTGGGGTGGAGGGCCTGCAAAAGCAGGTGCGAATCTATCGCCTGTTGTAGAAATTCACCGTTAAAAAAAAAGTAGATTTTATGTTAAATAAGAAATTTAATAAAAAGATGGAAATAAAGAAATAAATAGATTTTATGTTGATTAAGAGATATAATAAAAAGATGAAAATAAAAAAATAGAGTAAATTGCTAAAATCGTCCCTGACGTTTGTTCACATTTGCTAAATTCATCCAAAAAAAGTTTGTTTTATTAAATTGCTAAAATCGTCCCTGAAGTTTGGATGTATTTAGCAACTTTTTTAAAACCTCAGTGGTTCATATGAGAAAAAATCTTTTTTTGGATGGATCTAGCAAATGTGAACAAACGTTAGGGACTATTTTAGCAATTTACTCTTAAATTTAAGTTCCAATTATTGTTGTACATTCATATGAATAGATATCTTGTAACAACCCGCACTTTTGTGCGTTGTTACTACTCGTTATACTCGTTACGCCTAACACCAGAGATTCGGATCATAATGTAACTATATCGTATATATCGCTATTCGAAGGATAATCGCATATTTTCAAGCTACAATATCATTATACTACACTACTTTCACACTAACACTCACGGAGGCACTGAGTGAGGACCTATTCTACCCTCCTCAGTGGCCGTGATGTGTCGAACGTAAACAAACAACGCTAACAAGGACTCTCGGGTGAGTGCTGTAGCTCCAGTCGTCATGACGATGATGACAATACGAGTAAACGGTACCCCGTCAGTCTTTGTGGCACTACACGAAATAACGTTCACGATGACATCAAGAAAGGACCAACCCTACCCTCATTGATGGCCGTGCAACGTCGATATTAATCGCATACTCGAATCGGAAACCGATCGTTAATTATCGAAACTTTGGATTATGGATACGTAAATACGACCTCTAGTGATATATATATATTATAATATAATAATAACAATATAATAATAATATAAATTAATTACGAAAGGAACGCACTTCGAAAACTATCAAAACGATCAAAATCGGGAAAATTCCAAGCGTCAGGATGTCTATCCGGACGGATGGACCATCCGGACGGATGGACATGCGCACGGATGGCCATCCGCACGGATGGGCCATCCGCACGGATGGGCCGTCCGCACGGATGGGCCGTCCGCACGGATGGGCTATCCGGGCCTGATCTCTCTTCTTCTCCTCTTTCGCCTATAAATAGCCTGTCACACCACTATTCAAGTGATGTGACAGCTCCTGTTCAACCACACGCGCACCAAGACCCTTTTCTCTCGATTTCCTCGCGGTTCCGGTAAGATTTCAACATAAAACTTGTACTTCTACAATCTACACTCGAATCTACATCATTCTATCTTTCAAAACTCTAATTCTAACCGTGAAATCTACGGATTTGAGGCGTTGTGAGGTGATGTCACCAAGAGTTCTTATGAACTTCAAGTTGGGGTCTCATTTCACTATAAACGACTCAGAACCAGGTGATTTCCACAAGTTTAATGACAAATCACACCTAAATCTGTGCGATTTCGAGTTAACCATGAAGAACCACCATGAACGGCCAGATCTGATGGAACGGGGTGATTCCCGGCCGTTAGAATGAGTCGGAATTGACGGAACTTCAAGTGTTAGTGCGAAATCACACTACCCTAGTAAAAACGAACGTATTTTCCTTCCGATAAACACTCGAAACAGTGCTCAGAGTGCGAAACAGATGTGCCCGTCCGCACAGACAGCATGTCAGTCCGCACGGACACCATGTCAGTCCGCACGGATGACATGTCAGTCCGCACGCACATGTCACCCGCACGGATGACATGTCACCCGCACGCACAAGTCATCCGCACGGATGATATGTCATCCGCGCGCACACCAATCCGCACGCACAAGCAAGTCCATCCGCACGCACAAGCAAGTCTGTCCGCACGGATCACTGTTATCCGGACGGATGACTTGCCATCCGTACGGATGAGGCCCAACTCAATCAAACGAATAACTTTTCAAGTAAATCTTGCTTAACCGTACATCGTTTACTCTATTGCTTCAAGGATCATTACAGATAACTCGTAACCAACTCAATCAAGTTGTAATCTCGCTAAATACGCACTGTGAGTATACTTGACCCCCTTTTTAATCGAATTTTGGGTGTAACATACGTTTCTATCAAATCAAACTTATCAAGCGAAATATTCAACCAATCGAATTATCACTTGCGAATAACTGTTATGCATAGATATACGTGATGCTAGTTGCATATGTGCTAGGGCTTATACTCGCGACGTCCCACCAAGACTAGTATAGTACTATTGCGCCCGACGGGGTCTAGTTATGCCATCGTACATTCGAGCATCGAGGACTTAGTTGGTAGTATCAGTTTTGTGAGTATATATGTCGTGTATTACGTTTATGCATATGGAAATTCGCTACACTTTTATCTATTATGCTATGCTATTCAAACCTGTATACTCGCCAATACTTTTGTATTGACAAACCTTTTTACGTATGTTGCAGGTTAGATCGCAGACTATATCAAATCAAGCTAGGAAGTCTAGAAACTCAACTAAAATCTAGGTTGTCGGATTTGTATTGTTCGAGAGGACAAGAAATCTATGATAACTTATGTGATTGTATTGTTTGTTAGTATGGGATAACGAATGTATTAAATATTATCGCAATATAGTTGTTATGGATTCTCTTGAGCAATCTGATTCGCCTAGTGCCGCGCCCCGATGATTCCGCCATCGGTTGGGGTGTGACAGATTGGTATCAGAGCCATAACTATAGGGAATTAGGTCAGACTCGACCTAGTCCGGGTCGACGTCTTAGAAATTGACCTAGTCTATAGTCTAAGTACCAACAGGCCGACTCGTACGAACCCAGTGGGGTTTGTATTGGGCTTACTTGATACTCTCGATCGAAATCGCTAAAAGCTACAACTTTGTGTGAACGCCGCATACTACAACTTCACACGAAGAAGCCTTTCCTAAGGCTAAAATGCTACTTAGCCTTTCCTAAGGCCGACACAATACACACGTTTTCGAAAATACTCGCATGACGAAACCGAGCGATCCAGTCGAGATCAGGTGTGAAAACCAAGAACTCTCGATAGGATTACTCACTCAGCGCATTTTTCTAGCACGAGAACCTTTCATCGAGTTAGGAGTGACATCCACATCTCGACAAAAGTCTCCATTTCTAAATCTAGTGGAACTCACGAATTCATTCAAAGAGCATAACCACAATTAGGAACCAAGCTGTTAAGTCAGGGGTGAAACCCGTACCTTAATAAGTCGTTCTACTCTCTATAGACTGGTTTTCAAAAGCTCTCACCAAGGACTCGACTATTGCAATAACTCGAGCCACGCGATGACTAGGAAGACGAATGCCATGAGCTGCATCCCAGTGGAAGCATGGAGTCTTCTAGGTCAACGCGCGAGCACGAACTTGTTGAATATAGTTGGGTTACCTTGGGTAGTCGACGCCTAAACACCCAAGGCACTCTATTATACGACCCGCCAACTTTACAATGATTGGAACTTATTTACATTTTGAACTTTACGCTTTATCGAATTCTCAATGTAACGATTTTCACTCCTCACTTTATAAACGCACGATTCGCACAGCCATCGCAATCTAAAACGAAACTCGAATGTTCGCAACAAAACTAATGCATAATCTATCGCATTCGCTCTCGTTTCTCACTTCAACACGACCTCGCTTATCCTAAATCGACCCGTATGTGTATGATTACAAATTACCTCTATATAAATACATATATATATACGTATAAACAAACAAGTCATTGTGTGAGAACTTAGGAATTTCGTGTTTCCTACGTGGCTCCTATGTGGTTCTTATTACTATACTATCGCACCAAGTTTTGAACGCGCTCAACCGCAACGCAAAACTCGAAATTCATTATGATCGAATCTCACTCCAAGTCTCTTCCTGTCTAGATGACTTCCAACAACTCTACCTCGAGACGAGTAGCTAAGAGGAAAGCCAAACGAAGCGCCGAGGAGAGGATTGCTTCACTTATAGTCAAGGAAGTGAGTAAGCTTAGTCCTCAAATTGCCGCTCGAGTGCACTCTCGCAGCCACCCTCGAGCTTCGGAAGACGTTAAGACAGGAGAGCCGCAATCTACTTTTCTCTACAAGCACTTCAAAGCCTGTGACCCGATGGGATTCACGGGCGAAGAAGGTGCGACTCAACTACTCCAGTGGTTCGATTCTATCGAAGTTACCCTTCGTCAAAGCGGGTGTCCCGATAGTCTCCGTACTACTTGCGCCACCGGAGTATTTCAATCACGAGCACTCGACTGGTGGACCGCCGAACGTAACAAACGTGGGATCTCTGAAGCTTACGCCCTCTCTTGGGATGAGCTGAAGGAACTCATGAAGAAAGAATATTGTCCTCCACACGAAATTCAGAAGCTAGAAAACGAGTTTTGGGAAATCAAGCAAGCAAAAGGTGACAATGCTGGCTACACCGCAAGGTTCAAGCAGCTTAGCGTAATTTGCCCAGATCAAGTCAACACTCCAGGAAAGGCCATCGCGAAGTACATTCGTGGCTTACCAGAGTGTGTGGGTGATTTTGTCGAAGCTGCAAGACCTGCTACCATCGAAGAAACATACCGCTTAGCCGCAGAAATCAACAACAAACGACTCATGGAAGGATTATTCTCAAAGAATCCTGTCAAGCAAGCTCGTCAAGCAATCGCCAGTAATCCTTCAGACGAACATGTTGACGAATCCTCTGATGAATCAACTGACGAATCTTCTGACAAACCTGTTAGCGATTCTTCTAACGAACCAGCTAACGATTCTTCTGACGGATCCGCTAACGATTCTTCGGACGGATCTGCTGCCGATTCTTCTGACAAATCTGCCGATGGATCTTCCGACAAATCAACCAAAGACTCTACAAGCGAGTCCTCAGACGAATCCTCCAAAGACGACACTTCTTCGCAAAACACCGACAAACCCAGCCGCAAGCGAAAGACTTCAAGCCCGAGCTCATCAACTACCGAACTGCTACAACCGATACCCCTTCAAGCAGTTCCGGTGTTTCCAAAACGAGCTTACACTGGAGCTCATCCACAGTGTTACTCGTGTACCTATCATCATCCAGTTGGGGCTGACTGTCGCTATTGCAATAACTGCAACCGTTACGGTCACTTCACCCACAACTGTCGTATCGAACCGTGAACTTGAGTACAACAACAACAGCTCCAGCAAAAGTTTTCCAGCATCAGACATCTAGCAAGCGTAGGATGAAGTTGTAATGATACGATTTTCGACGTTAATCTCTATGTTTTGAACCTAATCTCTTACTCGATATTGCCTCTATGCGTAACGTTAACTCTCGTCTCCATTTTCTCTCTCACTCTTTAATCGCCGCACTTAGGCTAGATTCACGCATACTATATACTATATCACGGAATACTGTGTTTTACCCTCACTACACTTCTAGAACGAGGTACGATAAACGTGCAAGGAACGATTAATCACGGGTGCACACGGGATTATTTGGGTCAGTGCACGGTGATCGTAGTGAATTCTAAAAGTGCCATAGCGTTTGACAAAAGGTGACACCAAAACACGGGATGAAAGTAGTAGGGGTCGGGCGAGGAATGTTTTACCATACTACCGAAGTTCCGTGAAGAAAGTGCCACGTGGAATTGAACGTTATTAGACCTATTATACTATTGTGATTATTTTCAACACACTACACTCAATCGCAAGGCGTAACAAACCGTATCATCGCAAGACTTGTCGTAAGTCTGCAAACGCAATGCAATCGCCTCATCGATGGACTCTAGGGAGTCTACCTCGCAGGCAGATTGCATCGACGCAAGACTGGTTGTAAGTCTGTTGCAACGAATCTCGATCAAGCAAGTAAACGCTCACGATATTGTTGAGTGAGGACCTATTCTACCCTCCTCGATAGCCGTGATGCGTCAAAACAAATCGTTAAGCTTATTTGAGACAAGAATCGAACTCGACTAATCGAAATCGCTTACCCTGTGTATCTCGCAACCTCTATCGCTTATCACGTGAGCCTATATCAATTGCTGTGTATCAATCTATCGCTATCGCCTACCGTTATCTGTGATATTCATGCTAAGTTAGAACGCATGACCTCGCTTCACGAGAGGAAACTCATATGGTTAAGGCAGGGTGTTTTAGCCATATCAGCGACCTTTCGTGGAAAAAGGCCATGTGGGGTCTAATGCTAGTTAAATTCGGTGGTGTTAATCAATCAAACCGAACCGCGTAAATCGAACCGCATACCTCCATCGCTTGCAACGCAACTACCGATTATTGTAATTCGATTATCATCGCCATCATTGCTAGTGTTGTGTTCGTATCATTCGTTTAACCATCTAATCACTTATCGCATATCGTGTATAATCTGCCGTTTATCGCTCGCTTGGTGTTCATTACAGTCTACGTGGTATTAGTGCACATGACACCGCTTCACGAGGCAAGGCTAACCTGGTTAAGCATGGTGTTTCGCCATGTTAGCGACCCCCGTGGAAACGTGCCATGTGGGTGTAATGTGGAATCTAATCAAACACGCGCTATTCGCTTCTCAACTCGCTGGATTAATCTATTCGAACCCGTCTTATGCTCGGTCCGACTTTCTATCGATTGGGCCGAGTAAACGCAATTCTATCCATGTCATATCGGCACACCTGACACTACCTCACGAAACGGGAATAGTATGGGCAAAGCATGGTGGATACGCCGCTGGTACTTCCTATATATAAGTGTTTTAAACATATTAACAAACTTTCGTGGGAAAGTGCCAAGTGGGGCTCGGTAATTAACTACCTTCTCGTGCTAATTAAAAACGTCTTTTACAAAATTTTTGATTTAAAATCGGTGGACAAGTGAAATTTTCTCACGACGTGGAGCTAACATCGAATCAGCTTAACTCCATGTCCAAGAAAAGTTTCATAAAGCCCAGTTTTTCCCTAAACTTTTACAACGTCAAAATAAAATCCTTCTTAAGACATTGGTTCGACATCGAGTTCAGCTTGAACCCTTGTCAGAGGGAAGTTTTCGTAACCCTTGTTTTCATCTTCGAATTCCTTAAAATGTTAGAAACTTAAACTTCCTTGCAACATCGGTTAACATCGACTCTGTTGACCTCACGTTAAAAGGAAAAGTTTCAAAGATTCTCATCCTAAATTCCTTTTTAAATATCTAAAACGAACGCTTCTTGTAACGTTGGTTCACGATCGACTCAGTTAATTCTACGTCATGAGAAACCCTTTCAAGTCCTTTAAGTCTACAATCGCATCGAACTAACGAATTCTACACAAGACAAGGTACCTTGAAATGTCAACTCGTGTGATTTATACTTTCGTCTTTACGTCGCCTTCTCGCTATCGCCGTCGATCTCTCTTATTCGAAACATTCGCGCTGTCAACTTACGATTAAATCACTCGTTGTATCGCTACTCATACAAGAACAACTCTTAGAAGTCTACCTACTGGATTAATTTCGGGACGAAATTTCCTAAAGTTGGGGAGACTGTAACAACCCGCACTTTTGTGCGTTGTTACTACTCGTTATACTCGTTACGCCTAGCACCAGAGATTCGGATCATAATGTAACTATATCGTATATATCGCTATTCGAAGGATAATCGCATATTTTCAAGCTACAATATCATTATACTACACTACTTTCACACTAACACTCACGGAGGCACTGAGTGAGGACCTATTCTACCCTCCTCAGTGGCCGTGATGTGTCGAACGTAAACAAACAACGCTAACAAGGACTCTCGGGTGAGTGCTGTAGCTCCAGTCGTCATGACGATGATGACAATACGAGTAAACGGTACCCCGTCAGTCTTTGTGGCACTACACGAAATAACGTTCACGATGACATCAAGAAAGGACCAACCCTACCCTCATTGATGGCCGTGCAACGTCGATATTAATCGCATACTCGAATCGGAAACCGATCGTTAATTATCGAAACTTTGGATTATGGATACGTAAATACGACCTCTAGTGATATATATATATTATAATATAATAATAACAATATAATAATAATATAAATTAATTACGAAAGGAACGCACTTCGAAAACTATCAAAACGATCAAAATCGGGAAAATTCCAAGCGTCAGGATGTCTATCCGGACGGATGGACCATCCGGACGGATGGACATGCGCACGGATGGCCATCCGCACGCATGGGCCATCCGCACGGATGGGCCGTCCGCACGGATGGGCTATCCGGGCCTGATCTCTCTTCTTCTCCTCTTTCGCCTATAAATAGCCTGTCACACCACTATTCAAGTGATGTGACAGCTCCTGTTCAACCACACGCGCACCAAGACCCTTTTCTCTCGATTTCCTCGCGGTTCCGGTAAGATTTCAACATAAAACTTGTACTTCTACAATCTACACTCGAATCTACATCATTCTATCTTTCAAAACTCTAATTCTAACCGTGAAATCTACGGATTTGAGGCGTTGTGAGGTGATGTCACCAAGAGTTCTTATGAACTTCAAGTTGGGGTCTCATTTCACTATAAACGACTCAGAACCAGGTGATTTCCACAAGTTTAATGACAAATCACACCTAAATCTGTGCGATTTCGAGTTAACCATGAAGAACCACCATGAACGGCCAGATCTGATGGAACGGGGTGATTCCCGGCCGTTAGAATGAGTCGGAATTGACGGAACTTCAAGTGTTAGTGCGAAATCACACTACCCTAGTAAAAACGAACGTATTTTCCTTCCGATAAACACTCGAAACAGTGCTCAGAGTGCGAAACAGATGTGCCCGTCCGCACAGACAGCATGTCAGTCCGCACGGACACCATGTCAGTCCGCACGGATGACATGTCAGTCCGCACGCACATGTCACCCGCACGGATGACATGTCACCCGCACGCACAAGTCATCCGCACGGATGATATGTCATCCGCGCGCACACCAATCCGCACGCACAAGCAAGTCCATCCGCACGCACAAGCAAGTCTGTCCGCACGGATCACTGTTATCCGGACGGATGACTTGCCATCCGTACGGATGAGGCCCAACTCAATCAAACGAATAACTTTTCAAGTAAATCTTGCTTAACCGTACATCGTTTACTCTATTGCTTCAAGGATCATTACAGATAACTCGTAACCAACTCAATCAAGTTGTAATCTCGCTAAATACGCACTGTGAGTATACTTGACCCCCTTTTTAATCGAATTTTGGGTGTAACATACGTTTCTATCAAATCAAACTTATCAAGCGAAATATTCAACCAATCGAATTATCACTTGCGAATAACTGTTATGCATAGATATACGTGATGCTAGTTGCATATGTGCTAGGGCTTATACTCGCGACGTCCCACCAAGACTAGTATAGTACTATTGCGCCCGACGGGGTCTAGTTATGCCATCGTACATTCGAGCATCGAGGACTTAGTTGGTAGTATCAGTTTTGTGAGTATATATGTCGTGTATTACGTTTATGCATATGGAAATTCGCTACACTTTTATCTATTATGCTATGCTATTCAAACCTGTATACTCGCCAATACTTTTGTATTGACAAACCTTTTTACGTATGTTGCAGGTTAGATCGCAGACTATATCAAATCAAGCTAGGAAGTCTAGAAACTCAACTAAAATCTAGGTTGTCGGATTTGTATTGTTCGAGAGGACAAGAAATCTATGATAACTTATGTGATTGTATTGTTTGTTAGTATGGGATAACGAATGTATTAAATATTATCGCAATATAGTTGTTATGGATTCTCTTGAGCAATCTGATTCGCCTAGTGCCGCGCCCCGATGATTCCGCCATCGGTTGGGGTGTGACATATCTCTTCTATAAAAAAAGTATCTAATTATCAACTACTACAAAAAGAAGTTTGGCCACCGACAGAGCAATAGGAATGGCCCTTAATTGGGCAAAATGGGCGGCAGTTCAATAGTGCCAGGCAGCTGCCTGGCACTCCCCTATTGGCCCAACAAATTTATGATTTTATCCCCCTTTAAAATTACGATTTTGCCATCAGTTAAAAATTATGTTTTTGCCCCCGCTTAAAAATAAATTTACGCTTATGCTCTCAGCTAAATATTTCAATTTTGCCCCGGTTAAAAATTACGATTTTGCCTCGTTTCAATTTACAATTTTGCCATTAGTTTTTTTTCCCTTAAAAATACGATTTTCCCATCAGGTGAAAATTATGTTTTTACCCCCACTTCAAAATAAATTTACGCTTTTGCTCCCAGCTAAAAATTTCAATTTTTCCCTCGGTTCAAAATTACGATTTTGCCCCGTATAAATATATAGTTTTTCCATTAATTTTTTTCTCATAGCCAAGTTACGATTTTACCCTTAGCTTAAATTTACATTTTCCCTATCGTTTTTGTTTGTTTTCCTGGTGACATTACAAGTTTGCCCCCAGTGTAAAATTACAGTCGTGCGGTGCCGGCAACTTCCTGCCACTCCCCCGCTGGTCCATTTAGTTTACAATTTATCCCCGAATTAAAATTATGATTTGGCCCTCAGTTAAAAATTCCGTTTTCCCATCGTTTTAGTTTTTTTACTAAAACTATAAAGGTTTTTTTGTTTTAATTGGTTTACTCGATTTAATTTTTTTTCGTGTCAAGGAGTTGCCTAACACTAGGTCATTAGTCCTGAAAAATTACACTTTTACCCCGAGCCCAAAATTACGGTCTTATCATCGTTTTTGTATTTTTTTTTCCTAGCAAAATTATAGTAGTCTTTTTTTTAATTGGTTGAGAATTATTCGGCCGTCGCCCCGCAACACGGGCGGGGCATCTACTAGTTCATATATATATATGATAAAATTAAAACTCAATGAACAGTGATTTTCATTTTCACATATGATGAAATAGTTAATAGTTAATTTAGGCTATATTAGAATATGGGATATGGGGCGGAGGTTATGGCGTGGGTTGGGTACAAACGCCTAAGTCACCACCTCGGGTGGGCTTGGGTTTCGGCGTGGCCCCTTAGGCGGGGGTTTCAGCCCGGGGGCGGGGGTTGTGGCGTGGGTTGGGTACAAACGCCCAAGTCACCACCCCGGGTGGGCTTGGGTTTCGACGTGGCCCCTTGGGCGGGGGTTTCAGCCCGAGCGTTGGACGGGGCTATCAAGATGACATGACGGGATCTCATTGGCCAAGACAAGTAGCCGTTTGGGGTATATTAGAATATGGGGTATGGGGCGGGGGTTGTGGCGTGGGTTGGGTACAAACGCCCAAGTCACCACCCCGGGTGGGCTTGGGTTTCGACGTGGCCCCTTAGGCGGGGGTTTCAGCCCGGGGGCGGGGGTTGTGGCGTGGGTTGAGTACAAAAGCCTAAGTCACCACCCCGGGTGGGCTTGGGTTTCGGCGTGGCCCCTTGGGCGGGGGTTTCAGCCCGGGCGTTGGACGGGGCTATCAAGATGACATGACGGGTTTCGGCGTGGCCCCTTAGGCGGGGGTTTCAGCCCGGGGCGGGGGTTGTGGCGTGGGTTGGGTACAAACGCCCAAGTCACCACCACGGGTGTGCTTGGGTTTCGGCGTGGCCCCTTGGGCGGGGGTTTCAGCCCGGGCGTTGGACGGGGCTATCAAGATGACATGACGGGATCTCATTGGCCAAGAAAAGTAGCCGTTTGGGGTATATTAGAATATGGGGTATGGGGCGGGGGTTGTGGCATGGGTTGGGTACAAACGCCCAAGTCACCACCCCGGGTGGGCTTGGGTTTCGGCGTGGCCCCTTAGGCGGGGGTTTCAGCCCGGGGGCTGGGGTTGTGGCGTGGGTTGGGTACAAACGCCCTAGTCACCACCCCGGGTGGGCTTGGGTTTCGGCGTGGCCCCTTAGGCGGGGGTTTCAGCCCGGGCGTTGGACGAGGCTATCAAGATGACATGACGGGATCTCATTGGCCAAGACAAGTAGCCGTTTGGGTTATATTAGAATATGGGGTATGGGGCGGGGGTTGTGGCGTGGGTTGGGTACAAACGCCCAAGTCACTACCCCGAGTGGGCTTGGGTATCGGCGTGGCCCCTTAGGCGGGGGTTTCAGCCCGGGGGCTGGGGTTGTGGCGTGGGTTGGGTACAAACGCCCAAGTCACCACCTCGGGTGGGCTTGGGTTTCGGCGTGGCCCCTTGGGCGGGGGTTTCAGCCCGGGCGTTGGACGGGGCTATCAAGATGACATGACGGTATCTCATTGGCCAAGACAAGTAGCCGTTTGGGCTAGCCGTTGGCCAACGGCTATGTGTTTAAAAAAAATTATTCACTATAAATACTCACACTTCTATTCATTTTTTTACCACAACTACTCCACATCTTCTATAATCATCTCTATCTTATTTTAAAAAAAAAATTCTCATCCAACCACAATACGAAAAATGAATCCTCATAATCGTGGTTTTGACCCGAATAATCTGTGGGCATTCCAAGAAACACATAGCCTAGCATCCAATCGTCCAATGCCGGATATGGCTGGTTACGCATCGTTTATCTCGAATCGTTTGAAGAAAGATGTCGGTCGAAAACAACAATGCCTTTCGCGCAACGCGCGTCATTGAAAAACACTAGTTATGTAAAACAAACTACATAAACATCACTATACATCATGATATGTCATCATATAATTTTTTTATGATTACAACAACACACGTAATCATCATAAGATAATGACAACTAAGTACATGCAATGTAATCATCATAAGATAATGACAATTATATACATTTAATGTGTTAACAATAAATTAAAATTTGTCATTTTTTTTAACGGCTAACTGCTTTCCACGTGTAAACCCACCATTTCGAAGCTATGTCCAAAGGCCGACTACTCGACCACTGCTAGAAAGCGTAGCACACCCCAGATGCGCGAAAACCCCGTGAAATAGGTAAAACCACTCCCCCCCTCGGACTCGAACCCGGGTAAAACCCAGGGCCAAGCCCTCACCGAGATGTGTACAACCACTACGCTGCAATGGAAGACACAAATTTGTCATTTTCTTTATAAAGCTCACATTTATCATGTGAAACCATCAACTTATGTGTAAACGCATTTATAAAATTACAATCAATGATGATATTATAGGAAACCAAACGAAAACAAACCAAAACATATAAAAAATAATGTAAAACTATAGTAAACCAAACCAAAACAAAAAAATAATAATGAAATACTATAGTAAACCAAAACAAAAATAATAAAAAATAATGAAATACTATAGTAAACCAAACCAAAACATATATAAGAGTTAAATGCAATTTTAGTCCCTGTAGTTTGGGCTATTTTGACATTTTTGTTTAAATGTTTTATTTTTTACCTATAGATCCAAAAAGGTTTCACCGTTGCCATTTTAGTCCACTGAGTTAACTTCATCCATTTTTTCTGTTAACGAGAGGGAAAATTCGATCATTTTATATGTAATTCTGTTAACTAGAAGGGCAATTCGGTCATATAAAATGACCCAATTGCCATTCTTGTTAACAGAAAAAATAGATGATGTTAACCCAGTGGACTAAAATGGCAACGGTGAAAACTTTTGAAACCCACAAAAAAAAAAAATGAAACCTCTAGACTAAAGTGACAAAATGGTCAAAACCAAAAGAACTAAAATGGCATTTAACACCATATATAAAATAGTAAAAATAAAAAAAATAAAATATGCAAACTTCTAATAATAATAAACCCAATCGGATCCCAATGATGGATTGTATCCTACCGAGGCATGGTGCGGTCTTGAGGGCAACCCGGTTTTACCCAGCTGTTACCCCAGCGAGTCTCTCGTGTGGGGGCAGTATGGTTTCCGGGCGGAAGTCAGCTTGCGCGGCGGCCGGGGCCCGATCGAACATCGCGTCCGAGAGTGCGGGGCTGACGGGGGAATGTCTTTGACATGAACCCGATGACCAATAAGTCCAGTACATACCTTCCAAAAAAAAAAAAAATAAACCCAATCGGAGACGTGATGTAAATTTACACCTTAACACTGAAGAAGAAAACTTAAACCCCTTTTCGACGCAAAATTCAATTCTCAGTAATGAACGGCAACCTTAACGGCGATCGCCACTCCGTTAACTTTTAATCGGAATGTATAAAACTCCGGCAACCAGCGGTGGCAGCAACGGCGGTGGCATCGCCGTAACCACCACCACCTCCGTTCAATCGCCACACACGTCAGACATCGGTGATCGGAGCCACCACCGCTCCGCCGCTTCGAGAGCCTCTCAATTTCATCCGGCGAGACCTGCAATCATCGACCTGTTTAATCTCTATCTCGGTGTACGTATTGTTCCGTATCTATCGAACGTTGAAATTGTGATTTTGCTTTTTTAGAATGATCGGTTTTGTTACGGTTACTCTGACGTACTTACGGTTTTGTATGACGTCATGTTAACGATTTTGATTTTTCATTATGTTGTTGTTGATTGAATGGTTGCAGATTAACGGCCGGAATAAGTCGGATGATTCGATTCGAGAGCCTCCGTAAGTTGATGCTTTGTTTTGTGTTGTGTTGTTTATCAGTTTTGTGAATGTTTTGAAGCATAGAAGTTTTCGTTAGGGATGTAATTAGGTTATTAGGGAATTAGGTTGGTCTTATCACGCGATAAACACAAGTATCAAACATGAATACGATTCGTTCAACTACTTTATACCATAGCTACTAAAGGCGCTAGGCGCACCCAAGGCGCATAGGCCTCGCTAGGGGCCTAGGCGCAAGGCGCATAAAAGCAAGGGCGGGCAAAAAAGAAAAGCGTACGACGGAAAAAATAAAAAAATATTTTATGTATTAGAAAATTAGTGTGGGCCACTGTGGGGGGGGGGGTTTTGGTGTGTTTTATGGTGTTTTATGACTTTTTACACTTTTTATGAAATTTGGACTTTGTAGCCAACTTCTAGCGTATATATTACTATTCTTCAAGTAAAATAAACTAAAGCTATTGTATAACATTTAATATCATCTATTTGCTACCAACAGTTGTAAAATATTAGTGTATGTTCTAAAATATTAGTGTATTAGTATAGAAAAGTAGTTTTCGTTAGATAAAAGTAGAAATCTAGGTTGAATCTGACCGAAATTTAGAGAATTTGGCCGGAAACTCTCCGGAATCTGCGCCAGGACCATCACCTGGAGAATTAACGCGCAATTACCTTGACTTAAGGCGCAATTGCCTCGCCTCGCCTGGAAAATGGGCCTAGGCGCAAGAAGCGATGGCCTTTAACAACTATGCTTTATACCTCATATCTGAAACACAATTGTATGTTTTATGTACCAAGAAGGAGAAATGATGGAGATTAGCCTCCTAATTTTAGTTATTTTTTAGTAAGTACAACATTACATAGTGTACTTGTTCTTTAACAGAAACAGGTCACGAATTGCCAGCCCTAGGTTATATATAGGTTTTGGTTTTGAAACTAATTGTGTGAGAAATTTATGAAGGATTCGTAATTTATAAATAGGTATGAATGAATTAATGCTGTTTAGGTTACTACATGTCTAAATTAGGTTATCACTTATCAGGGATTTAGATTATACATAGATTGTGAATCAAAACTGTTTGTCTGAGAAGTTTATGAAGGATAGAAAATTAAATAATAGGTAGCAATGATCAATAGTCTAAATTAGGTTACTGGATTTAGATTTTAGGGGTTTCATGATATTTACTTTTATGAGCCACTTAACTGTCTAGCCGGTTAGCTGTTAGCCATCATAAACAGAGGTCATGTGTATGTGTATCTTAAATAGTGGATGTACTATTGATGTTTGAAATTTATGAGGCCCAATCTGAATCTTTATTGGTAATAATTTTGAAAACCAATTACAGGAACAAGACACAAAAGCGCATTACAGCTCTTAATATAGACATTCCTCCACGCGATGCACAATTTCTTCCAGATTTTGAACAGCTTCAGAGTCAGTTTCCTGTAAGTTATTAACTGCAAACTTAGCCTACTTGCATCATTGTGTTTTTATCGTTTTAAGTAAACTAACCATAAACAGTGATTGTTTAATGTTTGCGGTCACTCTTTTCAGGATCATGAGCAGTTATATACCGTGGTTGAGTCCGTGCTAGTGTCTCTGGTCATTCAGTGTAGTAATCATGGACCAAGATCAAAGTTTATTCTTTTTGCCATACGTAGTCTGTACAGTATTGGGTACATATACTGGGATTCTTTTCTACCATATCTTCTTTCTTCCGTCACCTCTGCGGAAACGTCGGTTAATATCTTTTCCACAACTTCACCACAGTCGGATGTCTCCGCCACATCAGCGGCGGGCCCCAATTTATCTAATATTCCGTCTCCAAATCTTGAATCTTCCATGGTTTCAGCAAATGCACAGTCATGTATGGCTATAAGCAGCCTGCGTAAGTTGTTATGTGAGATTTTCATTTCTGCGTTGGAATCTAACCAAAAGCCGAGTACTTATGCTGATATTTTCAACAAAACACTGAGCTGGCTGATAAACTGGGATCTATGTCAGAACGGGAGTGATGAGGTTGATGGAGTAAAACCGTATAAACGCGATAAAGCATTATTTGAATGGCTACGCAAGTGTTTACGTGTTGTTAGGATGTTGGTTGAGGATAACAAATGTCGTGTGCCATTTTATGAACTATTGAGAAGTGGACTGCATTTTTCGGAAAATTTGCCGGATGACGTGGCATTATTTACGCTCGTTTTTGAGGTTCATAGGAGACGAGATATGATGGCTGTGCACATGCAAATGTTGGATCAACATCTTCATTGCCCTACGTTTGGGAATCAACGCCTTCTTAATCAGGCTGCAGTTAATACGTTAAGTGAATCAAATACTACTTTAAGACACTCACCTATTACATACCCCGGTGTGCTTGGAGAACCGTTACATGGCGAGGTAATCGCATTTCTTGATAATTTGAAACCTTTTTAGGCTTTTCACTTATATATTCTAATTAGATGTGGCAATTGGAAATGTGTTGTTTTGGGCTGTATTTGACCTCTAATGGGATAAATGGATAAACTCTAAAAATTAAGTTGAAAATGGAACTGGTCAAATGGGTCGAAAGTGAGTTGAAGTGTATATACATGCTTATGTAATCAGTGACAAAAATGCTAAGCAGTTAATGCGGTAAAAGATCAGATATCTAGGACCGATATTTGAGACTTAAAACACTAACATTCAACACTAACAATTAACAACTAAGACTTTAAACACTAATAGCAGCAATACGAAGAAAGACGAATGGTAGAACCAAGAAGAAAGGTACCGATATCGGGAAAATCAGTGATATATCGGTCAATATCGCTGTTATTCTGACCGATATTTGACATGGGGACCGATAACCGATATATATCACCGATATTAACTGAATAGCAAAAATGAAATGAAGTAATAACTAATTGTATGTATATTTCTTGTCTATATTTACATTATATAGGGAGCATGTATATATAGAAGGGGGGGGGGGGGGGACCTCTTTGAACTAAACCCTAAGACCCACCGGGCTACATGTTAGGCTTTCCCCACAAGCTTGAGCATAAATATTGATCCCGCCCAACTTGTTACAAATACGATAAGTTCTACTTTCGGGTAAAGCTTTAGTGAAGACATTAGCTAATTGTTTGTTCCATCTTCAAGCTCTTTCCAAGTGAAGTGACAGTCGACTTCTATGTGTTTATTCTTTCATGGAATACGAGATTTTTTTTTGTAATGTGAACGTCTGCCCCTTTATCACACCATAAGTCATTGGATTAGGTTGTGTTAATCCAAATGATCATACGTATTTCTTTTCTAGCCAAATTCGATTACCATATTGTTTAATCTTTCATACTAGGCACTAGCAGATAGCTTTAAAATAGATTTCCTTAGCAATGGCGGATCCAGGGTCGGATTCCACTGGGTTCCTTTTGGTAGTTTTTTAACTAATTTTCATTATTTTTCTCAAATCATACAAGGTTTACACTAATATTTTCCATTTTCTTCGAATCGAATGGGTTCCTGGGAACCCATGGAACCATGCTAAATCCGCCCCTGTTCCTTAGCTTGCACATTTTTTCATACTCCCCAAGAGCAATGAACCATGTGGTTGCTCTGTATATACAAAATATAACTGAAAACCACACGCGAACACAAACAATGCAGGAAACAAAAATATAGAGGGACACGAGAGTTTTACGTGGTTCAGCCTAAACTGACCTACGTCCACCGCTGCAACTAGCGAGACAATTTTATTACTTTGGAGGTGATGGGAATTACAACATAGGGATGTATATATAGGCTAAACAATTATGGTTTTACTTATCTAAAACCTGGGGCCAAAGAAACACTCCAAAAATTAATTGTTCATAGAATTCAAGGAAAAGGGACCAGATGTGTTTGCGGGTCAACCCGACTCGTTTTGGGCCTTATTCAAAACTACCCTTTCCGACATGGACCTTTTATTTAACCCACCCATCTGCCCATTTTACCACATCTAGTTTTTATTGGTTTCTTAAATATAAAATACATACCTTTTGTGTGTAGGACATTCTGCTCACAATTAAAAGAGGAAGTCTTGATTGGGAGAGAGCTAACCGCTGTATTAGGCACGCCATAAGAAATACACCATCGCCTGATTGGTGGCGGCGTGTGCTTATGGTGGCGCCATGTCACCGGCCCAATTCACAAGGATCAACACCAGGTGCTGTTTTTAGCTCTGATATGATCTGTGAAGCAACCATTGACCGAATTCTCGAACTCTTGAAGATTACAAATTCTGGTGAGCTTACAAATTACTATATTTAAGTTAACTAATGGATTACCACCCGCGCTCCACAACGGGTTCGGAACGTAGATAAAAATAAGCAAATCACAAGAATTAAAAGTTGTTTGATGTTTTTTTGTCAAGGGGTTAAACATGTATTAAAGTTGAGGGACTAAACATGACATTATTAAACTTGAGGGGCTAAAGTTGGTTATTATTGAAGTTGAGGGGTTAAATTTGGTTTAGTTAAAGGGCTAAACATGTCATTATTAAAGTTGAAGGGCGAAACTTGTCATTATTAAAGTTGAGTGGCTCAAGTTGTTTATTATTAAAGTTGAGGGGCTAAAGTTGTTTGATGTAGTTAAGGACTAAACATGTCATTATTAAAGTTGAGGGGCTAAAGTTGTTTTAGTAAGAGGCTAAACGTGTCATTACCAAAGTTGAGGGGCTAAACATGTTTATTAAAGTTGAGGGGTTAAAGTTGGTTAATGCCAAAGTTGAGGGGTTAAAGTTGGTTAATGCCAAAGTTGAGGGGCCAAAGTTGGTTGATGTGACAAAATAGCATATTTATAGTATATATAATGTGTGTATTATTTTAAATGTTTTGTCTAATACTTGTTGCAGGTGTTAATTGTTGGCAAGATTGGCTTATCTTTTCAGATTTGTTCTTTTTTCTAATGAAAAGTGGTTGCATGGATTTTGTTGATTTTGTCGACAAGTTAGTTTTACGCTTAGCTGAAAAAGATCACCAAGTTCTCAGAACAAATCATGTCACATGGTTGTTTGCACAGATAATTCGGGTTGAGCTTGTAATGAGTGCTTTGAACACAGACTCAAGAAAGGTTATTTTATATTTTAATAACTTCAAATCTAGTGGCATTGCAATTTGCAATTAGGGCTGCAAACGAACCGAACGAACACGAACAAGACGTTCGTGTTCGTTTGTTAAGGAAATACATGTGGTCATGAACTATTCATGAGTACTTACCAAACGAGATTTTACATTTGTGTTCATTCTTTAAGAAAATGCACGTGTTCGTGTTCGTTTATTAATTTTAGGTAACGAACTTTCATGAACACAAACTAACTTTCATGAATACAAATGAAAACAAACGAACACAAACAAGCGTTCATGAACAGAAAATATAAGACATTGATACTTATTAAATATTTTATATGTCGGAATTTTGAAATATTTAAATAAAATATAAAAACTAAAAACACTAATGAACTATTTAACACAAACGAACATAAATGAACATGTTACCGAACGTTCACGGACATTAATAAATGAACACGGCATCTGTTCATGTTCGTTCGTTTAACTAAACAAGCGAAATTTCTTGTTTGTGTTCGTTCATTTATTAAACGAACGAACACAAACGAACTTCACACCGAATGGTTCACAAACTGTTCGTTGAACGTTCGGTTCGTTTGCAGCCCTAATTGCAATTACTTAATTCAGTCTATTGATAGGGTGAGTTTGGATTTGCGTTTTGAAACTGATCGTCTGATGCGATTATCTGTTTTTGATTATTCAAAGTGCACGATGAATCCAAACACGCTCATAATGGTCATAATATTTGATTGGGATATAGTTTTATATAAATATATATAGATTCAACTGAAAACCCAGTTACATACACAGGTGGAGACATTGAGAAAACTTTTGTCGTTTCACAAAGAAGCTAGCAGCCCAGATTCTGATAATCCACAAAGTATCCTACTTGATTTTGTATGCAGTTGTCAGACCCTTCGTATATGGTCGCTGACCTCATCAACCAGAGAATATTTAAATATGGAACAACTTCTTAAAGCAAAAAAAATAGATGAATGGTGGAGGCAAGTAAGTAAAGGTATACTGTAGTAAAGGTGGCGCTTTCAACCCATTTACTTATGAACGAGTCGATTTGGGTTGTGATTTTTCTTTAGTGGGTCATAATTCACCCAAAATGTATGCTAAGTCATTTTACTAAAAGATTTAGAATGGAGTAAAATGCCATTTCCGTGAGGTTTGGCCATGTTTATGACTTTGGTCTAAAGGTTTGTTTTTCCGCATCTGGATCCAAAAGGTTTAAAATCTGGCCATTTTCATCCGGCTTGTTAACTCCATTCATTTTTTTTTCTGTTAAGTCAGGGCGAAAAAACAAACCTTTGGACGAAAGTCGCAAAACTGGCTAAACCTCAGGGATGAAAATGGCATTTTACTCTTTAGAATATTATTGCAATAATTAAATTATATGTAATCAGATTTGACACACTGTATGCATGTTATTGATTTTTGCTCAAGGGTCATGGTTGTTTTCAGGTAAATACATGATGGATTATATGAATTTGGATGACAATTCAATCGGAATGTTTTGGGTCGTATCTTACACCATGGCACAGCCCGCTTGTGAGATGGTGATGACGTGGCTAACATGTGACGGATATACAGAATTACCTGAACCGAATCCACAGGCTAACGGGACGATTACTGTTAGGCGGGAGGTTAATCCCGTGTCGTTATCACTGATGTCGGGATTTTCGATTCGTTTGTGCATGAAGTTGGCTTTTCAGATGGAAGATAATATGTTTTCCGGAGTGGTATTCAAAGCTTTAAAAAAATCTTTGTTATGCTCTATATGTACTGGATACTTTTATTAACCTATGTATTAATATTGCAGCATGCACCTAACATTGCTATGGTGGAAACATATACTCGGTTGTTCCTTATTCAACCTCATTCATTGTTCCATCCACTTTTAAGTGTAAGATTTGCATCGCTGGAATCTTGAAACGTTAATACGCAAATATTTATTCTTTTGAGGGCAATTGTTCAAAAAGCCCTATGAACTTTTGCTGAACTTGTACATACGTCCCTGGACTTTCAAAACTTGATGAAAAAGTCCATTTAGTTAGGGACTTAGTTGTATTAAAAAGAACCTCTTTGTTATGTTGTAAAATTTAAAAAGTTTAATCACGTAGAACATGACTTTCTTCGTTTACAATAAATCCAGGAGTAAAATGCCATTTTCGTCCCTGAGGTTTGGCCAATTTTGCGACTTTCATTCAAAGGTTTGTTTTTCCGAATCTGGATCCAAAAGGTTTGAAATCTTGCCATGTTCATCCGGCTCATTAACTCCATCCATTTTCTCCGTTAAGTCAGGGGTGTTTCCGTCTTTTTGCTAACTTAAAGGGCAATTTGGTCTTTTTCACTTTATGTTAAAAGAACGAATACACCTGAAAAAGACCGACCGAATTGCCTTTTAAGTTAAAAAAAGATGGAAATACCCTTGACACAATGGAGCCGGATGAAAATGGCAAGATTTCAAACCTTTTAGACGCAGATGCGGAAAAACAAACCTTTGGACGAAAGTCGCAAAACTGGCCAAACCTCATGGACGAAAATGGCTTTTTTACTCGATCGGTGAGTTTTAAAAGCTGAAGAATATAATCAAGCAAGTATGCAACAATAAAGACCCGGGGGCGGGACTTGTGTACAAGTTCAGAACTTCAGATAAATTCCATATGTTTTTTTGATAATTGCCCTTCTTTTTGCTAACGTTTTACAATTTGTTTTTTTTTTTTTTACTTCAACTTTGCAGCATCTGCATCAGAAGAATCCTGAAATTTTTAATAAACCTGGAGCTATAATTTTAGTGCTTGAAATTCTTAACTACCGGCTGTTTTCCTTGTACAGGTGATTAACAATTTAAAATGTAATCAACTAATTTATTTATTCCTGTTTTAGTTTTATTTTTCTCATGTTACCGACATCATAAATTAGGGCCCATAGTGACATAAATCATTTTGCAAATTAGGTTGCCGGATTACTTGATTAACGACTATAGAAAGTAATAGCCTCATGTATGTACTATGCAGTTAATGTGGTAAAAAAATCAGATATCGGTTAAGGACTGATATTTGAGATATAGGTTATTGCGGTGGGATATCGGTAATTTAAATATCATGCAGAATTTATATATATAGCAATGTAACACTAACAATTCAATATACTCTCCTATCATTAAATAATTAACCTTTTGCAACTTGCAAAACACTAACAGTTACATTTAACTGTTACATTTAACTCTAACAATTAATAATTAAGACTTAAAACACTAATAGCAGCAATAAGAAGGAAGACGAATGGTAGAACTAAGAAGGGTACTGCTATATCACCGATAATAACTGCATAGTGTATATACCAACCATATTAATGTCAAACAGATTAACAAAACACTTATAATAGATTATACATTATGTTTTCACTTATGTGGTTTTAGTACCACTGTAGGTACCAGGGGAAGAACAAATCATTGATGTATGATGTTACGAAAATTCTGTCCACATTAACAGGAAAACGTGGAGAACATCGCGTATGTAGATTGGCTGAAAACTTGTGCATGAATCTCATTATGTCATTAAGAGAATTCTTTTTTGTGAAGAAGGACGGGAAGGTTAGATATTTACTATTTAGCTATTTGAAGTACATTTTTCTTCCCTCGATTTTGGGCGGATCCATTAAGAGAATTATTTTTTGTGAAGGACGGGTTGATATGGGTTATGTTTTCTGTAATGGACCAAAGGATATATTTACACAAATGGGTCATCAGGCCAAACATGTTAAATGTCAGTCAAAGTGTATTTATGATGCATAAAACCTTCTAAAATCACTTTTTTTATATTATTTCATGACATTATACCAAGATCATGATCATCATGAGTCATGACAATAAACATTTCCTAAAAGCACGTGTGGCCCATTTTTATTGGTTAATTGACTTCAAATTTAAGTTAATTTTAATTGATGACATAAATAACTAATTCGGTTACATATATCTGCCCCACATAAACATCCCTTTAGATATGTCACATTGTCTATTTTCTATGTTCTTATGTTATTTTAAATAAAACACAATATACTGCGCATTTCTTCTTAAACAGGAGTATCTATTTTAGGTGTTTAAAAGGGACCTGCGGATTTTGTTGACATCTTATATTCTATTTCATAATGAAATATATTACTATAAAATGTAGAACTATTTTACAATCTAATTCTCTATATTACCCCCTTTTATGATTAATTAATTAGAAAACGAATATAAGTAATAAACCACAATATTTTTTTATATTTATTTACTTCACATATATAATTTGGAAATATATGAATTAAAATTTGTATGTGCAAATTTAACCCTCATCTATTACTTAAGTGGTTTTATTTTATCTGTAAACGATATGACTTGATAATTGATGATTGGCAACTGTTGTTTCATCATTGGTTTTGAGTTTTATCTTAGTTTGCCCATGTGTTACATAGGTAAGTAAGCTAGTTATATAATTTGTCTAATCATATATGGCACTAAATATATTATAATAAACAAATTTAGGAAAAACGTGTTTTGGGGCAGTCTAATCTGACTCAACCAATCACCCATGTAAAAAAGTTGGTTAAAAGGGATTGGAAAGTCTACCGAAGTGTATTTTTAAAGCAAAAGATCTTGTACAATTATTAATATTCCATCAGCGTACACGCCAAAAGTTACATGTTTAGATCCAAACCCATGTTGACCCGTTACTCAACCCTGCCGATTTGCCCATATTTATCAATCACCTCATTCAGGCTTGTTTAAATCTGGAACAGGGACCTACTGAGTTCACAGAAACATTGAATCGTGTAACCGTAATGACTCTTTCTATTATCATTAAAACCCGTGGAATTTCTGATGCTGGGCACCTCTTATATCTTCAAACTATGTTGGAACAAATATTGGCCAATAGCACACACACATGGTCCCACAAGACGTTGTTTTACTTTCCGTCTGTTCTTCGTGATGCCTTGATTGGGAGGACAGATAAGCGGCCCCTAGCAATCCAAGCATGGAAGCAGGTCAGTTATTATTATTTAATTAGGGGTGCAAACAGCCGAGCGTCTCGAGAAAAAGCTCGAAACGAGCCTAGCCTTATCGAGCCCGAGCCGAGCTTGGCATGTGAAACTCGTCAGGCTCGTCGAGCCTTATCGAGCCTTAGTGTAATATTAATTTTTATTAATATTTAATAACATTTACCCCTTATTTAAAGTTGTCTACTAAACGAGCCAAGCCGAGCTTATTTAAACTTGTTTACGAGCTGAGCCCGAACCTAAAATTAAGCTTGTTTAATAAACGAACCCGGGCCTGAGCTTCACTTATTGAGCTCGTGAGCCTAAACGAGTCTATTAATTATATTGTTTTTATTTAATATATTAATTAATAGATAATAAACAGAGCAGAGCCCGAGCCGAACGGGAGCTTGCGAAACTACCAACAAGCCAGGCTCGAGCTCTCAAAAGTTAATCGAGCTTGGGCTCGGCTTGTCTGCACCTTTTACAATCCACAAAAAGCATATACAACTGTATCTATATGTATGAAGAGACCAATTTTGGTGTAAAATAATTCACCACATCAAATTTTTGTCAGTATTATCTTAACCCTTTAGAATTTTGGTACTTTTTTTTAGTTCTGTACCCTTTCTAATTGCTTAATATATATAATTGCTAATACTCAACATGAAAAAAAAAAATTGATATGTACAAATTTATAATTAAACAATGTTAGGATCTTTAAATGGCTTCATTATTAATTATGAAACTTATATTTTAATACGCACTCTAATTGCTATTAATATTTAAGTAAATAAAAAAATGAAAGGTGCCTAAATATCTTAAAATAAATGTGTGCTTAGTTAGTATGTCTATAAATATATTAAAGGGTAAATTGCATTTTACGTCCTTTAAATTTGAGCAAAATTGCAGACGTTGTCCTTTAACTAACAAAATTACACTGAATGTCCTTTATGTTATGGTTTCTCATCATACGGTATCCTTTTGCCCTAACCCAGTTAATTTTTCCTGTTAACTCTTAACACGTGCCACTCACATGAGGACATAATGGTCATTTTCACTTAATAACTAAAACAAAAAATATATATATATATCCATGAAACTTTAGAGGAAGATATATTTTAAGTGAAAATGACCATTATACCCTCATGTGAGTGGCACATGTTAAGAGCTGGGTTAGGGCAAAAATACATCGCATGATGAGACAGTGTAACATGAAGGACATCCAGTGTAATTTCGTTTGTTAAAGGACAACACCTGCAATTTTGCTCAAACTTAAAGAACGTAAAATGCTATTTACCCAAGTTAACTGAATTGAATGACAATGTGCATACATTGGAGATGCCCTCATCCCCTATATTTTTTATTTATCAAAATTAAGGTATTGTGCATTAACGCATCTGATGTTTTTAGAATTTATATAGTCCTAACTCCCAAGGGTATTATTGTCATTTACAGGCGGAAGCCACTGTGATTCATCAGTGTAAACAGCTACTCTCACCACCAGATGACCCCACTTATGTAATGACTTATATAAGTCACAGTTTTCCTCAACACAGACTATATCTTTGTGCTGGAGCATGGGTTCTGATGCGTGGGCACCCAGAGGATATCAACACAGGAAACCTGGTAAACAAACTCGTCTTTCTTTTTCTTAATTTTTAGAAGCGTTTAATGCTTAAATGAGTCGGTTCGGCTTGTGGTGTTTTTTTTCAAGCTAAAAGGAGTAAATGTGATGTTGAATGGTTTGAAAGTTGCCCATAGTATATGTTTAACGTATACAACCTCCTAAATTATTTTCTTCAAAGATTTTGATTATTGTTGTGAGGGGTTTGGCAGAAACCGAACCGTTTACCAAATTAACCGGCGCCATGCCGCCATTTGATTAATTGATGGTTTTGGTTCTAAAAACCGGTATTCTCGGTTTGGTTTCGGTTTCATGTGGAAAGGCAAACCCCTTCTTGTTAATATTATGTAGTTTGTATTTAGTAATTAATTTTATATGTAGTTTGTATTTAGTAATTAATTTTATATCTTCATTATTGGGTGGGTATTGGGCTAACATGGTATATTGGGACCAAAAACAACTTTTGGGACATAAAAGTCTTGTATAAACAGTGTTATATATTTAGTTTTGTTTTGGTAGCTTCACCTCACTATTAGGCTGAAAACAACTATGTTGCTCAGTGTTGAGCCCAAACCTGAATAAGTTGGCTAAAATCGATTTCATCAGAACCATTTAGTCCATTTTGTTTCATTAAGCGAAACCAATGGTTTTAATTTATCAATAACCAAATTTTGGTTTAGGTTCGGTTTTGGGTCATAACTGGCCCATGCTTAACCCTTAACCGCTCTCATAATAGTCTTTGTAATTATTATAGAGGATAACGTATGTAGACGCTACCAAAATGTTCAACTTTTTTCATTTAAGCCACCTATATATTGAAACTATTTTATAGGCCATTTCATTTATACCAATTGACCTAAAGCATGTTGAACAATGAAAGTGCTCTTAACTTTTTTGAAAAAGACGAAAATACCTCTTGAAGAGGTGTCAAAAGATGTCATAAATTAAAAATGTTGTTTTTCTAAAAATTTTAGGGCGTTTTTGTCATCCAGCATGTGGAAATTACATGTGATTGTCTTCTTGTATCTACGTTTATAGGTTGTTTCCGATGTTAAATCTGTCTATTTTTACCATCATGTATCATTTTATCATTATCTCTCTCCACTGACTCATGATTTCTCTCTTACAGGGACGTGTTCTCAGAGAATTTTCCCCTGAGGAAGTGACTTCGAATATATATACCATGGTGGACATCATTCTGCATAATATTCAGCTGGAGCTACAACAACATGCACATTCCATGCAGGTTTCACTATGAAAATGTGTCGTCCTTTTTTAAAAGAGTAAAATACCATTTTCGTCCCCGAGTTTTGGCCACTTTTGCGACTTTCGTCCAAAGGTTTGTTTTTCCACAATTAGATTCAAAATGTTTGAAATCTTTACCATTTTCATCCGACTCGTTAACTCCATCCATTTTTCTCCGTTAAGTCAGGGTATTTTCATCTTTTTACTTATTTGTTTTGTGTATGTGTATATATATCATACACTCTAAATAAATAATTCTCTCTCACCATCAACAAACACCACCACCACTTCATCCTAACCTACCACTTCAACCATACCCTTGACTTAACTTAGGAAAATGGATGGAGTTAACGAGTCGGATGAAAATGGCAATATTTCAAACCTTTTGGATCCAGATGCGGAAAAACAAACCTTTAGACGAAAGTCGCAAAAGTAGCCAAACCTCAGGGACGAAAATGACATTTTACTCTTTTTAAAACTATATTTCCAGTTAATTAACCTATAAAGTAATAATAACAGCTCATTTTGGTTTCAATATCATAGGATGTTATTTCAAATACGTGTGACAATCTGGCAAAATTTATTTGGATCCATGAGTTACTACCTCCAGATATTTTACTTCTGGCCCTAACTGACCGTGATGATGATCCTCACGCGTTGCGTATTGTGGTAGGTTAAACACATAGCTGCTTTTATAATTTTTTCATCCTCCTTTCATTTATATTTGTTTTATACTTTTATTCATTTTTAGGTAAATTTACTTGAACGAAAGGAGCTTCAACAGAGGATAAATTGTTACATTGCTGATCGAGGCAATCCTGACCATTGGCTTCAAAATGGAGTTTTTAAACGTGTCGACTTGCAGAAGGCTCTTGGCAATCATTTGTCATGGAATCAAAAGTATGTTTGTTCATCATAATAAAAACTTATTGATTTATTATAACCAGTGGTGACTGTGTTGTTGCTTAATCCATTTGCTATATGAAGGACTATGCAGTTAATATCGGTTATCAGTCCTCATGTAAAATATCGGTGTCAAATGACAAATATCGGTACCGATATTATTGGCGATATTGACCGATATATCACTCATATACCCGATATCAGTACCTTTCTTCTTAGTTCTACCATTCGTCTTTCTTATTGCTACCATTGGTGTTTTTAAGTCTTAATCAGTTTCTACTTGCTACATTCTTATTGCTACCATTGGTGTTTTTAAGTCTTAATCAGTTCCTACTTGCTACAAATGTTAGTGTTTTGCAAGTTGCAAAAGGTTAATTTGTTAATGGTAGGAGAGTATACTGAATTGTTAGTGTTAAATTGCTATATATGTAAATTCTGCATGATATTAAAATTACTGATATCCCACCGCGATAACCTATATCTCAAATATCGGTCCTTGATCGATATCCGATATTTTACCGCATTAACTGCTTACATGAAGGATTGTCGGAAGGTTATGTTACATAGCATATATTACGTGTTTCTGATGCTTCTAAATGTGTTTTTTCAGGTACCCAACATATTTTGACGATATTGCAGCACGTTTATTCCCTGTGATCCCTTTAATCCTTTATAGACTTATCGAAAATGATGCAACAGAAGCAGCTGATAGGATTCTTCAATTATATTCATCTTTTCTTCATTATTATCCTTTGAATTTTACATTCGTGCGTGATATTCTTGCATATTTCTACGGACATCTACCCGCGAAACTCATTTTTCGGATACTGAACGTACTCAATATTAAAAAGGTAACGCTTTTCCTATTTCAGATTTCCCCTTCCCTTATTGAATTGTCATGAAACACTTTTTTCCCAAATTTGTTTATAATATTTTATATATTAGTGTGTTGAATATAATTGCATAAATTACATAATTTCAATTATAATCTGTACTTTGAGTAAACTGAGACCTTTGTCTAAACAACCCTATAGACTTTTGTTTATAGGGTTTTGGCCCGTTTGACCAAAGTACACAATTTCAATTATAATCTGAACTTTGAATATATTTCAGACTTTTGACCCGTTTGACCAAATTAACCCGTTTACTTTTTTAGCTTATTTTATATTTGACCGAGTAAAGTACACGGATGGTCCTTGTGGTTTACCAAAAGTTTGGGCTTTCCAAAAATACACGGATGGTCCCTGTGATTTGCACTTTGTAACACATTTAGTCTCCAGCCAACAAATCTAAAGGTTTTAGCAGGTGCAAGTTAGGGACTAAATGCGTTACAAAGTGCAAACCACAGGGACTATCTGTGTACTTTTAGAAAGCTAGGGACCAAATCCAAATTTTTGGTAAACAACAGGGACCATCCTTGTACTTTACTCTTATAATGACTACCTCTAGTTTTCACTAAACATTTCGTTTTTCTTCCAGGTGCCATTTTCCAAGTTATTTCAAGAACGCATCAATTCATCAGAAGCCACATGTCCCCCACTCGAGTACTTCGCATCTCTTTTGTTAAAGATTGTGAATAATGTCATCCCTCCGTTACATATCTCAAAAGACGAGGGACAAAATTGTAATTACAACCCTACAACTAACCAATCAGGATCAGCAAACAACGCTTTTGAACCTCAAAAAGCGTTCTATCAAATACAAGATCCCGGAACATATACACAACTTGTTCTCGAAACCGCAGTTATAGAAATATTATCTCTCCCGGTAACCGCAGCACAAATTATTTCAGCATTTGTACAGATAATTGTAAAAATAGTCAAAGTACAGCCTAATCCTATTCAATCCAATAATGGTTTCAGTATGTCACCAAGTAGTTTAGATTCATTTTCTGATAGCAACGATGCTTCTGGGGACTGCGGGTCAAAGTCACCTTTGACCATAGGGGTTGACTTCTCAAACTCTGTTTCGATGATCCAAGCTTGTGGTCTCTTGTTGGCTCAGCTTCCTGTTGAGTTTCATGTTAAGCTTTATGAAGAGGCGTCACGTGTGATTAAAGATAATGAATCACACTCGGTTGTTGCGTATGCGTTGTTGGATCCGACATGGGCCGCTCAAGATAACACCTCAACGGCCCTTGGTAAGTTCTCATTGTTTCTGGTTAAGTTTAATCTCCTAACAGGTCAAATGCAGTAAAACAAAAAAAGAGATGTCTAAAAAAGAAACTGGTATAATGCGTCGGTAGAAAGTTGTGTAAAATTGTAGTTTTAGTGCATAAAACCTCCTATATCAATTATTCAAACTTTTATGTTAGTTCTAAAGTAAGTATAGTTCTTGTAATAAAATCTAACTAGTGACAGTTTTTTGTTAGAGTAAAGTACACGGATGGTCCCTGTGGTTTACCAAAATTTTGGATTTGGTCCCTAGCTTTCTAAAAGTACACAAATGGTCCCTGTGGTTTACACTTTGTAACGCATTTAGTCTTCAGCTTTTTGCTAAAGTATATGGATGATTCCTGTGGTGTACACTTTGTAACGCATTTCGTCCCTAACTTGGATGTGCTAAAACCTTTAGATTTGTTGGCCGGGAGCTAAATGCGTTACAAAGTGCAAACCACAGGGACCATCCGTGCACTTTTGGAAAGCTAGGGACCAAATCCAAACTTCTGGTAAACCACAGGGACCATCCGTGTACTTTACACTTTTTGTTAGACTATGGGGTATGGGGCTTGGGTTGGGGCGTGGGTTGGGGGAAAACGCCCAAGCCACCACCCCGGGTGGGCTTGGGTTGGGGCGTGGCCCTTGGGGTTTGGGTTTCAAGCCGGGCGTGGGGCGGTCTTGACATCCTAGCTGGCTGCCTCCCATTCGCTGACCCCGCCATGTCATAGCGGCCATTTGAAAGTTTGAATTTTAAATTCAAACCGTTTGGCTACCCCAATCCGCCACCCGGGTCTCTCAACAACCCCTATATATGTAACCCCCAACCCCACCGGTTCCCCCATCCCACGAACCCACTACCCCACCGGCTACCCACTTCATTCCACGAACCCACTACCCCACCGAAGAACATGGCATCTTGGACTCACGAGGAAAAATTGGCTCTCATCACAAGCGTCGTTGACGCTATGAAGGGGCGGCAACCGGGCCAAACAAAATATTGGCTGGAAGCATTCGCAACCTACCGGCATAACGTCGGTAACGACCGCCACAACCTCAACGCGTGCCAACACAAATGGCGCGAGCTACGGCCCAAGCTCGATCGTTTCAAGGCTTACGACGAAGCCGTTCCGAGCGGCGAGTTAAGCCACGAGGACCGGGTGGCGGTGGCAAACATAGAGTGAGTTTCGAGGCAAGGAGCGAAAGGCGTTCCACAAGATCGCCCTTTTTGAAATTTATCTAACGCTCTAGGTTTGTTATTTTGTAATTTTTAGAAATTATGTAATTTTTAGGATTATGTAATTTTTAAAATTTTAATGAAGTTGTAGGTTTTTTTTATAAATGTTGTGTGAATTTTATAAATTTTTTGTAATTTTTTTTTAATAATCTGCCACGCGGTGCACCCAACCCAAGCCCAACCCACGCCCCGCCATACCCCGCGGACACGTCACTAGGCGGTGGGGGGGGGCTCCCATTCCACGTGTCAACAAATGCCCCAACCCAAGCCCCACCATACCCCACGGTCTTAATACACCTCTGCACATAACAAATACTTATTAATGAGATTTTGTAAGTTCTGCTGACCAATTTCTTTTTTTGGTGCGTAATTATTGTGATAATGCAGGAAATGTGGTGGCCCTGATCCATGCATTCTTCTGGAATCTTCCGCAGCAATGGTTAGACAATACGCATCTCCTCATAAACCAACTAAGGCCTGTTTCATCTGTCTCAATGCTTAGAATAGCCTTCCGTATAATCGGGCCTTTGCTGCCAAGATTAGCTAATGCTCATAGTCTCTTCATTAAGGTATTGGAAAGATAAATTTAAGGGGGGTTTAGGGTTTGGATTTCAGGATACGGTTTTAAAGGGGTTTGTAATACATTTAGTCACCAGCCAACAAATCTAAATGTTTTAGGAGGTCCAAGTTAGGGACTAAATACGCTATAAAGTGTAGACTACAGGGACCATCCATATACTTTTAGCAAAAGTTGAGGGCTAAATGCGTTACAAAGTGCAAACCACAGGGACCATCCATGTACTTTTGAAAAGCTAAGGACCAAATCCAAAATTTTAGAAAACTACAGGGACTATTCATGTACTTTAAATAATAAAGTACATCTATTTAACTAAATATTCCGAAAATGATTTTTTTTTTTCTAAATAATAAAGTTATTTGATTCCAAGTTCCGAACCGTTAAGCTGGCAAATTGCAAAAACCGAACTGTTTGGATCTCAAACCAGACGACTTGCGTTGGCTTGGTCGGTTTCAAGTTTCAACGCTCTATGAACGGCCCTAGTTGATACCCAATATTGGTTATCCTCTAAATTTAACACTAAAGGGTTGGGTTTAATAAAATCCATTCCCATTCTATCAAACGCATACGGCATACCTATAGTGATCCCCCAGTGCAACTTCTGATTTGTTATTAATTAATTCTTTCCAGACTCTTGAGCTGCTTTTAAGCACGATGGTGGATGTGTTCGGGAAGAATACTAAACCGTTAATTCCCGTTGAAGCATCGGACATAACGGATCTTATCGACTTCCTGTAAGACTACACTCAACCAGTCATATAACTGAGTTTGTTGACTTGACCCGTTAGATGTAAATGGGTCGCTTTGGGTTGCACTTTATTAAAATCATCCAACAAGTCGAATGGAAACGGTTGGAAGTCACCCAAAGTCATTTTGAATACATACAACCTTTTAAAAAAAATTTATTCGATAATTTAGATAATTATTGCAACTAGTTTGTTTTTGTAATCATAACACATGAGTTAACCTTTTAAAAGAAAAAACTTAAAAATATCAAAAAAAAGGTATTTGCAAGCCAAATAGTAATTTCAAAATATTGTGATATGATGTATAAAAAGCAATTAATTTAGTTTAATGTTTATTTTTGCTGTTACTTTTCAGTCACCATGTGGTGCATTACGAAGGTCAGGGTGGGCCAGTACAGCCCAATTCGAAACCGAGGCCCGATGTATTGGCTTTATGCGGTAGAGCCATTGAAAACATGCGTCCGGATGTTCAACATCTTCTTTTTCACTTAAAACCTGATATAAGTTCTATTTATGCTGCAACTAAAAACTCTCAAAACCCATCCTAACCTCAGGTTCTTCATTGTTCAGTTTTCTCGTTTAAATGGTTTCGTATAACTTACCGAATTTGTATAGATGAATTAGGGTTTTGCATGATAAAATTGGCCAAATTGTACATTTGAGGGCAAGTTTTTTTTTTTTTTTCTTTTTGATGAATGGGCTCGCATTACTAGTTTTTTTTTTTTTTTTTTTTGTTGACTGTGAGAACCTATGAGGGAAACTCACGGGCCCATCAATACATTGGTTACCAGTGGGAACCATATAAAGCGCAAATTTGCCTTAAAGGAGTTAAAGGCAAAAATTGGTGACTATTGTATTTGAATACGGTACATTTGCTAGAGGGGAATAATGTGTTTACCGCTATGCAACTCCTTGAAGAATGAAGATTACCAATATGATAATTAAAATTGATAATGAATAAAAATGCTAGTTACAACAAGGTAGTGTTTGGGATTTGCTTCTTAATACTTGTGTGATTATTTGAGTGAAATAAACAGAGGCTTATGTGATTATTTGTGAGTAAAATAAGCAGTTTGAAGGATCAATCTAAATTGCTTGTTGCAAATAAACAATTCTTAACACCTCCTGATTCATCAGATTGACAGGTTTGGTGTGTTATTTATGAAAATTTTACACACCTATACAAAGACGATACATGTGCGTCAATTTAATAGCTCAAAACATATCTTTTATCTGGGGGTACTAAAATGCAAGACTCATCACAAAGGGTCATTGCCATTCACACTTCCCAAGCACCTATCTCCATCTCGGTACGAGCTTGTCACGTTAACCAGTAAGGCTACACGGTATGGGGCACTATTCTCATGCCATCAAGCCAAAAAAGACCAATAGCGGCCCTAACCATATCGCGTGCGTTACTAGGGGACACTATTGAAGGGTTGTGATTGCAACGGCGAGCAATAGCGAGATGTATGTGTGTGAAGGAGGGGGCGCTATTGATGGGTTGAGGCTTTATCCCATACCCTCAGTGTTAAAGGGGGGCGTTATTGATGAGGTGGAGCTGAGGTGGCTCAATGGATCCGCCAGAGGCTCTATTCCATACCCCCCCCCCCCCCCCAGCGAGATGTATGTGTGTGAAGGAGGGGGCGCTATTGATGGGTTGAGGCTTTATCCCATACCCTCAGTGTTAAAGGGGGGCGTTATTGATGAGGTGGAGCTGAGGTGGCTCAATGGATCCCCCGGAGGCTCTATTCCATACCCCCCCCCCCTCCCCCAAGAGGTTGGCAGACCAATGAGACTTAAATTCATCGTCATTCTAAACGGCGAAGTCTTCTTGGCTCATAATATCTCCGATGAAACAATGAAGTTGGCTAGTGATCGCCATTCACAATGGCAATGACCTACATTGTAAATCGTTAGAACCTCCAGCCTTGTGATGTCTTATTTTTTAACGTCGAATAACAAAAAAAAAAGGTTTTTTATAAGCTACATCTATGTTATGTGTATACAAATCCTTTTCTCAAATTATTTTATTATATGGCATAAGAATTATATGTAACCAATACCTTTTCTCACCTCTAATAATGAAACCGGAATATGCAAAAAATGAAATAACTTATATGAAACGGTTATTAATTACTGTTTAAAGAATATAAGTTAAAGACAAACCATATATACAGAATATACACAAACATACATACACACGGACCAATTGCAAACAATCAACCTAACATTTTTTTTTACCACACGATCAACACCAATCACACAACACTTACACCCCTGCTTCTCTTTATTTTTCACTGCAAAAAGAAAAAAAAAATTAAGCCATACTATTTACGCAACCAAGTCGAGTTCAACTAGGCTAGAGCTCGGCTAGTCTAACATAAACAACTTGAGTTCAAGTTTTAACCGTTTGAAGCTTTGTGTCTAAAGCTCAATCGAACTTGTAAGTAATTTTACTACCTCGAATTCAGTTCTATTTCTTATTTGTTATGTAATTACGTTTTATTTATGTATATTTTATAAAATTTATAAAATTAAGCATAAAACTTGGATCGTTTAAGTTCAACACTAGTCAAGAACCGATCTTGATTATTTTACAGACAACTCGACTTGTTTATACCCATAAATAAATATCCATCATCTTCAATGTATGCTAGAGCTTTTTTTTTGTTAGAAAAATTGTAGAGCTTACATGTGTTTCTTCTTATTAATCTTTTCAGCTGCCATTTTCTCGAACAAGCTTCCATCGTAAACAGATCTAACGGTGTCCTTTTTCAACAACCCGTCTTTGTCCTTAGCCAGGTAATACAGTATCTTCCATTCTGAAAGACCACCAATCCTACACAATACACTAAGGTCAAACCACAAGAAAGCCACCGCGTTGAATATTCAATATTTATAGAAAAAAATTGTTGAAAGGAATGTTAACGGACCCAGTCCCGGACCCCTTATGCTCATGCTAATCAATGGTTATAAAAATTATATTAAGAGTCACGTATTCTTACCATCCTCCATAATCTTTGGGTTCCCGGTTTCCTTTGATGAACTCATCCAATTCTTTTGCTGTCAAGGCATCCGGATGTGTGCATGCATATTTGTGAAATATCTCCTCAAACTTGGAATTAACAAACCTTAAACACGAAGTTTAGTGGTTATTAGTGAGATAGAATACAGCCAAGTAAAAATAAGTTTGGAGTTTATTTTCATCTATAGAACTAATATGATCCTTAGAGGGTTTAATTATGATACAAATATACAGAGCCCATCCAAAAGCTAAATAACTTGTACTTGGATCAACTAGACATAGGCAAATGGTCTAGAAAAATGCCCAACTTATAAAAGGCACAAATTTTGTTACGTTAGGAGTTACTCCATAGACCATACCAGTAGTTTTGCTATTTGTGGGATTCACTGGGTACGACCGACAGAGGCAAATGGTCTAGAAAAAGGCCCAACCTAAGTAGCACTGGGACGGGTACGGGATCAGGGTACAGGGACGATACGGGAACGAGGAACGGCAAAACTCAAAATTCCAAGATACGGGTACGGCAATAAAAAATATAAAAAATAAAAATATATTAAACAAATTCAAAAAATACTACATCTTCCAAATGTAATTAATTATCAATAATCACATCATTTTCAAATTCCGGTTCATCTAGTGAGAGATTGGCAATTGATAGAGAATTAGAGATGATGAGACTTGAGAGTTTAGAGATTAGAGAAGCCGTGATAGGTCTATTATTTAATGGCCGGTTGTGGAATTTGAAAGGGTTAAAACCCTAAAAGTAAATGGTAACGGGCTGGATACTTCTATCAGATACGTCCCCGACATTGGAAACGTTTAGGAAACGTCCCCAACGAGTACCCATGGCGTTTCCGTCCCCAACAAGTACCCGAGACGGGTACGGCCACATAAATGGAGTCCCCGTGCTATATAGGGCCCAACTTATAAAGGGCACAAGTTTTGTTACGTTTAAAGTTACTCCATAGACCATACCAGTAGCTTTGTTATTTGTGAGATTCACTGATACGATTGTTGTTGAATAATATTCATTGTTCATAACTCATGAAAGGTGATGTATCATAAAGTCTAATAAATATTTCTTCTCTTTCAAGATATACAATTACGTAGAAGAAAATGATACCTTCCATGTTCATCATAGACGCCAGAGTCACTTCCATGTTTCGCCATTTTTATGTTTTCAATGTTGATTGGGAAAAGCAGACTAGGAAACTTTTTTCCCTGTTTCAAACAAAAACAAAAATGTCCTTATAACTTGACTAATTCAAACAAAAACAAAAATGTCCTTATAACTTGACTATAAATGTGTTCTATACAGGGTAGTAAAAATCGCGATTAGGCGGCGACTAGTCGATGATTAATCGTTAGTCGGCCAGTAACTGAGTAATTTTTCGTTAATCAGTCCATTAATCGCTAGTCGGGCCTAGTCGGACCTAGTCGGCCAGCCAAAAATCTGCGATTCCGGCCAAATTTCGGTAAAAAAACCTGTATATTCCGGTCAAAACCTCTAAATTCCGACAAATTTCCGACCAAACCATGTGAATTCTAACAATTAATCTTGTATACTTAAAAAATGAGTTGAGTAAAAGTTAAAACCTAGTTACTTAAAATATTTACCGATAAAAATGTGTATATGTATACATAAAACTGAAAATTACATATAAAAAACCCGATCCGATTAATCCCGATTAATCAGGAGTAGTCGCTAGCCCTCACCTCACCGGCCGATTAGCGACTAGCGAGTTCTCCAACCTTGGTTCTATACAAGGGGTGGCATCCATGTGGGTTGGCGACTGGTGAGTTAGGGGTTTCAGATTGGTTGGTTGAATTTATAAACCTAAACTCCACTCATGTATTTGTTTGTCAAAATATCAAAACCCCCCCCCCCCCCCCCACACACACACACACACACTTGAGATATACTTTTAAATGAGTTGTAGCCGGTTATTGTACAATATGCCTTATCGTACGACGCGTACGAGATTGCCTTACAACATGCGAAACTTTCTTTACAACATGCGATTTCCCTTTTCTTCATTTTTTTGGTACATGCGATTTTGCTTTCTTTTGTACATGCGCTTTCCCCTATTTTAATGTACATGTGATTTTATTTTTTAAATTTTGTACATGCGATTTCACTATGTTACTAGTACATACGATTTTATTTTTTAAAAGCATAATGTGCGATTTGTAATCGTGTACGCAGCGTACATAAAGGCATATTATACGATATACTTTTTTCTATTAAACAAGTTAAACAGGCTGTAAACAGGTTGACTTTATAATAGAAATTTTTATTATAGTTTTAAACCGATTGGCCCGTTTGATTAAACGGGTGAATAGGTAACCCAATTAAAACTAGTTTATTTATATAGCTTAATCAAAAGCGAAATATTTATCTGATGGGTAAATCCAAAACCTTATTATTAATTCGTTGTTAATTCAAAATTGACTTTTAAACTTTTATATTTACCCCCCCCCCCCCCACACACACACACACACACACTATGATTTTTTTATATGACATTTGCGTGTGGTTCTAATCTTGCCCTTACTTCAAGTGTTAGCTTTTTATAGGGAGATGTTCAAAAAAAAAATTACCCTTTCCAAAAAGTATGAAAAAAATGCTTTATCTTAGAAAATATCCACAACAAACATAGTTTAGTAAAATTTAATATACCTAATGACCAAATACACAAAATTTATATAGTCAACACTCAAAAGTACATCTAAAAGGTCAAAAATTGAATTGTGACTGTAAACATGACTTTTGTATTCATATTGATTATTGAAAACATTTAATTTAACAAATAATAAAACTACAAAAAAATGAATAAAATGTTCCTGACTCATTTAGAACTATGCATCATGGTGTTTTAATTTCTTATTATTGAATTTAATATTAACACAAACTAGAATCCTAATCCCAATTAACAATAGTTTTACGTATTAGAAACCTTTGAATCATCTAAACTAAAGCAAGTCAGGCGGTAAATGCTTTTTTTTTTTTGTGGTCTAGTGGTTCAACAATTTGAGTTTATTCGAAACTTGGAACTAACTGTGTAAACTGAACCAACCATTTATCCTTTATTATTTATAGGATTCTTTCACTTTTAGAACATGTAGTTATGTATTTAAATATGAACTATATTTATAATTTTTTTAATACAAACTAATTATTTTAGAAGAAAAACAAAAGTTTACACCACCAAAATACCAGTAAAACCAGCCGATTCAGCCAACTAACCTAAGTCCAACCAATTTGGCTTGTCGTTTCCTAAAACCATAGTTATTAGTTCGGCTCAAAATTTTCATCAAAACCATCGTTTTCCCCAGTCGTAGTTAACAATTCTGCTTAAAATATTCATCAAAACCAGCCGAACAAAAACGTTAACACCATTTTAGTCCCTGTGGTTTGGGCCATTTTGCAAGTTTACTCCAAATGTTTCATTTTTCGTCTGTGGGTCTTAAAAGGTTTCAACGTTATCATTTTAGTCGACTGAGTTAGCTTAATCCATTTTTTCTGTTAACGGGAAGGGAAATTCGGTCATTTTATATGGCCGAATTGCCCTTCTAGTTAACAAAATTGCATATAAAATGACCAAAATGCCCTTCTCGTTAACAGAAAAAATAGATGAAGTTAACCCACTGGACTAAATTAGCAACGATGAAACCTTTTTGAACCCACACGAAAAATGAAACATTTGAACTAAACTGATAAAATGACATAAACCACATATACTAAAATGACATTAACTCCTTAAATTTTATCAATAACTTACTTCAACACAAGTCTTAGTAAAAATACTATTTTTAATACCATCATTATTAGTGAAACCCTAACCATTCTTATTAAAATATTAATCATCACCCATGCAAATTAAAAAAATAATAAAAAAATCAGGATATGGACAACACATACAGGACGAGTTTTGCCGCTAAGCCCCACATTTATGAAGATTGCGGCAACCGAAGATAACAAAATTCCACTCCCAATTGCTCTAAACCCTAACATCATCAACAACAAAAAAATCAAAACATATACACAAACAGTGGCGGATTCAGGGGTTTCCGGTCGGTTTGGAAAAAAATGGAAAAGTTAGTAGAAACCTCGAATGATTTCGAAAAAAAATAGTAAGAATATACCAGAAGGAACCTCCTGAAAAAAAAAAATTTCTGGATCCGCCACTGTTAACACAAATTGTTTGTTTTCTCGACTACGAACATGATAATTCAATTCACATAAATATATCAAATCATAACACAGATGAAACCAAACCAAACCAAACCAAACCTTGAAACGTTTCCCAGGGGTAAATCACACCGTCGTTGTTGCGGTCGAAGAACTCAACGTGTTTTTGCAACACGTTTTGGTTGTTATCGATTGCTGTATTCATTTACGTACAATTATTTTAAGTTAAAAAGATGTAGAAATATGAAAATGAATGGAAATTCTGATGTGTATATGTTTGTAATACCTTCGAATTCAGGTTCTACAGCCATTGATTGATGCTTTGGTTGAGTGTAATGCAGAAAATACGTGTGGATTGATTGCAGATTTCTTGTGTGTTGTGGAAGAAGATTAAAGGCGTGAAAAAGCGGATTGAGAATCGGAATAGATGTAAAGGGTTTTATAGTGGGTTTCATGGGGGTTAACTTTTATACAAAGAGTAATATGTTTAGCTTTTAACGAGTCTCTTAATGGTTCACACTGTTTGTTTTACAAGTAGATGTCTGAATGATCACATTTTCCACTGAATGGTTAAACATCTTATCTAAATTGGTTAGACATTTGCCAGCATTATACTTGGTTCAGACCTCGTACTGGTTCAACAGTCAACACTTATCCATTTAGAAGTTGCCAAACAGCCCCTAAAGAAACATTCACTTCCATTCCACCATTTCTAAACAACACTGTCATGAATATTTGGTGGAAGAGATATGAATGCTCTAACACTTTTACTTTTAAATGATTATTATAATAACATATCATCAAATACTTTAATCATTATATATTTTTTTGAACGTCCAACAAAACACGGTTATCCGGGTACCCACGTCTACGATCGCTTACAACGCTGGTCACCAAGCCCGCCCAAAGACCCACTGTTGTAAAACTCTTGCTCGCGCATGACATTTTGTTATGAACGAGACTCCAAGCGGTGAGTATATTAACATATCATGGTGTAGGATATGTTTGAATTTAGGTTTTACGGGTTTATGCATTTCAAGTTTTAACCCTTTGAATGTTACATGTCCAATGTAAATTGTAGCTTACCTAGCCTTGTTGGTTAACATGGTATTAATTCGGGTGAGTAATTTTTAGAGTGAGAGGTTCCTAAGGTAATAAAAAAATGGGTTATTGGATTTTAATAATCTTAAGTTTCACCTGTTGGCCGATAATAATTCCAACTTTAAAAATTCCCTTCAATAATTCCAACTTATAAAAGTTTGGCCGCCATTGATTTTTATCAAACATATAATAATTTGGTCTACTCAATAGATTCAATTACACCTAGAGACTCCTTAATTGATTTAAGTGCACCTATGTTAGAAAATGATCAATGACGGCCAAACTTTTACAATTGGGGATTATTGAAGGGAATTTTTAAAGTTGAGATTATTATCGGCCAACAGTTGAAACTTATGATTATTAAAATCCAATAACCCTAAAAAAATCATGGTCATTTCATCTATCTCGTTTACTAGTACAAAGTTACAACTAATATCAAGTCATATTCATGTTTTTATTTTTTTTTTAAATATCGCCTTTAAAAAAAATTATTTGGCATTACTTGAAAAGAGGATTGTCACCTTTTGGATATTGATTTGACGTAAAGGCTTCATCTGAAGAATATTGTGTGGAGTAATGCAAAAGACACATGACCCCTTGTTTTCAAACAAGTATTCCCAAAAATATTCATACAATTTGATAAACAATTATTTTGTCTAAGTTTTACGCTTTTAAAGGGGTTGATTACACTAAACTATTTAATTTAACATGTATCATAATTATATATAGCATATTCAAATTAGTATTTTTGAATGTAGGGAAATTTAACATTTACTGTTTTATTCGATAATAGACTTGAAACTAGGAATTGTTTACTGCCATTATTTTTTTTATTTATTTGAACGACAAATTTGGATCACTGACGGGCAACTGGAATATCATTGTCCCACCAGCGGAACCACCCGATCATATTCATCTCCAGTTCTCCACTAGGCATAATGTATATACACCAATTAATAAGGAAACCCAATAAATATGGGAAAACTCCCTTTGTGAGAAGCGAACGCAGGACCTAGTGGTCCCAAAGCCTTATCTCACCCTAAGATGTCACTAGGCTATAAAGTCATAGGCTGTTTACTGCTATAGCCATACTGATAGCTTAAACCAAGACGTACTAAAATTTACATATATTGTAATGTGTGTATCTGGGTTTTAATGATCTAAGAGCATTCACATTGAAGCCTTTATAATTATAGATTCTATATAATATAGAGGAAGAAATATAGGAAACAACAAAAGCACCATTACATCGGAATATCTATAATAGAGAAAAATTTATAGATATTAAATCACATCTCTATATTTAGAGGCTCATATTAAAGCCTCTATATTATTATTGTCAGTGTGTAGGAAAAAGAAAGAATAATAAAATATGTGATTGTGAGAAAGATAGAGATATAGATAGAGAGTTGGATGTGGGAAGTTTTTGAAAATTAAACATAATTTAGAGAAAACTGTGTTTTAAATGAGACAAAATCGTAATTTGGCTGGACCAATAAGGAAGTGTCAGGCAACTGCCTGACACTATTCCCAAAAAAACTAAAACGATGGCATGACTATAATTTTACATTGGGCAAATTCGTAATTTGACAGAAAAAACAAAAACAATGGCAAAACAGTAAATTTGAACTGAGGGAAAAATCATAATTTGGTTGGGAGGGAAAAAAACAAAATCAATGGCAAAACTGTAAATTTAAACCGAGCAAAAACGTAATTTGACTGGACCAATGGGGAAGTAACAGGCAGTTGCCTGACACTATTCCCCTCCATGGGAATTGTATGATATATATACATAGTTAGCCTAAAAACCATATTAGATTTATGGAATAATGGATTTAAATAATCCTAATTATTGTTAACTAGTATTAAGCACCCCCGCATTGCAGCGGGGGCATAAAACCGTGTCAAATAGCATCAATGTCATACAACCGCGAGCCACTACCAACACTGAATTTGCGGCAAAAAAATTAGACCGAAATGTGAAACGTAGAAAATAAAACTAATTCGATCTAGGATCCGCACGTTATGACGAACTTGTCAAACAGGAAAAAAATAGACGACGTAAAAACGTTGAACTACACACGTACATTGCATCGTATTAACTCGCAAAAATTAGAACGAATTGTAAAACGAAAAGTTTGCGAAATATGAAAAGTATAGGAGACCAAAGTTGAAAGTAAAAAAGTTATGAGGTTAAACTGAAAAGATGAAAAGTTTTGGGCTAAAAGTAATAACCCAAATAGTTTTGGGTTAAAAATAAATCATCAAATGCTTTTGTACTAAAAGTAAAAAAATCAACTTTGTGTTTTGAAAACTCCCCGAACATGATGTACAACTCCTTATGCACAAATAAGTTGATAATTTATAGTATTTAAATTGGCCGTCACCGATCCCAACTACAAAAATCATCACAGGCAGTCTCAACTATTAACATATTGGCCTCCAATAGACCCTGACTAACGGAACTCTAACACTGTTAGTCGCGGTCGTCGAAAAACATTTTTGACCGAAAAAAGGTTCCTAAAGGCCTGATATAATGTTACAAAGAGGTTTGAGACGAAAATGTTGAATTTCCCGGTCAAAAAAGAGTTTTCCGGCGACCTCAATAATTGAAGCTTTTATTAAAAAAAGTTTCTAAAAGTCCGATCTAAGGTTAGAAAGAGGTTTGTGACGAAAATGTTGAGTTTTCTGCCCAAAAACGAGTATTCCAGCCAAAAAAACAAACATTTTTGTAACGAACTTAATAATTGAGACTTTTACTTGAAAAAGGTTCTAAAGGTCTAATCTAAGATTCCAAAGAGGTTTGGAACAAAAATGTTGAGTTTTCCGGTCAAAAATAAGTTTTCCGACCAAAAAAAATTTCCAGCCACTAGCAACTAACATTGTTAGGGTTCCGCTAGTCAAGGTACATTGAATGCCAGTATGTTAATAGTTAAGACTACCGGTGGTGATTTTTATAATTATGCCTGATGACGGCCAATTAACAATACTTGAGATTATTAAAACCATTATTCCTAGATTTATTAACTAAAACTATTTAATAACGGCCTAAGCACCCAACTATTTGTAAGGCTGGAGGGTGTGGGATAAAGCCCCTAGGGACTTTAACACACCACGTCAGCGCCACGTCAGATACACGTCAGCCAGGGGGTTTTATCACGCCTTCCCTTAACTTGCAGGGTGTGCAATGCCTATAGCGCCCCCTTATCTTGACCAACTTACCTTGATCAAGCCAAAAACGCCTTACCATCCTGGCGAGTTAACTATGGCGCCCCCCTTAAATTGCCCGGTATGGGTGGTGGCGCCCCTCCGACGCTATCGATGGTGAGGTGGCAGGGGTGACTGTAACACCCATCTCAATTTTATAAGAATTTAATGTAAATACGCGAGATTATATGTAAACAGTACCTTACTTCACAATATATTTAACAAAATTGAAGTTTTGTGAGGATCACATACTAGTTGACTACTAATTAGTTTAAACATTCAAAACATGATTAATAAATCATTTACATCATAAACATTTTCTAATCAAAGTTAACTTATGCGGAAGCTTCAAAAGTTCGTGTTCGGTTCTTCAAAACATGCTTGATCATCATCCACATACTAGCAGCACCTACAAACTGAAACTTTGACAATTATTAGTATTAGAGTTCATGGAATTAAGGTTCAATCGAAACTACATTAGAAACGGATTCGCTTTGCTATGATATACAAAACTTAGCCAACATTTCCAGGCTCTACCGTAACTTACGGTATCTACCGTAAGTTACGGTAGTTATTTTATCATTTTGGTCCACCGTAACTCAGGGGTAAACCACCGTAAACATTTGATCTCTACCGTAAATTACGGTGGATACCGTAATTTACGGTAGCCACTGCAATTCCATGTTTTGTTTGATTTGGTTATTTTGCCCAAACCCAATTGTAAGATTTCTCATTCTAACAATTAACACACTGATTTCTCGTATTCTAATGTGTCTTTCACGAACAATAACGATGACCGAGTGATCATACTACAATGCATTAACCTCGCATCATTTGATTATTCGACCCGTTTGGCTCATCTATGGAATCCTCCATTTTGACGACTACCAACGCGATCTAACCAATTCTTTATCTATTATTCAACATAGCGAACATTATCGCTTTAATTCAGCTCAACTTCTATTCTAAAATTCGACTACACATATGCTAATTATTAAATTACCCAATGTAACGAGTTAAGTTACATACCTTCAAAGTAGGCCTTTCAAACGTGGTTCGCCACCCGCTTGTCCGCTTGACGCTCCTGTGTCCTTTCCTATAGAGTTCATTTATTACATGTTTAGAACTCTCTCTTTAAACCATATATGGCATAATACACCGAAACATCATAATTATGCGTTTAAACTTTGAATTTCAGTTTTAAGCCTTCTTTGAGGCATTTTCACAAACACTTTAAGGGCAGATTTTTACATGATTAAATATCAAGTCTCTAGCTTATCACTTAGCCCTAATTTCACATCAATCAACCATTTTACATAATTGTTAGCTTCTAGAATTCAGAAGTCACTTCAAAATTGTCAAATTACACTAGAACCACACCCAAATTTCCTAGTGTTTATCAAATTCTACATAACCCACTTATCACCTACAATGGTGTTCATAGATTTCACTAAATTTTCACATGATTTCAACTTGTATTTGTCTAGGGTTTGTCCCTAGACACTATATGGTTCCTAATTCATCATAAAACAAACATGCAACCATAAACTTCAGATTTTCCCAATTTCATGAGAATTTTAAGTTGAGAGTTTTCATCAAATTTTACATACCTTGTAATCCTCTTGTGATGAGGATCAATAATCTATGTTCAAATTTCGATTTCAGCTTGGATTGAGCCTTCAATTTGAGATTCTAGTGATGTTTAGGGTTTTGAGAGTGGGGAATCGCCCCTTCCTGCTTCTTGTACGACCAGACATCCCAAAATGGGGTGTTTGGTTTTATTTTTATTAAAATTAATAATATAGTTTCAATTTCAGCACATTTGGTCCCTTGCCTTTTGCTTTTATTTCATTTTAACCTTTAACTACTCTTATGTCTTAAACTAACTAGGCTAGTGTTATTCTTAGTTAGTTTATCTTACTAATTTATATGTAAACTAATTACAATTTAAGAAATTTGCATTTTCGGGATGTTACAAGTCCATCCCCCTTAAAAGGGTTTCGTCCCCGAAACCAAAGTGCGTACCAAATAAAGTAGGGTAGAGACGTCGCATCTCCTCTTCGGACTCCCATGTGGTATCCGCACCCTTCCTGTGTTCCCATTTAACCTTCACTTGGTTAATCACCTTGTTCCTCAAACTCTTCTCTTTACGATCTAAAATCGCAATTGGTTTTACTACATAGTTGAGGCTGTTATCCGCCTCGATATCATCGTAGTGGATACGAGCAGTTTCGTCTACTAAACATTTTCGGAGATGTGACACGTGGAATGTGCTATGAATCCCACTAAACTCCTCGGGTAATTCGAGACAATATGCCACCTTACCAACCCGTTCGGTGATTCTGAATGGCCCAATAAATCTTGGGCTCAACTTTCCTCTTTTTCTGAACCGTGTCACTCCTTTCCACGGCGATACTTTCAGCATTACTTTATCACTATTCTCTAAAATTTCCTCCCCGAAAGTCCTAAGTTCTTGAACGTTTTCTGCACTCATTGGGGGTGCAGGTTCTCGGACTGGGTTTGGAATCTGGGGTGCGTTTTCCTGATATGGGGGTGACAATTCCTGAAATTGGTAAGGATCCTCTAATATCTCCCTAATATAATCATCTTGATAATAGGGATCTAAAGGGTCCATACCTGGGTAAGCTTCTATGTTCTGTATGGGTGGATAATCCTGAATAGGGTAACGTTGCACAAAGTCTCTATTGTCGTCCCACCAGGGGTCATAATTCGGGTCTATGGGGTTTGGTGCAGGTACTCTAGGGATTTCTTCTGGGTTAAAGTTGTGCATCTCCACTTGGTTTTCCTGATTTTCTATTTCCATGGGCTGTTCTGGGATTTGTGGTTGTGGGGCTACTAGTTGTTCCAGACCTGGGTCAGCAGCAGTTGTAGCTAAGATATGAAAATTAGCTAGGCTTCTATTTAGCATATCTTGAGTATAAGCATCTGTTTCTTTCTTAATGGCTGCTAAAGCCCTTTGCTGTTGTAGTTTTCTCATTCTCTTCCTACGAGCAAAAGCTTCTTTACTGAACCATCCTCGTTTCTTAGTAGGAAATGGTTCTTCAGATTGAGCTCTAAAGGCAAATATCCCGTCTTCCTGATCAACAGTATACCCAGAGAGGGCAGGCTGTGATGATGTACCTTCACTCCTAGGTGAATCAGCTAACTGACGATTCACGTCTGATGGTCCTTGATCACTCATACTGAAAACTAACAGATAGTCAAATAACACATAACAAATAAATACAGTTATGCACGTATTTCCGTAATTATTTCCTAACATAAAATTTAGAATTTAAGTGTCAGCAGAACACTTCTTTGGCTCAGACCAGTGGCTAGGCTCTGATACCACATTCTGTCACAACCCCCGATCCCTGATCCCCGGGAACGGGCAGATGTGAGCTCAGATTTTGGTGGTATCAGTTTTATTTAGTCTCGCAGCGGAATTTACATCAGGACCGTAGTTAGGAAATGTTTATCAGAGTAAAACCACCATATTTGATATTAATAATGACATGGGCAAAACCCAAGTTTCTTATTACAATACATTTATAGGGACAAACCCTATTTTATTTAAATTAAAACATTGTTTCTTAGATAACTGTTATAGCCACTTATTTTCCAAGCCGTCAGTGCTCTCGAGCTGGCTTTTTCCCAGTTGGCTTTCACATTGTGTTACCTGAAACATGTTTTAAAAAATATTTTGTCAGCGGGAAATACTGGTGAGTGAATCCCAGTTTAATCAAGAAACATTTTATCAATTAACACAGTATTGAGAGCGATCACATTGTTTATTTCTACCCAATTACTCAACCAGTACTGTCAATCCTTGACTTGTGGGTCATATTACGCATTGGCTAACTCGTTGTCCAAAGGTAACGTACTGTCGTCCCGACTTATTACTCGCAAGTAATAAATTTTGTATACAAAACCCCAAATACCGGCAGTAATTGAAGAACTACAAAGACTCACATACTGCTTAATCGCATTGTAAAACATTTAAGGTTTTGTAAAAACATTCCAAAAACATTAACAAAAAGAGGATAAACTCACATTGCTATCTTAGGCTTTTCGTAAGGATTTCATGGGTATAATCTATAATTTATACAAATGTACATTGGTTAGTATCATAACCCTTTGAAAATATTAATAATACCCTCCCCGAGACGGCATTCCAACAACTACGTCGGGCAGAACCACGACAGTTGTTACGGAACCCTAAATCAATCGGGCAGCGTAACTATTATGAAACCGGGGTTATAATACTTACAACGGAGCAGAACCTCGCTAATTAGGGGTATAGTACCCGAAATATTATAACTTCTCTACAGAATTTCGAGATTGAAAGAAAGAAATGAGCGACGGAAATCGTAAACTGATGCTACCTATTTATAGTGCTGAAATCTGTCTTTCACGCGGCCCGCGTAAGGTAAGGCTAAGCCTTACGCGGCCCGCGTCAACACGCGGTCAACATATAGCTTTGCCTGATCACCAAGTAGGCTCGACACGATGTCGACACGTGTCGGCTCAGGGATGTGCCACCATTTGGAACACGCGCGGCCCGCGTTAATGTAAGCTTAAGCTTACGCGGTCCGCTTGAACTTAAGAATTCAGCAGAGTCCGGTCAACACTTTCATACGGCCCGCGTAATAGCATGGGGTGGGTCTACGCGGCCCGCCTCAGCCCTATATTTCATGTTTTTCATTTATTTAATAAACTATAACATATATCGGGCTCAGTTTTCACATACGGGGTGTAATATAAGATATATGGGGACATTTTATAATATACTAAGGCGTCTAAAATATTTATGAGGGCGATGGTTTACCGAGGGTTGTTACAGAAATGAGCACTTTTCGTCAATCTATCCACGACTACCCATATAGCATCAAACCCACGGCTAGTTTTGGGCAATTTGGTCAACAAATCCATGGTGATTTATTCCCATTTCCAGACTGGGATGTCCAGTGGTTGCAACTTACCATATGGTTTCTGGTGCTCCGCTTTGACTTGCAAGCAGGTCAAACACTTCTCCACATATTTCACAATATCTCTTTTCATCCCGGGCCACCAATAGTTTTGTTTCAGATCATTGTATATCTTGGTCGCACCCGGATGAATTGAATATCGGGATTTATGAGCTTCATCAAGTAGAAGCATCTTCACCCCACAAGTATTTGGAACCCATATCCTACCGAATCGAGTCTTCAACCCGTTATTTCCATCCGACAAATCTTTCAACTGACCGATTATTCTTTCTTTCTTCCAATTCTCCTCTTTCATTGCTTCTAATTGCGCCTCTCGGATACGTTCAAGTATACCCGAGGTCACCACAAGCTGCATCGATCTTACTCGTATTGGGACATAGTCCGCTTTTCTGCTCAGAGCGTCTACCACCACATTTGCCTTTCTGGGGTGATAGTGTATTTCACAATCGAAATCTTTCACCGTTTCTAACCATCGCCTTTGTCGCATATTTAACTCCTTCTGATCGAAGAAGTATTTTAAGCTTTTGTGATCGGTGAATATGGTGCATTTTACCCCATATAAATAGTGCCTCCATATTTTTAATGCAAATACCACCGCAACCAACTCGAGATCATGCGTGGGATATTTCTTCTCGTGTATCTTCAATTGCCTCGAGGCATAAGCTATAACTTTGCCCCGTTGCATCAGAACGCATCCGAGCCTCGATAGTGAAGCATCCGAATAAACCACCAAGTCTTCGACCCCGTCCGGCAATGTCAGTACCAGAGCTTGAGTTAACTTCTCTTTTAGCGTTTGAAACGCTCTTTCTTGATCTACACCCCAAATGAACTTTTCTTCCTTCCGGGTTAGTTTTGTTAGCGGTGACGCAATCTTGGAGAAATCTTGAATGAATCTCCTATAGTATCCCGCAAGCCCCAAAAAGCTTCTAATTTCCGAAGGGTTCTTCGGGGGATTCCATTCTGACACGGCCTCGATCTTTGACGGGTCTACTAATACTCCATCGGCACTTATGATGTGGCCAAGAAATTGCACCTCTCGTAACCAAAAGGCACACTTAGAGAATTTCGCATACAACCTCTCTCGTCTAAGTGTTTCTAGCACTTCTTGTAGATGGTGTGCATGCTCGGCTTCACTTTTTGAATACACCAAAATATCATCTATGAATACGATGACTGATTTATCCAACATTGGCTTGCAAACCCGGTTCATGAGGTCCATGAAAGCCGCGGGTGCATTTGTTAGCCCAAATGACATCACGAGGAATTCGTAATGTCCATATCTCGTGTGGAAAGCCGTCTTCGGCACATCTTCCTCCTTGACCTTTAGTTGGTGATACCCTGATCTAAGGTCAATTTTTGAAAACCAGTTCGCACCTTGTAATTGGTCGAATAAATCATCTATCCTCGAAAGCGGGTATCGGTTCTTTACCGTGAGTTTGTTTAACTCCCGGTAATCGATACACATGCGCATGCTTTCGTCTTTCTTTTTCACGAACAATACCGGTGCGCCCCATGGAGACACACTTGGCCTTATGAATCCTTTGTCAAGTAGGTCTTGAATCTGGGACATCAACTCTTGTAATTCCGACGGTGCGAGTCGGTACGGTGTTTTTGCTACGGGTTTTGTGCCCGGAATCAATTCGATCCCGAGCTCTACTTCCCGTTCAGGCAGTATCCCCGGTAAATCCTCCGGAAACACATCTTCATAGTCTCGTACTACCGGTACATCTTCAATCTTCCGTGATTCTTTCTTGGGCTCATTTGCGTATATCATGAATGCCTTGCATCCTCGCTTCATAAGCTTGTGAGCTTTCAACATTGAGCACACTATGGGGTTGCCTCCTTTTTCGCCATAGATAGTGACGTGTTTCCCGCTCGGAGATATTAGCTTTATCTCCTTACGAAAACACACGACCTTCGCGAGGTGCTGAGATAGCCAATCTATCCCAACGACTACTTGAAATTCCCCCATTGACATCGGGATTAGATCTATCAAGTATTCCTCATCGTCTATGCTTAATTTGCAGTTTCGACAAACGTCAAAAACTATAAAACTTTTGTTGTCCCCTATTTCTACTTCTAAGGGCACATATAACTTTGTCAATACAAAAGAAGGATGTCGAATAAATCCATGCGAAATGAAGGATTTATTCGCACTCGTATCAAACAGTACACGTGCTGGAATTGAGTTAATTGTGAATATACCTGAGACCACATCGGGTTCTGTTTTCGCTTCAGCCGCAGTAAGTTGGAAGGACCCAGCCTTCGCTTTGGGAGCTTCTACTGGAGACTCTTTTGTGTCTCTCTTTCCAACCAACTCGGGGCATTCAGACTTTTTGTGGCCGGGTTGATAGCATTTGTAACAAACGGAAACTTTTCCGGGACATAGTGATGCAGTGTGCCCCGTCCTCCCACATACCGGACACGGCTTGTCTTTGAAGCGGCACTCACCTTTGTGCCCCTTTCCACATACTTTGCAACTTGGCGACCCGCCTTTAGCCTCCACTTTCTTCCCCGATTCAGCAGTTCTAGCTTTCTTTGTAGGGCTTGGATTCACATCCTGTGCCCTTCGCTCACCCCTCTCAACTTGCTTCTTTAACTCGATTTCCCGCTCCCGGTCGGTGTTGATGATTTCTGTGAGAGTTTCATATTTTGAGGGAGTCATAAACTCTCGGTATTCAGCACTCAGCATGTTGTATTAGTAGTATATCTTCTGCTCTTCAGTGGTGACTAACTCGTCACAAAACCTCAGCTTATCCATGAAGATGCCCGTGATCTTATCAATTGATTCTCCCTTTTGTCTTAACTGAATAAATTCCTCTTTGATCATGTTGATAACTGCTTTGGGACTATGGTGTTTAAGGAACGGCACCTTAAACTCATCCCAAATCATGACCCTTGCCGCTTCGGCTCCCATTTCCTTCTTTTTATTGTCCCACCAATCCTTGGCTTGATTTCTCAATTGACCCGTTCCGTAAGCAACAAAGTCACCTACGTCACAGTGGGTTCGTTCAAACACTCCTTCGATGTCACTTATCCATCTTTGGCAGATTATCGGGTCAACTTCCCCGTTATAGATTGGCGGTTTGCACGCCATAAATTCTTTATATGAGCACCCTTTACGTTCTCCCGTTTTATCTTTCATAAGGTTGACACTATCCTCCAACCTTTTAACTCGCTCTTCGACAAGTGACAACACCGTGCTTTGAATTTTGTCTATAAACCCGGATAGACTACCTTCAATTGCCTTCCCTACTTCTTCGGCAATTATCTCTTTCATTTGTTCGGTGCTTGTTTGCACCGGATTATCATCGTTTCCATCAGACATCTTGAAACTGAAATGTTTACATTTAAACGTTAAACATTTCATTCATAACATTGCTTCATTTGTTTCGGTTTAGCCAAGTTCTTAACTTGCTTTAACCGTTCACATTTAATGCACTTTCCGGGTTTGAGTGTGTTAACACGCTCTTCCCATGCACATCAATTCCTTTCTCATTCTTACATAAGACATAATTTGTTAACATAATAACTTAATTCTTACCGGACGATCGATCAAGCTTGAACCAAACACATTGTTGACAACCTTAAGCTCTGATTACCAACTTGTAACACCTATCTCAATTTTATAAGAATTTAATGTAAATACGCGAGATTATATGTAAACAGTACCTTACTTCACAATATATTTAACAAAATTGAAGTTTTGTGAGGATCACATACTAGTTGACTACTAATTAGTTTAAACATTCAAAACATGATTAATAAATCATTTACATCATAAACATTTTCTAATCAAAGTTAACTTATGCGGAAGCTTCAAAAGTTCGTGTTCGGTTCTTCAAAACATGCTTGATCATCATCCACATACTAGCAGCACCTACAAACTGAAACTTTGACAATTATTAGTATTAGAGTTCATGGAATTAAGGTTCAATCGAAACTACATTAGAAACGGATTCGCTTTGCTAAGATATACAAAACTTAGCCAACATTTCCAGGCTCTACCGTAACTTACGGTATCTACCGTAAGTTACAGGTAGTTATTTTATCATTATGGTCCACCGTAACTCAGGGGTAAACCACCGTAAACATTTGATCTCTACCGTAAATTACGGTGGATACCGTAATTTACGGTAGCCACTGCAATTCCAGGTTTTGTTTGATTTGGTTATTTTTCCCAAACCCAATTGTAAGATTTCTCATTCTAACAATTAACACACTGATTTCTCGTATTCTAATGTGTCTTTCACGAACAATAACGATGACCGAGTGATCATACTACAATGCATTAACCTCGCATCATTTGATTATTCGACCCGTTTGGCTCATCTATGGAATCCTCCATTTTAATGACTACCAACGCGATCTAACTAATTCTTTATCTATTATTCAACATAGCGAACATTATCGCTTTAATTCAGCTCAACTTCTATTCTAAAATTCGACTACACATATGCTAATTATTAAATTACCCAATGTAACGAGTTAAGTTACATACCTTCAAAGTAGGCCTTTCAAACGTGGTTCGCCACCCGCTTGTCCGCTTGACGCTCCTGCGTCCTTTCCTATAGAGTTCATTTATTACATGTTTAGAACTCTCTCTTTAAACCATATATGGCATAATACACCGAAACATCATAATTATGCGTTTAAACTTTGAATTTCAGTTTTAAGCCTTCTTTGAGGCATTTTCACAACACTTTAAGGGCATATTTTTACATGATTAAATATCAAGTCTCTAGCTTATCACTTAGCCCTAATTTCACATCAATCAACCATTTTACATAATTGTTAGCTTCTAGAATTCAGAAGTCACTTCAAAATTGTCAAATTACACTAGAACCACACCCAAATTTCCTAGTGTTTATCAAATTCTACATAACCCACTTATCACCTACAATGGTGTTCATAGATTTCACTAAATTTTCACACGATTTCAACTTGTATTTGTCTAGGGTTTGTCCCTAGACACTATATGGTTCCTAATTCATCATAAAACAAACATGCAACCATAAACTTCAGATTTTCCCAATTTCATGAGAATTTTAAGTTGAGAGTTTTCATCAAATTTTACATACCTTGTAATCCTCTTGTGATGAGGATCAATAATCTATGTTCAAATTTCGATTTCAGCTTGGATTGAGCCTTCAATTTGAGAGTTTAGTGATGTTTAGGGTTTTGAGAGTGGGGAATCGCCCCTTCCTGCTTCTTGTACGACCAGACATCCCAAAATGGGGTGTTTAGTTTTATTTTTATTAAAATTAAAAGTCACCACCTGGTTCATTCAGCGGACTCAGGGGTTGGGCTCGCTACACCCAGATAGATCTACCGCTAATGACCCTCGGTCCTACAATGAGGATTAATGGCCTCCAGTTTCAACCTACTCACTCACATGATCTAAGTAGTAACCCTCCTTACGCTAACCATACCATGTAAAAAGTATTCGTAATCATAGTAACATGTATTTCACCCCCGAAGTATAAAAACTGAAAACAGTTAAGAGAAAAGGGGGACATGAATTCACTGTATTGCGTCTCGAAATAGTCAATCCCAAATCAACCTGCTGCGTGACGACCTACACGTACTAACTTCTATTAGACGGACGGCCGTGCCTTGGCTTAAGGTTTAACGTTTTTGGGAAATAGTTAGACAACTATTTCGTGTTTACACTTCTTAATTATTTAATAAATATATTCCTTCCCAAGGATGGGGGTTTTAATACATGTGCGTTTTTGTAATTCCAAAAATATATTATTAAGTCTCACTTAATAAAATATATTTTTATTCATTTGTCTAAAATATTCTATCTCCAAAATATACATATTTTTCCCAAAAATATTATATTTTATTCCATACGATTTCCAAAATAATACTTTTATCAAAATACGCATTTAAGAGTATTTTTCCGAAAATACATAAGTTACATTTAAAGTTCGGGTGGTAATAATAATGCCGGTGTAACTTAAATATTTATACGTGAAAGCGTTGGTATTATTTTGGAGTCGTGTTTTCGTGATATTTCCAAGTAATATTATTTTTACCCTAAAAATAATATATCTCTAGTTCACAAAATAATCACGTAAGCACACAAGCGTTTTATTATGAAATATATATTCTCAATATATATTTAACAAGTTTTCATTTACAAAACTCCACCTCCGACGCTTGGTTATTTTGTAGTAAAAATCATGGCGAAATTTATATTTTGAAAACAAGTTAAAAATATATTTATAAACACTTGTTACCAAAAATATTTCTAAGTGTTATATTTCTGGAAAAATTTCGCCAGAGTTTCCTCTGTAACTGGAGGTGGCAACGCTTACTAGCGTATCATTTTCTTTTCAAAATTCAATCAATCAATTTTCCAACCATCAATATACAACATTCAAGTATCAAACTTATCAAAATAAGTATAAATCGCAAACTCATGAACTTGTAAGTTTTGTAAAAATATGTTGTAACTTCCTAACATGTTTAGTGGATCTTTCCATCTTTAAAAATAGAATTAGTTCCTTGAAAACTTTATTTTTAAAGAATATGTAGTCTTACAACTTTCTAGTCAAAATTTACGAAAATATTTCCTTGTTAAATCTTCTTGCTACACAAGTGTTTACACACTTGCTTTTTCACTAAAATGCTTGTAGTTTGTGTAAGATCCGGGTTTAAAACAAGTCTTGCCTCTTACGCTTGGTTCTTCGAAAATACCACTTGTAGATCTTTAGATCTACTAGTTTAAAACCTTATTTTACAAGAAGAATCACTTTTACACAAGTTCATGTTTTGTTAGTGGAAGAGTTCATCATCTTGTAACTTTCACACTTAACAAACTACTAGTTCTTGTTCCATGAACATGATCTAGCATGGTTAGATGACGATCTATCCCACTACTAGCATCAAACAACATAAAATAATCACAACTAAACAAGTTTCTTAAGATTTACACCACTAGTTACTCTTTAACCAACTTATTTATCATTCTTTCAAGACTTTATGTTTTGATCTTGTGTGTTCTTGGATTTTAACCGTTAAATCTCTTATTAACCACTTTAAACAAGAACAAGAAGATGTTGGGAAGCACTTACTACTAGCTCATGGCTAGGGAAGATTCAAAGCGTAAACAAGGTGGATAAAAGCAATGTAGTGAGGTTCTTGAGATTCCGAAAGCACCGAGCCTCCTTGTATGATCCCTTGCTTCTATGTGTGTAGGTAAAATGGTTGATCAAGATTTGAATGATGGTTGGGTAGTGGTGATGGTGTTCGGCCGATCACAAGGCAAGAGGGAGAGAGAGAGCTATTTTTTGTTAAGTGTTTTGTGAATGAAATGTTTATCTCCCAAGCTTTCTTATAATCCATCTTGTGCTTTCGTCCAACAAACAATGTGTCCTCTAGATACTAGACCAAAGGGATTAAAATAATCAAAAATTATGGGTGGGGTGTGTCCCACATGGGGAACCGATCGGATGTGGGGGGGGGGGGGGGTTATAGGTTGGTTTTCAATTGGATGGTTAAGTGATTAGTTATGTTCTAAATGTTTAGTTAGAGTATATTAGTGTGTTATGTAATATAACGGGTGTTAGGGCATTCAGGGACCCTAACTAGTTTAGAGAAGGATAAACAATGTCATTGACAATATTTTTATGTTCCGGGTAAAGTCCGGTTGTTCGGTTGGATATTGATCCGTTAAAGTGCTAAATAAGCATTTAAAGTGTCTTTTATAGTGTTTTTAGTAACACAATCAACTCCCGACACTTTGGAAAGTGTCTAGTATTATTTTCTCATGTTTTTGCACTTTACTAGTTAATTTAAATGCTGAATTTCGTAATAAAGTGCAGAATTTTGTAGTTAGAGCATGTTTTAGGCACATCCGGTCACTATCACTATCACCTAGTGACGCAGTTTTACAATCCTCACCTCCCTACACTCCCTACTAGTGTAGTAATCTATTCCCGGCTCATACTGGCCTTAGAGACAATGTCTGTCTGGTGCTGGTAATGTCAACATGTTTACTGGGTTATCCGCTCACTGTGCTAACTGTGCTTTTGTGCATCAAGTTTGTCACTATTGTTTTGTGTGTAATAAATGGGGTGACAGTAATAAGGTATGATGCATGAATATGTATGTATCAGAAAACAGAAAACAGTCCATTCGTAATTGTAATCAAGCACAGTAATTACGCACTAATTAAATATAAATTAATTGTACGGATACCTGTAATTTTTAGGGTTGTCACACTTGTGACGAGGATCAATAATCTATGTTCAAATTTCGATTTCAGCTTGGATTGGGCCTTCAATTTGAGAGTTTAGTGATGTTTAGTGTTTTGAGAGTGGGGAATCGCCCCTTCCTGCTTCTTGTACGACCAGGCATCCCAAAATGGGGTGTTTGGTTTTATTTTTATTAAAAATAATAATATAGTTTCAATTTCAGCACATTTGGTCCCTTGCCTTTTGCTTTTATTTTATTTTAACCTTTAACTACTCTTATGTCTTAAACTAACTAGGCTAGTGTTATTCCTAGTTAGTTTATCTTACTAATTTATATGCAAACTAATTGCAATTTAAGAAATTTGCATTTTCGGGATGTTACAGTGACGCCCTCCGGCCTAAAACAAAGACCGATTAGACGTACAAATTTATACACAAACATTGGCTAAATGTATTTAATTTATTCGCAACCGAGCCGACCTATTCTCACCTCTGATAATGAAACCATAATATGTAAAAATGAAATAACTTATATAAAAGGTTATAAATTTAAAGAATACAAGTCAAACAAACCATATACATAATATACATACACACAAACCAATTGCACACATCTAACCTAACTTTTCTCTTGTTTTTTTTTTTTACCACAAGATCAAACAACAATCACACAACACTTACATCCCTGCTTCTCTTTATTTTTCACTGCAAAAAGAAAAAAAAAGTTAAGCCATACTATTTACGCAACCAAGTCGAGTTCAAGTAGGCTAAAGCTTGGCTCGTCTAACATAAAGAAACTTGAGTTCGAGTTTTAACCGTTTGAAGCTTTGTGTCTAGAGCTCAATCGAACTTTTAAGTAATTTTGCAACCTCGAGTAAAGTTCTTTTATTTCTTATTTATTATATATTATGTAATTCCTTTTTATTTATTTATGTATTATTATATAATAACAAACATAAAACTTAGGCTCGTTTAAGTTCAGCTCAAGTCAAGAACCGAATTTGATTATTTTACAAATGACTCACTTGTTTATCCATCATCTTTGACATATGCTAGACCCAATTTCTTTTTTTTTTTGGTTAGAAAAAGGTGTAGAGTTTACCTGTGCTTTTTCTTATTAATTTTTTCAGCTGCCATTTTCTCGAATAAGCTTCCATCGTAAACAGATCTAATGGTGTCCTTTTTCAATAACCCGTCTTTGTCCTTAGCCAGATAATATAATATCTTCCATTCTGAAAGACCACCAATCCTACACAATACACTGAGGTCAAACCACAAGAAAGCCACTGCGTTGAATATTCAATATTTATAGAAAAATATGCCAGGAGGAAAGTCAGGGACCCGGTCCCGGACCCCTCTAGTTCTGCCATGTTGATCAATGATTATAAAAAAAATATTAAGAGTTGCGTATTCTTACCATCCTCCATAATCTTTGGGTTCTCGGTTTCCTTTGACGAACTCATTCAATTCGTCTGCTGTCAAGGCATCAGGATGTGTGCGTGCGTATTTGTGGAATATCTCCTCAAACTTGGAATTAACAAACCTTAACATGAAGTTAATGGTTATTAATCAGATAGAATACATACATAAGTAAATAAAAGTTAAAAGTTTATATTCATCTACAAAACCAATATGATCGTTAGGGGGTGTTTAAAGCTAGCAGACTTGTACTTGGATGAACTAGAACTAGAACTAGACAGGCAAATGGGCTAGAAAAGTGCCCAACTTAAAAAAGGCATAAGATTTGATGCGTTTGGAATTACAGGGCCCAAAACTAATGGACAGAGACGCCTCAACAAGCCGGAGCATGTCTTTTCCATTAAAACTTATAGTCTGATTTTAGTTTTGAATAATCTATTTCAATACATGATCCTAAATTCCCAATTTTAATTTCTGTTATTGAATAATATTCATTGTTCACAACCCATGAAGGCCATGATACAGAAAAGAGAATGATACCTTCCATGTTCATCATAGACACCAGAGTCACTTCCATGTTTCGCCATTTTTATGTTTTCAATGATGATTGGGAAAAGCAGATTAGGACACTTCTTTCCCTGCTTCAAACACAAACAAAAATACTGTTATAACTCGACTATAAATGTGTTCTATACAAGGGGTGGCAATCGTGTCAGGTTGGCGAGTTGACAGGTTTCAGATTGGCAGGTTGAACTTATGAACCTAAACTCCACTCATGTATTTGTTTGTCAAAATATTAACCTTGCCCAGAATAAACAAGTTAATGAGGCCGTAAAAAAAGGTTAACATTATGATACATAAATTTATTATAGTTTTAAACGGGTGGACCGTATAATATATGCTTTAATTCTAGTCTTAAACGGGTTGACTCGTTTGATTAAACGGGTGAAACAGGTCAACCCAAACAAGACTTGTTTAATTAAATTATAGCTCAATCCAAAAGCAAAATATTTATTAAACGGGTCTAACACAACCTTATTATTCTTGTGCCCAGAATTCATTAATGATTAATTCAAATTTGACCTTTTAACTCTATTAATTTATCATCTTTAGTCGAGTTCAAAGGGTCATGCATAGTAATGTTATGACCCCGAGATCTATGGACGTAGTTTTTAAAAGACTTAGTTTTGCTATTAAAAAATGGGTAGCGGCGCAACTTGTTGCCCGTTTAACAACTAGCTCGATGTAAATTCAGAACATAAGAATTTTAGTTATCCTCCCATTATGATATTTTTTCTATGACATTTGCGTGTGGCTCTAATCTCGCCCTTACTTCAAGTATACTTCTGCATTGCAGTATGCTAAAAGGATTTTAGCTTTCTATAGGGACAGGTTTAGAAATATATTTTAGCTTTTTTAAGTAGTAATAAAAAAAATATTATACGAATTATAATATATTATTTCATCTTAGAAAATATCGCATGAAACATAGTTTAGTGAAATTTACTTAGCTAATGACCAAATACACAGATTTGATATTGTCAAAACTCAAAACTATATTTACAAGGACAAAATTTGAATTGTAACTATAAATATATCATTTTTGTATTCATATTGATTATTGTAAACATTTTAACAAATAATAAAACTACAAAAAATGGTTAGGCGTACCAAGGTTTACATATTAAAAAAAGGGTAATTGCACGGTACCCCTGACCGCGGAAGGGATCTCCCTTCCCAGTTCACCACCCGACAAGGATCCCTGGCGGCAAATACCCATAGCCATCAAAGAGGGGTAAGAAACATGTTTCGAACCCGAGACCTCGAGTGTCCTCGGTCCGGCTTTAAAGCGGGTGTCGGTGGCCACCAAAGTGGCACTAATGGGAATTGAACTTGGGTCTCCATTGGAGAACCCAAGTCACTCCACCACTAGGCCACTTGTGGTGGTTAAGGTTTACATATTAAGTTAACATGGATGTGAACGAATTGAGCTATTCACGACCACTCAAGATCAACTTGCTAAAAATCAAATCGAGTTGAGCTCAAGCCTAAATAAACCAACGTCAAACTCCTGAGTCATTTACAACTCCAATCATAACCACCATCATGGTGTTATAATTTCTTATTATTAAATTTAGTATTAACACAAACTAAAATGTTAATGTTCATCCCAATTAACAATAGTTTTAGGTTTAAAAAACCTATGAAATGATCTAAACTAAAGCAAGTTTTCCAGTAAATATTTTGGTTTTGGCAGTTTGGTCTTTGGTGGTTTCAACAACAGTGGCGAAGCTTGAGATTTACGACCGAGGGGTCGAAAACGTATATACCCAAAAGTTTCGATAAAACCGGGGGTCAAAAACGTATATACCAAAAAATTTATATTTATAAAATTTCTTTCAGGATATGTATTTATGTATATAAACATGAACCATATTTATAATTTCAATTTTTTTAAACAAAAATGATTTTAGAAGAAAAAAGTTTACACCACCAAAACCAGACCATTAAACCAGTAAAACTAGCAAGTCCGACCGACCAACCCAACCTAGCCTATTTGCTTTGTTGTCTCCCGAAAGCGTAGTTAGTAGTTCGGATCAAAACCTTCATCAAAACCAGCCGAACATAACCATTAACACTCTTAAATTTTATCAACAACTCTTAGGGGTTATTTGGTAGACTCTTAACATTAAGAGGCTATCTCTAAATCGGTCATATGTATATATGTAGAGAGTGTTTAGTTCACTCACAAAACCCCTTTTAATGGATAAGTTTTAGAAACACGTTGAACTGATTCAGAGACTACCACTTATTGCCCAGACCTATTAATTAAGGATGAGCAAATGGTACCAAATCCCGAAACCAAATCAGTACCGAATCATTTTCGGTACTAATTCGGTGCCCACCTTTTGGTGTTTTCGGCATTGGTACTTTTAGTTTGGTACCCAGTATTTTACCAATTTTTACCTTCAATAACCATACCGTACCAAGTATTTTCGGTACCGTACCGACACCCAATTTTGTTGATTTTCAGGATTTATACTTTCAGTACCGGTACCGAAGTCATCTCTATTCTTAATTGCTCAGCAAAAGGTTGCCAATCAACCAGCCCATTAGTCAAATATTACTTTTAATACCATTATTATTAGCAAAACTTTAACGTATCTTATTAAAATATTAATCATCAACCATGCAAACAATTAAATAATAAAAAATCAGGATATGGACAACACATACAGGACGAGTTTTGCCGCTAAGCCCCACATTTATGAAGATTGCAGCAAACGAAGATAACACAATTCCACTCCCAATTGCTCTAAACCCTAACATCATCAACACAACACAACACAAAACAATCAAGACATATACACAAACAGTGGCGGGTCCAGGGGGTTTCCGGTCGGTTTGGAAAAAAATGGAAAAGTCAGTGGAAACCTTGAATGATTTCGAACAAAAATAGTAAGAATATACCAGAAGGAACCCCTGAAAAAAAATTCTGGATCCGCCACTATTAACACAAATTGTTTGTTTTCCCGACTACCAACATGATAATTCACATAAATATATCAATCATAACATAGATGAAACCAAACCAAACCTTGAAAAGTTTCCCAGGGGTAAATCACCCCATCGTTGTTGCGGTCGAAGAACTCAACGTGTTTTTGCAACACGTTTTGGTTGTTATCGATTGCTGTATTCATTTACGTACAATTATTTAAGTTAAAAACATGTAGAAATATGAAAAATGAATTGAAATTCTGATGTGTATATGTTTGTAATACCTTGAAATTCAGATTCTACACCCATTGATTGATGCTTTGGTTGAGTGTAACGCAGAAAATACGTGTGGATTGATTGCAGAATTCTTGTGTGTATAACCCTGACCGAGATGCTAATAAAAAAAAAAATCTTGTGTGTTGTGGAAGAAGATTAAAGGCGTGAAAAAGCGGTTTGAGAATCTGGAAGAGAAGGTGTAAAGGGTTTTATAGTGGGTTTCATGGGGTTGCTTTTAATACTTTGGTAAGATACTTGAAAAAGGAAAAGAAAATAAAAATTGCACTTTTACTTTTTACTTTTTGATGATTATATTAACTTATCATCATTAAATATTTTAATGATTAAATACCGCGTCCGCCGCGTTTTATTTCGTTGAACCGCGCTTTGCAACGGAATTTATTTGGTATCGGTTTGTTTTGTTACGGTATCGGAATTTGGTTCACGTTTGTTAAAGTTTATAACATCTAAGAAATGATATATTTTTAGATATAACTTTGTTTCAAACAAAAGTTATGCTGGAATGTCGAGAAAAAAATAAAAGCATCTGCATATTCATTTTTGTTAAAAAAAACTAGCGGACATATGTTATTAAAAAATCAAATTAAATTGATTAAATGTGTATACTATTTAAAGTATTGGGGTCAAGTAATTTTTTGATAACGGGATCGTAAAATATTTAAGAAAAAAGATTCGTCTTGCGTGTTCACTAACTGTTCGCTAAGAAGATGACCACACGACCTTATTGTTGTTAGGTCGTTTTCGCATAAAAACACAACATAAAATGTCTCGGTTGGTAAAATAATGAAGTGGGCACGCTTATATGTGAATATACATATTTTACAAGATCATAATACATAAATCATATATAAGTAAATAGGTAAAATAAATAAAAATTGTGTAGGAGACATAAATTTCATTAGTATATACACAACATATAACAAAATGATGCGCGAACTATTTATTTATTTTACATATAATGCACAATACATGATAAAATAGGTAATAAAACATATAAAAAGGGTATTCGCAGAGTTACATACAGTGGCGGACCCAGGATTTTTTTCCTGTGGGTGCGGAATTTTTTTAAAGATTTTAGACCTCTAGCTATATAAAAAAATCAGTTCATAGCGGGTCGGATTTGGTCGGGTCATGTAAAACAAGTAAAAACAAACAAACAAAGTTTCATAGCGGGTCGAATCAGATCGGGTCGGGTCCATTTCAATTCTCAAACAATCAAACCCTAGTTCCTAACTTCCTATCACATTAACAAACAAAAAAACATTAAAGTTCAAACCATCCTTACTTTTATTTCTCTTAATCATTCAATAAAAGACCAAAAAAACTTATCTATAACATACTTTGGTCTTTAATTAGAATAACCCGGCGAAAAAAAGTGGTTCAACCCCTTTCCTCTTGAGAAATCACGGCATAACTTCCCTACTCATTGTTCATTCCTAATCCTATCACATACAAAATAAATAAGGATCTTCAAATGTTCAACCATAGCCCATGTTCCTTAATTTTCAATTTAAAATTTTGAATTTCAAGCCCTAGTATTTATTATTTACCAACCAACAATCATATAATCAACAAACATGTTTGCCAACCAAAATTTTGAATTTCAAGCTCTAGTAATTATTATAAGCCCTAGTAAAAAACATATACCTGTCAGGGGCGGCCTGAATTAACCGGTTTGCAGCCGAAATTTTGCAGTCGCCGGCCGGAATTATGCTGTCGCTGGGCGCTGAAGTGAGGCAGAGGGAGGGCTGGAGTTGCTGACAAGTGGCAGCGATTTGGGTTTTTTTTTATTATGTGGACTGGTTTGTTTAACAAAACTAGTAGTTGGGTTGGGCTTAAATGGGTATTAAGTTATTAGGCTTGATGGATTGAATTTAAGTTTAATTAAAGGGGTTAGTAGGCTAACTTGTTTACATAATTTGATCGGGTTTCAATCCGTGTTCACAATTTTTTTATATAAATTCCTAACATTTTTTTCTAAGGGGTGCGGATGAAAATTTCCAAGGGGTGCGGTCGGAATTTTTCAAGGGGTGCGGACGAAAATTTCCAAGGGGTGCGGTCTGGATTTTTCGCGAAAAATACCACTAAAATTTTTTTTTTCAAGAGGTGCGGCCGCCCACTAACCCCATAACTTGGGTCCGTCCCTGGTTACATATATTTTTTTAAATTAGTGTTAGTGAAAAAAATATTATTTAGAAAATATTTATCAAATTGGTGTTTTATCTTACTTTTGACAGTTTCTTCGTCCTAATCTCATTAAATAACTTCAATTTATTGAATAGTTATTGACTTAATAGTTTCTTTAAGAAGAAAATATTATTTTAGTTTTTGTAGTTTGCTCAAAATATCTATTTTAATCCAAAAGTGTTATGAATGTTATTAAAGATTTACCATAAAGATCAAGATTTACCTCTAGATTTACCAAACAAGTGGATGAACTCTTTGTCAAACTTAGGGATAGCTTTGTCTACTAAATAGTTAACCTTGTCTACCAAATAGTTAATCTTTTTGTAGTATAAATACTAGCTCAAGGTAGAAGGAAAAATGCACCTCATGTATACACTTTCATAAGTTATACAATTCTCTTCTTCTTTCTCTTGTAACACTTCTAAAGTTCTTAAAGTTTTAGCACTAATCTTGTGTTAATTCTTGTTATATTATAACACGTTATCAGCACGAGACTCTAGCCAAGGAAACGTTCAAGCAATTATAATCAAAGTAAGCATTTGATTAATATATAAACTATAACTGTTATGATAAACTAATACCAGTGCAGATGTATCTTACGATGGATATACGATCGTTGTTGGACTACAAAAACGTAACATGTCTTTTTATGTATCGTGGGATTGTTTTCCTTTAGGAGACCCTGTTATCCAGACACTCCTATCATAAAAACAATTAAGTCCCATACTTAAAAAATGAAAAATAAAATAAAGAGACTGAAAGACTTGATAGCACTTGTATTTATTTATGCATCTAACTTTTATTTATACGCACATACTAACATTTAATTTAGAGTTTACATTCATGTATACTAACATTTTTATTCTTATTATTATACATCCTAATTTTATATCTTATAAAATAACATTTCCTTAATACATCATTTATTATATATATATATATAACCGTTGTACAACGGTAATATAACCGTTACAAAACGATTATAATTTACCACTATAAATAACCAATTATCAATCTCATTTTTTCCTCAGCAAACACTCTTCTTCTCAAAGTTATTCAAGAAAAATTTTCGAAGATTATTCACCCGGTTTTAATATTGGCCGGCATAATATTAATATTGTTGCCGACCTTAATATATGAGCTTCCACCTCATCTTTTTAGTGCTTATGTATTCATTTATTTGTTTATAGCTGTACCTTTGTATGTTATCTCATTTTTAATGAGTATTTAGATTTTAATATTTATCTTATTTATGTTTAGCAACAAAATGGTAAACATCACAAAAATTGAATTCTCGGCTCTTAATATCACCGGAGAAAATTATATGCCGTGGACGGCACATGTTAAGCGACATCTCAAGTCAATGGGTGTTTTGGAAACGATAACGGAGTGGAACGAATGTAGCGATCAAGACAAGGCAAAAGCCGATGTCTTCCTCCATAAACACATTGATGAGATGTTGTAATTTGAATATTCAAATTTTGAAGATCCATACGCTTTGTGGGAAGATTTAAAAAGCAGATTTGATAATCAAAGGGAAGTTTTACTTCCCACTGCTAGAGATGAATGGAACAATCTCAGGTTCCAAGATTTTAAAAAGGTGAATGAATACACCTCTGCTTTGTTCTGGATATGCTCAACGCTCCGATTCTGTGGGCAAACTGTTACGGAGGAAGATATGTTGGAGAAAACTTTCTCCACACTTCATGCATCAAATATAAACTTGCAACAACAATATCGGTTGCAAAGGTTTCAAAGATATTCTGATCTAAATTTATTTCTCCTCGTAGCAGAGAAAAACAATGAGCTACTAATGAAAAATCATCAAGCTCGTCCCACTGGATCATTAGCCATTCCAGAAGCAAATGCTGTTATTAATGATGATACTAAAGACTCTGGAAGAAAATGGGGACGAGGCCGTGGCCGTGGCCATTTTGGTAAAGGTAATGGTCGCAATTATTCCTTCAAAAGAAATAATAATTTCCGAGGTAATTCCCATGGTCGTGGACGTGGTCGCGGTCGTGGTCGTGGTCGAAATCAAAGAACCCCCAATTACCACACTCCACAAAATACCAATCCCAACCAGTATAACAAAAGGAATGAAGCTGGTAGGTCCGAAAACAATGGCACTTCTTGTTTCAGATGTGGAAGTGCAAACCATTGGTCAAAGGCTTGTCGTACACCTTCACATTTATGTGAACTTTACCAAGCCTCTCTCAAAAGAAAAGAAAAGAAAAGGAGATGAACCATATGGATAATTTTAATGATATCAACGTTGAAATGAATGTCGCCGACTTTACCAATAACATGGAACTCTGAAACAAATGTTGCTAAACCATAATAATTATATGCAACAATTATGTAATTTCCTTTATTATAAGTGTTTTTATTATGTTTCAGTAGTCTTTCTTTTCGTGTAACGTTTTCAACGAATAAATAAACTTCTTATTATAAATTAATTCACAATGCCTTCGTTATACACTTATTATTATTTCTCTTTATATTTTCAAGATTAAAATGAATACCACTGGAGCACAAGAGCAGACAAATGATGCAGATATATGTATAGCGGATAGTGGAGCCACACACACTATACTTAAATCTAAGAAATATTTTTATGAGTTGAAACCAACAAAAAGAACTGTTGATACAATATCAGGTCCTACAAACTTGATAGAAGGAGTGGGAAAATCTAATTTAATATTACCAAATGGTACAAAGCTCTTAATAGAGAATGCTTTATTTTCCCCAAAATCAACAAGAAACTTGTTGAGTTTCAAAAACATATATCATAACGGATATGATACTCAGTCAAGGACTGTTGATAATAAGAAATACTTACACATCATGAGCAAAGATCATATATTGGAAAAACTGCCAATGCTCCACTCTAGTTTGCATTATACACACATTAATGTGCCTCAAGCACATATGGCAGTAAAAGAAAGTTCTTGTGATCCTGAGACATTTAACTTATGGCATGACAGACTAGGCCATCCAGGATCTACAATGATGAAAAGAATTATTGAAAACACACATGGACATCCATTGAAATATCAAAAGATCCCCCAATCAGATAAAATGCCTCTATGTACCTCTTGTTCACTTGGAAAACTAATTACAAGGCCTTCGTCCTTAAAAGTTGACAAGGAATCACCAATGTTTCTTGAAAGAATTCAAGGTGATATATGTGGACCAATTCATCCACCATGTGGACCGTTTAGATATTTCATGGTCTTGATAGACGCATCCAGCAGATGGTCTCATGTCTCTTTATTATCAACTCGTAATATTGCCTTTGCAAAATTTCTTGCTCAAATTATCAAACTACGAGCACATTTCCCTGATTACACTATTAAAAGGGTGAGACTTGATAATGCTGGTGAATTTACATCACATGCTTTTAATGATTATTGTATGTCTGTCGGAGTTGTTTTCGAACACCCTGTTGCTCATGTACACACACAAAATGGCTTAGCTGAATCATTGATCAAACGTTTACAGCTAATCGCTAGACCATTAATAATGAGAACAAAACTTCCTGTGTCGATTTGGGGTCATGCAATTTACATGCTGGATCACTGATTCATGTGAGACCAAGTGAAAATCATAAGCATTCCCCACTACAACTTGTTTTTGGCCATGAGCCAGACATTTCCCACCTTAAAATATTTGGGTGTGCAGTGTATGTTCCTATTGCACCACCACAACGCACAAAAATGGGACCTCAAAGAAGGTTGGGAATATATGTTGGATATGAAACAGCCTCCATCATACGATATCTTGAACCTTTAACAGGTGATGTATTTAAAGCACGTTTTGATGACTGCCATTTTAACGAGGCAATGTTCCCAGCATTAGGGGGAGAAAATAAAAAAAACGAGAAAATGATGTCTCATGGTGTGTGCCTTCACTGTCTCATCTTGATCCAAGAACAAAACAATGTGAGACAGAGGTTCAAAAGATAATACACTTGCAAGACATTGCAAATCAATTGCCTGATGCTTTTACTGATACAAACAGAGTTACAAAATCTCATATACCAGCTGCTAATGCTAATGCTAATGCTCCAGCTCGAGTTGAGATCCCAAGTAAGGCAATAGATAATAAGATAGCTCATGAATCTCAAAAACGTTTGAAACGTGGAAGGCCAATCGGTTCAAAGGATAAGAATCCACAAAAAAGAAAAGCACTTGTAAAAGAAATTGACCACAAAGAGAATGATCTTGATAAAACAGTAAATACCGAAACCTCTCATGAGAAAGATGTTGATGATACTAACAAAGAGATATCAATCAACTATGGTCATACACATATCATATGGAACCGATATGAAATGGAAAATATTGATGAGATATTTTCTTATTCTATAGCAAGTGACATCATGGGTGGAGATGATGATCCTGAACCAAAATCTGTCAATGATTGTCAAAATAGACATGATTGGGATAAATGGAAAGGTGCTATGCAAGCTGAATTAGATTCACTCAACAAACGAAAGGTTTTTGGGTCTATTGTTGTTACACCTAAGGCTGTAATTCCTGTAGGATATAAATGGGTTTTTGTACGAAAACGAAATGAGAAAAATGAGGTTACAAGATATAAAGAGAGACTTGTAGCTCAAGGTTTTTCACAAAGGCCAGGGATCGACTATGAAGAAACATATTCTCCCGTTATGGATGCAATAACCTTTAGATACTTAATCAGCTTAGCAGTTTCTAAAAAGTTAGAAATGCGTCTTATGGATGTCGTTACAGCTTACTTGTATGGATCACTTGATAGTGACATCTATATGAAAGTTCCTGAAGGATTTAAACTTCCTGAAGCGTTAAGTTCAAAACCTAAAGAAATGTATTCGATCAAATTACAAAGATCTTGATATGGGTTGAAGCAATCTGGAAGGATGTGGTACAATCGTTTGAGCGACTATTTGACAAGTAAAGGTTATACAAATAATCTTATCTGTCCATGTGTCTTTATTAAGAAGAAAACATCAGGATATGTGATCATAGCTGTATATGTGATGACCTAAATATAATTGGGACGCAAAAAGAAATTCATGAAGCAATTATTCTTTTAAAGAAAGAATTTGAAATGAAAGACCTTGGAAAAACCAAATATTGTCTTGGTTTACAAATTGAACATATGAGTAATGGAATACTTGTGCATCAAACGAATTATACTGAAAAGCTGTTGAAACGTTTCAATATGGACAAGTCAAATCCTTTAAGCACTCCAATGGTCGTTAGGTCACTTAATGTCGAAAATGATCCATTTCGTCCTTGTGAGGACAACGAAGAAGTTCTTGGTCCAGAAGTACCATGCCTCAGTGCAATTGGAGCACTTATGTATCTTACGAATTGTACGAGACCTGACATTTCTTTTGCAGTGAACTTGTTAGCAAGATTTAGTTCAGCTCCAACTAAAAGGCACTGGAATGGGATTAAACATATTTTTCGATATCTTCGAGGCACTGTTGATTTAGGCTTGTTTTATCCTAACGATTCAAAAGAAGGGTTAGTTGGTTATGCAGATGCAGGTTATTTATCTGATCCTCATAAAGCAAAATCTCAAACTGGATATGTATTTATGAACGGAGGAACTGCGATTTCATGGCGTTCTCAGAAACAAGCACTTGTCGCAACATCCTCAAATCATGCTGAAGTCATTGCACTACATGAAGCTTCAAGAGAATGTGTATGGCTAAGATCTATGTCACAACACATAGTGACTTCTTGTGGGCTAGAGAAAGATCGAAGTCCAACTCCTATCCATGAAGATAATGCCGCCTGTGTCTCTCAAATGAAAGAAGGGTATATCAAAAGTGACAGAACAAAACATATACCACCAAGATTCTTTGCATATACTCGGGACCTTATTAAAGACAATCAGATCGAGATGAGATATGTCCAATCAAGCAACAATTCAGCCGATCTTTTCACAAAAGCACTACCTACAGCAACTTTCAGGAAACATGTTCATGACATTGGCATGCGTCATGTACGGCGAATGTGATTCCTTACAAATTGCAAACTTGAGGGGGAGTTATAAACTGCACTCTTTTTCCGTTAGCTAAGGTTTTTTCCCATTGGGTTTTTCTTTAGCAAGGTTTTTAATGAGGCAGTACTTAAAGACCCCGAAGTTTGCAAAGTGTCATCCAAGGGGGAGTGTTATGAATGTTATTAAAGATTTACCATAAAGATCAAGATTTACCTCTAGATTTACCAAGCAAGTGGATGAACTCTTTGTCAAACTTAGGGATAGCTTTGTCTACCAAATAGTTAATCTTGTCTACCAAATAGTTAACCTTGTCTACCAAATAGTTAATCTTTTTGTAGTATAAATACTAGCTCAAGGTAGAAGGAAAAATGCACCTCATGTATACACTTTCATAAGTTATACGATTATCTTCTTCTTTTTCTTGTAACACTTCTAAAGTTCTTAAAGTTTTAGCACTAATCTTGTGTTAATTCTTATAATATTATAGCAAAAAGTTTTTTTTGACTTTTTAAATTCAATACTTGTTTTTCATATCAATTTAAAGTCCACTAACATCATCCAAATTTGTTGTTAATTTGTCATGTAAATGCCAAAATACCATTATCCCATCTATAAACTAATATTTTATCTTTCTATATTAATAAATAAAAATCTTTTTAAACACATGTCACTTGTTGATATCTCCTCACTTTTAAATAATAAGATATTAACTTTTTGATACACGTTATCAAAAAGTTATTATATTATTATTTAAAAGTGAGGAGACACTAGAGAGTGATATGTGTCTAAAAAGATTTTTATTTATTAGTATAAAATTATAAAATATTAGTTTAAAAATAAGCTAAGGGTGTCTTGGTCTTTTCATGAGAAATTAACAAGAAATTTGGATAGATTCGGTAAACTGAACCTAAATTGATATAAAAACCAAATTATTGAATTTAAAAAATAAAAAAAATTGAATTGAAATAGAAATTTTGAGAAATCCACAATGACTAAAAAAAAGCAAATTGGATTTAATAATCCGAACCGGCTCTTTTTGACCAACAATAATCACAACTCAATTAATTACTCACAATAATCCTAACTCTTCCATTTTGTTTGTAAAATAGTCTGCCATTAAAAAAACATAACAAAGTTAAGTTTTTTCCAAATTACAAACTGATGTTTTCGGGCTTTTGATCAGAATGAGGATACAAGCCGATTGATATAGAACTTACCTAGAAACAGTGTTCTAACTGACTTAATTTTTGTTAATTAGACGTTCAAACACCCGAATTGAAGCACCGTTTTCGTCATTTAGAGCACCGTTTTGATGTAAGTTTTACATCAATCGACTCATATCCTTGTTCTGATCAAAAACCCAAAAACATAGGTTTGTAATTTAGAAAAAAAAGTTAACTCTGTCATTTTTTTTAACGTCGGACTATTTTACAAACAAAATAGAAAAGTTCGAATTATTGTAGATAATTAACTGAGTTGTGATTACTATCGGCCAAAAAAGAGTTAGTGGCCTGGTAATTTTGTTAGTGATGGGTTTCAAAGTAATAAAAAAAAAAGCTTTGTGTCGTCTCATGTTCACAAACTATTCGCTAGGAATAAGAGGTTGCGCGCCTTGAGGGTTTGTATTTCTCTTGAGAGATGCAGGTTCGACTCCCACTTGGTGCAGAGTGAGGCACTAGTGGGCAATGATAGGAGAACCAGAGAAACCTGGGTTGGATCCTTGAGCCAAACGGGTTTTACCGGTAATTTCACCGTCGTGCCTACGGGCGGGAGGGTTACCGGGTTTTCCCCGAAATTGGTGGTGGACTCGGGTTACTCTCTGTAGAGGTGTGCAAAAAACCGAATTAACCGAATAAACCGACAAAACCGAACGAAAAAACCGAACCAAATAAAAAACCGGTGGGTCGGTTAATGGTTTTTTTGAAAACTGAAAGTAGTGGGTCGGTTATGGTTATCATTTTTTCCATACCCACCATAACCAAACCGACATGTAATAAATCTTTGTAGGATTTATGACTTTTCATCATATTTTTAATATTTGATGTTTTTTACTGAAGTTTTTTAGTACTTATGGGTTTTTCATATCATTTTGTGGTTTTGGTTGAATATTTATTTGAATTTATGGAATGTATCATATCACTTTATTTGAATATTCGATAATAATTGCTATTAATATTACAGATTATATGTATTTTTTTAATAATATGTAATATACTAATATATACAAATATGCAATAACAATTTATTCCATGTTAAAAAAATTAAGCTATTTATAGCTAAGCTAAATACACGGTTAACCACCCATAACCGACCCGTTATAACCATCAAAACCAAATAACCATAACCACCATAACCTATCGGTTATGGTTATGGTTATCTAATAACCGACATCGTGGTTATGGTTATGGTTTTTGGTCAAAACCGACCAAAACTGACCCATGCACACCGCTAACTCTCAGAGTACTCTGTTTGTCCAGTGGGTGCCCCGAGAGTGCTCGGGATTGAGTTTGTTGGCCGTTCAAAAAAAAAAAAAGGTTGCGCGCCTTGAATGCTATGAGGTCGTTTTCACATAAAAATACAACATTAAATGTTTTGGTAAATCGATGAAGTGAACACTCTTTACGTGAATATACGTATTTCACATGAATACATAATACATAGCTCATATATATAAGTACATAATGAATAAATAGTTAAAATAAACAGAATTGTGTTTGTTTTTACATTTAATACACAATACATGATAAAATGAGTAATCAAAACATATAAAAAAGGAGATTCGCTACACACGAGTTACGACACATGATGAGGTTTTTTTTTTTAAAGGTAAATTTTATTAAAGCACCGGCCTGACCAAAAGACACAGAACCGGAAACAACAACTACAACAGATAAATACATAACTCTCTCCAAACTAAGTTGCTAAACTTAGACCGACTTTTAAGCCAAAAAATCCTAGAGACTTCACCTCCCCGAAGATATCCTCCCTATTAGCATTCCCGTCCGAGAAAATTTTTGCGGTCCTAACTTTCTAAAAACACCAACAAACCACAATGACCAGCCCATTGATAATATCTTTAGCCTTCTTATCCACCGCAACTTGATGAGGTGTTTCAACGTTTCGCTACACCCGTAAAGTATGTAATTAACTATTTTTTTAATTTTATCTATCTCATTTACGAACACAAAATTATGAAACTCATATAAAGTCATATTCATATATTCTTATGTTTTTTAAAGATGTTTAAAATCTAGAATATGTTCATATTTTATTATAATATGTTGTCACCTTTTAGGATATGGATTTGACGTAAAGGCTTCATGTAAAGAAAAATGTGTGAAGTATTGCAGAAGACGCATGTCCCTCTATGTTCAAACTAATGACGTAAAGGCTTCATGTAAAGAAAAATGTGTCACCGTTCAAAAAAAAAAAAAGGAAAAATGTGTGAAGTATTGCAGAAGACACATGTCCCTCTATGTTCAAACTAATATTATTTTGTCCCATAAAATTTTATCCAATTCGGTAGCATTTATTTTGTACAAGCTTTACACTTTTATTGCACAAAAAAATTTAAAAATCTAAGAGGTTGATTACCCTAAAATTTTTAAAATTAACGTGTATTTTTAAATTAGTTTTTACCTATATATCTAACTACTATAATAAAAACTATAATAAAAGAAACCAACTTTTGGACATATGTCATTCATTGAAGGTATCCTCAAATCTATATTTATCTAAATAAATAAATAATAAATTAATATTAAATCTTATCATACTTTAATAAAATATTATCCTTAAATATAAATTGTTAATTTAATATTTTTTTAAAACAAATATCTCTCTTATCTACTTATCTTATATTAAATATATAAATAATAAATTAATATTAAATGTTATCCTAAATTATTAAAAATATAATTTTTTTTATTATTTGGTATACAAAATTATGTTTATTCAACTCGTGTAAAACGCGGGGTTTTTAGGGATATAATTTTTTTATTATTTGGTAGATTTTTCAACCCGACTATACACAGGGTTTTTAAAGATACGACGTTTTTAGTATTTAATATACAAAATTACATTTATTTAGGATATAATTTTTTTTTATTATTTGGTAGATTTTTCAACCCGACTATACACGGGTTTTTTAAAGATACGGCGTTTTTAGTATTTAATATACAAAATTACATTTATTTAATCTGTGTAATACACATAGTTTTTAAAGATATAACTTTTTTTAGATCTATTCAACATGTGTAATATACGAGGTTTTTAAGGATGTAATTTTTTATTATTTGGTAGATTTATTCAACCCGATTACACACGAGTTTTTTAAAGATACCACGTTTTTAGTATTTAGTATACAAAATTACATTTATTTAATCTGTGTAATACACATGGTTTTTAATGATATAACTTTTTTATTATTTGATATATAAAATTACATTTATTTAATCCGTACAATATACAGAGTTCATAAAGATATAACTTTTTATTATTTAATATATAAAATTACATTTATTCAACCCGTGTAATACACGAGGTTCTAACCTAGTTTACCTGTATATTAAAGATTGAACATAATGAACACTAACAAACAACCTATATTATATTGTATATATCTAGAAATTTAAATTTAAGTTATCCTATATATTAATAATACAACCTTATGAATAGTACTTTTTATATTAAGTTGGATAGGTCTTGTGTTAACCGGCACTGGTATCGAAGATACTGGTACGCCCCGGTTCGGTATCATTAGTGCATTTTATATTATAATAATTTTTAAATTTGTATCACGGGTCGGGATAAACTTGGTGTCAACCGGTACTGGTATCGAAAATACCGGTACGCTCCGGTTTGGTATCGGTACATGAAGGTAAAAACCGTCACCAGCCTGGTACAGAAAACGTCGAAAGTCGGTACCGAATTGATATTGAAAATCTTTTAGTTTGGAAAATTCGGTACTGCTAACCGGTAACATTTGCTCATCCCTGATCACGGGCACCGTACGAACAACAACGGTATCGTACAACTTTTTTGTTGATTTTCTTCAACTTTTAATGATTTTTTTTAGTTTCAAGGGTAGAGATGAGCTCGGTGGCAACCGATACTGAATTGGCACTGGTACCGAAAATACCGGTTATGGTACATGTATATGAAGATAAAAACCGGTAGCGAACCGGTATCAGGAACGCCAAAAGTCAGTACTGAATTGGTACTTAAGATATTTGGGTTCGGGAAATTCGGTACTGGTACCCAATACCATTTGCTCATCTCTGACTACAAGTTTCATATGAACAACATCATTACCATACAAATTTTTTGGTTGATTTTCTTTCGGTTATCTTTTGGTGTCTTTTTCTACATTTTATTTTTATTCTTGTCAACGGTTGGGTTCGGGAAATTCGGTACTGGTACCCAATACCATTTGCTCATCTCTGACTACAAGTTTCATACGAACAACATCATTATCATACAGATTCTTTGGTTGATTTTCTTTCGGTTATCTTTTAGTGTATTTTTCTACATTTTATTTTTATTCTTGTCAACGGTTCCGTGCGCAACGCGCTTGTAGTGATTTCAAAACACAAGTAAACACAGACTAAATAATAAAAGAAGTTAGCCGCAACGCGGCGGGACGAAAAAACTAGTTTTTTTAATGTACCGAAATTTGATATTTACCTTTTTATTAGATATGGGTATAGAGAATGTTTTTACTTTCTAGTTAGAGTTAAATGTTATTTTAGTCTCTGTGTTTTGGGTCATTTTGTAAGTTTCGTCTAAATGTTTCATTTTTCGTTTGTGTGTCCAAAAAGGTTTTACCGTTGCCATTTTAGTTCACTGGGTTAACTTCATCCATTATTTCTATTAACGAGAAGGGGGATTCGGTCATTTTATATGTAATTCTGTTAACTAGAAGGGCAATTCGGTAATATAAAATGACCGAATCGCCCATCTAGTTAACAGAAATAACGGATGAAATTAACCCAATGGACTAAAATGGCAACAATGAAACCTTTTTGAACCCACAGGTGAAAAATGGAACTTTTGGACTAAACTGCGAAAGTGGCCCAAACCACAGGGACTAAAATGACATTTAACTCTTCTAGTTAAACCCACACATGTTTGATATTTTAGTGTAATCGAGACTAATTTGGTGAACAAAGGAAATTATAATATACATCGAACAAGTTAGGAGGTGCGGGAGTGCATGCTTGTTCGAGTGGTTATAATTTCGAGTGTTCGTGCACAGCCCATTCGGGGGGTTCCAAGAGGGCAACGCCCCCTTGGCAGGGGTTCAGGGGCAGCGCCCCTGGGAGCAGTGTGGCATCCTAGGAAAATTTTCAAACGCACTAACTTCTTGAGCGACTGTGTGCTAAATTTCGGGACGGAATTTCTTTCTACTTGGGGATGATGTGACAATCCGTACTTTCCGAGGTTAACACTGTTCACTTTCGCGACTATTATTTACGCTCGTTACGTTTTATTTTTGTCACGTGTAGGAGTTAGTCAAATTCACTTAAACGTATATCTTTATATATGATCGCCTAACTCGAAATAAAATTATATATATATATATGTATACGCTATTTATTCGGAACTCAAACTCGTCTGTACGACCCGACCAAATTTTGTAACCATGCTCGGCCCAACCCAAACCCACTTAACGTGAAACCCAAACCACCCCAAACCCGAACCCTTACTTGCGGCCCAACAAGGGTTGCGGCCCAAGAAGAACCCAAACCGCCCCCAAAACCCACCATTCCTTTAATTACGTATTACATGCAAATCTCCTATAACCAAACCCTAAATCACGAAGTTTAACTCTGCTCTCTCCCTACTCCTCCTTGATCAACGCAGGCAAGGCACAAAAAGCTCAAATCCGTTCGACTTTTCAATCAATTAACGATCCACAACAGTCCTACGATTCGGTAACATATTTAGTGTAGTTATACTCTTGTTATTGCATGAAAGTTTGGCTGCATTTTTCTGATTCCTTGATGTTCTTGACGTTTATGATGATTTCACTTAGTCTAGGGTTGTTAGAATTCATATTTGATTGGTGATTGATGGCTTATGTGTTCGGTTAGTAATTAGGGTTTCGATTCTTGCATGATCTTGGTTTAAATCTTGTTGGTTCTTGATGAATTAGTTGATATATGACCTAATTTATAATGATTATCTGCTGGAGATGATGCATATAGGTCGTTTTGTTTGCTAAGTAATCGTTTTTGGGAACTGGGAGCGGGTAACGAAACTGATTCTGTCCAGAATGTTACAGCCGACTTGTGTCGATTGTAACCGGGTTAAAAGTTAACAAAAAGTGTTGTTTCTTGAGTCCATGATGTACTTCCAGGAAATGTCTTTCAAACCCCACTGGAATCTCATTTTTTTCGACGTCGTTTCGTATTTTAAATGATTTATTTCGTGTCAAAGGTCCAGGCTGCATTTTCTGTCAAAATTTGAAGCCCATTAAGAATATCATAACTCAATGTAGGAATTGAGTTATGATCTAAATTTTTTACTATAGGTAGTTCTAGGTGATCATGAAAATCTCCCATTGGAATTTCGTAAAAAGACTGAACGAGGATTTTTAGATAATTTTTGGCGTAAATTGTCATCAGAAAGTTATAAATCAAACATAGGAGTAAAGAATGATTTTTAGGGATTTTTCTGTAAAGATTTAGGTCATGAGAAAAATATACTAGTATTCAGGGACTAAATAACATGTTTTGTTAAATATCATAATTTTCTGAGTTCGTTTAGTATTTTAAATAAATTCCGAAAAACTGCATAAAATCTGATATAAAACTGCAATGAGCTGAAAGTGTTTATGAACGTTTTAAATGTGCCTACAGGTTATCAAAAGGTGTTGAATGTTACCAGAGACATTAGTAGGTGACAATGAATGTGTTTATGCAATGATATGATCATATGCACAAACTTATCTAAATGAGTAATTGTATGACAATGTGATTCTATGGCTATGTGTTAGACTACGTGTAAGAATTCATAAATTAAACTAATTGAAACGGTAAACCTATTAGGAAGAGATTGACATTCCTGATTACCTTTCAAGTTTACTACCGAGCAAACTAAGGTAAGTTCACAATCTTTTTCCAAAAGCATTTGTCCTAGTTTGGACAACATTTTTTACGGTAGCCCTGGTTGGGGCTACACACGCGTTACTTATTGGAACCACTGAAGCATACTATCCACTGGAGGTGGAGTAGTACACTTGGACTAAACGAAAAACTCTATCATGAGAGTCCCTACATTTTACCAATTAGATTGCCGGGTGGGAATACGCAGGGTATTGATTGATAGCGCTATTAGGTTTGACAAACCTCATACCGTGCTGGAGGACGGGCGTGAACTTCTATCCTTCACTCTTGCATTAATGTTGATAGACATTAATGAGGGCACAAATGAAACGTCAGCATTCGGTACACAATTTAGTCATGTGATGAGGGTTAGCTACCCGAGTCATACATAAACCAGAAAAACATTTATTAACTTTACTTTTGCTAAACTAAAATTTGTGAATTCGCCAACTTTATTGTTGACACGTAATTTCATGCTTCACATGTCATTAGGTACAGCATGGACGGACAAGTGCAATTGCTAGAGTGGTGTGGTTTAATAAACTTCATGCTTTAAATTATTTATTAAACTTGTGGTTTTTAAATTCTTGTTGGATTTTAACTTTATTTCCGCTGCAACTTAAACTACTAAAACTTGATCGCTAATCATGTTGTTAGTGATGTTTTATCTTTTTAAATATTTAGTTCTACATGATTAGTGGCTAGATCCTGGCCAGTCACACGACTCGCGGTATAACTACGCATGTGGAAATAAGAGTGTGACAAGCAGTGTCCAAGGGGCGGCAGCCCCTAGCGGGGTCCAAGGGGCAGATGAAAAGCTAATCCTAATTGTTCGGGTAAAATTATGGGATGAGATAAACCAGAAGAAAAATAAAGATGGGTTGCAATCTTATTGAAGCAACGTGGTCTAAATATGATTGAATCGACAAAAAGTTAGTTAAGTAAGTTGCAATCTTAGTGAAGCAACAGAGAAGGACCGATATCGCATGTCGATGATACGATCCATGAACAAAGTTGTTGAAGAGGACGATAGAATCAAAATCATCATGTTGGTTTGTGAAGGGCCAATCAAAGAACCGGTGAAGTAGTCCGTGTGAAACGACCAGAGTGGCAATATCGTTACTTGTGAAGGTTGCGATTGGAAAAGAAAGAGTAACACAGGTTTCTGTTATGCAGAGATAAGTCATGTGACGACTACGGAGCATTTATCTTGTGAAACTATAAGTCGAACGATCAAGATCGAAGAACAAATTTGTGTGAGGTGAATTAAAAGGAACGGATGATGTGTAATTTTCCCCTTCGAGATGGTTTGATTAGTTATTTGGATATGTGGTTGTTATAGAACCAAGCATTGCTTGAATACGACTTTGTTCTTAGAATGCAGGCGCGATGATGTGTATATGATATGTTTGGAAGCAGGCTTTAAAAGACTTTATATTTTGTTGGTTGTTATGTACGTGGATTTAGATTAGCCTTTATTGTATAAGAATGTTAAGTTTAACTGGTTGTAAATTTTGTATGCACTTGTTATACAATCAACCAGATATTTAGTATATATTGAATACAAGCGGTCGGTGTCCAATATAAACGGTTGGTGTTCATGATGCCTGCAACGCAACGCACACAAACATCATACTAGTTATACTAATAGTGGAGAGTTCAAATGAGAAGAATTAAAAATTAAGAATAAAAAGAATAAAGGATACAAAGGTAATTTTAACAAATCATTTAATGAGTTTATTATTTATTTTTGTTATTCAAATTAATGAACTCTAATCATTTAATGAGCCTATCTAATAAAATAGTTGTGCACCTTACACAATAAAAACAATCATGCGCATGATCTTAATTTTCAACGTTTCCTACACCATTAAAACAATATTTTGGTGTAGGATACAGAATGTGTAGGACTCAAACACTTTTAAATAATTTTGCGACTCATAATAAAATATGTGTATGACACAAAATTTTTAAATAATTTTGTCACCTCTAATAAAAATTGTGTAGGAGCCAATACATTAATGATGGTGAAGGAGAAATTTATGGTTGCATTAATAAGAATTGAGTAACTCTTTAAAATATTTATTAATATTCTACATAAAAATGTTTATACTACCCTTAGTAATTAAAGCATTAATTAAAAGTTGACAAAAATGATATATTGATTCACAACCATTGATCAAAAAAATATATGGTCTAGATTAATTCATTTTTTCTTCTTTTAAGAAGATTCTTCTCAAATGAACCTCCCCCTATACTAATAATGGAACAATATTTACATTTAAATTTACATTTAAAGTTGTAACTCAATATTTTTAATCTAGATTGAATTCATCTATCAGACTAATAGTTATTTTAACTTTTTGAAAATTTAAAGGTTGAATTTTTTTTTAAAGTTGTGAGCAATAAAATAGTCATAAAGAGGGATGTTTATATTGAAAGTCCAAATTGCCTAAAAAGTATATAATACGTAACGTATTTATGTTAATAATTCTGTAGAATATTATCTCTGTATCTATCCCCAAAATTACGGGATTGTATTTTCTATATAATGAAAACCCATTCAGGGGAGAGGATCAAGGATCCTATTGTTTCATGGTATCACGAGACCAGGAACCCTAATCCTCCCTCTTGGCCGCCGATCCCTCATCTTCCTCTTTTCTTTTGTTTTCGGCAGCCACCCTCACCCTCACCATCCTCTTCGTTTCTTTTCCTCTGATCTGTTACCACTAGTTTCTTTCATCCTCTTCCCCATGGACAACAAGTTACACCCGGCCGTCACGGTCTCAAACATCAAAACCGCCATACCCGGTACACTTGAAACGGACACCGGCCACTGGTCTACGTGGTCGGAACAGTTTAAACTTCATTGCAAAGCCTTTCAAGTATATGATCATCTTCTACCACCGGCCGCTGACAAGCCCAAGACATCGACCGACAAAGAAAAATCGACCAGCGATTCATCCTCCACTCAAGAAGCTTGGGAGCGTCTTGATTCCATTGTCCTCCAATGGATATATGGAACAATCTCCCAAGACCTTGTTCACACCATCATCAAGCCCGGTAACACCGCGCACCAAGCATGGACTACCCTCGAAAACCTCTTTCAAGACAGTAAAAGTGCCCGTGCTCTACACCTTCGTCAGCGCTTCACCACCACTCGCCTGGAAAACTTCGCTAATATCTCAGCCTACTGTCAGGAATTGAAAGTTCTGTCTGATCAATTAGCCAGTGTGGGACATCCTGTCGACAATGATGCCCTCGTTCATTTCCGGCCTTACTGAACAATATGAAGGAATTGGAACCGTCCTTCAAGGTCAAGACCCACTGCCGCCATTTGCCACGGCTCGTTCCAAGCTTTGCATAGTCGAGTCTCACAAACAAGAACAAGCGTTACATGCCGCCAAAACTGCCAGTACCGCTCTCGCCACATCCACTCGGGCCGCTCCCACCACACATGCTGACTCCTCATCCTCCGCTGAACAGGGACGTGGTCGAGGCCGCGGCAGGAACAGGTCAGGTCGGGGTCGCTCCTCCTATCACTATCGGCCCAACCCATACCCCCCTTACAACTATTGGCCACCTGCACCATATGGTTGGTCTGCCAATGGGCCGGCCCAGCAGTACCCACCTCAATGGGCCTCACCCCCTGCCCTTATCCGACTACTAGTTCATGGCCCAACAACAACAACAGTAATGGATCTGGCATTCTGGGCTCCAAACCTTCACAGACTTACAACACGGCTTATACGCCAACGGACATTGATCAGGCTCTCAATGCGATGTCCCTAAACCAACAGGAACCGACTTACTTTATGGACACCGGGGCGACAGGTAGCATGTCTAATACCTCTACTGATTTTCACTCTTTTTCTAATAATAGCATGGGACAACAAATTATCGTTGGTGATGGCTCCGCCATCCCGGTTCTTGGACATGGCACAAAAACCTTACCCACACCATTCCCTCCCATTGCTCTTAAAAATGTTCTTTATGCTCCCAAACTACTTAAAAACTTAATCTCAGTTCGTCGGTTCACCACCGACAACTCTGTCTCTGTCGAATTTGACCCATTTGGTTTTCTTGTGAAGGATTACAGGAGCCGGATCCCTATCCTTTTGTGCAACAGCAGCGGTGATCTCTACCCTCTCGTGCTAGGACCCGGAACCACCTCTTTCCCGGCCACCTTTGCTGCTGTTACTTCTACTTTATGGCACCAACGTCTTGGCCACCCAGGACGTGCACCGTTACAGTCTTTAAAATCGTCTTGTTCTGTTGATTTTTCAAAGTTAAACAATAACATTTAGGGAAAAATCTAGGGTTCTTGAAGTTCATCCGGATCGAACCTCAAATTTTTGTTTAGATCTGTTTGCATTTAGTTAGATTAGTGTTAAGGGAAGTAAATACACTTGTATTGTTCATAGATTCACCCGATTTCTCACAAAAAACCCCAAACCCTTGTTCTTGAACCGAAAAAGATAAAATTGAATGGGTAAACGGGTTATTTTGGGAAAAACGGCACTTAGGGTTTCATTTTCGGGGGAAACCGCATCTATTGGACCAAAAATTTTCAAGTTTTCGAAACCGGGACGAAAAATGAATTTTTTGTGTAACAGACGCCTGGACACGGGGCCGTGTCCGCTGAACACGGGGTCGTGTCCAGCTCACTGTTTGCAGTTTTTTCCGGAAATACTTCTGTTTCGTGCTAACTTTTGGTGTATTCTTTCAGATGGCTAGGAAGTTCACAAGATTTAACGCCAATGAGCTTGATGCTAGGGCTAGATACGAGATACTTCAAACAAGGCCGGAGGAATACCCGAGGCAAGCATGCACGGAACTGTTAACTATGGTGAATCAAATCAACCGTTTCAACAACATTGTCACGGGGCCACTTAGAGTCTCTCTAACAACTCGACTCCGTTCCGTCCACGAATGCACTTTGGAATTCTATAGCACCTTCACATTTAACTCGAGGTGCGACCCGTTCGACAATGATGGGGTAGCATTCCGATGTGGCGGAACGAGGTATTCGATCTCTATGGCATAATTTGGGTCGATTGTCGGGTTGTATGCAGAAGAGGATGCGGGAAACGAGGAAAACACTGGAGGAATGCGAGAGATAGGTGAGAACGAACGCCAAGCCATTTGGGCTCAGATTGGTGAAGGGTACTACAATCCGAGCAGCACTAAGAGTACGAAGCTGAGGGATCCGCTCTACAGGTACATCCATAGGCTCCTCGGCTACTCTCTTAGCCAAAGGCATGATAGTAGTGGCGTCGTTGGGTTAAGAGATTTGGTTGTCCTCCGCTGTATCCATAACGGCAGGCCACTCGATGTTCTGTTCCTCATGCTCCGAAACATGCATCATAATCGCCTTGCAAGTGCACCGACCCCTATCTTCTTTGGGGGATGGGTTTACCGTCTCTTCAGGCACTTTACCCACATACCTAGGTCATTTGACAGGAGCCCATGGTCGGGTAGGGTTGATATACACATCTGCCGCTCAATGAACCTAATTTATGAGGCTGAAGACGGGACGGTAAGCTTTCAAAGGATGCAAGGTCATGCATGGAACCCGCAAGAAGCACTTGTCCTTCCCGCTCCACAACATCATCAGTATCAGTACCAACCCCAAGGTGATCCGGGCCAATCCTCCTCGGGAGGCGGTTTTCCTAATTTCCAAAGTTTGCATGATTTGTTGCAGGAAAACCTTATGTGCACCAGGAACACTTAAAACATGGCGAGCAACACGTACCACCGGGTTGGAGCTATCGAGAGAAACATATCCGATATCCAAGATGATATTGGATATATTCGGGACCACATTGCGGGCCATGGAGGGGATGATGATGATGATGATAAGGACATGGATTAGGCGGGAGGAGCGGAGGAAGAAGCGGTTGTTTGATGGTTCCCCAGGTTAACCCTTTTCTAATCTTGAACAATTAATGGCCTGCGTGCCAAGTGTTGAACAATTTACTTTCCCTAACTTCTTTTATTTTCTGCACTTATTTTTCTTTTAACTTTGACATGGATGATGAATTTGGTAAAAGTAGGATGTTGCTATGGTATGGTATGGTGTTTATTGATTAAGCAGGTACATACAAGGCTTAGAGTACTAAGCATTAGTACTACTAAAGCCGAGACAGGAAAATCGAAGAAAGAAACCTGTTTTTCAACCTTGCAGATTGTCCACACGGGGCCGTGTCCAGCCGACACGCCCCCGTGCCCATTCCCCTGAACCTGCTGTTTGTTTTAATTCTGCAAACTTTGACAGACACGGGGACGTGCCCAGCAGATACGCCCCCGTGTTTACCTTCTGTAAATTTTCGTTACTGGCACCTGCGCACGGGGTCGTGTCCACTCAATACGGGGTCGTGCCCAGGTAACCAGTAACATTAAATTTTTGCTTTTTCACACCTTTTTACACATTCAATCAACCTAAAAACTTATTTTTGGGACACATTGAGGACAATGTGTAATTTAAGTGTGGGGGGGGATGCTAAAACCTTGAATCTTGCAAGTCCTAAATACAAGCCTTACACAAAACTCTATTGGAAACGCTAATCACCCCAATTTTTTTTCAAAAAAATTTTCATTTTTTTTTACTTGTCTAGGTTTAACTCGGGAATTTCAAGTTCTAAAAAGGTTATATTTTTACGAATTTACAACCGATAGCGTCGTAATAAAAAGAACCAACATAAGAAAATTATGAAAAGGCATGGCAAACTTAGTTAAAATTTGATTATATATACTTGATCACATAAAAACTCATTCCCACAAAAGTGAGTTTTGAGCCTTTATTGAGCATACAATTATATATCATTAAACTAAATGCTCATTTTTCGTTTCTTGTGTGAATAGCCGCTTGGTTCTTACGACTCTAGAACTTGCCATGACGATACATTCCCGGTCCTTACCAACTTAAACCTAAGTAAGTAAATGATGGAGGCATTAGGACTAACCCTTTTTTATTTCTACACCATTATTTTTTTTTACCACCTACCCAAAATCCCCCTAGTTAGCCCATTTGAGCCTAAACCTTTTCATTTCATAACCCAAACCAAACACCCTTTTTACCCACCAAAACCTTTTTTCATTTTTAACCCTTTGTTTTAGTAACTAGCTCGGTTTCTCATATGACTTTCGTAAAAAAAAAAAAAAGAAGAAGAAGAAGTTGATTATGAAGCAAAAGCAAATAAACAAACAAGTTTATCAAAAATGACTTTGTTTGAAAAAATAGCTTCATAAAAATAAAAATTGAAAAATAGAAAGTCTTACGAAAACCGACGCTGGTTACGCTTTTCACCCTTTTTCTACTAACCACTAACCCAACCACTACCTTTAACCCAAGCCTAACCCTTCACCCACAAAGTCCTCTTGATATTTACAAAGGTATATAAGTCAAAAAGGAGGAGGATTGATTGCTTGGCAAGCCTATGGTAGGAGTAAGTTCCATGCCGCTCTCGAGTGATCCACAAAAATACATTTTCGGCCGAGTGTTGAGTGATCCCTGTGAGGTGTGTGAACTTGTATATAAATAGAATTTAAAAAAAAGGTATGCTATGCCCTAATAAGTAATTTATCTTATGAAAAGTTTTAAATAAATCATGACGAATAGGATTGTAAATAAATAAAAATAAAACTAAAAGAATCTTGGACATCCCGACACTCTATGACAAGCCCAAAAACCTTCTTCTCTACCCATTCCATTTGGGAGTGTAATAGCCACTTATTAAAGAGTTTTGCTTGAGGACAAGCAAAGATTCAAGTGTGGGGGTATTTGATGTGTGCAAAATGCAACATATAAATTACATCAATTGTGGCATAAAACTAACCTTTTTTTAGTACTAATATTGGAAAAAGTGTGCTTTTGTCTTCCTTTTGTATTTTCAGGATTAAATGAGCTCAAATTAACAAAAGAAGCAAAAAGACATCAAAATCTAACCTAAATACAAGAAAAGGAACAAGACGTGACATGCCCGACCCCACGACAGCACCTTCCCAAGCAAAACAAGAGGTCAGAAGACTGAACACGCCCCGTGCTCAGCCAGCACGGGGGCGTGCCCAAGTGTCAGCAGAAAAGACAAAGTGGTAGAAGCTTCTATTGCCCACCACGGGGCCGTGCTCAGCGGACACGGGGCCGTGGTCAACTATAAGATTCGCACAATCCAGGCAAATCTTCATAGTACAAAGATTCTTCTGCACACGGACACGGGGGCGTGGTCAACTAATAAGACAAGCTGCATTAAATGAAGAAAGAGAAGGATGTGGACACGGGGCCGTGCCCGAGCTTCTGTTCAGCCTATAAATAGGAGTGCTTGGCTCAAGCTCAAACCATCCCTTGGCACACCACCTCTCTCACACTTCACCCACCACCACCATAACACCATCATCCACCACCATCATCCATTGTCCATCATAGAGTGTGTGAGTCGTCTCGGGATCCAAGATTGATCGTAAGAGTTCTTGACAATCAAGGCCATGTTTGCCTAAGTCTCTTACATCACTTGGTGAAGACAAGTGTCTAGTGTAATACTTTTTATTTCTAATCTTTTCGCACTTTTTACTTGGTTTTGTATTAATGACTTTAATAACTAGTTTCTTATGTTGAAGGTGATTCTTCCTTATCGTTTGTCCGTGGTGTCTTGGCATTATTTTACTGTCTATATAAAATAAAATATTTTCACCATTCATATCTTCTCGGTCTATATGGAGGTATGTTGGCTACCTGGTCGGGGGTTAAGGGAACGGTTTGGTAAGAGTCTTGCCATTGTTCAACGTTTAGAGGTCCTGCAATGGACCTGGGTCAAATTTAGTAGGACCTCCTTCAATACTTAACGGTATTGGATGGCGGGGGTCCAAACTCTTTGACCCCCTCATAAGTTAACTACTATTAATACTATAACCCGGCTATTTAGGACTGTATCCCTGCTGACTCAGACTACTTAGTCGAGGGTAACGTCACCTCCAAAAGAGGGGCCTACCATAATTTGCATTAATAACTTAATTAATTATCTTTCAATAATCCGACCCTTTAGGATTGTATACTTGCTGACTCAAACTACTGGGTTGAGGGTAACGTCACCTTCAAAAGAGGGGCCTACTACAATAACTAAGATAATCTCTTAAATAAGTGCAAAAGTGCGGAAATAATCAAAGGTTGCACTATACACGAGTCGGAACCAAGTGATTCATCTTGTCTATCTGTTTTTCTTTTATTTTTATTTTCAGCATTTTTAGTTAGTTTTTATTTTTCTTAGCTTAAAACATTTTTCTAAACTTTTTATTTGATTAGACGTTGAGGATAAACCGGTACTAAAAGCTCTTGTGTCCTTGGACGACCTCGGTATCTTGCCAACACTATACTACGCTCACGATGGGTGCACTTGCCCATATGTGTGTTTAGTGTTAGTAAAATATCGTGTTTTATAAATTTAAAACTTGACTAAAAAAGTGTTAAAGGGGCTTAAAATATACACCTAATACATATAACACTTCACACGCATCACATAGATATTATATTTTATTTATTGACGATATCACCAATTTTCTATGGACCTATCCTTTAACAAATAAATCCCAAGTATATACCATCTTTTGTCAATTTCACAAGTTAATTACCACTCAATTTGAGCGACCCATAAAAACCTTCCAATGTGATAACGGCACGGAATACGTAAATTCCTCGTTTAAAACATTTTTCACCACTCACGGCATCCTTTTCTGTCACTCTTGTCCTCACACATCCTCCCAAAACGGTAAGGCGGAACGTATGATACGTACAATTAATAATATGATCCGTACCATACTTACACACGCTTCCTTACCTAACACCTTTTGGCACCATGCCCTTGCAACCGCCACCTACCTCCTAAATATCCTACCCGTTAAACATCTACAAGACAAAACGCCCACCGAAGCCTTATATCAACGCGTTCCGTCCTATGATCATTTACGTGTGTTTGGGTGCCTTTGTTATCCATTATTCCCAAACACCACAATTCACAAGCTTGACCCACGTTCTACCCCTTGCGTCTTCTTGGGGTACCCTCCAAACCACGGCGGTTACAAATGTTTTAATCTAAAAACTAAGCAAATTATCCCGTCCCGTCATGTGGCCTTTGACGAAACCACTTTTCCGTTTGCTAACACCATCCAACCATCTCCGTCTTATGACTTTCTCGAGACCTTCTCTCCTCTATTTTGGCCACATGTCCACTCGGCCTCCCCTCCTTACCAACAGCCTCCCAATACCGCCCCTAGCCCAGCCCAAACCAACACTCCTCCCCCTAATTCTTCCTCACCAGCCCACTTCTCCTCTCACCATTTAGCCCACTCCACTTCACCACCAGAACCCAATAACCCACCCAATAGCCCACCCGGCCCACGCATCACCCAACAGTCGATCCACCCCCAACAGCCCCACAGCCGATCCCCCTCAGCCCAACGACCAAACATCGGCCCACCCTTTTACCTCGGCCCAACCACCAAACATCACCCCCATCCCGACTCCTCCTCCACCTCCAGCCAACCGCACCATGCGCACCCGCGCAATGGACGGCATTACCAAACCAACTAACCGACTTAACTTAAACGTTTCCACCATTGTTCCGCTACCCAAAAGCCCATCGGCTGCCCTGTCCAATCCAGTATGGCATAAAGCCATGACCGACGAATACCATGCTCTTATCAAGAATGAGACGTGGGAATTAACACCGAGGTTGCTAGACATGCGTATTATTCGGAGCATGTGGTTATTTAAGCACAAGTTTAAATCTGACGGGTCATTGGAAAGGTATAAGGCACGGATAGTTTGTGATGGTCGTCTTCAACAAGTCGGTGTTGATTGTGGTGATACTTTCAGTCCGGTTGTCAAGCCGGGCACCATACGTACTGTTCTATCTATTGCACTTTCTCAATCTTGGCAGGTACACCAGCTAGACGTAACCAATGCATTTCTCCATGGAAATTTGCAAGAAACAGTTTATATGTATCAACCAAAGGGGTTTCGAGACCAGAACTTTCCTGATCACGTTTGTCGTCTCAAGAAGTCATTATACGGATTGAAGCAGGCACATAGGGCGTGGTATCAACGCTTTACTGACTTTGTTCTCACCTTAGGGTTCATACAAAGCAAATGTGACGCTTCTCTATTCACCTTTCATCAGGGTTCATAGGTTTCTTACCTTCTTTTATATGTTGATGACATCTTGCTGGTCACCTCTTCTGCCAATCTTCGCGCTACTATCATGTCTCACTTGGCAAAGGAGTTCGCCATGAAGGACCTCGGTCCTCTCAGCTTCTTTCTTGGTATCTCCGTCAAGCGGCACAGAGACACTATGTTTCTCTCACAACAGGCTTATGCCCAGGAAATCATTGAATGCACCGGTATGTCCTCTTGCAAATCTGTACATACCCCAGTCGATACTTATGCCAAACTTAGCGCTACTGCTGGTGATGATTTTCATGACCCGACTTTATACCGTAGTTTAGCCAGTGCTCTTCAGTATCTCACCTTTACAAGACCAGACATTAGCTATGCTGTGTAATAGATCTGTATTCATATGCATGCTCCTAAATCGGATCATTGGAACGCATTGAAACGCATTATTCGTTACATCCAAGGTACTACGTCTTATGGTCTCACCCTCGGCCTGTTTATTACGCCTCAACTTATTACCTATACTGATGCGGACTGGGCCGGGTGTCCTGACACTCGTCGATCCACTAGTGGATATTGCGTTTATTATGGTGATAACCTTATCTCTTGGTCTTCCAAACGACAAGCTACTATCTCTCGTTCAAGCGCGGAAGCTGAATATCAGGGAGTTGCTAATGTTGTTGCAGAGGTTTGCTGGCTTCGCAACCTCCTTTTGGAGTTACAGCGCCCTCTGTCCTGTGCTACACTTGTGTATTGTGACAACGTTAGTGCAATTTATCTTTCCGGGAACCCCGTTCAACATCAACGCACTAAACATATCGAGCTCGACATTCACTTCGTGCGTGAAAAGGTTCAACGAGGAGAGGTTCGCGTTCAACATGTTCCATCTCGATATCAGATTGCTGACATTTTCACCAAAGGTTTACCGCGAGTTCTTTTTGAAGATTTTCGGTCCAGTCTCAGCTTACGGCTTCCTCCCGCTTCGACTGCGGGGGTGTAATACATAACGTATTTATGTTAATAATTCTGTAGAATATTATCTCTGTATCTATCCCCAAAATTACGGGATTGTATTTTCTATATAATGAAAACCCATTCAGGGGAGAGGATCAAGGATCCTATTGTTTCAGTATATGAAGGTTAATCAATCTAATTTATTGTTAAAGTTGATTTGCATTTAATCTTGAGAGGTGTAAAATATGGAATTTCGCAGTGTCTTTTTTTTAGTAGGAACTGAGGTATATTTTAACTATTCTTAGCTCAATTTAGGTGTCTCATCACCCATCTTTCCTCATTTCACTAGGGATGAGATCGGTATCATACCGGTATCGTACCGGTACCGATACCGAAAATACCGTTACCGTAATTGAGGAAAAGTGGATACCGAATACCGTACCGAATTTCTCAATTCGGTAACGGTACGGTACCGGTATTTCGGTATTTTACCGCATTGGTACCGCTTTTGTGGTTTCCATTGGTTTACCTAAAAAATATCATGTAAATCCATCCATCCGTTATTAACTGATTTTACAAAGAGTATATGACGAATTCCTATGCCATTTAAGCAATATATTGACCCCTTCTGGTTGAATTAACTATGAGTTCAAACTCATGCAAATATAAAGGAGAACAATGATAATTAATAGCAAATATAAAGGAGAACAATGATAATTAATAGTATGGTAGTAGTTCTTTGAAGTTTGAATACCTTGAAGAAGATGGCTTTGGATCTTTGACTAATCGCAGACGTAGATTAGTTTGGAATTGATAATAAGATGTTTTAGGTTTAGGCTATCTTTTATATTAGTACAAGATTATGATAAATTAATTATATTTGCCAAAAAAAAACCCTTAGTAAAATTCGGTATTAATACCGCATTTTACCGAAAAATTACCGGTACCGATACCGTTATTTACCGATACCGAATTTTGAAAATTCTAATACCGACACCGGTATTTCGGTAAAAAATCTCATCCCAACATTTCACTACAAAGAAATGACTTAATCATGTTAATTTCACCTAACTCTATTTTTTAGTGATTTTTAGTTTAAAAAAAAACATTAATTTGATCTTATAACAACCAGTTAACATGTTAACAAATAAACTCTTTAATGCATCTCAATACAAGGATGGATTGGTGTGGAACAGGGCCAAACCCTAGGGGTACGCCCGCACCCCCGGCCTAGGCCCGTTTTTCTCAAGGGCCATAAATTTTTATTATAGTTTATATATATGTCTGCAGTTTGTAGCTTGTTGTCCATAATCGCCAGTGCTCTTAGGGGTGTTTATCGAATCGAATAATGAATTTTCGAATTATTCGAATCGAATTGTTCGAATTTTTATTTTTTTACATGAATTCGTATTCAATTCGATTCGATTAGTATTTGAAACTCAAATTCGAATCAAATTCGAATATTCGAATTCGCGATTCGAATTCTAATCGAACTCGAATAAATTCGATTTAGGTCAAATTCACCCTAAACAATAAATTGAGTTAATTACACCGTTAGTCCCTGTGGTTTACGTAAAATAACAATGTCAGGTACTAATAGTTTAAAATCACGTTTTAAGGTACTAACTTTTTATTTTGTAACAACCTAGGGTATTAACACTAACTTTTGTTAGTTTTTCTGTTAAGTTTGAATGAAATTACTAAAATACCCTTTCTCAACTACAAGGGCCATTTATGCAATTAACTTTATCTAATCTAGGGACCATTTATGTAATTATATCATATTATCTGACCATTTATGTAATTATATCATATTGTCTATCCCTACAGCTAGTAACTAATCTATACCTCAAGAACCCCAAATCCTTTCTTCCCCAAATATTGTTCTCAAATCTATAGAAACATGGCCCTCTATTACAGCCACCCAAGGGTCATCTTCACCGCCGATCTCAATTTTTTCTGCTTCTACACTTTTCCCGTTAGATCAATAATAGAGGTTAGTGGTGTGGTGATGAACGATGGTGGCTATAGGGCTGCGATGGTGGTTTGTGGAATCGGTGGTGGAGGGTGAAGGTGTTGTATGGTTTTGCGGCGGTTTGAAGGTGGTTTGTGTTGGTTGTAAGTGTTGCAGATGGTTGATTATGTTGACGGTGACGATGGAGGTTGTTATCTTATACACCAAAAATAGGCTGTGAAGGTAGGTTTTTTGGTGTGTAACAGTGGTGGTTCAGTTCCTGGCTATGATGGGGTGGTCCGACGGTTGTGACCGGTGTGAAAAGGTGGTGGTTTGGCGGAGTGGTGAATAGGTGGCAGTGGTAAGGTAGTGGTTAAACAGGATGTTGCTGGTGGTGGTATGTTTGGTTATCGATGTCGGTGATGGTGATGGTTGTGGAGTGGATTTCCGGTGACAGAGGTGCTCATGATTTTTTTTCCGGTGACAATGCTACAACACCATAAACCACCGCCACTACACTACGATAATGTCGGATTATAGTTTATTGTTGCCAGTGGTGGTGAGCGGTGGACGTGGCTCTGTGAGTGACGGTGATGGTGAATGATAACAGGGCCTTTTAATTTTTAAATGAAGAAGAGGAAGAAAGATAAAGTTAATTACATAAATAGCCCTTGTAGTTGAGAAGGGGTATTTTAGTAATTTCGTTCAAACTTGACTAAAAAAATTAACAAAATTAGTGTTAATACCCTATATTGTTACAAAATAAAAGGTTAGTACCTTAAAACGTGATTTTAAACTATTAGTACCTGACTTTGTTACTTTACATAAACCACAGGGACTAACTGGGTAATTAACTCCAATAAATTATTTATTTTCATTTTTTTTAAACTACTACAAATAATTATATTCAACATAAAATATAATAATCTGCAAAATTAATTAACTATCAATATGTCAAAACACCAAAATTTAGAAGTTAGGTTGGTTACTGGTAACGATTTAGGTTAGGTAAAAATATAGAAATAATTCGTATGGGCTATTTGTCAGAAGGTTGGTAATATTATGAATAATAATAATAAACTATCACTTATGGAGGTAGTTCATACTTTGGTCACGTTTAGAAGTTATATTTGTGTGTATATATATATGTTTGTGTGTGTAGGGAGAGTTATCTTGACAACGCTAAATATTGTGAGAACCGTGAGAACGAATGAAAAAACCAATCAAAACCAAATCTTTTAATACAAACCTCATTGTAATTAAGATGCAACATCAAAATAAAAAAAATACAACATCAAATAATTCATTTTTCCTCTCAAAATCACTCTTATTAGATTTTTTTACACATGTATATAACAAATTTACACATGTGTAAATGTCAAACTTACATATTTATAAATTTTCTTTATTTACAAATTCACGTAAATTTAAACGTGTAAATTGAATTTCTACCATTGTATTCAAATAATAATGATAAGTGTAAAAAAATTGAATTTGAATTGTTTTTTACCAAGTTCTCGTGGTTTTTTTTTTCATTCGTTCTTACGGTTATCACAATATTTAGCTTTCTCATTTAAACCCTCCCCTGTGTGTATATATACATATATTAATAAAATATATAAAAACATATATAATTTGAAATCGAATCGAATCGAATTGAAAATCATAAATTCGTATTCGATTCTAATTCGATTACCGGACTCGAATACGAATCAACTCAAATTCGAACATTTTTTATCGAATTCTAATCGAGTCGAATTTCGAATTTTTCGAATCGAATTCTGAACACCCCTACGTGTTCTGGTGGATTTGGTTTGTATTGTTTAAACTTTAAAGGTGTTTGGGTTCGATTCCATATGCCCTCCTTTTTTGCTTCTTTTTCTTTTCCCTGATCCCCTCATTCCCTTATCCCCTTGCTTCTTTTTCTGTCTCTTAGGGTCTGTTTGGTATGGGTAACGGAATGGACGGGGAAATGGAATGGACTAGGTAAAGGAATGAATGAGGTAATGGAATTGATCATTACCATTCCATGTGTTGTTTGGTTACCGTGTGTGAATGGAATGAACAATTACTTTTTGTTGTTTGGTGTGCGAAAAAAGACGAAGTAATAAAATCAGATGGCGGTGGTCAGTGATTGGCGATGATGGGGCGTGGTGCTAGGTGTCAGTTGTAGCGGCGGCGGTGGTTGGCGGTGGTGGTGGATGACGGTGGAGGTAGGTGGCGGCGGTGGCGATGGTGGTGGTAGGGGTGGTCGGAGGTGGTAGCAGCGGCGACAGTGGTCGGAGGTGGTAGCGGTGGTGGCGGTGGGTGGTGGCAGTTGATAGCGGTGGCGGCGGTGGGTGGAGGCGGTGATCGGAGGTGGCAGTGGCAATGGTAGCGGCGATGATCGAAGGTGGTGATGGCGATGATCGGAGGTGGCAGTGGCGACGGTGGGTGGCGGCGACGGCGGTGGCAAGGAAGGAGGTGGGTGACGGTGGTGGTGGTGTGTGGTAGCAACGAGGGTGGCGGGTGGCGGCGGAGGTGGTGGCAGCGAGGGTGACGGTGGTGGTGGTGTGTGGTAGCAACGATGGTGGGTTGCGGTGTTGTTAATGAAGGGTGAAGAGGGAATGGAATAGAAAAAAACAGGGGGGGGGGGCAGATGGAATGATTTTGAGGGAATGGAATGCATCTTGGAATGGACGATTCCATTCCATCGACCAACCAAACACTCTTTTCTTCATTCCCTCACAATGGTCCATTCCATTCAACCTCTTATTCCTGCATACCAAACGCTACCTTACTCTCTTTTCATTTACAATGGCCTATAGATGGAAAACATATTCATTTAACATGGTTTTAAAGTTATACTATGTGATCATGTGTTAACATTCATAAATATATTCTTTTAACATGGTTTTAAAATTATACGATGTTTCTAAAATCATCTCACTAGCTGATTCTTGTGATCATGTTTTCCTTTCTTTCATATGTATCAAGTCATTTACTTTGGATTTGATTTTTAATTTTTTACTTATTTAACTAAATAATTTTTGAACTGTGTTTTATCATCTAAATAATTTTTAATAAGAAAAACTAACGAACTGAACAGGTCTCGACACCCTTTTCTGCGTATTACGACTATATCTTTTGAGCACTAATTCATTAATCGTTAGAATTGTGTGTCTTGTTGAACCCTAAATTGGGTGTTTTGTTGAACGCAATTGTTAATGATTTTTGACTTTTGAATTATCGGTTAGTTGTTACGGTATGTTATTCTAACACTATAATTTTGCTATGTTTATTGCTTTAACGTTAATCGCTGTTTAAAAAATTAGTTTATATAATTCGTTACAGTCTAAGAGCCTCATTTTTTCTTGTCTCGTACATGGTACTCGAATCCTTAGGACCGTTCCTGGCGTGGAACATTAGTTAATATGTCATGTCACCCTTAACACCGCAGCTGTTAAGGTACACCTCAAAACCTTAAAAATTCCAGTTTCATCATCATTTAAGATGCAAAGAACTTTTATTTAAGTTTTTTTTTAAATATGACAGTATCATAAAATTGAAATTTATATGTCAAAATGCACTTTACATCAATATCGCAGGTAAGCGAGCAACAAGCTGCGCCGCTACCCTTTTCTGGATAGCAAACCCTAGCCTATTAAAAACAAACCCCTGTCCCCCTGTTGATGAGTCACTGCTGTGGACAACCTGTTGGACCCTAGTCAGCAAATGGATAGCTTCTGGAGCCAGGGATCCAAAGGTGTCGAAGGCGAAGGGGACAAATGCATGTTGGTTATCAGCACATGTTTTAGCGTGTTTGTCCACCTTTTTAGATTCTGTTTTTTTACCGCTTGTCCTACTACAAACCCATTTTCCCTTAACCCAGCTAAGGGAGAGACTCCTGTGAGATCTACACAAGCATGTTTCCCTCCCGCCCAGCCAAAGACAAGCAGGTCCGCTGGTCTCAAATTGAAATATAACAATATATTATATTCTTCCAATGACTTTTTCCTCCCTGTTTTTTAGCCTAATTCTATATTCTTTTATTTCTTTTTCTTTTAGAGACGTTGCTTAAGGGTATGAAGAAACTAATATACATAAACTTAGAATCAATTGCAAGTTTGAACATGGCTTTATGATATGCAAATGCAAAGCATCCTCAACCACATTTTTTCTTACACGCCAACTCAATCAAACTGCACACTTTTACCCATTAAGACAACCTGTTGGTTTTTTAGTGGAAACTAATAATAAGTGAATTGACCAATCAAGGCAATAAAGCATTCATCTATTATACCTTTTGCCGGTACCATACAAAAGTTGATCAAAAAGTTGATAACGGCATCAAAACAGATAGGCCTACCAAAATCAACGGGTAATGGTCGGATCAGGTAACGGATAATGATGGATCCTTTGCTTCGTCTTTAGTAGGATCGGTTTTGCAATTCAAAAGTGGGGTTGCAGCGCAGCTTGTTGCATGTTTACCTGTCGTTTGTTTGTAATTTGTTGTTTTGGCGTTTTATAAAGTTTAATTTAAATAAAAATGGTGTCACTAATATAGGCGTTTAGACGTCTATCAATTTGATTATAAGTTCTTAGGCACGCGTTGAACGATCTAGTTATAAATAGGCGTTAGAATTTGGTGCATAAAAATATATTAAAGACAATTAACTAAAACAAAGAAAAAATTTTACATTTGTCATCAGATTTGCTATTTTGATTAATTTTTTTTATTGTTAACCAAAAAGACAATATTGTTTTCATTTTGTTGTTACCTGAATTCAGATGACAAATCTACACATTTTTTCTGTTAGTAAGAGTGCTATTTAGTCTTTTTCACCTTACGTACAAGCATTTAAGCCCATTGTACCGATGAGGGTTTCACATCAGGTTTTAGAAGAAAAAAAAACGCAGCGCAATATTCGTCTTAAAATCTTATACAAATCTTTTTTCAGTGATTATACAAAACTTTTTTCAGTGATTAAAAAAAAAAAAAAAAAAAAACCCACTAATATAACCATAGGGAATTTATAATTTTGTGACCTCAAAACTCTAATGAGAAAACTTCGGCCCAAAGTTGAACATTTAACTTAAACACATTGGATTAGCTTTTAATCCAATTAGTTGATTCATTAGGCTTTAAACTTGGCCACTTGTCGGTGCAATATGCGTTTTACCTAATCATATTAGTTAGTGGGGTACCGTGTGTTACACGGGCTCTCATGCAACCGAAAGGCGAAAACACTGAAAACAAGTAAATTATTGTCTTTATTATGTACGTTAAGACAGAAAAAAAGGTTAACCATAATCCAGTTAGTACTTACGCGTTACGCATCTCCTAACAATGATGGGACAAAGCCTTTTTTTCTATTGAGAATGATTCACACTCTTTCTTATGATTCACTAAAAAACTTTTAAGGCATTCACATTACACCTTTCATGTTATGACGATCGAAAAGACGTCATAAAGTCTTTGTATAACTGTATAAGTACTTTCGGAAAGATGAATTATATATATATTTATTAAAACTATATTTTAACTCAAAACCTAAAGTCTTTATTTATTGAAACCAAGCTCGCAGACATAAATAGCATGTAAAGACTGAAAAAAGAATTGTTAGTATATTATTAGTGAATTAACTTTAACTCAAAACCTAAAGTCTCATTTGCTTTGATATGCAAAATAACGGTAATTCCTAGTTATAGATGCAGACAGTGGTAGAGTCAAAAAAAAAAAAAAAATTATGTTGTTATTTTTTTTCGATACTTCGATTTTTAACAAGGTCTCAAAATTTTCGGGTCAGGTTGAGTCATATAATAAAAATATAACGTCCTTGGAAGAAGACATATGGGTATGTTTGGCAAAAGTAGCTGGTGGCTGCTAGCTGGAAGCTATAAGCTGGTAGCTGGTGGCTGGAAGCTGGTAGTTAGTAGCTGTAGCTTTTTAGATATATTTGGTGTTTGGTAGAGTAGCTGGAGCTTTTAATAAAATGTATAAAATGACCAAAATGGACATAACTAAAAATTTAGAAAGTTGATGCATTAAAAAGTTTCCTATTTTTAGAGGTTAAAATAGTCATTTTTTCCCTAAAAGCTTGTAACTCCTTCTAAACGCTACTAGTAGTTGAAGGAGCTTTAAGCTTTTAGGTTAGGAGCTTGAAGCTTTTGGTTGAACGCTACTACTAGTAGCGTTTAAAAGGAGCTACAAGCTTTTAGGGAAAAAATGACTATTTTAACCTCTAAAAATAGGAAACTTTTTAATGCATCAACTTTTTAAATTTTTAATTATGTCCATTTTGGTCATTTTATACATTTTATTAAAAGCTCCAGCAACTCTACCAAACACCAAATATATCTAAAAAGCTACAGCTACTAACTACCAGCTACAGCTACCAGCTTCCAGCCACCAGCTACCAGCTTACAGCTTCCAGCTAGCAGCCACCAGCTACTTTTGCCAAACATACCCTAAAGCTAGAAGCTCCTAAAAGCTCCATGCCAAACATACCCAATAAAAAGTCTTGTTTGGTTGAAGGAGCTTTAAGATTGAAGGGAATGGGGCGTCCTTTATAGGGGGCGTCTTGCGACACGTGGCGCCACGTCATATAAGAGGATTTTGAGCAAAAAAAGGGGTGTGGTGTTTGGGGCGGCTTGGGGCGTCTTGGAGGGGGGAATTCTTGGAATTTTGTGCATGCTCAACGGCTTGTGTGAGGGGCTTGGCGACGAGAAGAGGACGCCCAAACTTGGAACGCCCAAGTGGACGCCTCCGGGGGCGGTGTAACCGGCGACTAGGGGCGACGTGGGAGGGGGAGACGCCCCACTCCGTTTAGTCTAAGCTTTTAGGTTAGGAGTTGGAAGTTTTTGGTTGAACGCTACTACTAGCAGCGTTTAGAAGGAGCTACAAGCTTTTAGGAAAAAATGACAATTTTAACCACTAAAAATAAGGAAATTTTTAATGCACCAACTTTCTAAATTTTTAGTTATGTCTATTTTGGTCATTTTATACATTTTATTAAAAGCTTCGGCTACTCTACCAAACACCAAATATATCTAAAAAGCTACAGCTACTAGCTACCAGCTACTTTTGCCAAACATACCCATAATATAAAATACAAACATCTAAAATATAAAAAAAAATATGTTTTATAGTTGCTCCTTACGGGTTTTCATGTTTTGGAAACAATTCATAACGTCTTCAATTGGCAACTATACCAATGGGGTCATTTTTTTAATAAAATCAATGGGTTCAATCGTAAAATAAAGGTCAAGGTTCATTCAAAAAATTTCTATTACGTGTTATGTATAATACGCAAAATAGATTAGTGTTGGTTGAACCCGTCCTATCTATATGACTCCGCCACTGTTTGTAGACAGATATACCAACTTTTCCGTAGTTGAATCAATATTACCGAAAAAAGTACCGATACTGGTTATTACCAAAACCGAAAACTTAAAAAATGAATGTTGGCATCGATACCAATATTGTTCGGTCAATATTGGTTCAGTACGATACGGTACCAATACCGGTAGGAAGTAAAAATATTCATCACCAATATTGTACGGCGAGCTAGCCTATTAATTTAGGGGTATCCCGGATTTTTTTTAACCGTACAATCATACAATAATAAAAAAACTATAATAAATAAAGTAAAACAAATACTAATAGAATCTTTTTCTTTTTTTCATAACTTGAAATCGTTTTATCACATCATCGTCTATTCAAGTACCTAGTTTAATAATAACAAAGAAAACTATAAACTCTAACTTTTTGTAAAATTTAAATTATCTAAACATAAAACATTTATAATTCATAGTCTTAAACCCTAACAAATATACAAAGTATAAGTCTACATAACTATAACACTAAACAAGATATCAAAGGACAAGAAAACTCACAAATCACATCAAACCCAATCGGTTAATGCCGGTCAACAGCGTCGATTTCAGTCAAACACGAGGGACGATCAAATAGTTAATAGCAGGGACGATTCCAGCATGCTTCAGCAGGAACGATTAAACAGCAGGCTTCAGCAAGGACAATCAAACAGTAGGGCCAGAGACGATTCCAGCAGAGTCGTTGGCTTCTGTTCGACATAGATACTTCTTCGACGTTTGGTTTTCCAAATTGCTGCCTTTCAATTCTATCACCAATTGGGCTAAGCTTTGTTATTTACCAAGTTGGTCTCCTATCAATTCTACTATTGTTAATTTGGGCTTATTTTATCATTCGAGCTTAATTATTCTAAAAGTTTTCGGGTTGTAAAAAATGTTTGGGCTTATTAAAAAACAAAATTTTAGTAATATCAAGTATCATATTTTTCGGTTAGAGGTATCATCGTATTTTTTTGAGGTATCCTTTGTATAAAAACGAAAAAAAACACTATGAATACGGGGTTGAGCCGTAGCACGTGCTACGGCTCCTATAACTATAGTTCCGCTATTTTACATAGTTATGTTTTTTATTTTTATTTTTCCTTTTCTTTAACTCATTGACGCTACAACCTCCGAACTTTAATAAAGTTATCATTTTGAATGTCTAACGAACTTTCAGTTATGTGATTTAATTATGGGTTTCATTTTTTATACCAACACCCCATGCAAGTTATCTTTATCTACGTTTCGACGTTAAATTTTGTAACATTTTATTAAACCGACCGGTTTTTTAAACCGCCCAACACTCATATCTAAATATACCATTACTATGTGCTTTTTTATCTACGTTTAAACCGACCCAATGTAATATGCGGCCATCGTATTTATCTATATACATTTTGGTGTTAGTTAAGTTTGAATAACTTGGCTTTCATAACAATGTAACTTTTCCGTGACTTTTGAGTATATCGTTATGTTTTTTTATCATTACGTTTACCTGTTCCATATTTGCATCTACGTTTCGAACTCGTCGCGAAACGCGAATGATAACCCACTAGTAAAATTTAAATTACAAATATATATTTTACAACCCAACAACATTATTAAACTCATTAACTTTTTTAAATAACTAACCTAATTAAACTAACCCAATAACTTTTCTTTATTTATTTATTTTCTTAATTTTGGTCCATCTAAACCCATTTGCCATTTAATCCATCTAAACCCATAACTTTTCTCTATTTGCCATTTAATCCATCTAAACCCATTTAGCCCAATTAAAAAAAAAAGCATTTAAATTAAACCCGTGTATTACACGGGGTCGAATAAATAAATTATATATACTAAATAATAAAATAATATATCTTTAAAAACCTTATTTATTGTACGGGTTGAATAAATATAATTTTATATAGATAGAGGATCATGTACATTAATCCAGAAGTGTGAGAAGTGTATTATAACACTATATATAACACTATATAACACCATATAAACACCGTATAACACTATGTAACACCATATAACACTATATTTTGTCTGATAGCATGTCTATGATAGATGTATAGTGTTATATTTGTTATTACACGGTTTGAATAAATGTATTTTTCTGTATTAAATAATAAAAAATATATATCCCTAAAAAACCACGTGTATTGTACGAATTGAATAAATCTAGTTTTATATATAAAATAATAAAAAGTTATATTTAAAAAAACCTCATGTATTACATGGGTCGAGTAAATGTAATTTTGTATAGTGAAAATAAAAATATTTAATATATTAATACAAAGTTTGGTGTTCGTGATAAAAATAGATTATTCTGTTGTTGCAAAATTTGTTAACGAAGTCTCAATAAATTTAACCCTTTATTTAAAACTACGTAAATGTATAAATGATAAATAATATTAGTTAATTTTATTTTAAGTTTCGTAAAATCTATTTGATACCAAACTAAAAAAACGTTCAAACATAATTAATTCAAATAAATAATATTATAAATGAGATGGAGATTAAACTAAATAATAATAATCCATACGATATTAAACTAATAATATTTAGTAGGAGAGTTATCTATAATATAAGATATTAAATTAAATAATATTTAGTAGAAGGGTTATCTATAATTAGTTAGATAATATTTAACTAAAATAATCTATACATATAATAAAAGAAACCATGTTAAGGACACATGACGTTCTATGAGGCAGTCTTAATTATTTTTCTAAATATTTATTATGGAAAGTCAATTATTGATAATATTAAATTTAAAATTTGTAGAAGAGATTTTAATGATAAAGACAAAGATAACTGATAATAATATATTAATTATTATAATTTTATATTAATTGTTGAAATCTAAAAAAATATATTAGCATTTTAAATATTTATAAAGACAAAAATTTATTTAATTGGTAGTTTTAATTGTTTTTATATTTTAATGATAAGGACAAGGATAATTGATAATCACATATTAAAATATTATTTATTTTAATCAATTGTTTCGTTAAAAGAATTTATTCAATACATGTAGAACATATATATTTTTTATACATGGTATATTTAGAATCCTATTTCTAATAAAGGATCTCATTATCCCGTTTTACACTCAAATGAAATATAATAATATTAAATCATAATATCCAGCTTATCTTTTGCATATTTAATATTTTTTACTAAAATATTTCTTTTCTTTTTTTTCTGTTGATTATCCAACATCAGGTAATACGTAAGTTTCTAACCTAATAATAAATAAAAAACAAAGTAAAATGTTATAAACCATGCAATACACAACTCTCTAACCTCATAAAAAATAAAGTGAGATGTTACAATAAGTAAATAGTTCCTCAAAGTTCCTTTTGTTAGAAAACACATCTTGATGATTAAATGTTTTAACGGATTACATTATTCGTGTAAGACATGTGTTTATTCAAATCATGCAATACACGAGTTTTTAAAAGATGTAACTATTTTATTACTTAGTATATAAAATTATATTTATTCAACCTGTGTAATACACGGGGTTCTAGCCTAGTAATTATCTATAAGAGATAACCTAATATAATGACAAGTGTCCCTAAAGTGATTTCTTTTATTATATAGGGGTTGTTTAGCTAAGCTTATTTTAGTGACTTATTTACTTATTGACTTTTTGAAAAGTTAAAAGGTGTTTGGGTTAGCTTATTGGGGCTGTTTGGCTAAGCTTATTTTGGAGTGACTTATGACTTATTGACTTTTTGGAAAAGTAAATAAGTCATAATTGAGCGACTTATTTACTTATTTCTCTCACATAATAAGCTAACCCAAACACCTTTTAACTTTTCAAAAAGTAAATAAGTAAATAAGTCACTAAAATAAGCTTAGCCAAACAGCCCCATTATGTGAGAGGAATAAGTAAATAAGTCATTCCATTATGACTTATTTGCTTTTAAAATAAGCAAATAAGTTATAAGTAGCCCAAAATAAGCTTAGCCAAACAGCCCCATAGTATAGATAGATAGATATCTATGTTATGTTTATATTATTTTATTCAATAGAGTAAATTACGTTTTTGGCCCCTGTGGTTATATCAGTTTTACTATATTGGCCCAAAATAAGAATTTTTAACAGTTTTGCCCCCATGGTCCCTATATCTAACTGTTTTGGCCCCTAAATCTAACAAACCCCTAACTCAAGTTACTTTATTGGTCACATGCTTATCACATGATGTCTATTTTGGTAATTTTACCTCCCCCTTTAATATCTCTATAAATAAAACCCTAAACCCCTATTTTTTTCACGTCATCTTCTTCAGTAAATCATCTTCTTCTTCGACAGTTCCTTCAAAACCCTAATTTCATATATGACAAAGATGGTGATATGCAGATGTGGGTTGCCTTCTGTCCTTCGAACCTCCCATACTCAAGCGAATCCTGGAAGACGATTCCATTGTTGTACGATTAGGGTAATTTTTCAATTTTTTTTCTTATCCTTTCCATCCTACCAGATGTGAATGTTGTTAAGAAGACGACTATACTGGGTATTTCAGGGTAGTCGAGGCTGTGGTTTTGTTGCTTGGGCTGACCCCCCTCCCCCCACATGTCCAAACTGTTCAGAAGTGTCAGCAGAGTTAGAGAGGATTATACGAATTAACGAAGATGCACGAAAGACCATTGCTGAAAATAAGAGATTGAAAGTAGTAATTTTGTTGAGTTGGATGCTGTTTGTTATATATGTGTTGACCCAGTAATTAGAATCTTGTAATTTACTATTTTGGATGTGTAATGTACTTATGTAATGTTTTGGAATGCAATGTAATGTTGTTTGGCTGTTTCGGATGCAATGTAATGTTGTTTGAGTGTTTTGGATGCGATGTAATGCAGTTACAAAACTATTGGACCCAAATGACCAAAATTATTCAGCTGCACTTAAACAACTTGCAGCTGCAGTTACATCATTTGACCAAAAATATATTGCAGCTGAATTAAATACCAACCACCAAATACTGTGACCAAACAACCATATTTAATAGATCAAACAACCATAGTTAATAGACCAAACATCCATAAGTTGTTAATACATCTAACCATCCAAAAAGTACCAGTATTTAAAACATCTAAAACATCCAAAAGGTAATAACACAAAATGACAGACCCAACAAAAGTAACCTTAACCTAAAACTTAAACTTGTGATGCAGAATCTTCAAACCCAGCAAACTTCAAACCTCCCTTCTCCTTGCATCCTCTCATGTTGTGCCCCTTCTGTTTGCAAACCTTACATGTGACAGACCCACCTTTCCTAGTAAGCTTCCCCTGTTTTTCAATGCTTTGAGAAATCACCTCAGCAGTCTTCTGTTTCTTCTCATAAATTTCTTCAGCACTCTTCTACCTAGCCTTTTTAGGTCTGCCCACTTGGTTATGGTGTTTTGGTGGTAGTAATGTAGTAGGGCAGTTTGTTGGTTCCCACATTTCCCTACCATTGATTGGAACAATGGTGAACTGGTAGACCTTTTTCCAGTTATCTAACCAATAAACCTCATCCACCCATGCTTCCGGAATATCAACTTCTATACCATACCTAACCATATCCCAATTTACAGCCACTGCATGCTTGCATGGCATGCCTGTAAGTTCCCACCTCCTACAAGTGCATGACTTTGTGTTCATGTCAACTACACATTGATTATGACCCTCACCACTGACTTCATACCTGTTCTGTCCAGTATACACAACATTTAACTGAGAAGCATCTTTCTTGATTTGGTTGAAGGTAATAGTGGCACCTGGGGTCAAAGGACCATCACATTTGTCCAACATCCTGCTGACCACACCTATTTAAATCCTTGTTTCACTCCTTCAAAAGCATATGTAGATCCTTCTAAATTGCCTTGTTTCACTATTTGAATTGGGCTCACTTTCAACCTCAAGCTTCACTGTTGAACCAGGGTTTGTTCTCAGCAACTCTTGAGCATAGTCTCTTAGAAGCAAGTACTGAGCAGTGTAGTCACCTTGAAGTTTTTCAACAGCCATAACCTTTGCCCTAAAAATTTTCTGGAAAGACACATGCACCTGGTTCTTCTTTTCTATCTGGTCTTGTAGTGACTTTAAGGGTATACTAGGGTTTGACTCAATTGTTGGTAGAATCTCTTTGGCAATAGAGCTTACAGTATACAGCCTCACCTTCCTGGTTTGAAGACATTTATGTTCATGGTGATAAGTCTTTACCAACCATGTTTGCTCACTTTTTTTCCTTGAAATGTGTAGTGCCCAAGGACAGGTAGGTTTTTCCCTTTTATTGGTAGAAGTGGACCCACCAACATGTGAATTGTTGTCCTCTATTGCAGCTGAAGATTCCTTACCCTTTTTCTGTTTTTTCTGGTTTTTCTTTGCCCTTCCAAAGTTAACTTTCTTCGCTTTTGACCCTCCACAAACAAACACTGGATTTACACCTAAACACACCACCCTAAACCTGTAACTTTCATTCCTCCTGATAACCAGTTGTCTTCTACTTCTCAGAGCATGCAACTTGACCATATTCTTAATGTCCTCTTTCTTTGAAAATGTTTGACCAACAAAGAAAGGTTGTTCTTCAAGACACTTGCCCTTGGTTTCTTTCTTTCTTTTTCTATTCTGCTTAATAGCTAGATTTAGAGCATTTCCACCCTCATCTTCACTACCACTTTCAAAATCAACATCAAAATCCTCATCTGCAAACTGGTCTTTACCAACATTGTAATTGAATGAATCCATGTTAACTGGTATTTCCACAACAATGTTATCAACATCCTCTATCCTATCATCTTCCTCAGCAGTTGCATGATCATCCATCATGTTGGTATCAACATAAGCTGATGAATGATCATCAGTCCTACAGGTTTCATCATGCCTATTGGTTTCATCATGCATACTGCTTTCTTCATGCCTACTAGTTTCTTCATGCCTACTGGTATCAGCATTAACAGTTGAAGTCTCAAAGTGTGGAAAATACTCTAGGCATAGTTATCTTCTTCTAGTGTAAGACCCTAATTCACGTTGACCAAAAGTCGCAGCGGAAATTCGTACCATAAAATTTTCTTTCGTTATATACGTCTTTACATTCTTAAAATTCATTTTATAATATAAAACATAACTTATCATCACTAAATTACATATTTAGACATTCCCGTACAATCTATGTTGCGACTCGGTCTTCGATCGCTACTCCTTGTGAGGATAATCCGTGATTCGTACAACCTGCACCCACCACAAACATACGCATCATTAGCATACTTATGTAAAAACAAGATTCATAATAATGTAGCCTTGCTATGTTCGATCCACATATACTTCTCATCCTGTTAACTTTCTAGATTCAGGCATTCCATCTGGGTGTCTAATCCTTGGCGAAACTTCAATAATGTACCTGCATTACATTTCATTCTCGAGGCACATTGTGAATAATCGTCAATACATAAATGTATTGAAACCACGTATACAATACATACATAACTACGTACATACATACATACATACATACATACCTTTACTTGCATACCTACGCGTCTATTTACATACATACATGATTACGTACATACATACCGACTCGCATACATACATACATACATACATACATACATACATACATACATACATACATACATACATACATACATACATACATACATACATACATACATACATACATACATACATACATACATACATACATACATACATACTCGCATACATACGTTTCTAAACGCGTTTGACGCGTTAATACATACATACCGACTCGCATACATGCATACATACATACATACCTACATACATAACTGCATACATACATGTATACATAAAACAATCATAACTATACACTTGCATACCTTCACTCACATGTTCATATACTTGCATACGTTCAAACATGTCTACGATTCTTGTTTAACTCATTTATATACACATATCATGCTCGTGTGTTAGTTTCATAAGCTTAAACTGTGATTTAAAGCCTTTAAACTTCCATCCGAATCTCGTAAACATCCAAAGATAAGTTTAGAATACATTTTGGGACCCCTTATAGGTTACGGGCTGATTCGGATGAATTCTGCACATTCTGTTGAATTTGCAGTTGTCGCACGGTCATGCGTCCTAACCGCACGACCGTGCGGTGCCTACGACGTCGAGGGTGCCGACAATGCACAAGCCAATGCATTGGTTTACTCGGAAACGCACGACCATGCGACCCAGACGCACGACCGTGCGCCACCTGGCGTCGGATCAAATCGCGTAGACAGTGACTTAAGGCGTCGGGTAAATTCGGAAAATACACGGGGCGTCGGCGACGGCCATAGGGGCGTCGGCGACGGCCCCTAGAACTCCCATTTTACTGCAGATCCGTTTCGTCGTCCGAAAACGCTAAAACTTGCGTAACTTTTTAACCGTTTACCCGTTTAACCTCCCGTTTCTTCCTACATGCTTGTAAATTCACATTCTATCATATGAACTTAAAATCCCACATCCGGATTAAGGAAATTCTTATCTTACGCCCTATCGGCTTATTATCATAATCTAATTATTTGACCCATTATGGGTATTTGCGCATAATTGGTTTATGACATACCAGGACCATACTCTTCGCTTCCATACTTGTCCAAAACATTATACTCATCAATTAACTTGTTCCTAAACTACATTGCAAGATCGTTTGCCCAAAATACCCGTCAAGGGCATTTTGGTCAACTTCTCTCTATATTTAACAACAAGGGAATTCCTTACATAAGTAACGAATCCTCCTATTTAGCTAAAATCCTTAAACACACATACCTTGCTTGGATAAAAGCTAAGATCCGTTTAATACTCATCGACATCATACAATTCATTCCTAGTTGACCTCAATTATCACATTTAGTTAAAATGCATATAACCTTGCATAAACAACTAAGAAGTGATTACGGAATCACTTACCTCATGCATCCTTGTTCCCATTCGTTCCTCGCCACTTCTTGACCCGTTAGCCTTCCGTGCTTGATTCCGTCTCGACATGATTCCTATACTTCCATGTCATCGAAATCACGCTATCATTAGCATACTCATTTGTACATGATAACAATCGTATCAACCCCATATTTCACACTTAACTTCCATTAATCATTTCTAACAAACATAACTCATATAATCATGTACGTATACGTTTAACTCATGTAACTCATCATGTCATTACATTTAACACGGATTGCTATTACATGTACCATACGACTTCTCATCAACCTACATTTACGACAACGAGTCAAATCATGTTTCTTATACTTAGTTGACTTTTAAAAGTCAACTATCAACCATACATAACTATCGACTTATCAACATATACCCGTAACATCATAATCGACTATACGGACGACATTATATACATTTTATCATTCACTTGGTGTGCGTACCACCTTTTAAGCATAACGTACAACCAATTCATACACAATCTTCTAAATTCATACATAGTTCATCAAATGCTTCTACAATCCAACATGGGGTATTTAAATTAAACATCAAACATGTTATTATCACATTTTATTCACTTCATCTAACAACAATTTATCATCTCTTATCCCATTTCTTTAAACATTCACACACATGTATGATTCCAAACATTATTAACATAAGTGAATCATCAAATTACATTACATCATCTAAAACCCACTTCATAACTACTTGTTAATCACTTACAAGTGATCTAATCTTAAGTTCTTCATAATTCATCATACTTTTGATATATGTACTACCTTGTAAGCATAGTGTACAACTAGTTCATGCATATCATTCTAATCTCATACACAATTCATCAATTTCTTCCTCCTAATCAACATGATTCATACATGCATAACATCAAACATACTAGTATCACATTTCTTTCAATTCTTCTAACAAGAATACATCATACAACTCAAAATACATCAATATTAAGCTAGAACTTAGACATAGATGATTTACCCATGTCATCCTCTTCACCATAACAAATGGGTTTCACCCTTAAACATCAAATTAACCTATTTCATGCATAATCCATGTTCCAAATGATGAATCTAACACATACTCATGCTCAATTTCATACAAATTCGTGATTTACAACATAACCCATTTCGTGCATCATCACCAATCTAGAATCTAAGACATACCTTACGATCCCCTTATGAAGGTGATCATTAATCCGTGTTTGGTTATGAATTTGAGCTTCGTTTAGCCTTCCAATTTGAGGGAATTGATGAAGTTAGGGTTCTTGGCTCCATGGGAGCTTCCTGCTCTTTTCACGAACACACTATGTGTGTTTGTGTGTGTGTTTTGTTATTTAGTAACCTAAATTTCACCTTATTCCATTTAACCCCTCAATGTTTGCCACTTAAACATGTTTGGCACAACTTTCATCTTCTAATTAGTTTTTATCATACACTTTATTAGGTTAAATAACCTAGTCATTTATTTCCTTAATGTACCATAGCATAACATTTAACGAATATAAACATTCGGGTTTTGGGGTGTTACAAGTCTACCCCCCTTAAATAAGGTTTCGTCCCCGAAACCTTTCTCATTTCCTCTACACACACACATTGGTGTTTGACTTAACACCCTCATCACATTCATAAGTAATCATCCTAACTCATTTCATAATCATTCATGCAATTGGCTTCTTCTTCTTAACAAGGCTGTACTTTCCATGGCATACTTTCATATAACATTCTTATTTCCTTTGACCCGTTAATAACAGGTTAATATACATACTTATTCAAACTTATAATAATGCTTACCTTCATATGATCATTTTATAACAGATTAAATACCTTCATCTCATCCTTTAAGATTTCATTCTATAGACGCATTGCATAACATTTAACCCCTGTTTTGTTATCACAACAAAACTACTTTTTTATAGTCACACCTACGTGCTTACCTTCATAGTTAACATCGTTCTACATTTCTTTAGTTATTTGTACCATACATATCCCTTCGTTACTTACGCATTCGGATATTTTCATTCCCATCATTCCTTTGTTCATTTGCTTTACATTTACTTATGTGACTTATTTGACGCACACATGGTCAAGCTATCGACTTCTTCTTATATAGACTAGTTCCGTCTTTTATATCTTAAATCTGTTTCGCGGATTCGAACACATCATTCATACCTTTCGTACCTCCTATGTTTTGAATCCATCTAACGGTTTCAGACATTTCATTTATACTTTAACTTCTTTCATGTTTCGAATCTGTCTCGCGGATTCTAGCATAGCATTTCATGTTTCGAATCCGTCTTGCGGATTCTAGCATAGCATTTCATATTTCGAATCCGTCTCGCGGATTCTAGCATAGCATTTCATGTTTCGAATCCGTCTCGCGGATTCTAGCATAGCATATCATGTTTCGAATCCGTCTCGCGGATTCTAGCATAGCATATCATCTTTCGAATCCGTCTCGCGGATTCTAGCAGAGCATTTCATGTTTCGAATCCGTCTCGCGGATTCTAGCAGAGCATTTCATGTTTCGAATCCGTCTCGCGGATTCTAGCAGAGCATTTCATGTTTCGAATCCGTCTCGCGGATTCTAGCATAGCATTTCATGTTTCGAATCCGTCTCGCGGATTCTAGCATAGCATTTCATGTTTCGAATCCGTCTCGCGGATTCTAGCATAGCATTTCATGTTTCGAATCCGTCTCGCGGATTCTAGCATAGCATTTCATGTTTCGAATCCGTCTCGCGGATTCTAGCATAGCATTTCATGTTTCGAATCCGTCTCCCGGATTCTAGCATAGCATATCATACTCTCATTCTTGAGAGTCTTACATTTCTCTTCACCCTCACGTCCACCTACTACTTACTTCTAGCGGACATACCTGTATCAATTATCACGGTCCCACGAACGTCATATGCTTCACGTGTACTGGCCAGGTACACAATCCACATACTAGTTTCGTGTCTTCGTGTAATTGTCACCTTATGTCCGAAGAATTTGGTTTCGGCACGTGTATCATTTTTCAAAACATGTTTACTATACCATCATGGTCCTTCATTTAGCATTTTTCTTCCCTTAATGCATTTTACCATTTCATATACCGACATATTAAATTTACGTACCTGGGTTCAACTTTATCTTATTTCATGCCTTGGTGTCGGTACTTGACCGCACTCGCGGATCATCCTCTTCAAACGCTTATACTTACCTTGCATATACAAAACCGTCAGTTTCTTTATGCGTATACATAAGTACATACTTACATTCTCTTTTACCTTTGGATCTTGACCGAGTCTTGGATTGTACGGGTTTCTTATCACAAGAGCACACAGGTTTGAGTTCAAGCACTTACCTTCTTACACTTGATTCTCTCAAACCAGGGCTCTGATACCAACTTGTAAGACCCTAATTCACGTTTGACCAAAAGTCGCAGCGGAAATTCGTACCATAAAATTTTCTTTCGTTATATACGTCTTTACATTCTTAAAATTCATTTTATAATATAAAACATAACTTATCATCACTAAATTACATATTTAGACATTCCCGTACAATCTATGTTGCGACTCGGTCTTCGATCGCTACTCCTTGTGAGGATAATCCGTGATTCGTACAACCTGCACCCACCACAAACATACGCATCATTAGCATACTTATGTAAAAACAAGATTCATAATAATGTAGCCTTGCTATGTTCGATCCACATATACTTCTCATCCTGTTAACTTTCTAGATTCAGGCATTCCATCTGGGTGTCTAATCCTTGGCGAAACTTCAATAATGTACCTGCATTACATTTCATTCTCGAGGCACATTGTGAATAATCGTCAATACATAAATGTATTGAAACCACGTATACAATACATACATAACTACGTACATACATACATACATACATACATACCTTTACTTGCATACCTACGCGTCTATTTACATACATACATGATTACGTACATACATACCGACTCGCATACATACATACATACATACATACATACATACATACATACATACATACATACATACATACATACATACATACATACATACATACATACATACATACTCGCATACATACGTTTCTAAACGCGTTTGACGCGTTAATACATACATACCGACTCGCATACATGCATACATACATACATACCTACATACATAACTGCATACATACATGTATACATAAAACAATCATAACTATACACTTGCATACCTTCACTCACATGTTCATATACTTGCATACGTTCAAACATGTCTACGATTCTTGTTTAACTCATTTATATACACATATCATGCTCGTGTGTTAGTTTCATAAGCTTAAACTGTGATTTAAAGCCTTTAAACTTCCATCCGAATCTCGTAAACATCCAAAGATAAGTTTAGAATACATTTTGGGACCCCTTATAGGTTACGGGCTGATTCGGATGAATTCTGCACATTCTGTTGAATTTGCAGTTGTCGCACGGTCATGCGTCCTAACCGCACGACCGTGCGGTGCCTACGACGTCGAGGGTGCCGGCAATGCACAAGCCAATGCATTGGTTTACTCGGAAACGCACGACCATGCGACCCAGACGCACGACCGTGCGCCACCTGGCGTCGGATCAAATCGCGTAGACAGTGACTTAAGGCGTCGGGTAAATTCGGAAAATACACGGGGCGTCGGCGACGGCCATAGGGGCGTCGGCGACGGCCCCTAGAACTCCCATTTTACTGCAGATCCGTTTCGTCGTCCGAAAACGCTAAAACTTGCGTAACTTTTTAACCGTTTACCCGTTTAACCTCCCGTTTCTTCCTACATGCTTGTAAATTCACATTCTATCATATGAACTTAAAATCCCACATCCGGATTAAGGAAATTCTTATCTTACGCCCTATCGGCTTATTATCATAATCTAATTATTTGACCCATTATGGGTATTTGCGCATAATTGGTTTATGACATACCAGGACCATACTCTTCGCTTCCATACTTGTCCAAAACATTATACTCATCAATTAACTTGTTCCTAAACTACATTGCAAGATCGTTTGCCCAAAATACCCGTCAAGGGCATTTTGGTCAACTTCTCTCTATATTTAACAACAAGGGAATTCCTTACATAAGTAACGAATCCTCCTATTTAGCTAAAATCCTTAAACACACATACCTTGCTTGGATAAAAGCTAAGATCCGTTTAATACTCATCGACATCATACAATTCATTCCTAGTTGACCTCAATTATCACATTTAGTTAAAATGCATATAACCTTGCATAAACAACTAAGAAGTGATTACGGAATCACTTACCTCATGCATCCTTGTTCCCATTCGTTCCTCGCCACTTCTTGACCCGTTAGCCTTCCGTGCTTGATTCCGTCTCGACATGATTCCTATACTTCCATGTCATCGAAATCACGCTATCATTAGCATACTCATTTGTACATGATAACAATCGTATCAACCCCATATTTCACACTTAACTTCCATTAATCATTTCTAACAAACATAACTCATATAATCATGTACGTATACGTTTAACTCATGTAACTCATCATGTCATTACATTTAACACGGATTGCTATTACATGTACCATACGACTTCTCATCAACCTACATTTACGACAACGAGTCAAATCATGTTTCTTATACTTAGTTGACTTTTAAAAGTCAACTATCAACCATACATAACTATCGACTTATCAACATATACCCGTAACATCATAATCGACTATACGGACGACATTATATACATTTTATCATTCACTTGGTGTGCGTACCACCTTTTAAGCATAACGTACAACCAATTCATACACAATCTTCTAAATTCATACATAGTTCATCAAATGCTTCTACAATCCAACATGGGGTATTTAAATTAAACATCAAACATGTTATTATCACATTTTATTCACTTCATCTAACAACAATTTATCATCTCTTATCCCATTTCTTTAAACATTCACACACATGTATGATTCCAAACATTATTAACATAAGTGAATCATCAAATTACATTACATCATCTAAAACCCACTTCATAACTACTTGTTAATCACTTACAAGTGATCTAATCTTAAGTTCTTCATAATTCATCATACTTTTGATATATGTACTACCTTGTAAGCATAGTGTACAACTAGTTCATGCATATCATTCTAATCTCATACACAATTCATCAATTTCTTCCTCCTAATCAACATGATTCATACATGCATAACATCAAACATACTAGTATCACATTTCTTTCAATTCTTCTAACAAGAATACATCATACAACTCAAAATACATCAATATTAAGCTAGAACTTAGACATAGATGATTTACCCATGTCATCCTCTTCACCATAACAAATGGGTTTCACCCTTAAACATCAAATTAACCTATTTCATGCATAATCCATGTTCCAAATGATGAATCTAACACATACTCATGCTCAATTTCATACAAATTCGTGATTTACAACATAACCCATTTCGTGCATCATCACCAATCTAGAATCTAAGACATACCTTACGATCCCCTTATGAAGGTGATCATTAATCCGTGTTTGGTTATGAATTTGAGCTTCGTTTAGCCTTCCAATTTGAGGGAATTGATGAAGTTAGGGTTCTTGGCTCCATGGGAGCTTCCTGCTCTTTTCACGAACACACTATGTGTGTTTGTGTGTGTGTTTTGTTATTTAGTAACCTAAATTTCACCTTATTCCATTTAACCCCTCAATGTTTGCCACTTAAACATGTTTGGCACAACTTTCATCTTCTAATTAGTTTTTATCATACACTTTATTAGGTTAAATAACCTAGTCATTTATTTCCTTAATGTACCATAGCATAACATTTAACGAATATAAACATTCGGGTTTTGGGGTGTTACATCTAGGGTGTGATGGCTTAGACATAGATGGTTGTGGATCCTCACTTTCTAACTCCTCAATGACCACACTAGATGACTTAACTAGAGATGTAAAATGGTACTCAACCCCCAACCTAGACGACCATTGTTCAGTAAACACATCTATAACTTTAAACTTAGCAACATGCTCAATCAGCGAAAGCACATCTTGATCATTGCCTAATGGTCTTAAACCATCACTAATCTGTGTTTCTGGAACTAAGAAATGATAAAACATTATTTGTTCCTTCGGATAACCTATTTCAGTAATCATGTGATTTAGCTCAATCACAGAAAATGCATCAGAATCCACCATATCAACATGGTCAATCGTTCCATCAACATACCTTTTAACGGGGGAATTCACAAAGACACCACCATGGTTGATTCTTAGAGTGAATATATTAGGAGAATCCCCTGTAATGAAGAAATTACCATTCAACAATCAGTGATAAAGTTTAAGATTTTAAGAACATTACTGGGATAATCTTAAAGCAATGATTTTTTGAGGTTAGAAACACATACCGTACACTTCGTAAGGATCAAACTTCTCCTTTTTCTCACGAACCCACCAGAGGGTTAAAACCATTGTCGTACTGCTTGATCGTCGTCCTTATTGAGCTGGATTAATCACTGGCCATTCAATGGAGGTTTGGGGGTTTCTTGGAGAAGGTGATACGAATTTAAGGGTTTTGGTGTTAATGAGCTTAAATAATACTAATAATAGAAGCTTATGTGTCAGTATGGGGATTTGTAAAGGGGGAGGTAAAATTACCAAAATAGACATCATGTGATAAGCATGTGACCAATAAAGTAACCTGAGTTAGGGGTTGGTTAGATTTAGGGGCCAAAACAGTTAGATATAGGGACCATGGGGGCAAAACTGTTAAAAATTCTTATTTTGGGCCAATATAGTAAAACTGATATAACCACAGGGGCCAAAAACGTAATTTACTCTATTCAATAAAAATAAATATGGTTACTTCAATTGAAATAAATTTGTTTACTAATATAAAATTTGCATCTCCTTTTATTTTACGTTATTACCAAACCTAATGAAAGATTTAAATGTTATATTCCCAAGATAAATACCCATTACATATAATCATATTTTACTATTATTTATAATTATAATTTCAAAAATTTAGAGTGTTCAGATGGAGACAATAAAAACAATGATATATTTGAAGTCTTTGCTTGCAATAATGAAACATGACTAACAAAAACATTTATACCGAATTACTTTGGAAAGACGATAAATATAGGATTGTTTAGATTTAAAACACATTTTAGACTTTAGATTTACAATGAAAAAAAAATTCTAATATAATATTTAAATCTTTTTAATTTAAAATCTAAAATTTATCTATAAATTATTGATGGCCTCAACATGTGTTCAAAATCAGGTTTCTTTTATTATATAGTATAGATTAAAAAAAGTAAGTAGTGGCAAAATATGGAGCGATCAAGTCATCTGGACATTTCGATTGTCAATTCAGTTTCCACATGGCAATTCGTTTAACTATGTAAAACAACCCATTTTGCTACAGTAATTTTGTTTACTTACACAATTATTGTCGTATTATTGTTTTTCTACACAAATATATATAAGTTTATATACCAGAGGCCCGTTTTTCCTAGTCACAGATTACATTCGAATTCATAAAAGAGTATCTTAAGCTTGTCTAAACTGGGGAATTCCATGACCAATATGAACAGTTTTTGCCTCACATTCATAAAAAATAAAAAGTTTTGTGAGTGAATTTTACTATTGAATTTTGTTTAAGTCACATTTTGCTTTGTGTACAATTAAAATGCAGAATTTATTTTCTTCTTTGTTTTATTGATCCATCCAGCTATTGGTCCATATATCCTACTTTTACCAACTTTTGGTTTGTGAGTAGGACTTGCAATTCATTTTTTTTACACTTATCACTCCTATAGTTTAGTCTTTTACAGCTTTGTCACAACATTTCTCATTTTTACCCCAATAGTTTTCCAATTTCAACTTTGATCACGTATACTTTTTATCTTTATAAATTTATCGTTTTACGTTTCGATCTACATTTTGCGCGTTAAGACCATGCAACACGCGTCTGTAGTTCAAGGTTTTTATGGTATATTGTTTTGCAGTTTAATGACTTACTCGCAATGAGCGGGTCATAAGTCGACTTTGTTATTCTTTTATGTTTTACGTTTCAGTCTAATTTTTATTAGTTAACACGCTGCATTGCGCGTGCGCGGTTCAATGCTTTTACGTTTATGGTTTGTTTAGTGTAATAGTCTCGCCGCAAAATCAATCAATCAATCAATCATACCCAGTAAAATCCCACCAATAGCAAAGCTATTTGTAGGGTCTGGGGAGGGTGGGATGTAGGCACACCTTACCTCTACCCCTAGGGATAGAGAGTCTGCTTCCAGTGAGACCCTCGGCTCTAAAACACCCAGGAAAGAAATAAATAGAACATGAGGTGTGTGTGTGTGTGTGTATGTATGTATGAAGCTACCAGTGTAACATGAGATGCGAAAGAGTATAACAAGACAAATATGACAACACAAAACAGCATATACACATAGTTACATATCTACGGCCATACACTACACCTAAAGAAACAATTGTACCCTCTCCTAGAAATCCTTAACCTTAATTCTACGTCTCCACGAGCTCCTATCATGGACCATGTTCTCAGAGAGGTGCAATCTTTGCAAATCCTGCCTAATCCGCTCATCCCAAGTAATTTTGGGTCTGCCTCTACTCCTCCTCCCCTCCACCTCGAGGGTTTCAACCACTCGAACTGGCTCTATCGTCTGCCTCCTCTTCACATGCCCAAACCATCTCAATCTTCCCTCCTTTATTTTATCTGCTATACTAGCTACTTCTAACCTTTCCCTAAAAACATCATTTCTTACCCGGTCTAACCTTGTGTGCCCGCACATCCATCTTAGCATTCTCATCTCTGCCACCTCCATCTTGCGTGCTTGTACTTCCTTAATGGCCCAACAGTCTGTTCCATATAACATTGCAGGTCTAATTGCAACCCTATAAAATTTCCCTTTCAATTTTGTTGGGAACCTCCTATCGCACAATACCCCAGTGGCAGCTCTCCACCTACACCATCCAACCTGGATGCGGTGGGCAACGTCACTATCTATCTCCCCATCCCTCTGGACAAACGATCCTAGATACTTGAACTTAGTCACCTGCGGGACCACTTGACCGTCAATGGTGATCTGAATGTCCTCATCGTTGTCTACTCCACTAAAATCGCAATACAAGTACTCAGTCTTAGATCAACTAATCCTTAAACCTCTGCCCTCTAGAGCTGCTCTCCACTCTTCTAACCACGCATTCAGGCTTTGTTTACTATCAGCAACTAACACAATATCATCTGCAAAAAGCAGACACCACGGAAGAGCCCCCTGAATTAACTTTGTCAACTCATCTAGGATAACAGTAAAAAGAAAAGGACTCAAAGCAGACCCTTGGTGGAGTCCTACCTCCACCGGGAAAGAATCGGTATCCCCTACAGGCGCTCGGACACTAGTCTCAGTCCTAACATACATATCCCTAATTAAGTCTATATACTTTCCAGAAACCCCTCTACTCTCCAAACTATCCCAAATACTAGTTAAGTATTAATAAACACTAGTCTCGCCGCAAAATGCGGGTCTTAAATACTAGTTAAGTATTAATAAACATTTAAAAACACAAGGTTAGTAAGAGTAGTTTTCACCAAAGGACATTTGGTCTAGTGGTAGTCTCATGGCTTACTTTATAGGTTGGTTGTGGGTTAGCGTCTCATATAGAGTAATTTACTTGAGCCGAGCCATGGGGTTTTCGGTTTTTTCAGTTGTGGGTTTTCTCCCACTTTCTATTATTCGACAAAAGAGTAATCCATTTGCCATAGTGATCCGAGTGTCACGGGTCTTTATTGTTCAAATGAATTGATTAGAAGATAGAATAAATAAGCGTGTGCCACTTGTCAGCCACTTGCTTGTGTTAATTTTTTTTTGGAACGACTGTCAACATACAACCGATTGGACGGTTGGGACTAGGCAGCCGCAAGCACGGTTGCGAGGCAGGCCCCGGATCGAGACCCACCGGGTTTCTCCATTGAGGGGCATAACACCGGCTTAAGGGACCTCTATGTGTCCCTACGGAAAATTATACACGTCTACTTGTCTTATTTACAAATAAACTATTATTATTATTCAACCGTGTATACACAGGAGTATAACCTAGTTTATTAATAAGAACATTATGTTTTCGGTGGAATTTTTATTAATATCTTTGGTCTGAAAATTTATAATGTTAAATTTTATTAATATCTTTGGTCTGAAAATTTATAATGCTAATTAATTAATAACTAGGATTAAGAGTTGTCCGCGTTGCGGCGCGGGTACATCGTAAACATTGAATGGATTGGTCCAAATGTTATATAATGCATTAACCATATGAAAAACACATTTCGACGTATTCAATTGAACTCAATGTAACCTGTATAAGCATTATGATTGGATCAAACGTAAAGTAAATCAAATTCATATCAAACAATCATAACGTATTATATATGACCCAACTCATACATAGAAAACGTAACGGGCATGAAGAAAAATCTGCACATGTAATCGAAAGGGGTTAATTAGAGCTTTCGAAAAAATGGGAGAAAAAGAAACCATAATTTGACTCCACTCGGTTCGAAACAAACTATACGAAACATACATAAAATAAACATGAAAAATATTATATTTGGCCTTAATCATTTCTCAAATAAGTTTACATCAAAACGTAGAACAACTTGAATTTATACCAAAACGTACATAAAAATATGCACGTAAAAATGGTTTCTTTAAACGAAAACGTATTATATTTGACCTGACTCGTCTATAAAAAAAGTTTACGTCGGAATGTAGAACAAATCATATTTATGCCTACCTGTACATAAAATATGCACGTAAAAATAGTTTTTAAGTAAAGGAAGTATAGGGGTAAACCGAAATAAAATATTAGTAAAAAAAATTAATAGGTTAAAAACGTTTGTAAAACAGTGCCAAGTAGCACCAATGCCACAACGGCATCGACTCTCAACATCGTAAAAATAAAATAGATAAAACGGGAAAAATTACACTGAACGAAAAACAGATGTAAAATCGTTGAACCACGCACACCCGTTATAGTGTATTCACGCGAAAAAATTAACCAGAAACGTAAAACGTAGAAAATAATAACTTAGTCGATCTAGGACCCGCCGGCGCCCGCTGTGGCAAACTTGTCAAAAGGGAAAAAATGGACACGTTGCGATTAGTCTGTCAAATATGAAAAAATAGAGCAAAAAACGTTGAACCTCACATGCACGATATGACGTGTTAACTCGCAAAATTTAGAACGAAACGTAAAACCTGCAAAAGATAAAAAGTATAGGTGACCAAAGTTGTAAATAGTAAAGTGTTGTGTTAAATTATAAAAGATGGAAAACTTTGGGTTAAAAGTAAAAAAAAAACTAAAAGGGGTTAAAATAGAAAATATGAAAATGTTTGAGTTAAAAGTGAAAATCAAAGTATTTTTTTTTTTTTTTTTTGAAAAACTCTCCAAGCTTGGGGTACAACACATAATGAAAAAAAAAAGTTAATACATTTATAGTTTGTTAATGTTAATGTTAATAACAATATTATCCTTTCGGTGGGCTACTGGGCTTTTTTATCCTTTCGGTGGGCTACTGGGCTTTCTTATCAACAATCTTTGGTTTGAAAAATTAATTAAAAAAAAAGAAAACATTAAAAACAAAATAAATTTCTTGCGTCTTCAACACCCCCATTCTGATTTACGTCAAACCACCACCACCACCGTCACCGTTGTCATCGCCGCCGTACCATACCATCAATGGCACCAGTAACCACCGAACAAGACTACGACCGTCTTACAGAAGTCAAACAATTCGACCAATCAAAAATCGGCGTTAAAGGGTTGCTAGATTCTGGCATCACCACCATTCCCCGGTTCTTCCACCACCCACCGGAGAATCTCCCCGGCCCAAAACCCAAAAATCGGCCTCGATTAACCATTCCGGTTATTGACTTATCCGGCGACCGGTCAACGGTGGTTGAACAAATCCGGCAATCGGCTTCCACACTTGGGTTTTTCCAGATTATTAATCACAGCATTCCGGTAACGTTAATTGATTCAGCAGTTGGTTCCGTGAAGGAGTTTTTTGAACAACCCAATGAGTATAAGATGCGGTTTTATCACCGGGAGGCTGGTAAAGGAGCTGCTTATTCTACCAATTTTGACTTGTATCAGTCAAAGGCTGCCAGCTGGCGAGACACTCTCCAGGTAGCGATTAAATAATTAGGTCCGTAAACGAACGGAACGTTCATGAATTTTTTTGTGTGTGAGGGGGGGGGGGGGGGGGGGGGGGGGGGGTTGTTTATTAACTAACATGAACACAAAATTTTGTTCATATAACTAAACGGACGAACACACGTTTTGTTCGTTCAGTTATGTTCATGAACGTCCATATATGTTCATTCGTTTATTTACATTTGTTTATGCCCGTTCATTTATGTTTATTTGTTTATGTTCGTTTCAATTAAAATACATAAGTAGTTATATTCATATAAATGTTAAAACATAGAGTAAACTGCAATTTTACCCCCTGAGGTTAGGGGTGTTTGGCACCCTTACCCCCCTAAGGAAATAATTGCAATTTTACCCCCCACTGTTTTTTGTTATGTTGCAACCTTAACCCCCGGCCTCAAATTTGTTGACTATAACTTGAAATGACTATAATGCCCTTTCATATTACCCCCTGTGTTTTGTGCACTCTGTGATATTACCCCCTGCCACCGCCATTCACCACCACAACCACCACTGCCACCTCCAGCCACCACCCTCAACCATTTTTCAGTGTTTTGTCACTAATTAAGCAATCTTGCACATGTTTATCATAATAAATTAAGCAATCTTAACATCCTCCGTAGCAACTTCCATCAACACCGGTCATCTTCTCCAACTACTCATCTCCGTGCTCCACCATCAACACCGGAGATGAGTAGTCGGAGAAGATGACCGGTGTTGATGGAAGTTGCTACGGAGGATGTTAAGATTGCTTAATTTATTATGATAAACATGTGCAAGATTGCTTAATTAGTGACAAAACACTGAAAAATGGTTGAGGGTGGTGGTTGGAGGTGGCAGTGGTGGTTGTGGTGGTGAATGGCGGTGGCAGGGGGTAATATCACAGAGTGCACAAAACACAGGGGGTAATATGAAAGGGCATTATAGTCATTTCAAGTTATAGTCAACAAATTTGAGGCCGGGGGTTAAGGTTGCAACATAACAGCAAACAGTGGGGGGAAAAATTGCAATTATTTCCTTAGGGGGGGGGTAAGGGTGCCAATCACCCCTAACCTCAGGGGTTAAAATTGCAGTTTACTCTAAAACATATTTGGAATTTTCTAACTACTTATATAAATGTAATTGGTTGGGTTTTCCAATGAAATTTATGGTAACTAATCACTAATTCATATAAAAAATTACTTTAGGGTGGGGGGTATAATCTTCGGTGAGTGGGTGTCACCGATCGGTGACCATACCCACGTAATTGACTTGATCGGTGAGTGGGTATTCGGTGAGGTAAATCGGTGTGTAGTCACCGATGTGATTGAGAGGAGAGGAGAGAGGATCACTCAACCAATCAAGTTTTTTTTTAATTGAGGGGTGTTTGACCATACCTAGTGATTGAGTGTAAAATGGGGAGTTGACATGGCATAATATTATTGGGAAGAGAATCACTCAAACACCCTAGAGTGATTAACCATACCCCCCACCCTTATATTCGTTTATAAGTAGTAAATTCTGTTCATTTATGTTTCTTCAATAATGTTCATTTGTGTTGTATAATGTTTGTTAAATTATGTTTGTTTATGTTCGTGAACTGTTCGATTAGGTTTTAAACGAACAAACACGAACTTGCCCATTTTCTTAATAAACGGACATGAACAAAAAAATGTGTTCGGTTATATGTTTGTGTTCATGTTCGCTTAAAGTTAGATGAACGAGCACGTACATGCCACTGTTCGTGTTCATTCGGTGCATATACAGGCCTACAAATGAGCCAAACATTCAATGAATAGTTAACACAAACAACAATGTTTGTTCATTTACCTAGACGATATGTCTCGTTTGTTCATTAATTGTTCGTTTTATTTATCTTTGTGAACGTTCGTTCACATACAAACCTAATCCTAAAATACTCATACAGGTGTACCTTCGGTTAAGTTCATTTATTCATTTAATATTTCTAGATTCTTTACAATGTAATCTATTTTATATGAAATTAAAATATCTTATTTTTTCTTTTTACAATTTAGTCTAGTTTTATTATTTTTTTGTGGCCTATCAGATTTATTTTCACGTTTACTTTTAATTGGTGTTCTCTCAGTTATTTTCATTTGTATGCGTTTGTTTGTGCTTACTTACTTTTGTGAACACTTGTTTATGATGTTAACGAACTAACACGAACAATAAAACCTCGTTCGTTTAACTCATTGTTATCTATAGTGATAAATACCGTTCGCTATAGCAAGCTTCATAGTGGGGTGACCCTATCTCACAATCTGATTGTTAGCGACTCCATAGCGTGAAAATACCAGGATTCCAGTTTATATATATATATATATATATATAAATTGCGTATTTACATGAAAAAAACAACATATTTTGATAGAATATACATATAAAATATTTCTAATTTTTTTTTCTAGTGTATCGCTATACATAAAGTAGCGCCCGATATTTCATCGCTATCGCTTTTGCTATCGTACACTATTCGCTAGTGAAAACCATGGTTTAACTGTTTATGTTCGATCGTTTGTTGGTTAAAATTAAAAAAAACGAACATGAACATGGTTCGGTTTGCTTACAAGTCTATCTACAGGTGAGGATATCACCGGTGGAGCCGGACTGGAATGCGGTGCCGGAGATGTGTAGGGCGGCGCTGGCGGAATGGGACAAAGCGGTGGTGGGATTAGGTGAAGAGTTGATGTCGATTTTATGTGACGGATTGGGGGTAAAAAGTGACAAATTGAAGGAACTGTCGTGTTTGGAAGGGAGGGCGTGTGTGTCCCATTATTACCCACCGTGTCCTCAGCCGGAGCTCACGGTTGGCATAGCCTCCCACACCGACCCAGGGGTGCTGACCGTATTGGTCCAGAATGAAGTGGGCGGGTTGTTGCAGGTCAAGTGTGGTGATGACTGGGCTGATGTTGAGGCGGTTCATGGTGCTGTTATTATCAATATAGGTGATCTGCTACAGGTACTTTTATGCCATTTATTGTTCTGTACTTTCATACTTTTTATGAAGTCCCTTAAATGAGTTATAAAATACAAGTTTACCTATTATTATTTATCATGTAAAGGCCATAGTTATTAATAGCAAGCATAGCGCTTGCTATAGCGTTTAACGTGGCGATGCGATTGCAGGTCGCAATCTGATTTTGGCGCCATAATAGTGTGGTAAATAGCGGGATTCTAGGTTTTTTTTTGTTTTAATATAAATAGCGATAATATATGCCTATTAAATAGCAGAATTTTTGTTTTTTTAACTATACATCTGAAATAACGTATTTTGATAAAGTACTGATAATATATGCCTATAGAATAGCAAAATTTTCGTTTTTATTTAATATACATCTGAAAACAGCGTACGGATAAAATACACATATAAAATATTTCTAAAGTTATCTTCTAGTGTATCCCTAAACACAAAATAGCGTCCGCTATTTCATCGCTATCGCTACGTAGCATATAGGTAGCTTGTCGCCAGTGGCGAAGCTTGAAATTTTCGACAGAGGGGTCGAAAACGTATATACCCAAAAATTTCTATAAAACGGGGGGTCGAAAACGTATATACCCAAAAATTTCTATACGAAAACTACATACTCTCCACTATTGAGCGAAAAGTTCGGGGGGTCGGCCGCCCCCTCCCGCCCCTACTATCCTTCGCCCATGCTTGTCGCTATCCTCCTCTGTTCGCTATTAATAACTATGGTTAAGGCATGACAACTGACCGAGTTTGGGACAGATTTTGGTTAAAACACCAAACACCTACTTACACTGACTTGATCTAAATTTATAGAGTGAATTGCAAGTTTTGTCCTTTATCTTTAGGCCATTTTGCAAGTTTTGTTCTTTATGTTTAAATTTGACGAGTTTTGTCCTTTATGTTTGAAAATCAAGCACGTTTTACCCTTTGGGCAAAACGTGCTTGATTTTTAAGGACAAAACGTGCTTGATTTTTAAGGCCCAAAGGGTAAAACGTGCTTGATTTTTAAACATAAAGGACAAAACTCGTCAAATTTAAACATAAAGGACAAAACTTGCAAAATGGCCTAAAGATAAAGGACAAAACTTGCAATTCACTCTAAATTTATATTTGTATTTTTTTAATTTCGCAGATGATGTCAAACGATGAATACAAAAGTGTGGAGCATCGCGTACTAGCAAACCCTGCTCAAGGCGCGCGTGTTTCCATTGCGGTATTTTTCAATCCAAGCAACCGAGATAAACTATACGGCCCATTCCCAGAGCTCATATCTACCACGAAACCCGCAGTTTACCAGGAATTCAAATATGATGATTACATGAGAAGGTTTTTCACCAAGGAACTCGACGGGAAAACATTGACCAATTTCTACAAAATCGATAACACAAAGGAATGATGTTGTTTGGTAATTATCTGAATACTTGTTTTATTTGATGTAAAAATATGTTGTGTTTCAAATTGCATACAGAAAAAAAACATAGTAAAAATCTTTACAAAACAAGGTCATTTTTGAACTTTTTGTATGAAAGAATTGTAGAACTTTATGTGTCATCTTCTTCTTTAATTTCACCTTTAAACCACTATGGGTTAGGTTTTATTGTTGGAAATAATTTAAAATCAAGAGCTTTAATTATAAAATTACATGGGCTCTACACAATGCAAAGTAGGGTGTCGGGTCAAACAGGAAGCGGTCCGGTCCAGATCGAATGGTTCAATCCAAATCGAATTCTAAACATCCCTAACCTGATCCTTGAGGCTGACATAATTCTTCTTCAAAAGAATCATTTCATTTCCAAGTATCTTATAAGTTGAAAGTTTGCTTGGCGTCCTTCTAGACAATTTCATTGTGGGTAGAGACAAGTCCCTTAAACCAAATGGTTCAATCTGACCCCAATCATCTTTAGCAAAAGGAAGAATGTTGTGATATTGCTGCCTCAATAAAGGACCATGGAATGTATCCTAAAGTAGGAATGGCAATGGGCCGGGCTTGGGCCGGGTATTGGTAATCCCAGGCCCGTACCCGGTTGTAATTCTTTGTCCCATACCCGGCCCGTTACCCGTCGGGTATTTGTCGGGTAATTACCCGTCGGGTATCGGGCATACCCGCGGGTATCGGGTATACCCGTTAATTTCATAAAAAATACCCGTTGGGACAAATGTGTTATTTTTACTTTGATGTTTATATAATTTACTATTTTAATGATTATAACAAATGAAAATATGATTAATAACTAACATATCATATACAGACGTAATATACCAAACTAAATCAAAACGATTACTTAATTAAGTAATTGTATCAGGACCACCTAATTGCATAAACATCTACGTAATAAAGGGTGATAGCTTACATATCCAATATACATGCTCAAAAGTAAGTTATTTGTTCACTAAGCACTTGCCAAGTACATATCCACATATGACAATAGAGAAGGTAATAAGTACATGTACTAAGTTTATATATATGGAAATCTATAATATGATACTTTCGGGTATTATACGGGTAAATGGGCCGGGTATCGGGCGGGTATCACTAAATCCCATACACCCGATTTTTTTCTTTTTTTAAGCCCGTACCCGGCCCATATGTTTCGGGTTTCGGGTATACCCGTCGGGCTTGGGCTTTTTTGCCATCCCTAGGACCTAAAGTCATGTTAAATTATAGAGTTAAATGCTATTTTAGTCCATGTGGTTTTGGGTCATTTTGTCAGTTTAGTCCAAATGTTTCATTTTTCACCTGCGGGTACAAAAAGGTTTCACTATTGTCATTTTAGTCTACTGGGTTAACTTCATCTATTTTTATGTTAATGAGAATGGTAATTTGGTCAATTTATATGGTCCAATTGTCCTTCTGGTTAACATAATTACATATAAAATGACTGAATTGCCCTTCTTGTTAACAAAAAAAATGGATGAAATTAACCCAGCGGACTAAAATGGCAACGGTGAAACCTTTTTGGACCCACATGCGAAAAATGAAACCTTTGGACTAAACCGGCAAAATGACCCAAACCACAGGGACTAAAATGACATTTTACTCTAAATTATAATAAGAATTAGTTACATGGTTAGCAATGTTTTCAGAACCGGACCGTACATTGAACCGGTGTTCTTACTGGTTCACTGGTCAGACCGGTTGAACCGGATTTTAGAACCGGATGTGTGTTATTTCGGGGGTGTCAAGTTATTTCGGGACGGGTGTATAACCGGTAGTTTACCTACCATGAATCCGATTGATCGATTATCAATCATCAATCGATGAAGAAAAACTTTAGCCAGCAAAACAAAATATTGTTCACCCCAAAACCACCAAAAGATGTATGCATCCCCGTTGAAAGAATTATTTGAAGACAAGGGGGCATGGTTTAAATACCAGATTGATCTTCTACTCCATGTCCTAATGAGCCCGTCACTGTATGTTTGGGCTTATATTGTTTATGTATTTATACTTTAACCATAAACCCAAGGGAGAAACCTATAGACTGAGGGGAGTGGGGGACTTGCTTTGAGCGACAAGTGGTAAACTGGTGGGGTCACATGGATGGGGCGGCGTGACAGGGCTGCTGGCTGGGTGTGGGTTGGCGTGGCCAGCCATGTGTCATTTGTTATTTATTTTTTTAAACTATTTAAATTTTATTTTTGTTGCGTTCACTTTAATGAAGTTCGTTGAGCGGCCTTTATAGCTTTCTCCTTATCCTTTTTTGTGACTTCTTTTTTTTTGCAGGTTTTGATGACGAGTCGCTCACGTCTTGCGGTTGTGTTTCGGGAACCGAATCAGGTTGGGAAAGGTTAATGATGGGAATAGATGATTCGTCGTATGAAAAATTCATGTAAACACGGTTTCCTATATACGACGCGGCGATCGCTAGGTCGGGAAGCGGCGAGTAGATGAAATGACTGCTAGGTCGGTTTATTGGTTGACGGTTTTGTGGCGGGCTAGGGTTCGGGGGTTCTTGGTAGGGGTGTTCAAAAAACTCGTGGCTCGCAGCTCGCTCGAAAAAAGCTCGAAGAAAGCTCGGCTCGAAATTGGCTCGGTTGTAAACGAGCCAGCTCGGCTCAGCTCGGTTTGTAAACGAGCCGAGCTCGAGCTTGGCCTGGCTCGATAAGGTTTACATCCTTCATTTTTTTGTCCCACATTGCTTAGAAAACAAAAACTAAGAGAGTATCTCCCCTATAAAAGAAGGTAAACACAATGGACAAAGTGAATTAACTATTTATACTTGCATATTTAGTCATATGGTTAAACTAAATGGCAATTATGTCCCTTAGTCTATCAAGAAATTCATTTTTAAGTAGTAAATTTTGCGGTTCTTTGTTAGTTCGAGCTAGATCGAGCCGAGCCGAGCTAGCTCGAATTCTAATCGAGCCGAGCTCGAGCCTCAAATCTCAGCTCTATTTGAAATTCGAGCTCGAGCCGAGCCAGCTCGAGCTGGGTCAAGCTCGGCTCGTTTACAGCCCTAGTTCTTGGTATCCAATGTAGGAACCACTCGCGTAAATTAAATAAAATAAACAAATTTTATTCAAACGATTACAATACAGAAATCAGAAAGCTAAAACTCTAGTACAAATTACAACTGAAATAAAACCAAAAATACAAGAAAAGTGTAGAAGCAGAGTGGCTGAGGCACGTGTTCACACGCTTCCCTTAAAACAAATTCCGAGTCTCCCAGGAGTACTCGTTTTGTTTCCCAGGGTACAACAGCCGGAGCAGTAGTACTGCCAGAATTCGCCTACAACCCGAAGGTTACCTTGAAACTGCAAGAAAAGATCAGAGAATTGTAGAGAGAGTTGTTTTGCTGTTGTTGTTACTGGTATCCACTACAGCAAGGTATGGAGCTGTATATATACAGCTCCCGGTTTGAAACAGCCAAAAACGAATTAAATGAGAGGTTTAAATTGCATTAAACGTCTTCAATGCAATTTAATACGTCATTTAATTCTCAGTCAAAGCCTGTTAACTCGTCAGTTACGAAGCTGGACTGAAACTGCACTGTCATTCAATGCTGGAAGCTTCTGCGCGCGCAAGTCACCCTGGTGCGCGCGCGCCCAGGTCTGCACGCCCATGCGCGGTGCGTCCTCTTGGCTCACTGCCATGCGCGCGTGCGCCATACTGGCCCAGGTCCATGCGCGCGTGCGCCACGTCACCTGTGAGCCTCTACGAGCACGCCACACAGTCGCGCCGTTTTGGCTCACTTCGGTGCACCATGCGCAACCGTGCGCCTCCGTGCCATGTGTACTCGCGCGCGCATGCGCATGACTGCCACGTCATGTGCCGCATCACCTACCACCTGGTCCTTGCAACCCTTGTGATCCACCACGCGCACGCGGTCAAAAATACAAAGGCGGCTCTCAAGCGGCTCGCGGCGATGCGAGCGTGCGCCATCAAAGCGCCATATTGCGCCTCATCGCCCACGCCACGCGCGCGAGCGTGTGCGAGTGCGAGTTAGGGTGCTACGCACCCTTCGCGAGGACACTAGTGTGTGCTTCCATGAAACAATAAGGATGGAGAGTTCCACCTTAAATACCCATTTAAGTTCCAACTCTCCTCCGATGTGGGACAAGGTGCTACTTTCCCTTTTGTTTCAGCATTGAATGTTCCAAACACCCAACTTTGAGCATCGATATCTCATTCATCTTAGCTCCGTTTCGGACGTGGTTTAGTTCGTTGCGAAGCTCTCCCAACATAGAACACAAACCCACAAATAAATATATATAAAACCCGCTCATTTTATTATATTTATTTTTAGTCCAAAATAGGAAAAAATCATTTTCCTATATTTGTGAAAAATGCTATTTTCACCTATTTTTCCAACAATCCCCCACATGTATGGAAATGGATCTTTTCCTTACACTTTTCAACGATAAACTTCGACAGTTGAGTATTGCAAGATAGGTAGGTTTTAACCTTTGAACCTTCTTTTGTGAAACATACTTAGCTTACTAGCGGTTTGTAGACGCGATGTCCTTGAACATACCCCCATTTGTGTAAACGACAATACACTTCACACAATACTCTCCCTGGTTTGGCCAACTCCTCATTGTCGTGTCCTATTATGGTCCTGGAACACTAGCCTGGTTCTGCGAGAGCTCTAGGATTTGCGCACCCCACAAATCCATTTGAAGCGACCCTACTTCTCTCTAACATAGGTGATTCCTCTGAATCATTAAAAGCATCATGGTTATTTGATTTCCCGTAATCGTTAACCTTAATATGCTTAGCCTCACTTCAATGTCACTGATTGGAATGGACTAGGAAGTATATGTAACTCCCTTTTATTTAGTTTGGGGTACTCCCCCACAGTGACTCCGTTTGGTAATATGATTAAGTTGTCCTATTGAACTTAGATCTTGGGATCTCCAGTCAACTAAGTTAGGTTTCCCTCATATTCCCATTTATCACGGGCTTTAGTCCCATTCCTCTTGACGACGTTTCTACTAACTCTCTGCTTAAGCCTTTTGTTAACGGGTCCGCAATGTTATCCGTTGATCTAACATAATCAATTGTGATAACACCCGTTGAGAGTAGTTGTCGTATCGTGTTGTGTCTACGTCGCATATGCCTTGATCTGCCATTGTACATCAAGCTTTGAGCTCTACCAATTGCTGATTGGCTATCACAATGTACACATATGGCTGACAAAGGCTTTGGCCATCTTGGAATATCTTCCACGAATTGACGTAGCCATTCCGCCTCCTCGCCTGACTTATCCAAGGCGATAAATTCTGATTCCATTGTGGATCTTGCTATCACCGTTTGCTTAGAAGACTTCCAAGCAATAGCAGCTCCTCCAAGTGTAAACACGTAACCACTTGTTGATTTGGAATCTTTATTATCCGATATCCAGTTTGCATCAGTGTATCCTTCGATCACTGCTGGTTGTCGGGTATAATGCAGTCCATAATCTCTTGTGTATCTTATGTATTTAAGCACCCTCGTGATAGCTTTCCAATGATCCGCGCACGGATTGCTGGTGTATCTACTTAGCCTACTCACCGCGTAAGCCAAGTCGGGTCTAGTACATGTCATTAGATACATTAGATTGCCAACAATTCTTGAATACTCTAACTGAGCAACTCCATCTCCTTTATTCTTCTTGAGATGTTGGGAGGTATCAACTGGAGTTTGAGCTACACTCGTATCTCCCGAGTTGAATTTTTCAAGAATTTTATCGACATAGTGAGATTGACTTAAGACAAGACCTTCTTGGGTTCTTATGATCTTTACTCCAAGAATCACATCCGCTAAACCCATGTCTTTCATGTCAAATCTCTCTTTTAACATGCTTTTAGTAGCTTTGATAATTTTATCATTGCTCCCAATGATAAGCATATCGTCTACATAAAGGCATAAAATCACATAACCTTCATTTGTGTCTTTGAAATAAACACATTTGTCGTACTCATTTATTTTGAAACCATTGTCAATCATGACATGATCAAACTTTTGGTGCCATTGTTTTGGTGCTTGCTTCAAGCCATACAAAGACTTCACGAGTTTACATACTTTACCCTCTTGACCTGGGGCAGAGAAACCTTCAGGATGCTCCATGTAAATCTCTTCTTCTAAATCGCCATTTAGAAATGCGGTTTTAACATCCATTTGGTGAGCTTCCAAATTTCTTAAAGCCGCTATAGCAAGAACCAATCTAATCGAGGTTATGCGCGTCACAGGCGAGTAGGTATCAAAGTAATCTAGACCTTCCTTTTGTCTAAATCCTTTAATCACCAACCTAGCCTTGTATTTATCAATACTTCCATCAGTTTTCATCTTCCTTTTGAATATTCAACGATATCCAAGTGGTTTGCAACCAGGTGGAAGATCTACTAACTCCCAAGTATGATTTTGCAATATAGAATCAATTTCATTTCTTATTGCTTATTTCCATTGAGGTCCTTCTGAAGAAGAAACCGCTTCGCGATACGTATTGGGCTCGCCCTCAACCATATAGCTAACGAAGTCTGGACCGAAGGATTTTTCAACCCTTGGCCTTTTGTTTCGCCTACGGTCACTTTCTTAAACCTCAGGTTGTTCATGTGTCTTATCATGAACTACCTCATCAACTCGTGTAGATGAGGTTTCACCTACTTCAAAATTAGGTGTTGATGACGTTGCATGTGTTTGTCTTCTCAAAGGAAACACATTTTCAAAGTAAGACACAACGTTAGGATTCACCTCCATGATAGTGTTTACGTGTACATCAGGATTCTTGGACTCATGTACAAGAAAGCGATGTGCACTACTTTGATGCGCATACCCAATAAATATGCAATCAACAGTTTTGGGTCCTATCCTAAGAGCCTTAGGAGGTGGTACAATCACCTTTGCTAGGCACCCCCACACTTTCAAGTATTTGTATGAAGGCTTCTTCCTTTTCCATAACTCATATGGAGTTTCGTCTCTCTTTTTGAGTGGTATCTTGTTCAAAAGATAATTAGCCGAGAGAATGGCTTCCCCCCACATTTCCTGGCTCACCCCAGAACTTATCAACATGGCGTTCATCATTTCTTTCAATGTGCGGTTCTTTCGTTCCGCCACGCCATTTGATTGTGGAGAATAAGGAGGTGTACACTCATGTACAATGCCACTTTTTGCGCATAAATCGGCAAAAGGTGCAACATATTCGCCTCCTCGGTCGCTTCGCAAAGCTTTTATCTTCTTTTGAAGTTGATTCTCAACTTCATTCTTATACAAGATAAATTTACTTATTGCTTCATCTTTACTTTTTAGTAAATATACATAGCAATATTTAGTACTATCGTCAATAAACGTGATGAAGTACTTATTTCCACCTCTTGTGGGTACCGCTTTTAAATCACAAATATCGGTGTGAATTAAGTCAAGGGGTTCGGTTATTCGTTCAACCGATTTCGATGATGATCTTGTAAGTTTGGATTCAACGCAAGTTTCACACTTATAGTGTGAATCAATATGGAATGTTGGTATACAATTTAAATTTATTAAACGACGTATTGAATTAAAATTTACGTGACATAATCTACCATGCCATTTATTCGAATCAGAAAACTCAAGCATATAAGTAGAAGTAGTAGCAATTTTATTCATGTCCTTTTTTACTGCCATTACATTCAATTTAAACATACCATTTTGGGCATAGCCCTTTCCCACATACATTCCTCGTTTAGTAAGAACAAAGTTGTCACTTTCAAACACTAAACGAAATCCAAACTTGTTAAGCAACCAACCCGAGACTAGATTCTTGCGCAAGTCCGGGACATACAACACGTTGCTTAGAGTGAGCTCCTTCCCCGAAGTCCACTTCAAGATCACCGTTCCTTCACCCATGATGTCGGCGGTGGCTGCATTTCCCATATACAGCTTCTCTTCTCAAGAAAGCGCCTTGAAGGTGGTAAAGAGGCTTCTGTCTGCGCAAACATGACGGGTCGTGCCCATATCAACCCACCATCCTTTTGGAGTGTTGGTCACAGTATTGACCTCATCCATCATCGCGCTTTTGTCGGAAATCATTGCCACCAAAGGCATTCCGTCTTCATCCACCATGTTGGTCACGCTTTGGTTTCTTGCATTGGTTAGCCCGATGCCCCGGCTCGTCACAGTTGTAACAAGTTCCTTGGAACGTTTGAGGTTTCTTTTTCACAACCCCTTTTTTCGGTCCAAGTTTGCTAGCCTTTGCTTTCTCCTTGTCCTTTTTCCCCTTACCCTTCGCGCCCTTAGAGGATTGCCCATGCTCAACCACGTTTGCGCTGGCAGAAGTTTGCGCATGGCTGCCTTTTAGGGCAATTCTATTGCCCTCTTCAATCCGAAGACGAACAATAAGGTCCTCTAAAGTCATCTCCTTTCGTTTGTGTTTAAGATAATTCTTAAAATCCACCCAACCAGGAGGTAACTTTTCAATCAACGCTGCCACTTGGAATGTCTCGCTAAGTGTCATGCCTTCCGCAAAGATGTCATGTAGTATAATTTGGAATTCTTGGACTTGATTCATAACACTTTTAGAATCAACCATTTTGAAATCCAAGAAACGGGCTACCACAAATTTCTTTGTACCAGCATCCTCCGTTTTGTACTTTTTGTCCAAGGCATCCCAAAGGTCTTTGGAAGTCTTGACGTTGTAGTACACATTATACAACGCATCTGACAGGCCGTTTAACACATAGCCACGACATATGAAATCCGAATGCTTCCACGCATCTACCGCGCACTGTCTTTGTGCGTCGGTCTCCCCTTCCACAGGTTGGGGAGCGGTTTCCGACAAGAACCTCGCAAGGTTCATGGTGGTCAGGTAGAAGAACATCTTCTGCTGCCACCCTTTGAAGTGTAGACCCGAGAACTTCTCGGGTCGTTCAGCGTGATTGGCCACTGTGGACGCTCCCACAATGGTGGCGTTAAGAAGAGTTCCCGTCACAACATTTGTGGTGTTGTTAACGTTGACATTTTCGTTCGACATGCTGAAAAATTAAAAATTAAAATTTTAGTCCAAAAATTCTGTTTTACGCAAAAAACACAAGTAAACTAATAAATTTTAATTTTACCACAATTTACTGTTTCGGCTTCTAAGTCCAACTTTGAAGACCAAAAACAGAAAATTTATAAATTTATAACTTATTGATTGGCTTCTAAGTCCAACTTTGAAGACCAAATCAGAAAGTTTTAGCAAATTTAGGACAAGTTCTGAAGTAACCACAAAAGTTTTCAACCAAAGTCGCTCCTTTGAAGATGAAAACTTAAAAAAAAATTTGTTTTTAAAACACAAACTGAGTGAATCAAAACTGGTTTGAGTCACAAACAGGATGGTTTTGACTACACGAACGGTTTTACAAATTTGTTTTAAGATTGTAGGAACCGTTCGCGTAAATTAAATAAAATAAACAAATTTTATTCAAACGATTACAATACAGAAATCAGAAAGCTAAAACTCTAGTACAAATTACAACTGAAATAAAACCAAAAATACAAGAAAAGTGTAGAAGCAGAGTGGCTGAGGCACGTGTTCACACGCTTCCCTTAAAACAAATTCCGAGTCTCCCAGGAGTACTCGTTTTGTTTCCCAGGGTACAACAGCCGGAGCAGTAGTACTGCCGGAATTCGCCTACAACCCGAAGGTTACCTTGAAACTGCAAGAAAAGATCAGAGAATTGTAGAGAGAGTTGTTTTGCTGCTGTTGTTACTGGTATCCACTACAGTAAGGTATGGAGCTGTATATACACAGCTCCCGGTTTGAAACAGCCAAAAACGAATTAAATGAGAGGTTTAAATTGCATTAAACGTCTTCAATGCAATTTAATACGTCATTTAATTCTCAGTCAAAGCCTGTTAACTCGTCACTGCCATGCGTGCGTGCGCCACACTGGCCCAGGTCCATGCGCGCGTGCGCCACGTCACCTGTGAGCCTCTACGAGCACGCCACACAGTCGCGCCGTTTTGGCTCACTTCGGTGCGCCGCGCACGTCACATCAGACCTCCATGCACCATGCGCAACCGCGCGCCAAGTGCAAAGTGCGTCATCGAAGCGCCACATTGCGCCTCATCGCCCACGCCACGCGCGTGTGCGAACCCTTCGCGAGGACACTAGTGTGTGCTTCCATGAAACAATAAGGATGGAGAGTTCCACCTTAAATACTCATTTAAGTTCCAACTCTCCTCCGATGTGGGACAAGGTGCTACTTTCCCTTTTGTTTCAGCATTGAATGTTCCAAACACCCAACTTTGAGCATCGATATCTCATTCATCTTAGCTCCGTTTCGGACGTGGTTTAGTTCGTTGCGAAGCTCTCCCAACATAGAACACAAACCCACAAATAAATATATAAAACCCGCTCATTTTATTATATTTATTTTTAGTCCAAAATAGGAAAAAATCATTTTCCTATATTTGTGAAAAATGTTATTTTCACCTATTTTTCCAACATCCAAAAGGGTTTGTCGGGTCGTATTCACGGTTAAAATGATGCATTATAGAGGATGTGTGTTAAATTTATAAAAATATAAAGATAGAAGAAGTAGAGATGTAGAGAAAGTGGTAAAAATTATAAAAATGGGGTAGTAGGTATAGGGTTTAAAAAAGAATTTTTTTTTTAATTTAACTAGCCGTTTACCCCTAACTGTCTGATTTGACCAGCCAATCCCAGCTAGTAAACTCAACCCGTCTCCCCGCCTAATGCCGGGCTTTATGACGACGCTGGTTGGGCAACGCCAAACCAACATTGCCACAAAGTGGGCTAGCTAGCGTTGGCTGGCTTCCCCCACCACAACCAACGCGACTAGTCTAACTATAAAAGACAAAGAATCACACTTATCAACATTTTTAGTTTGAAAAGCCAGTAGTCTAAGTCCTCCTCCTGTGGCCCAGTGGGTATTCCCATTGGGTTTAGTTTGGCCGGCCCTCCTTTGGGAGGTCACCGGTTCGACTCCCACTTGTGGCTTTAGGGGGGAGGACACCCGTGCGCAATGATGGTGAAAAACCCACCGAGGAGGGTTTGATCCTGAGCGTCACCCCGGTTTTAATCCGGCTGTTACTCTAGCGAGGCAACTTGTGTAGAGGCAGTACGGTTTCCGGGGGAAAGCCTTCGACCCAAGGTTGGTAAACCCAGCGCTGGCCTTGCTATCTGGGCCCTTAATCTTGGCGAGGGCCCGCGATTTGCGGGTGTGACAATGGTCACCATTATGAAGTTCACCTTTCAAAAAAAAAAAAAAAAAAAAAAAAGTAGTCTAACTATAAAAGACAAAGAATCACAATTATCAACATCTTTCGTTTGAAAAGCCACTCAGTCTAACTATAAAAGACAAAATCTTTAGTTTGAAAAACTATTACGTAGTATTAAAAAAACATTAAAAACAAATTATTATTCTTAATAATATTTATATTTATATCTATTAACAGGCCTATTTAGACTCCAGTCCTTCAACACCCGATCGTAACTTACGTCAAACCACCACCACCATCGCTGCCGTACTGTATCATCAATGGCATCAGTAACCACCGAACAAGACTACGATCGTCTTACAGAAGTCAAACAATTCGACGAATCAAAAATCGGCGTAAAAGGGTTGCTAGATTCCGGCATCACCACCATTCCTAGGTTCTTCCACCACCCGCCGGAGAATCTCCCCGGCCCAAAACCTGAAAACCGGCCTCGATTAACCGTTCCGGTCATTGACTTATCCGGCGACCGGTCAACGGTGGTTGAACAAATCCGGCGATCGGCTTCCACACTTGGGTTTTTCCAGATTATTAATCACAGAATTCCGGAAACAGTAATTGAATCAGCAGTTGGTTCGATTAAAGAGTTTTTTGAGCAACCCAATGAGTATAAGATGCGGTTTTATCACCGGGAGGCTGATAAAGGAGCTGATTATTCTACTAATTTTGACTTGTATCTGTCTAAAGCTGCCTGCTGGCGAGATACTTTGCAGGTAGTAGGATCGTAAACGAACCAAACGTCGTTCGATGAATAGTTAACACAAACAACGATGTTTGTTCGTTTACTTAAAGGATATGTTTGATTGATCAGAGTCGATCAAACGCAGTCAACCTCAGTTAGAATGGATCTAGTATGTCAACTCGGGCTGAGTTTGACTTTACAAAAAGTAAAACATAATTTCTATGCCTGTTACGTTAAAGAATGAATATTATTTTCACGCAAAATACTAGTAAATTTATGTTATTTGACATATATTTAATTTATGAAAACTAATTTCTTTATAATTTAACATGTCCGCGTACGCCAGTATTCTCCGGCCTAGGTTGAGTACTCTCAACGGAACGTCTATAGTTTAACTGTTTAGGTTCGATCGTTTGTTGGTTAAAATTAAATAAACGAACATGAACATGGTTCGGTTTGCTTACAAGTCTATCTGCAGGTGAGGGTGTCACCCGTGGAGCTGGACTGGAATGAGGTGCCGGAGATATGTAGGGCGGCGCTGGCGGAATGGGACAAGGCGGTGGTGGGGTTAGGTGAAGAGTTGATGTCGATTTTATGTGACGGATTGGGGGTAAAAAGTGACAAATTGAAGGAACTGTCGTGTTTGGAAGGGAGGGCGTGTGTGTCCCATTATTACCCGCCATGTCCTCAACCGGATCTCACGGTGGGGCTGACCTCCCACACCGACCCGGGGGTGCTGACCGTATTGGTCCAGAATGAAGTGGGCGGGTTATTGCAGGTCAAGTGTGGTGATGACTGGGCTGATGTTGAGGCGGTTCATGGTGCAATTATTATCAATATAGGTGATCTATTACAGGTACTTTTATGCCATTTATTGTTCTGTAACGGGTCGTGTTTGCGGTTTGGTGAGTTCAACCCAACCCGACTCGACTTCGAAAATTTTAGACGAACCTGAACCCGAAGATTGCGTCACACGCTTGAACCCGAACACGACTCGAATATTCACGGGTCGGCCCGAACACGACCCCCCGTTCAACCCAAATTTTTAAATTTTTTATTTTTATTTTGCAAATTAATATATCGAATCTAAAGTTTTACTAAGAAGCACAAATATATAATACAATTACATTTAAATAAATTTTTTTTTGTCAATTTCTATTTTTAAGTTATAGTTATGACGTAAAATACACACTCAAATTAGTTTTGACATAAAATATATGTAAGAAAGTAAAATATTAAATAAATGGGTTAAACATGTCAACTCGCCAACCCGACCGGGTTGACACGAACCCGACCAGTTTCGCTAAACGGGTTTGCGGGTTCAACCTGAAACCGACCCGAACCCGTTTAGACTAAACCCAAACCTGCGAATTTCGGGTTAGGTTTGTGTCCTTAAATGAGTTATAAAATACAAGTTTACCTATTATTTATCATGTTAAGGCACGACAACTCACCGTGTTTGGGACATATTTTGGTAAATCCAGCCGTATAAATTGATTATAAAATCATGTATGATTATAATCAGTTACAAAACACAAATCTAAACAACACCAACTTACATAAATTAATCTAAATGTATATTCGTATTTTTTTAATTTCACAGATGATGTCAAACGATGAATACAAAAGTGTGGAGCATCGCGTATTAGCAAACCCTGCTCAAGGCGCGCGTGTTTCCATTGCGGTATTTTTCAATCCAAGCAACCGAGAAAAACTATACGGCCCATTCCCAGAGCTCATATCTACCACGAACCCCGCGGTTTACCGTGAATTCAAATATGACGACTACATGAGAAGGTTTTTCACCAAGGAACTCGGGAAAACATTGACCAATTTCTACAAAATCGATAACACAAAGGAATGATGTTGTTTGGTAATTATCTGAATACTTGATTTATATGATGTAAAAATATGTTGTGTTTCAAATTGCATACAGAATAAAACATAGTAAAAATCTTTACAAAACGAGGTTGTTTTTGAACTTTTTGTATGAAAGAATTGTAGAACTTTATGTGTCATCTTCTTCTTTAATTTCACCTTTAAACCACTATGGGTTAGGTTTTTATTGTTGGAAATAATTTAAATTCAAGAGCTTTAATTATAAAATTACATGGACTCTACACAATGCAAAGTAGGGTGTCGGGTCGAACAGGAAGCGGGTCCAGATCGAACCAAAAACTAAACAGGTTTATAACAGAATCATCTAAATTATAATAAAAGACTCCAAATAATGTCACATGTCATTCTCTCCTTCAACCTCTTAAATTTTATTTATATTTGTTTAATAAATTTATTTTAATACTAATTTTAATTAATAATCAATATATAGATATCATTTATTTTTATCCTTATCTTTATCTAAAATTAATAAATAACTTCATTTTTGCAATTTAGACCCTTTGTTTTTTTACTTTTAACCCAAAGTTTAAATTTTATTTATATTTGTTTAATAAATTTATTTTAATACTAATTTTAATTAATAATCAATATATAGATATCATTTATTTTTATCCTTATCTTTATCTAAAATTAATAAATAACTTCATTTTTGCAATTTAGACCCTTTGTTTTTTTTACTTTTAACCCAAAGTTTTTCATCTTTTGCAATTTAATTCCAACTCTTTTTTATTTTCAATTTTGGTCCACCACACTTTTCATATTTCCCAAGTTTTTCGTTTTGTTCTAAATTTTGTTAGTTAACGCACCGCAACGTGCGTGCGGGGTTCAATATTTTTTCGTATATTTTTTTCCGTTTGACTGGCCCGTCACGTCATATCTATTTTTCTGCGTTTGACAAGTTCGTCCAACACGCGGGTCCTGGATGGACTTAGTTATTTTTTTGGGAAAATTACGGCAGTAGGCGCTTGACCAAGCACTTTACCAAAATAGCCATTTGACCAGGCATAATGCCCCTACACATGTAAGCCCATCCAAGTGAACTCTCATTTTTATGCACCTTTAATCCAGCCACAACACAGCTGACACGTGTCCCTCTTACCTGAAAAGGCTTTATGCCGCTACACATGTCAGCCGAGCCGCTTCAGGCCCACGCCGAGCCGCTTCGCCCAAGCTCTGATTTATGCCGCTTTGTGGTACTGCCAAGCCGAGCCGCTTCGCCCCATCCCAAGCCGCTACACCCTGGATCTAAGCCGCTTCAGCATGCCACCTACCCCAAGCCGTTTCATTTGAATTTATGAGCTTTCAACCCATGCCCAAGCCGCTACACCCTGAATTTATGAGCTTTCAACACATGCCACCTACCCCCCAGCCGCTACACCCTGAATTTATGAGCTTTACCACGTCCAAATGTTGTTTAGTGATATTTATTTTAAGTGTTTAATTATTTATATGGAATTATGATGACTTCATTTACTATTTTTAAGATTGCCAAAAACTTTATACTTTCATAAAATAACATAAAATGTCGTTCTTATATAAACCCCCCAACATCCACACACACCTTCAAAATAAACATAACTCACTATGAACACCAACATGGGTGTAGGTAACCAAGATACTATCGAACCAGTGGTATCCGCACCTCGTCGGCGATCCACTCGACGTCGGCCGAACCCTCCACCTTCGAACCAAATACTTCCCGCACCTGGGAGATTAACACGACGTCGTCTGAACCAAGAAACTACAAACCCACCACCTTCAATTACCTCAGCTGCAAACCAACCGCTAAAAAACGAAACCATTGTTTATGAATATTACCAGCAAGAACATCCAGACGATTTAACAGTTCAAGATTTGAACTTGGCATACGATTTAGCAATGAGCACACTTCAAATTGCATCGCCAAACACTAATCAACCTAACCAGATGTTGGAGCAAGGAAGACCGGAAGGCTATGAAACGGACCCGGGAGAGGAATACGCAGAATGGTGGGGGGAGGAGGACACTCGATGCCCAACACCGGAGAGCCCACGTCGTACATGTTGGTACTCGCCAAGATCTGACGGTCGTGACAGTGATCGTTCGGTCTCGCCGCCCCCATTCTTCTTGGGTGATTGGCCTTAGGAATAATCTATTTTTATTTCTTAGATTTTTAGTTTAATCGTACGTTTATATAAATGCTTGTCCGTTTGTTTGCTATTGTATCTTAATAAATAAAGTCTTGTCTTATTTAGTGTCTATTGCAATGTACATAAAATATAAAATTTATCATATATTAACGAGAAAATTACAATTTAATTTCACAAATTACGGCAACATTAAATGAAAGTGAGCTCCGGATTTTAAAGCTAAGAAAAACGTCATGAAAGCCAATACATAACACGCCTGATGAGAAATTGACATAAATATATAAATTTGTCGCATGTTTTCCATCTCCTTGCCGATATAAACTCCAATAATGATACCTGCAAATTAATAAAAAGATAAGTAATTTTGAGTAATGTTTATTTGGCCTGAAAACAATAAAAAAAATGTGGAGAAAAGTATTACATTGAAGTTAAAAATAACCGAGAGCTAACAAAGCTAAGAAAAGTTGTTAAATACAAAAGCTTTTCTTTGATCCTAACCCACTACAAATATAATGAGTTTGAGATTTTAAAGCTAAGAAAAACGTCATAAAACCGAGATATTTTTGTATTTTGATATTTTTTTTTAAAATACTACTGAAATTTGACATATTTTGATGTATTTTGATATTTTTTTTTAAAAATACTACTGAAATTTAAAAAGAGTTTTGAAACGGCTCGGCTTGGCCTTGAAAGGTCATGGCTTGTACTTGTAGCGGCTTGTGGGGCAGGGGCGAAGCGGCTCGGCTGACATGTGTAGCGGCATAAAGCCTTTTCAGGTAAGAGGAACACGTGTCAGCTGGGTTGTGGCTGGATTGAAGGTGCATAAAAATGAGAGTTCACTTGGATGGGTTTACATGTGTAGGGGCATTATGCCTGGTCAAATGGCTATTTTGGTAAAGTGCTTGGTCAAGCGGCTACTGCCGTAATTTTCCCTATTTTTTCTATGTTTTACGTTTTGGTTTAATTTCTCAGCAACAAACGTGCGTGATTCAATGATTTTATGTTTGCTTTTCGGTCGGCGTTATTTTTTCCCGTTTTTATTTATTTTGTTTTTACGAGCTTTTCCGGTGTTGGTGGTCGCTGACAATGGTATAGTATTGCTACTACTTAACACAGTTTTATGACAACCGGTGCAACGCATGGGCTTAATACTAGTGAGTTATATATGTGTTTATTTTTATTTGAAAATACGTAGTTATTTATACGTGTTAAAATCATGAACCATCTTTTATTAAAGAGTTAAATGTCATTTTAGTCCCTGTGATTTGGGTTATTTTGTCAGTTTAGTCCAAAGGTTTCATTTTACTCCTGTGGGTCAAAAAATGTTTCACTGTTGCCATTTTAGTCCACTGAATTAACTTCATCCATTATTTCTGTTAACGAGAAGGGCGATTCGGTCATTTTATAATGCCGAATTGCCTTTCTAGTTAACAGAATTACATATAAAATGACCGAATTGCCCGTCTAGTTAACAGAAAAAATGAATGAAGTTAAACCAGTGGACTAAAATGGCAATGGTGAAACCTTTTTGGACCCACATGAGAAAAATGAAACATTTGCACTAAACTGGCAAGGTGACTCAAACCACAGGGCCTAAAATGGCATTTAACTCTTTATTAAAATTCTGAAACTTGATCGTCCAAATTGCAAGTAAATTAAATTGTTGGCCAAGATGGTCAAACAAACAAACAAACACAAATATATAGGGATATCCCGTGGCTCTTTTCTTATAATCAAATTAAACGAGAGTGTAACTAAAGTCAAACATGTTCTAAAAAAAATGAGTAAACTGCAATTTTACCCCCTGAGGTTAGGGGTCATTGGCATGTCTACCCCCCTAAGGAAATAATTGCAATTTTACCCCCCACTGTTCAGTGTTATGTCGCAACCTTACCCCCTGTTAACAGTCAACGGTAGTTTGACCTTATAGGTGAGGGTATTTTGGTAATCTCACCCAATATTTATTATTATTATTATTATTATTATTATTATTATTATTGTTATTATATATATTATTGTTCATCATCATCATCAGTCTACTCTCCCTCTCTCTCACAAGAACATCCACCATCGAAACACCTACCACCACCATCAGGTCCACCATTGTTGATGGCCATCTCCGCCGTTCATCAGGTCCACCATCGAAACACCTACATCTCCGGACCCTCCTCCGCCGCCGCCACTTCTCCTCACCACCACCGTCTCATTGTTCATCATCATCATCAGTCTACCACACTCTCCCTCTCTCTCACAAGAACATCCACCATCGAAACACCTACCACCACCATCAGGTCCACCACTGTTGATGGCCATCTCCGCCGTTCATCAGGTCCACCATCGAAATACCTACATCTCCGGACCCTCCTCCGCCGCCGCCACTTCTCCTCACCACCACCGTCTCCGACACCCTTCTTTTCTTCCAGACCCACTTCACTATGAAGATTGATTATGAGTCGGGTTTGGTTCTTATGGTTGGATCTTGCTCATGGGTGTTCTTGTTTTATGAAGATGATGGGTGTTTTATGAAGATTGATTATGAATCTGGGTTTTTTGAAGATTGATTATGAACAAGTCAAAGGGGATTTGTTTTGTATGAAGATTGATTATGAATCTGTGTTCATGTTCATGTGCAGATGTTTGGGGTTTAGGGTTATTAGATCTGGGTTTTTTGTGCAGATGTATGAATCTGGGTTATTAGATGTTTGGGGTTCATGTGCAGATGTATGAATCTGGGTTTTTTGTATGAAGATTGATTGATTCAAAACATCCCCATCTGTGTTCATGTTCATGTGCAGATGTATGAAGATGTTTGGGTTATTAGATCTGGGTTTGTTTTTTGTGTGCTTCTTGGGGTTTATTAGATCTGGATTTGTTTTTTTGTGTGCTTCTTGTGTGCTTCTTGGATTTGATATTACGCCATTGAATATGAAGAATGAACAGTGGTGGGATGATGGTGGCGGTGGTCAGAAGAGGAGAAGGAGGTGGCGGTGGTGATGAACTGATGATGATGAACTTGTTTCGTTGATTTGTGGATCTAGAAAACCCAGAATGAATGAACTGATGATGATGATGAAGAATAATGAACTGATGATGATGAACTCTTGAATTTTTATATAATTTTAATAAGACAGGGGCATAAATGACTTTTCACACATTATAACATTCAAAACAAATGTTGACTTAACAGAATCTGTTAACCGGGGGTAAGGTTGCGACATAACACTGAACAGTGGGGGGTAAAATTGCAATTATTTCCTTATGGGGGGTAGACATGCCAATGACCTCTAACCTCAGGGGGTAAAATTGCAGTTTACTCAAAAAAAAAAAATATTCCTAAAATATGACTCACTATCTTTAAACAAAAATAAACCAATTTTAAATATAACCATAACCGGGCCGTGGGTAAATATTTTCAGAATCACAAGTGAATTCGCTCGTGTCGGGATTGATCTTAAAACTTTGTTCCGGGGAAATGTGGGTAATGGCAGAGCCGTGCTATTTTGGCATGACATATGGGTCGGACAAATGGACAATCATCATTAGCTTCTAGTTTTCCCGCCTTATACTGTGACAACCCTCATAATTCCATGTATTCCGTAGAATTCATTAATAATAATTAATGTGCTTGACGACTGTGTGGAATTATGTAACTGCTTTCTGATATCTGTGTTATATTTACATGCGCCTGTTAACACACTAGTAATGTACAGAAAAGTCATTAAATAGTCCGTTATGATTTCCTAAGTGTTAGAAATTAAAAACGTTACAAAAATATATACATAGGACACGTTACGAATTAATTAAGCACTTTAACGGAACAGTATCGAACCAAATAACCGGACTTAACCCGAACCTAAAAATATTGTCAATGACACTATTTTTCTTTTTCTGAGCCAGTTAGGGTCCCCGAATACCCTAACACCCGTTATAATTTACTACACACTATTACACTAAATTAAATCCCTAACTAAACTAATTATAACTTAGCTAAACTAGTTAAATTTCAACTAATTACCCACCACCATGAGCCGATCGTTTCCCCTAGGGAAACACAATCCAAAAAGTTTTGATTATTTTATTCTAACTTGTCTAATATCTCCTTGGCATGTTGTTCATTGGACAAAGCTTCAATATGGAATATTTAATTACATGCAAGATCATGATTCATTTACACCAACACCTAAACAAAGTTAGCTCTCTTTTTTTTTCCCCATTGTTGACTTCGGCCGAACACCAACCCACAACCACTATCACTTCCCAACTTCAATCTTGTATTTTATATACACTCAAGTGTGAAGGATCACGTATAAGGAAGCTCGGTGCTTACGGATTGCCAAGGACCTCACCACAACGCTATTAACCACCCATTTTTCGTCTAGTTTCTTACCTAGCCTTGTGCTAGTTGTAAGTGCTTCTAAACACCTTCTTGATCACGTCTAAAGTGGTTAATAAGAGATTTGTCGGATAAAAATCATAAACACTCAAGAACAAAACTTAAAGTCTACTAAAAATTATGAACAAAGTGGTTAATGAGCAAATATTAGTGTAAAACTCTTGGATCTTGTTTTGTTATGATTCTTGGTTGATTATCTGATGTGTTGCTGGTTAATATTGATGTTTGATGTTGTTACGATCATTAATCATGCTAACGGAACCAATCGAACGCGTCTTAGAAGATTAAAGTATGAAAACAGAATCTGCCCAAGTTTTACAGCCAACTTCAGTTGGCTGTAAACAGGTCATAAACTCTACGAAAAACTGATATTTTGAGTCTAAAACATGTTATTATGAAATACGGTTCTAATGGCACCGGAATCGTAATTTTTGGACTTCGTTTACTATTTTTAAAGCGTCATTTCGTAACAGCAGCTAGAGCTGCGTTTTTCTGCTGAAAATATGAGTTTTGTTTTCTGTCATAACTTGGGTTCTGTATAGAGTTGGATCCTGAAACTCGTACGATAGATGACCACCGATGTATTTGTAATTACCCCACTGGAATTTTGTAAATCGGACACTCGATGAATTTTTAATAAATTATCCCGTGGACTGTGGTCAGAAAAATATAAATCTGAGTTCAGTCCGGAAAATGAATTTTTATAAAATATTGGTAATGAACTGGACCCCGATATTTTTACAGAATAAAATTTGGAACGTTCAAGACATTCTGTAAAAAATTGGGAATTTTGGCAATAATTTAACTATTTTTTTAAAATGTCCGAAAACAGCCGGTTTTGAATATTAATGCTGAAATGACATAAGTTGTGACTTGCGTGTCTAAATGTCGAGTATGCTATCTGTGAATGATCTAACATGTTATATGTGTTACGTGCACTATCGTATGTTTGCTATGAATGGGGAATGGATGGGAAGTATATATACGGGCATAAACAGTTAAAGTAATGCATGCTATGTGATAGATACGTGTAGGAACTTTGTGCTCTATTTGTAAGCCACTAAATGACTAACTGGTAAATCATACTAGGACGTGATTGACCGACCTTGACTGTTAGCTATATTTGAGAATCTAACCGAGCAAACCGAGGTGAGTTCACACTTTTCTACAAAGCATGGTAATTCCCGGTGGGAATGGGAATGGGTTCAGGAATAGGGATTCCTCATCCTTTGGGACGTGTTCAGGAATGTAGATTCCTCGTCCTGTTGGGACGGATTAGACTTACTAGACTAGAACTCTATCAGCGAAGTCCCTCCCTTTTTGTATCGACTTAATCCCCGAGGCTATGGCGAGCGGGTCATTAGTTAATAGCGTTATTAGGTTTAACAAACCTCACACCGTGCCAGTCGGACGGGCGTGTACTAATGGACTATGACACGTCGGTGGTGATAGAACACCGACGCTAGGGCACAATTGATTTTTGTTAGTAGTCGATATGATAAACGAGTCTGGTAGTTTAAAATACTGGGGTAGCTCCCCACGGCCAAAGTGTCGGGCTGGATAGCCAGGGAAGGTGGACATGGGATGGTTAACTAATAAACGTTTTCGAACTATGGGGTAACCCCCACGGCTGGATAGCCGAATGAGATTAAACTATGTTTTTGGAAACAACTCTAAAATGGACAACCAACCGTGAACTCACTCAACTTTGTTGTTGACTCGTTATTACATGCTTTGCAGGTCATTAGCTGCTATGGAGCTTGCATATGGAGGTGGTCGTTGTGGGATGCGAACTGATATGTCCCGTACTTAATGAATAAACTTTATGAACTTATTAAACCTACGTTTTGGACTTTAAACTTATGAACTATGGACTTATGTTTTGAACTTATGTTTTATGTTTCCGCTGCTAACCTAAAATCGGTTTACTTCCTTTTGGTCACCAATCGTATTGTGTTTGGTTTTATTTACTTACTTATGTTGTTCAATATGATTGGTGGCTCGATCCTGGTCATGTCACGCCTCCAAGCGGTGATACTCCGCATGGTGGATTTTGGGGGTGTGACAGATTGGTATCAGAGCCAATGGTTATAGTGAACTTGGTTTTTAAAAGGGAAAAGTTTTTGATAAAACCAGACTATAACCAGTACAGTGCTCAACGATCCACAACGACGCTACGCTCCACGTGCAAGACTCGACACCATAAGTGGTATGATTTATGTTATATTGTCGGTTAGATAGTTCTCACTGTGCATTAGATAATGTGGTAGTTGCTATTTGAACCTTGAGTGCTTACTCTCTATTGTCGTCCCACACTTACGCATTTGGCGACACTTTTCTCACTTACGTTGCTTCATTATGAAGATCATGAGCGGATGCGGAGGACGTATCAACCTCACTCAAGCCCAGTTGACGGCTTTGATCAACGAACGAGTTGCTGAGGCACTCGCAGCGAATCCGGCAGGAGGTATAACCTGCTATACCAACTCACCTTAGGACGTTTAGATCCTACCTTCACAAACCAACCCTCGTGCTTAACCTTGTCTATTATTCTCGCGCAACAGGTCAATACGCTCAACCTCCTGTGTGCACGTTCAAGACGTTCATGGACTGCCGACCTACCACTTTCAGTGGCACCGAAGGAGCGGTAGGCCTTCTACACTGGTTCAAGAAGCTTGAGTCTGTCTTCGAGATGTGTGAATGCCCTGAGGATCGTAGGGTGAAGTATGCTACTGGTACTCTTGAAGGGGTAGCGCTCACATGGTGGAACGCTCAGGTTCAGCTGCTGGGGTTGGTTGCTGCTAATGCCACCCCATGGAACGGCTTCAAGGAACTGATCAAAGAGGAATACTGTAGTCGGGATGACATCCACAAACTGGAGGTGGAATTTTTCAATCTGAAGATGATGGGGTCTGAGATTGAGGCGTATACCAAGAGGTCGAATGAACTGGCCATCCTGTGCCCTACTATGGTGGACCCTCCCATCAAACGTATTGAGCTTTACCTCAAGGGCCTTGTACCCGAGATTCAGAGTCACGTGACTTCGGCTAACCTGGGTACCATTCAGCAGATCATTAAGTTAGCCCATCGTCTCACCGATCAAGCTGTGGAACAAAACAAACTGCCCAAGCGTATTGGTGCTGCTACTGCTGACGCACCCAATGATAACAAGCGAAAATGGGATGGGAATTCAGGAAAAAGTTCTACTTCAGCTCAGTCCCAGCAGCGAAAGACAGATGAGTACAGGAGCCCCAGTTAGCAGTCTTCTGGGAATCAAGGTCGGGGTGGATACAAGGGAAATCACCCCAAGTGTAATCGCTGTAACTTGCACCACAGTGGGCCATGTGGTAAAGGCAACTGTCATCGATGCAACAAGCCTGGCCACATGGCAAGGGACTGCAGGAGTCAGCATCCGGCGAATCAGAACCGGCAGCAACAGCAAGCCCCACCCAATCAACGCCAGCAGCGGCAACAACAAGGTAATAACAAAGGGTGCTTTCAATGTGGTGCTGAGGGCCATTTCAAGAAACATTTCCCCCAGTTAAATCAGAACCAGAACAACAACAATAATGGAGGAAACAATGGAGGCAACAATGGGGGTAACAATAATGGCAATGGCGCCCGAGGTCGTGCCTTTGTGATTGGTCAGGGTGATGCAAGGAACGATCCCAACGTTGTGATGGGTAAGTTTCTTCTGGATGACTTCTTTGTTACTGTTTTATTTGATTTGGGTGCCGATACCAGTTATGTGTCTCTAAAAGTTAGCCAAGTGCTTAAGCGCACTCCAACACTTCTGAACACCAAACACACGGTAGAACTAGCGAACGGTAAAAGTCTTGAAGCCACACACGTAGTTAAAGGTTGTAACCTCGTCTTAGCTGGTCAGACCTTCTCTATCGATCTTATTCCTATCACACTGGGTAGTTTCGACGTCGTTATTGGGATGGATTGGCTATCTCATCATCAAGCGGAGATTGTTTGCAAGGAGAAAATCGTCCGCATTCCTCGTTCTGGTGAAGAGCCTCTCGTGATTCGTGGCGACAAGAGTGGTGTTGTCGAAGGCAGCATCTCTTTCCTTAAGGTCCAGAAGTGTTTGCGAAAGGGCCACACTGCCATTTTAGCACTCGTTACTGACACATCAACGGAAGAAAAGAGAATTGAAGACATCCCTATTGTGCGCGATTTTCCCGAGGTATTTCCTGAGGAATTACCTGGTCTTCCGCCTCATCGCCAAGTTGAGTTTCAAATCGAGCTAGCTCCTGGAGCAACGCCCATAGCTCGAGCACCTTATCGTCTAGCTCCATCAGAACTCGAAGAACTGTCCTCACAACTACAAGAACTCTTGGAAAAGGGTTTCATACGTCCTAGCTCTTCGCCCTGGGGAGCTCCAGTCTTGTTCGTAAAGAAGAAAGATGGTACTTTCAGAATGTGTATTGACTATCGTGAACTTAACAAGGTGACTGTGCAGAATCGTTATCCTCTTCCACGTATTGACGACTTATTCGACCAGCTGCAAGGGTCGAGCTATTACTCCAAGATTGATTTGAGATCGGGATACCATCAGCTGAGGGTCCGAGATGAGGACGTCTCCAAAACAGCATTCAGAACTCGTTACGGCCATTACGAGTTTCTGGTTATGCCATTCGGGCTGACGAATGCACCAGCGGTCTTCATGGATCTCATGAACCGAGTGTGCAAGCCTTACCTGGATAAGTTCGTTATTGTGTTCATCGACGATATCCTGATCTATTCTAAGAGTCAGGAGGAACACGAGCAGCATCTACGACTTATGCTGGAACTTCTTCGAAAAGAGCAGTTGTATGCCAAGTTTTCGAAATGTGACTTCTGGCTTCGCGAAGTCCACTTTCTAGGGCATGTGGTAAACAAGGATGGAATTCATGTGGATCCATCTAAGGTTGAATCGATCAAGAATTGGCCTGCACCCCGCACACCAACAGAGATCCGCCAATTCTTGGGTTTGGCAGGATATTACAGAAGGTTTATCAAAGATTTCTCCAAGATTGCGCAACCTCTCACTTCACTGACTCAGAAGGGTGTCACCTATCGTTGGGGTGATGCACAGGAGTCCGCATTTCAGCACTTGAAGGATAGACTTTGTAGCGCGCCTATCCTCTCATTGCCTGAGGGCACAGATGATTTTGTGGTTTACTTCGATGCTTCCATCCAAGGACTTGGTTGCGTGTTGATGCAACGTGACAAGGTCATTGCCTACGCATCACGCCAACTCAAGGTTCACGAAAGAAATTACACTACTCATGATCTGGAGCTGGGAGCAGTTGTTTTCGCGCTTAAGATATGGAGACATTACCTGTACGGTACCAAGTGCACCATTTACACCGATCACAGGAGTCTCGAGCATATCTTCAAGCAAAAGGAGTTAAACATGCGTCAACGCCGATGGGTTGAGCTTTTGAACGATTATGAATGCGCTATCAAATATCATCCGGGCAAGGCCAATGTTGTGGCCGACGCCCTCAGTCGAAAGGATACTATACCTAAGCGTGTACGTGCGTTACAGCTTACAATCCAATCCAACCTTCCCGATCAGATTCGTGATGCTCAGGTTGAAGCATTGAAAGTAGAAAACATCTGGGCTGAATCCCTACGACGATCGAGGCAACGGCTGGAACAAAAGGAATACGGTGCCTACTATGTAAACGGACGCATCTGGGTTCCACTTTATGGCAACTTACGCGAGCTTGTGATGGATGAAGCACATAAGTCTCGTTATTCAGTGCATCCTGGATCGGATAAGATGTACCACGACCTAAAGACTACATACTGGTGGCCTGGTATGAAAGCCCACATAGCAACCTACGTCAGTAAGTGCTTGACTTGTGCGAGAGTCAAGACTGAATATCAGAAACCATCAGGCCTACTACAACAACCAAAGATCCCGAAATGGAAATGGGAGCAAATTTCCATGGATTTTGTTACCGGCCTGCCCAGATCTCAACGCGGAAACGATACCATTTGGGTGATCGTAGATCGACTGACCAAGTCTGCACATTTTCTGGCTATCAAGGAAACGGATAAGTTTTCTACTCTTGCAGACATTTACCTAAAGGAAGTGGTATCAAGGCATGGAGTGCCAACCTCTATTATATCTGATCGTGACGCGCGTTTTACTTCAGAACTGTGGCAAGCAATGCATAAGTCTTTTGGCTCACGTTTAGATATGAGCACCGCTTATCACCCACAGACGGATGGGCAATCTGAACGCACCATCCAAACCCTTGAAGACATGCTTAGGGCATGTGTAATCGATTTTGGTAATGGCTTGGAAAAGCACCTCCCGCTAGTGGAGTTTTCGTAAAACAACAGCTACCACACCAGCATTCAGGCCGCTCCGTTTGAGGCATTGTACGGACGCAAATGCCGATCACCTCTCTGTTGGGCAGAAGTTGGTGATAGCCAAATCACTGGCCCAGAACTTGTGGTAGATACCACCGAGAGAATTGCTCAAATACGACAGCGAATGGCGGAAGCTCGTGACCGTCAGAAAAGCTATGCTGATAAGGGAAGAAAACCACTCGAGCTCCAGGTTGGGGATCGAGTGCTACTCAAAGTCTCACCTTGGAAAGGTGTAGTCCGCTTTAGCAAACGAGGCAAACTCAATCCGCGTTATGTCGGGACCATTCGAAGTCACCGAGAAAATTGGCAAAGTCGCCTACAGGTTGAATATACCCGAAGAACTCAGCGGAGTTCACGACGTATTCCATGTGTCGAATCTGAAGAAGTGTCTGTCAGATGAGACCCTCATAGTTCCTCTCAAGGAACTCACTATCGACGACCAGCTGCGATTCGTCGAGGAACCAGTAGAGGTTACGAATCGAGATGTTAAGATCCTCAAGCATACCAGGATACCTCTGGTCCGAGTTCGTTGGAATGCTCGTCGTGGCCCAGAGTATACCTGGGAACGAGAAGACCAAATGAAACTCAAGTATCCCCAACTGTTTAAGAAAAAACGCAACCACTACTGAGGCTGAAGCTACTGCAGAATTTCGGGACGAAATTCCAAATCAACGGGGGGATGATGTGACACCCCAGGAAAATCAGGAAAACAACGCAACTTAACTAGCTTCCTCAGTAACCACGCGCTAAATTTCGGGACAAAATTCTCTTAACAGGGGGAGAATGTGACAACCCTCATAATTCCATGTATTCCGTACAATTTATTAACAATAATTAATGTGCTTGACGACTGTGTGGAATTACGTAACTGCTTTCTGATATCTGTGTTATATTTACATGCGCCTGTTAACACACTAGTAATGTACAGAAAAGTCATTAAATAGTCCGTTATGATTTCCTAAGTGTTAGAAATTAAAAACGTTACAAAAATATATACATAGGACACGTTACGAGTTAATTAAGCACTTTAACGGAACAGTATCGAACCAAATAACCGGACTTAACCCGAACCTAAAAATATTGTCAATGACACTATTTTTCTTTTTCTGAGCCAGTTAGGGTCCCCGAATACCCTAACACCTGTTATAATTTACTACACACTATTACACTAAATTAAATCCCTAACTAAACTAATTATAACTTAGCTAAACTAGTTAAATTTCAACTAATTACCCACCACCATGAGCCGATCGTTTCCCCTAGGGAAACACAATCCAAAAAGTTTTGATTATTTTATTCTAACTTGTCTAATATCTCCTTGGCATGTTGTTCATTGGACAAAGCTTCAATATGGAATATTTAATTACATGCAAGATCATGATTCATTTACACCAACACCTAAACAAAGTTAGCTCTCTTTTTTTTTCCCATTGTTGACTTTGGCCGAACACCAACCCACAACCACTATCACTTCCCAACTTCAATCTGGTATTTTATATACACTCAAGTGTGAAGGATCACGTATAAGGAAGCTCGGTGCTTACGGATTGCCAAGGACCTCACCACAACGCTATTAACCACCCATTTTTCGTCTAGTTTCTTCCCTAGCCTTGTGCTAGTTGTAAGTGCTTCTAAACACCTTCTTGATCATGTCTAAAGTGGTTAATAAGAGATTTGTCGGATAAAAATCATAAACACTCAAGAACAAAACTTAAAGTCTACTAAAAATTATGAACAAAGTGGTTAATGAGCAAATATTAGTGTAAAACTCTTGGATCTTGTTTTGTTATGATTCTTGGTTGATTATCTGATGTGTTGCTGGTTAATATTGATGTTTGATGTTGTTACGATCATTAATAATGCTAACGGAACCAATCGAACGCGTCTTAGAAGATTAAAGTATGAAAACAGAATCTGCCCAAGTTTTACAGCCAACTTCAGTTGGCTGTAAACAGGTCATAAACTCTATGAAAAACTGAAATTTTGAGTCTAAAACATGTTATTATGAAATACGGTTCTAATGGCACCGGAATCGTAATTTTTGGACTTCGTTTACTATTTTTAAAGCGTCATTTCGTAACAGCAGCTAGAGCTGCGTTTTTCTGCTGAAAATATGAGTTTTGTTTTCTGTCATAACTTGGGTTCTGTATAGAGTTGGATCCTGAAACTTGTACGGTAGATGACCACCGATGTATTTGTAATTACCCCACTGGAATTTCGTAAATCGGACGCTCGATGAATTTTTAATAAATTATCCCGTGGACTGTGGTCAGAAAAATATAAATCTGAGTTCAGTCCGGAAAATGAATTTTTATAAAATATTGGCAATGAACCGGACCCCGATATTTTTACACAATAAAATTTGGAACGTTTAAGACATTCTGTAAAAATTTGGAATTTTTGCAATAATTTAACTATTTTATTAAAATGTCCGAAAACAGCCGGTTTTGAATATTAATGCTGAAATGACATAAGTTGTGACTTGCGTGTCTAAATGTCGAGTATGCTATCTGTGAATGATCTAACATGTTATATGTGTTACGTGCACTATCGTATGTTTGCTTATGAGTGGGGAATGGATGGGAAGTATATATACGGGCATAAACAGTTAAAGTAATGCATGCTATGTGATAGATACGTGTAGGAACTTTGTGCTCTATTTGTAAGCCACTAAATGACTAACTGGTAAATCATACTAGGACGTGATTGACCGACCTTGACTGTTAGCTATATTTGAGAATCTAACCGAGCAAACCGAGGTGAGTTCACACTTTTCTACAAAGCATGGTAATTCCCGGTGGGAATGGGTTCAGGAATAGGGATTCCTCATCCTTTGGGACGTGTTCAGGAATGTAGATTCCTCGTCCTGTTGGGACGGATTAGACTTACTAGACTAGAACTCTATCAGCGAAGTCCCTCCCTTTTTGTATCGACTTAATTGCCGAGGCTATGGCGAGCGGGTCATTAGTTAATAGCGCTATTAGGTTTAACAAACCTCACACCGTGCCAGTCGGACGGGCGTGTACTAATGGACTATGACACGTCGGTGGTGATAGAACACCGACGCTAGGGCACAATTGATTTTTGTTAGTAGTCGATATGATAAACGAGTCTGGTAGTTTAAAATACTGGGGTAGCTCCCCACGGCCAAAGTGCCGGGCTGGATAGCCAGGGAAGGTGGACATGGGATGGTTAACTAATAAACGTTTTCGAACTATGGGGTAACCCCCACGGCTGGATAGCCGAATGAGATTAAACTATGTTTTTGGAAACAACTCTAAAATGGACAACCAACCGTGAACTCACTCAACTTTGTTGTTGACTCGTTATTACATGCTTTGCAGGTCATTAGCTGCTATGGAGCTTGCATATGGAGGTGGTCGTTGTGGGATGCGAACTGATATGTCCCGTACTTAATGAATAAACTTTATGAACTTATTAAACCTACGTTTTGGACTTTAAACTTATGAACTATGGACTTATGTTTTGAACTTATGTTTTATGCTTCCGCTGTTAACCTAAAATCGGTTTACTTCCTTTTGGTCACAAATCGTATTGTGTTTGGTTTTATTTACTTACTTATGTTGTTAAATATGATTGGTGGCTCGATCCTGGTCATGTCACGCCTCCAAGCGGTGATACTCCGCATGGTGGATTTTGGGGGTGTGACATATACAGCCTCGAATCAAAATTTTGCACAGTTGCTGAGCGGTTACACACTAATGGATCTGGGGTCACATGGGCCTGGAGGCGGGCGGGCTTGCTTCCTACTGAACAACGTGAACTAGGGAGTATGTTGGGTCTGTAGGGTTCGACGGCTTTGACAGCGGGCCATGATGGTTGGGTTTGGGCCTTAACGGATGATGGCCTTTTCAATGTCAGGAGCATCAAGGAGTTATTTAGCTCTCATAATCAAACGCAACCGATCTTTAACTTCGTCTGGAATAAATGGGTTCCAAGAAAGGTTTGTATTTTCGCTTGGCAAGCGGAGCGGAACATGTTACCTACGAAGGTGGAGTTGGCTCGAAGAAACATCGCTTTAAATTCGGTGGACTGTATTTTTTGCGGAGACCATCCAGAATCAGCCGAACACATTTTCGTTTCATGCAGTTTTGCCCAAGCGGTGTGGCAATTAGTGTCTTATTGGTGCAAGATCCAACTCATCTACTCCTTTAGCATACGAGATCTCCTTCGTTTCCATGAGTTCTGCCCAGGTTCGGAAAAGTAAAGGAAAGCCATTTATGCAATTAGCCTGATTGTTATGTGGTATATTTGGAAGGCGCGAAACGAAAGCATCTTCAATGCAAAAGAAGTGAATCTAGCAAATGTGGTGGAAGGTGCCAAGAGTATGGGTTTCCTCTGGGTGAAACATCGGGCAAAGGAAAGGAACATGACTTGGAATCAATGGCGAAGTTTTAATGTTTTCATGTAATTTTGTTATGTACTTGGTGTAAAATCTGGAGGGTATACCACAATGGTGCCTTATAACAACTTGTTAGTTGTTTTATATAAATAAAAGTTTTTGTTGGCCGTTCAAAAAAAATACTAACTTTTGTTTAATTTCAAGATCTGCCCTTCAAATTAGTGTGAAATGATTAAAATTTATTGTTACTTTCTACAATTACATAACATTTAAGAAAACTTAGGAATTCTTTCTGAAAAGTGGTTCACAATAGTCATAGGTCTATGATACCGAATATCGTTTGTTATAGGGCAAACGAGAATTAGTTAACGAACGATGAACTAGCGTAGACCTAATGCAAAATCCTAGATGACATATGGCAAGACCTCTTAGAAAATATTTCTCACCCCAAAACCAAAAGATGTATACATCGCCGTTGATGCAAGAATTTGAAGACAAGGGGGCATGGTTTAAATACTAGATCTTCTATTCCATTACCTAATGAGCCCGCCCACTAGGGATGGCAATGGGTCGGGTTCGGGTCGGGTATTGGTAATCGCATACCCATACCCGGTTGTAAAATCGTGTCCCATACTCGACCCAATACCCGTCGGGTATTTCTCGGGTAATTACCCGTCGGGTACCGGGTATACCCACGGGTATCGGGTATACCCATCAGTTTGTTAAAAGATAGGGTAAATTACACTTTTCGTCCTTTATGTTTGTACCAGATTGCAATGGATGACCTTTAACTTTAATAATTACACTCACAGTCCTTTTTTTGTAAAACTCGTTACAACATACGTCCCTTGGCCCTAACCTGGTTAAAATTTTTAGTTAAGTTAGGCATGTCATGAGGGTAGGTTAGTAATTTTGATAGTATAAAGGACGAAAAGTGTAATTTACCCCTCTCTCCTCTATCCAACCAACCCCACCGTCACCACCACCGAATCTGCCACCACTACAGTTCGATAACCTCAACTGTAGCACTGTTGCACTGATATAATATCCATTGTTCTTTATTCTTGTAATGTCACCACAAAGAATCAAATCCACCAACATCCACATCAAGCCCATCATAAAAACCAAAACAAAAGTTGCTACATTTAACACCCACACAAAGAACAATATCAGTTGAATTCTTTTCAAATTGTGACATAGGGCATGTTTGGCTAAGCTTTTTGAAACAACTTATTGACTTATTAGCTTTTTGAAAAGTCATAAGCTTCAAAATGATGTTTGGTAATGAGGGTGTATGTGAGGGGGAAAAGCCAATAAGTCAATAAGTTGTTTTGAAAAGCTTAGCCAAACATGCCCATATTTTTAAACCACGACCAACAAATTTGGTCAAAATTAGTATAATCTCCATTCCTTTGTTCTTTAAAGTACTCCAGTTGATCCGAAATAGCTGCATCTCATATTTTCTAGCCATCAGAAGCAAAAAGGTTTGAAATGGAGCTTTACCATCATCACAGAAACAATGAAACCCTAAGGCACCCCTGAATGTGTGGAAACATATAGAAGGGCGGTGGTGTTGTAGGCGCTCCGATTTGAAACCCTATGCTGTGGTGGTGGCTAAGGTTGGGGGTTATAAGGTTATCGCCGGCGGTGTTGATTTTTGTGGTGGTAATCAGTTCTAGTAGCCATTTAGGACTAGAGATAAGGTTGTGGTGGTTGTTTGTCTGTGACTGTGGTGGACCGACTGCTGACAACAACAGTGGATGGTGGTGGTAATGCTCAAGGTTGATGTCACGACTGATCTTTGGGGAGCGATGACGAACTTCAGTTTTGTTTTGGGGATTTGGTGGTGGTGGTGGGGGTGAGTTTTTGGTGGTGATGGTGGTGGTGGGGGTTGTTGGTTGGAGAGGGGGAGAGAAAGGGAAGAAAGAGCTGAGAGAGATTATTTTATATATATATATATTACTGTTATTTTATTTTTTATAATCTGATTTATATTTGTTTAAATATATATATAAAATATACTATTTACTAATATACACTCATGTGCAAGGCACATGTCTGGGTTAACTAAAAATTTTAACTAGGTTAGAGCCAAAGGACCTATAGTGTAACGAGTTTTACAAAAAAAGGATTGTGAGTGTAATTATTGAAGTTAAAGGTCATCCATTGCAATGTGATACAAACATAAAGGACGAAAAGTGTAATTTACCCTAAAAGATATATATTGGGATTTCCAAATACATTTATACTATTATAATTATTATATATATCAAATGATAACATAGGTTTGCGTCAGTCAACTTTTTTCTATTTTCGTTTTTGCCACCAAAGTTTTTTTTGTTTTATCCGCTTTCTATAATACGCCTTGCACAAATACTCCCCTGCCTTTTGTTCTCAACCTTTTCTGCACAAATCACCGGTCAGTTTGTAGGGTTTGGTGGCCACCCTCACATTTCAATGGATTCTGACATGACCGGCGACACATAAACTTCCTGATGCAGAATCCATTTACTTTGGTTTCGGTGTTGGCAGCCCAATAAACCTATGTTTTATCCAACTTTGTTATAAGGGGCTCATCACGATTTCCGATGACGGAAAACGCTGTTTGCCAATCGATGTTCTGGTAAATAATGTTTTCATCTGAAATAACATCATTACCTAGGTGCTGTAGGTATGAATACGAAAAACACCTTCGCTAACATAGTAGAGGGCTAGATGCGGTGGTACGGTAGCGCTAGCACCGTCACGGTGGCGGCGGTGGAGAGTTGTGTAAGAGGAAAGGGAGCTGCTACTCGGAGAATGTGTCGTTGTTTATAGGGCTTATCGAATGACGAACGACGGCAGTGGCAAAGAGCAGCTGGTCATACCTGGCGACTAGGGTTTCATCATCTTCCTGGTTGTCTTCTTACTTATAGGTGATGTTCTTTTAGGGATTTCCTTTAATATAACTGATATTCAATAAAATTGTCGATTGTATGTTGCGTGTATTTTGTGTCATGGATACGTTGCTTAAACATACTGTCAAAACGATTGTTGGTTTTAATTTTTTGATAATGAAATTGATTGTTGAACAAGTAGTTTGTGATATGAAAATATTCTGTTGTGTAAAGGAATTTATAGAATGAGTTTATTGAATAGTTGGGGAATGTTGAATTGATGAACGACTACAAGCAAACATTAGTTAATACACTGTCAAAAACATAAGTAGACTATCATTTTAGTTCTCCATGTTGGTTGTAGTATGGACTTTTTTTTTGCATCCTTTATCCACTAAAACACCTATTACATTGGCTGCTAAAATGAGTTTTAGTCATACATATTATGATATATGTAGGTTGACCACTACATTAATACACAGCATCACTAAACCACATGATATGGCAATTTGTATGTGAATCAAGTGTTTAAACAATATGCCACTTCAACTGCTATAATATGGTCATATAAGTCGGGAACAAGTTTTTATAAAAGTTTGGATAACAATTTTTATAAAAGTTTGAAATAGGGGATTTAAGTTAGAGTGATTTGAACATTTGTAGTGATTTTTTCCAATGGTTCATTGAATACTTCATTCAACTGATTTGTTGTGGTAGTGATGTACACGCCTTTGTGTGTTATGACAAAATTTTAGTGATGGGTGAATGGGTCGAACCTGGTTTGGGACCGGTTTTGATGTGTAGGAATAGTGACCTCAATTGTAAAGTGGCAATTTAAGAATCTACAATGGAATCGATATTGGTATACCTGTTGAGTGTTGTAGTTAAATGAAATTGAGGGATTGTGACTATCAAAACAAAGTTAGTAATGCAGTAGAGAAATTGAAGGTGAAATTTTCAAAATGTTATCTTTGTTTTTAATAATGAAGTGTTATGCCTGCTACCACAATATTTACTTCTAATGATACGATAGAATTCATGTTAAAGCAAAAAGTGTAAACAAACAGGTATTTTTTTGTTTTGTTAAAACAGATTGGCCCGTTAACTTTTGTTTTGTCTCGGTTGGTTTAACCAGTAAAACCATTATTATTTTTTCTGAATCTTTATCAAAACAAGAAGCATTAACTACTTGCAATAAATATGTAGAAACTAACCGTTTTATATTTTGATTAGGGACGTAATGCATTATGCAGCTCAGTTAAGCATTCATAAACGCTCATTTTCGGTAACTTTAACAATCCAATGATGTTAGCAAAATAAAGCATACTTCGTCCGCCGCAACCCGGCGGGATCATCCTAGTTATTATATAATTCTATTTATGCAACAACTATTAAAAATTAAAAATATACTTTACATAAATATAAGTTTTATCATAAATTAATAATAATTTATAATATTTATACACTTATATTATATGTATATACTTCACAACATACAAAATATAAATACTATTATCAAATACATATGCTAAAAGAAAATTTATTTTTTTTCACATTATAAACATACTAAAATAAATCACTAATAGATAAGGGTTAATGGAAAATAAAAATATAGATTAAAAACTTCCGGTACATGATCGGGTATATAGTTCGGGTAAACGGGTATGTGTTTTCGGGTAATCGGGTCGGGTATCACCTAATCCCATACCCGACCCATACCCGCGAAAATTTTTAAAACTAATTCCATACCCGGCCCAATACCCGTCGGGTATCGGGTATACCCGTCCCATTTGTGTCGGGTTTCGGGTATACCCGTCGGGCTTGGGTATTTTTGCCATCCCTACCGCCCACTCTATGTTTGGGCTTATATTGTTTATATATTTCTACTTTAACCATAAACACAAGGGAGAAACCTATAACTAATGTTTTAAAAATCGGCATTTTAATTCTACTGGATTAGACTCAGAAAATGGTTTAACCGGTTGAAACGGACGGTTCAATCGTATTGACTGATTAACTCTATAAATCTTTAAAATATAATTTTAACTCAAAAAATAATCTAAAACTACATCATTTCATAATAAAAAAATATTGAGTAAACATGTCATTTTGGTCCATGTGGTTTGGACACTTTTGTTATTTTAGTCAAAATCTCAAACTTTTTAAATCTGGGTCCATGTGGTTTCACTTTTATTGTCATTTTAGTCCAAAATTCAAAAACCCCCTATTTTAACTCTTGAAAGCTGGTTGTTTTGTCTTTTTGTTTAGGGGTATAATCGTCTATTTTAATTTATCATAACCTATTATTAACTTTAAATATATATATGTAGGGTTAAGATATTTGGCTAAGAAGGCTAGAAAGTAATATTGACCATCCATTTAGTTAATCAATGGCTAAGATTAAATGAGGGAAATTGAAGGTAAGAAAAAAGGTCGCGTGGGTTTGTATAGGGTCATTCTAGTCAATCCAAGGCAATAGTTTCTCTCTCCTCCAATTCCCCCCCCCCCATTTTTTAAACGTTAATAACTCTTTCATATGACATTATTTTTTTACAAAAATTGCACTAAAAAACGAGTGTTTTTTATCTTTAAAACGAGTATACTATTGCTATATTTTCGGAAAAAAAAATTTAAAACCCAGTTGCGTAAAACGCAATGAAAAAAAAAACCTAAAAATGTCATTTTTCTAAAACGCAATGCACAAAAAACACAAAGAAATGTTTTATTTGTAAAACGCAATGGCCAGAAAACACAAAGAAATGTCTAGTTTCTAAAACGCAATAGCCTAAAAACACAAAAGAAAGTGTACTTTCTAAAACGCAATGGAATGAAAACACATAAAAATGTGTTTTACCTAAAACGCAATGCACAAAAACATAAATAAATGTCTTATTTCTAAAACGCAATGGCCAGAAAACACTTAAAAATGTTTTTTTTTTTCCTAAAATGCAATGGACTGAAAACACATAAAAATGTGTTTTACCTAAAACGCAATGGACTAAAAATACAAAGAAATGTCTTATTTCTAAAACGCAATGGACAGAAAACACTTAAAAATGTTTTTTTTTTCTAAAACGCAATGGACAGAAACAATAAAAATATAATTTAATTTTACTTTTTCAAAAACCCAAAACATAAAATACAACAAGAGATGTAAAACGCAATGCTTTTCATTATATTCATTTGAGTTCCCAAAAGAAACCCAAATCTTGTTATATTCATTTCAGTTCCTAAAAAAAAGCCCACATCACAAAACGCAATAAAATATGTAAAACGCAATAAAAATTCTTATCTTATCATCATTATCTTCTCTCCTCATCATCATCTTAATTCGCTCACCTGCCAACAATTTCATCATCTATAATTTCATCCACCATTTACCTTCATCACCATTCATCTCCTAAACCTCTTCAAAATGCAAACTACCCATTCAAACTCTCTGGATATTCTCTAATTACAGAGTTCGCCACTAACTTCAAATATCCTCCAACGTCATTTCAGTTCTCCGATGAGATTCAGAGGCAGTCGTGCCCGTGAAACGGTTCTACCATTGTCGCAAATAACACCGACGTGATTTGCGTCGATGATTCGGATTCAGACGATTTACGCGAAGATCGAGGAGGCGGCTTGACGGTCACCGACGGCGAGGAGGAGGTGAGAGTGGTGGCGTGGGTGGTGGTGGTGGAGTAGTGAAGTGGTGGGGAAATGGGTTTTAGATTAGGGAAAATATTGGTGTGCAAGAAGGAGGGTGTTAGGTGGTATTGTTAGAGGTTAGACCAAAATACCCTTCCCGCTTGTGTTTCTATTTTTCCACATGGATGGTTAAGATTACTTCATATCCTTCCTACCGAGATTGAACTTCATATTTAATCCTCACCCTATATATGTATTAACTTTAAATATCTATGCATACACTCTCTCTCTTCTCTCTCTCCAAACTCTTCATTTCCTCTTCAAGTCATTAGATGATTCAGATCATCACAATCTTCTTCATCACCATCTCTTGCTTCTCTTGCTTCATCTTCTTCATCACCTCCGCCACCACCACCGCCGCCGCCACCGTTACCACCTCCAGAAGCTCCTCCACCGCAGTTACCACCGGAGAAACCAATCTTTATCACCAGTTCTTTCAGTACCAGATTCTTGGTCACTAATAGCTAATAACCCTTGGTTGAATTGATCAATGATAGTGTTGTGGTGTTTGTTACCTTTGTAAGTAGCTTCTAGGTGTCGGTGGATTTGGGTTTTTTAGGGTTACGGTTAGGGTTTTCAAGAATTTGATCAGTAAAGTTGTGATCAACGATGGTGACGACGGCGGCAGCAGCGACGCCGTCTGCGGCATTTCGGTGGTGGTTGTGGCCCGAGGGCCGGTGAACAAGGAGGGTGGTCAGCGGCGGTAGTTTCGTTTCGACAAATTTCCGGTAAGAATGGGTTTCCCCTTTCTTCTCTTTTTCTTGTATTCTCTGATGATTGAAGATGATGATGATTGATGTTGCTGAAATTGATGGTGGCTTGCTGTTGTTGAAGATGGTGATCGAGAACGATGATGGAAGTTGTGGTGATGTTGGACACCGACGGCAGTAGTGGTGGTGGTGGTTATTCACGGTCAAGTGGCTAGGATTTGTTGGGGAAGATGATCTGCATTTTGTGGGTTAGGGTTAAATGGGGAAGATGATGTTAAATAAGGGTATAAAAGAATTAAATATATTTAATTTAGTTTATTAATTATTAATATGTTATATTAAAATCAAATGGACAAAAATGCCCCTGAACTAAAAGACAAAATAGGCAGGTTGCAACAGCTAAAAAATAGAGTTTTTTAATTTTGGACTAAAATGACAATAAAAGTGAAACCACAGAGACCCAGATTTAAAATGTTTGAGATTTGGACTAAAATGGCAAAAGTGCCCAAACCACATTGACCAAAATGGTAGTTTACTAAAAAATATTCCAAAAGTTAACCCATAATCAAAAAATTATCCAAAAATTCATGAATACCCATTATATACACTGGGAAAAGATCAAATAGGAAGTTAATTTTGGCTAGGAAGGATAGGAAGCCATAGGATTATGACATGTGGCAAATTTTAAAATAAAGAGAAAGGGTATTTTAGTCAATCTCATCATTTCTTCTTCCTTCTTCCCCCCAGTTACTTCAAAACCCACCATTTTCAAAACCCACCATCTCCAACCTTTTCTTCACTTACTATCTCAATAATCACTACATTATAGTGTGATTTTCGTCATCAATCAATGATTCAACCACCCGATCAACGTGCTCTTTAGCTTTTTTCGAAGAAAACCCAGTTTAATTTCATTTAAAATCTCGTTTTTTTCTGGTGATTTTGAAGATAATCACTCGATTTGTTCGATTCAATCGCTGATAAGTGTTTCTATCATTTCAAATTTCGTCAATTGATGAAGAACCCGGCTTCGATCCATGTACGAAATTCTTTAATTTCATTTTCACGATCTGGGTTTTTATTTAGTCATTGCGTTTTACGATCTTGGCGGGGGTCCGGGGGCGGCAGCCCCTGGTAGCGGGGTCCCAGGGGCGGCAGCCCCTGGCGGGGTCCAAGGGGCAGAGCCCCTGGCTGGGGTTGATTTCGAAGACAGTAATTCGTAGACAATTCAGACAGTTCACAGAAAATTCACAAACAGTTCACAAACAATTTTATGTGTCCATTGCGTTTTAGAAATAAGAGAGTTTTATGTGTTTTCTGGCTATTGCTGTCACACCCCAACCGATGGCGGAATCATCGGGGCATGGCACTGAGCGAAACAGATTGTCCAGAAGTTTCCATAACAACTATCATTACCATTCGATTAAATAATACGTCCCATACCGTATCTCAAATAGTTAAACAATTATTACAGACAAACATCAAGACAAATATCCTGTTCCGACAACTCATATTTAAACATAACTACTTTATTTGTTGGTTTCTAGGACTCCTTCCCTAGCCTCAATTTCATCACCAGCAAGCTAATCACAGAAACAACCTAAGCACCTGTCACATACGTTAAAATAAAGTCAATACATATAATGTAAAGGTGAGCATACAAGTTTGATAATAGCATATAGAGTTCGAATTCGTTTACGCATAACCAGCACGTACACATAGTGAAATGAAGCACGTTAGTTATCGACATAGATCCATCGATACCAATGACTGCGGGTTAACTGCCCGAGGCAGTTCGCAATACATGATTACCACCGTAATCCATGCAAGTAAAAGATCCTTAACAACCCCCGTGTGAACGGGTGCTGAGTCCAAACTATAGTACTATCGTTGCTAAGGCAGGTAGACAACATTCCATGTGTAAACATAACAAACAAGCATTCATAAGCCACGTATAACATGCATTATCGGTTAGAGTTAAAATAGCTTGAGTAGTGTGATAATTGTAGTTTGAATATTCGTAACGTATGTAACACCCAAAAGTGCTAAAAGCAAAAAGGGATCGAGTATACTCACAGCGATTGTTGGATTGAAGGGAGCGCTTAGCGAGTGCGGTTAGCCTAAATAGAGTCGATAGCGTAACGATAAGTGGCACGTAAAACAGTACAAAGTGGGAGTGGGCAGGATGACTGATCGTGCGGATTAGTCATTCGTGCGAACTAGTTATCCGTGCGGATGGTGATCCGTCTGGATAAGTCATCCGTGCGGATGGTAATCCGTGCGGATTAGTCATCCGTGCGGATTAGCTACTCGTGCGGACAACTCACTCGTGCGGATAAGTTGTCCGTGTGGATAACTATTCGAGTGGATTGTTTCTTCCTAAGCTAAGGATGTGTTTGTGTATGATGACTTGTCCTTTGAAGTTTTCGTTGTAGCATTTAGAAAACATTTAAGTATCTCTACCCTTCAAGCCGGTCGCGCGGACGACAGTCCGTGCGGATGGTAGTCCGTGCGGACAACAACTTTAAGGGGGGGTCACTTGGTGAGTTGGGTGGAATCCGTCCGGATAACAGTCCGTGCGGACAATCGACAATTCGTCCAGATGGCCTGTCCGTGCGGACAATGACAATCCGTCCGGATAGTCTGTTCGTGCAGACAGGTTGTCCGTGCGGATGAACATGTTGGAAATCGTTTAAGGTCTTAGTATCTCATGATCCGAAGAGTAATCCATTCAGAGGGTCGTCCGTGCGGATTACTCATTCGTCGATACTCAAACCGTGTTTTGAATGTGGGTCCCAAGTGTAGTTCGCCCGGATGACAACCCGTCCGGATAACCCGTCCGTGCGGACAACATCCTCGTGCGGACAGCATCTCGTTCTGGTTGTCCGTTCGTCTACCCTTGGTCGCCTTTGTCGTTCTATCGAGACGTCCTGATTACGTGGCAACCATTTGGAACTGTATTCTTACCCGTATGACTAAGCCGGCCAGGAATCACCCTAGCTTGACCGGTCAGCGGCTCAGAATGGTCATTCCGGTTAAACCCGAAATCAGATGTCTTGTAGGTAAAATCCGGATCTAGGACTAGTGCTTCACTAACACCGAGTAGAAGTGATGTGCGGTAAAGTGTTATATATATTAGGTGTATATTTTAAGCCCCTTTAACACTTATTTTAGCCAAGTTTTAAATTTATAAAACACGATATTTTACTAACACTAAACACACATATGGGCAAGTGCACCCATCGTGGGCGTAGTATAGCGTTGGTAAGATACTGAGGTCGTCCAAGGACACAAGAGCTTTTAGTACCGGTTTATCCTCAACGTCTAATCAAAATAAAAAGTTTAGAAAAAGATTTTTAAACTAAGAAAAATAAAAGCTAACTAAAATGCTGAAAATAAAAATAAAAGAAAAACAGATAGACAAGATGAATCACTTGGTTCCGACTCGTATCTAGTATAACCTTTGATTATTTCCGCACTTTTGCACATAATTAAGAGATTATCTTAGTTATTGTAGTAGGCCCCTCTTTTGAAGGTGACGTTACCCTCACCCCAGTAGTTTGAGTCAGCAAGGATACAATCCTAAAAGGGTGGATTATTGGAAGATAATGAATTAAGTTATTAATGCAATATTATGGTAGGCCCCGCTTTTGGCGGTGACGTTACCCTCGGCTAAGTAGTCTGAGTCAGCAGGGATACAGTCCTAAATAGCCGGGTTATAGTATTAATAGTAGTTAACTTATGAGGGGGTCAAAGAGTTTGGACCCCCGCCATCCAATACCGTGAAGCATTGAAGGAGGTCCTACTAAATTTGACCCAGGTCCATTGCAGGACCTCTAAACGCTGAACAATGGCAAGACCTTTACCAAACAGTTCCCTTAACCCCCGACCAGGTAGCCAACATACCTCCATATAGACCGTGGAGATATGAATGGTGAAAATCTTTTATTTTATATAGACAGTAAAATAATGCCAAGACACCACGGACAAACGATAAGGAAATATCACCTTCAACATAAGTAACTAGTTATTAAAGTCATTAATACAAAACCAAATAAAAAGTGCAAAAGATTAGAAATAAAAAGTATTATACTAGACACTTTGTCTTCACCAAGTGATGTAAGAGACTTAGGCAAACATGGCCTTGATTGTCAAGAACTCTTACGATCAATCTTGGATCCCGAGACGACTCACACACTCTACGATGGACAATGGATGATGGTGGTGGATGATGGTGTTATGGTGGTGGTGGGTGGTGGATGAAGTGTGAGAGAGGTGGTGTGCCAAGGGATGAGTTGAAATGAAACCAAGCACTCCTATTTATAGGCTGAACAGAAGGCTGGGTACGCCCCCGTGTCCGCTGGACACGGCCCCGTGCCTGTCTGACACTCTCTCTCTTCATTAATTGTAATTCGCAATTACAATTAATGCGCCTGCTGTACTTTCGCCACGCCCCCGTGTCCGCTGGGCACGGCCCGTGGTGGGCAATAGAAGCTTCTATAGGTTTGTCTTTTCTGCTGCTTCTTGGGCACGGCCCCGTGCTGGCTGAGCACGGGGCGTGTTCAGTCTTCTGCCTTCTCTATTTTGCTTGGGAAGATGTCGTTGAGAGGTCGGACAGTCCACTTATGTTCCTTTTCTTGTATTTATGTTGGATTTAGCTGTCTTTTTGCTTCTTTTGTGTTTTTGAGCTCATTTAATCCTGAAAATACAAAAGGAAGACAAAACACTCTTTTTCCAATATTAGTACTTAAAAAGGGTTAGTTTTATGCTTCATTTGATGTAATTTATATGTTGCATTTTACACACATCAAGAAGACTAGAACCGATCCGATTCTAACCGTTTTTGAGGGTAAAAGAAGAGGAAAACTTGTGTTAATTTCTTTTAACTCTTTTATCCTTTGAAAAGTTCGGTTTTTTAGATGAAGTTGTTGTGAAATCTTGTGGAAATCGTTCAGATCTGAGTTATTCTTGGTGGAATGAGGTCATACTTGAAGTTCATGAGAACTTCATGATGACATCAACCTAGAATACCTCAAATCTTGATGATTTCACGGCTAAAAGTTAAGATTTGAAAGATAGAAAGGTGTGGAATTGTGTATAGATCAAGAATGTACAAGATTTAGGGCGAGATCTTACCTGGATTGAGAGAAATCGAAGAAAAGGTGAAGAAAGTGTGCTGGTCGGACGTCACTTGCCAAAAGTGGAAAGTTTGGAGAGTGACCTGTGTATTTATAGGATGCCAAAAGGGGAAAGGGTCGTCCGTGCGGATTGGCAATCCGTGCGGATTGGTTATCCGTGCGGATTGACAATCCTGGTCCGGATAACCTCAACACTTCTCAGGCGGTCATCCGTGCGGATGGTCTGTCCGTGCGGATGGGCAATCCGTGCGGATTGGCTGTTCGTGCGGATAGACAATCTGTGCGGATTGGCGCCTGTTCGGTGCGATGACCTTTTGACGTTTCGGTTTCGATTGCAAGCGATTCGATAGGGTTTCCTAGTCAAATTACTTTGAGTCCCAACTACTTCGTATATAACATGGTTCGATTCGGAATTCGGGTTCGAGTTCGATTGCATTCGAGTTAGATTTCGAGTTTCGGTTGAGCTCGCTTGATTACCACAACGTAACGTAAAATAAACATGCACAGGTAACACGTAAGGCACACACACACGTATATGCAATAAGTAAAATACATAGTTCGAGTTGCGATTCGATGTCGATTCGATTAGTATAGCTTGATTATCAGTTGATTAACTTTATCGCATTGTTACTTCCTATAGTTCACAGTCGTAGATTGGTTGAAATACGTTTAATACTCATCGATTATTGTAATGAACGACACTTACTCCACATAATATAAATAAAATAAAAACATTTCTACAAGTCAAGTTGCGCGAAATCGGTCGTTGACTTTGACCTTGACTTTGACTTTCACTTGCGAAAACACAGGGTGTTACAATTGCGTTTTAGAAAAAAACACATTTTTAAGTATCTTTAGTCATTGCGTTTTAGGTAAAACACATTTTTGAAGTGTTTTTAGTCATTACGTTTTAGGTAAAACACATTTTTAGGTGTTTTAAGTCCATTGCGTTTTACAGAGAACACTTTCTTTTGTTTTTTTAGGTCATTGCGTTTTAGAAATGAGACATTTTTAAGTGTTTTCTGGCCATTGCGTTTTACAAATAAAACATTTCTTTGTGTTTTCTGGCCATTGCGTTTTACAAATAAGATATTTCTTTGTGTTTTTTGTGCATTGCGTTTTAGGTAAAACACTTTTTTATGTGTTTTCAGTCCATTGCGTTTTAGAAATAAGACATTTCTTTGTGTTTTCTGGCAATTGCGTTTTACAAATAAGTCATTTCTTTGTGTTTTTTGTGCATTGCGTTTTAGAAAAATGTCATTTTTTAGGTTTTTTTTTTCATTGCGTTTCACGTAACTGGTGGTTTTTCTATTGCGTTTTACACAACTGGGTTTAAATTTTTTTTTTAAATATAGCAATAGTATACTCGTTTTAAAGATTAAAAAACACTCGTTTTTTTGTTGCAATTTTTATAAAAAAAATAATGTTGTATGAAAGAGTTATTAACGTTTAAAAAATGGGGGGGGAATTGGAGGAGAGAGAAACTATTGGCTTGGATTGACTAGAATGCCCTTGAACAAACTCACGCGCCTCTTTTCTTTCTTTCAATTTCCCTGATTTAATCTTAGCCGTTGATTAACTTAATGGATGGTCAAGATCACTTTCTAGCCTTCCTAGCCAAATAAACTTCCTATTGTATCTCCACCCTATATACACTATAACAATTAACAACATTAATGATTGAACAAAAGTCAAAAGAATGTACACCTGAATGATTGGTTGAAAAACCCAATTATTTTCTATCTTTGAGTGAGAAAGAAGCTTGATTGATGTTGGATTGTGGGCGCTAAGTTTACACTTTAACTAAAAAGGTAAATAGTCATCTTTTTTAGGCACCTAAAAATTAAAAGTTCAAAATTTTGACATTTGGCCCGGTATGAACCGGTACCGGTATATCGGTTTAAACCGGTATAACCCAATTACCGGTAGTTCAACTTCTTTGCCGTTTCATTAGTTTACAGATGTGATTCGTGTTGGCTAAGCATTCGTCATCCGGTTTAACCAGTTCAACCGACTGGTTTAAACCAGTTTTTAAAACATTGCATGTAACTATAAAAGACAAAGAATCACACTTATCAATATCTTTAGTTTGGAAAATTATCAATTAAAAAACATTAAAGAGTAAACTGCCATTTTGGTCCCTGTGGTTTGGCCAGTTTTGCCACTTTAGTCCAAATCTCAAATTTATTACATCTGGGTCCCTGTGGTTTGCATTTTGTTGCCATTTTAGTCCAAAATCCAAAAACCCTATTTTTTTTACTGTTGCAACCTCCTATTTTGTCCTGTAGTGCAGGGGCATTTTGGTCATTTTTTAAATTGAAAACTGATTATTTTTTTAGCTCTCTCTCTCTCTTATTAAAACCCAGATTATCAACTCTCTCTCCCTCTTATTAAAACCCAGAGCTCTCTCTCTCTCTTCTTTCTCTCTCTATAGCACCACCACCACTGCCACCTCCTCCCCCTCTCTCTCTAGAAAGAAACTCAGCGCCGATACACCCACACACCCACCCCGCCTGCATCCTCTCTAAAATACACACACCTGGCCGAAGATGATGATGACTGGTGTTGTGGTTGTTGTTAATGATATTGATGATAGTGATGGCGGCACTGGAGGTGTTTGGGTTACGAAGATGATGATTACAGTAGTGGAGGTGTTTGGTTGGGTGCGGTAGCGGTAGCGGCGGCGGTGGAGGTGTTTGGTTGGGTGCGGTAGCGGCGGCGGTAGTGGAGGTGTTTCCATCACCATCTCTGATCGTCAACTAGAACACCACAATAAACCACCACCACCACTAATACCTCCTTTCCACCCTCAACTCCGATCTCTTCTTTCTTTCTCCACTCTGAAACCCAATACCGCCACCATTCAGATCCATAAACATAACTGCTTGTGTAACTCTAAATCGTTTAGAGATTACTTCAGGTGGTTACTTTGGTTTGATTTGTTTAGAGATTACTTCAGGTGGTTTGATTTGTTTGTGAATTTGTGTTGCTTTGATTGAGTTGTTTTTGGTTTGATTTTGACCTAGATAGATGTCTGTATGAAGAAGAAGAAATGGGCAGGGGAAATGGGGAATGAGATAGAGGGTGAGGAGTTAGTGGGGCCCAGATCCAGTTAGGGTTGTCGTGGTTGAATGTGATGGTGGAGGTGGTGGTTGTGGGCTGCAGATCCGTGATCGAGTGGGTTGGGTGGGTCTTGTTAAGAGTTGCTTTTGACCCTGCAAATGAACGAAACAAATAGGGGCACCGGAAATCGGAGTGGCGGTGGTGGTGGTGCTATAGAGAGAGAGAAGAGAGAGAGAGGGCGGAGGTGGTGGCGGTGAGACGGGGGAGGAGGTGGCGGTGGTGGTGCTATAGAGAGAGAGAAGAGAGAGGGAGGAGGTGGCTGCGGTGGTGGTGCTATAGAGAGAGAGAGAGAGAGAGAGAGAGATTTGACCTGGGTTTTAAATGAATTTACAACAAATCTGGGTTTTAAATGAATTTACAACAAATTAAATTTAAAAAATGACCAAAATGCCCTTGCACTACAGGACAAAATAATTAGTTTTCAACAGTCAAAATAGAGGGATTTTGAGTTTTGGACTAAAATGGCAACAAAATGCAAACCACAGGGACCCAGATGTAATAAGTTTGAGATTTGGACTAAAGTGACAAAACTGGCCAAACCACAGGGACCAAAATGGCAGTTTACTCAACATTAAAAACAAATTAAGTTTCGTTTAACATCCTTGTAGCGTGTTCAACACCCCGTCGTAATTTACGTCAAACCACCACCACCATCGCCGCCGTACTGTATCATCAATGGCACCAGTAACCACCGAACAAGACTACGATCGTCTTACAGAAGTCAAACAATTCGACGAATCAAAAATCGGCGTAAAAGGGTTGCTAGATTCCGGCATCACCACCATTCCCCGCTTCTTCCACCACCCGCCGGAGAATCTCCCCGGTCCAAAACCCAAAAACTGGCCTCGATTAACCGTTCCGGTCATTGACTTATCCGCGGAACGGTCAACGGTGGTTGAACAAATCCGGCGATCGGCTTCCACGCTTGGGTTTTTCCAGATTGTTAATCACAGAATTCCGGTAACGTTAATTGAATCAGCAGTTGGTTCGATTAAAGAGTTTTTTGAGCAACCCAATGAGTATAAGATGCGGTTTTATCACAGGGAGGCTGATAAAGGAGCTGCTTATTCTACTAATTTTGACTTGTATATGTCTAAAGCTGCCTGCTGGTAAGACCGTAAACGAACCAAACGTTCAATGAATAGTTAACACAAACAACAAACAACGATGTTTGTTCATTTACTAAACGATATGTTTTTAATTACTCGGAATCAATCAAACGCAGTCAAACTCGGCTCTAGTAGGGGCCGAGTTTGACTTTAAAAAAAAGTTAAACATAATTTCTATGTCTGTCATATTAAAGAATGAATATCATTTTGATGCAAAATACTAGTAAATTTATGTTATTTGACATATATTTAGTTTCTGAAAACCTAGTCCGAGTTCCCCGAGTACTCTCCGCCTAGGTCGAGTACGCCTAGCGACTTTGCAACCGTGCCTAAACCACACCGGGCTAGCGTTGGCCATGGCGTTGCCCCGCTTGGGAGGTGGGGGGGTTGTGTGACATGGCTGGCTTTGATTGGCTGGGTCAATGAAGCCGTTTGACAACTCTAAAAAAACAAATAAAAAAAAACACATGGCAACCCACGCCGGCCTGGCCATGCCGCTACCACACCCCACTTTTTTTGGTGTGGACTGGTGGAGCCCACATCTGCCATGTGTCAAACAATGCCCCCATCTCAAGCCCCTTCACACCCGATAGTCTTAGTCTTACGTTTGTTAGTGTCCGTTTGTGTTCATTTATTTTCGTTAGTTTAACTTCATCTATTTTATGAAATTAAAGTTTAAGTTCATTTATTCATTTAATATTGCTAGATTCTTTTATAAAAATTAAAATATCTGAAATTTTTTCTTTTTACAATTTAGTCTAGTTTTATTAATTTTTTGGGCCTATCAGTTTTATTTTCACGTTTACTTTTTAATTGGTGTTCTCTCAGTTATGTTCATTTATATTTTGTGTATCTATATCTGTTAACGTTCGTTTGTGCTTAGTTATGTTCGTGAACACTTGTTTATAGTGTTAACGAACTAACACGAACAATAAAACCTCGTTCGTTTAACTCGCTGTTATCAATGGTGATAAATAGCATTCGCTATAGCACGCTTCATAGTGGAGTGACCCTATCTCACAATCTGATTGTTAGAGACTCCATAGCGCAAAACTAGCAAGATTCCAGTTTTTTTGTTTTAATATAGATTGCGTATTTAGATGAAAAAAACAACATATTTTGATAGAATATACATATAATATATTTCTAGAATTTTCTTCTAGTGTATCGCTATACATAAAATAGCGCCCGCTATTTCATCGCTATCGCTTTTGCTGTCGTAGCTATTCGCTAGTGACAATTATGGTTTAACTGTTTAGGTTCCATCGTTTGTTGGTTAAAATTAAATAAACGAACATGAATATGGTTCGGTTTGCTTACAAGTCTATCTGCAGGTGAGGGTATCACCCGTGGAGCTGGACTGGAATGTGGTGCCGGAGATATGTAGGGCGGCGCTGGCGGAATGGGACAAGGCGGTGGTGGGGTTAGGTGAAGAGTTGATGTCGATTTTATGTGACGGATTGGGGGTAAAAAGTGACAAATTGAAGGAACTGTCGTGTTTGGAAGGGAGGGCGTGTGTGTCCCATTATTACCCACCGTGTCCTCAGCCGGAGCTCACGGTGGGCATAACCTCCCACACCGACCCGGGGGTGCTGACCGTATTGGTCCAGAATGAAGTGGGCGGGTTGTTGCAGGTCAAGTGTGGTGATGACTGGGCTGATGTTGAGGCGGTTCATGGTGCTATTATTATCAATATAGGTGATATGCTTCAGGTACTTTTATGCCATTTATTGTTCTGTACTTTGAGAGATGCTAAACGGGTCGTGTTTGCGGGTTGGTGAGTTCAACCTGACCCGACCCCAAAAATTTTAGAGGAACCCGAGCCCGAAGATTGCGTCATATGCTTGAACCCGAACACGACCCGAATATTCACGGGTCGGCCTGAACACGACAGGGTTCAACCCAATTTTTTTAATTTTTAATTTTTATTTCGCAAATTAATATATCCAATCTAAAGTTTTACTAAAAAGCACAAATATATAATAAAATTACAATTACATTTAAATTATAATTTTTTTTTGTCAATTTCTATTTTTAAGTTATAGTTATGGAGTAAAATACACACTCAAATTAATTTTGACATAAAATTTTGACCGTGTTTCGGACAGATTTTGGTAAATCCTGCCCTATAAACTGATTATAAAATCATGTATGATTATAATCAGTTACAAAACACAAATCTAAACACCAACTTACAGAAATTAATCTTAATGTATATTCGGATTTTTTTTAATTTCACAGATAATGTCAAACGATGAATACAAAAGTGTGGAGCATCGCGTATTAGCAAACCCTGCTCAAGGCGCGCGTGTTTCCATTGCAGTATTTTTCAATCCAAGCAACCGAGATAAACTATACGGCCCATTCCCAGAGCTCATATCTACCACGAAACCCGCGGTTTACCAGGAATTCAAATATGATGACTACATGGGAAGGTTTTTCACCAAGGAACTCGGGAATACATTGACCAATTTCTACAAAATCGATAACACAAAGGCATGATGTTTGGTGATTATTTGAATACTTGATGTAAAAATATGTTGTGTTTGAAATTGCATACGGGAATAAAATATAGTGAAAATATTTGGGATATTAGCATCTAATAATTCATACTAGACGTCATTGGTCATTGGCAGCCCCAGCTTTTTTTATTCTCCCTGGCAGTTTCACCTTTTAACTATTTTTCCTCCACCGGACCTCAGTTAAAAAAACTTAACGGAGTTAAGTTTTTTTCGAAAATACAAACTGACGTTGCGCTTTTTATCAGAACGAGGATACGAGTCTATTGATGTAAAACTTACCTCGAAACGTCCAAACGACTTAATTTTTGTTAATTGGGAGTTTAAACACCCGAATTTAAGCATTGTTTTCGTCGTTTGGAGCACAATTTCAATGTAAGTTTTACATCATTCGACTCGTATTCTCGTTCTGATCAAAAGCTCTAAAACGTCAGTTTGTAAATCGGAAAAGTTAAGTTTTTTTTCTCAGGACCGGTGGAGGAAAAAATAGTTAAAATGTGAGACTGTCAGGGGGAATAAAAAAAGGTGAGACTGCCAACGGCCAATAACATCTAGTAGAGATTATTAAAGGCCAATATCCCAAAATATTTTACAAAACCAAGGTTGTTTTTAAACTTTTTGTATATGAAAGAATTGTGTAACTTTACGTGTCATCTTCTTTGATTTCATCTTTAACCAACCACTAAAGGTTGGGTTTAGTTGTTGAAAATGAGTTCAATTCAAGAGCTTGAATTGTAGAATTACTTGGGCTCTACACAATGCAAAGTAGGGTGTCGTCGTGTCAGGTCGAACAGGCAGCGGTCCGGTCCAGACCGAACTAAAACGTGGCACTTTGGCTTTTTGGTGGGCTAATTATAAGTCGATCCATGTAGTAAAAAACACTAGTGTCACGTGATCAGTAAATTTAAGTTTATGTGTTATGTAGTATTCAATGTTTTTTTTTTGTGTAATATAGTATTCAATTGGCTTTCTTATGTGTTATTGACGTATGCGACACTCGTGTGACACCAATTCACCAAATATATGAGAAAAATATTAGGGCACCATTGAACTGCAAACAAGTCCTCCACATGGAAAACATGATTAGAGTATTAACGGACTCCAAGTTGTTCACTTTTGTTGCAGACTACTAAGACAGCGTGTAGCGAAGGCGTTAAAGCCTCCACAAGTCCACATCACACCAACTGAGTGCCAAACACCATCACCCTCCGCCATATGGGGGCTCCATGGAGGCCCATCGCCATTTGTATAACGGGCATGAAACAAATTTGGTGTAGGGCCTGCTTTGTCCATCCAACCATAATTCGATCCACTTTTAAAAAAGGTAAAATAAGTAATAGAGTTTTTACAATCCACTTTTAAAAAAGGCAAAAAAAAAAAATAGTAACGTTTTTAGTTAAACCACTACACTAGTACACCTAGTTATTGTGTAGCTAGTTATTGCCCCCACTACCATGACAATGATGTGACAGTAAGTAGTTATTATATTTTTAGTTAATCCACTACACTGGGTCTAACTTTCTTATTTAATTTATTTACTATTATGTAAAGCCATGTTTAAACTATTCCAACAACCCAACCCATATGATATTTAAAATACAAATCATATGCTACATCAAATGATACAAGTTTTCAGATAACCATACCACATCAAGCCTTTGTGTTATCCACTTTGTAAAAATTGGTCAATGTTTTCCCATCAAGTTCCTTAGTGAAAAACCTTCTCATGTAATCTTCATATTTGAATTCTCGGTAAATCGCGGGTTTTGTGGTGGATATGAGCTCCGGGAACGGGCCGTATAGTTTATCTCGGTTGCTCGGATTGAAAAAAATAGCAATTGAAACACGTGCGCCTTCAACATGGTTTGCTAATACGCGATGTTGCGCACTTTTGTATTCATCATTTGACATCATCTGTAAAATTCAACAACATGAACATAAATTTAGATTAAAATTCATGTATATGGGTGTTTGGAACTCATTAAGTTTGTTTTGTATGAAAAAATTGTTAAGAGATGTTTATGAGAAAAAACAGAACGTATGTTGGTTATCATAAACTATATGTATTATATTCATAAAAAGCTTTTATAATTTGAATATTTTTTATACAAACAAATACATTTGGAAAAAAAAATATATATGTTTAAACCGTCAAACCGATAAAACCAGTTGTTCTAGCTAACCCAACCAACCCGACTGGTTTGATTTGTCATTTCCCGAATATTGTTAACAGTTTAACACATAATAATTTTCATAAAAACCGGTTGAACCGGCTTGTACTTACCTGAAGCAGATCACCTATGTTGACAACAATAGCACCATGAACCGCCTCAACATCGGCCCAGTCATCACCACACTTGACCTGTAGCAACCCACCCACTTCATTCTGGACCACCATGGTCAACACCCCCGGGTCGGTGTGAGACGTTAGCCCCACCGTGAGCTCTGGCTGAGGACACTGGGGATAATAATGGGACGCAAACACCCTCCCTTCCAAACACGACAGTTCCTTCAATTTGTCACTTTTTATACCCAATCCGTCGCATAAAATCGACATCAACTCTTCACCTAACCCAACTGCCGCCTTGTCCCATTCCGCCAGCGGCTCCCTACACATCTCCGGCACCGCCTCCCAGTCCGGTGCTACAGGTGACATCCTCACCTGCAGGGAGTTAAGTAAGCTAACCGAACAAACGATTGAACACGAATAGTTCAACCACTGAGGCTTTCTTGTTCGTGTTCGTTCATTAACAGTATAAATGAACAGAATTAGGCTAAATTGTAAACTATCTAAAAAATGAAATAAACATATAAAAGAACCAACTTAAACAAACGTAAACTAACCAACATAAACGAACGTAACTAAACAAACGGACATAAACTAACACTCATAAACATAAATGAGCTAACAAGTCATATATTTTGTATTTATGTTCGTTTGTTTAACTAAATGAACACACAATATTTTTCGTATCCATTCACCATTCACCAGCATAAACAAACGTTTCACCAAACAGGTCATCAACTATTAATTAAATGTACGAGTAGCCCAAGCTCATTTTAACTTATGAAGTTAGAGCTTGAGTTTGGCTCGCTTATTATTTATTAATTAATTTATATTTTAACGCTTATTATTTATTAATTAATTTATATTAAATGTAATTATTATTTTTTGTAAAATTATATATAACATGATATTTATTATTTTAGAGTAAATTGTCAAAATCGTCCCTGAGGTTTGGTCATGTTTGACAGTTTCGTTCAAAAACAACTTTTTTTGTACCATACCCACTGGCGAAGCTTTGAAGGGGCCGGGAGGGGCGCCCGACCCCCCGAACTTTTCGCTCAGTAGTGTTATATATGTAGTTTTCGTATAGAAATGTTTGGGTATATACGTTTTTGACCCCCCGGTTCTATAGAAATTTTTGGGTATATACGTTTTCGACCCCCCGTCGAACATGTCAAGCTTCGCCACTGACCATACCATCATTCACTTTTGGATTTTTGTCATTTTCATCCAAATGTCTTATTTGGGTTTATTTGGCATTTATGGATGAAAATAGCAAAAATCCCAAACCTGAGAGACGATTTTGGCAAAAAAGTTAGACGTTCGGATAAAAATGACAAATTAGCCCAAAAGTGAAGAGCCATATGATAAAAAAAATGTTTTGGATGAAACGGGCAAACGTGCCCAAACCAGATGGACTATTTAGGCAATTTACTAATTATTTAATTAAAAATATATAAATAATGGGTTCGTTTAGGCTGGTGCTTTAGCTCGATAAATAAATCTCGGACTTAGACTCCTTTACTAAAAATAAGCTTATTTTTTATGCTCAGACTAAAGCCCGGCTCATTTCGAGCTTTTTTCCGAACCAACCACGAGTAGCTCGGCTCGTTTGCACCTCTAATTAAACTTCGTTTACAAACCTACCTGGAGAGTATCTCGCCAGCTGGCAGCCTTTGACTGATACAAGTCAAAGTTGGTAGAATAAGCCGCTCCTTTACCAGCCTCCCGGTGATAAAACCGCATCTTATACTCATTCGGTTGCTTAAAAAACTCCTTCATCGAACCAACTGCTGAATCAATTACAGTTACCGGAATGCTGTGATTAACAATCTGGAAAAACCCAATCGTGGAAGCCGATTGCCGGATTTGTTCAACCACCGTTGACCGGTCGCCGGATAAGTCAACGACCGGAACCGTTAACCGAGGCCGGTTTTTGGGTTTTGGACCGGGGAGATTCTCCGGCGGGTGGTGGAAGAACCGGGGAATGGCAGTGACCCCGGAATCTACCAACCCTTTTACGCCGATTTTTGATTCGTCGAATTGTTTGACTTCTTTGAGACGATCATAGTCTTGTTCGGTGGTAACTGGTGCCATGGGTGCTATCGTACGCCGGTGATGAATGATGAGTAAAGAGTAGTTGTTTATATTGATGGAGTTAGTTAAGAGTTGTTGTTTTTGGAAGATTGTGACAAACATGTAGCGTGAGAGAAATGGTTGTTAGGCAACGTAAGGTGTATGTATAATTGTATCTACACACGTCTTTGACTAGAAGGGTGTCGTGTAAAGCTAAGTAACTAACTGGTACGGTGTATCATATAGTCTGGTACATTCCTGTACAAACTAATTTTAGTTTTTTAAACTTTTACATAAAATATAAACTACCGAAAAATAGAGGGGTTTAATGGTAACATTACATAAACTAATTTAAACCCAAACGCAGGGGCGGACCTAGGTTATGCTCAAGGTGGGCGGGCGCACCCCTTGAAAAAAAAAATTAGTGTATATTTTAGGCAAAAACCCCGACCGCACCCCTTGAAAATATGTTTGAACCACTCATCTGCACCCCAGCAAATAATATCTGGGTCCGCCACTGCCCAAACGGTGATTTTATTTACACCTAACTTTTTGCTATTTACACCAAATGATTTGACATTAATAAATTCAAATTTGTGTTTTTCTTTTATAACTTCCGATATATAATGTGTTATTAAAAAACGAAATGAATACCGTTTTGTAATGTGCTTATTTTCATGGCCGGCTCTTAAGGCATAGCTACCCAAGCAACAGCCTAGGGACTAGGGCCACCATCAATAAGGGCCCACCAACTTTCACAAAAATAATTAATATATGTATATGTATTGGATCTGGGCTGTAGAAGTTGAGTATATTCATTATTCAAGAATAAAGTAGCAAGCCCAAAAGGGAAAACCAAATCCTCCTATGTATTAAATTTCCAATGTTTTGAATAGTAGAAATAAGAAAAAGTTATAATAATATATATGATTTTTTTAATAGTTTTATTATCTTCTTTACTTTTTAAGTTGGATAAGTTTTTGTCAACCGGTACTGGTATCGAAAATATAAGTACGATTATCGGTACATAAAGGTAAAAACCGACAACAGCCTGGTACAGAAAACACCAAAAGTCGATATTGAATTTCAATTAAAATCGATGCATGCATTTTGGAAGTAGGAGCATGGAATATTAGGGGGTGATTCCTTCAAGCATATTATTATATTATATTATATATATATATAGGGAGCCGCTAGAATGAGAACCACCTCCAGTTATGAGAACCATGAGAACCATTCTCAACCAATTAGAATCAGCCACACAAAAGGGTAGTTTAGTCATTTACTACAAATGTCATTTCTCAATATCTCTCCTCATTTATTATGTCTGATCACTCTCTCTCTCTCTCCACTTTTTTCAACTCATCTCTCTCTTTAAAGTCTTTTATCAGACTTTTTGTATTTTCATCTCTAATTGAAAATCCCTCTCACTCTCTCCCAAAGATCCGTTCACCCACCTCCTCCGCCCCTGTACCGATCTCCGATCTCCGACGCCTTCCGATCTCCGACTTGGGGGTGGTCGTTTGTTCGACTTGGGGTTTCAGTGGTGGAGAAATGTATTGTAAATTATGTTTTATGAGCTTTGATTTTTGAATCTGGTGCTTTTTTGATGAAGTTGAATCTGGTGCTTTTTTGATGAAGTTTGATTGTAAATTATGTTTTTCTAAGAAAAGAATGAAGAAGAAAGAGCAGGGGCGGAAGGCGGTGGTGGGGGCGGCGGAAGGCGGTGGTTGGCGGCGGAAGGGAGTGGGCCGGCGGACCGGCGTCGGTTTAGCGGCGGCGGTTGGGGGATTTTTGGGATGGTGGTGTTCCTCCGGTAGGGCTTGTGACACAAGAACCTGCTTTAGCATGTTTAAGCATATCGGGTATGTGGGTTTCATCTGTTGATTTCTTCATGGGTATCTCAAATAAATTGTGTTTTGATCTATTGATTTTTGATATGTGGGTTTCATCTGTTGATTTTTTATACGTGGGTTTGATATGTGATTTTTGATGAACTTTTTATTTGAAGTTTGATTTTTTGATGAACTTTGATTTTTGATATGTGGGTTTGATCTGATATGTGGGTTTGTTCTGTTTTGTGGAAATTTTGGATATGTGGGTTTGATCTGTTTCGATATGGGTTTGATTCGGTTGAATCTGGTGCTGGGTTTTATTCGGTTGAATCTGGTGCTGTTTGAATCTGTTTGAATGATGTTCATGGTGCTTTTGAATGTTTGAATCTGTTGAATTGGGTCCCTTTTGAATGTTTTGAATCTGGTGCTTTTTGGTAGATTTCGACCAGTGAATTTGGGCGGTGATGATGCAAAAAAAAAAAAAAAAACGTATATTTTGATGACGATGGCGCGGCACGGTTGGTGGATGGTAGATTTTTGAACCTGCAACCCCACTTTGCAGCCTCTGATTATCGGAAAAAATCTGAGCCAAGCCCCGTTTTTTTCAAGAATCCGAACATTGTTTTTGATTTTTGTTGTTTTTTAATTTTTTTTCCCAGTCGGTGATGATAACAATCTATCTGAGACATCTACCGAGTTGCGATTTTTGGGTGTGTTCGTTTTTGTGTAATTTTTTTTGAAAAAAGTGCCAAAACCGTAAACTTTTTTAACGTAAAAACGTAAATTTTTTAAACCGTAAACTTTTTATTGTAAACCGTAAACTTTTTAATCTAAACCGTAAACTTTTTAACGTAAAACGTACAGAGTTTTACGTGAAACGTAAAACGTAAAGAGTTTTACGTGAAATGTAAAACTTAAAGAGTTTAACGTAAAACGTAAAAAGTTTAAAAAGTTTTACGTAAAACGCTTAAAAAAACGTTTTAAAAAACGGTGCGTAAGTTGTAAAACGTAAAAAACAACGCTTAAAAAAACGGCACGTAAGTTGAAAAAACGTAAAAAATGTTAACGTAAAAACCGGCGCGTAAAACGTAAAAAAACGTTACCGAAAAAAACCGACGCGTAAAACGTAAAAAAACGTTAACGTAAGAAACCGGCGCGTAAAACGTAAAAAACGTTAACATAAAAACGACGCGTGAAAAAGCCGGGCGTAAAAACGGCGCGTAAAAAAACGAGGCCTGAAAAAGCCGGGCGTAAAAACGTAAAAAACGGGACGTAAAAAATGAGGCGTAAAAACGGCTTGTAAAACGTAAAAAACCGGCGTGTAAAACGTAAATAACGTTAACGTAAATATGGCGCGTAAAACGTAAAAAACGTTAACGTAAAAAACCGACGCGTAAAACGTAAAAAACCGGGGCGTAAATCCTAAAAAACCAACGCGTAAAACGTAAAAACTTTTTAATGTAAAAATGTAAAGTTTTTAAAGTAAAACGTAAATATTTTAACGTAAAACGTAAATTTTTTAACAAAAAACGTAAACTTTTTAACGTAAAAAGTCGGCCGTAAAAGCGGCGTGTTAAAAAGCGACGCGTAAAAACGTAAAAGGTAAAAGGTTTTTCGTAAAACGTAAAACGTAAAAAGTTTTACGTAAAACGTAAAACGTAAAAAGTTTTTCGTAAAACGTAAAACGTAAAAAGTTTTTCGTAAAACGTAAAACGTAAAAAGTTTTTCGTAAAACGTAAAACGTAAAAAGTTTTTCGTAAAATGTAAAACGTAAATAAAACGGGACTTAAAAAACGCCGCGTTAAAACGGGACGTAAAAAACGCCGCGTTAAAACGGGACGTAAAAAACGCCGCGTTAAAACGGGACGTAAAAAACGTTAACGTAAAAAACCGACGCGTAAGACGTAAAAAACCGACGCGTAAGACGTAAAAAACCGACACGTAAAACGTAAAAACCGACGAGTAAAACGTAAAAATACGGGGCGTAAAACGGGACGGCTTGTAAAAAAACGGGACGGCTAAAACGGGACGGCAGAAAACGGGACGGCAAAAACGGGACGGCTAAAACGGGACGGCAAAAAAACGGGACGACTTGTAAAAAAACGTGACGCTAAAACGGCGCGCTAAAACGGGACGGCTTGTAAAAAACGTGACGTAAAAAACGGCGCGGCAAAAAACGGGACGGCAAAAACGGGACGGAAAAAAACGGGACGGCTTGTAAAAAAACGGGACGGCTAAAACGGGACGGCAAAAAACGGGACGGCTTGTAAAAAAACGTGACACTAAAACGGCGCGCTAAAACGGGACGGCTTGTAAAAAACGTGACGTAAAAAACGGCGCGGCAAAAAACGGCGCCTAAAACCGGGCCTAAAAAACGGCACTTAAAAACTACGGTCGCAAAATCGGCGTGAAAAAACGGAGCGTAAAACGGGTCGTAAAAAAACGCGCGTAAAAAATGGGTGGTAAAAAAACGCGCATAAATTTTTTTTTATATAAAAAATCTGATTTTCAAAATTTTTGTTTAATAAAGAAATCTTTTTAAAAAATAAAAAGTAATATAATAAAACTAAAAAGTAATATAATAAAACAAAAAGTAATTAAAAAATAATAAAGTGAAAAAGACAAAAAAAAGTTATTTTACCAATCTACCCTTTTTGATTAAAATATAAAAGACATAATAAGACAAATTTTATTTAATATTAGTGTTTGTTACTTTTAATCTCATCCATCCATCAAGTTAATCTAAAGGCTATAAAGTGGTTCTCATGGTTCTCATAACTGGAGGTGGTTCTCATTTTAGCGATCCCCTATATATATATATTGTTAGTGATTGACGATGAATAGTAATTTTAATTTTATAATAATACATAGCTTTTTATTATTTTTTTTATTTTTAATAATATATTTTTAATGTTTTTCCTTTTTTAAAACCATATATTTCCTATACCATTTTTTTAAGAAATTTTTTTTCTTTTTTTAGAACATATATTATCGATTAATTTGATCCTTCTTTAATAATTTACGTTTATAACTTTTTCTAAAAACTTAAGTACGTAGTTATGCTTGATTTTTTTTCGGACATTCCGTTATAAGTTTTGTTAAAAACGAAATTGTACTTATAATAAAGTATTTATTTGGTATTATAAAACAGTACGATGATAAACTAAACTGTTCTAATGGTTTGGCTTTCTAAACAACATGTTTTATTTTTATATCACGTTTGTTTTACATTATCATTTGCTCGATTTCGCCGCAACGCGCGACGACAAAAAAACTAGTTGGAATTAATAAATGAAATAAGGCCCAAATCGCATGTTAAATCAAACCTGAGCGGCAATATCAAATCAGTGAAATATATAGCGTTTGGGATTTCAGAATTTTCTTTTCTATTTCAAACTTGCGACTTCTTTACTTGCCGTCCTGGCCTAATTGTCTATTTCGATTTGCTATTTATGCTATTATATTAATTATTTATTATTGTGCCGACTAACCCAACCGCGAGGCCCAACGCGTTGTAGTATTTACTACATTGGGCTAGGGACTTGTAGAGATAACCCCTAACTGGGCCTGGCCCATTGAGGTTAGGGGAGGCTTATGTCCCCTATATAAGGATGTGTTCACCTCATTATTAGGGTTAGACAAGATGGAGCCGCCACACTTTTGTTACTGGAAACAGGGGATTCTTTCCCCTACCGGTCATCTCTACAAGCTCCACTTTCTTGTCTTCTCCATTGCAGGTCTAGGTTCAAGAGGAAGAACAAGATATGATTCTTCACCCTCATGGAGAAAGCGGTCCAATCATCCCAGTGGTGATTCCGTGTTTCAACATTTGGACTGGGGAGACCTGAAGGGGTATGGTCCCAGATGCTACGTCAGTTATATACGTGTACGGGCCATACCCACACTCAACAGCCAAAAAACACTCACCCAGTTCCAAAGTCCATGTGAGGGATATATACGTATACGTATACGTGCAACCTTGGTAGCTCATGAGAGTGAGCTAGTACAAAAGGCAGCAACCAGCCTTTGCCTAGCCAATTACCACGATGAACTATCGTACACATTTCACCGCTCCATTATCTCTACTCACAACGAAAGACAGAAGCAATAAACATGGCCAGCAAAGCTCTCGCGCCTCGGCGACAGGTAAACATAGAGTTAATAATCCTCATTTCCCAACACTCCTAATAAGTCTAGTGCTCCTCCCAGCGCTTGCACTCGTGAGCAACACTAGACTGGGGGACTTGTAGAGGTATGGTATTGGACCCGACCCGAGCAGTCAGACTTTCCCGTTACTTATTGCTATTATATTAATTATTTATTATTGTGCCGACTAACCCAACCGCGAGGCCCAACGCGTTGTAGTATTTACTACATTGGGCTAGGGACTTGTAGAGATAACCCCTAACTGGGTCTGGCCCATTGAGGTTAGGGGAGGCTTATGTCCCCTATATAAGGAGGTGTTCACCTCATTATTAGGGTTAGACAAGATGGAGCCGCCATACTTTTGTTACTGGAAACAGGGGATTCTTTCCCCTACCGGTCATCTCTACAAGCTCCACTTTCTTGTCTTCTCCATTGCAGGTCTAGGTTCAAGAGGAAGAACAAGATATGATTCTTCACCCTCATGGAGAAAGCCGTCCAATCATCCCAGTGGTGATTCCGTGTTTCAACAACCAGCGAGACTGATTATTAGAATGATTATTGGGCATTTGGAATTGGGTTGCCAACGAAACTAATGTCTAAGGCTAGAGGGTATGGTGACATTCCATCCTTGGAGGACCATCCGCCACGTAGGCGTCACGTCATAGTCCTCCCAAGGATGGTCACTAGAGGGTATGGGAGGATGATCCTACCCCACCAGTTTTTTTATTTTTATTTTTAATTTCTATGCCCTATGTACAAGTATTGAAGCCTAATGTACAAGTCCCTAACACAAACAAACAAACAACAAAGGGGGCCCACATTTATGCTCCGTCGCAAACGGCAAGAAAGGGACGCGGAGGACGGGACGGCAGGGGGGCGGGCTGGTGTGCCAGGCGTCGCCGGGGAGGACGAAGCTGGCGACGCTGCCATACCGAGTAGCCTAATGTCTTGATAAAAAACAATGTCTCGTTTGGATCACAATGAACATAGAATTGAAAGTGAAATTAATTATGCGTAGCATCTTTTTTGGTTTTCAAGGAATTAAAATAGGAAAAAAATTATGGAATTCAATACACAAATTAAAAAAACAGGAAGCAATATCTCAAAATTAGTTAAATGTTAAAGGGAATTAAATTTGAAATGATATATATATTTTAACACTATGTAGTAGTTTACTATATGACTTTTTACTTAAAATTAGTTAAATGTTAAAGGCGTCCGAATGATACAATATCTCAAATACTTGAGACGGAAAAGGTTATACATGAAGTATGAGGACGATATTAATAGTTTTGGTTGAACAAAAGGTAATGAATAAGTCTAAAGAGCTACATCCAAATAGGTAGAATTCTTCTTGTGTATACGTCAAGATAACCATTGATTAACGATTGGATTTGTCGTTGATGTGAAATATATGTTTGAATAAATGTACTCTTTAAAAACTTATGCTTATCTATATCTATATAAAACTAGGTTATAACCCGTGTACTACACGGGCTCGACCATTTAAGTGACATAACTCATAAGCGTATAAATAAAAAAATTATAAAAGAGATTACATATTACATAAACTAATGATGAAGAGAAATTACAACTATAACCGCATACATGTAAAATATAAATCCCTAAATATTTCCTTGTATATGTGATTCGTAGCTTTAATCTCTATCAAATACTAATAATTTTACTCCCTCTCTACTATTTACTATGATAGCACTACAACTCTTCATTAATGAAAACCAGTTCTATTAAATAGAGACCTAACTCTCAGTAGTTTTGTCCTATTCCCTATATAGGCCTTTTGCAAGCTCAGCATGTGAAGCATTATCATCTTCAATAACCTAGAGACATGATGATAACGCTGTTAGTTTCGTTCTTAGATGTGAAGGATGTAGGAGATATGGAGAGGAGATTAACTGCCATAAGTTTGGGTAGTTTCAAGTTAAAGGTCAACGTAGCCAGATTCATTCTTGAAGAGGGGGAAATTAACTATAAACATATTGGTAGGGAAAGGATGGAGAAGAATGGTGCGAGAAGGGACAATGCGACTCCAATGATGAAAGGTAATGTGGTGGTGGGTCATGGAGCAATACAAAGAAATGTTCATGCAGGTAATAATGTTTCATTCAAAGAGGTGCTAACAGGGGAGATGGCGGAGGCCAAGTCGATTGTTTTAGAGGACAATTTTGTGGAGAATGAAGATCTCTTGGGTTGTACTCTGGTGGCGCGGTTGAAGAATGTCTATGATCTTCGTAACATCAAAGTTATATTGAAGGATATGAGAATTCCTGGAGGCGAATGTCTTACTTGGGCGGCATGGCGGTGTTGATTAAGTTTAATTGTAAGGAGCATGATGTGATGGCGAAAGATGAATTGGAAGGAAAAAAGGATGAGTTTGACCTAATAGAATTATGGGAAGGCCAAGATATCAAGTACGAGAGGATTGTCTGGCTCAAAATTCACGGCATTCCTCTCCAGTTGATGTCGAATAAAGTTCTGGACGACATAGGTAGCCTATACGGATATATTGTTAAGAATGCTCAACATGAAAAGGATGATGTTGACGTATCTTTTCATTATTTCGGTGCTTTGGTGAATGATGGCAAAAGAATTCAGGATGTGGTTACTTTAAAATGGCGTGGTAAATTGTTCAAAGCGTGGATACATGAGGAATCAGGGGATTGGATACCAGATTTTGTGGCTCCTTCTAGTGGAGAGGAGGTTCAGGAAAAGCCGGCAGAAGGATACGTTGGGTCGCCGAAGACGGTGGAGGAAATTCAAAAATCTCCTGTGAGCTTACAGAAGGAAACTGTCAGTAATTATGGGGAGAATTATGAACATTCAATTGAATTGAATGAAAATGGAAATATTCCATTCATAGATAATCTGGGGCATTTATTATCCAAATTTGGAAAATGTGGTCAAGAAACTTTCCTTAGTAGTGGCATGGAGAATTTTGACTCAAAGCTAAAAAAAAGGAAAAAAAGTAGGAAATCTCATAAGTCCAGGAATGAATGTTGTGATATGGGCCGACCCAATACTGAAGTTTGTTCTAGTGAAGAAAGGCCCATGGGGAAAAGACCTAGACATGATGATCCTTTTGGGCTGGATTCAATTATTGATATTTCACATTCAGAGGAGAACCAAGACACGCCTTCTGGTAGTCATCAGGTGAACGACATACAGGAGCCGCTGGACTTGAATACTCAGCCGGATGAGGATGCTCAAACGGAAGCGAATACAGCTGAGAGCCATAACCAAAGAAGTATGGAAGATAGGGCGACGGTGGAGGGTGTTATTCCGGACCCGGCTCAGAATGTTTCAACAGGAATTGATGTGGTGGAGGATGAAATCGCTAAAACGGTTCAGCTAGGCCTCAAGTTAGGGGCTAATTTGACGAAGTATAACAAATTGGTGCGACAAGAGGTAATTAACGAAGGATTACAATCAGGTAATATATGAACTTCCTGTCAATTAATATTCGTGGAATTGGGGTTGAAGGGAAAGCCGATTGGGTTAAGAGTATGAGGTTGGTCAATAGCGTCTCGTTCATGGCTTTTCAAGAGACGAAGTGTACCGATTCTGGTATGTATGACTTTTCTAAATTCTGGGGAGGGTATGGCTTTGAAGTGGATTTTGTAAATGCCTCAGGGAGGTCTGGAGGGTTGGTAAATATTTGGAACCCGAAGTTGTTTACAAGAACTGGTGTCCTAAAACATAATAACTTTCTGCTAACTTCGGGGATAATTAAGGAGGGTCAGGTTCCGATTAATATTATGAATGTGTACGCTCCTCAGAAGCCGATTGATAAAGCAAACTTATGGGAAGATATTATAACGGTCAAAGGGGACGTTCAGGGTTTTTGGATTATGTTGGGTGATTTTAACTCGGTCCGATACTTGGAGGAGAGAAGGAATACTCGTTTTAATCATGTGAGTGCTAATGTTTTTAATGAGTTTATTGATACAACTGATCTTCATGAATACATAATGCGGGGGAAACGGTTCACTTTCTTGGCTGGTAAAGGTAAAGGGCGGAAATTGAGCAAAATTGATAGAATGCTTGTGTCTTCTAAGTTCTTTAATAAGTGGCCGAATGCGTGTCTTAGGGCACTTCCTAGGGGTTTATCGGATCATACCCCATTGGTTCTTATCATCAACGACTATAATTACGGGTCTAAGCCTTTTAGGTGGTTCAACTCGTGGTTAGAGAGGGAAGGTTGTGAAGGGGTGGTTGAGAACACTTTGGTCAATTGTAATATTTCGGGGAATCCTGATGAGGTGTTATGCAAGAAATTAAAAATGGTCAAAAATAGTATTAAAAGGTGGAGGGATGAATGGAAAAAAAAAGGAGTACGAAGTGGAGACGGCAAGGTTAAAGATGGAATTTGGAGGTGGCCATGGAAATAAAAGACTTAGAGGAGGATGAGTTTTGGGTTTTGTCCGAATGTAAAAGGACTGTTGAGGAATGGGAGTTTCTTAAGATGCAATGTAACGCCCACTTTTTCACATTCAAAAATACAAATAATGACATACTATTTTTAACGAAAATTGGGCATGACCCGTTCGTACTATAAACAATCCCCCTGCTTTTAACAAACATCATTCAAATAAACTTCTACGACACTTTTTCAAAATAAATAAAAGTTGTGACCATACAAGACTTAACACAAGGGTTATGTCTGAACTACCCAAAAAAAAAGGTTTTAAAATTCAAACTACTTACAAACACCCTAAAACATAAAATTTACATTTACATTACAAAAATTATTTGACCCGTTTCAAAAGATAACTTGAACCGGAAGCGCATATATGGATGATGTGGTGTGTTCGAATCCGAGCTCGCCATTCTAAGCATGAAATTTACCTACATCCATAACACAAACTTGCATGTTAGTTCGGTTAGAACATATTACTAATACAATTTGCTTTTCATCATTATTTAACCCGTTACCGGGTTATTATATCTTTACATCTTTTCATTCGAACTTCTCATATGACAACTCCGTTTAACGGTTATAGCACCATCTTAGCCCCCGTCATCATCATTCATCCCTTGTTATCCGACCCGTTTTCACGGATCATACTTATTCTTACTTTTCCAATTTTCCACACTTCACTAGTTTGGCTTATAAAAGTCATCGCTAGCTATCTTAATTTCATAATAATTTCATCTTACTTGACCCGTTTAACTACGGGCCAATACATCACCAAGAACACTTCATTCTCATACTTTAGACCCATTTATGTCGTCAATAGACTTTTCCCTTTTTCTACTAACAATTCGCATTAAGACATTTTTTCTAATGATTCCCACATAAAACATTAAATAATTATTTACAAGAGAACTAACATAAAATTCTACTTTCTACATAAGCGAAGTTCATAAGAACTTACCGCGATCTTGCGTTTCTTGTGCTATAAAATGACTTGTTCCTCCTTCCTTCTTTGTTCCTATACATCACAACTTTTTATACTTAGCTTTCGAAAGTTTCATTATTCTCATATTCTTTGTCGTACAGTATGACGTTTATGAACCATATGCATTCACACCATAATCATATTTCATCAACTTACAACTTAGCAAATTTTCATACAAAATCACAATTTCATTAATTTAGACATTTCATCGAACATATGGCGTGCGTACATTCTAATAAGCATGATGTACAAGTGTTTATAACACATTCATCCTAAATTTATCAAATAGATCAACCAATTTCCTTCAAAATCAACAATCATAACTATACTACATATGATTCATATCAAGTTATTCATCTTAACACTTCTGTAACATGAATTTAACATCAACATTACACAATTCTTCCATAAACTTTACTAATTTTTTTCACTACCTTACATAATCTCAAGTGGGTTTTACCCCAACTACTATTATAATCGAAATAACACTTAATATAACTCCTATTTGTTCATATCATTCAACATCTAGATTCAATTTCATACAAACATCATAAATTATACATAACCCACTTCATGAAATCTCATAAAACATCAAATTTAAACTTACTAGATGTCAAGAAAACTTAGATAATCAAAGTTCCATGCTCATGCATTCGATTAATCCTTGATTTCCCTTTCAATTTTATAGAATTTGAAGAACTAGGGTTTCTTGGCTCTCTCTCTCCCTCTGTTCTATCGTACAAAACCATGAGGAGCCCTGTTTTTTTTTTTATCAAATCTCATTACATAATTTCATTATTAGTCCCTTATCTTTTGAGTGGTTTCAAATTAGTCTTTTCCCATACTAACTTGATTACTTCCATTAACATAAAGGGTTTTTTATTTCATTTTCTTTCATTTCCCCCCTTTTTTTTTATAGAACTTTCAATATGATAAAAATATATGTTTATAATTCCTTACCATATTTACCATTTATTTTCGTAAAAAATATTGCGATTATAACATTATATATGACATACGAAATTTGGGGTGTTACAAGTCTACCCCCCTTAAAGAAGGTTTCGTCCCCGAAACCTGAACACATACATTCTGACAAGTTTATCTATAACCCTTCGTAATTACATAGCTCGAACTTTGATAACATGCTTTCATTCGATCATCCCTCGCGATGAATCGATCATTACCTCTCTAAACTTGTCTAATACATTTGGTCATTCACTCTTGTATGAAACAAAGTGATCCTATTACATTATTTCATGATTATTGTTCAATTGTTCAAGCTGATTTCTTAAAACTTGTCTGTCAGATTATTCATCCCCGCATACCTCTAATATCTATTTAGGGGAAAATAATTACCATAGTATTCATACTTGTTCATTCCTATTCATTCATATATAATCACAAATCAAACATCCTTCAATAGTTTATAACTATTTATCTTCTACATACCCCCATCCTTCCAGGGCCAAAATCAAGCAAAATTTCTTTCATGTCGCTTGCTTGATAGTTCTTTTCATACAATTTCTTGCAATACCTACGTATAACCTTTACTCGAGACCAATATTTCTTTCACTGATGATCTATCATAACTGCATGGTTAACCACAACTTAACGTATACATTTATACAAATCGTGTACATATTATCTTACTCTAACCTCATGACCGTCTATCCTTAGGTTACAAAGGTCAACATAAGTCTTTAATCACGCTATCAGTATGATCGTGTAATCAATACTTACATTTGGGTAACTCATATTACACTCGAGGTGTCATACTCAGCTATACTTGTCATCACATTTCATAGTTGTCATATATACGTCATTCCTTCTAGCAATTGTAATACTAAGGCTATTACTCAACATTGTACCTCAAAGGGTTAATTCTTATCAACCTAGGTTCCGCTACATACGAGATTATAAGCTTATTACGTATGCCCCTCCATTTTACGTATGAGTTACATAAAACTTGGCACAACCATTCATTCGATAATTGAGATTACACTCTACCACGTAGGGTTGTTTTATATTACGAATCAAGAATCATGCGTATAAAAACTTTAACTCTTGAACATTTCTTTAGAGGTTTATCTTCTAATAATTCCTCACATACGATAGGGAACTCGACAGAGGGCAAGATTTATTCAAATATTCATTATATTTTACATTCCACTCAACCCTCTTTATGTAGCATTCCACCTCTAAAAGTTACGCATTCTTATATTTTCATTCTAGCTTCCTTCGACGTTAACCTTTCACATCTTTCATACAGTTCTTTCTATTTATTCTAAATTTGGCATACTAAGTGGGTACCCCGCTTTCTTAACAGTCCATCACTTTTCTTTCCTTTCTACTACCCATTTTCCGACATGCGGGTCGACTCTTACCATCTTTCCATCATGACATTTCAAGACATCTAATAACCGTACTTTACAATAAACAAGAATTTAGAGCCACCATTATTTCTTGTATTGATATGAAAATTATAATTTATTTACTAGCATTATGAGTCATTTACTTATGCCTTCCAAGTTACTAACCATACTTGTTCCTTCACTATGACGTTAGAAACAATAATGCTCACCATAAGCCTACTACTTGATTCCTCTATTATTAATATCATCATTCTTCCTAGTCACCCCCTCCTGTGGCGTAAAAACTTTGACTACTAATGTATGTGTGTGTGTGTGTATATACACACATATATATATACTTGTCTCAAACGTTTAGTAACTCTATTACTATTAGTTGCTTGTTAATCCATTCCTACAGTATGTACTAATTCGCACATTTGTACTTCCTTATTGATTTTAGACATACTTGTTATCATTTTTTTTTACAAAAATCTCTATCCTCGTCGGTACTTAAATCATCCATCTAGGTCTTAGCCCATTATTCATTTTAGTCCTCATAAGTCGATCATCACATACTTAATACGCAATGCGTTCGGAGCATACTTCTTCCATCATAATATATTACCTCAACATCTTTCTATGTATATATATAATTATTTACACCATCACATGTTACCATATTTGTCATATATTTTACTCTTACTCGTATATCCCACTTAGGTCTACGACGACTAACTATCAACATATCACTACTCATATTCCCATAACTAGCGGCAACATACCTCACATACGTTCATATACGCATCACTTATACATATATATATATATGTGTGTGTGTTCTTTTAGTCCTACATTATCCTTGACCAACCATGCTATATATGCCACATAAATATCTTCCCTTAAAATTTTAATTCTACTAACATTTACTTTTTGTTTGACATAATTTTCATCCTTAGGACCATACTATACTCGAAATCTTTGTCATCCTTTCATGTTCAATAATTTCTAAGCTTAATCGTAATTATCATCCGTACCTTTCATTACATTATAGGACCATACCATCCTCTTCCGTAATCATTGCTTTTATTCCTTCTTACCGTGTCATTTGTTATCGTTTGTATTTCTTTCGTCCGTTATCTACATTAAGCATTTTTTTTACTTTATATACTTTCCATGTCATCTCAAGTTACATTGATGCATTCATAATCATATTTCAATAACTTTTATTCCACTTGTACATCATCATCAACATCGGTCACGATAGGCCACATCATGCATGCCTTTCGCTCATAGGGGAATAGAATCCCTCATTCTTCTTACTTACCTTCTTGCACCATCCGCTATTCGGAACATATTTTCTTAACAATTTATTCGTTTTCATCAGCCTTCTACTATATCCTTCGAGATTATTATTAAAATTTATTCTTTGGTCGTGTTCATTTCATTCTAATATTTAAAATTTTTTTTATACTTTCCTTTCTTTCATGCTAGGTGTTAACGGTCCTTTATGACCACACCACAGGGTTGATAAACCTAACTAGAACTCCATTCGCAACCTTCCAATCATATACGTTCTTACTTCGAAACATTTCGACATGACCCTGTTGACATTTAGAGGATCCTAATTATCATAAGTTGCATTTTCGGAAACTTAACGAAACTATTGGATTTGCCTTAAGAAATATTCTAAAACGAAGTTTAGGAAATATGTTAGTATGCCTAACATATTTCAATGACTTTCATTCTCTTACTTATTACACTTTCGTTAATTTTATATATACTTTTCACTTCATTATATGTTACTTCATGCCATCATGCTTACGTCTTATTGACCTTTGTCATTTTAATTATGGTTATCATGCTTTTATTTCATAATTCCGGGTGTTAATAGCCACTTAGTGACCATACCACATTCCTTTCATCATCCCCGGTGTTTACGGTCACTTTGTGACCACACCGTATACCATTCATCATTCTCGGTGCTAACGGTCACTTCGTGACCACACCGCGTACCGTTTATCATAGGGCATCATCTTTACCATCATTATTGGTAATATCATTATCATCATCATTTACACTCAATGCACCCGCCATCTACAATTACATACTTTATTAGATACCGTGCCATTCTTTTCTTTATCATTCATGCATTATTTTCTTTCAATAATTCATTTCCGTAGGTCATAAAACCATACTTTCCTTCATTACGAACATTCTAGACATGTTAATCAAGACATACATTCATTCTTACACTTACTTCTTATTCCTTGTTCTTTAACTAATAGCCTTCGTGTTAGTCAACTTATATTCATGGTTTCATTATCATTCACGTTTACATTGTCCGCCATCTACATAAAACATTCATTTCATTCATTAATTTTTTTTCATACTTTCCTTCATCATAATTAACTCATTTTATCATACTACAATCAATTTACATTTCATATTTCATGCATTATCGTCATCGACGATCATGTTATATCGTGTAGATCAAAATCTTTTATCGCAACGATTTACCTTTTCATCCTTCATGTACACTTTCCCTTATCATTCTTAATATCAAAATTACCTTAAACATTGGTTACGAGGCCTTAGAAACCGTTTAAAACAAGTCCCGTACTCAAAACAAACAAATAAAAAACATTGCCAGAATTTGAAGTCCTCGCGGGCCGCGAAGGATAGCCCTCTAGCTATCGCGGGCTGCGACCGTTGTCGCGCGACGCGACGGTGATTTCAGTTGGGTGTCGCGCAGCGAGACGCACCCTTTTTCACAGAGTGTTCGGTCTGGGTTGCTGCATTTGCCCAGCTCTAACCTTTTCTAAAAAATACTAACTTTAAAACTCCATATCTATAGTTCTACTAGTCCGTTTTACTCAATTCTTTTTCCTACGTGTCCGTAATTTAAACACGGACCCGTTTAACATCATCATTTACCTTAAAACTCAGTTTATAAATGAAATCCTATAATTTCCTTTTTATTCCTAACTATAAGCATAATCAAATTTACAATTTACTTACTTGCATAGCGCTTCGGAATGAACACACCTTCATTCGAGCTTTCGGTTTGAGTTCAAGTTTTTTAACTCTAATACTTGAATCCCTCAAACCTCGGCTCTGATACCAACTTGTAACGCCCACTTTTTCACATTCAAAAATACAAATAATGACATACTATTTCTAACGAAAATTGGGCATGGCCCGTTCGTACTATAAACAATCCCCATGCTTTTAACAAACATCATTCAAATAAACTTCTACGAAACTTTTTCAAAATAAATAAAAGTTGTGACCATACAAGACTTAACACAAGGGTTATGTCCGAACTACCAAAAAAAAAAGTTTTAAAATTCAAACTACTTACAAACACCCTAAAACATAAAATTTACATTTACGTTACAAAAATTATTTGACCCATTTCAAAAGATAACTTGAACCGGAAGCGCATATATGGATGATGTGGTGTGTTCGAATCCGAGCTCGCCATTCTAAGCATGAAATTTACCTACATCCATAACACAAACTTGCATGTTAGTTCGGTTAGAACATATTACTAATACAATTTGCTTTTCATCATTATTTGACCTGTTACCGGGTCATTATATCTTTACATCTTTTCATTCGAACTTCTCATATGACAACTCCGTTTAACGGTTATAGCACCATCTTAGCCACCGTCATCATCATTCATCCCTTTTTATCCGACCCGTTTTCACGGATCATACTTATTCTTACTTTTCCAATTTTCCATACTTCACTAGTTTGGCTTATAAAAGTCATCGCTAGCTATCTTAATTTCATAATAATTTCATCTTACTTGACCCGTTTAACTACGGGCCAATACATCACCAAGAACACTTCATTCTCATACTTTAGACCCATTTATGTCGTCAATAGACTTTTCCCTTTTTCTACTAACAATTCGCATTAAGACATTTTTTCTAATGATTCCCACATAAAACATCAAATAATTATTTACAAGAGAACTAACATAAAATTCTACTTTCTACATAAGCGAAGTTCATAAGAACTTACCGCGATCTTGCGTTTCTTGTGCTATAAAATGACTTGTCCCTCCTTCCTTCTTTGTTCCTATACATCACAACTTTTTATACTTAGCTTTCGAAAGTTTCATTATTCTCATATTCTTTGTCGTACAGTATGACGTTTATGAACCATATGCATTCACACCATAATCATATTTCATCAACTTACAACTTAGCAAATTTTCATACAAAATCACAATTTCATTAATTTAGACATTTCATCGAACATATGGCGTGCGTACATTCTAATAAGCATGATGTACAAGTGTTTATAACACATTCATCCTAAATTTATCAAATAGATCAACCAATTTCCTTCAAAATCAACAATCATAACTACACTACATATGATTCATATCAAGTTATTCATCTTAACACTTCTGTAACATGAATTTAACATCAACATTACACAATTCTTCCATAAACTTTACTAATTTTTTTCACTACCTTACATAATCTCAAGTGGGTTTTACCCCAACTACTATTATAATCGAAATAACACTTAATATAACTCCTATTTGTTCATATCATTCAACATCTAGATTCAATTTCATACAAACATCATAAATTATACATAACCAACTTCATGAAATCTCATAAAACATCAAATTTAAACTTACTAGATGTCAAGAAAACTTAGATAATCAAAGTTCCATGCTCATGCATTCGATTAATCCTTGATTTCCCTTTCAATTTTATAGAATTTGAAGAACTAGGGTTTCTTGGCTCTCTCTCTCTCCCTCTGTTCGATCGTACAAAACCATGAGGAGCCCTGGTTTTTTTTTTATCAAATCTCATTACATAATTTCATTATTAGTCCCTTATATTTTGAGTGGTTTCAAATTAGTCTTTTCCCATACTAACTTGATTACTTCCATTAACATAAAGGGTTTTTTTATTTCATTTTCTTTCATTTCCCCCCCCCCTTTTTATAGAACTTTCAATATGATAAAAATCTATGTTTATCATTCCTTACCATATTTACCATTTATTTTCGTAAAAAATATTGTGATTATAACATTATATATGACATACGAAATTTGGGGTGTTACATGAAAGACCTTAAACAGAAAGCTAGGGTGAAATGGGCCTCAAATGGAGATGATAATTCCGCATATTTTCACCGTATGATTAATGGTAGAAAAGCGTCAAACTCGATTCCTGGCTTGGAGATTAATGGGGCTTGGGTATCTAATCCGAAATTGGTTAAAAAAAGAGGTTTTAAACATTTTAGGGGCCATTTTAAGGAAGAATATAAGGGGAGGCCATTGTTATTAATTGATGGTTCTAAATCTGTGACAGATTCTGGTAAAGCGAATTTGGTTGCACACTTTTCAAAAGAAGAGATTCGGGATGCTGTGTTTCAATGCGGGGCAGATAAGGCCCCAGGCCCGGATGGGTTCAATTTCAGGTTTGTTATGAAATTTTGGAAATTTTTAGAAGAAGATTTCTTAAAAATTTTGGGGAATTTTTATGAGACTGGGGTGGTTTCTAAGGGTTGCGGTTCTTCCATCGTCACTCTCATTCCAAAGTCTAAAGTTCCGTTGGGCCTTAAGGATTTTAGACCTATTACATTGATTGGTATTATCAGTAAAGTGATCTCTAAGGTCTTGGAAAATAGAATTAAAAAAGTTATGGACGAGGTTATTTCGGAGTCTCAATCAGCCTTTTTAAAAGGAATGTATATTTTGGATGGTCCGTTAATTGTTAATGAGTTGCTAGCGTGGTTAAAGAAGAAACATAAAGACGCTTTTTTGCTAAAAATTGATTTCAAAAAAGCTTATGATAATGTAAATTGGGGATTTTTGGTATCCATTCTTGACCAAATGGGTTTTCCGGATAGGTGGATTTTGTGGATTAAAGGGATTTTAGCCTCGGCTAGATCAGCGGTGTTAGTGAACGGGTCTCTGACCTTTGAGTTTAATTGTGAAAAGGGCTTGCGTCAAGGGGATCCGTTGTCTCCTTTCTTGTTTTTTATTATGATGGAAGCCTTATCTAGAGTGGTTGATAAAGCGATTGTTATAGGGGAGATAGAGGGGATTCAAGTTGGAAAAAACGATTTGGTGGTCTCTCACTTGTTCTATGCCGATGACGACTTGATTATGGGTAAGTGGTGTAGAGAAAATGTGGAGAATACAGCTCGGGTATTGAGGTGTTTTCATTTGTGTTCAGGCCTTAAAATAAATATTCATAAATCCAGTTTGATTGGGGTTGGGGTGAACGATTCGGCGGTGGAGACTATGACTAAAGTTTTGGGGTGTAGGATGGGGATGGTCCCTTTCGACTATTTGGGGATTAAGGTCGGGGCAAACATGAACAGAGATCATAATTGGAAAGGGGTGATTGATGTCTTTGGCGATAGATTGAGTTCTTGGAAGGGTAAGGTTTTATCCTTTGGTGGGAGAGTTACGCTTATCAAGTCGGTTTTAGAAAGCTTTCCGGTTTATTTCTTTTCCTTATATAAGGCGCCTAAGGTTGTCATTGATAAGTTGGAACGGATTATGAAACGATTTTTATGGTCCGGGAATGAGAACGTGAATAAAATTAATTGGGTCGCTTGGGACCGGGTGACGCTTCCGGTTAAAAATGATGGACTCGGTATTCATAAGCTCATGGTGGTAAATGATGCCCTCTTGTTAAAATGGGGATGGAGATATAGAGTTGAAACTTGTAGCTTATGGAGACGTATGATTGATGAGTGCCATCACAGTAGGGTGGTTTGGTCGGCTCTCCCGTGCAACAAATACATTTCTACTCCGTGGAAGACCATTGTCAAGTTAAGCGAGGCGAAAATGGTGCACGGGAAAAACTTTAACTCTTTTATTACAGCTTGTGCAGGGAATGGCAGGACGATTCAGTTCTGGTGTGATTGTTGGACCGGGCAGGAAGCTTTTTGATGCGTGTGAAGTGTTATATATATTAGGTGTATATTTTAAGCCCCTTTAACACTTATTTTAGCCAAGTTTTAAATTTATAAAACACGATATTTTACTAACACTAAACACACATATGGGCAAGTGCACCCATCGTGGGCGTAGTATAGCGTTGGTAAGATACCGAGGTCGTCCAAGGACACAAGAGCTTTTAGTACCGGTTTATCCTCAACGTCTAATCAAAATAAAAAGTTAGAAAAGGTTTTAAACTAAGAAAAATAAAACTAACTACAATGCTGGAAAAAAAACAGATAGACAAGATGAATCACTTGGTTCCGACTCGTATCTAGTATAACCTTTGATTATTTCCACACTTTTGCACATAATTAAGAGATTATCTTAGTTATTGTAGTAGGCCCCTCTTTTGAAGGTGACGTTACCCTCACCCCAGTAGTTTGAGTCAGCAAGGATACAATCCTAAAATGGTGGATTATTGGAAGATAATTAATTAAGTTATTAATGCAAATTATGGTAGGCCCCGCTTTTGGCGGTGACGTTACCCTCGACTAAGTAGTCTGAGTCAGCAGGGATACAGTCCTAAATAGCCGGGTTATAGTATTAATAGTAGTTAACTTATGAGGGGATCAAAGAGTTTGGACCCCCGCCATCCAATACCGTGAAGCATTGAAGGAGGTCCTACTAAATTTGACCCAGGTCCATTGCAGGACCTCTAAACGCTGAACAATGGCAAGACCTTTACCAAACCGTTCCCTTAACCCCCGACCAGGTAGCCAACATACCTCCATATAGACCGTGGAGATATGAATGGTGAAAATCTTTTATTTTATATAGACAGTAAAATAATGCCAAGACACCACGGACAAACGATAAGGAAAGATCACCTTCAACATAAGTAACTAGTTATTAAAGTCATTAATACAAAACCAAATAAAAAGTGCAAAAGATTAGAAATAAAAAGTATTATACTAGACACTTTGTCTTCACCAAGTGATGTAAGAGACTTAGGCAAACATGGCCTTGATTGTCAAGAACTCTTACGATCAATCTTGGATCCCGAGACGACTCACACACTCTATGATGGACAATGGATGATGGTGGTGGATGATGGTGTTGTGATGGTGGTGGGTGGTGGATGAAGTGTGAGAGAGGTGGTGTGCCAAGGGATGAGTTGAAATGAAACCAAGCACTCCTATTTATAGGCTGAACAGAAGGCTGGGCACGGCCCCGTGTCCGCTGGACACGCCCCCGTGCCTGTCTGACACTCTCTCTCTTCATTAATTGTAATTCGCAATTACAATTAATGCGCCTGCTGTACTTTCACCACGCCCCCGTGTTCACTGGACACGGCCCCGTGGTGGGCAATAGAAGCTTCTATAGGTTTGTCTTTTCTGCTGCTTCTTGGGCACGGCCCCGTGCTGGCTGAGCACGGGGCGTGTTCAGTCTTCTGCCTTCTCTATTTTGCTTGGGAAGATGCCGTTGAGGGGTCGGGCAGTCCACTTATGTTCCTTTTCTTGTATTTATGTTAGATTTAGCTGTCTTTTTGCTTCTTTTGTGAATTTGAGCTCATTTAATCCTGAAAATACAAAAGGAAGACAAAAACACTCTTTTTCCAACATTAGTACTTAAAAAGGGTTAGTTTTATGCCTCATTTGATGTAATTTATATGTTGCATTTTACACACATCACTTTTGAAGATAAATGGCCGGCTATTTTTAGCTTAGAGAAGTCTAAAAGATGTTCAGTTTCAGACATAATTAAGCAGGTTGGGGGTGTTGAGACGATGTGCTGGAACTGGTCGAGGACTCCAAACGCTGCTGAAGAGTTACGGCAGCTGCAAGAATTAATGATGACGCTGAGTAGCACTCGCTTGGAAGAATGCAGGGACATATGGAAGTGGGATAATAATGCGGCTGAAGGTTTTTCTGTTGCAGCGATAATAAAGACGATCAGGGTCATTTCTGCAGTCGAAAATTATAAGTTTTTTGGGTTAGTTGGGTGCCTCTCAAGTGTAATATATTTGTGTGGCGTTCCGAGTTTAATAGGATACCTACGCGTGTGGAGCTGGATAAGCGTGGAGTGAACATTGGCTCTTTGGAGTGTGTTTTATGTGGGGAAGATAATGAATCTGTTATCCATTTATTCACAGGTTGTTCTATGGTCCATCAAGTGTGGCATGCGATCGTTAACTGGTGTAACATCCCTCCTGTTTTCGTCTTCGAGGTAAAGGATTGTTTGGAGTTGTTCAAGTATTTTAGTGGGGATAAGACGCGAAAGAGGATTTTTCAAGGTATTATCATTGTCACATTATGGTGTATTTGGACGAGTAGGAATCATAGGCTTTTTAATCGGAAGCACATCAAGGCAAGGGATATAGTGGCGAATGTCAAGTCGAAGTCATTCTTTTGGTTAAAACATAGGTCGAGGATAAAATCGATTATATGGATTGAATGGTGTAAAAACCCAATGTATATGTTGTAATGGTTTGGCTCCGGTCCTCATTTTGAGGACCGTTCGTGAGCGTTTTTAATGAAGTTGAATGTTCAAAAAAAAAAAAAAAAACCTCTTTTGTAAGAAAATTAAATTCACACAGGATATTTAAAACTAAAATAAATGAAAACACAAAACACTCAATTAAAAGCATACAACTTACTCTCGGATTGACAACAGGTGTTGAAATGGCAGCACCAAAGTTAATGATTTCCCTCTAACCCACGTGTTTGTTCAATGTGCCACTTGTGAAAGAAAAGAATCAGGTCTTGGAACATGATATGATGTAGAAAAGTAAATCATGATTGTGATGATGAAAAAAGTACTTAGGGCAGCTAATGCAAATTTTTAAGAAAAATTATGATATGAACATTAATAAACTTAGATTTAGAACTGCGCTTCCTTAGACCCATTCCTTGGTTCTTCATTAGTCCCGAGTAAAGAAGGTTTAGTGATGAAAGTGGAAATAATTAAAATATATTTTACATAAACGGGTCGGAAATTTAACCATCTGACCCGTTTGAGGCAAAGTGTAGACCAGATCAACATGTTTACTCATAAACTGGTTGAAATAGCCTACATTTCGATTGAATTTACACTGAACTCAATTTACCATACAGATTGGGTTGGTTTCAATCGGTTTCAACGAAAGCGATGTCAAACCAATTTATAAACTTGCCATTCGGTTTCAATTTAGGAACGGGTTTTTTTCTTTTTTCCCCGCCTCTACTGTGACAACCGTCAAAAATCCAGGTATCCGTACATTTAATTAATCATGATTAGTGCTTAATGACTGTGCTGAATTACAAATAACTGCATTCTGATTACTGCATCATACCTACATGTGCATCACATATTGCATAATGTCACATCATTATTACATACAAACCTTATTGACAAGAGTGATGCACAAAGCACGGTTAGCACAGTTAGCGGATAACTCAGAAAAATGCTGACAGAACTCAGCACATAGACAGACAGTGTTTTGAGACCCAGTATGAGCCAGAAACTAAGTACTACACTAGTATGGTGTGTAGAGAAGTAAGGACCACAAAACTGCTTTGCTAGGTGATAGTTTGAGTGCCGGAAAGTGCCTAAAACTCACCCAAAGTGCTGAATTCAGCATAATTCAGCAAAAATCAGCATTTTAACAAGCTTGTATCATGCAAAAATATGACTAAATGGTCCTGAATGCTTTCCTAAGTGTCGGGAATTAAAAGTGTCACAAAAGGGTACATAAAGAACACTAAACGGTATAGTTTGACACTTTAACGAACCAGTGTCTAACTGAACAACCGGACACTACCCAAAACATCAAAATTACACTAGAAGCATTGTTTTAATGTTTCCAAGCTAGTTATGGGCCCGAACACCCTAACACACTATATAACACATAATACACATAACACCTAACTATTATACTTAGAATCTAACTAAATTCCCTAACTTACCATTACCACACAACTAGTACCCCCCCCCCCCCTAACTTGACAGTCACAAGGGTGGACCCACCCTTGATCTTACTTGATTTCATTTGATTTGTTAAGAGATTTTGTCTTGTACTTAGAAGACACATTAACCATTGGATTATGTTCTGTTGGATAATCAAGTTTATATAAACCATTAGTCCTTCATTATCTTTCATCACAACACCAACTTCACACACTCTTCTCTCCCTCTCTTGCTCACTCACGGCCGAGAACAAGGGGCCACACCTCCACCATTGTCAAGTTTCCATTATCCATTCTAAGGTGTACACAAGGTGCTAGAAGGTGTCTCAAGAAGCTTGGTGGCCTTGGAACTTCAAGGACCTTTCTCAGTTGCTATTATCCATCACATTCATCATCTTCATCTTCATCTTCAAGAGTTCATCCCTAGCCTTGAGCTAGTAGTAAGATCTTCTACACACCATTTTACAACTTTGCCATAATCTTTGTTACAAAAATACAAATATTGGAGGTTGGTTTTTATAAATAAAAGTGGCTAGATATATATATTTAGAAGACACATGTGTGTGAATATTTGTATACTTTGCGTGTAATAGTTATATTATTTTAGGGTTAAAATAATATAACATAACAAAATACCAAGAAATTACAATCCAAAATATTACCAAAAATCTCAAGGAATAAATATACAAGTTACACACAAAATACTGGGAAAACGAACGAAAGAATGTAACTTACAAAAATTCGGGAAAATACCTTTATAAATATATTTTTGGTGAATAATATTTTGGACACAAGAAATGAAAATATGATTTTTATGATTAACACAAAAGTTATACAAATATTTTCGACAAGGAGAAAATATATTATTTTTGGGAAGTAAAAATATATTTTCTTGGAAATTTTAGAAGATATATGATTTTTGGGAAAAATATATATTTTCTTGGACAAACTTGAAATACATTATTTTTGGATAAAAATAAGTTTATATATATTTTCTAAAGTTAGACTTGAAATATATTATTTTAGAGCTACAAATATTTTGCCAAAAGGAAAAATTATGAATAATTTTTCTAAGTAATAATTCTTTAATATATATATTTTGGGAAATATACATATTAGTGGACTTTTATTAGAAATAATATTCCGGGAAGTTTAACACAAAATTGAGTATAAAAATACTTAACAATTACAAGAAAATACGTATTCTCGTACGTATAAATACACGCCGGAATATGAATACACATGTATGAGGTACCCCCATACATGTGTACATTGTAGTTAGTCGTGTTTGCTGAAGGAACGAGAGTTACGACCCGTTCGTCTAATAGACATTAGTACATTGTAGGTAGTCGTGTTTGCTGAAGGAACGAGAGTTACGATTATCGAAGACGCAAGACAGTGAGTTCATGTCCCCCTTTTCTTTTAGCCGTTTTCAGTTTTATAACTTCGGGGGTGAAATACATGTTACAATTGTTTACAAACGTTTTATACATGGTATGGTTAGCTAAGGAAGGTTACTGCTTGATCATGTGAGTGGTGGGTACAACACTTAAGGCCATTAATCCTCGTCGTAGGACCGAGGGACATGAGTGATAGATCTATTTGGGTGTAGCGAGCCCACACCCATGAGGACCAGGGTGGCCCATGTGGTGACTATGTCCACATACTGAAGTCGTGGCAAAATCCGCTAGGTTTGAGTTTTCCTGCATCACTTCACACATACCCTTGGCCTTGCAAACCATTGGTGATTTGTTTTTTCCTTATTGCTTCATACCAGGATTTACGTACATACAGACATACTTTAAAGGTTATTCATATACACAGACAAACACATGAACTCGCTCAACTTTTGTTGATGTTTTCAAATTACATGTATTGCAGGGAATTAAGTGGATCTGGCGGGTGTTTGCATGTTTCAAGCTACGTCATGAATAAAAGATGTCATCCGAAGTCACTAGGGTTTAGGAGATGTATCTTAATCCTGGACGAGGTACATGGTTCTAAACTCGGTTTTATTTAAGGTCTTTTGTCGAGTCTTCGTGAACTCATTTAAACATGTTGTGGTTTGTAATTTAAATTTGGAGACTACGTTTCAGACAAGTATGTTGTGGTATTTTCCAAATTTAATTTATGGATGAACATCTTATGGTTTTATCATATAGTATTGTTATGATTGAATGCTATGGTATTAAGAAAGTCACACCATAATCACGCTTCCACAAAAGTCAGGGTGTGACAGCTACACATACCTACCGAATGGCCAAGCCAAGATACCGGTCAGATCTATAAATTCTAATTTTGCTTGAATAACTTTCACAATCACAGCTTATCAAAAGAAACAACAACAGCAACACCATTGTCTAATTAAGCATATTAGGCAATGAAACCAAATCTGATGATCAAATGGTTTGAGATAATCAATCCTAAGCTTTATTCCTCTGAGCAAATTAACTAACTATTTAGCAACATATTTTCATTGCATACAACGTCCAGATCCAGGAAACAAACATTTTTACAAACAAAAGACACGAAACACATTACAAAATTTATGTTCATAATTCAGTCTAAGAGACTGGGAGGTTCAGTCTGAGAGGCTGGGTAGTTCAGTTTGAGAAACCGGGGAGGTTTAGTCTGAGAGGCTAGGTAGTTCAGTCTGAGAGGCTGGGTGGGATAGCTGGGAAGACTAGGATAAATACATGCTTACCTTGTTACTACTTACATGCTTATTTGATGATTGTTGATATATGTGCATATGTTGTGATTGTTTTGTTACAGACACCATGTCCTCATCTGAGAGTGGACTGTCAGATACTGTCGACCCTATGGCCATTGTTTCGGACGATGAGATTATCCCAGACCCTGAGATTTTTACCTCCGACACTGAGAGTGACGATGACGATGATTTCCAGCCTTTTGCATTACCATACTTTGGCGACGATGTACCGCATGCTGATGGTTTATCCGACGATGATCCTTTTCTTGTTCCTATTCCTAACCAGGACCATCTCATCCTCGGACATCCCGACGATGAGCATGCCGTGGTTCCGATCCTCGCCCCTTTTCCTCTTGCGGCTTTTCCTCTTGCGGCTTTTCCTCTCGAGGATTTGCCTTTTGATGAGCTGTCAGATGATGATGTCGATCTTTTCATTGATGGTCCCCCTGATGCTGCTCAGGGAGATGGAGTTCCAGCTAACGATGTCATTGTTATTCCACTTGTTGAGATTCCTATCGTTGAGGTTTCAACTGATCATTCTGGTCCAGATTCTTTCGAGTCTGTGTCATCCACCACTTTGCATGCACTGGGATTGCAGCGTTATCCCACTGATTCTGATTCTGACATGGCCCTGTCTGTTGCACCTGTTATTCCACACGACTTTGATCATGACATTGAGCCTGGACATGAGATTGACTTTGTTCCCGACGATCAGCCTTTTGATGCACCTGCTGATCCTGAGCAGGCACTTGCTCCTGAGCCTATACCTGCCCCTGATCCTCTGCCTGATCATGACCCTGTACCTATTGGCATACATGTTGTTGCACCACTTGTACCCGATCCGATCCCTGCACCCGCTGACCATGCTGCTTTTGCTGATCAGATAGACCCCCGTTACGCGTTCACCAGCAATGGGTGGATAGAGAACGATGATGATATGCCCCCTTTGTTGAGCCTGTTACTCCCCCACCTGCACCTGCACCTGTTGATGTTGCCCTGTTTCACCCGTTTGTGTCTGATGTACACCGCACTGACCTGCATATCCGATTTTTGCAGTATATCCCTCCACCCCGTCCAGGGGAAGGTCCCTCTAGCCAGCAGCTTGGCCATGTTCCACCCGTGTCAGCAGCTTTTCCCTTCATGCCACAGTTTACACCTGCTACTCACTATACTTCTGCACCGTCAGGCGAGTCACTCATATGGTTTCCACCGAACACTATGCCAGTCTCTGATCCATACCATCGTTCACACTACCATGGTTACACGAGGGATGATTTACTCCTGTCTTTGTAGCTTCAGTAGGAGATCTTGTGTCGTAGAGTCATGGAGCTAGAGAGGATTCCACGTCCTCCACCTTGTACATGTCAGTCACCTTTTGCGACCCCACCTACTCCTCTTCTGCCTTACCCAGATTTCGACGTCCGATTTCTTACCATGGAGCAGCAGATTAGTTATCTGTTGCGTCGCGTTCATGCTCTTGAGGAGGAGTTAGCGCATGTGCGCAGTTTACTTTTCGTTCCTCCTCCACCATCAGCATAGCCGGTTTTTGGTTTTATACAGGTAGCTTACTTTTGATGAGAGTGTCGCTATTGAGCCCAGCTTGCACAACCTTTTGAAGACCACTTTTTGATTTTATGACTGTTGTAGTTTGATGGATATTTTGGACAAGGGTAGTGTGACCCTATAGTCCCTTTTGATGTGATATGGTACATTTGTAGAACATGTAAAATTGTGTTTGTGGTCGATGATATATGAAAGCTCAATCGCAACATTCTCATTATATACATTGTTGAATTACTTGTTTGTGTTATGATTGAGATGTCATGTGTTTACTTGCGTTGAAAAATGTTATTACATACACATACTACATACTTATATGCATAAGACCTGACCTATACAATCTTCTTTAGAAGATGCCTCCTCGAAGAGACAACCAGTTGCCCACGACAGAGGCTGAGCTACAAGAACAGATTTCACGAGCGATAGCACAACACGAGGCCATGCGCTCTGAACATAGCGGAGGTACCTCGGGAAGTAACCCACCTCTTGGTAATGTTTAAGTCACTAAAGATACATTACGTTACATTTGGATATTCCATGTGCGTTCGCTAATGCTTTCTGTGAATGATGTTGCTTTTACAGGCTGTACCTATAAGCAGTTCCTAGACTGTAAGCCTCTGAATTTCGACGGCACCGGGGGTGCTGTAGCTTTTGTTAGATGGACGGAGAAAACTGATTCTGTGATAAGAATGAGCAAGTGTGCGCCGGAGCACCAGGTTACCTACATCTCTGGATTGTTCTTAGATGGAGCGCTATCATGGTGGAATCTCCAAGTTCAGACCTTGGGAGAAGAGGATGCATATGCCATGTCATGGGACGAAATGAAGGAACTCATGCGCAAGAAATATTGTTCAAGGGCCGAGATCCAGAAATTGGAAACTGAGTTTTGGAACCTCAAGATGGATGGTTCAAAGATTGCTAAATACGTGCAGAGATTTCACGACTTATCTCGTGTCGTTCCTTACATGGTTGATCCGGAGTTCAAACGAATCGAGCGTTTTATTTAGGTATCGGCACCCCAAATCATGAGCATGGTGACGACGTCAAAGCCTGCCACGATCACTGAGGCTATTGATCTGAGTGTGGCACTAACTGAAGAAGCAATCAGGTTGAACAAGTTCTCGATTTCTGACCAAAAGAAGAAGGAGACTCATGTTGAGTCGTCAGGTGAGAACAAAAGGAAGTTTTCAAATTTCAAGAAAGGTACCAACAGTGCTAACAAGAAGAAGGATGTGAACCCACCAGCCGAAGTCAAGACTGGTGTTGAAAACAAAGGAAAAGGATACATGGGCACGCTGCCCAAATGTGATGTGTGCCAGTACCATCATGCCGGCCAGTGCAGAGTTAGGAAATGTGAGTCTTGTGGAAAGGTTGGTCATTTGAAGGAGACGTACTGGGCTGGTACTGGTCGTGGTAATGGTGGTCAGAGAGGTTATGGCAATGGGAATGGAAACAATAACCGTGGTAGAAATGGGTATGGAAACCGCAATCAAGGAGGAAATGGCGGTAATGGTAATCGTGGTAATTTTGGAAATCAAGCTGGTAGTGGAAACCGTGGAGCAAACAACAACCAGGGTGGTAATGGAAATGGAAATGGTCGGGGACCAGGTTGCTTTAACTGTGGAGATGTGGGGCATTTCAAGAGATAATGCCCAAAGATCAACCAAGCTCAGGGAAGGGTTTTCAACATCGGAGCTAGGGAAGCTCGCCAAGATCCGAACGTAGTCACTGGTACGTTCCCTATCAACCAACACTTTTCATCTGTACTGTTTGATATTGGTGTCAATTATAGTTTTGTATCCCTAGAATTTAAGAATATACTTGGGTTGGTAGCTAGTAAGCTAGATATTCCGTACTCGATAGAGCTAGCTAATGGAAAGCTAGTAGAAGCGAATGAAGTTATTAGAGGTTGCGTAATAGAGCTTGGGGAGCATGAGTTTACGCTTGATCTTCTGCCAGTCGAGTTGGGAAGCTTTGACATGGTAGTCGGAATGGATTGGTTATCAAGTAACCGAGCGGAGATCGTATGTCATGAGAAGATCATTCGCATTCCAATGGCGAATGGAGAGACAATTGTGGTGCATGGAGAGAAACATGATACGCCTCTAAGGATCATCAGTTGTTTGAAAGCCCAAAGATGTTTGCAGAAAGGATGTGTTGCCTTCTTGGCACACATTGTGGACAAAGAAGCCGCTAAGCCAAAGCTGGAAGACATCCCAGTTGTGAAGGAATATCCTGAAGTCTTTCCCGAAGACTTGCCAGGATTGCCGCCGCAAAGACAAGTCGAGTTTCACATTGACTTAATTCCAGGCGCCGCGCCTGTAGCTAAGGCACCTTATCGACTTGCACCCTCAGAAATGCAAGAGTTGTCGACACAACTTCAGGAGCTTTTGGACAAGGGATTTATTAGACCAAGCTTCTCGCCTTGGGGAGCTCCAGTTTTTTTTGTTAAGAAGAAAGACGGTAGTTTCCGCATGTGTATCGACTACCGAGAGCTAGACAAGTTGACCATTAAGAATCGGTATCCTTTGCCAAGGATTGATGACCTGTTTGATCAACTACAAGTTTCGAGTTTTTACTCCAAGATCAATCTTCGATCAGGCTATCATCAGTTGAGAATTCAAGAGGAGAGTATTCCAAAGACGGCCTTTAGAACTCGATATGGACACTACGAGTTCCTGGTTATGCCGTTTGGTTTGACAAACGCGCCAGCAGTGTTTATGGATTTGATGAATAGAGTCTGCAAGCCATATCTCGATAAATTTGTGATTGTGTTTATCGACAATATTTTGATTTATTCAAGGACGAAGGAAGAGCATGAGCAACACCTAAGAGCTATCTTAGAGCTGCTTAAGAAAGAGAAACTGTATGCCAAGTTCTCAAAGTGCGAATTCTGGTTGCGCGAGGTTCAGTTCCTTGGTCATGTAGTAAACAGAGATGGAATCCATGTGGATCCCACCAAGATCGAGGCGATCAAGAACTGGGAGACTCCGAAGACGCCAACCGAGATCTGTCAGTTCCTAGGGTTAGCTGGTTATTATCGCAGATTCATTGAAGATTTTTCGAAAATCGCTCAACCGCTGACCTCCCTCACTCAGAAGGATAAGAAGTATGAATGGGGAGATAAGCAAGAGGAAGCTTTTCAGTTGCTGAAAAACAAGCTTTGCGATGCACCAATTTTATCCCTACCCGAAGGCACCGACGACTTCGTGGTATATTGTAACGCCTCGCGTCAGGGATTGGGATGTGTACTAATGCAGCGACAGAAGGTTATAGCTTACGCTTCGCGCCAGCTAAAGGTTCATGAGAAGAATTACACTACGCATGATTTGGAATTAGGCGCAGTGGTGTTTGCATTAAAGATCTGGCGACATTACTTGTATGGCACTCGATGCACGATCTTTACTAATCACAAGAGCCTACAACATATATTCGATCAGAAGGAGCTTAACATGAGACAGCGACGTTGGGTTGAGCTGTTAAATGATTATGATTGTGAAAGGAGGGAATGTCGTAGCAGCGCCTTAAGTCGAAAGGAGAGAATCAAGCCCATAAGGGTTAGGGCATTGGAAATGATCATTCAGACGGACATCTCATTGCGTATTCGTGCCGCGCAGAAGGAAGCTCTTAAGAAGGAGAATCTTGAGGACGAATATCTCCGTGGGATGGAGAAACAGTTAGTACCCAATAAGGAAGGAACATTGTGTTTCATGGGACGAATTTGGGTTCCCCTCTTTGGTGGTCTTAGAGACGTTATTTTCGATGAAGCTCACAAGTTGAGGTACTCGATCCATCCCGGGGCAGATAAGATGTACCAAGACTTGAAAGAATTCTTCTGGTGGCCGAGATTAAAAGGCGATGTTGCAACATATGTTGGCAAATGTTTGACTTGCGCCAAGGTAAAGGCCGAATATCAGAAGCCTTCAGGTCTTCTGCAGCAACCTGAAATACCCATGTGGAAATGGGAGCAGATTTCAATGGATTTTATAACAAAGTTACCAAAGACACCCAGAGGTCATGACACGATTTGGGTGATCGTAGACCGTCTGACCAAATCTGCACACTTTTTAGCGATCAAGGAAAGGGATAACACTAGCAAGCTTGCTGAGCTGTACCTCAGAGAGATAGTTGCACGACATGGAGTGCCTATCTCGATTATATCCGATAGAGACGGAAGATTTGTGTCGAGGATTTGGCAATCCTTCCAAGAAGCCTTTGGTTCTCAGTTAAATCTGAGTACTGCTTTCCATCCGCAGACAGATGGCCAGAGCGAACGAACGATTCAAACGCTAGAAGACATGTTACGAGCTTGCGTAATGGACTTGGGTGGCAGTTGGGACACTCATCTACCTTTGGTTGAGTTCTCGTATAACAACAGCTACCATGCGAGCATTCAAGCTGCACCGTTTGAAGCTCTCTATGGACGCAAGTGTCGATCACCGTTATGCTGGGCAGATGCGGGTGATAGACAGCTTGTTGGTCCCGAATTGGTTCAAGAGACGACATATAAGATTATACAGATCCGAGAGCGCATCAAGGCAGCTCGTGATCGACAAAAGAGCTATGCGGACCAAAGAAGGAAACCTTTGGAGTTTCAAGTGGGGTATATGGTTTTACTAAAAGTCTCACCTTGGAAAGGTGTAGCACGCTTTGGGAAGCATGGAAAGTTAAACCCACGATACATTGGACCGTTCAAAATCCTGGAGAGGATTGGTCTTGTAGCTTACAAGTTGGATCTACCCGCAGAACTGAATGGAGTTCATGATACATTTCATGTATCTAATCTGAAAAAGAGTCCAACTCAAGAAACAGTTGTCATTCCTGTCGATGAAGTCCGCATTGACGACACACTCCACTTTACCGAAGAACCTGTTGAGGTTACTGATTGGAAGGTTAACAAGACACGTAGGAGTAGTGTTAAACTCGTCAAGGTTCGATGGAACGCGCGTCACGGCCCAGAGTTCACTTGGGAGCGTGAGGATCACATGAAAGCAAAATACCCGCATTTGTTCCCCAACTCCCCTACAGCTAGTAGTAGAACTAAAATTTCGGGACGAAATTTTCTTAACAGGGGGAGAATGTGACAACCGTCAAAAATCCAGGTATCCGTACATTTAATTAATCATGATTAGTGCTTAATGACTATGCTGAATTACAAATAACCGCATTCTGATTACTGCATCATACCTACATGTGCATCACATATTGCATAATGTCACATCATTATTACATACAAACCTTATTGACAAGAGTGATGCACAAAGCACGGTTAGCACAGTTAGCGGATAACTCAGAAAAATGCTGACAGAACTCAGCACATAGACATACAGTGTTTTGAGACCCAGTATGAGCCATAAACTAAGTACTACACTAGTATGGTGTGTAGAGAAGTAAGGACCACAAAACTGTTTTGCTAGGTGATAGTTTGAGTGCCGGAAAGTGCCTAAAACTCACCCAAAGTGCTGAATTCAGCATAATTAAGCAAAAATCAGCATTTTAACAAGCTTGTATCATGCAAAAATATGACTAAATGGTCCTGAATGCTTTCCTAAGTGTCGGGAATTAAAAGTGTCACAAAAGGGTACATAAAGAACACTAAACGGTATAGTTTGACACTTTAACGAACCAGTGTCTAACCGAACAACCGGACACTACCCAAAACATCAAAATTACACTAGAAGCATTGTTTTAATGTTTCCAAGATAGTTATGGGCCCCGAACACCCTAAGACACTATATAACACATAATACACATAACACCTAACTATTATACTTAGAATCTAACTAAATTCCCTAACTTACCATCACCACACAACTAGTACCCCCCCCCCCCCCTAACTTGACGGTTACAAGGGTGGACCCACCCTTGATCTTACTTGATTTCATTTGATTTGTTAAGAGATTTGGTCTTGTACTTAGAAGACACGTTAACCATTGGATTATGTTGTGTTGGATAATCAAGTTTATATAAACCATTAGTCCTTCATTATCTTTCATCACAACACCAACTTCACACACTCTTCTCTCCCTCTCTTGCTCACTCACGGCCGAGAACAAGGGGCCACACCACCACCATTGTCAAGATTCCATCATCCATTCTAAGGTGTACACAAGGTGCTAGAAGGTGTCTAAAGAAGCTTGGTGGCTTTGGAACTTCAAGGACCTTTCTCAGTTGCTATTATCCATCACATTCATCATCTTCATCTTCAAGAGTTCATCCCTAGCCTTGAGCTAGTAGTAAGATCTTCTACACACCATTTTACATCTTGTTTAGTTGGTTAAAAGATGATGTATGTTGCAAATCATGAAGAACATTAATGAACAAGAACATAATCTTTAACATATAGCTCTAAACCATCATGAACTATATTGTTTAAGTGTTGTTTTGCTTCTTGATGATTGATTATTTGTGTTTATGATGTTAGACATCATATGAAGCTTACTAGATTGTGATTAAACACATAATCTAGCAAGTTGAGGTGATAATCTTGTGAAAGACCAAGATCATCATACTTTATGTTCCTCATGAACTTGAAAATAAAAATGATTTTTTGAATAATGAAGCATGTAACATGTTACTAGTCATAAACTTGGATGATTTCAAAACAAGTTTTCTCAATAAACTAAGTTAAATCACAAGATTTACATATTCATGGATTTTAGAGAAACTAACCATGTTTTTAGTGGTGAAACAAGTATAAAAATACATTGTTAACAAGAAAATTTCAAAAAGAAATATTTTTAGAAAATGTGTTCGGAAGTTGTAAACACCCAACTTCTTTAAAGGTGAAGTTTTTAAAGAAGTAAATATATTTTTAAGGGTAACAAGGCTTACTTAACAACATAGTAAGTTACTACAAGTTTTTGTAAAAATTCAAGTTCATGTTATTATATAAATTGCATGGCTTTGGCATTGATAAGTGTAAGTTGTTTAGGATTGAATTGTTGATTGTTGAGATGATTTTAAAAAGAAAATGATATGCTTTGATAGCATGGACACCTTCATTTTTAGGGGAAACTATGGCAAAATTTTCTAAAAATATAAACACTTAGAGAAATATTATTAAACAAGTATTTACAAGTATATTTTAACCATGAGTTTCCATATAAACTTTGCCATAATCTTTGTTACAAAAATACAAATATTGGAGGTTGGTTTTTATAAATAAAAGTGGCTAGATATATATATTTAGAAGACACATGTGTGTGAATATTTGTATACTTTGTGTGTAATAGTTATATTATTGAGTAAATTACGTTTTTGGCCCCTGTGGTTATATCACTTTTACTATATTAGCCCAAAATAAGAATTTTTAACATATTTGCCCCCATAGTTTCTATAACTAAGCATTTTGGCCCCTAAGTCTAAAGATCATGGGGGCCAAAATGGTTAGTTATAGAGACCATGGGGACTAAAATGGTTAGACTTAGGGGCCAAAATGGTTAGTTATAGAGACCATGGGGGCAGATATGTTAAAAATTCTTATTTTGGGCTAATATAGTAAAAGTGATATAACCACAGGGGCCAAAAACGTAATTTACTCTATATTATTTTAGGGTTAAAATAATATAACATAACAAAATACCAAGAAATTACAATCCAAAATATTACCAAAAATCTCAAGGAATAAATATACAAGTTACACACAAAATATTGGGAAAACGAACGAAAGAATGTAACTTACAAAATATTCCGGAAAATACCTTTATAAATATATTTTTGGTGAATAATATTTTGGACACAAGAAATGAAAATATGATTTTTATAATTAACACAAAAGTTATATCATATTTTCGACAAGGAGAAAATATATTATTTTTGGGAAGTAAAAATATATTTTCTTGGAATATTTAGAAGATATATGATTTTTGGGAAAATATATATTTTATTAGACAAACTTGAAATACATTATTTTTGGATAAAAATAAGTTTATATATATTTTCTAAAGTTAGACTTGAAATATATTATTTTGGAACTACAAATATTTTGCCAAAAGGAAAAATTATGAATAATTTTTCTAAGTAATAATTCTTAAATATATATATATTTTGGGAAATATACATATTAATGGACTTTTATTAGAAATAATATTCCGGAAAGTTTAACACAAAATTGAGTATAAAAATACTTAACAATTACAAGAAAATATGTATTCTCGTACGTATAAATACACGCCGGAATACGAATACACATGTATGAGGTACCCCCATCCTTGGGAAGGAAATGCGAATATAAAGACTTGAGAAGTATTATTACGAAGATATTGTTTAACAATTATTCCAAAATTTATAAATATAATTTAAGTTGAAATATTAATTATTTTGACAATAATTATATAAATTGGAATGATATCAAAAACGTAACTCAGAAACGTTAATTCCAAGGCAAGGCACGACCCGTTCGTCTAATAGACATTAGTACATTGTAGGTAGTCGTGTTTGCTGAAGGAACGAGAGTTACGATTATCGAAGACGCAAGACAGTGAGTTCATGTCCCCCTTTTCTTTTAACTGTTTTCAGTTTTATAACTTTGGGGGTGAAATACATGTTACAATTGTTTACAAACGTTTTATACATGGTATGGTTAGCTAAGGAAGGTTACTGCTTGATCATGTGAGTGGTGGGTACAACACTTAAGGCCATTAATCCTCGTCGTAGGACCGAGGGACATGAGTGATAGATCTATTTGGGTATAGCGAGCCCACACCCATGAGGACCAGGGTGGCCCATGTGGTGACTATGTCCACATACTGAAGTCGTGGCAAAATCCGCTAGGTTTGAGTTTTCCTGCATCACTTCACACATACCCTTGGCCTTGCAAACCATTGGTGATTTGTTTTTTCCTTATTGCTTCATACCAGGATTTACGTACATACAGACATACTTTAAAGGTTATTCATATACACAGACAAACACATGAACTCGCTCAACTTTTGTTGATGTTTTCAAATTACATGTATTTCAGGGAATTAAGTGGATCTGGCGGGTGTTTGCATGTTTCAAGCTACGTCATGAATAAAAGATGTCATCCGAAGTCACTAGGGTTTAGGAGATGTATCTTAATCCTGGACGAGATACATGGTTCTAAACTCGGTTTTATTTAAGGTCTTTTGTCGAGTCTTCGTGAACTCATTTAAACATGTTGTGGTTTGTAATTTAAATTTGGAGTCTACGTTTCAGACAAGTATGTTGTGGTATTTTCCAAATTTAATTTATGGATGAACATCTTATGGTTTTATCATATAGTATTGTTATGATTGAATGCTATGGTATTAAGAAAGTCACACCATAATCACGCTTCCACAAAAGTCAGGGTGTGACAGCTACACATACCTACCGAATGGCCAAGCCAAGATACCGGTCAGATCTATAAATTCTAATTTTGCTTGAATAACTTTCACAATCACAGCTAATCAAAAGAAACAACAACAACACCACCATTGTCTAATCAAGCATATTAGGCAATGAAACCAAATTTGATGATCAAATGGTTTGAGATAATCAATCCTAAGCTTTATTCCTCTGAGCAAATTAACTAACTATTTAGCATAATTCATTTCGGGTATGTTCAACTTATTTATAATGATAATCCTATAACTATAGACTGATCATTGCACCACTACAGTAAAAGTAAAACTGGAACACAATTTTATTGCAAAAAAAAAAATCAAAGGAAAACAAGAAAAAGAAAATTAGGCTCAGATATGTTAATAAACAAAACAAAGAAGAACAAACCGCCTTGGCTGCAAACATCACGACAGCTTCAACAACCCAATGTTACCCCGCCAAGATACGGTCAGCTTCAAGCTTCCTTCCATCCACTCAGAAATTAAACTCATTATAAGACATCCTAAATCGATCAAAATATATTTTTATTGATAATTAAGTTCTTACATTCCGGTATGCCTTCGGCCTCCTTACCTCATCCTCTGTTCAACATTCATCGATTAAACCCCTAATATTCTTCACACAAAAAAACAAAGAATACAAGACTATAGGCAAGATGAACTCTCCTGTACGATCCGAATCTTCGATTCATCATCACCACGAAAAAATAAGGGTTTAATCCGAATCTTCGATTCATCATCATCACAAAAAATACTATCCGAATCTTCAAGTTTTGTTCATCAATCCGAATCTTCAAGATAGAAGACAAATAGGGGCGGCATAGTTTAGGAGAACGATGGTGAGTGATCTGCGAATACAATGGGAGGATGCCTTGATAGTTGATAAAAATAAGATCAAATACGGTGGGTGGGAGGATTTTCTTCATGTCGGCGTCTGAAGGTAGGAGAAGGCAGGGGGTTTCTGTACAACCTAATTAGAACGCATTGGAGAAGATAATTGAAGAAGAATAAAAAAACGCGTAGAACTGGAAAAATAAGACACGTGTACACTTATCGTACGTGGCAGCATGAGAATTAATCAAATTTGGGAGAAAATAAAAAAGGAGGGCTAAAACCATGCCAAGTGTATATCACTTTTATTTATAAGTAAAGAGATAAATAATATAATATTAAAAATCACTCTCGAATCACTTCTATATCACGGTACACCATTCTTTTCCTATAAAATTTTGAGTTAAATGTCATTTTAGTCCATGTGGTTTGGATCATTTTGCCAGTTTAGACCAAAAGTTTCATTTTTCACATGTGGGTCCAAAAAGGTTTCACCGTTGCCAGTTTACTCCACTGAGTTAACTTCATCCATTTTTTCTGTTAACGAGAAGGCCAATTTGGTTATTTTATATGCAATTCTGTTAACTAGAATGCCAATTCGGCCATATAAAATAACCCAATTGGCCTTCTTGTTAACAGAAAAAACGGATAAAGTTAACCAGTGGACTAAAATGGCAACAATAAAACAATTTTGGACGCACAGGTGAAAAATGAAACATTTGGACTAAACTGACAAAATGAGCCAAATCACAGGAACTAAAATGGCATTTAACTCTAAAATTTTAAAACAATCAAAATATATATAGTTCCATAAAAAATCAATCAATATATATATATATATATATATATATACTTTCTCTATATATAGAAAGGTTAACATACAAAAGCCCTTATCATACTTCACGTACGCGACAATGGTAGCCGTCGGATGAGGGCTATAATCACGCATGGAGGTGATAATCACGCATGGGATCAGTTATTTGGTGATAATCACGTATGGGATGTGATAATCACGCATGGGGAGTATAATCACGCACGTTATGATGGTAAAAAAAATAATTACGCACGTTATGTTTTTGGTCGCGTAGGTTAATGTAGGTTAAGCCGTAAAGTACATTATACTTTCTCTCTCTCTCTATATATATATATAGTTCCATAAAAAAATCAAGATTTATATTTGTTATATAAATCTTTCTATTATTCATGATGAATTAAGAGAAAGTTAAAAGTGAAAACCTAACAAGACAAAGACAAGATTAGACAAAAAAAAAAAAAGTGAAAGATTCCTATCTTCATATGTCATGGGTGGTTTTCGAAGTCGTGAACAGGTCTTTTCTCAAATGCACTGATACCACATATCCATTTGGACGGACAAGGACACATGTCCTGTTAATTACAAACCGAACTGGACCGTTGAACCACTAAATCCAAACCGTTTGGATCTTAAACCAGTCGACTTGCTTTGTTTTGGACAGTTTGGTCAATTTCCGCGATCTATGAACACCCATAGGATAGGAGACTTAGGCTGCTCGGTATGGTTCCCGTCTCCACCCCGGCGCCGCCACGTCACCACCGTCCTCCCACGCTGCCCCCTCCTCCGTCCCCCTCCGTCCCGTCCTCCCCGTCCGAGTTGTGCCGTTTGCGACGGACCAAACAGGTGGGCCTCCCCCTCGGCGACGCCAGTCCTCCCACACCGCCCCCTCCGTCTTCATCCCGTCGCCGGCTTCCCTCCGTCACCATACCCACCAGCCTTAGGAAAAAGAGCGTGTAGGTAGTACCGTAGTAGGTGAAAAACCACCACTACCCCTTTCAATAAATTATTAACAAACCATGTTCATAACTAAAAGTCTAAAACAAGTACAACTTTCTAAAAAAAATAAAAGAATTAATTACATGGTTAGTACCTATGGTTTACCTATTTTGTTATTTTCATACTTATTTTTTGAAAATTACATTATTGGTACCAATTTTTACAAATTGTTTCACTATTAGTACCTGTGGTTGTAGAATTAATTACATGGTTAGTACCTGTGATCATGGTTGTAAAAATCCCGACTAGTCTTCGATTAGTCACCGATTAATCACTAATCGGAGGTTCAACGATTAATGGCCGATTAATCACTAGGCGGTCCTATTCTAGCCAAAATTTGGCCATATGCCGGCTAAATTTCGACCAAACCTTATAAATTCCTTCCAATTACTTAAAAAATTGGTCAATGAGCGGTTAAAACATGTTTTCTTTAGAAAACTGTATATAAAAATGTGTGTGTATATATACAACTAAAAATTGCATATAAAAATCTCGATCCGATTAATTCCGATTAATCCCTATTAATCCCGATTAATCGCTAGTCGGTACCCCACCGCCCGACTAGCGCCTAGCGATTATTACAACATTGCCTGTGATTCAGTGATGTACCAATGGTAAAATTATTTTGTAAAAGTTGGTACCAATGGTGTAATTTCCAAAAAATAGGTATGAAAATAGCAAAATAGGTAAACCATGTAATTAATTAAAAAAAAACAATTACAAGAGTTATAGGCTTATAGCTATTCCCACTGTTCTTGACTTCTTATCTTCAAATTAACACGCTTCTATATATTTACAAGAATAAACTGTCAAAATGGTCCCTGAGGTTTGGTTAGTTTTGCCACTTTAGTGCAAAACTCAAACCTTTTGAATATGGGTCCATGTGGTTTCAATGTTGTTGCCATTTTCATCCAAAATCAAAATTTGATAAGCTTTTTCAGTTAACATTCAGTTTTTTTTGTCTTTTTTCTCCCTTTTAATGAAGGGCAAAATGGTCTTTTAACATTTTATTATAACAAATTAAAAAAATCTGAGCATTTTACCCTTCATTAAAAGGGAGGAAAAAGACAAAAATATTGGATGTTAACTGAAAAATCTGACCGAATTTTGATTTTGGATGAAAATGGCAACAAAATTGAAACCACGAGGACCCAGATTCAAAAGGTTTGAGTTTTGAACTAAAGTTGCAAAAATGACCAAACCTTAGGGACCATTTTGGCAGTTTACTCTATTTACAAACTCTTCCCATCTTTCTACTTCAATACCCAACAACGTTCAATCTTGTAGTTGATCCATTGACTACGAGTTCCATCGTTGTAACTGAGTTGAATTATCGAATGCTTTTGCGCGCTTATGGTCACATTTCAAGCATACCATGTTTCTTTTAAAGTTTATGTAATTGCATCTGCAAAACGAGCGACTTTAAATGTGAATTCAAACTTTATATTAAACAAAAACGCGAAAAAAGAACTCACGAGTCACACTCCCATTCCCCGGGATTGAGTTGCCTTTTTGGCGGGTTTGTATGGCATTGCAAACATCTAGTGTTCTTGGCAAAGTTGAAAAAATTGCATCTGTCATGATTGCAAGAGATAAATTTGTGAAGAACATATATATAATATAGAACACAATGGGTAAATAAACACAAGGCTGAATATCAAAACATAATTGGTTTGGTTAATTCAGTTTTGTAAATGTATGTAACCAAAAGTATTCGGTTATGAAAAATAATTAACAAAACCATCAGTAATCCATTATATTAGGCATAGTTATTAAAGGCGTTAGGCGCACCTAAAGCGCATAGGCCTCGCTTGGGGCCTAGGCGCAAGGCGCAAAAAAAGCGTGGGCCTAAGAAAAAAAAAGCGCACAACAAAGAAGTTAAAATATTTTTTGTATAATAGAAAATTAATACTATTCTTCAAATAAAATAAACTAAAGCTATTATATAACATTTCATATCGTTTATTTAATACCAAAAGTTATAAAATGCTAGTTTATTAGTGTAGAAAAGTAGTTTTGTTAGATAAAAGTTGAAATCTAGCTGTAATCTTGGTAGGATTCCAACAGAGCCCAATAAACACAATTCAACCCTTAACTCAATTGCAGCCCATACCTAGTCAAGGGCCCAGTCAAGAAAGCAGTTAATAACAATTAGGGCTGGTGGGTAAATGCGTAGCTGAAGTTTAGGAGCAGTTATCTCTATTTATGTTTATTTATATCTCTTGTTCTAGTTTGGAGAATTGTCAATGTTTATGTTATCTAAATTGGGGTATCTATACCTTTGTTCTTGGAGATTAACCCATCTCGAATCGGGTCTTCTATCTTATAATATTTAAGTTTCCAGCAGTTAAATCTATCAGTTACGTTTGTTAGATTTCTGGGTTCTATCAAATCTTGTCGGAATCTACGCATGAACCATCATAAGGAGAATTAAAGCGCAATTGCCTTGACTTAAGGTGTAGTTGCCTCGCCTGGCTAGGAAATTGGGCCTAGGTGCAAGAGACGATGGCTTTTAACAACTAATGATATTAGGTTATGTCGAAACAGGCTAATCAGTTTTTCGCGAGTGTAGTCAACCTTTTTTTGTTAACGTCTTCATGAAACTACTTTATAAATCACCAGAGTATGTATCTGGTTTCGTTTACCAAATTCAGCTAAAACATGCTTAAGGACGAAATTACCCTTAAAAATTATAAAAGACAAAAATACCCTCGTGTCAATCTACCAGAAAGCAATGACATGATGGAAGAAAAAACTAAGGTGTTTTGGTCATCCACAATATTCCAGCATATTTTTGTCCGTATACTGTATAAACAAAACCCGATACATATATGGGTGACATGTGGTGATATATCACCGATATATCTCGGTTATCGGTCCCCATGTAAAATATCGATGTCAAATATCAGTCAGAATATCGGTACCGATATATAATCAGTGATATTGACCGATATTTGACTAACTTTTTACTGACATATCACCGATTTTCCCGACATCAGTACATTTCTTCTTAGTTCTACCATTCATCTTTCTTCTTATTGCTGCAATTAGTGTTTGAAGTCTTAATGAGTTCCTACTTGCTACAATTGTTAGTGTTTTGCAAGTTGTTGAAGGTTAACTTGTTAATGGTAGGAGAGTATACTGAAGTGTTAGTGTTAAATTGCCTTACATATAAATACCGAAATCCCACCGAGATAACCTACATCTCAAATATTAGTCGTTGACCGATATCCGATATTTTACCGCATTAACTGCTTAGATTGGGTAGTAGTTTAAATATACGGGCGACCTTAATAATTAAAGTTGCATATTTCAGTGGCCTCTACCTCTACAAACAATATCCCAAAATATTAAAAATCCAAAATCAGAAAACAAATAAGAACATGTAAACAATCTTTATTATACCTTATACATAGCCAATCTCCCTTCAACTGAACACGATCCCGATTGTTCCTTGATCTTGGAAGTCTTTCTTGAAATGCGTCATCACATTGCGTGCACTTGATGTTTCTTGCGGAGTTCAAGAATTTGCATCTGCCAAATTTTAGTATATCATAGATGTGTAGAATGATTTATGCAAGCACAGAAAGAATATCAAATATTATATAAATAAGCAAATGGCACGAAATATAAACATAATTGACAAACTTTACATGTTTTACTGATTTAGCAACCACTTTAAATTAGGCGCAAAATAGAAACCAGCTTACATTCTATCACCAATTTTGGCAGTCAATATCATTTTATAACTGATTGTAGCAACCAATCTCATTTTTCCTATGAAGTTTTGATGTGCCACTGGTTGATGCCATGACGGGTGCCACATATGTAAAAGAAATGCGTAGAAAATAACAATTAAATTTATTTAAAATATTGAAAAATTGATTTTTTTTTCCAAATTTATACTTAAAGAATAAAAATAACTATCACACCATTCAATGTTTTCAGAACCGGATCGGACGTTGAACCGGTCTCCTTACCGGTCCACTGGTTAGGCCGATCAAACCGGTTGAACCAGATGTAAGAACCAGGTGATATCGTAAATATTATAAAAATAAATATGGTAAAACTGAATTTTTTAATAAAAATCCAGTTCAACCCTTAAAAAAATCCAGAAAAAAAATGTGAAGTTAGTTTCTATTTCATGCTTATATGCACTATATTAAATGCAACAACGATATCAGTTTTGAACTACCTGGAGCAACTCCAACCGCCATGGATAGTAGAACTAGTTGACTGGTGTTCTTGCTGCTGAGCTGGACTTCTCGGAGCAGGCGGGCCCCGCTTATAAGGACCGATATCAAGTTTATTCTTGCTAAATTTCACCATATCTTTAGTTAAACTTCTTATTGCTTCTTCAAGTTGTTTGTTGATAAACTGTTTGTTATTATCAAGGGCGTATGTGAGTACAAAACGCATGACGTCCACAGTGTGACCGCATTCATCTTCATGTGCTTTTACATATGCCCTCTCACAGTTTCCCCTTAGATTGCAGGAGCTGCAAACCTGCAAAATCATTCCTTGTTGAATACAAAATCCAATATATTTTGTAATGTTGGTAATAGAAAACGAACCTAACATGAAATTTGTTGGTTTGTTTTTAGTCTAAATGGGTTCTGGTCAGTTTCAGGTCGACTTGTGAACCTCGTGTTAGGGTTGGACTTGCGGGTTCATAGGTTGACCCGTTTAACCCATTTATTTTTAGAAATTTAAAAATAAATATATTTGATGTCATAACTTAAACAGATTGGGTAATTTATGACAAAATTTATAGGATAAAAGACAAATAAGCACTAGGTTTATAGTTTAAATGTAACTATTTTATATACATTTGTATTTTTGGTTGTAAATTGTAAAATATGCAAAGAACAAAAATAAAGTAAAACAAATTTAATGGTCAAAGGGGTTGTGTTCGTGTCAACTTGCGAAAATTCTTGTCATGTTTGGGTTCATTTGTCTCACAAATTTCGAGGTCCTTGGCGTGTTTGGGTTCATGTCAAATCTTTGGGTATGTGTCGGTTTCGACCCGCCAAACTACGAACACTGGCGGAGGTTATTGGTGGCCCAGCGGTGCCCTGGCCACCACTGATTTTTCGCTTGTAGTGTTAATTTTACCGATTTTTTTTTGTAGTGTAAATATTTGATTTTTACGAGTCTGTCCCCCACTGATTTTTTCACTCAAGCTCCGCACCTCCGCCACTGACTACGAACACGGCCATCGTAAACGATTATCATCAAACATTAAGAAAAAAAGATTTGTACATACATTTCCTTCATCAATGCCCAAGTGTGCCCTTAAGCGTTTACCCGAGTTGACAACTTTTCTGTCTGTGCTGGGACAGCCGGATCCTGCAATCATCTCTATATCTCTATCCATGAAGCAGCTGAACACAAAGAAAGAAACAGTAAGTATAAACCCGAATTCCATTATCAGGATTTCAAACTCTGCTGTTTTTTCCCCAGCTTTACAAGTTTTGGTTTATTTCCTTCTCTACGTAAAAATGTGTGATAAGCTAATTTCACTTTCGCAAAACTTGGCTAGACCCCCCTATATAGGTGTTCATGGGTCGTTTTTGGGCTCAAGCTGAACAAAAAACCGAAAATTCAGTTTTTGGGTTTTCTTTGATAACCATTCGTTTTCGGTTTTTTCGGTTCGATTCAAATTCGTTTGGTTCGGTTTTGTTATGGACTAAGACCATTGCAAGGTATCGGACTTGTCCCACATTGGTTGTATGGGCAACTAATGTGGGTTTGTATACCAAATATCTCTCATCCACCAAACTAGTCTTTTGGGTTGAGTTCTCTTGTTTGGTATGTAACACCCTTTTCAGGGATATAGCAAAACCGAACTAAAAAATCGGTTTTTATTTAAAACATAAAACCAAACCATCGGTTCTTTATTGGGTTTCGTTCGGTTACGTCAGTTATTCCAGCTACATTTCAGTTATTTCGGTTTCATTCACCCCCTACCTCTAAAACTCAAATTTAAATGCAACCAAAACCAAGAAATTTCACATAGGATTTTTATCAAACACTTGGCGTGCATAAAAAACCATAACAAACCAACAATACAAAACACCAATATACATATACCTCATCAATTCACCCCGATCACGCGCAAACTTAAGACAAGCAGTCCGAATACGATTCCAACTCTTCCCATCAACCAACCCACCACTTCCAAACGGATTCCTGACACCATCAAAGTACCCATATTTCATCAACTTCTCCATCAACCCAATCCATTCTGGCCACTTATGCGAAACATAAATGCTCGAAGAAGATGCAGGATCAGCTTCTGGTTCTGCAGGTTTTGTTACAAGTTGTGGTGGGTTGTTGTTATTATTATTATTGTTATTAACATGGTTGGGTGATTGAAGGTCGTCAAATTCATCCAAGATGAAATCTATTGCGGGATTGGAGACTAGGGTTTTGTTTCGTGTGTGGAAATGAGAGATTGTTGGCAATGAATTTGGGGGTTTGGGTAATGATTTTAGGGTTTTGGATATGTGTTTTAGCATTTGGTATGATCGATTGACTACAACTTTGTTTGGCGGGAATAATAGAGGAAATAGCTTAGTACTATGTTTAAATATTACATGGTATAAATGATTCGGTTCGGTTTGATTCAGTTCAGCAATTTGGGGCAGTTTGAATCATCTTTTCTCAAATAAAATAAAACTAGTATTAAGCCCTCGCCGTATGTAGTGAGTGTATAAAATTATGACAAATAGTACCAATGTCACACCATTGTCAGTGATCAGCAATGCTGAAGTGGCGGAGTGTTAATGCGGATAAGTTAGACTGAAACGTAAAACACAAAAAATAATAACTAAGTTAGTTTAGGACCCTGTGCATTGCGACAAACTTGTCAAACAGGGAAAAATAGATGACATATAAACGTTGAACCATACACGCACATTACGCCATGTTAACTAGCAAAATTTAGAACGAAACGTAAAACAAAATTAAAAACGTTGAACCACGAACGAACTTTGCACCGTGTTTACTCGCAAAAATCACAATAAAACGTAAAATGAAAATTTTACGAAATATGAAAAGTATAGTGGACCAAAGTTGAAAGTAAAAACGTTGTTAGATTAGATTGGAAAAGATAAAAAAAAATTGGGCTAAAAATAAAAGGGAAATTGGCCTGTAATAATCCCTACTAGACGTCATTGGTCATTGGCAGTCCCACCTTTGAATATTCCCCCTGCCGGTCCAACCTTTCACCTATTTTTACTCCACCGGTCCCCCGTTAAAAAACTTAACGGAGTTAAGTTTTTTTCCGAATTACAAACAGATGTTTTAGGGCTTTTGATCAGAACTACGATACGAGTCGATTGACGTAAAACTTACCTCGAAACGGTCCTCCAAACGACGTAACTAAGATGCAAAAGAATTGTTATGAGAATTATTATATCAAAAATAATCTTCATTAACAATAATCCAACACAAGTAATGTAACTAGCAATGTTACAAAATGTATATAAAAAATATAATTTCATTAACAAGAATCCAACAACAATAGATGTTTTAGATTCAATCATAAAATCAGTAATAAAAAAACCACATATCCAGAAAACAAGAACTTAATAACATTCATCTTCTTAAACAAAAAAAAAAGTTGCAGATCTACAAAACACAAAAAATAAAGATCTACAAAACACAAAAAATGAAGATCTACAAAAACACAAACATACTTATGGATCTAGAGGATCTTTTAGATCTGGAATATCATGTTCAACATCAAACATCTTTTGGATCATCTTCAACATCGGATTTGTTGACCACCGCCGGATCTTGAAACCACCATCGGGTCTATTAAACATTGCTAGATCATGACTCTCACGCACTGCATCTGGTAACCACCACTGCAATGGTGGTGGTGGTGGGTATTGTTTTTAATCTTGAACAAACTTTTGGTGGTGGTGGGTGTTTTTTTAATCTGTAACAAAAGCTTTTTTATGAAGCCTGATGTAAATTTGGTTGAGATGAGAGAGATAAAGTTTGGTAAGTGGTGTTTTTGATCTCACCACTTGTGTTTTGGAGAAATAAAATATGAGATATTTGAAAGCATATTTAACTTACATAAAAAAACAAAAACAACTAAAGAGAAGAAATCATAATAAATGTTACAGAGAAGAAAACAAAAGCATATGTCATAGTACAAGTACAAATCATAATAAATGCTACATAGAAGAAAAGAAGTAAAGGGTCTGCACCGTCTCTCATACACATTCAGTCAAAATTAAGGGAATGATGAAATTGCCCTTGTCTCATCTTATACTTAAATGCGACGTGGCTCAATCCTAGCCACATATGAGGGTTTACTAGGTTTTCTTAACTGGGATAAGTTTTCTCATTATAATTAGCACACACACACACACACACACACACACATACATATATATATATATATATATAGAGGAAGTGTAGGATACAAATCCCCTAATCGTACATTACGTACGCGATCCCCACAGCCATACACGTGTCCCTGATTCAATTTAATTAGATAAGGGTATATCAGACATTATGTTCAATCATCTGAGGGCTAATTAGGGAATTCCGTTAACAAGGAAGCAGATTACGAGTTCGTTTCAAAACCGTCTATCTAATTATTGTCCGTATCAATTCGATTTGTAGGTTTTTTGATTGATTCCTATACCGAACACACATTGGCGATACCGAAAATGCTGGATTCGTCATTTAGGATGTTTATTTTGGGTTTTTCATCATAGGGTTACGGATTTGAAGGTGTTTTCATGTTATTAGATTGTAACGAGGTTGAAGATAAGATGTTTCTGGGTTTATTTGGTGATTTTAACATATCGCAAGTATTAAAGATTGGATCATATGAATAATTTCGCATGTTTAAGTTGGACATTTCGCACACAATAAAGTTTTAATATGTAATTTCGCATGTTTCAGATGGTCATTTCGCATACTAAAAAGTATTTAATATATTGAGCTCAATATTTCGCACGCTTTAAAAGTAATTATATGTAATTTCGCACAGTGTGTTTTATAATTCAGTTCAATAATTCAAATGAAATAATTTAGTTCAATAATTGATATCAATAATTCATATCAATAATTTTACAGTGCTTTTTTTATTATAAAGTTTATCTTTTTATCACCATTTCAAACCACTTATATCTTATCTTATTAAAAATGGCAGGCCTCCCAACATCCTCTTCTGAATCAAGTATGAAACAGTCTTTGAGAAAAAGGATTCAGGAACAAATTCAAGAGGATCGATCATGTCAAGAGATGCTGGAAACCAACATTTCTCGTGTAACAGAAAACATGAAGAGAAGACAAGAAATTGTGAACTTGCTATCTCAGATGCAAGTGAGTAGCCTTCAAGAAATTGTTGTTATGTTCATGGTTGATCTGGGTGAGAGGGATGTGACAACTGTCAAAATTTCAGGTATCCGTACAATTATTAAACCATGATTAGTGCTTAATGACTGTGCTGAATTACAATTAACTGCTTACTGATTATTGCCATATACATACATGTGCATCACATATTGCAAATGACATACCATTATTGCATGAAAGCTTATTTGACTCAAATAATGCACGAAACACAGTAATCAGACAAATCCGAAAAAAAAAATTGTCGACGGAGTTCAGTACATAGACAGACAGTGTGTTGAGGCACAGAATGAGCCAGAAACCAAGTATTACACTAGTATAGTGTGTAGGAAAGTAAGGATCACAAAACTGCCTTTCTAGTGACAGTTTAAGTGTCGGAAAGTGCCTAAAACTCGCCCAAAGTGCTGAATTCAGCGAAAATCAGCATAAATCAGCATTTAAACAATCTATTATTATGCAGAAATATGGTTAAATGGTCCTGAATGCTTTCCTAAGTGTCGGGAATCAAAAGTGTCACAAAAAGTAACATAAAGCACACTAAACTGCATAGTTTAGCACCTTAACAAACCGGTAACCAACCGAACAATCGGACACTACCCGAAACACCAAATTTCCACTAGAAGCACTGTTTTAACATTACCAAGCTAGTTATGGTCCCCGAACATCATAACACATCATAAATATCTAGTAACTAGAGTAACTAACTAGATACTTACATTTTAACCCTAAACTAACTAATGTTTACAAACCTAGTCTACATACCCCCCCCCCCCACCTATAAAATCGGCCAACATGGCCCCCACATGATGATTTGTTTTAATTTTATAATAGATCCTTGTTGTTAACTTTAGAAACACTTTATACATGAGATAATACATGAGCATGGATTATAAGAATGCACATTAAGTTCATAGCTTCATTTCTACACACATCAAAACACACACAACCTTCTCCTTCTTCTCCTTGTGCTTTCGGACGAACACCAACACACACACACTCACCATTTTCATCCATCCTACAACCATTCCAAGCTTATACAAGTGAGTTAGAAGGCATACAAAGGGGCTAGGAGCTTGGAGAAGTTGAAGGACCTCTTTCATTTGCTTTTATCCACTTGTTTTCTTCTCTTGGTCATCCCTAGCCTTGAGCTAGTGGTAAGAACCTTGATCCTTCCATTTTACTTCTATTTTAAGTGGTTAAAAGATGTTACATAATGATAATCTTGAAGAACACTAAGAATCACAAGAAAAGAACTTGAACATAAGCTTGAATACATAAGAAATCTTGATGAATATGAGTTGTTATGCTTTATGATTGTTGATTGCTTGTGAAAATGATGTTGATCATCATATGATCTAGCTAGATCATGATTAAAAACAGAATCTAGCAAGATGAGATGATGAAAGTGTTGTAGGATCATAGATCATCCTCATAAGAAACATGAACTTGAAAGAATATGTGGTTTTCTTGTAAAATAATGATCAAAGTAAGTTGTTAATCATGTAGATCTAAAATTTCATGGATGATTTCTCAAGAAACCAAGTTAAAAATATAAGTTTTACTAAATCTTGGTTCTTAAACAAATAAACCTTATTTTTGGTGGTTAATAAAGTGTAGAAGTATATGTGTAACAAGAAAAATCAAAGAAGAAACATTTTTGAAAAATATAAATACAAGTTGTAAAGATCAGTCTTCTTTAAAAATGAAGTTTTTAAAGAATCAACCACACTTTAGAAGGTAACAAGGCTTACTAAGAACACTAGTAAGTTACTACAAATTTTCAAGTTCATGAAGTAGTAGATTATGCTTGTTTTTGGCAAAATTGGTAAGTAAAGATTGTTTGTTGATGATTGTGAATTGATTGTGTTGATTTTACAAAAGAAAATGATATACCTTCAAGGTATGGAAACCTCCACTTTTAGGGGAAACTATGGCAAAATTTTTCTAAAAATTAAACACTTAGAAAAATATTTCCAAACAAATAGTTACAAGTATATTTTAAACCATGAATTTTTCACATAAACTTTGCCATAATTTTTGTTACAAAAATATAAATATTGGAGGTTGGTTTTCATAAATAAAAGTGACTAAATATGTATTTAGGAAAATATATATATTTAAAAGTCACCATGTGTGTGATTATTTGTATATTATGTGTATTAGTTATATTATTTTATGACTTGAAATAATATAACTCACTAAAATACCAAAAATTACAATCCAAGATATTACCAAAATTCCAAGAATTAAATACACAAATTATATCCAAAATATTGGAGAAACCGAACAAGGAAAATAACTTGCAAAAATATTCCGGAATTTAATTCATAAGTATATTTTGGTAAATAATATTTTGGACACCAAGAGAACAAAAATATGATTTTTACAATTATTACAAGAATATGTCATATTTTTGACAAGGGAAAAATATATTATTTTTGGCAAGTATATATATATATTTTTCTTGAAATTTTTAGAAGATATATTATTTTTGAAAGAAATATATATTTTCTCAACAAACATGAAATACAATATTTTTGGGGTTAAAGATATATTTTCTCAAATAAATATAAAATATATCATTTTTGGAGAAAAATAAGTTTACATATATTTTCTAAGTTAGACTTGAAAATATATTATTGTTGGAACTTATATGAAAATACAAATATTTTGCCAAAGGAAAATTATAAATAATATTTCTTAAAATATATATTTTGTAAATATATATTGGTGGACTTTTATTAAGGATATGGTGAACTTTTATTAAGGATAATATTCCGAAAAAATTAATACGAAATTAAGTATAAGAATACCTAATGAATACAATAAAAATACGTATTCTCATACGTATAAATACACACCGGAATACGACCCCAATACATGGCAAAAATATAAAAATACAAGAATACGAATACACCCATCCTTGGAAAGGAAATACATGTATAAATACTTGAAGATTATCAAGTCAAATATATTATTCTAAAATTTAATAAATATAATTTAAGTTAAAATATTTATTATTTTAACAAATAATTATCACCTGGAATAATATCGAAGACACGAAGAAATGTAACTCAAAGACACTAATTATTACTAAGTCAAAACATGACCCATCCGTCTCACACACCTTAGCACGTTTGTAGGTAGTCGTGTGACCGAGTAGCATCTTTGAGTTACACCGGATTTTGAGACGCAAGACTATGAGTTCATGACCCCCTTTTCTTTAAACTGTTTTGTTTTATAACTTCGGGGGTGAAGTACATGTTACAAAATGTTTACAAACAATTACAATTGGTATGTTTAGCTAAGGATTGCATAGTAGATCATGTGAATGGGTAGGCACACTCCTAAGACCATTAATCCTCGTGTTAGGACCGAGGGGCATGAGTGATAGATATATTTGGGTGTAGCGAGCCCACACCCATGTGGACCAGGGTGGCCCATGAGGTGACTATGTCTTACAGCCGGAGGCCCGGTACAAAATCTGCTAGGTTTGAGCCTTCCTACGCCGTTGCACGTATGTTAATGGCCTTGCAAACCACTAATTGATCTGTTTCCTTGTTTTGCTTTCATACCAGGATTTACAAAACCTACATACATACAATGATTACAAGGTTTTATTCATACACACAAACAAACACATGAACTCGCTCAACTTTTGTTGATGTTTTTTAAACCACATGTATTTCAGGGAATTAAAAGTGGATCTGGTGGGCGTTTGGATGTTTCAAGTAGGGGTGTTCAAAACTGGATATCCGAAAATTCGGATATCCGAATTTTGGATATCCGAAATTTCGGATACGGATTCGGATAATGAAACGGATATCCAGAAATTGAAAAAAAATTTCAAAATTATAGTTTCTAATCCATTCTACCATTCTAATAAAACAAATTAATACAATCTATTGTTCCAAAATAAAAAATAACATTATCTCAACATAAACACATAATCTTTCGTATCCAATCCTTCAGTTCCAATCCATTCTTTTAACTTCTAAGCCATCAAATGAAACCTGTACAAAAGTGTAATGGAAAACGAGTTAACAATTACATTTTACTTAACCACAATCGGAGTTGTTTGCAACTTTGCATTAGGAATATCATTTTAAAACAATATGTAACAAACTTAAAACAAACCCATAAGCAACAAACCATATTCAACATCAAAAAGTCAAAATATGTTCAGAGTTCAAACCAAAATAGTACAAATCTATTAAATAAAATAAGAATAGAAACAAATTTGAGAAGGTTTACTTAAAAGACTTAATCGGTCATACATATCATTTACTATGTTTTAATCATATAACTAGAGGGGTAGTATGTTTGCATCAGTAGGTTAAAACTTAAATAATTTGTAGTGGGGTCGTAGGTTTGCATCATATATTCAAATAACTTGTTAAATCCAACAAATGAATCGACTTCAAATAAATCGTTTATTAGTGGAGTCGTAGGTTTACGAATACATACCTTCAACTTTTACAGATCTTCGACGCTTACAGATCCTTGACTTCAACTTCTAAGGCTGAGGCTTCAATCTGCGATGGTTAATTAGATATTGGAGGTAAGAACGTGATGGTACCAGGTGGGTGGGGAGCGGCTGAAAAGGGGATGAGAAACAATTAGGGTTTTATTAGTTAAGTATATATACACAGTACCCCTATATTTTTAAAATAAAAAAATAAAGTTTCGGATATCGGATATCCGAAATATCCGAAAATTTATGAAATTACTATCCGATTCCTAATCCGGATTATCCAAATTTCGGATATCCGAAAATTCGGATAATTCGGATTCGGAATTTCGGATAATTCGGATTCGGTTTCGGATTCGGATGTTTTTGCACACCCCTAGTTTCAAGTAGCATTAAGAATAAATGATGTCATCCGTTGTCTTAGGGTTTGGTTAGTGTGACTTATCCTGGACGAGACACATCTACCAAAGGCTGGTTTGATTTAGAGTCTTTTGATGAGTCCTTATGGAACTCTAAACAATTCGTATGGTTTGTAAAACTTGAATTTGAAGTCTATGTTTCAAACAAAGATGTTGTGATGTTTTTAAACTTATTTAATGGATGATCATCTATGGTTTTATCATATAGCTGTTGTTATGATTGAATGCAATGATATTAAGCAAGTCACACATAATCACGCTTCCGCAAAAGTCAGGGTGTGACAGTTTGGTATTAGAGCTTCGATTGTAGCGAACTAGGATTCCTTCTCGAGTCTAGACTAAAATCATTAGGGCTCTCACGAAAATATTTTTACAACATGTTTTCATTGCATACGCGAAACGCCCAGATCCAGGGAAACAGACATTTTTACAAAATAAAAAGACAAGAAACACAATGCACAGTTACCTTGTTGATTTAGTCTGGGAGACTAGGTGGTTTAGTCTGGGAGACTGGGTGGTTTAGTCTGGGAGGCTAGGAAGGACACTTGATTACATCATTTCATTAACTTTGACTGCATAATGTAGTGGTTAATATATGTGCATATGTTATGATTGTTATGTTACAGGCGGTATGTCGTCTTCAGAGAGCGGATTGTCCGATACCGATGACCCTATGGCTGTAGTCTCTGATGACGAGATTGCACCCGAGCCGGAGATCTTTACTTCTGATACAGAGAGCGACGCAGAGATGATGTCAGACGACGACGACGACTTTCAGCCATTTGCGTTGCCTGATTTTGGAGATGATTTACCGATTGCTGATGGTATCCCAGACGAGGATCCTTTTGTTATTCCCATTCCAGTTCACGATCATCTTATCATCGGTCATCCCGATGGTGAGCATGTCGTGGCACCGATCCTCGCTCCTGTTCCTCTCATGGTTATTCAACCTGAGGATTTTCCTTTCGATGATCTTTTTGACGATGATTTCGATCTGTTTATTGATGGTCCTCCCAGTGACGCTCATGGTGATGGAGAGCTCGATGAGGACATTGTTGCTATTCCACTTCTGGGGATTCCCGTTATTGAGATTTCTTCTGATTCCAGTTTACACTCTGTTCTAGATTCCTTTGAGTCTGTGTCATCTTCCGCCTTACAGGCAGTTGGTTTGCGATGTTATGCCACTGATTCTGATGACGATACGGCCATGTCAGCTGCACAGTCTCCTCCACATGACTTTGAGCCTGGACTTGAGCCTGATTTTGTCCCTGCTGATCAGCCTGTTGATGCACCTGCTGATCCGGAGCCGATACCTGCACCTGAGCCTTTGCCTGATCTTGACCCTATTCCATTCGGCTTACCCGACATTGCACCTCTCATACCAGATCCAGTTCCTGCACCCGCTGACCCTCCTGTTATCGAGCCAGTCACTCCCCCACATGCACCTGCACCTGTTGATGTTGCTCCTTTTCACCCAGTAGAGTCTGATGTACACCGTGTCGACCTGCCTATTGTTTTCTTGCAGAATATACCCGCACCCCATCCAGGGGAAGGCACTTCTAGCCAGCAGCCTAGCCACGATCCTCATGTTTCAGCAGCATTTCCCCACATTCCCCAGTCTGCACCTTCTGCTCATTTTACTTCTTCACCACTTGATGAGCCATTCAGATGGTTCCCACCGTACACCATGCCGATTTATGATCCCCTACCATCCCTCGCACTTTACTGGTTATACACGGGATGAGTTACTTCAATCATTGCAGCTTCAGTATGAGATCATGAGTCGCAGGATTTTAGAGCTTGAGATGACACCGCGACCTTTGCCATGTCCGTGTCAGCCTACTTTTGTTCCCCCTCGTTCATCACCGTCCCCATTTTCGCATCCTCCTACACCGCTTACTCCATTTCCCGAGTTTGATACTCGATTTCTTATCGTTGAGCAGCAGATCAGCTATCTGTTGCGTCATGTTTATCAGCTTGAGGAGGAGCTTGCGCATGTGCGCAGCTTACTTTTTGTTCCTCCACCCCCTCCTCCACCACCATCAGCATAGCCGGTTTTTGGTTTTATGTAGGTAGCTTGCTTTTGATGAGAGCACCACTATTGAGCTGAGCTAGTGAAGCCTTTTGGAGACCACCTTTTGACTGTATGACTTATGGTAGATTGATAGACATTTTGGACAAGGGTAGTGTGACCCTGTGTTCCCTTTCGATACGATACATTTGTAAAACATGTAACTGTATTTGTGGTCGATGATTAATCAAAGCTCAATCGTAATGTTCTCATTAAATACGTTGTTAATTTACTTGTTTATGCTATGATTGTGATGATTACATGCTTACTTGTATGGTAAACACTACTATATACGTACTAATTACTACGCGAATACGACCTGGTCTATACAATCTTCTTTTAGAAGATGCCTCCACGAAGGAACAATCAGTTGCCCACAACAGAGGCAGAACTGCAAAAACGGATTTCACAGGCAATTGCACAACATGAGGCCTTGCGCTCTGAACACAGCAGAGGTACCTCAGGAAATAACCCACCTCACGGCTGTATATACAATCAGTTCCTAGACTGCAAGCCTCTGAACTTTGAAGGCACTGCAGGTGTTATAGCTTTCGTTAGATGGTCTGACAAAACATATTCTGTGCTGCGAATGAGCAAGTGTGCGTCAGAGTACCAGGTCACCTATATTTCTGGACTATTCTTAGACGGAGCTCTATCATGGTGGAACCTTCAGGTTCAGACTCTAGGTGAGGAAGTTGCGTATGCTATGACTTGGGATGAGATGAAAGAACTGATGCGCAAGAAGTACTGTTCAAGGGCTGAGATTCAGAAGTTAGAAACCGAGTTCTTGAATCTGAAAATGGATGGACCTAAGATTGCTGAGTATGTGCAGAGATTCCATGACCTGTCTCGTGTTGTCCCCTACATGGTAGAACCGGAATTCAAGCGAATTGAACGTTTCATTTGGGGATTGGCACCCCAAATTATGAGCATGGTGACTACTTCGAAGCCTCCAACGATCACTGAAGCCATTGATTTGATCGTGGCATTGACTGAAGAAGCAATTAGGCTGAACAAGTTTTCAAACCCTGAGGGAAAGAAGAAGGAGACTCATGTCGAGTCATCAGGAGAGAACAAAAGGAAGTTCTCAAACTTCAAGAAAGGTACTAGTGCGAGCAACAATGCCAACAAGCGTAAAGACGCTAACTCACCAGTTGAAGCACAAGCTGCTGCTACTGGTGCTGAGATTAGAGGAAAATGGTATATGGGCACTCTGCCCAAATATGATGTGTGTCAGTTTCATCACACTGGACGATGCAGAGCTGGAAAGTGTGAAACGTGCGGAAAAGTTGGCCATGCCAAAGAGACATGCTGGTATGGAGCCGGTCGTGGGAATAATGGTCAAAGAGGAAACGGAAATGGTAATGGCAATGGAAACCATGGTGGAAACGGTTATGGGAATAGAAACCAAGGAGGAAACAACAATCAGGGAGGTAATGGAAATCGTGGTGGGTCTGGAAACCAAGCTGGTAATGGAAACCGCACCCAAAACAACCATCAGGGTGGTACTGGAAACAGACAAGGATGCTTTAGTTACAGAGATGTTGGGCACTTCAAGCGGGATTGCCCAAAGAACAATCAAGCCCAAGGAAGAGTTTTCAACATTGGGGCTAGGGAAGCTCGTCAAGATCCGAACATAGTTACTGGTACGTTCCCTATCAACCAACACTTTGCATCTGTGCTATTTGATATTGGTGCCGATTATAGCTTCGTGTCCCTAGAATTTAAGGATATACTTGGGTTAGTTGCCAGTAAGTTAGAAATCTCGTACTCTATAGAACTAGCTAATGGGAAGCTAGTAGAGGCAAACGAAGTGATTAGAGGCTGTGTAATGGAGCTGGGTGAGCATGAGTTTACGCTTGACCTTCTACCAGTTGAGTTGGGAAGCTTTGACGTGGTAGTTGGAATGGATTGGTTGTCGAGTAACTGAGCTGAGATCGTATGCGATGAGAAGATTGTCTGCATCCCGATGGAGAATGAAGAGACGATTGTAGTGCACAGAGAAAAGCATGATACGCCACTAAGGATTATCAGTTGTTTGAAGGCCCGAAAGTTTTTGCAGAAAGGATGTGTTGCCTTCTTGGCTCACATTGTGGATAAAGAAGCCGAAGAGCCAAAGCTGGAAGATATTGTAAAAACTCTCGCCAAAATTATTATTTCTTATTTTATTAATGTCCAATAGGAAACCCTAATTGAGACCCCCAAATAGTATGGGATGACCCATAATTTTCCGAGCAATCGAAACTAGAATCAAGGCCCCCTAAAACTCAAGGGGGTATCCCCTAAATGGATAATTATCCATAAAACTGAAGTGTAAACACGAAAATTCATTTGTTAACAACTCACCCAGGCTATATAGGACACGAGGCTATCCAAGCCTAAAAGGGTAGCCGTCGCGCCACGCGCCAGGACCAGGTGGGTCTGGCGTGTCACGCGAGAGGGACCATTTTTCAGTATATATATCAGGGGTTTGGCACTTGCATGGTGGTGTTGTTACGACGGAAAAATTCATTACATACGAGAAGTTATACATTGTTTCATTAAAAAACACACACAAGCACGAATCTCTGCTGCGACAACAGGGTAATAACTCGATCACTGCTATGATACAAATGTCCGATCGATTGAAACCGATCCGATGGATGTTTAAGTGCTGCCCAAATACGGGCTATACTTTGTCATTCATCGTGAGGGTTTTGACCTCGTGAGCTTATCGTAAATGTTGTATTAAGTTACTGACCTAGTTTCGTGTGCATTGTTATTTACCTAGGTTACAAGACTAAATCAGTAGGCAAGGTTATGTCAAAATTAAACTTGCAAAGTGAGTCATTCTCTTTTTATCAACAATGTTTTACAATACTCAAATTATTTTCAAAAGTTATAGTGACAGGGATTAAGTCTTGGTTATCTTGAATCACTGGCAAGTGGGGTATTGTGCACTTTACTAATTTCTCACGGTTAGGTTCACCCACCTAACAGTGACAATCATCACTACTTGGGTGAAAGGACCCAATAGTGGTATGACCATCGTCACCAGGGTGTGACACGGCGCCATATAAAAATAAGATAGTAGGCATTGTAATCGCTCTTATGCTGTAATCTATAACTAATGTGTCGTTTTATATAACCTGAATGACTCGCCAGTATTTCCCCGCTGATAAAATCTTTTAAACATGTTTCAGGTGACTTACTGTGAATCAAGGAAAAGTGCCACGTAGCACTAAAAAGCTTGAAGAGGTGGCTCAGTAAAATAAATAAACATGTTTTGTAAAACAAGGGATTTCCTCGTGAATTTCCCTTTACTGTAAATTATTGGGTTGTCCCAAATTGTGAAATAAAATAATTGGCCATTTTCAGTTTAAAAGATCCTGACCACATTTCCGCTGCCAAATTAAATAATAAATACCACGGGTTTCTATCTCGCGGCTTCTGGACCGGGTCACACCGGGCCGGGGGCCGTGACAGAAAAAGGTGGTATCAGAGCCATTGATTTAAGCCAATTAAGTATTTAGAAATACTTAATTTTTCTGATTGCCATTCTGTGATTTCGTGAAAATTTAATTTATAATAAATAAAATTTTAACTTAAATTTGTGTGTGTCTTCATGTGTGCTAACAGCATGAATGAACTATCGGAGGCACTCCGAAATTTCACTATCCATACCACCGATATGGATACTACAGGAAACCCATCTGGTTACCAAGCAGATACTGAGGAGCCCATGATGTTCCAGGTCCAACCACAGGAGAAACTAAAGCCTAAAAAGAGGAGGAGAATTTTGGATTGGAAATGTGGACGTAGGAAGAAGCCAGCTGCCCAGAAAGTTAAAAAGACTGAGGATCCAAAGGATAAAGGGAAAGGAAAGGAGATCGGGGAAAGTTCAGGGAAAGCCCAGGAAATGCCACCATGGGAGGAGCTTGATCGTAAACTGGCGAATTGTGACCTCATCGGAGCTGCCGATGAATACCTCTTCAATTACCCCGCTGAATCACAACTCCCAGTTAATTTGGAACCCGTTATCCCAGATCCTATTGTCAACCACCGACTTTTACCCGGGGAGCTGGAAGAATGGTGGACGAATGATTGGCAATTTCAGAACTTCATGAATAACCCCAATGTCTATTTTCCCCAGTTTGACCCTGAGCCTGCACCAAACCCACTCATGAGCACCGAAAACTTAGCTGAACTTCGTCACTATGGTGAGGAACTGGTGGATGCAGGAAATAGAATTTGGGATGTGGGGGAGAAGATATCATGGAAATACGACAAGAGGGAGCGTCGTTTCTGAAATGCCAGCTGACTGTGGTTGTGTGGTTATGTGTTTAATAATAATAAAATAATAATAAATAATAATAAAATATAATCATGTAAAATAACTTAAAATAAAACTTTTGTAATATAACTGGTGTGTATTGATGCATACTAATATATAAAATATAAACGTCACGAAGTCGACAATTTTGGCTATACGTGTTGACGTGATTATGTGTGGTTGCTTTATTATATTTGGTTGTTATTTATTTTGTGGAAATAATTCATATTGTTAATTATTCAGATGGAAAATGCGGAAAATCAACCAGTCAATGAAGTTAATCAATCGGAACAAAATAATGAGGATCATTTCCTTAATAGACAAGATATAGAAAATATCGTCGCACAGGGAATAGCCAACGCTATCCCCGCAATTGTCGCTGCTGTTAAAAACCCCGTTGAACCTTCGCAAGCCAATCACAGCAAGCGTACTCGCGACGACAATTTCAGTAACAGTGTTAACGGGGGCGGCAACAATGACAACAATGTGATTAAAGCCCCAATACTTAAGAAAATGAAAGTTGCAACATCTGGTTGCACTTATAAGGAATTTCTTGCCTGTAAACCAGTTGAATTTGCAGGCAATGAAGGGGCGACTGTTGCACTGCGTTGGTTAGAGAAAACTGAAGCAGTAATTAAAATAAGTAAATGCGTTGAAGAAGACAAGGTTATGTATGCATCCTACCTCTTCAAGGAAGAAGCATTGGAATGGTGGAACACAGTGTTGCTTGCCAAAGGAAGTGACATGGCTTATGCCATGAGTTGGGAAGAATTTAAGCGTCTAGTGGAAAGAAAATTATGCCCCGAATATAAAAAGGAACAAATGGCGAATAAGTTCCTAAGCCACCGAATGCCAGAATTGTACCAACTCTGGCCTCGCCAGAACCGGTACTTATTTCTCGCTACATTTGGGGTTTAATTAGCGAGATTCGGGATATCGTCAAAGCTGCGAGACCCCGCACAATTGACGATGCAGTGGAATTAGCCAACACCTTGACTGGCGGGCTGGTGCGTACGCGAGAAGAAAACAGAAAGAAGGAATTGGCTCAGAAGATTACCCAAGGATTCCGAGGGGGTAATACTAGTAGAAACTTCAAGAAAAGAGGAACTGGGCAACCCTCCACTGCTCCATTTTGCAGTACCTGTAAAAGAAAGCATTTTGGAAAATGTAAGGGGTACTATAACTTCTGCAAAATTCCGGGGCACCAAGAAGAAGATTGCAGAAGAAAGAAATCAACAATTTGCTTAAATTGTGGAGAAGCTGGACATTTTAGACCAGACTGCCCTAAACTGGTCAAACCAGCTGACAAAAAGGCCAAACCTGCTGAAGGAACTAATAAGAAAAACGCAAGAGCCTTTCAGCTGACAACCCAAGAAGCAGATCTGATTCCGGATGTAATAGCGGGTACGTTCCTAGTTCACAACGTTTATGCGAAAGTATTATTTGACTCTGGTGCAAACCAAAGTTTTATAAATACTTCGTTCTGCCAAGCTCTTAATCTACCTTTAACCAAACTTAGGCAGATTTATACAGTAGAAACGGCAGACGGAAATTTTGTTAACATAGATACGGTTTTGCAAAAAGGAGATATAGAACTTTCAGGACATAAATTTTCTTCAAACCTGTTACCTATGAATTTAGCTGGATTCAATGTCGTATTAGGAATGGATTGGCTAGTAGCCAACCGTGCTCGAATCCTCTGTGATAAGAATTCCATAGAAATTCATACACCATCAGGAGAAATAATCGTGGTTAAAGGAGATAAGCCACGTAAGCCAATGAAGTTCATTCCGTAATGAAAGTTGCTAGTTATGAACGAAAGCAAGGAATAGTGTATATGCTTTCGGTAATCATGAGCACCAAGGGTAAGGAACTTAAGGGAATTCCTGTAGTGTCAGAATACCCGGATGTATTTCTGGAAGAGCTACCAGGATTACCTCCGAATAGGGCGGTAGAGTTTAGAATTCACCTAATTCATGGAACTACACCCATAGCCAAGGCACCCTACCGATTAGCACCTACTGAGATGTTAGAACTGAAAAAGCAGTTAGATGAGTAGCTAAGTAAAGGATTCATACAACCTAGTTCGTCCCCTTGGGGAGCTCCAGTGTTGTTTGTAAAGAAGAAATATGGTTCAATGCGAATGTGTATTGATTATAGGGAATTGAATAAGGTTATAATTAAGAATCGATACCCATTACCTAGGATTGATGATCTTTTTGATCAACTTCAAGGAGCTAGATATTTTTCTAAGATAGATTTACGCTCCGGATATCATCAGTTGAAGGTACAAGAAGAAGACATACCTAAAACCTCTTTCAGAACTAGGTATGGTCACTACGAGTTTACAGTTATGCCATTTGGACTAACAAATGCTCCTGCAGCATTTATGGATATGATGAATAGGATCTGTAAACCGTATTTGGATAAATTCGTAATTGTCTTCATCGACGATATACTTATTTATTCCAAAAGTCAGGACGAGCATTGTGAGCATTTACATGCACTCTTAACCTTGTTAAGAAAGGAAAAACTTTACCCCAAATTCTCAAAGTGTGAATTTTGGCTACAAGAGGTACAATTTTTAGGACACATGGTGAATCACGAAGGTATTCATGTAGATCCCTCCAAAATAGAAGCGATCACCAAATGGAAGGTCCCGCAATCAGCTATGGAAGTTAGAAGTTTTCTAGGATTAACTGGATACTATAGACGATTCATTAAGGATTTTTCCAAAATAGATGTGCCATTAACTAAGCTAACCTGTAAAACAGTTAAGTTTGAATGGGGACCTAGGTAAGAAGAGGCCTTTAGGATTTTAAATCAAAGGTTAACAAACGCCCCAATTCTTGTCTTACCCAAAGGGACAGAAGATTTTGAGGTTTACTGTGACGCTTCTAAGCTAGGTTTAGGATGTGTGCTAATGCAACGCAAAAAGGTAATTGCGTATGCCTCAAGGCAATTGAAAAAGCACGAGGAAAACTATACGACACATGACTTAGAGTTAGGGTCGATAATTTTTGCCCTTAAAATTTGGAGACACTATCTGTGTGGAAGTAAGTTTACCGTTTATATAGATCATAAAAGCTTAAAGTACATATTTTGGCAAAAAGAATTGAACATGAGGCAAAGGAGATGGATGGAAATTCTAAGTGACTACGACTGTGATATTCAACATCACGAAGGAAAAGCAAATGTAGTCGCAGATGCCCTAATTCGTAAGTATCATGAAAAGAAAAAGCGAGTTCGTGCTCTTAGATTAAATCTACAGTTAGATTTAATGGAACAACTGAAGAATATTCAAGCAACAACAATTGAGGATGATGCTGAAGGAATGAAAGGAAGGATAAGGGAATTAGAGCAAGGAACTGATGGAATTTGGAGATTCCACAAGAGAAGAATTTGGGTACCTAAGCAAGGAAATTTACGAGATAAGATTTTAGAGGAAGCCCATAAATCTAGATATACCATGCACCCTGGAAATAATAAGATGTACCAAGATTTAAGAAATAACTTCTGGTGGATAGGAATGAAAAAGGACATAGCTAGATATGTATCTAAGTGTCTAACTTGTTCGCAAGTTAAAGCAGAACACCAGAAACCTTCAGGGTTACTCCAACAGTTAGAAATGCTTGTGTGGAAATGGGAACTAATAACAATGGACTTTGTTACTAAGTTACCTAAAACCAGGAAAGGTAACGACGCGATTTGGGTAATTGTGGATCGATTAACCAAATCAGCTCATTTTCTACCCATGAAGGAAACTTTCAGCATGGAAAGATTAGCCAAGTTATACGTAGACGAGGTAGTATCCTTACATGGAGTTCCACTCTCTATTGTATCGGATAGAGATAGTCGTTTCACTTCGCATTTCTGGACAAGTTTCCAAGAAGCCATGGGGACTAGACTAAACTTAAGCACTGCCTACCATCCCCCAAACAGTTGGACAAAGTGAAAGGACGATCCAAACCCTGGAAGACATGCTCAGGGCATGTGTAATAGATTTTGGTGGAAGCTGGGATAATCGCCTACCCTTAATTGAATTCTCCTATAACAATAGTTATCATGCAAGTATTGAAGCTGCCCCATTCGAAGCACTGTATGGGCGAAGGTGTAGGACTCCAGTTTGTTGGGCAGAAATAGGAGAAAATCAATTATCAGGTCCTGAAATCGTACAAGAAACCACCGACAAGATAACTCAAATTAAGGAAAGATTGAAACCGGCTCGAGATCGCCAGAAGAGTTATGCAGATAATCGACGCAAGCCGCTAGAAGACAAAGCACTCTTAAAAGTTTCTCCTTGGAAAGGGGTAGTTCGGTTCGGTAAGAAAGGAAAGCTAAGTCCAAGGTACGTAGGACCATTCCCAGTGACCCAACGAATAGGACCAGTTGCTTATCGCCTACAATTACCAGAAGAGCTGGCTGGAGTACATGACGTGTTTCATGTATCTAACCTCAAGAAGTGTTTGTCTGACGAATCCCTGGTAGTACCTCTCCAAGACATAGAGGTAAATGAAAAGTTAAAATTTATGGAGAAACCACTTCAGATAGAAGACAGAAAGGTCAAGTTTCTCAAGCACAAAAGACTAGTGCTGGTCAAAGTCAAGTGGGATTCAAAGAGAGGACCTGAGTACACTTGGGAACTGGAATCAGAGATGAAGCGAAAATATCCCTACTTGTTCAAGTAAATCTCGAGGACGAGATTTTAAATAAGGTGGGGCGGATGTAACAACTCTCGCCAAAATTATTATTTCTTATTTTATTAATGTCCAATAGGAAACCCTAATTGAGACCCCCAAATAGTATGGCATGACCCATAATTTTCCGAGCAATCGAAACTAGGATCAGGGCCCCCCTAAAACTCAAGGGGGTATCCCCTAAATGGATAATCATCCATAAAACCGAAGTGTAAACACGAAAATTCATTTGTTAATAACTCACCCAGGCTATACAGGACACGAGGCTACCCTAGCCTAAAAGGGTAGCCGTCGCGCCAGGACCAGGTGGGTCTGGCGCGCCACGCGAGAGGGACCATTTTTCAGTATATATAAGGGGTTTGGCACTTGCATGGTGGTGTTGTTACGACGGAAAAATTCATTACGTACGAGAAGTTATACACTGTTTCATTCAAAAACACAGACAAGCACGAATCTCTGCTGCGACAACAGGGTAATAACTCGATCACTGCTACGATACAATGTCCGATCGATTGAAACTGATCCGATGGATGTTTAAGTGCTGCCCGAATACGGGCTATACTTTGTCATTCGTCGTGAGGGTTTTGATTTCGTGAGCTTATCATAAATGTTGTATTAAGTTACTGACCTAGTTTCATGTGCATTGTTATTTACCTAGGTTACAAGACTAAATCAGTAAGCAAGGTTCTGTCCAAATTAAACTTGCAAAGTGAGTCATTCTCTTTTTATCAACAATGTTTTACAATACTCAAATTATTTTCAAAAGTTATAGTTACAGGGATTAAGTCTTGGTTATCTTGAAATATAACCTTTTTAAGAACTTGAATTTCCCGAGTTAAACCTAGACAAGTAAAAAAATGAAAAATTTTTGAAAAAAAAAATTGGGGTGATTAGCGGTTCCAATAGAGTTTTGTGTAAGGCTTGTATTTAGGACTTGCGAGATTCAAGGTTTTAGCATCCCCCCACACTTAAATTACACATTGTCCTCAATGTGTCCCAAAAATAAGTTTTTAGGTTGATTGAATGTGTAAAAAGGTGTAAAAAGCAAAAAAAAAAAAAAAATTGTGTTACTGGGCGCTGAACACGGCCCCGTGTGATCCGGGCACGGCCCCGTGTTCAAGTGCCAGTGACAAAATTGAAACAAGAGAAACAGAAGTCTGGACACGGGGGCGTGTTGGGTGAACACGGCCCGTGTCCAGTTACCTGAACTGGGTCTTTTTCTGCAGACTGTGCAGCACGGGGCGTGTTGGGGTGAGCACGGCCCCGTGCTGAACTTGCTGTAATGAAGAAAAATTGTCGGGAGGCCTGTTTTTGTGCATGGGGTGTTGGTTCAAGCTTCCCTTATCATCCTTCACCATCCCGAGTGTGTTTTATTCCTGAAAAGAAAACTAAACTAGAAAACGTAAAAGTTAATCTAAACTAAAACTACGGATAGTTCCGCGGAATGCCTCCGTGGTGCGCCACGTTTATAAGGGTCCTTGGCTAGACCCTCCTTATCGGGTGGTTCTGGCTCATCTTCAATTAGGGGGTCATTATTGTCGAATGGATATTTCATTGACCGCTCAAGATCGGCACTCTTTTTAAATGCCCCTAATTGAAGAGGTAGATTGTTATACTTCCGGTTCTTCAAAGCTTCGTGGGTTTTTACAAAGGGTCGTCCCAACACTAGAGGAGCGTCATCGAGGATGACAAAGTCGGTTGGGATTACCATTTGATTTGTTTGAACCAATACATCCTCAACTACACCGATTGATTTTATTACTTTCCGATTGGATAGAAAAATGGGTATTTGAAGTGGAGAAAAATCACTAATACTTAATTTTTCGAAAATGTAGTTAGGCATTATGTTAACACAAAGATCTTTATCGATTGTGACATTACTAATAAACGAATTTTGAAAGAAACATGGAACCGGTGTAATGTTAATTTCAAATGGGTCTTCTTTTATTAGCGAGGTTTGATCATTAGTTAACTTAACGCTTACCGTTTCGTCAATTTTAGTGTTAGTGTTTAACTCTTTTAAAAACTTAGCATGAGTGGGTACTAAACAATGATTTTCGAAAGAAGGTGACAAGAGATTAATTTCTTCAAAATTAGACTCTTCTTTAATTTTAACGTTGTCGGACTCACCTTTTTCGTTGTTTAACTCATGTGTCGGTTTTTCACTTATTTGTTCTTCCATTTTTACACTTTCAGTTATCTCTTCCTTTTTTAATTCTTCTCTTGCGCGGGACTCCTCTTCCCTTGCGCGAGATTCTCTTATACATCGATCGATAACTCTAATGTGTTCTAATATCCTATCGGTCACTTCGGTTATAGAAAAAGAATCGGGATTTTCTAAGCTTGAATCCGGTTGTTCGACCCTTTGTTCCTCATAATACCCATATGAAGTCGATGGTTCGCACCATTGTTCTTCATTGTAAGTATATGATGGATAAGGTTCGTAATTTTGTTCTTCATAATACTCATATGAGGTGGGTTGTTCACGCCATGGTTCCTCATAATAAGCATACGAAGGTGGTGGCTCATATCTTGGTTCCTCAAAGTATGAGTATGAAGGCTCATACCTTGGTTCATCAAAATATGAGTATGAGGGAGGAGGTTCATACCTTTGGTCTTCATAGGATGTGTATGAAGTTGATGGCTCGTACCTGGGCTCCTCATAGTAGGTGTATGAATTGGATGGTTGATATGAGTGATTATATTGAACCGAGCGTGTGTTACGACAATTAGTGCAATAGTTACCCCTATAATTATCCTCCTCATAGGTGTAGTTGTAACCTCCTGAGTATTGATCCATAAGAATCACTCAGCAGACCACAACCGAGTCTCGAGATCAGAAAACAAAAATAAAAATGGAAACAGAGGCTGGACACGGCCCCGTGTTCAGTGGACACGGCCCCGTGTTCAGAATCTGTATCTGGGCGTTTTAATTAAATTTACTGATTTCGTTGAGCACGGGGCGTGTTCAGTGAGCACAGCCCGTGTTCAAGCTTCTGTTACTGGGTGTTTTATGAAAAACATACAGCACGGCCCCGTGTTCAGCGAGCACGGCCCGTGTTCAACCTACTGTAAATGCAAAACTAAACTAAAATGCAGAAAAATGTGGGCCCGTTTTGAAAAGGTTTTGAAAAACTGATTAGGCCGTCGATTTTAAGCTTTCCTAAAATCCTTGTGTCCCCGGCAACGGCGCCAAAAAGTTGATGCGTGTGAAGTGTTATATATATTAGGTGTATATTTTAAGCCCCTTTAACACTTTTTAGTCAAGTTTTAAATTTATAAAACACGATATTTACTAACACTAGACACACATATGGGCAAGTGCACCCATCGTGAGCGTAGTATAGTGTTGGTAAGATACCGAGGTCGTCCAAGGACACAAGAGCTTTTAGTACCGGTTTATCCTCAACGTCTAATCAAAAATAAAAAGTTTAGAAAAATGTTTTAAACTAAGAAAAATAAAAACTAACTAAAATGCTGAAAATAAAAATAAAAACAGATAGACAAGATGAATCACTTGGTTCCGACTCGTATCTAGTGTAACCTTTGATTATTTCCGCACTTTTGCACATAATTAAGAGATTATCTTAGTTATTGTAGTAGGCCCCTCTTTTGAAGGTGACGTTACCCTCACCCCAGTAGTTTGAGTCAGCAAGGATACAATCCTAAAAGGGTGGATTATTGGAAGATAATGAATTAAGTTATTAATGCAATATTATGGTAGGCCCCTCTTTTGGAGGTGACGTTACCCTCGACTAAGTAGTCTGAGTCAGCAGGGATACAGTCCTAAATAGCCGGGTTATAGTATTAATAGTAGTTAACTTATGAGGGGATCAAAGAGTTTGGACCCCCGCCATCCAATACCGTGAAGTATTGAAGGAGGTCCTACTAAATTTGACCCAGGTCCATTGCAGGACCTCTAAACGCTGAACAATGGCAAGACCTTTACCAAACCGTTCCCTTAACCCCCGACCAGGTAGCCAACATACCTCCATATAGACCGTGGAGATATGAATGGTGAAAATCTTTTATTTTATATAGACAGTAAAATAATTTCAAGACACCACGGACAAACGATAAAGAAAGATCACCTTCAAAAAGCTTGAAGAGGTGGCTCAGTAAAATAAATAAACATGTTTTGTAAAACAAGGGATTTCCTCGTGAATTTCCCTTTATTGTAAATTATGGGGTTGTCCCAAATTGTGAAATAAAATAATTGGGCATTTTCAGTTTAAAAGATCCTGACCACATTTCCGTTGCCAAATTAAATAATAAATATCACGGGTTTCTGTCCCGCGGCTTCTGGACCGGGTCACACCGGGCCGGGGGCCGTCACAGATATCCCTGTGGTATGGGAATATCCTGAAGTCTTCCCCGAAGACTTGCCAAGATTGCCGCCTCAACGATAAGTTGAATTCCATATTGACTTGGTTCCAGGCGTCGCGCCTGTAGCCAAGGCACCTTATCGACTTGCCCCTTCCGAGATGCAAGAGTTGTCAACACAACTTCAGGAGCTATTGGACAAGGGATTTGTTAGACCAAGCTTCTTGCCTTGAGGAGCTCCGGTACTATTTGTCAAGAAGAAGGACGGTAGTTTCCGTATGTGCATTGACTACCGAGAGCTAAACAAGTTAACAATCAAGAATCGGTATCCCTTGCCGAGGATTGATGACCTCTTCGATCAACTTCAAGGTTCAAGTTACTACTCCAAGATCGATCTTCGATCAGGCTATCACCAGCTGTGGATTCAAGAAGAGAGTATACCGAAGACTTCCTTCAGAACTCGTTATAGATATTACGAGTTCCTAGTAATGTCGTTTTGTCTGACAAACGCGTCGGCAGTATTTATGGATTTGATGAACCGAGTTTGCAAGCCATATCTTGATAAATTCGTGATTGTATTTATCGATGATGTTTTGATATATTCGCGAACAAAGGAAGAGCATGAGCAACACCTTAGAGCCATTTTAGAGCTGCTCAAGAAGAAGAAAATGTATGCTAAGTTCTCGAAGTGTGAGTTTTGGTTGCGTGAGGTACAGTTCCTTGGTCATGTAGTGAATGAAGATGGAATCCATGTGGATCCCACCAAGATCGAGGCGATTAAGAATTGGGAAACTCCGAAGACGCCAACCGAGATTCGTCAGTTTTTAGGTTTAGCTGGGTATTATCGTAGATTCATTGAGGATTTTCCTAAAATCGCTCAACCGCTGACCTCCCTTACTCAGAAGGATAAGAAGTATGAATGGGGAGATAAACAAGAGGAAGCATTTCAGTTGCTTAAGAATAAACTTTCCGATGCACCAATTTTATCCCTACCCAAAGGCACCGATGACTTTGTGATATACTGTGACGCCTCGCGTCAGGGATTGGGCTGCGTGCTGATGCAGTGACAGAAGGTTATCGCTTATGCTTCGCGCCAGTTAAAGGTTCATGAGAAAAACTACACCACACATGATTTGGAATTAGGCGCAGTGGTGTTTGCTTTAAAGATTTGGCGGCATTATTTGTATGGCACCCGATACACGATCTTTACAGATCACAAGAGCCTCCAGCATATATTCGATCAGAAAGAGCTTAATATGAGACAGCGACGATGGGTTGAGTTGCTAAACGATTATGATTGCGAAATCAAATATTACCCAGGAAAGGCGAACGTGGTGGCAGATGCCTTAAGTCGGAAAGAGAGGATTAAGCCCGTAAGGGTTAGGGCTTTAGAGATGATCATTCAGACAGACCTCTCGTTGCGTATTCGTGCCGCACAGAGAGAAGCTCTTAAGAAGGAGAACCTTAAGGCTGAATATCTCCGTGGGATGGGGAAAAAGTTGGTACCCAATGAGGAAGGAACCTTGTGTTTTATGGGACGAATTTGGGTTCCCCTCTTTGGTGGTCTTAGAGATGTTATCTTTGATGAAGCTCATAAATCGAGGTACTCGATCCACCAAGGATCGAACAAGATGTACCACGATTTGAAGGACTATTACTGGTGGCCAAGACTTAAGGGTGATGTGGCTACTTACGTTGGAAAGTGTTTGACTTGTGCCAAAGTGAAGGCCGAGTATCAGAAGCCTTCAGGTCTTCTGCAGCAACCTGAGATACCCATGTGGAAGTGGTAACAAATATCAATGGATTTCGTAATAAAGTTGCCCAAGACACCCAGAGGTCATGATACGATTTGGGTAATCGGGGACCGTCTAACAAAATCTGCGCACGTTTTGCTGATCAGAGAAAAGGATAACACTGGTAAGCTAGCTGAGCTGTACCAAATAGAGATAGTCACACGTCATGGAGTGCCTATCTCGATTATATCTGATAGAGACGGAAGATTTGTGTCAAGGATTTGGCAATCTTTCCAAAAGCGTTTGGTTCTCAGTTGAATCTGAGCACAACATTTCATCCACAGACGGACGGTCAAAGTGTCAGTTGGGACACTCACCTGCCTTTGGTTGAGTTCTCTTATAATAACATCTACCATACAAGCATTCAAGCTGCACCGTTCGAAGCTCTCTACGGACGAAAGTGTCGATCACCGCTGTGCTGGGCAGATGCAGGTGATAGACAGCTGGTTGGTCCCGAATTGGTCCAAGAGACGACATATAAGATCATGCAGATCCGAGAATGCATCAAGGCGGCTCGTGATCGACAAAAGAGCTATGCGGATCAAAGAGGAAACCTTTGGAATTTGAAGTGGGAGATATGGTTCTGTTAAAAGTCTCACCTTGGAAAAAAGGTGTGGCACGCTTTGGGAAGCGTGGAAAGTTAAACCCACGATTTATCGGACCGTTCAAAATCATGGAAAGGATTGGTCCTGTAGCATATAAGTTGGAGCTACCATCGGAACTGAATGGCGTTCATGATACATTCCATGTATCTAATCTGAAGAAGAGTCCAACCCAAGAAACAGTAGTCATTCCTTCTGACGAAGTCCACATTGATGACACACTCCACTTTACAGAAGAACCCGTTGAGGTAACTAATTGGAAAATTAACAAAACTCGGAGAAGTGGAGTTAAACTCGTCAAGGTTCGATGGAACGCGCGCCACGGCCTAGAGTTCACTTGGGAGCGTGAAGACCACATGAAAGCAAAATACCCGCATTTATTCCCTAACACCCCTGTAGCTAGTAGTAGAGCTTAAAATTTCGGGACGAAATTTTTTTAACAGGGGGAGAATGTGACAACTGTCAAAATTTCAGGTATCCGTACAATTATTAAACCATGATTAGTGCTTAATGACTGTGCTGAATTACAATTAATTGGTTACTGATTATTGCCATATACACACATGTGCATCACATATTGCAAATGACATACCATTATTGCATGAAAGCTTATTTGACTCAAATAATGCACGAAACACAGTTAGCACAGTAATCAGACAAATCAGAAAAAAAATGCTGACGGAGTTCAGTACATAGACAGACAGTGTGTTGAGGCACAGAATGAGCCAGAAACCAAGTATTACACTAGTATAGTGTGTAGGAAAGTAAGGATCACACAACTGCCTTTCTAATGATAGTTTAAGTGTCGGAAAGTGCCTAAAACTCACCCAAAGTGGTGAATTCAGCAAAAATCAGCATAAATCAACATTTAAACAATCTATTATTATGCAGAAATATGGTTAAATGGTCCTCAATGCTTTCCTAAGTGTCGGGAATCAAAAGTGTCACAAAAAGTAACATAAAGCACACTAAACTGCATAGTTTAGCACCTTAACGAACCGGTAACCAACCGAACAACCGGACACTACCCAAAACACCAAATTTCCACTAAAAGCACTATTTTAACATTACCAAGCTAGTTATGGTCCCCGAACATCATAACACATCATAAATATATAGTAACTAGAGTAACTAACTAGATACTTACATTTTTACCCTAAACTAACTAATGTTTACAAACCTAGTCTACATAACCCCCCCCCCCCACCTATGAAATCGGCCAACATGGCCCCCACATGATGATATGTTTTAATTTTATAATAGATCCTTGTTGTAACTTTAGAAACACTTTATACATGAGATAATACATGAGCATGGATTATAAGAATGCACATTAAGTTCATAGCTTCATTTCTACACACATCAAAACACACACAACCTTCTCCTTCTTCTCCTTGTGCTCTCGGCCGAACACCAACACACACACACACACCATTTTCATCCATCCTACAACCATTCCAAGCTTATACAAGTGAGTTAGAAGGCATACAAAGGAGCTAGGAGCTTGGAGAAGTTGAAGGACCTTGTTCATTTGTTTTCTTCTCTTGATCATCCCTAGCCTTGATCTAGTGGTAAGAACCTTGATCCTTCCATTTTACTTCTATTTTAAGTGGTTAAAAGATGTTACATAATGATAATCTTGAAGAACACTAAGAATCACAAGAAAAGAACTTGAACATAAGCTTGAATACATAAGAAATCTTGATGAATATGAGTTGTTATGCTTGATGATTGTTGATTGCTTGTGAAAATGATGTTGATCATCATATGATCTTGCTAGATCATGATTAAAAACATAATCTAGCAAGATGAGAGGATGAAAGTGTTGTAGGATCATAGATCATCCTCATAAGAAACATGAACTTGAAAGAATATGTGGTTTTCTTGTAAAATAATGATCAAAGTAAGTTGTTAATCATGTAGATCTAAAATTTCATGGATGATTTCTCAAGAAACCAAGTTAAAAATATAAGTTTTACTAAATCTTGGTTCTTAAACAAATAAACCTTATTTTTGGTGGTTAATAAGGTGTAGAAGTATATGTGTAACAAGAAAAATCAAAGAAGAAACATTTTTGAAAAATATAAATACAAGTTGTAAAGATCAATCTTCTTTAAAAATGAAGTTTTTGAAGAATCAACCACACTTTAGAAGGTAACAAGGCTTACTAAGAACACTAGTAAGTTACTACAAATTTTTACAAATTTTCAAGTTCATGAAGTAGTAGATTATGCTTGTTTTTGGAAAAATTGGTAAGTAAAGATTGTTTGTTGATGGTTGTGAATTGATTGTGTTGATTTCACAAAAGAAAATGATATACCTTTAAGGTATGGAAACCTCCACTTTTAGGGGAAACTATGGCAAAATTTTTCTAAAAATTAAACACTTAGAAAAATATTTCCAAACAAATATTTACAAGTATATTTTAAACCATGAATTTTTCACATAAACTTTGCCATAATTTTTGTTACAAAAATATAAATATTGGAGGTTGGTTTTCATAAATAAAAGTGACTAAATATGTATTTAGGAAAATATATATTTAAAAGTCACAATGTGTGTGATTTGTATATTATGTGTATTAGTTATATTATTTTAGGACTTGAAATATTATAACTCACAAAAATACCAAAAATTACAATCCAAGATATCGCCAAAATTCCAAGAATTAAATACACAAATTATATCCAAAATATTAGAGAAACCGAACAAGGAATATAACTTACAAAAATATACCAGAATTTAATTCATAAGTATATTTTGGTAAATAATATTTTGGACACCAAGAGAACAAAAATATGATTTTTACAATTATTACAAGAATATGTCATATTTTTTACAAGGGAAAAATATGTTATTTTTGGCAAGTATAAATATATATTTTTCTTGAAATTTTTAGAAGATATATTATTTTTGAAAGAAATATATATTTTCTCAACAAACATGAAATACAATATTTTTGGGGTTAAAGATATATTTTCTCAAATAAATATAAAATATATCATTTTTGGAGAAAAATAAGTTTATATATATTTTCTAAGTTAGACTTGAAAATATATTATTGTTGGAACTTATATGAAAATACAAATATTTTGCCAAAGGAAAATTATAAATAATATTTCTTAATATATATATTTTGGAAATATATATTGGTGGACTTTTATTAAGGATATGGTGAACTTTTATTGAGGATAATATTCTGAAAAAATTAATACGAAATAAAGTATAACAATACCTAATGAATACAATAAAAATATGTATTCTCATACGTATAAATACACACCGGAATACGATCCCAATACATGGCAAAAATATACAAATACGAGAATACGAATACACCCATCCTTGGGAAGGAAATACATGTATAAATACTTGAAGATTATCAAGTCAAATATATTATTCTAAAATTTAATAAATATAATTTAAGTTAAAATATTTATTATTTTAACAAATAATTATCACCTGGAATAATATCGAAGACACGAAGAAACGTAACTCAAAGACACTAATTATTACTAAGTTAAGGCACGACCCATCCGTCTAATACACCTTAGCACGTTTGTAGGTAGTCATGTGACCGAGTAGCAGCTTTGAGTTACACCGGATTTCGAGACGCAAGACTGTGAGTTCATAACCCCCCCTTTTCTTTAAACTGTTTTGTTTTATAACTTCGGGGGTGAAGTACATGTTACAAAATGTTTACAAACAATTACAATTGGTATGTTTAGCTAAGGATTGCATAGTAGATCATGTGAATGGGTAGGCGCACTCCTAAGACCATTAATCCTCGTGTTAGGATCAAGGGGCATGAGTGATAGATCTATTTGGGTGTAGCGAGCCCACACCCATGTGGACCAGGGTGGCCCATGAGGTGACTATGTCTTACAGCCGGAGGCCCGGTACAAAATCTGCTAGGTTTGAGCCTTCCTACGCCGTTGCACGTATGTTAATGGCCTTGCAAACCACTAATTAACATGTTTCCTTGTTTTGCTTTCATACTAGGATTTACAAAACCTACATACATACAATGATTACAAGGTTTTATTCATACACACAAACAAACACATGAACTCGCTCAACTTTTCTTGATGTTTTTTAAACCACATGTATTTCAGGGAACTAAAAGTGGATCTGGCGGGCGTTTGGATGTTTCAAGTAGCATTAAGAATAAAGGATGTCATCCATTGTCTTAGGGTTTGGTTAGTGTATCTTATCCTGGACGAGACACATCTACGAAAGCCTGGTTTTATTTAGAGTCTTTTGATGAGTCCTTATGGAACTCTAAACAATTAGTATGGTTTGTAAAACTTAAATTTGAAGTCTATGTTTCAAACAAAGATGTTGTGATGTTTTTAAACTTATTTAATGGATGATCATCTATGGTTTTATCATATAGTTGTTGTTATGATTGAATGCAATGATATTAAGCAAGTCACACATAATCACGCTTCCGCAAAAGTCAGGGTGTGACAAGGGATGAGAAGCAGTTTAAAGAGTTGGCGGATGGAATAACTATCTTAAGATGCTCGATGGAGATGAAAATGAAGTTCCTTTCATCTTTTGAATGAACTTGTTTATTTTAGTGCTTTATTTAATAAAACATGCATGTGTTTTATGTTCCATATAATTCACATGTTGTGTTATGGCATGGGATTTGATTTCGCATGTTTATATTCCACATTTTGCATATTTTAAGCAATTCAATGTCAAACATGCGATTTTATACATAAAACATGCGAAATTAAAAACATTAATGTAATCTAACAAGTCTAAATATGCAACAGAAATTCAACATCAAACTAGTCTATTTGTCATTTCCAATAAATGCCTTCAACCTATCTGGGATTATTTTGTCCAAATCTTGGAAATACTTCTCTCTGTCCGGCCTTTTATCGAAAGCATTTATCTCTTTAATTATTTTTTGACGCTCCAGATTGTATTCGGATAGAATGATTTTACTTAGATATATGTGCCTCAGGAGATGAAGTTGTGAATTCTGTCTGTTGTTTACTTCATTTTCTTTCACAAACCCAGTCACCCATGGTGTTTTCTCCCCTTTGTATGTTTCCATATGACGCATCGTAAACACTCCACAGTCTACACCATTATTCTCTGTCCTCCATTCCATCACTTTTCTTTCTATCACTAATGTTTCAAGTGCTTTTATAGCCGGTGTTGGTTTTAAGGCCTTTTGTAGGTATAAAACCAATACCCTTCTCTGTAACATAGCAACATTGTGTCAGTAGCTTTTACATAAAATATAACATGTATATGAATAAGTTTTTGTATTACCAGTGTGTCTGGAAGCCCCTTGTATCTATCCTTAAACTCTTGTTCAGCTGCTGAATTGCCAATCAGCTCAATTTTGCCGGTTTTCAAGTGGAAGCACAAGACATAGAAGTGGTCACCTTGAAGTACCGGAATAAACACCAAGTCAACCAAATCAAGTTTTTTTTTACCTCATATTTTAGTATTATGTCTTCTAAATTTGAGGCAAATACGTTTAGACGTTGGTTGTCTGTGTATTTCTCCTCCTTGTACATGATATCCGGCTGTATGTTATGTAATTAGAATCAAGGTTAAGTAATGTATTACAATGTATTTGTACATGCGAATTTAGTACATGCAAAATAATGCGTGAAAATTTTTCACATGCGAATTGTATATATACTGTATGTGAAATTACAATAGTATGCGAAATGTTGTTTTTGTTTTCACATGAAAACTATCTACTATTCTACATGCGATTTAACTATAATTAGTATGCGAAATCATTGAATATGCATTTTCTGTTTTAATTTCAAATGTCAAAATGTGTAGAAAAGCATACCATCATTGTGCTAAACAAGAAGAGTCTGTATGGTGATGATTTTCTATCCCTCTTCTTCTCTTCAAGGTTGAGAACATCCACCAATGCATCTATTCCATTTGATGCTACGTACTGACCCCTGTAGAAGCTTTCAAAGATACCTTTGACCGTGTAAACCCCAGTTTTTTATCGGTAAAATACATCACTGCCAGGCAAAAATTAAATAATTAAAATTTTTGAGTGTATATATTTAGATGTTTGTTAGTTGATATAAATGTTTTACTTACTCTATGTTTGCAAATGTAGAAAATGTGTATCGGGTCACACTCGATTCTTGATTTAAGAGTGCTTCGTGCATGTTTACCACTCTGTTGCAGAAAGGGGAACAAAATGCTTCTCCAAGTTCTGCACATCTTTTCTCATTTCAAATTTTGGCGGCTTCTATTGTCTTATAAAGGAGTTCATTTAACCCCTTTGGTATAACTTGTTTTGGTTTTGAGTTTTTTCTCCCCCTACCTGGTTTTTTCCCTTTTTTTCTTCCAGGCTGGGTCCTAGGCTCAAAAGTGACTCAACTGATTGCAATTCCTCAGCCGTCACCTGAGGGCATTCCACTTCTGGTTCCTTATAAACTTCGATACCTGAATCGGGTTGTTAAGGGTCCTTATGTGTAGTTTCTCCTAAAGAAACTGCTTCCACTTCTGGCTCCTTTTCTTGAACTTTTTCTTGAATGTTTTGTGTAGATTCGGCTAAGTTCACTGTTTCTTCAATACCAGTTTCGTTTTCACCACTTTCTGCAGGCCAGTGTAAGTTAAAAAATATAATATTTTGTTCTTTTATTTTTTTCTAATATAAAGTGTTTTTTACCTTTGACGGGTGGTTTGTAAGCGTATACACCCGTTTCGATAGTTTGAATGTTTGCAATAAGGGTGTTTGTCACTTCTCCATCATCTTTATTTGTTAATCCTTCATCATCTGGCTGCAGTACCCCAATAGATACAAATAATTGAATTTTAATACATCAGAATCAAAACCGCATTTTATACATGACATTGCATGCGAAATCAAATGTCATGTGTATGCATGAAATCGCATGTGTATTTTTATTGTATCGCATGTGCATATGAAATTCAATGTTTACATAAAATCGCATGTGTTAACTTGAAATCGCATGTGCATATGAAATTCAATGTTTACATAAAATCGCATGTGTTAATTTGAAATCGCATGTTTACCTTCTGATTCCATTTGTTCCAAAACATTGGATATTACTTGTTGAGCTTGTTCATTCTGTCTACTTTCTTGATTTGTAGAATCTTCATGATGAACGTCAGAAGCTGCATTTTCAGGCTGTTGATGAACATAAGAGGGTGCAGTTTCAGGCTCTTGAACCGAATCAGGCGGCACACAAATGGGATTATTCCAAAGCGTCTCATCCCACTGCTTACAGGCCTCCATAATCTCCGGATCCCAAAAAACACTTGGTTTTTGCTTCTGAAACTAAGTTGTTCATCCCTTGAACATTTGAACCATTTTAATGTATTTTTTTGACATTGGCTTTCATTTTTTTCAACAGGTTCTGTAATATTTTTCGAGTTAAAATACTATCAATCCAGATGTTAAAAATAAATGATTTAAGTGAAATTAATATTTTTTTGGGTTTATCTTTTTATTGATGTTCGAAGCCTCTCGATCTCGTTGATGGGCTGAATCGTAGACTACCGATGGTGAAAGTGGAACAGGAGTGTTGCAATAGTCCATCATTTTCTGTGTTTGTGTCCCAACTCCCATCACAAGGTTTAACTGAGACATGTCATGGAGTTCAAAACTGAAATCCATCATATTATCAATGTTCTCGTTATCGTTAGGATCTTCCACGGTTTCTACGTTTTCTACTGCACGTGCAGTCCTTCTTCTGTAGCTTATTGTGGTGTCAACGGGTAGTAGTCTATACTCCTCCGTTGAACGACCCTCTTCTTTTTCATTTTCACTCTCATTTGCTGTCCACACAGGTCCGTTATCCGAAATATGCTCCTCGACTTTATCAATCTCCGTAGATGTGATATAACGAATAATCGGTATCTCCACGACTTTATCAACCAGTTTAAGCCTCTTGTTGTACTCATGCATATATAGAAGCTGTATAAATATAAAAAGGAGTTGATATTTACTTAAAATGTGTATTTGTTTTATATTCAAAGTCATCATCATACTCTATTTCTACAAAATCGCATGCTATTAGACAAAAACCGTATGAAATCGCATGTATTCTTTAACCATTTACCAAAACCACTAATCTGATGAAATCGCATGAATTAGTTATGATTTCGCATGTATCAGTTAACCATCACTAAAACTATCTAATCTTATAAATCGCAAGCTCAAACAAAATTATTTTTAAAATCGCATGTATCATTTAACTATATAACAAAACAAACTAATCTTGTAAATATGTTATCAAATGTAGTAAGGCATACCGTAAGAAAGGCAACAGGTCCCACGAACTGTATTTTATAGTCCTTCCAGCCCGCTCGTGTACGACGCAAAGTGTCCAGTAGTTATGAGCACCAATCTAGATGCGGTATGTCCTCAACAACCTCTACACCAAGCAAACATCTATCATTTGCAGTTGCGGCCTTTGTAATCTCCGCAAAAAACGTCATCCAGTACACCAGGAAATTTAATCTAAACAGGCTCCCCCCATCTCTTTGATTATCTATTGCAGTTGCAATTAAGCCATGGGCAATTCCCGCGTTTTCCCCCCATTGACTAATGAATGTATCCATGACAGTATTTCCTGGTTGTTTACTCTTTTCAATTTTCTCCACCTTTTAAACTTTTCTTTTATCGACTATTATTTCAATTGGCTTTGGCCCCTTTGGTATTCCAAATACCTCATAAACCATGACCGATGTAATTTTTATTTGGTGTTTACCTATGTTTAGCGTATCGAACATCTCGTCAAAGTTTCTTCACCTCATCAATATGCCAAACGTGTCGAAATATGGTTGATATTCATATATAGAATAGCCCCAAATCCCATATTCTTCACCTCATCAACTTGTTTTTTTGAAAAAAATTTCACAGTATCCATATACGAGTTAGGTTGACATCTCAACAGTATTGCTTCGTTGCTGTATTCGAAGAAAGCTCTAGTTTCTGTTCTAGGTGGTTCCACCTTTTTTGAAGGTTTTTTTTTTGTTTGTATCTTAGATTTCTTGTCATCTTTCTTCTTTTTCAGCAGTGGCTTAACAAAGTCATCATCCTCAGAACTTTCTTCCACAACCCTTCTTTTTCTATTTTTGTTCATTTTTTTCAATGTTGATATGGGGTCTTCAAAGTAATCATCAGAATCTATTTCTACAAAATTGCATGCTATCAGACAAAAACCTTATAACAGCGCATGTATCAGTTAACCATTTACCAAAACTCATTAAGTTGATAAAATCGCATGAATCAGTTATCAATTCGCACGTATCAGTTAAGCATTACCAAAACTAGCTAATCTTATAAATCGCATGCTTCAGACAAAAAACATTTATAATGCTTCAGACAAAAAACATTTATAAAATCGCATGTATCATTTAATCATATACCAAAACTAACTAATTATATAAAATCTCATGGAGTTTTTTATAAATTCGCATGCACAAGCTAACCATTACCAAAACTACATAATAATACAAAATCGCATGCCCTAGACAAAAATAACTTTTATGAAATCGCATGCCTAAGACAAAAACCTCAACAAACAAAACTTAACATAAAAAATCTCATTTGTCATACAAACCCCTTTATAATATCGCACATGTATCAGCTAACCATTAACAAACCTACATAATCATACAAAACCTAATAAAAAACCATACCAGACATAAACCCTAACAAAATTGTAGTTATCAACAATACGTAATCTTATAAAACTATAGGTTTCAGACAAAAACCTTACTAAACAAACAAAATCGCATATGTCATTCAAAGCCTCTGTAAATCCCATTATAAAATCGCATATTTGATTCGATACCTGGATTCATCTTCTTTGCCTGTGGTCTGTCGTTGTTGGCCTTGCTATGTTTCTCAAAACTCATCAATCTTCCTTGATTCGCAACGGTAAGTAGAACGGAACTTGGGGGAAGAAGAATGCAATGTTTTGAATTTGGGTTTACGGTATGATTGTAAGTTTTTGGTTGCTGATTATCAGGGGTTTTGATTTCGCAATGGACGATTTTAACCTTGGCGGTTTCATTTATATATTTTAATTTGATTAATTTAATAGTTAAGCACGGGGTTTAAATGAGATGATCTGACGTTTGTGGTTGTAGCGTACTTAATGTACGATTAGGCATATTGTACGATAATCGGCCTCTCTCTCTCTCTCTCTCTATATATATATATATATATATATATATATATATATATATGGGACCGCTAAAATGAAAACCACCTCTAGTTGTAAGAACTATGAGAACTACACCGTACGGGTCGAGTTGGACCAAATTTTTTTTCATAAACGTAAATGCGTGTATTATAAACACATTTGTAAAAAAAATTAAAAAAAAATGTCGTGTGTGTAGTTTTGAGCACCACAAGTTTGTGTTTACGGGTACCGTAAATTTTGTAAAATTTACGGTACCCGTAAACACAAACTTGTGGTGCTCAAAACTACACACACGACATTTTTTTTACAAATGTGTTTATAATACAAGCATCTACGTTTATGAAAAAAAAAATTTGGTCCAACTCGCCCCGGATCAGAAAGTTCTCATGGTTCTTACAACTGGAGGTGGTTTTCATTTTAGCGGTCCCCTATATATATATATATATATATATATAGTGGAGGGTTCAAATGAGAATAATTTTTTTGTAAAAATAAAAAAGAAGAAATTTCAACCAATAAGAATGCTTCATTTTACTTTATTTAATTTTTGCATTTAATATTAGTGTAAGGGTATATTGGTAAACTTAGATAGATCATTAATTGGTAGTCTTTTGTTAATAGCTAACTACATTAATTTTGTAATTTATTTTCAAAAATATATTTACTGAAAGAATAAAAAATAATTAATTTAAAGTGTAGGATAAATTACGAGCTGTGTAGGATAAATTTCAATATATGTTGGATAAATTTCAAAATGTGTAGAATAATTTTGATGTGTGTAGGCAAAAACTTTAATGTGGAGGATGATAGTCTTTATAACTAATTAATTAGTCAAATATAATAATAAATGAGATAAGAGAAAAACTATTTAATGTTTTACAATTGTACCCTTTGTTCTTTTTCTTCTCAATTTAATTTTCTTCTCAAATGACCCCATATATATATATATATAGGGGACCGCTAAAATGAAAACCACCTCCAGTTGTAAGAACCACGAGAACCACTTTCTAGCCATTAGATCAATAAGATGTATGGATGAGATTAAAAGTAGTTAATATTAATATTAAAAGTTTTTTGTCTTATTATGTTTTTAATATTTTATTGTTAAAGGGTATTTAGGTAAAATTATTTTTTTGTCTTTTTATATATATTATTTTTAAATGTCTTTTTTTCCCATTCATTAATTACTTTTTTGTCTTAATAATTTTTTATTAAGAAACTGATTTTTTTGTTTAAAAACTTTTTTGAAATCAGATTTTTATGATATTTTTTTAAGATTTGTTTAAAAAAACGTTTTGAAGAGTCGTTTTTTTACGCCCGGCTTTTTCAGGCGTCGTTTTTTAACGCGCCGAAATTTACGTTAAAAACTTTACGCGCCGTTTTTTTAACGTTTTAGGCGTCGTTTTTTACGTTTTACGCGCTGTTTTTTACGTTTCAAGCGTCGTTTTTTTAACGGGCCGATTTTTACGCCGGGCTTTTTCAAGCGTCGTTTTTTACGTTAATTTTTTTACGTTTTAACGCGCCGTTTTTTTTACGTTTTACGTTAAATTTTTTACGTTTTACCGCGCATTTTTTTTTAGTTTTACGTTTTTACGTTTTTTTCGTTTGAACGCGCCGTTTTTTTTACGTTTTACGTTTTTTACGTTTTGCGTACAACTTTTTACGTTTTGCGTTAAACTTTTTACGTTTTTACGGGTTTTACGTAAAACGTTTTACGTTTGAGTTAATTACATAGTTAGTCCCTATGGTTTGCACAAAATAACATACTTAGGTACTAATAGTTTAAAATCACCTTCTAGGGGTATTAACTTTTCATTTTGTAACGTTTGTAGGTATTAACTTCTAGGGTATTAACATAGTTAGTCCATGTGGTTTGCACAAAATAACATATTTAGGTACTAATAGAATGTGATTTTAAACCTACAAATAACGCTAATACCTCCAAACGTTACAAAATGAAAAGTTAATACCCCTAGAATGTGATTTCAAAGTATTAGTACCTAAGTATGTTACTTTGTGCAAACCACATGGACTAACTATGTAATTAACTCTTTACGTTTTTACATTTTACGTTAAAATTTTTACGTTTTACGTTTTACGTAAAACTTTTTACGGGTTTTACGTAAAACTTTTTACGTTTAACGCACCGTTTTTAACACGTTTTTTTAACGCGTCGTTTTTTACACTTTTTACGTTTTACGTTAAACTTTTTAAACTTTTTACGTTTTAAGTTTTACGTTAAACTTTTTACGTTTTACGTAAAACTTTTTACGTTTTACGTTAAATTTTTTACGTTTTACGTAAAACTTTTTACGTTTTATGTTTTACGTTAAATTTTTTACGTTTTACGTAAAACTTTTTTATACAAAAACGAGCGCATCCAGAAATCATAAACTCGGGAGGTGTCTCAGATATATTGTTATCATCATCAACTAGGGGAGAAAAATAAAAAACCAACAACATCAAAACAAAGTGTATCTCGAAAAAAAAAACGGGGTTTGGCTCAGATTATCCGATAATCAAAAAGACTGCAAAAGTGGGGTTGCTGGTTCAAAAAACCTACCCTCCGCCGTCCTTGCCACGCCATCGTCATCAAAATCTACATTTTTTTTTACATCATCGCCGCCCAAATCGACCATATCAAAACCAACAGATTCAAAAGAACACAAATCAAAACCCACTAACTAAGAAAATTCAACAATTTCAAACAAGAACTGTTGGTTCAAAAAATTCAACCTTTGAATACATTTGTTCAATCAAATTCCCAACTTCAAACTTCATTTAAATCATAGATCAAGAAACAGGGGCATTTAGAACGATTGCCCTTTCAAACTTCAAATCCAAGTTCAACTCATTTAAATCTTTTATCAAATTTCAAATTTCCACAAAACAGGCGCAAACACAACTAGATCAAGAATCAATGTTTGCAAAATCAAACCCACAAATTAAAGATCACTGTTTGCAAAATCAAACCCACAAATTAAACCCACAAATTAAAGATCCAAAGATCAACACCCACCTATCTTCTTGCAAATCCAAAACTAAAAACAAATCAAACCAAGATCTAAGCAAAAACAGAGTCAAGATTGTTCAACATTCAAAAAAACAAAATCAAACCGCCACCCAATCACCGGCACAACCGACATCAAACGGCACGACCGGCACCACCGGGGACGAAACCATACCTGTCGTCGGAACCGGACAACTTTCAGACACCACACACCACCCCCCCTGTGCGGCGGCGGCGTCCTAGGGTTTTATCTCCGTTAAATGGTGCTGAACGGCGGCGGAGGAGACGGTGACGGTGGCGGCGACGTCCTAACTTTCAGACACCACGAGCCAATCTCTCTCTCTCTCCGGCACTCTCTTTCTCCCCTCCGATTCTCTCTCAAACTTGAGAGGAAGATAGATGTGTGTGGCCGGAATCGTCACCGGAGAAGGATTACAAAGAGAGAGAGATGAGAGGTTCACCGGAGAAGGATTTCAAAGAGGATTTCAAAGAGAGGGAGTGCAAGCTTTTTAAAACAAGTCTGATGAGATGGAGAGAGAGTGTAAGCTTTAAAACAAGTCAGACATAAGTTAATGGACATGACACTTTGATCAAAAGACCAAAATGCCCCCAAGAATATAAAATACTAGTGTATACTTGGCAAACCCTGATTGGTGGAGAGTGGTTCTCGTGGTTCTTACAACCGGGGGTGGTTTTTATTTTAGCGGCTCCCTATATATATATATATAGGGAGAGGATCATGAGAAAACTAGAAAACTAACTAAAAACCACTAAAAAGGAGGGGGAGACTTTTAATGAAGGAGGGGGACTTTTAATGAAGGAGGGGTAAAATTGGAAAAAAAAAATATAACTTTTCAAACATTTCCCATTTCTCCATACGTTATCATTTTAAAACAAAAATGGCACCATAAGATCACAAATTTGTGTATCTTTCATTCAAGTATATTCGAGCATATTTTTTATGACATAAAAAAAGATTTATGGTGTCGTCTTGTTTTCAATACTATTATTATAGTAGTGCACATGTGCAATATAACATGTACTACAATGTGCATTACATGCATAAAATTAGCTTTTTGAGTCTAGTTTAGCTTTTAGGGTTAGTTTTTTTTGGAGGTTTAGGATTAGGATTAGGTTTTTGGGTGTGGGGGTGGGGGGTTTAGGTTTTTTTCGGGTTTATGTTTAGGGTTTAGTTTTAGGTTTTCGGGAGGGTGGGGGTGGGGGGGTTAGGCTTTTGGTGGGAGGGTGAATTTAGGTTTTTGGGGGGTGGGGGGTTTAGGTTTTTGGGGGGTGTCGGTGGGGGGTGGGTTAAGTGGTTTAGGCTTTCCGTATTAGTGCACATGTGCAGTACAACCAAAGAAGTTTTTTTTTTTTTTTTTGAAATTTTTTTTCCATACATAAAAAGTAGCGATTTTTCTATAAAAAATTGTAAAAAAAAAAATTTGGTATGTTTTTTAGGTTTTTTTAGGCTTTTTTAGTTAGTTTTTTGGTTTTCTTATTTAAACTAGTTTTCTCATGATCCATCCCTTATATATACATATATAGGGTCAGGATTTAGAGAGAATGGTGAGAACAATTTTGGTGGTGACATGTAGCATTGATGTTAAATTACACTAAGGGGTAATATTGTCAAAAAATTCACTCACGTGAACTGAACTGGGTGTTCAAATAAAACGCCATAACAAAAAAAAAACTATTTTTTTGAGCTATAATTTACAACAGCTAAAAAAAACCATTGCTCAAAAAACGCCATAAACTCCCAACCACGCCAACAAAAACTATTTTTTGAGCTATAATTTACAACAGCTCAAAAAACCATTTTTAGCCTATAGCTCCCATTAAAACGCCATAACAAAAAAAAAACTATTTTTGAGCTATAATTTACAACAGTTCAAAAAAACAATTTTTTTAGCCATATTGCTCAAAAAACGCCATAAGCTCCCAGTTAAAACGCCACGAAAAAAAAAACTATTTTTTGAGCTATAATTTACAACAGCTCAAAAAAAAAACATTTTTTTTAGCTAGCTCCCATTAAAACGCCATAACAAAAACAAGAACTATTTTTTTGAGCTATAATTTACAACAGCTCAAAAAAACCATTTTTTTTAGCATATGGCTCAAAAAACGCCATAAGCTCCCAGCAAAAAAACAAAACTATTTTTTGAGCTATAGTTCAAAAAAACCATTTTTTTAGCCATATAACTCAAAAAACCATTTTTTTGTGTCTAACCGCCTAAATTAATATGTTTTGAGCTCAGAAAAATCATAGTTTGTACTGTAATAACGCCATAAAACACCCAGTTCAGAAAAACGCCACATGAAAAAACTCAATTGAAAACGCCATAAAACACTCAGTTCAGAAAAACGCCATGAAAATAACTAGTTAAAACGCCATAAAAACACATAGTTCAGAAAAACGCCATGAAAATACCTAGTCTAAAACGCCATAAAACACCCAGTTCAGAAAATGCCATAAAACCCAGTTATTTTTTTCGAAAAGTGTATCAATAGTATACTCGTTGGAAAGATAAAAAAACGCTGAGTTTTATGGTGTAATTTTTTTCGAAAAATAATCACGTATAAAAAAGTTATTGTCGTTTAAATATGATGGGGGAAAATGGCATGTGAATGGCATGTGCACCTTTGTTTTGATCTTCCTATTTTACCCCTCCTGAAGTTCCAAAGCCCCTATTATTTACAAAAATGGCACCGCATCAATCTCAGCCACAAACCACTAAGATCTTGTGGCTGAGAATCGTTCTCACCGTTCTCACACTTTGAGGGGTTCTCTCCTGATCCTGTTCCTATATATATATATATATATATATATGATGGTTCAAATGAAAACCACTTTTATTTTGAAAATTCGAAAACTAACTAAAAAGAGCCTAAAAAACGCACCAAATTTTTTTTTTCAATTTTTTTATAAAAATCGCAGGTTTTTATATATAAAAAAAATTTCAAATTTTTTTTTTTTGTTGTACACATACACATGTGTAACTACAATTTTTTTTTGAAATTTTTTTTTATATATATATAAAGTTGCGAAAATTGGTATGTAAAAATTAAAAAAAAATTGTATGTTTTTTTGGCTTTTTTAATTAGTTTTCGAGTTTTCACAATAACTAGTGGTTTTCATTTGAAACTTCCCCTATATATATATATATATATATATATATTTCATAATTAGAAACCTCCACTTTCTCTTGTCGGCTAAAAGCTCTGATACCAAAATGGTTTAGGATCGTTTGATATGCGGTTTAGGATCGTTTGATATGAAGAAACTTAAACATGAAGACAATATGATTTAAATTAAAGAGATGGCAACATAAATAAGCATGATATGAATTTAAAATATACCTGAGTTTATTGATTGAAAATCTTGATTACAATTGATTTTCTTACAATCGGGAGGAGCAACTATAATTTGAAAATCTAAAGATTTTGAACATAGAGAAGTTGATAATACAAGTTTTGGGTTTGAGGGTTTTTTCATACATAAGAGAAGATATAAGAAAAGGTGTGTAGAAAAGTGTGTCTTCCTTCATTGATCTTCTTCCCTTTTATAGATGGAGTAAAAGGGTCTTCATTATTAATTTTTGAAAAGAGCTTCCGTATGAAATTGCCTTTGTTGAAAATACTCTTAAAGTTGTTTGTCTTCTTTGAGAATTATTTGCACCATCTTTGAAGAATTGGAAAGTAGGTTGTCTCTTTGTTGCATAATCTTCCATAATTAGAAAGTTGATTGTCTCTTTGTTGAATTATTTGCTCCACTTTTTGAAAATATGAAAAGTTGATTGTCCTTTTGTAGAATTATTTTGCATCTTTTATAATTAGAAACCTCCACTTTCTCTTGTCGGCTAAAAACTCTGATAAATATGGATAAACATAAAAAATTATTATTACTATTATTATATTATATTATTTTATTTATTTTTTATTTTTATTTTTTTTACATTAGATCAAATGGGTCTTGAGAATCTTGAAAGACTTCAGTCCCCGGAGATGAGTGATTTGAAGGGGTTGGAGACTGTCGAATTTCATTGACTATTTTTAAATTTTCTTCTGAAGACTTGCAATCTGAAAGTCTTTTAATATATTCTTGATCTTCATCGCTGGCCTTGATATCTCGAATTGGAGACTTTAAACTTCTTTCATATTGAGTAGTTAGTTCCTTATAATACTTGGTGACTGCTTGAGAATTTGCTTTTGTGATGATGAACTTATTCCACCATTTACATTTGTATTGTCTGAAGAGCAATGAGAAAGTTCTGTAGGACTTTCCTCTTGAAAATTGTAAGTCCATAAACAGATCCATGGGATTCTGAAAATACTCATAAACTGTAAAGTATATTCAAAAATTGGTGTTCCATCATGTTGAAAATACTCGACGAATCTTGAAAATGCTTCTGAAATTTCTTTGGGAAAAAGCTTCTGGAATAATTCTCATATATTTAAACCATTTAACAAACCATCTTAGATAAATATTTGAAAAAAATTCATCAAATTGGAAGAACCAATAATGATCAAAGTTTCTTAGAAGAAATGCATATTCCCATGCATCTTGATAATCATAATAGTTATATTGAGGATAAGCATTGAAATCCGAAAGGGTTTTTGAATTATAGGGCTTAGAATTCCAATCTTCTAAGGATAGAACCTTTAAAAATTTTACTTGACTATAAGCGACCTTGGAAGGATCTCCACTATTAAAATTGTGCCGAATAATGACTGATTCTGAATCTACTAAAATTGCTTGATAATAATCTCTGGTCTTGTATTCGTCCTTGAAAAATTGGCATCCTCTTGGATAAATGAAGTCGATTAAGGATAAGAAATTTTTGCTAACCTTTTCGACTTCTATGGGTTCCAGAATTTTGATAATTTTTCTATTTGGGTTAATAGTATAGGGAATAGTGTCTGGTGAAGAGCTTGAAGGAGAGGCTGGTTTAGAGAGTTTTGTGAAAGAAGGAGATTGAATAATGGGTTTTGATTCTAAATTTTGAATAATGGATGAGAATGGTGGTCTAGGTCTGGGTCCTAGGGTTAATGGGGCAAATATGTTTTGAATATTAGGTAATAAGGGAAATTGTTGCAAATGGGTTGGTCTTGATGGAGAACTTGGAGAACTTGATAATTGAGATTTCGAGAATTGTTGTTTTGATAATACAATCTTTTTTGTAGAATCAGAGTTGCTCATATTCCCTGTAAAAATTCTCTTGATAAAAAATCTGGTAAAGAATTATTTTCTCCTTTTATAAATTCTATTTGAAAATCAAAATTGCTTAATAATGTTTGCCATCTTGCAAAAACTTGCTTTGAAATTAAATTCTTAATATCCTTTTCCAAAATATATTTTGCAGATAAACAATCGATTCTTAATAAAAATGGTTTCATATATAAATCATGTTCAAACTTTTTTATACATAAAACTATACTTAAAATTTCCTTTTTAATTGTAGAATAATTCTTTTGAGTATCATTCCATGCACCTGAATAATATCTAACTAAACTTTCTTTATTATTTAATTCCTATTTTAGTATTCCTCCAAATCCTAAGTCACTTGCATCGGTTTCTACAATTAATTTTGCATTAGGATGGGGAATATGTAAACATGGTAAACATTTTATTTTCTCCTTGATATATTTTACTATATATGTATGTTCTTGAGTCCATGGTTTTGGATTCTTTTTTAACATGTCATATAAAGGTTTACATATGATTCCTAAGTCTTTGAAAAAGTCATGAATATAATTTAAACATCCTAAAAATCTTTGCAATTGCTTTTTATCTTTGATTTCATTTGGAAATTTATTTGAAAATTCTAAACTTCTGTTAATGGGTTTTATTGTTCCTTGAATAATATTATGTCCTAAAAATCGTATTTCTGTTTGAAAAAGATTCATTTTAGAAGGTGATACTACTAATCCATTTTTATGAATAACATTGTAGAAATCATTTAAATGTTTAAAATGTTGATCTAAGGAATTTGAAAATATTAATACATCATCAATGTAAACAATTTCATAATTTCCTAATGGTAAAATCATATCATTCATTATATTTTGAAATTCCGAATGAGCATTTTTTAATCCAAAGGGCATTACATTACATTCATAGTGTCCAAATGGTACATTGAATCCAGTTTTATATATATCTTCTTCAGTAATTTGAACTTGCCAAAATCCAGACTTCATATCAAATTTAGAAAATATTTTTGAATCATAATTTTTTTTTAATAAATCTCTTTTATTTAGTATAGGATATCTAATCCATTCTAAAACTTTATTTAATGGTTTATAATTTATAACTAATCTAGGAGCTCCTCTTTCTATTTCTGCACTATTTTGAACATAGAAGGCAGAGCAAGACCAAGGGGATTTGGATGGTCTAATCAGCCTTTTATCTAATAATTCTTGTATTTCTTTTTTACAATATCCTTCTAACTCTTGAGACATATGTATAGCTTTAGATTTTGTTGGAATATTTTTCTCATTAAAATCTTTAATATAAGGTAATCTTACAACATGTTGTTTTCTTTCCCAAAAAGCATTTGGAATATTTGCACAGACATTATCTTTAAATTTATTTTCAGTTTCTTGTATTCTTTTTATAATTATTTTATCTTGCAATTGATTCTTTATTCTAACATGATCAATTTCTTCAATTAAAAATTCCTTTTGTTTCTCTTTTAAGCTTAAAATATTTATTTGTTTTGAAGTAATTGGATGGGCAAATTCAAAGCAGATCTTTTTATTTAATACCTTAATACTTATTCCCTTTTCTTCAACTGTGAAAGGATATAATTGATTTATGAATGGGAGTCCTAATATAATTTGAGATGTCAGATCCCTTACTAAAACTAATTGAGTTTTATAACAATAGTTTTCCTTGCAAATATGAACATTTGATAATTTATATTTAATATTTAATGGGTTTCCATTGGCTCCAGACAATCTATAGGTAGTCTTTTCATAGTATTTTGTGGGTATTAAACCCTCTTGAATACAATTCATATCAGCACCACTATCAATCATGGCAACTAATGTTAATCGAAATTCATTATTGACTATTATATTTAATTTAGTATACCATTTTTGAGAAGTTAATCCTTTTAAATGATTTATTTTTCCTAATTTTTCAGTATCGTTATTGATTTCTTCATCTTTTTTATCTTTTCCCTTTTCTAATTCTTTAATTTGTGATTTTATTTCTCGAATTTCTTCTTTAATAATTTTTTAATTCTATTTGTAAATCAGTTATTGTAACAAGATTTTCTTTTATTTGTTTTGTTTGAAATCTTTGACATATTTCATTGAAATTATACACTTTTTCTTCCTTTTCTATTGGTAATTTATACTTTTCTTTTAATTGTTTCAAATATATTTGTTTTACTTCTTTATCATCAATTTTTTCTAATAATTCGAATAGGTCTTTATTATCTGCTGTTAGAGAATTTATTGTACCATCGATTTCACAAATACAAGGACCAACACATTCACACGCATTGTCTTCTAAACTACTTTCTGAATTAGAATCTTCAATATAATTTAAATCATTATCACTATAGTCTGAAATACTGTTTTCACTTGAATTATCATAAATAAGTATTTTATTTATCTGTTCTTTTAATTCATCAGAAATATTTAACTCATTTATCTTTTTCTTAGTATAACAATCTTTTGAATAATGTCCTTGTCTTCCACATTTATAACAAATAACAATATCTTGTTTACCTTGTTTTTTCTTTTGAAAATCAAATTTATCTTTATTTTTTATATATGATTTTCTTTTATAGTTTTTCTTAATAAATTGTTTAGGAATTTTCCTTTTGGATTTAGAGGGAGTTTTAAATGGTTCTAGACCATATTGTTGACAAAAACTTCCTAATTCCTTATGGCCTTGGATACCATCCTTTTTTATTTTTTCTTTTAATCTTAAATCATTACATATTTTTAATCCTTCTTGATTTATATAATTTATTATTTGACCATATGATAAATCTCTATAAGGAATACTATTATTAAAGTCTTTTTTAATTTTCTCTCTAATTCTTTCTGCAAATAATTTTGGTAATCCAGCTATAAATCTTTCTTTCCAATAGGCTTCTTTGCAATCTTCTCTAGTCATAACTTTCGAAAGAAATATATCTTTATACCATCTAAAATCTTGTAATTTTCTACACGTCAAATTTAATAATATTAAAGAATTTCTTTCTTGATAATCTGTTGGATTTCCAATAAAATGTTTAATTATAGCAAATACTAAAGTATTAATTATATCTGGTATTTCTGTTGGCGTTTGAACATTATTTTCTGTCTTGATAATTAATTTTTTAGCATTTTGAATTAATTGTCTTTCTTCTTCTGTAAGATACTTGTCCCACCAACATTTAAGAATTCCAGTAAAACCAGAAACTATCATACCAAGAATTTGTGACTCATTATTTCCATTTGCTTTATATGCATTGGCTGCCATTATCATTTCTTGTAATAGATTAAGAATTTGATGTTCTGTTTGACCTTCTATATTCCATTCGTATAGAGAAGTTCCGTCATATTTTGCTTGAACTAAAGTATGTCGTTCTTCAAATTGTAAATCAGATGGAGTAGGTCTAGGGTAATAATTTCTTGTTTCTGGCCTAGTAGTATAAGTATTGTTTTTTGAAAAATGATAATTTCCTCTTTTAATTTTATTTATAGAATCTTCTATTTGAAAATCATTAAATTGTTCTTCGATATTTTGAATTTCTTGATCTGAAATAACATTTATACTTAGTTTTGAGATTTTTGAGGAAATATCTTGTTGTTTGTTTAGACGTATTGAGATATCTATACTATATGGTTTAAATATTGGATTTTCAATATTTTCAGTTACTATTTTAGTATTTGAAGTACTAGGTTGATCTAAAATTTTATTATTATTAGTTTCTATCCTTTCTAATTGTTCTCCTATGGTATTTAATTTTTCATTGGTATAATTATTTTGAAAAATAACTGTCTTTACATTTTTATTTAAATCTTCATTAATGTTTGCCAAGGGTCTTGCAATAAAATCTTTATTTTCATTTTTTATTTTTATATCCATATGTGGAGGGTGTACACTAGTAATGTTTTCATTTTTATCTATAATTGTATAGGTTTTGGTTATAGTATTGCTAACATATATATTTTCAGAAAATGGATACTCAATTTTATTTTCTATACAGTAAAGAGGAAACCAGGAGAAAAATGAAATATTTTCATCATTTTCACACATATATAACTGCCAATCAATTTCATGTAAAAATCTTTCATCTTCATTAAATGTAGAAAAATACCATATTAATTTTTTATTATTATAATCATTGAACATTTCATCTTTTAAATATTTTAACATTTCTTTATCCATAATTAACAAGTTGTGCTAGAAATCTTTTCTATAAGTTTTATTCTATAATTATTTTCTTCTATTAATTTTTTCTCTAAAAATAATATATAGTTAGAAGACTGAAGATATGGTTTAGACGTATAGTTAGAGTAATGATAAGGGTCAGATGGAAGCATGCTGCATGGATTTTTATATTGTTCTAATCTTTCTTTCAAATATTTTATTCTTCTATTGCAAAGTTTCAAAAACAAAATATTGTTATTTCTACGAGCTTGAACTTTTGAATCACTCATTGTATATCTTCATAATTTTTCATATCAGACTTAGTTGGGACATAAGTATTATTATCACTATCCTTTTCTTCATATAGTGGTCCTGGGATAGTATTTGAAAAATCAACACTTTTCATTTTCATTGATAAACTTCTTCTAAATAGACTCTCATCTAAAGTATTTCTAGAAGTACTTGCTCCTATAGAATGTCTTGGTGGTATATTACTAAAAGAAATATCTATTGAACCATCAGAATGTTCTACTATGCTAGATGTTTGATTGTCTATCTCTATAGGTTTTGGCGGGTTTATATCTTGTAAATTCCATGTTAATGATTGAGTTATTTCATTCCATTTTAATTTTTTAGGTGTTCTTATTTTTGTATGCATAGTATTAGCTTCAAAAATAATAGTTTCATCTTTTGGGGATACTAATTTTGTTTTAGGTTCTAAAGTGGTAGTCATAGTCTTATAATATATTATATATATAACTACTGCAGCAATAGTTTTTTCTTTAAATTCTAAGTTTTTAGTTTTAATTGTTAATGTTAAAGTGTCTAAAATATGTGGATCAAATAAACCAATTGAAAAGTTTGGATAGCAATTAAAGTAAATAGGACCATTTGAAATATCAGATTCAGCCACAGCTAGCAAAGAATTATAAAAGTTTGTATGTCTTGCATCTCTTAGAATTAGTAAAACAGGAGCATCAATTCCTAATCTGAACATAGGTTTAATTGCAACTTGAACTAGTCCTATGTGTAGAAATTTATATAATTTTCTATGTCTTTTAGTAGCTTCTACTGATAATAATTGCATGTTTTGATACTCTTTATTAATAGGTATGGTTTGTTCATGAGTTTTTATAGAATAATCTTGTAAAAAATCAAAAGTACCAATTTTGTAAATAGTTTTAACATCTTGTTTTGGTATACTCCAATTTAAAAGATTGTTTTCAATTTGAGAAATATTAATTTCAACAGAATTCATATGTAAAGAGTTCATGTGTAAGTCTTCTTCATCATTATCATTAGTATTTGAGCTATAATCTCGTTTAGAAAAGAATTTTGATAACTGATTCATTATAGTTATTAGTCTTTAAATTTTTAAAGTAGAGCTTATACTGAGGGAACACCCCCATATTGTCGTGGTCCGGCTGCCCATTTTCATTTTTCTTTTGGGCATTTAGCTAATCCAACCGACAATCGACAGGGCTTACCAACACAGTTCTACCCCCCTTTAAAAATTCAGGGCTAATAATCATAATAAATTAGTTATTAAAACAGTTTCTAAACAGAGTCATGGCTCTGATATATATATATATAGGGAGATGATCATGAGAAAACTAGAAAACTAACTAAAAACCACTAAAAAGGAGGGGGGAGACTTTTAATGAAGGAGGGGGGGACTTTTAATGAAGGAGGGGTAAAATTGGAAAAAAAAATATATAACTTTTCAAACATTTCCCATTTCTCCATACGTTATCATTTTAAAACAAAAATGGCACCATAAGATCACAAATTTTTGTATCTTTAATTCAAGTATATTCGAGCATATTTTTATGACATAAAAAAAGATTTATGGTGTCGTCTTGTTTTCAATACTATTATTATAATAGTGCACATGTGCAATATAACATGTACTACAATTGCATTACATGCTTAAAATTAGCCTTTTGAGTCTAGTTTAGCTTTTAGGGTTAGTTTTTTTGGAGGTTTAGGATTAGGATTAGGTTTTTGGGTGTGGGGGGGTTTAGGTTTTTTTCGGGTTTATGTTTAGGGTTTAGTTTTAGGTTTTCGGGAGGGTGGGGGTGGGGGGTGGTTAGATTTTTGGGGGGTGGGGGGTTAGGCTTTTGGTGGGAGGGTGAATTTAGGTTTTTTGGGGGGGGGGGGGGTGGGTGGTTTAGGTTTTTGGGGGGTGTCGATGGGGGGTGGGTTAAGTGGTTTAAGCTTTATGTATTAGTGCACATGTGCAGTACAACAAAAAAAAAAAAATTTGAAAATTTTTTCCGTACATAATAAGTAGCGATTTTTCTATAAAAATTGTAAAAAAAAAAAATTTGGTATGTTTTTAGGTTTTTTTTAGGCTTTTTTGGTTAGTTTTTTGGTTTTCTCATTTAAACTAGTTTTCTCATGATCCATCCCCTATATATATATATATATGGCCGCTAAAATGAAAACCACCCCCAGTTAAGAGAACCATGAGAACTACTTTCCAATCATTGATCTTGGGAGATTGATGGATGAGATTAAAAGTAATAAAAACAATATTAAATTATTTTTGTCTTATTATATTTTTAATATTTTAATGTAAAAAGTGTAGTTTAGTAAATTTGGTTTTTTGTCTTTATTGTATTTATTGTTTTTATTACCTTTTTGTCTTATTAAATTAATTGTTTTTAATAAAATCGGATTTTTTAATTGAAAAACATTTTAAAATCTGATTTTTTTACAAAATTTTTTCAGGATTGTTTTACAAAAAATGTTTTTACGAGCAGTTTTATATGCCCCATTTTTTACGCATCGTTTTTTCGCCCAGTTTTTTGCGCCCCGTTTTTACGCCCAGTTTTTTTACGCGTTGTATTTACGCTCCGTTTTTTACGCGTCGTTTTTTGCGCGCCACTTTTATGCCCGGTTTTTTCGCGCCGTTTTTTACGCCCGGTGTTACGCGCCATTTTTTACGCCCCATTTTTACGCCACGTATTTACGCGCCGTTTTATCACCCGGTTTTTTACGGGCCGTTTTACGCCCTGTTTTTTACGCGCCGTTTTTTACGCCCCCGTTTTTACGTGCCGTTTTTTACTCCAAACGCGCGGTTTTTTACGTGCTGTTTTTTACATACAGGTTTTTAAACTTTTTTTACGGTTAAAATTTTTTTTTTACGAAAACTTCCATAATCTTTTCAACCACGACAGGACATACCAACAAGATAGCAGCAACTCCAGGATTCAAAGGCGACAACAGAATAATTGCTACTGCAGGAGGATCACACATGACGAGGTGAGGATGGCACTTATGAAGATGGGAAGAGGAAAGGCAGTGGATTTGGACAACATACCGATTGAGGTGTGGAAGTGTTTGGGGGAAGAAGGAGTCCGATGGTTAACACTTTTGTTCAATTGTATTTTCAAGACTGGAAAAATGCCAGATCAGTGGAGGAGTAGCGTCGTGGTGCCTTTATACAAGAATAAAGGAGACGCTCAATGTTGTGGGAACTACAGAGGAATCAAACTGCTAAGTCACACTATGAAGCTCTGGGAGAGGGTAATTGAAACTAGAATTAGAAAAGAAACTCAGGTTTCAGCAAACCAATTTGGATTCATGAAAGGGAGGTCCACTACAGAAGCGATACATATTCTAAGAAGGTTGATGGAAAAATATAGAGCGAAGAAGAAAGATCTACATATGGTGTTTATCGACCTGGAAAAGGCATATGACACTGTTCCACGACAACTGATTTGGGATAGTTTGGAGGATCGAGGGCTACCGGGGAAATATATAGACATAATTAAGGATACATATGATAGAACGGAAACTAGTGTCCGCGCGCCAGTAGGAGATACAAACTTCTTTCCTGTGGAGGTAGGACTCCACCAGGGGTCTGCGTTGAGCCCTTTTCTTTTTGCGGTTGTCTTGGATGAGTTGTCCAAGTCGATTCAGGAGACAGTTCCGTGGTGCATGCTTTTTGCAGACGATATTGTGTTGATTGCAGAGACTAAACAATGCCTGAATGCGAGGGTAGAGGAGTGGCGAGTAGCTTTAGAGGGCAAGGGCCTAAGGATTAGTCGTTCTAAGACTGAGTATCTACACTGTGATTTCAGTGGTGTAGCCGACGACGATGACACCCAAATCACCATTGAGGATCAATTGGTCCCGCAGGTAACTAGATTTAAGTACCTGGGGTCGTTTGTACAAAGAGATGGTGACATAGATAGCGACGTAACCCATCGCATACAGGCTGGCTGGTGTAGATGGAGGGCAGCCAGTGGGGTACTGTGCGATAGGAGGTTCCCAACTAGACTAAAGGGGAAATTTTACAGGGTAGCAGTTAGGCCCGCTATGATATATGGAACAGACTGTTGGGCTATCAAGAAGACACAGGCGCGCAAGATGGAGGTCGCAGAGATGAGGATGTTGAGGTGGATGTGTGGACACACGAGGTTAGATCGGATAAGAAACGAGGTTTTTAGGGAAAGATTAGGAGTGGCTAGTATATCAGAGAAGATTAAGGAGGGGAGATTGAGATGGTTTGGGCATGTGAAGCGGAGGGAAATGACGACACCAGTTAGAGTAGTGGAAACTCTTACTGTGGAGGGGAGAAGAGGAAGAGGCAGACCCAAACTGACATGGGATGAACAGATTAGGCATGATTTATTAGAGTTGCATCTTTTCTGAGGACATGGTCCAAGATAGGACTTCGTGGAGACATAGGATTAGGGTTAAGGATTTCTAGAAGATATCGCAGTAAGGTATTATGTGTATTTTAGGGACGTAGGCTTTCCTTACTCTTTAAGGGACTTTTCCGGTGATCGCCTACTTGTGTTTATGCCCAAATGATGTTGTATGCTATTATACTTGTTTTACATTATATTGTGTCACTCTGACCACTTTCTTGACTTGGTATGGTTCACTTCTTATTTCTAGATTCTTTGACTTGGTGTGTTGGTATGCTGTTCTTTTTTGAGCCGAGGGTCTCTCTGGAAGCAGCCTCTCTATCCCTAGGGATAGAGGCAAGGTCTGTCTACATCTCACCCTCCCCAGACCCTACAAGTAGCTTTGCTATTTGTGGGATTTTACTGGGTATGGTTGTTGTGGTTGTTGTTGTTGTTGTTTTTTTACGGTTTTAAACTTCTTTTTTTACAAAAAAACTTTCTTACATTTTTTTTTACAAAAAACTTTTTTACAAAGAAGAAAGAACAAAAATTTATATGAAAACTTTTATACGGTTTTAACCTTTTTTTTTAAAAAAAAAGTTTTTTTTACACACATGTTTTTAAAGTTTTTTACGAAAACTTTTTTTTTTCGGTTTTTAACCTTTTTTTTACAGAAACTTTTTTACAAAAACTTTTTTGCAAAGAACAAAAATTTATACGAATTTTTTTTACGGTTTAAAAAATTTACAAAATTTTTTTTACATTTTTTTTGCCACGCCATCGTAATTACTGGCAATAAATCGATCGATACCACGGGGCACCATCGGGCACCACTTGCAAAATCGATCACCTGTAATCACAAAACACATCGAAAAAAAAACAACAGAAGCACCTTTCAACATCTCTAATAATCAGAAAACCCATAAAAAAAATCAACAGAAGCCAGCCAAGAAGCACACAAAAACCATAAAAAAAATCAAGAATATACCCAAAAATCAAAAGAAACCCAGCAAAAAAAATCAAAAAGCATACCGAAACCACTGGGACCACCGCTCTTTTCCGGCAAGGCCGGTTCTGACGACGGCTTACAGTGGTCCACCGAAGCCGACTCTGGCGGCGGTGGCGTCCAACGGAGAAGACCAAAATACCCTTTTAGGGGATGGTTTTTGGTTTGTAAAAACAACTCACCACCACTCATAGACTAATAACCAAATCACCACCACTATTCGTTGTCGCCGACAACCGCTAGCCATAAATCACCGTCGCCGAAAGCCCGGTAACCATAATCACCGTCGCCGGCAACCCGGTAACCATAATCACTGTATTCTGACCAATCACCTCCCACCACCGTCTTCATGAGGAGAGAGAGAGGGAGATGAGAGATGCGGTAAAATAAATAATTACTTTTTACCTTGTGTTCCACCACCTCACCAAAAAATTTGTAAGTCTAAATATGCATTTTTTTCCACGTGCTAACCTCTCCAATGGGGACCTACGGTATGTTTTGACAGTGGTCCTGTATTTCCACATGAAAATCTTTTTTTACATTTATTTTTGATAATCAAATTCTTTTAATTATAAGTAGTCCATTTTAATTTTCTTGTTAATAAATTTAATAGAATGCACTTAAAATAATAAAGTTGATGGAAAAGTCTGATAAGACTTTAAATAGAGAGAGAGTGTAGATTTGACATTTTGAGTAAAATACCAAAATAACCTTTATGTTTTAAAATTATAGTGTATATGTGTCATACTTTGATTGGTGGAGAGTGGTTCTCACGGTTTTCGTAACTGGAGGTGGTTTTCATTTTAGCGCCCATATATATATATATATATATATATATGTGTGTGTGTATATTATCTTATGTGTGTGCTCTATGAGTGTATATGGAAGTAAACAAAACCAAAGACACTCCAAAACAGTACATGAATGTGTCCAACCCTAGGTGGCCCTTATTGTATCGTAGTTACCGATTACGACATTTCTTTTTCATGAAAAATTACAAATTCCGATATTTTGTTTTCATGAAAATTTACAAATTCCAACATTTCTTTTTCATTATAACGGCCTAGTTAGTTGCGAGGGTGTGAACTAAGACCACACACGTATACGTGTGTGTGAATATTACTTTTACTAGATTAAAATCCGTGTGATACACGGGTGGTCTAAAGATAATGTGAATTAGAAATTGAATGAACTAGTTTTTTTACTATCGCCGCGTTGCGGCGAACGTCTTTTGTTGTTTAGTATGTGTTTACATGTGTTTTGAAATCACTCCGAGTGCGTTGCGCACGGAAACCATTGACAAGAATAAAAAGAAAATATAAAAAAAAACACTAAAAGATAACCAAAAGAAAATCAACCAAAAAAGTTGTATGGTAATAATGTTGTTCACATGAAACCTGTGGTCAGAGATGAGCAAATGATACTGTGTACCGGTACCGAATTTCCTGAACCGAAAGATCTTAAGTACCAATTCGGTACGACTTTTAGCGTTCCTGGTACCGGGTCGCTACCTTTTTTATCTTCATATACCGGTACCGTAACTGGTATTTTTGGTACCAGTACCAATTCAGTATTGGTTGGCACCAAGCTCATCCTACCCCTGAAACTAAAAAAAGAAATCATTAAAAGTTGAAGAAAATCAACAAAAAAAGTTGCACGATACCGTTGTTCGTACGACACCCGTGATCAGGGATGAGCAAATGGTACCGGGTAGCAGTACCGAATTTTCCGAACTTAAAGATTTTCAAAATCAATTCGATACCGACTTTTGGTGTTTTCTGTACCAGGCTGATGTCGGTTTTTACATTCATGTACTGATAACCGTATTAGTATTAGTATTTTCGATACCAGTACCAGTTGACATAAGCTTATCTAACTTAAAAAGTAAAGAATATAATAAAAATAATTAAAAAACTATATATATTATTATAACATTTTCTACTTACTGTTTAAAACATTACTTTATTAATATATAGGAGAACTAGGCTATCACCCGGGAACATCTCGGGTTAGGAAAATTTATTTTTCAATAATAAAAGGTACACAAAGAATATATTCAAAGTCGTTAGTATCTTCTTTCCCTTCTGACAATAATTTATTTGTTTCGTTTCATTAGTATCCTAAGTTTCTCTACATGTGTATTCATAGTTTCCGTGTAAAGCTTATTACCTTTTAATTGTTATTGACATCTGAGTTAAAAGTTGTTTCGTAAACCCATAGAAAATGTTATATTGTTTGTTTTTTAATTATTTTATATTACTCTTTTAGTTGAATTTTAAACTAATAAAATTCATAAACACACTATAAACGTGTCCTAGAAATTTATATTTATTTTTTTATTTTATTAATATACATCGATAAATGTTAAAGTTAGTAATTTAATCATTTGACGTCATCAGTACAAGACAGATTATAAGTTGATTAAATTGAAAGGAAAAAAAATATTGATTAAAAAGGATAGATTTATTCATATATATTAAAAAAAACATATAAAGTTCAGACAACCGCATCATACAAACTGAAATATTCAAAATACCTATTGGTAAAAACACAAAAATCATAACAACTGATATAAACTAATAGAGATATGAGCTAAGTATCTTTCTTGCTAACTTTGTCCAAATCGTTGAAATTACTTGGAGTTGAAGACTTGTAGACGTCAACCAATTTACGTTTGTTGATTTTATTGATATCACTTCTCGTGTTAGCATCATCATTCTTAACACTTGGAATGTGGCTTTTTTTTTTGATAAATTCTTTAACATTTCCCTGAAAGAAATGTCAAAATTAAGTAACTAATAATATAATTAAATATGATGTAAATATTAATGTATTAATATGAATCATGTATTGAAATAAAAAAAATACCTCAGTAATCTTCATCTTCTCTTTGAGCTCATTAACAATTGACTCATCATCAGTCATGTTTGTGACAACATACATTTCATCAAAGTTAGTCAGATTTTATGTTGTTATCTCAATTTTAAAAGCAAACATCTTTCCAATCAACTTGTTTAAATCCACAGGAAACATTACTTCTTCAACATCCTTAGAATCACAATATTTTATGATAAAGTTAATATAACAAAATATTTAAATATAATGAGAAAAAAATATAGGAGAAGTAAAAATTATTTATACATAGAGGTGTTGTGTTTTCTTGAAGCAATTGTTCAGCCGACTTGAGAACAACTTTTGCAATGATTTCATCAACCAGAGGATGAAATAATATTAGTGGAACATCATCAGTATTGTCTTCCACTTGAACTTTTATCTTGAATCTAGTTAAGTTAAATATAAAAAACATATATAGAAATCGATTATTTTCTAATACATATAAATATTAAATAGATAAAAAAAGGCTCATATTACCTTGGAACTGGATATATAACCCTTTCATCACAATCATGGTTGTTGCACACATGAAAAAAATGTTCCTCCAAACCCACGCAGTCAATAAGATCTGTATCCGCCTCCATTAAACATTTAGGACACTCCATATAGTGCCAACCAAAATGCTTATCTATAACCTTAATAGTACCAAGTATGATAACAAATTGAGGCTGTATAAATTTAAAAATACGAAAATAGTTAATTTAAACAAAAATATTTTTCTACTTTTGGTATTTGTTAGGATCGAGTTTCTTTTGATTGTGTTCGTTTGATTAGAATGAAGATGAAACAGAGTTAAATGCAGCAGAATTAAATGAAACAAACTTTCAACACACAATCAATGAGAGAATAAGTTTTGGCAAACATGTTTATCTTGAAATCGAATATGGTATTTGTTACAATAATCAATCACAATGCATGCATGCACATAATCTCCCCCTCAGCCTGAGCTCACTATGATTGTTCGTACAGAATGACTTGGTGATCAAGAGAGCTGATAGAACAGTACAGGGTGCTGTTCTATTTATAGTACATAATAACCACTGAGCATCTTTTGGCTGACGTCACCATGAAAGTGACATCTAACCTCCTAACAACCTCTAACCACTGACTATTACAACCACTGATAACTAAACAACTGATTACAAGTATAATACAAGGAATAAAGTAAACTACTGCTTCTTCATTCCATTGTTATAGCTCCAGCAGTGCTTTGTGTCTTCAGCAGTACTTGAACCATATCAGTAGATTGAGCATCTGTGCTTTATCTTTAACAGTCTTTAGGAATCAGCAGTTGTTGTGAAGAGCAGTACTTATAGGTCATCAGATGTTAGGGCCACTTTCAAGCGGAAAGATCTGATGCAAACAACTGCTTATGATGAATCCACTGATTTGATCCAGTTTTGGCTTTATCAACTGTTCCTTTGTAGGGTTCAATCCCAACAGTATTATACAAATTTATACAAACCTTCATAATTTGCCAAAGGTCATATATGTTTCTCAAAGGAGTCTTTTTGATAAATTCATCGGTTGACATCTACAAAATATAATACAAAAGTTTTTTTATAAGTCACAAATAAAAACTAAAAATTTGAAGTAATAAATTAATAGAGTACTTGAAGATTAGAGTAAAAAAATATAAATTCATACCTTCACAAATTCAAACTCAAATACAGACTTTTATCTTCTAATGTGTGAATTTCTAACAACTTTGAACATGTATTTATAATAAAGTTTTAATTTAGGAAGTTGTTTAATTGAAATTGAAATATTATGAGATAATGAATAAAATAAAGGAAAATTGGTATTTAATAAACCAACCTTTGCCCAGTTGGTAAATAATAATCCAACGTACAGAATTGGTATATAATAATCCTACCTATCAACATGTTGGCACTCAATGGACCTCCGTTAGTTTTTTTTAACTGAAGTTAGTTTTTAAGTTTTATTTATTACACAAACAGTCCCTGTAGTTGTAATTTACTAGTTTTAACTATGAGTTAATAGCCAAAATGGTCCCTGAGGTTAATAGCCACAGCACCGCCACCACCACCACCACCACCACCACCGCACAGCCACCACCACCACCACCGCACCGCCACCACCACCACCACCACCGCCACAGCACCGCCACCACCACCACCACCACCGCACCACCGCCACCACCACCACCACCACCATCACCGCACCGCCACCACAAGCATCTCTGTCTTCTTCGTAACTCAAGTTCCCCGAAACCCTAAATTTACCGCCGCCGCCGTTGGAACAATGACAGAGATGATATAACGATGATGACAGAAGGTGACCGGTGTATGTGACAGTGATGACGGAGATGAAGATCCAACGATGGTGATGACAACGATGATTACGAAGAAGGTGAGTGACGGAGACGGTGGAAAGCGACGGTGGTGATGGTCGGAGGTGGTGGTTATGTTGGGGGTAATGACCGGAGCTGATGAGTTGACGGGGATGGTAAGATGATGAATGATGATACTGAATGTATGTTCGTTGGAGATATCACCGGAGATGAAGAACTACGGAGAAGATGATCGGAGATCGTCGGAGATGTGAAAGATGGTCGACGGATGTTGCATGTGAACGGAGAAGAAGGTGATGAGGGGCTGTGGTGGATGTACGGTGGTTGACGGATAATGAAGAATGATGACCGGAGTGGCAGGTGTGTTGAACGGAGATCAGAAGGACTGGTGAAGAAGAACAGTGCAGGAAGATGATGATGATGATGGTGGTGGTGGTGGTGGTGCTGTGGCGGTGGTGGTGGTGGCGGTGCAGTGGTGGTGGTGGTGGTGGCGGTGCTGTGGCTATTAACCTCAGGGACCATTTTGGCTATTTACTCATAGTTAAAACTAGTAAATTACAACTACAGGGACTGTTTGTGTAATAAATAAAACTTAAAAACTAACTTCAGTTAAAAAAAACTAACGGAGGTCCATTGAGTGCCAACATGTTGATAGGTAGGATTATTATATACCAATTCTGTACGTTGGATTATTATTTACCAACTGGGCAAAAGTTGGTTTATTAAATACCAATTTTCCTAAAATAAAAAAGTTGATTGTATTTATGGTTGGATTCAAAAATTGATATTAAATATATTTTTATTTTTAGAAAAAGTTTGACAATTCTGTTAAAATAGGTCTTAATACACGTAATTTATAAATATTAAAAATAATATTAGTTTTTGGAATTAATCCAAGCATCGAAAGGTTTAACCTAAAATAGGTATTTATTTATTTTAACAACCATGATTACTAAAAATATATGTTATTTTAGTTATACGATATTTGTGAATATTTTTCATGGAAAAACGTTTTTATAATGGACATGCATGTCAAATTTCTCGCGGATCCTTGTTTCTATTACACCGACCCAATTATTCAGATCATATATCGGATCCTATATAATAGATATATTTGATCAAATTATTCAAACTTCATCATTAGCAGCCGCCTATTTCCATCTCTATATTCCTCGGTTATCTAACTGCATCTTCATCAAAATTGACCCTAATCTTGCTCCATTCAATCTTCATACATTCATCATCAATATCTTCTATAATCAATCGGATTACACTTTGAAGGTATAGAACTAAAAATCATGTTTTTTATAATTTTCCTTCTGTCTGATCTTTTTATTCTTCCTTCTTATACTTAATTTATATAATAGATTCGACTGTATGAAATCCAAGTTTTTTTTCCATTTGTTGATGTTCAAGGAAAGACTGATCTTATATTTTCGACTAATAGCGCCTGATTTACTTTGATCCTATATGAAATCCATGTTTGATTCCGTTTGTTGATGTTTATTTAGACTTTCAGATTTCATGGTTTTTATGGATGATCTGTTCTTTGCATGTTCATTTATTAGGTTTTTTTTTTTTATAATGGTCATGTTTTATCGTTGTGTATTTTGATTTTTATGATATTTTGTTTCCGGATTCATGATTGTCACTTTTAATTTTTGAAATTTTTATGTTTATTATCCGTCTATGTTAGTGTATATTGATATTAGGGTTTCTTTGCATGTTGATTTATTAGTGATTATTAGATATGAGTTAGACTGTTCATATTTTAGTATTGAAAAAATGATTTCAGGGTTTTTTATGCTAAACGGAATCGTAACCTTCATTCGTTAGAATTTATCTTCTTATGGTAATTTATTTGTATTAATTGAATAACATTATTTTGTTATGAATGTTTGTTTCTTATGACAGGATCAACATTACAACCGTTAGGTTGTCTTTTTACAAGTCTATGTCAACATTAACTAAAGAATTCTTGGTAATCTTATGTTCTTTATCAATGTTTTCATTGTTGTTCATATATTTTTGAAATATCTTAATTATTTTATTTACCAATGATTATTTTTATGTTTAATTTAAAGGTTATACCTGTTTAGTTTTCTAAGGATTGGTTATCTTCTGCGTCTGGTGATTATATTGTTGTCATAAAGTGTATAAATGAAAAGGTTTGGAACGTTAAATTTTCCAAAAACAATGGTTGTTTTGCTTTTACGGAAGGATGGTCAAAGGTTGTGGCGGACCTTTCTTTATGTGAGGGATGTATACTTTTGTTCAGGAAAGTTAATCCCTTTAATTATTTGTTCACACCTTTTTTCAAGGAAAACACCTATCCACGTTGTGATCCAAGCATCAACTTGTTTACCTCGATCTCCTCTTTGCCAATAGAAAATACATAGAGGCTTTCTGCCATGTTTTTAATGATCAAACTGTTAATACATTGGTATGTTTTTAACATTTAAATTTTTTTAATATATAACCTATATTATTTATTTTGTGTGTGTACAATCTCAACAGATAACACTTTTTTTTTTTTAATTTTAGCTTCTACCGGCTTATTTTGTTAAAAACACTATTGGTCTTGGTAAACTTAGAAGATCAATGAAGGTTCATCTGAATTCCTGGGACTCTTTAGATGTATCTGTTGAGAAGGATCCTGATAGCAAATGTTACTTTTTTTTTACGGATGGATGGAACAACATTGTACAGCATCTAGGTGTTCGAAGTGAATGTGTGGTTGCTTTATACTACAAGTTTGATTACAACTTTCAGTTGACAGTGTTTGGTGTGAATGAATCTGAGATCCTTATACCTAGAATTGGTTTAGAGGTCAATTCTGATTCTGGTTTGAGAAATACAAATCCCTTGGTAAACACTGTTGATGATGTTGAAGACGATGTTGATATGAATTCTGATCTTGATCCGGAGGTAGCTGCTTTATTCGAACCTTCTGATTCTGATGAGTCCGTTGCTGCTAGTTCTAACAGTAATTCTGATTTTGACGATGATTTTGATGAGGATGATGTTGAAGATTCGAGTGGTGATTCTGATGATGATAAATAGGACCCTGATTATTATCCTGTTGAATTTGAATAGGAGTATCATCCGCGCCACTTTGTAAGTTTTGTTAACAATATATTTTTTGCATTTGTTAATTATTGTTCTAAAGTTTTATAATTTTTATGTTGGTGTTGATATTTTTTTACCTTCTATTACAGCGCCTGAACAGCAAAGTGGCGCGTATGTCTCGTGTTGATGTCTCTCGGAAGATGACAATTCAAAATCTTGCCGGAGTTGAAAGCGTTGTTACTTTTCGACCAGAGAAACATGGTGATGGATATAGATACGTTGCAAATGGATGGCGTACCAACTTCACTAAGCCGAATGGAATCCACGTACCTCAGAAATGCACCTTCGTCTACTCTCCGGATGAAGATAAGTTGATTTTGAAGAAAGTTTCAAAGTAGTTCGTTTTGGGGTTTTAGTAACGACTCTTTTTTGAACAATATGTTTGGGTATCTATGTTTTTAGTTTGTTTTTTGAACATGTTTGATTACTATGTTTTGAACATGTCTTTTGTTATCTATGTTTGTCTATCTATGTTTTCAACAACATGTTTGGTTAGTAAATTTAGGTTCATATGTTCAACATAGAATCTGCTCTAATTTGTATGCCTTTCACTTGTGTCATATAAACATTATTTTTATGTTATATTTATATTGAAAGGGAATGTGCAAAAAAAGTATTTATATCAAAATCTTATTGTTATTACATTCTGAATATTAAGACAAAAATGAAATAAATTTGTAAGTTTATCTAATTTATTTTTGGTCTCGATTCGGCATTGACATTCTAAATTACGATTTTTGTGACTTTGTTTTTTTATTTCATTTCATTTCAATACTTTCCTTTGACTATGGTTAATATAAAAGTAAATCGTTGACTACTATTGAAAGAAGGAACCCAAAATCGGTAATGGAATTAAAAAGTTCAACAACAATAATGAAAATACTTTAAATAGGATCCACAGGGATGGGTCGGGTTATCCATTTCGGGCTTCAATCAAGTGTTAAAAAACGAGTCCATATAACCGATGATTATCTATATGTTGATAAAAAATATATGATTTAATGATAACCTTCCACTAAATTAATATATGGAAAATTACTAAACCAATTAAATAGCATGTTCATAATAATACATAATAATCTCAACCAATGAATCAACTTTTATTAAAGTAATTAAAATAAAAATTAAAATAAAAAAAAGATCATAGGTGTGTGAACACTTCTTTATAAACAACATTGGTTGTTGTACTTGTAGGTTTCCCATCCTTATCGAGAATTAACATCTTCACCCCTTCTCTTGATTTAACTCTTGATAACGCTACATATAACTGCCCATGTGTAAAAACTGGTTCTTTTAAAAAAGTCCAACCTTAGACAAAGACTGGCATTGACTCTTATTGATTGTCATAGCAAAACACACAGCAACATGAAACTGTCATTGTTGAAAAGCAAAAGGTATTTTTTTTGTCGGACAAAATCATGCTAATTCTTGGAATGAACGTTCTAGTTCCAACATTAGCACCTGATATAATTTCAGCTTCCATAACCCTCTTTCCAAGAAATGAAACCTGCAACCTTGTACCATTACATAATCCATTTTTTTGGATAATGTTCCTAAGAAGCATAATTGGAACACCGACTTTTAGAACCAGACGATGATTTGGTAAACCAGATATCTTTAAACCATTCAGGACATCAGGTGAATACAACTCTTGCTGGAAGGAATCTATACCTTGTTCCGTTTAACATATACTATCAGAGCTTAGGTACTCTGTTGGTTCTCCAGGAAACAACTCTAACAATCGATCATTTATTTCATGTACGACGCCATTTTTTGGTGTTAGAATCGCCCTTTCAGAAAAATAATCTCGATCCACATATCTTTCTAAAACCGATGGATATACAAATTGAATCAAGCTTTCAATGGGATCCAAAGAATCTGTGATTAGAAGATCAGATGGTATTTGTACAGTTGCTACACCGTCGTTGTCCCCTCCAACTTTACCCTCTCCAATATCGAGAAGCCCTTTGGCAAATTTCTGTGTCTCCTCCAATCTAGATTGTAAAGCACCGATAGTCAATCTTATGTTTTTGGTCAAAGTAAGTAATTTACAATGGGACCATATATACGATGAACTCAACAAAGCATTCACAATTTCTTGCCTACTTTCGTTTGGAATAACTGGAATAATTTGTCTAAAATCACCACCAAACACGATTACTTTACCTCCAAACAAACCATCCGAATGACGATTGCTTTTATCGACCAACACATCTTTAAATGTTCTGTCTAAAGCTTTGAACGCATGTCCGTGTACCATGGGTGCTTCATCCCATATAATCAACCTAGTATGCTTAAGCAAGTAAGCTACATCACCATCAGGCCTCATGTGACACATAGAACCCTCATCTAAATTTATGGGGATGTGAAATCTAGAATGGGCCGTTCTACCTCTTGACATTAGTAAAGAAGCAATACCACTGGAAGCAACATTTTGAACAATCTGCTCTCTAGACCTAACGGATAAGGCTAACGTCTTCCACAAAATTGTCTTACCTGTGCCTCCATATTCGTAAACAAAAAATACACCTCCTTTGTCACCTTCGACGGTTGTCATAATTTGATTATAAACGGAGAGTTGTTCATCAGTCAATGAAGATTTTAGAGTAACTAACTCGCTCTGAATATGAGGAATATCAAAAGATAGTTCTTCGTCAACCAAATGATTGTTTCCAACAGCAAAGGAATCATAACCAGGATAAGGAATGGTTGACCATCGTGTCAAAGACGAACCATTTCGAATCAGGTACTTTTCAATCTCCACCAATGTCTGGTTCTTCAATCTCTCATCCGACATTACAAGTTCTGTAAAGAAAAAAAGTAAATAAATATAAAAAATGTGAATAAAATGTACTGAATAATGTTCTGGGTAATATATTAAAAACAAACCTTTGTTCTTTGTTGCTTTTCTTCTGCTGTATAAAATGTCATCACCCAAGTATTTCCATGTTTGTTCAAATACATATTCAGGTCTTGATAATGTGTTTGACAAAAGCAAAGTAACAAACAATGCACGAGTATAACGACCATCTCCCGCAAAACTAGCTTCTTTAATAGCTTCAATGTATTCCATGTCATCATCTAACAAACCCATAGCGTAACACGCATCCCTGAAAGTTGGAAACAACTGACCATCAACAGTTCTAATTTCTTCAAACAATCTTGGTCCTTTGACTTTGTTTAACAGAATTCTAAGAAAATACGGTTCACCCACAGCAGGGGAAACAGAATGAATGCGTCCGATCTGTAACAGTTTTCTTTTACGTGGTGCCCATTCTCTATCTGTTAATTTCCAACAGAATTTCGTACGAAACTCAACATACGTAAGTTTCCGAGCATCTTCATTATTCCTGTTCATCTCCAACCACTTTGGAAAAATCGAAGAAGACATTGATGGCTTTTGCAAAACATCTTGTATATCGTCTTCGGTGCCAAACACAACATTTTGTTGACCTTCGAGATGAAAAGGAAGTCTCATAACTGGAGGAAACCTGAAGTGAACTTCATTTGCAAATATCCTCCAAGAAGCTTCACAGGCGGAAACGTACCTACAATCGTAATAGGCTTTGATCTCATCCTTTGCTGTTTGTTCATTTTCTATACCATCTCCGTTTGACACCACAAGCAAGGCTCTGCCTGCACCTTTATTAATGTACTTAAACATATATTTGATAGAACCAACTTAATTGCACCATTCAACATTAATGTGTGCTTGGTATCTTTTTAAAAGAACCAAACTATAAGGAACAACACTTCTGTTGTCTAATTGAACTTTTGACTTTATAATAGGGTTTCCATTGTCTCTTCTTCTATATACAGGGAAACCGTCAGCATCAGTGGTTGTTTCAGGGTTGAATTTTTTTGGATAAATTTTTGAACATCTACTATCAACCATACAAGGACAATTGGGATTTGCATTCCCACATGGACCATGAATCATAAATTCAGATACACGTGTATAGAGGCTGGGATCTTCCATTTTATCCGGTATCTCAACAGAAACAAATTTGTCTAGATGATCAATGGACAGAAGTTTGGATTCCGGTTTAAAAAATATGCAAATGTGACCATGAGGCAATCCATGTTTTTGAAATTCCACAATATAAACGACTATAATAAAAATAATGATATTCAGAAAATTGTAAAAAAACATTAGTAATATTTTTGGTATTATAATAATAATATAAAAAAACCTTCATACCTGCACTTAGTTCTCCAAAGACTTTTTTGTCCTTCTGATCCTTTGTAATTGAATCGAGCTTTAATTTAAACAATCGACACAAAATATCTGGTCTGTCCTCAGGGTTAATTGAAGTATTTCGAAGGTATCGTTTAATGTTAATCTCTGGTCACTTAGGATTACATGTAACGGTAATGAAAAAATCCGGATATCCAAACCATTTACATATAGCCATAGCATCTAGATAGTTTTGTTGCATATACCGAGAACCACCTGTAAAAAAGATGGTAATACTACCCGTATACCGGTATTAGATAGATCATCTTTTCCTTGATTGTTCAAGTTTTGAAGATTTTCGTATGTTTCAGACCTTAGATGTTTCTGTTGAAAACGGATATAATTAAGCCTTTCACTCTCAATCATGGTATATGCATCTACCAAAAATTGTTGGAACAATCTCCGAGCATTTAAAATTAGAGAAAAAACAGTTGATCGATCCTGAATTCTATAAGCAAAGAATTCTCTCATTGTACACTTGGGTCGAATTTTTTTTAACGTACGTATACCATCCCTATGTGGAATGTCTATTCTATATCCGTCATCACCATTGGGAAAAAGGATTGGATACTGAAGTGCTAGATATGATGGATGAAGTTCACTGATTCGTTGAAGACCTTCAACGTGAGACTTAACAACAATATCACGATGATCAATTATTTGTTGGATATCGCCAACAATCAATGCAGCAATTTCTGAAGTTGAGGGCAAATTGTAAGTACGACCATCAAGATCTCTTTTGTAAATGAGACGAAGCTTGAAGTTTTCATTAGGATTGTCATTGAAGTGGTTTCTTGCCATTCTATAACTTTTAACCAACTCATTATTATGATCCAGGAAGTCTTTTATAAACTTAATGAGCTGAATATCTATCTGCTTTAAATGCGAATCAGACTTATTTGTAGAGTCACTATGAAAATAAAAACGTATAAAGTAAATACGAAATAATATGTAACATCTAAATATTGGTATATTAAAAATACTAAATGCATAAATACTTTGGTATGATATTACCTGAACAACCTTTTTCGATTTGAAACTTCATTATCAGTATCATAAATATAAAGATGAGAGAACTTTGGATCTTTTCCAGGTGCAGGTACCAAACCACCTAATGTATGAAAATTATGTCCACTTATACGAAATCCATATGGTGCCCTACCACTGTTGATGCTCGAATCTACTTTTCCACCCATTGATGTGAAGGAGAACATCGAATTGTATCGATGGATATTTTTTAAAAAGTACTTGTTGTTTTCATTAGAATTTGCAAATAGATCCTTGTATATTGAAGGAGCCTCTTTCAAATCTGGATGCTCCACTTTTCCATAACCACAACATAAGCTACAAGTTAACTTACCCAATGTAATTCCCCCTTTACCACCTTCGTCAGACCATAATAATGAATCACACATCTCATATCTAAGGCTTTGATTACCATGATCCAAGTACTCTGAAAACATAAAATTGATTGACCAATAAAGAATAAATTAATAAATAACGTTTATTTAACTAAAACATATGTAGCATTATTATTACCTGTCGATACACCTTTAAAAGGGTCTTGAATGGAATGTAACTCTTCATTCTCATCATCAGAAGTAAGATCTACCATTGGAATAGGTTCGATAATGCGTTTCTTAGGTAAAATCTTTTGTTTAGCAAATTTAAGCTTGGTCAACGAAGAAGATTGACAAATGGAGTTACTATTTTGTGTAACAATGTTTGAAACAATAGAGAACAGAGAACTGCTAGAAGTAGGGGTTAATTGGTTATTCAAAGTAAGAGCACCTGTAAAAGTCACAAATAAAAGCTAGTAACTTAAAGTTACGATTATATTTGTATTTTAATCTATATATATAGATTGAGATATAACATTTTATGAGATTACGTACCAGTTGTTATACCACTTAAGGGTGTTGTTGTGGTTAAAGAATTCAAGTTACGCACTGTGTGGAAACTATTAGATGAAGAAAGAAGATTAGGATTATAATTCTCTTGGTCGATGAACTTGGATCTGTTAACAACTTTAGAGGATCCTCTACCACACGAAACATTATTTTGTTTATTTGAATTTGTTCGCCTACTATCGAGACAAATCTTGCGCATTTTTCTTCTCTGAGCAGCAAGTAATGCTGAAATGTTCATATTATTAATTTTTATATAAAATAATACTAATTCATATATCAAGTTAAAAAAAAAAAAAAACAGTGTATCAATTATTTTCACTCGTAAAACGTTACGTTAACATATGACATACCGTTTGAGTTACAAGCTAATGGAACTGCATCATTTGTACCTAACAATGTACGTATATAAAAAACATGTAAGTACAACACATCATACACGATCTTTGAATAATTAAAAATAATTAAAAATGTACGATACCGATAGGTGATTGAGGTGTCGTCCTGAATGTATACCTAAAATAGTGGATCAAAAAAATTAACTATTAGAAATACATTTAATTTGTACAAAAAAAAAAAAAAAGAAAAATTAAAGTAAATTTCTATAAGAAGACTTATAAAAAGTAAAATTTTACCATTGGTGATATTTGACAATGGTGTTCTTCTAAGTGTACCTAAATAATTATTTGGTAACATAAGGGCATAAATAGATATTTAATATTAGATGCTATAAATTTAACTGTTAACGAAAAACGAAATGTATTCAAACAACTTACTGTTAGATTTAGATGATTCTCCAACTAAACCAGTGTCAATCAACGGCGTATTATCTAATCTTCTCTTATTTGTCATTTGCTATATTAGAAAAACAAAACAAATATAAGAATTAATTTAAATAATACAAAAGAAAAAAAATAATGATGACATAGCCGTTGTTTAGCTATACCATCACATCAATATCTTCTTCCAAACACAAAAATTATTACCATCTAAATTTCTATTACTTCAACACATTTACCAAACATAAGTCATCTTCATCATCGGCTAGGGTTTTCAAGAAGCTTTCTTACATCACTTCGAAGAGAATCAGAGGGTGTCGAAGATACGTTGTTGGTTAATTTCAAGATACAAAGGTACAATTCTTATCATCGATTATACTAAACATTTAGTAATTTTTGAATGATAAAAATCAGTTAAATCGATATGTAAGTGAAATTATGATGTAGGAAGAACAGGGTAACAGGTTGAAACAAAAAATCAGTAGTATTTATAGATTGCATGTTTAGAATATCAAAGATTTAATGTGTTGATGAAGTTTATAGATGCTCTAAGTTAGAAAAAGCATAAAGAAAGTAATGGTTAAAATTTTTAATTTTTGGCTAAAATTAGGTAAACCATATAAGATTAAGTTACAGATTAGATTTACGCAACAAATAAATTAATAATGAATGTGTAAAAAAACTTAATTTTTTGAAGAAATCATCATAACTTATTGTTTGCTCGACAATTTTGTTGAAATACTTTGTAAGTAACTAACGTTGATTTATGAAATATTCATAAGATTAAAAAGTTTGGCTTATAGTTAGAAAAGATGCTTGGGTGCAATATGCTAAACTTATGTGTTCTTGATGTTTTAAAGTAATTTTACAATAACAAAATTAACCACAAATATTATGAATATGAAATAATAGATGTCATACATTGCAGTTTAGAAGATGGTTTTATCGTTTGTTCAACTGATGAAAGAACCTAAAGATCTTTCATTTGTATGTATACTTTCCGTTTCTAGTTTGATTAAATTAAACGTTGTAAACATATGAATTATTTAAAAAAAAATTATGTATAATATAACAATGTTAATGCAGGTGGTACTTGTGTTAAAAAAAATGGGGAGAAGACTGGCAACATATGAACATAGAGGTTCATCATGAAGACGGTAGACATTGGACTGTAAGACTTAGACACATGAATAAGCTACCAGTCTTAACAGATGGTTGGAGGGCTGTTGTTAATAATCTTAATTTGTCAAAAAAACACTTGGCTGCTCTTTAGAAGAATAGGAGACAAAGAGTTGGAGGTTTATCCTTTCCTAAACGATGTGTGTGGTGAATCCTACATAACAATGAACAACTACACAATTTTGGGTCTTACGGTAAGCGTATTGTTTGGTAATTAATGAATTTTCAAACATTATAAAGAGTTGATTTGGAATACATAACTTAATAATTATATTTTTATAATATATTTTAATAACTTGCAGGTAATTCCAGATGAGTTTATTAACATGTTTTACAAAAACCACGAGCTAAACGACATTTACCAAGTATATGCAGGTGGTAAGTACTGGGATGTGATGGCAGCCAAACTTCATGTAACCTATGCTTTTACAGACGGATGACCGAAACTGTGTGAGAGTTTGGAAATTATGGATGGTGACACAATGACGTTTGAGAAGATTGATAATGTTGTATTTCATTTGAGGGTATTCAGGAATGGCATTGAAGTTGAATTGGGTTTTAAAGAAGAATCAGAAGACAGTGATTTTTGTGAAATAATATCTCGATCAACATTCCAAGAAAGTGTTTATTTTGTAAGTATTTTTTATTACACAGAAATATAAAAAATAATTAAGATTACTTATATTTGCAATTTTTAATTACAGAACTTTGTTCAATCTGAGAATGCAACGGATACAAGTGGAGATACTTTGATGCATGAGGTAGTGTATTACAATACGTTTCTATTTTTAATAATACATTGATTAATGATTTCACACACCTATTATTGCATTTTTTATATAAATGAAACTTGAACTCACATTAACTATCAGGATAACAATTCTGGAAGTGAAACTGATCAGATGTTGAATATCACACAAGAAGTTCTAAAATGTGAGGAATTGACACCACCAAAAAAAAATGCTTCATGTTCTGAGGTTCACGTCAAGGAAGAGGTAATAATCAGTTAGTCCACATTTATATGACATTAACATATGATTAGTATATAAAAGATTTATTGATAATTATAAATATATATTTAATAGGTTGGCAAGAAAAGTAAAGAGGTTGCACAAGTGATTGGCTCAACATCAAAAAAACGAAAGGTGATTGACCAAACTCCAGAAGTTGTCACACCCGAAATTTCAAACTATCATCGATCATCAATCAAAAGAGAGGTAATTTTTTACTTTATTCACATGTGTAATACACTTATGAGTGATTGGTGTAAGCCCACGTTTACAAACATTTAATGATTTTCATTGATATTCAAAATGGAAGGTTAAAAACTACTATGAGAATGCACATAAAGTTGGACAGGAAAAGCAACCGAGACGTAATAGTGGAAAACGAATAAAGGCTGAACTTGATCCTGAAAATTATGAGTTTACTCGAAAAGGAGAAAACAGCTTGGTATGAAAATTTGTATCCTAAATTATAAGAAGTTTTATATGAATTATAGGGTAAATGCTAATAATGGTATGTAACATTTTTTTTTGTAGCGTCTTCCTGTTGAGGTTGCCAGGAGATCAGGTCTTATAGAGAAGCTTCATTCATTGAAGATTCAGACTTTGGAGGGAAAAATGATGGATAACGAAGTGGACATAGAGAAAAATGGTGATGCACCGCGTTACACAATGGTGAAGTGGGGAAAATTTATGTTTGCAAATGGTTTGAATAAAGGTAACATTCTTCACTTCAACTTTGTTACTTCAAAACATGTGCTGGAGTTAAGAAATGTGGATCGAGTTTAAGACAAATGTGTTGAATGATGGTAGTAGGTTTATTTCTTGGTATATGCGTTGTTAATGCTGTAGGATCGGGGAATCGATCAAAACGAGTCGATCAGAAGAGTTCTAGACCAAATCAGAGGCGGAATTCAATGATTTGATCTTCATTCAGCTTGATATGCACTTAGAAGTAGATTAACTGTCGATTGTATTGATTTCACAACGTTACACGAGCTGGCGACACTTCGGCAGAGCTTCGCTACCGGAATCAGAAGTTACAAATGAAGAACCAAGACCCTCTATATATAGGATTCACCAGGTCGCACGAACCAGCACATGCCAGGTCGCACGAACTGGTCACTTCGTGTGAACCTGCTGGTTCAGACCTGTTTCCCGTTTTTCTCGAACAACGTGTCTTGGTCTATCTATCTAGTTACATGACTCGATACAAGACGAAGTCAACAGACATATGCACTAACAAACTCCCCCTTGGATGTTGACGAGTCTTCAGTGTATGGGGTCTTCAGTCTTGATCAGTCTTTTCGCTCTTTCCAAAGTATCTTTCTCTGTAAGCATCCTTCAATCTCTCTTACTCAATCAGAATCTCAACCTGGCTCTATCCTCTCTCTAATTCTTTTTTATCAGGTCTCTTGATTCCTTAAGCTCTTCAGCATTAGCATCTTCTATCTCGAACTTTGTTCCAGAATCTGAATCTGGCTCTTATGTCTTCAGACTCCCCCTTTGCTAACAAACTCCCCCTTAAGTGCAACTGGGATCGCAGTCTGGAATATTCTATCTACAGGCTTTTCACATGTTCAGTAACGTCTCCTGGCTCTCCGTAGCAACAAGATCAGAAACCTGGCTTTAATCTGCATATGCTTATGCGGAAAATCCTCAGGAGTCGAAACTTAGCTCTTACAAAGCTTTCTACCTGCACATACTCTACCCAAAAGTAAGTTTTTTTTATTTATAACAATTTTAATCTCTGCTTAACCACTTGTATTCATAATAATCAAATTTGGTTTCAAATTAATGAACCATTTAATCTTTTCAAAAACATTTCTCATTTCAAACAAACTCTCCCAGCCCACTGTTGTTCATCATGTTTAGCACTTGGAATTTTTAAAAATCAGCTTTCCAACATTAGTTGTCAAAAATAAGATGAAATAAAATCTTTTTAATTTTTCAAAATTTTATGCTAAAACACATTATTTTTGGGTTTTTTTTCTTTAATGAAAAACAGTAAAGAAATATTTACAGACAATATTTTTGTGAGTTTGTGCAAGAGGATCATATCAGTTTATGAGACAAATCACTAACACCGTTGAGCTTTAAACACTTTAAGTTCTAACCGATTCACTTAGATTGTCAGTATACTGATCCACTTAAATTTTCACACAAAGTTCAACTGTTTCGAGATACGAGAATTAGTATTTTAAGCACTTAACTTATTCGCGTGTTCCACCTCAGAATATACTCCCGTATCAAGATTCCTATATTCAGTCTTACAGGTGAATGTACACTAATGATATCTGTAAATGGGTAATGCGAGACCATGAGAGCTCAGGTTAGAAGTTCCGTTCAGACAAAGAGATGATGGCTCGACTTTAGGTGTGTCCCGTTTGGGGATCTTTTCTTCAACAGCACATGATTAGCATTTTTCAATGTTTCATCATTTTTTATGCTGAGGGTGGGCTTTATGATTAAAGTAGTGCAGAGTATTATACAAGGACTAGGCCATTGCTCCCGCAAAATCAGAAGTCCTGGTATAATACCCCAGATATCATCACGTACAAAGACCTAGTATGTCAGAAATAGACAATCTCTCAAACAAGATTTCGGGGGTTACCCATATATCCGAGAGATGTTCCCCACGAGATAAGTAAGTATTTATATTTATATTTATATCTCGAAAACAATATACTAAGCGTGTAAAAACCTACTGGCATATCATCAGTGAGACCGTTTATCACATTTGACTTTCCATTTCTTTAGCGTGTTGTGATAGTCTACTGATGTACTATCATTTCCTCTTTTTCACAACAAAACTCAATTTTGTTTTTTCGATGTTTTTGGATTTTTAGATTTTATCATGTTTTTGGATTTTTCAAATTTTCAAAATTTCTAAATTTTTTACTCCCCCTAAAATCAAAAATATGTTTCAATTTTTGATTTTCCGGGAAAATTTGAAAATAAAAGCAATAAACTGTACAAATAATCTGACACACTGATGTGAATTGCTTCAATTCTCCATCCACTTGGCTTAAACAATCAGAACTCCCCCTATGACGTGACCGTGTCGTACCGATCAATCAAAAATCCAATTAAACCTAGGTAGCTAGGGTAAGTCGGGTATCGAATCCATGAAGAGCAGGTGGTCAGTAATGCACGACCCGTTCGATTAGTTAGACTATTTACAAATAATGTACAAGATGATTATGAAGATTGCTATCTCTATTTATTTGTTTGGTTTTTAAAATAAATCGGAATGAACTGACAAATTGATGTTATCGAAAACAATGATTTATTAACTAAACTTGTAAACTAACTACTTAATTGAAAACAGGAATTAAGAATACGGATCACACCCGGTTTCGGTAATTGTAAGTCCTAGGGTTCCTACATGTTTTAATTCAACTCAATTGCATACGATTAGCGAATTTAGTGTATCGTGACTTAGGTGCCAATAACTATCAACGTCCCGAAGAACGGACAAGAATGCACTTTGTAATCAACACAAGTAAATCTTAACCACGACAACGCATAACTACACATAACCATTTCGCAAAGTCATAACTTTTAACATCGTTCGACAATTTACGAATACGAAACAAATGTAAACTATTGTCAATGTTTTCAAAAATCAATACAAGTTGTCACAAAGTCGAATCAAAGAACAAATGCATAAACCCTAGAAAATACAACTACCTACACTGGGGTGAAACCGAAGAGACTAGCCGCTCATGGTTGGGTGGACGCGATCACCGGCCAACGAACATGAACACGGAGCCATGACCTTGAGTCTTCAAGAGTGGTGGAGGTTAGGGTTGAAGGTGATGATGGAAGGTTGAAGATGGTGGTGATGGTGATGGTGGAATGATTGAAGGTTAGGGATTATGGAGAATTGGTTAGGGTTTTGATGTTAGAGGTGAAAGAAAGATGTTAGGTGTGGATTAGAGAGGTAGGTGTGTCTCTTAGATGATGATTAGATGATGTTTATAACCACCATGACTCGTAACTCTCGAATAATGGCCCCCGGAACCGTTTCAACTCGTCAAAATATCAAGAAAACACAAGTTTCACGATTGAACAAACGGGAGCCCGTCGCCGACGGCCTAGACCCCGTTGGCGACGCCCTCTAGATTTGCTGATTTTCTGCGACGGCTTGTTTGACTGGTTACGGGCAAAGTTGGCTGACAGGAGTTTCTAGAGCCCGTCCCGGACGGCCTAGAGCCCGTCGGCGACGGCCTCTCCAACTTCAAATCTCCAATTTTCCATTTTGCACTCCCATTTGATCCGTAACGCGTCCCGATTGTCCGTTTTCATCCCGATGGCTCGTAAAGCTCCCGAAAAGCACCTTAAACTTCGTTAAACCTGCAAAACACAAATCTAATTAAAAGTCGAGTAAAAACCCAAACTTAAACATATACAAGCACCGTTATTCGACCACGTATCACATCCCCACACTTGTGTTTTGCTTGCCCTCAAGCAAATCTGTTTTTCACTTTCACGTGGGTCGAACAATGAATACACTCCCCATTCCCGAGACGAAGGTTAAGGTCAATTGTCATACAAAAGTTCAAACCTTTTACAATTTCCAACATATTTAACGGTAAAGTGAGCATTCACATATACAATGGTTATCCAAGATTAACCCGCCCGTAAAACTAACAAGTCATGCACATCCCTCACAATGTTCTCTCCACTCGGCTTATAATTTGGCTAATGTGTATAATGTATTAGCACTTCAATCAATTTGTCGCTCAAAACCGATTAGAACACGTACCCGCATAGGCTTGCAACTCCATCATTCTCCACCACCGAACACGAATACCAAACACAAGTCATAAGGTCTTTGAACAGGTTGTAACGGGGATAGGCTAAGGGTAGGAAGTAGGATATTTAAAGTGGCTAAGGTGATGAAAATTCGATTTTTATTACAAACCATTAAACTAAACTAAACAAAACTAAATATAAACATCAACTATGAGGCAACAACTTTCGCCTTTTATTCAACAACTACTAACACATCTTTTTGTGTTTTTCTCAACGCTTTTTTTTTCAATTTTTTTTTCATAACATTTTCTGAATTTTTTTTATTTTTTTATATATGAATAAATCACAACTATACAAACTTAACTCCTATAATCGAATCTTCATCACACAGGTTTAAAAAGAAAAGGCTTAAGGTTATGGGCTATAGGGTGGATCAAACGAAAGGTTTAGGCTCAAAGTGGGCGACTAGGGGATTTATTTGGGTGAAGGTAAGCAAATGGTGTAAACGGAAAAGGTTTACCTAATGCCTTAATCATTCTCGTGCTTGTATTCGGTCTATGATCTCAAACGTATCAAAAGTCGCAAGTTCTACAATACGTGACTAATGGTCCACTCAAACAAAGAAAACACAAATATGTAATTCTATGATGTAAAAGTGGCTCAAAACCTCACATATAAAAGGTATGGTATGTGAAATGCATGATGTGCTAGTTTTTAGGCGGATTATTCCCAAATACCCACCCGCTAAATACCCGTCATGCTATTAATTTGAACTTGACCATGACAAAAGACCAAATGGGTTGTGCCATCCCTCGTTGACTTAGTTACTTGTGCTTTTGGGATCGCTTTCGAAACAAGAAATTTTTGAAAATTTTTTGAAATTTTCCCTCATCCCCACACTTGAGGTAAACATTGTCCTCAATGTGTAGTGTTTAAACGAACGAGTTAAAATTGAAAAACTTTTACTACTCCCCCATCCCCACACTTGAGGGAAACATTGTCCTCAATGTGTAAGAACTAGAGTTTTAAAACGCACAAGGGATGTGACACGGCTAAGTTCCCCAAAATTCCACCCTGGAAAATATTATACAATTACAATCCACTTATTACTAAACTAAGAATCAAGGTAAAAAGGAAACGCATGCACCTGATTTTTGTCGCTTGATGCCCATATCTTCTTCTTCTCTTCATAAAAACGGTTGTCCCGCGAACATGTTGTACCTACAAATCTTAACCCTTGTGTAGAAGCATGCTTCTCACAACCATTGAAATTTGTTAGATGATTAGTTCTACCATTTTTATGAAAGCGTTACCAATTCATGCGTTAAATTACCTTGATTCTTGTGGAAAAATAATTTACAACAATAACAATCCTAACTCACTTTCGTAGGAATCACGGTTGCATTTAGCTTATGCAACAAGCCCTTTTAAACCCCCCAATAGCTTGGGAGGACGAGTAGGTCTCGTGAGGGTTATATAGGGAACACACCCACAACGTTCATTTAACTTGAAAAAAAAATGAAAATAATACAAACTCTACAAAAATCATACCTGATTTGCCTCTCATGGTGGTCGAAGTGCACATTTGCCTACCGAGTTTCCAACATACGCTCGGTAGTTGGCATGCCGGATCCATTCTCTTTTTATGTTACGCGGCATGCGTATCAAACTACTTTGGGTTCGTTTCTTGACGAATTGTCCAATGTCTTGCAAGGCCACCCTTCGAATCCTTATACCCGCACCCGCATCCCCAACTTTGTTGGTTGGAGTGATAAGTTTGGGAGAAGGAGAGATATGACTTTGAGCTTCTTTTGACCCTGACCCGTCTTGCGGTGTTACGTCTTCCGCTCGGTTCAAACATTCAATTACTTGATCCGAAAGTTCCATAACCTCTTCCACCACATCACCATCAAACATGGTACCATTAGCCAAAACCTCTTGGTCTCGCCTAAGTTGGGCCATCTCCTCGGTTAATTGACCAACCTGAATAACCAAAGCCTCAAATGATTTGTCTCTCAGCTCGTCTTTCTTTTTCATTTCTATCATCATATCCATAATCATATCGAGCTTAGAGTTTAACGAATCTTGAGGCTCCTCGTATGTTGGCTGAGGGGAGTCATGATAATAGTCATCATACTCCTCCTTGTAACTCGGGAAATGTGGCAAGTCGGGTTGATAATTGTTGTAACCCTGCTCTTGCTCATAATGGCAATCTAGCTCCGAATAGTAATATTCTTGATAATCTGGTGGTGGTGGTGGTCTAGCGTATGGATAATGTGAGGTTGGATCCTTGAAATCTTCATAATCCGCCCTCCTATATTCATACAGTCCGCTGAGGTAGTCTTCCCGGTCCTTGTAGGCTTGAACTTTTTCGTGGAAAACAGAGCAATCCTCTAAATAATGCTCTCCGCTTCCGCAACACTCACACGGATCATCATCTACCCAATTAATATTGAAAAGTAATTCCTGCAAAACATGTACCTGCACACACAAGCTCGACCACCCAAAGTAAAATCACGAATATACAAGAAAGAAAAGAAAGAAAAAAAAAACTAAACTAAAATCGAACAAGCAATGAAATATTAAGCGCACTAGCTCCCCGGCAACGGCGCCATTTTGACGTGACCGTGTCGTCCCGATCAGTCAAAAACCCAATTAAACCTAGGTAGCTAGGGTAAGTCGGGTATCGAATCCACGAAGAGCAGGTGGTCAGTATAGCACGACCCGTTCGATTAGTTAGACTATTTACAAATAATGTACAAGATGATTATGAAGATTGCTATTTTTATTTATTTGTTTGGTTTTTAAAATAAATCGGAATGAACCGACAAATTGATGTTATCGAAAACAATGATTTATTAACTAAACTTGTAAACTCCCGTATCAAGATTCCTATATTCAGTCTTACAGGTGAATGTACACTAATGATATCTGTAAATGGGTAATGCGAGACCATGAGAGCTCAGGTTAGAACTTTCGTTCAGACAAAGAGATGATGGCTCGACTTTAGGTGTGTCCCGTTTGGGGATCTTTTCTTCAACAACACACGATTAGCATTTTTCAATGTTTCATCATTTTTTATGCTGAGGGTGGGCTTTATGATTAAAGCAGTGCAGAGTATTATACAAGGACTAGGCTATTGCTCCCGCAAAATCAGAAGTCCTGGTATAATACCCCAGATATCATCACGTACAAAGACCTAGTATGTCAGAAATAGACAATCTCTCAAACAAGATTTCGGGGGTTACCCATATATCCGAGAGATGTTCCCCACGAGATAAGTAAGTATTTATATTTATATTTATATCTCGAAAACAATATACTAAGCGTGTAAAAACCTACTGGCATATCATCAGTGAGACCGTTTATCACATTTGACTTTCCATTTCTTTAGCGTGTTGTGATAGTTTACTGATGTACTATCATTTCCTTTTTTTCACAACAAAACTCAAATTTGTTTTTTCGATGTTTTTGGATTTTTAGATTTTATCATGTTTTTGGATTTTTCAAATTTTCAAAATTTCTAAATTTTTTACTCCCCCTAAAATCAAAAATATGTTTCAATTTTTGATTTTCCGGGAAAATTTGAAAATAAAAGCAATAAACTGTACAAATAAACTGACACACATGATGTGAATTGCTTCAATTCTCCATCCACTTGGCTTAAACAATCAGAACTCCCCCTATGACGTGACCGTGTCGTACCGATCAATCAAAAACCCAATTAAACCTAGGTAGCTAGGGTAAGTCGGGTATCGAATCCACGAAGAGCAGGTGGTCAGTATTGCACGACCCGTTCGATTAGTTAGACTATTTACAAATAATGTACAAGATGATTATGAAGATTGCTATCTTTATTTATTTGTTTAGTTTTTAAAATAAATCGGAATGAACCGACAAATTGATGTTATCGAAAACAATGATTTATTAACTAAACTTGTAAACTAACTACTTAATTGAAAACAGGAATTAAGAATATGGATCACACCCGGTTTCGGTAATTGTAAGTCCTAGGGTTCCTACATGTTTTAATTCAACTCAATTGCATACGATTAGCGGATTTAGTGTACCGTGACTTAGGTGCCAAAAACTATCAACGTCCCGAAGAACGGACAAGAATGCACTTTGTAATCAACACAAGTAAATCCTAACCACGACAACGCATAACTACACATAACCATTTCGCAAAGTCATAACTTTTAACATCGTTCGACAATTTACGAATACGAAACAAATGTAAACTATGGTCAATGGTTTCAAAAATCAATACAAGTTGTCACAAAGTCGAATCAAAGAACAAATGCATAGACCCTAGAAAATACAACTACCTACACCGGGGTGAAACCGAAGAGACTAGCCGCTCATGGTTGGGTGGACGCGATCACCGGCCAACGAACACGAACACGGAGCTATGACCTTGAGTCTTCAAGAGTGGTGGAGGTTAGGGTTGAAGGTGATGATGGAAGGTTGAAGATGGTGGTGATGGTGGAATGATTGAAGGTTAGGGATTATGGAGAATTGGTTAGGGTTTTGATGTTAGAGGTGAAAGAAAGATGTTAGGTGTGGATTAGAGAGGTAGGTGTGTCTCTTAGATGATGATTAGATGATGTTTATAACCCCCATGACTCGTAACTCTCGAATAATGGCCCCCGGAACCGTTTCAACTCGTCAAAATATCAAGAAAACACAAGTTTTGCGATTGAACAAACCGGAGCCCGTCGCCGACGGCCCAGACCCCGTCGGCGACGCCCTCTAGATTTGCTGATTTTCTGCGACGGCTTGTTTGACTGGTTACGGGCAAAGTTGGCTGACGGGAGTTTCTAGAGCCCGTCCCAGACGGCCTAGAGCCCCTCGGCGACGGCCTCTCCAACTTCAAATCTCCAATTTTCCATTTTGCACTCCCATTTGATCCGTAACGCGTCCCGATTGTCTGTTTTTCATCCCGATGGCTCGTAAAGCTCCCGAAAAGCACCTTAAACTTCGTTAAACCTGCAAAACACAAATCTAATTAAAAGTAGGTTTTTCAAGATTAAAAGTCGAGTAAAAACCCAAACTTAAACATATACAAGCACCGTTATTCGACCACGTATCACCCTGACAACAAACTATTTTCCCATTATAATTTCAAAACACTTAAGTTTGTTTTAATCAAAATGGTTTTCCGGAAAATTAGTTTTGTTGATTTCACACATCATGGGGTTTCATCACATTGTTTTTTTCAAATTACCACTTGTAAGATTTAACACTTGTAAGTTTTTCACAAAAAATATTTTTCAAGAATGATGCCGATTCATGCTCCACGATTACCAACTTGGGAGCTCTGGCAATACTACTTGTAAATTGAAATATCACAGTTGTGAATTTCTCAAGAAAGATGCCGATTCCTACTCCCCAATTACCAACCTGGGAGTTTCGGCAAGTCAGGATTTTCAGTTAAAGAGATTCACCCAAGCCTGACGGTCCTTGGGTGATTCCGAGTTATCATCACTCGGTTTTTTTCCATTCTTTATCTTTTCATAAAATTCCTTTACCCCTTTGACCTTTCCGTCAACCATTTTTCCAAAAATATTTAGAACTTTAGAGTTAAAGGCTTTTTCAACATCAAATTCTTTCTGTTCAGAAAAAAAAATTGATTTGAAATCTCAATTTTGCCAATTTTTTGTTTTAAATTTCCGTTTGACAATGGTGGAAAATTTGCATCATCCATTGTAGGAACGGAATTATCACTTTTTAGCTCAACTTGTGGCTCCTCTGACTTTGACGAGTCAGATTCATCGCCAGAAAGTGGCTCATTTGCTTCCGAAGAAACAAACTCATTGCCAGATTTAGCATCTGATTTCTTAACAACCCACTTTTGGTTGTTCAGATTCACTCTTCTTTTGTAGAAACGTTTTGAACTCTCACCAACCTCAAATTTTGAATTTTTGAACACTTTAAATTGTTCGGTTGGTGGTTCATTATCAACCAACTTTTCTTTCAATTTTTCAGAGACTCCCTGTTTTGTTTGGGTTGCCTTTTGACAGTTCCATGCAATGTGCCCAACATTTTTACACTGATAACTGGTTCTCGTCTCCATTTTCTGAGCAACATCATTCTCCATTCCCTTTTGCTTCTTAGCAAGGAATTCTTTGTTCGTCTGTTTTCTGAACAAGCCTTCCTTCTCCTCTTCAGAACTTGCTCCTGAAACAAATTTAGTTTTTGGTTTATAAGTTTTCTCATTTTTATGATTTTCTGGTGGAATAAAACCTAATCCCTTCTTTTTGAAATTACTGTTATGGTTTGGTGTCTTTAGATAACTAGAACCAGAACTGTAACCCTTTTTCCTGTTTAATCTTTGTTGAACTCTTGAAGTGCATTTTTTAGGTTTTTCAGTAAGATTTACATCTTTTATTTCAGAAATATTAATTTCTGTTAGTTTGAAAATCTTGTTAATCATTTCAGTTTTAACACCTCTTATTGGAAATTATTCATCAGAATATAATTTGTCAGAATCATTCAAAGTATATGCTACTTTGAATGTTTCGTCATTCAAATTATTTTTTAATATCAGAAAATCATTATTGTAAACCCTTTTGCCCGATGATTTCGAACTGTCAACTGATGAATTTGAACTATCAGATTCATACTTTGACTCTGACTCCTCATCCTTATCCAACACCTGATCGACCACTTTCTTTATTAACTCAGACTCATGATCAGTGTCAGATGTTGTGAAAGTGACATCGATGTTATCTGGCAATCCATCGGAAGGTTCAGATTCCCACTTTAAATTGGTTGCCTTTTTGACTCTTTTTGAATTAGGATTTCGTGGAGAATATCCTTCTTCAAGCGGAGGTGGACACTTTGTATAATTGGTACTATGTTTCTTTCCAGTATCCTTTACTTCAGGCTTCTCTTCTTCAAACGCTTTCATGCCTTCTACTGTAGGATAAATCCTGTCAATCACGTAAGAAGCACATGAATAACTTTTCAATTACCTGTTTACCCTCTCAGTTTCTATCCTTTGAGTTTCTAATTTTTGTTCAAGTACAACACATTTCTCAATGTACTGATTGATGATTTTCTGCTTCGTCATGAATGCTCCTTTAAGTGTCTTCATCGCTATATCTTGTTCATTGCTTGACTTGTTATATTGATTCATAGCTTTGTTTAAAACATCAAAAGATTCTTTCAGTCTGTTCATGTTATGAATCAATTTGTTGTTGTGCCTTTTCACAGTATCACAATTTTCACACTTCTCAAGCATCTTTTCAGTATCAGCTTCCTTCTCAACCTTGATAGTTGGAGTTTCCTTAACCTGCTTCTTTATTACTCGAACATTTACCTCAGGTTTGATCTTTTCTTTAACAGTTGTTGCCTTATGATTCTTCTTTTTCGCAGCTTGTCTTTCTTTGATCTCTTCTATTTTACCTGCAAAATACAAATTATACCTATCAGGTGAAAATTCCTTTTTGTAATATTCAAGTTTTCGAATTTCTTCACTGTCATTATCACTCTCTTCATATGATGATTGATCAAAGATTGGTGCTTTTTCTGAAGCCTCTTCTTTTGAAACTGATTCTTCTTCTTTCTTTTTCGGACTGAATTGCTGAGATTCGTAATAAACATACGCCATTTCATCTTCAGCAGTTGAATCTTCAAAAATTTGAGCAACAAATGCTTTATAATTTGAAGGTTTGTTAGGATCATAATGATCCCAATTAAAACCTTCTGGAATTCTCTCATCGTCTTGATGAACTAGATAAGCTTTCTTTGATGGCTCTTCGATCTCCTTCCTAGCATGTGAAGTTTGTGGCTGTTGTGCAATTTGATGATAGATCGCTTTTCGATGATAATCATTATTTCCGAATGAATTTTGAGCTCCACTTGCTTCATGATTTGTGCATTCTCGCTTAAAATGCCCCTTTTCCCTGCAACGAAAACAAGTAACTTTAGATTTATCAAAACCTAAAGGTGAAGTTCCAGCATCATGGAAATCATCTCTTCCAGTGATCTGTTTAAACTTCTCAGCTCTTCTCAACACACTAGCCATACACCACTTTATATCCATTAGTTCCATCTCTTCTGCATCAATCTGATCATAATCCACTTTGGTCAACATTGGATTACCAATCCTTCTGGCTACCAAACTCTCATAAGACTCTAATACGGTCACCAATAAAGACATAAGACCTTTGGCAACCTCTTCCGAGAAATTCTGACCATTCTAAAGATGTAATGCAATGTTGCATTGTAGTACTTGGCCATTATTGGTTGCTGAAAAAATTTGGATCAAATGATGGATATGAAGAGAATCCAGTTTTGTTGTTAGATCCTTGAGATAACCCTACAGAAGAACTGTTTGCGTTAAATGCAATTTCAATCTTTGGTGCAATGTTGGTCTTATCAATCGTACTTCCTTTGTAGTACAGACCAATGTCCTGTTCACCATTAGAATTCTTCATTTTCTCCATCTTCCGTTGTTCTATCTCTTGAACTTCGAGTTTTTCAATAAACTTGTTCAGCGATAGACTCCCAAATTCACCATTATTCTTCAAGATCATAAGATATGTGCCCCAAACATCTTGTGGTAATGCATCAGCCAATTTTTCAACCCATTCTTCTCTATCTTTCTTGATATCCAATCGCTTCATGTTAACCACCAAATTGCAATATCTTTTTATAATCATTTTGGTGTTCTCAGTTTTAAATCCACGAAATGGATCAAATTCTTTCTTCAAAAGCGATTTTTTGTTCTTGATCATGTCTTGATTTCCAACAAACTTCATTTTTAATGCTTTCCACATTGAGTATGCACTTCCGTTGTGTTGCAATAAAATCAAGATGTCTTCCTTAATAGCTTGTTGCAATATACTGATCATCATCTTTTCACTTTTGTATTTCTTTTTCTCTTGGTCATCTAAATCCTTAATCGCAACAATCTCTCCGTCTTCATCAATCGGTCTAACATATCGTTCTTCAACACATTCCCACGCCTCTAAGTGATTCGCTTGAACCCAATTTTCAAAACGTTCCACCCATCCACTATACTCCTCGATATTCATGAGCTTAGGCGGTTTTTGCATGGTGCCCATTTCATTCTCTAAGTTCACGTTCTGAGCCATAGTGATCGGGGTAGCAAATGCGTTGTAAAATTCAGAATCCATGTTTCGGTACGAAAAATTTTCAAGTTTAGAAATTCCAAACGATCTGGATCAATTCCAAGCAACCTGAACCAATTCCAAGCGATCTGGAATCACTTCGCACGATCTGGGATTTATACTCAAACGACCTGGCAATATCTCAAACGATCTGACACACTTCGTGCGAAGTGGATGATTAGGTCGTGCGATCTGAGACAATTTCAAACGACCTGAGCCTAGTTCGAACGATCTGGTTCAAAATTTCATCATTCTGTCAAATTTGATCAGGTTTTAGGTCGAATTAGGTTCTGATTTGTTCAAGGATTGATTAAAACAGTGTTTTACGTGTTATATCACAAAATCAGACCATTTTATCCGTGATGAAAAAGTGTAAAAGAATGAGTAGAAGTAAGTAGAAATCAGATTTTTCGGTGAAAACAAACTAAAATGGTAAGAACTCTTCCTCCTGAGCTGTGATACCACTTGTAGGATCGGGGAATCGATCAAAACGAGTCGATCAGAAGAGTTCTAGACCAAATCAGAGGCGGAATTCAATGATTTGATCTTCATTCAGCTTGATATGCACTTAGAAGTAGATTAACTGTCGATTGTATTGATTTCACAACGTTACACGAGCTGGCGACACTTCGGCAGAGCTTCGCTACTTGAATCAGAAGTTACAAATGAAGAACCAAGACCCTCTATATATAGGTGTCACACCCCAACCGATGGCAGAAACATCGGGGCATGACACTGAGTGAAATAGATTGTCCAGAAGCTTCCATAACAATTATCATTACCAATTAATTTACAGTAACATGTCCCATACCATGTCTTAAAAGGCAAACAAATTATTACAAACAAATCTAGTCAAATAGTTTTGTTCTGACAACTCAGATTCTTATTACAGACAATTGTTTATTGTTAACCTAGGTCTTTCCTAGCCTCGATTTCACACCACAAAAAGCAATTAAGCATCCTAAGCACCTGTCACATACGTTAAAGTAAAAGTCAATACACATGGTGTAAAGGTGAGCATACAAGTTTGATAATAGCATATAGAGTTCGAAAGCGTTATGCATAACCAGCACGTACACAGAGTGAAATGAGGCATGTTAGTTATCGACATGAACCTATCGATACCAATGACTGCGGGTTGACTGCCCAAGGCAGTTCGTGATACATTCTCACCGCTGTGAGCCATGTAGGTAATTGTCCTTAACAACCCCCGAGTGAACGGGTGCTGAGTCCAAACTAATAGTACTATCGTTGCTACGGCAGGTAGACAGCATTCCATGTGTAAACATAACAAACAAGCATTCCTTAAGTCACGTATAACACGCGGTAACGGTTTACGTTTAAAGTATTGCGTAGTGTGTTCGATGTGATTTAGTATAAGTAACATATGTAACACCCAAAAGTGCGTAAAGCAAAAAGGGATCGAGTATACTCACAGCGATTGATGGGTTGAAGGGAGCACTAGAGAGTAGGGTTAGCCTGATCAAAACGATAGCATAAAGATAAGCGATGCGTAAAATGATGCAAAACGCAAGTGGCTCGGACAACAGTCCGATCGGATGGTAGTCCGATCGGACAGCCGGTCGTGCGGGTGGCAGTTTGTTCGGACAGTAGTCCGGCTGGATGACTGTTCGAGTGGGTTGTTTCTTCCTTTGAGAAGGATGTGTTTGTGTATGATGGCTTGACTTTTGAAGTTTTCGTTGTAGCATTTGAAAACATTGAAGTATCTCTACCTTTCAAGTCGGTCGATCGGACGGTTGTCCGATCGGACGGCAACCCGATTGGTTGGGCACTTCAGTGAGAACAAGTTCACAGTAGGTTGTCACTCGATCGGATGGTTGTTCGTTCGGGTGGCATCCTTTGTGAATTGAACATGTTGAAAATTGTTTAGGTGTTGAAGTTTCGAAACATCACATATTCGGTTGGTCGGTCGATCGGGTGGTAACTCGATCGGACGGCAATCCGTTCGGTGTTCCAAACTTCTTGAAGCTTGATTTAAAACTAAAAGTGGGGCCAAGGTGCAAGCCGTACGGGTGGCCAGTCGTTCGGCTTGGCTGTCCATTCGGACAACAGTCCGTTCGGATGGCACTCCATCCTGGTTGACCTGTTCGTCTTACACGTGGTTGTTTTTGATAGTTTGTCGTTTTATCGAGATGCGTTGATATCGTGCTAACCAACAGAAACCCATCCTAAGCCCTAGTGACCCGATTGAACAGGAACCACCCAAGTTCAGTCAGTCCACCGGTTCAAGATGATTGTTCTTGGTTAACCCGAAATCGATAATCTCGTGGGTTGAATACGGATCTTGAACCAACACAACCACAATAATGAGTAGTAGGCCGGCACAAGTTCTGATTCTATCGGTTTTGAGTGCATTGAGTGTAAAAGAGTTGAAAGAAAGTTGGAAAACCATCTTTCAATCCTTTTTCTTATGAACATGTTTAGATCTATGAAAGATCCTTGTTAGTTTATGTGGAAATCGGTTAGATCCAAGTTGTTTTTGGTGGATTGAGGCCAAAACATGAAGTTCTTCAAGAACACATGATGATGTCATCCTAGAACACCTTGAATCTTGATGATTTCACGGTTAAAAGTTAAGATTCAAAGGATAGAAAGGTGTAGGAGTGCGTGTAGATTAAGGAAGTATAAGATTTAGGACGAGATCTTACCGGGATAGCGAGAAATCGAAGAAAAAGCGAGGTTGGAGCACTGGTCGGACGTCACTTGCCAAAAGTAGAAAGTATCAAAGTGACAAGGGGTATTTATAGGGTTACCCAAGGTGGAAAGGAGTGGGGAGGGGCTGGTCGCTCGGTTAGGCAGTCTGATCGGATAGCTGTCCGATCGGACGGCAGTCCGATCGGTCGGCTGGTCGCCTGGTCGATCAGTCACCTCGTTCGAGTGTACGGCGCGACGAGTTTTGCTGTTTCGATTTCGATTGCGAGCGTTGCGATGCGATAGGGTTTCCTAGTCAAATTACTTTTAATCCCAACCACTATATCTCGCACTCTCTCTTTTCCACCAATTATTATATCATTTCGATTGCGATTGAGTTCGATTGCGTTTCGATTGATTCCCACACATAAAGTAAATAAACATCCACAAGTAACACATAAGGCACACACACACGTATAACAATAACCAAAATGTGTATTTTGAGTTGCGAGTGCGATTGCAATAGTGATAAAGCGATTAAACATGCGATTATTAATAGATACTCCACATAATAAAACTAAAGAGAAAATAAAATAAACTAATTACAAGTCAAAGAAGTCAAAACAGGAATTGAGCAAGGAGAAACATATCGCAATTAGCAATCTTTTCTTCCTTTGACCTCAATCTTGACTTTGACTTTGACTTTCGAAACATGGGGTGTTACCACCTCCCCTAGTTGAGGGAATTTCGTCCCGAAATTAGGCCAAAGCCGTAACAAACAACTGCGGGTACTTCGCCTTCATGTCGCTTTCGAGTTCCCAAGTGAACTCTATGCCTCGTTTGCCTTCCCATCGGACTTTCACAATAGGAATGCGTGAGCGTCTGAGCTGCTTGGTTTGGCGATCCATGATTTCGACAGGCTTCTCCACGAAGTGTAGTGTTTTGTTTACTTGAAGGTCATCGAGAGGTACAATTAAATCATGCTTAGCCAGGCACTTTCGGAGGTTTGACACATGGAAAGTCGGGTGGACATTACTAAGTTCCTCCGGTAGTTCGAGTCTATAGGCGACTTTTCCGATCCTTTCCAGAATCTTAAAAGGTCCAACATATCGAGGCGCTAGTTTCCCTTTCTTGCCGAATCTGACCACACCCTTCCAAGGTGATACCTTTAGGAGTACGTAGTCGCCAACGTCAAATTCAAGGGGCTTGTGTCGTCTATCGGTGTAACTTTTCTGTCGACTTCGAGCTTTCAACAAGTTGTCTCGAATTTGGAGGACTTTGTCAGTCGTTTCCTGCAATAGCTCAGGGCCGGTTAATTGCGAGTGACCGATCTTGTGCCACACAATAGGCGATCGACATTTTCTTCCGTATAAAGCTTCGAATGGTGCCATTTGAATGCTGGAATGATAACTGTTGTTATACAAGAATTCGACTAACGGCAGGTATGTATCCCAATTACCACCGAAGTCTATGACACACGAATGGAGCATGTCTTCAAGAGTACGAATCGTTCTTTCAGTCTGACCGTCGGTTTGAGGGTGGAATGCGGTACTTAGATTAAGCGATGTACCGAGAGCCGTTGGAAATGTTTCCCATAGTCGCGAGGTAAACCGAGCATCACGGTCAGAGATGATGTCGCGAGGCGTCCCATGATTACAAATGATCTCATTGGTGTAGATTCGGGCTTATCGTTATACCTTGTAGTATTCTCGTATTGGCAAAAAGTGAGCAGATTTGGTCAACCGATCAACGACAACCCAGATGCTGTCGTGACCTGATGACGTGTGCGGAAGCTTTGTTATGAAGTCCATAGCTATACTCTCCCATTTCCACATAGGGATTGGCAGTTGTTCGAGTAAGCCAGAGGGTCTTTGGTGTTCAGCCTTGAACCTTGCACAAGTCAGGCACTTTCCAACGTAGAGAGCAATATCCCTTTTCATGCCCGACCACCAGTACTTGTAGCGAAGGTCCTGGTACATTTTATCTGCATCGGGATGAATAGAATACCAGGATTTGTGGGCTTCGTCCATCAAAATATTTCGTAATTCGGTTCGTTTAGGGATCCAAATTGGATCCAGATAATGGAATATCCTATTTGGCTTATTCACAAGCTGGGCTCCATCGTGATAGATTCGTTCCTTCTTCAGAGTGTGTTCATTAAAACAGGCATGCTGGGCTTCGTGGATGAGGGTTTCGAGATCATATTGGGCTTGGACATTACGAATGCTGAGCAAATAACTCCGTCTGCTGAGAGCGTCGGCTACGATATTCGCTTTGCCTGGGTGATAACGAATCTCACAGTCGTAATCGTTGAGTAGTTCTACCCATCGGCGTTGACACATGTTAAGTTCTTTCTGATCAAAGATATGTTGTAGGCTCCTATGATCGGTGAAGATCGTACACTTGGTACCATACAGTTAGTGTCGCTAAATCTTTAACACAAAAACAACTGCGCCTAGCTTGAGATCATGGGTTGTATAGTTCTTCTCGTGGATTTTGAGCTGACGAGATACGTAAGCTATAACCTTGTCCCGCTGCATAAGAACACAACCAAGACCAAGGTTGGAAGCATCGCAATAGACAATGAAGTCGTCGTTTCCGTCGGGTAGAGTGAGAACAGGAGCATTGCAAAGCATGAGCTTGAGGGTTTGGAAAGCAGACTCTTGTTCGGTTCCCCAAACAAAAGGCTTGTCTTTATGCGTGAGAGCAGTAAGCGGCATAGCGATCTTTGAGAATCCTTCGATAAATCGTCGATAATAGCCCGCTAGTCCGAGAAAAGAACGGACTTCCGGTGGGTTCTTAGGTGTAATCCAACTCTTAACGGCTTCAATCTTCGCGGGATCGACGTGAATACCCTGACTATTTACAATGTGACCCAGAAACTGAACATCTTCCAGCCAGAATTCACACTTGGAGAACTTGGCATAGAGTCGATTCCCTTGGAGTAGCTCGAGAACCAAACGTAGATGTTGCGCGTGTTCGGCTTTCGATTTGGAATAGATGAAGACATCGTCGATGAACACGATGACGAAACGGTCGAGATATGGTTTACACACGTGATTCAATAGATCCATGAAAACCACGGGTGCATTGGTTAAACCAAAGGGCATAACAACGAATTCATAATGGCCATAATGGGTGCGAAACACGGTTTTGGGTATATCCTCTTCTTGAATGCGTAGTTTATGATAGCCTGAGCGTAGGTCGATCTTCGAGAAACACGTAGCACCTTGTAGTTGATCAAACAAATCGTCAATGCGAGGCAAGGGATAGCGGTTCTTGATAGTTAACTTATTCAATTCCCGATAGTCGATGCACATCCTGAACGACCCATCCTTCTTTTTAACAAAAAGGACTGGCGTGCCCCAAGGAGAGGTGCTCGGGTGAATGAAGCCTTTCTCAAGTAATTCCTGGAGTTGGTTTGAGAGTTCACGCATTTCGGACGGTGCGAGTCGGTAAGGAGCTTTGGCAACAGGATTGGCTCCAGGAATGAGGTCGATACGAAAGTCGATATCACGACTTGGCGGTAGTTCGGGAAGATCCTCAAGAAAGACGTTAGGAAATTCTCGGACCACTGGAACATCGTTTACACCTGGTCTTCCTTTCTTTTCCTTCTCCGCTACTACAATGTTAGCCAAGAAAGATCTGTATTCCTTGCGGAGATACTTGCTAGCTTGGATACATGACATGAGTTTGAGACCTTTCGAAGCAGTTTTGCCATAAACACACAATAAATCACCATTCGCGAGCGAGAATCGAATCATCTTATCGAAGCACACAACTTCAGCATGGTTTTCCCGAAGAAAGTCCATGCCTACTATGACGTCAAAACTTCCGAGTTGCATCGGAATAAGGTCGATTGAGAAGATGTGACTGTTGAGCTCAAGAGTAGAATCACGAAGAACAGAATTAACGGGGACAGTTCTTCCGGTAGCGACTTCAACATCGAACGTCGAGGAGAGATGGGAGCGTTTACGACTAAGGAGCTTCTCGAATTCAAACGACACAAAGCAGTTATCGGCTCCAGTATCAAACAAACATGAAGCATAAATACCATTCACAAGGAATGTACCATTGACCACGTTGTTGTCAGCCTGGGCTTGGCGCACATTAATGTTGAAAGTTCTGGCGCATGCGGCTTGTTGCTTTTGCTGAGGCTGCTGCTGCTGGTGTTGCTGCTGTTGGGGCTCTTGTTTCACAACCCTGTTCGGGCAAATGTTCGCGAAGTGGCTGGGATCACTACATGCGAAATAGAATTGGGCATTGACCGCGGGTGCCTGAGCCGCTTGTTGGCCTTGCGGGGCTGGGAGCAGAGCTTGATGAGCAGTGGCTTGAGCTGGTGCTTGACGAGGACCAGTACGATAATTAGCGGTGAAGTGGTCGTACATGTTGCAGTGAGCGCATAAGCGACAGGCGAGACCCACCGGGTGATGATAAGAGCATGTCGGGCAAGCCGGCTGGGGGCCTGTGTATGCACGCTTTGCAGGTGGTGCATAAGTAACTGGTGCTGGACGGTGATGGTGCTGCTGCTGGGCCAGTATGGCCTGAAGAGGAGCATCGGTGGTGGTGACAACACTGTTCTTGTTGCTGGAGCTGCTGTTGTTATTTTTCTTCTTTTGGCGTGAGGACTTGGATGTCTGAGCGGCGGCGGTTTCGGCAGTTGGTGCGGCGGTGACTTGGTGCAGGCTCTTCGAAGTTTTATCCCAAAAACCAGCTTTTACCCGCTTGTCGTTGATTTCGGCGGCAAGCAAGCAAGTTTCTTCAATCGTTGCTGTCTTTGCGGCATGCACAAAATCCGCAACACAGTCGGGTAGGGCTCGAATGTATTTCTTGTTCGCCATGTCGGACGTCTTCACTTGATCGGGACATATAATGCTGAGCTGCTTAAAGCGAGCAGTCAGGGCAGCGTTGTCACCATCCTTCTGCTTAATGTTCTAGAATTCGTCCTCCAGCTTTTGGCATTCATGGGGAGGGAAAAATTCATCCATCATGATGGCCTTCAACTCTTCCCATGTCAGCTCATAGGCTGCATCATTTCCGTGTTTGTTTCTCTCGGCCGTCCACCAGTCTAATGCGCGGGACTGGAAGACGCCGGTAGCGTTTAGAGTACGGAGATTTTCCGGACATCCACTCTGGCGAAGAGTGACTTCGACGGAATCGAACCATTGAAACATAGCCGTCGGGCCATCTTCTCCAGTGAATTCCTTTGGACCGCATGCCTTGAACTACTTGAAGCTGAAAGCAGTCTTGGTAGCAACCTTAGGAGCTTCGGTTCTGGACTCCTCAGATGATTTGCTAACATTCTCATAAATCTCACTCACAATCTGGGGCACAACCTTGGCCACTTGTTTCGCGAGGATGGCAGCAAGGCGTTTGTCCCTCTGTTCTTGGCGTGAGAGTCGTGGGTGACGAGGTCCAGATGATGGTCCAGTTGACATTGTCTGCAACAGACATCGTCATAGGTCTCAGACACATCATAATCGAATCTCACCTCACACGTCTAATACTTACTAAAGCTCAGGAACACAATGTAACACGTATCACATAAACACATAGGCATATAACCACAGATTCACATAAACACAGAAACACATAAGCACGTAGGGCACAGAATCACAGAAGCACATACACATGTAATCACAAGATGCAGTCAGAATACAGAAACCTATTATTCAAAGTCTACGAATGTTCGAGAATAGTGACCGTGTATAACTTGTCGAGTAGTATAGTATAAGCATATAACGTAGCATGAGGTCGTCCATAATTTAGCGATTTATCAGCGTTTTGAGATAGAAAAGCAATGCGTGTCGATCGAAGTGAAAGCAAAAATCGAATAAATCTCCAAAATTCAAACACATAAACAGGTAAACACACATACAAGCATATAAAATCGACGAATCACCAGAGTCAGCAGTTGCGGGCTCAGAATCGAAACACACAAAAATCGGGAAATAGATCGTCTGCGGCTATTAGACATTGACTATCCAAAGTGATTCGACTATTCTTAAGGACTTGTCGTACATGCTTTGACCTTCAGGACGGTGCCTTTGCCTCGATTCTTGGGCGTTTGGCACGCATCCCTTTAGTTATACCGTGACTTCAGGTCGTTGGAGTTCGTCGAGACTTTGGTGAGAGTTTTTGTAAAACCAAGTAAAGGTCGGAACAAGTCATCAAGGTTAGGGTTTCTCCCCTGGCTTAACAACTTCGTTCCTGTTTTGATAGAATAAAGGAGAATTATGCGTCAAAGTATGGATTTCACTCCTGGTTCAACGCAAATTCTCGTGTTTATGGATAAAAATAGGACTCGATCAAGCAATTTAGTCAAGAGTTTGCGGTTTTCACACCTAATCTCGACTTAATCGCTCATTCATATTTGAAAATTCGAGTGTAGTGATAGTGTAGCATAGGCGAGAATAGCGGAAAATAGCAGTACGCTCACACATAATCCCCACTGGACATGCACGAGTCGGTCTGTTGGTTCCTAACTATAGACTAGGTCTCTAAGACTTCGACTCAGACTAGGTCGAGTCTTGCCTAATTCCCTATAGTTATGGCTCTGATATCAATCTGTCACACCCCAACCGATGGCGGAAACATCAGGGCATGGCACTAAGCGAAACAGATTGTCCAGAAGTTTCAATAACAATTATCATTACCAATTAATTTAAAGTAACATGTCCAATACCATGTCTTAAAAGGCAAACAAATTATTACAAACAAATCTAGTCAAATAGTTCTGTTCCGACAACTCAGATTCTTATTACAGACAATTGTTTATTGTTGACCTAGGTCTTTCCTAGCCTCGATTTCACACCACAGAAAGCAATTAAGCATCCTAAGCACCTGTCACATACGTTAAAGTAAAAGTCAATACACATAGTGTAAAGGTGAGCATACAAGTTTGATAATAGCATATAGAGTTCGAAAGCGTTACGCATAACCAGCTTGTACACAGAGTGAAATGAGGCATGTTAGTTATCGACATGAACCTATCGATACCAATGACTGCGGGTTGACTGCCCAAGGCAGTTCGCGATACATTCTCACCAATGTGAGCCATGTAGGTAATTGTCCTTAACAACCCCTGAGTGAACAGGTGCTGAGTCCAAACTAATAGTACTATCGTTGCTAAGGCAGGTAGACAGCATACCATGTGTAAACATAACAAACAAGCATTCATTAAGTCACGTATAACATGCGGTAACGGTTTGCGTTTAAAGTATTGCGTAGTGTGTTCGATGTGATTTAGTATAAGTAACGTACGTAACACCCAAAAGTGCGTAAAGCAAAAAGGGATCGAGTATACTCACAGCGATTGATGGATTGAAGGGAGCGCTAGAGAGTAGGGTTAGCCTGATCAGAACGATAGCATAAAGATAAGCGACACGTAAAACGATGCAAAATGCAAGTAGCTCGGACAACAGTTCGATCGGATGGTAGTTCGATCGGACAGCCGGTCTTGCGGGTGGCAGTTCGTTCGGACAGTAGTCCGGTCGGACAGTAGTCCGACCGGATGACTGTTCGAGTGGGTTGTTTTTTCCTTTGAGAAGGATGTGTTTGTGTATGATGGCTTGACTTTTGAAGTTTTCGTTGTAGCATTTGAAAACATTGAAGTATCTCTACCTTTCAAGTCGGTCGATCGGACGGTTGTCCGATCGGACGGCAACCCGATTGGTTGGGCACTTTAGTGAGAACAAGTTCACAGTAGGTTGTCACTCGATCGGATGGTTGTTTGTTCGGGTGGCATCCTTTGTAAATTGAACATGTTGAAAATTGTTTAGGTGTTGAAGTTTCGAAACATCACATATTCGGATGGTCGGTCGATCGGGTGGTAACTCAATCGGACGGCAATCCGTTCGGTGTTCCAAACTTCTTGAAGCTTGATTTAAAACTAAAAGTGGGGCCAAGGTGCAAGCCGTACGGGTGGCCAGTCGTTCGGCTTGGCTGTCCGGTCAGACGGCACTCCGTCCTGGTTGACCTGTTCGTCTTACACTTGGTTGTTTTTTGATAGTTTGTTCGTTTTATCGAGATGCGTTGATATCGTGCTAACCAACAGAACCCCATCCTAAGCCCTAGTGACCCGATTGAACAGGAACCACCCAAGTTCAGTCAGTCCACCGGTTCAAGATGATTGTTCTTGGTTAACCCGAAATTGATAATCTCGTGGGTGGAATACGGATCTTGAACCAAGACAACTACAATAATGAGTAGTAGGCCGGCACAAGTTCCGATTCTATCGGTTTTGAGTGCATTGAGTGTAAAAGAGTTGAAAGAAAGTTGGAAAACCATCTTTCAATCCTTTTTCTTGTGAACATGTTTAGATCTATGAAAGATCCTTGTTAGTTTATGTGGAAATCGGTTAGATCCAAGTTGTTTTTGGTGGATTGAGGCCAAAACATGAAGTTCTTCAAGAACGCATGATGACGTCATCCTAGAACACCTTGAATCTTGATGATTTCACGGTTAAAAGTTAAGATTCAAAGGATAGAAAGGTGTAGGAGTGCGTGTAGATTAAGGAAGTACAAGATTTAGGACGAGATCTTACCGGATAGCGGGAAATCAAAGAAAAAGCGAGGTTGGAGCACTGGTCAGACGTCACTTACCAAAAGTAGAAAGTATTAAAGTGACAAGGGGTATTTATAGGGTTACCCAAAGTGGAAAGGAGTGGGGAGGGGCTGGTCGCTCGGTTAGGGAGTCTGATCGGTCGGCTGGTCGCCTGGTCGATCAGTCACCTCGTTCGAGTGTTTGGCGCGACGAGTTTTGCTGTTTCGGTTTCGATTGCGAGCGTTGCGATGCGATAGAGTTTCCTAGTAAAATTACTTTTAATCCCAACCACTATATCTCGCACTATCTCTTTTCCACCAATTATTATATCATTTCGATTGCGATTGAGTTCGATTGCGTTTCGATTGATTCCCACACATAACGTAAATAAACATCCACAAGTAACACATAAGGCACACACACACGTATAACAATAACCAAAATGCGTATTTCGAGTTGCGAGTGCGATTGCGATAGCGATAAAGCGATTAAACATGCGATTATTAATATATACTCCACATAATACAACTAAAGCGAAAATAAAATAAACTAATTACAAGTCAAAGAAGTCAAAACAGGAATTGAGCAATGAGAGACAGATCGCAATTAGCAATATTTTCTTCCTTTGACCTCAATCTTGACTTATACTTTGACTTTCGAAACACGGGGTGTTACAATAGGATTCACTAGGTCGCACGAACCAGCATATGCCAGGTCGCACGGACTGGCCAGTTCGCACGAACTGGTCACTTCGTGTGAACCTGCTGGTTCAGACCTGTTTCCCGTTTTTCTCGAACAACGTGTCTTGGTCTATCTATCTAGTTACATGACTCGATACAAGACGAAGTCAACAGACATATGCACTAATAAATGCTTATGGTTTTTTGGGATATGCATATATTTGCATATGAACACGTTGGTCGAAGTTTGTTTACTTCATGTTTAGGTACAATGTCCATATATGGATGATGTTAAGTTTTTGGAACAATATATAAGTATATGTATGAATGTTAATCATCTAGTTTATGTGTTGCATTCAACTAAAGAAAAAATTAGTACTCAAATCCAAAAAATCATAATTAAAAATTGTCTATAACATGAGCAGGTAACATATAAAATGTTTTGAACATACCTGATAATAAATATTAACCAGAAGCCTTGATATGATAAGCAACAAAAGAATCAAACAATAGGGAAATGCGTGTAAACTTCTTCTTCTAAGATTTGACAAGAAAAAACCACAACTATAGTGAATAGATTAAAAAACCACAAAGAGAGTGAATAGACTTGAATGTTTGTATTTATAGACAACATTAAAAGTATTTATAGAAAGTCGACAAATTAGGAATATTAAGTATAGATTATAGGATATTATTTGATTAAAAAATCAAATGATAAATATATGAATACGTATATTTTTAGGTTATCATATTTGATACTATAAAATAATATCTTATAAAAATTAATTAACTTTTTACATTACAAAATAGATATAAAGAAATATGAATAATTTCTTAGGATTATACTGTTTCACGAGTTGTCGATTTTAATCGCACGTTCCTAAAACTGAGAAGCAAAATAGATATATATTATTTTGATTATAACTAAGAACCATGTAGCGATGATTTGAAATAGAGAAGTATGGCAAACAATAAATTATGATAGAACAGACGTAAAGTACGATTATCCCATAGGCAAAAAACCAAATTATTTGATGTGAACAAAGCTGCTAATTGTCATCATCATAAACTTGATAAACAGTACGTTGTCCATTTTCAATCATCACCATCTCCTCCAAAACGTTTACATTTTTTTTAGTTAAATGTCGATCATCAAACGTATAAAGTTCAATGAGTTCACGCGGCCACAATTCCAGCAAAACAGACGAAGTAATGAACAAACCTTGGTGTTGGAGCATTTCCTGAAAAAACAGATCATAATCAAATGACATTAATAACATAAAAACTTGTTAACAAAACTAATTGTGATTTAATGTAAAGACTATAACACAATAAATACTACCAGATAATCTTCAACATAACAACCACGTTTGAAAGAAAATTCAAAAGATGATAGGCCATCAGGCCATTATTTAGATACTAACTTGAAACGATGTATTGATTTCGTATCGATCTTGATTAAAATATGGAAAAGTATCAGGTGAAAAGGAAGCTCAACCATTGTATCTTTAATACCTAAAACATTATAAAAACACATCAAAAATAATCGTTTTAACAAAAATAAAAAAGTTTAAATTATGAAAATGACTTGTGATATCTATGTTTATGAACACAGAGAAGCTTTTGATGAACATAATAAGAGTAATACCTTAATGAGTTTCTAAGATGTTATTGCATGAATGATTTAGAAGAAGGCTCATGATGTTATATATAACAAATCAAGATATCAAATATATAATTGATCATGTGTAGAATGTTTTCCATTATTGTGAGATTTAAAAAATAATATTAAGTTAATATTATACTATGTATTTTTTTTTAAATATTATGTATAAGAATAAACCTATAGATTTAAATATAATATTTTCGGTTAAACAAACTCGATTATATTTAATTGTGATAACTTCTGAATATAGTATGTTATTTACATAAAATCAATGAATGGCATTTAAATATAATATTTTCGGTTAAACAAAATTTGCCTTTAAGAAGTTTTTTTTAATTGTTATTTTTAGAAGATGATTCGTATGAAATAATGTAAAACAATGAAGATATCAAATATAGAATTGATTATGTTTAGAATATTTCGTCCATTATTATGAGATTTAAAAAATAACATTAATAAAAACGACATTCAATTGTGATATGAGTTAAATATAGTATGTTATTTAAACTAAATCAGTTTATGGAATTTAAATATAGTATTTCCGGTTCACATATAATTTTGTTACAAAGATTTTTTAAATTCTTATTTTTAGAAGATTTAATAAGGTCAAACATCCTTTATTACATAAAAATGGAAACAATTAACATTGTTATACGATTAACTAAATTTAAAATTGGGAACAAAATACTATGTTATTTAAATTAGATCAATCAATGGAATTTAAATATAGTGTTTTCGGTTAAAATATAATTTTTTACAAAGATTTTTTTTAAAAATAGAAACGTATGTGTAATCATTACCATTAGTATCATATTAACTAAAAAATAAATAAGTAGTATTGATTCAATATTATTTACAAAACATTTACCACAAAACAAACCAAATGACAATATATATAAAAATTAAGAAAAAAATAATATCCATTCAAATACCAGATTAATAGTCAAAGGAATATATTTATATAATATTAAAGAGAAAGGTCAGTGGCAAAAGCCACCTACCCTTTCTCTTTTAATCTCTTAATACACTATCTTTTCTTCCAATCATTTCTTCTAGATCCTTCTACTTCTCCTCTCATCGCCTCTTCTTTGGTCTCCCTCCTCAGTCACCGCCACAACACAACAACAAAACCATCAACATCAACGTTTCCGTTCTCTCTCTAAAAAAACTTAAAACTCCGACGAACCCCTAGGGTTCCGATGGTAGCTGTGGCGAAGATCCGGTAAGTTTCTTTCCCCTGCATGTTACTTTTCAGTTAGATCCGCAGTCAATGATGTCTGATCGGTTGATTTTTGTTAAACCGATGAATATGCAACTTATGTTTAATCGTGATTATCATTCATAGATGTTAATGGTAAGCATAGGTTAATGCTTCATGACGGGTGTCGATATTGAAAAGGAAAGAGGGCTAGCGACTGAAGAATCGTGTTTAATGTACGTTCAATGTTAATTTATGATTCCTACGTCCATCTTTTTGTTCGATTGTGAATTGTACTATATGTGTTAGAATTGTTATTTTTGTTAGTGTGTTGGTTTTATGTGATTTGGGAATCTAGGGTTTCTGTTTGTTCAATTTACAAGTTAGGGTTATTTTTTTTCTTTAACAATTTAGGTGAAATTCAGATCTGTATTGCAATTAGGTAGGTAGAGATCATTGCTTTGGTTTTAGATGTTGCACTTGGTTATATAAGATTTGTATTATTATGTTGATACATATATTTTTTCTAAATAGTTTATACAATTATCAGTCTGTGAAAGAGGAATCATAGCATGATGAGCCAGAGCCACATTACATAAAGCTTATTTTATTGTTGAGCCGAAACTCGTTTATTTAGTTTATTTCTCGATTTGAGTTTACTTTTACGTATTCAGTTTGCCATAAACTGTTCCTAAGTTGAACTTTATTTTAGATCGGAAAAATGTTAACTATTGGTGTAATTATAAGGCACAAATTAGCGTACTGTGCAAGTTAGAGGATTATACTCTTTAGACAATGAACTAGGGTCCAAGTTGGGGTTTTATATTGGCCAGAAGGAATTATTTTAAGACAAAAACATTTTATGAGGTTCCTTTCATTATACATGTTGTTTGTGTTTTTTTAGTTTTTTGGTGGACTAAGCATAAAGGAAAGAATAAAGGTTGTTTAAAAAAAGAAAAGAAAAAGAAAGAATAAAGAAAGTAAAACCTCATATGTCACGGCCCCCGTCCCGGTGTTACCCGGTCCAGGAGCCGCGGGACAGAAAACCCGTGGTAATTATTATTTGAGTTGACAGCGGAAGTTTAGCAGGATCGTTTAAAACTTGAAAATGCCCAATTATTTTATTTCATAATTTGGGATAAACCCCGTAATTTACAATAGAGGAATTTCATGAGGAAATTCCCTGTTTTACAAAACATGTTTATTTATTTAACTGAGCCACCACTTCAAGCTTTATTAGTGCTCCGTAGCACTTTTCCTTGATTCACAGTAGGTCACCTGAAACATGTTTTAAAAATATTTTATTAGCGGAGAAATACTGGCGAGTCACTCAATTTTGATAAAACGACACATAGTTATGAAATACAGCATAAGAGCGATTACAATGGCTACTATCTTATTTTTATCTGGCGCCGTGTCACACCCTGGTGACGATGGTCATACCACTATTGGGTCCTTTCACCCAAGTAGTGATGATTATCACTGTTAGGTTGATGAACCTAACCGTGAGAAATTAGTAATGTTCAAAATACCCCACTAGCCAGTGATTCAAGATAACCAAGACTTAATCCCTGTAATTATAACTTTTGAAAATAATTGGAGTATTGTAAAACATTGTTGATAAAAGAGAATGACTCACATTGCAAGTTTAAACGGGCATAGTTTAGCCTACTGATAAGACTTGTAACCTAGTTTAAATAACAATGCACACGAAACTAGGTAAGTAACTTAATACAACATTTATGATAAGCTCACGAGATAAAAACCCTCACGACGAATGACAAAGTATAGCCTTGATTTGGGCAGCACTTAAACATCCATCGGTTTGGTTTCAATCGATCGGACATTGTATCATAGTAGTGATCGAGTTAATACCCCGTAATCGTAGCAGCGTTTCCCTACTTAGAACTTCGATTTTTAGCAGTAAACTTCGTTTTTGATTGAGAATTTCGAACACAGATGAAAGCCCATGCCCTGATCTATTTATAGCAACTTTTTGGGTTTTACGCGGCCCGCGTAACCCACCCTTAAAACTTACGCGGCCCGCGAGGGCCACCTAGTCTACGACTAGGGCTAGCGTGTCACACCTAGGTCTGCCACGTGTGCGACACGTGGCCTGTATCGCTTATCCGGTCAACTTTGAGTTGACGCGGCCCGCGTGAAAACCAATTTTCTCAATTTCTTGGTTTTTCATGCACATTAGGGTTTCAGGGGTCCGGGTTTTCACTTACGGGTCGTTTTTGGACGTTTTTGCAGATCCTTACATCCTCCCCACCTTATTTAAAATCTCGTCCTCGAGATTTATTGAAATAAGTGAGGATACTTTCGCTTCATCTCCGATTCCAGCTCCCAGGTGTATTCCGGTCCTCTTTTTGAGTCCCACTTGACTTTGACTAGTACCAATCTTTTGTGTTTGAGAAACTTGACCTTTCTGTCTTATATCTGAAGCGGTTTCTCAACAAATTTTAGCTTTTCATTTACCTCTATATCTTGAAGAGGTACTACCAGGGATTCGTCAGATAGACATTTCTTGAGGTTGGATACATGAAAGACGTCATGTACCCCGGCTAACTCTTCTGGTAGCTGTAAGCGATAGGCGACCGGTCCTATTTTGCTGGATTACTGGGAATGGTCCTACGTACCTTGGACTTAGTTTTCCTTTCTTACCAAACCAAACTACTCCTTTCCAAGGAGAAACTTTCAAGAGTACCCTGTCTCCAATTTGAAATTCTAGTGGCTTGCGTCGATTGTCAGCATAACTCTTCTGGCGATCTCGAGCCGTCTTTAGTCTTTCCTTGATTTGAGTTATCTTGTCGGTGGTTTCTTGTACGATTTCAGGACCTGATAATTTATTTTCTCCTATTTCTGCCCAACAAACTGGGGTTCTACACTTTCGTCCATACAGTGCTTCGAACGGGACAACTTCGATGCTTGAATGATAACTATTATTATAGGAGAATTCGATTAAAGGTAAATGGTTGTCCCAGTTTCCTCCAAAATCTATAACACATGCTCTAAGCATGTCTTCCAGGGTTTGGATAGTTCTTTCACTCTGTCCATCTGTTTGGGGATGGTAAGCTGTACTCAAATTTAACCGTGTCCCCATGGCTTCTTGGAAACTTGTCCAGAAATGTGAAGTGAAGCGACTATCTCTATCCGATACAATGGAGAGTGGGACTCCATGTAAGGATACTACCTCGTCTATGTATAACTTGGCTAACCTTTCCATGCTAAAGGTTTCCTTCATAGGTAGAAAATGAGCTGATTTGGTTAATCGATCCACAATTACCCAAATCGCGTCATTACCTTTCCTGGTTTTGGGCAACTTAGTAACAAAGTCCATGGTTATAAGTTCCCATTTCCATACAGGCATTTCTAACTGTTGTAGTAGACCTGAGGGTTTCTGGTGTTCTGCTTTAACTTGTGAACAAGTAAGACACTTAGATACATATCTAGCTATGTCCTTTTTCATTCCTATCCACCAGAAGTTATTTCTTAAATCTTGGTACATCTTATTATTACCAGGATGCATGGTATACCTAGATTTATGGGCTTCCTCTAAAATCTTATTTCTTAATTCTCCTTGCTTAGGTACCCAAATTCTTTTCTTATGGAATCTCCAAATTCCATCACTTCCTTGCTCTAATTCTTTTACTTGTCCTTTCATTCCTTCAGCATCATCCTTGATTGTTATCTTCTGAATATTCTTCAGTTGTTCCATTAAGTCGAGTTGTAAACTTAATCTAAGAGCACGAACTCGCTTTTGCTTTTTATGATACTTACGACTTAAGGCATCTGCAACTACGTTTGCTTTTCCTTCGTGATATTGAATATCACAGTCGTAGTCACTTAGAATTTCCATCCATCTTCTTTGCCTCATATTTAATTCTTTTTGCCCAAATATGTATCTTAAACTCTTATGGTCTGTATAGACTGTAAACTTACTTCCATACAGATAGTGCCTCCAAATCTTAAGGGCAACAATTATGGCTCCTAACTCTAAGTCATGAGTCGTATAGTTTTCTTCGTGCTTTTTCAATTGCCTTGAGGCATACGCAATTACCTTCTTGCGTTGCATTAGCACACATCCTAATCCTAGCTTAGAAGCGTCACAGTAGACTTCAAAATCTTCTGTTCCTTCTGGTAAGGCAAGAATTGGGGCGTTTGTTAACATTTGCTTTAAAATCTTAAAAGCCTCTTCTTGCCTAGGTCCCCATTCAAACTTAACCGATTTACAGGTTAGCTTAGTTAATGGCACAGCTATCCTGGAAAAATCCTTAATAAACCGTCTATAGTATCCGGCTAATCCTAGAAAACTTCTAATTTCCATAGCTGATTGCGGAACCTTCCATTTGGTGATCGCTTCTGTTTTGGAGGGATCTACGTGAATACCTTCGTGATTCATCATGTGTCCTAAAAATTGTACCTCTTGTAGCCAAAATTCACACTTCGAGAATTTGGCATAAAGCTTTTGCATTCTTAACAAAGTTAAGAGTGCATGCAAATGCTCACAATGCTCATCCTGACTTTTGGAGTAAATAAGTATATCGTCGATGAAGACAATTACGAATTTATCCAAGTACGGTTTACAGATCCTATTCATCATGTCCATAAATGATGTAGGAGCATTTGTTAGTCCAAAGGGCATAACTGTAAACTCGTAATGACCATACCTAGTTCTGAAAGCAGTTTTAGGTATGTCTTCTTCTTGCACTTTCAACTGATGGTATCCGGAGCGTAAATCTATCTTAGAAAAATATCTAGCTTCTTGAAGCTGATAAAAAAAAATCATCAATCCTAGGTAATAGGTATCGATTCTTTATTGTAACTTTATTCAATTCCCTGTAATCGATACACATTCGCATCGAACCATCTTTCTTTTTCACAAACAACACTGGAGCTCCCCACGGGGATGAACTAGGTTGTATAAATCCTTTGCTAAGCAATTCATCTAAGTGCTTTTTCAATTCTAGCATTTCGATAGGTGCTAACCGATAAGGTGCCTTGGCTATCGGTGTAGTACCAGGAATTAGATGAATTCTAAATTCTACTTCCCTATCGGGTGGTAATCCAGGTAGTTCTTCTGGAAATACATCTGGGTATTCTGATACTATTGGAATTTCTTTAAGTTCTTTGCCTTTAGTGTTAATGATTACCGAAATCATATACACTATTTCTTGTTTTCTTGAATAACTGGCCACTTTCATTACTGAAATGAATTTCAGTGGCTTACGTGGCTTATCTCCTGTAATCACCACTATTTCTCCTGTGGGTGCATGAATATCTATGGAATTCTTATCACAGAGGATTCGAGCATGGTTGGCTACTAACCAATCCATTCCTAATACAACATCGAATCCAGCTAAATTCATAGGTAACAGGTTTGTAGAAAATTTATGGCTTAAGAGTTCTATCCTTCCTTCCCGCAAAACCTTATCTATTTTAACAGAATTCCCATCTGCCGTTTCAACAGTAAAGATTTGTCTAAGGTTGGTTAAGGGTAGTTTAAGAGCTTGGCAGAATGAAGTATTTATAAAACTTTGGTTTGCACCAGAGTCAAATAATACTTTTGCATAAACATCATGAACTAGGAACGTACCGGCTATCACTTCTGGGATGAGTTCTGCTTCTTGAGTAGTCAGCTGAAAGGCTCTTACGTTCTTTTTATTAGCTCCTTCAGCTGGTTTGGCCTTGTTGTCCGCTGGTTTAACCAATTTAGGGCAGTCTGGTCTAAAATGTCCAGCTTCTCCACAGTTGAAGCAGATTGTTGATTTCTTCCTCCTGCAATCTTCTTCTTGATGTCTCGGAATTTTGCAGAAATTGCAATACCCTTTGCATTTTCCAAAATGCTTTCTTTTGCAGGTACTGCAGAATGGAGCAGTAGAAGATTGCCCGGTTCCCTTTTTCTTGAAATTACTACTATTACTCACACGAAATCCTTGGGTAATCTTTTGGGCCACTTCCTTCTTCCAATTTTCTTCTCTTGTGCGTACCAGCCCGTCGGTTAGGGTGTTGGCTAATTCCACAGCATCGTCAATAGTGCGGGGTCTTGAAGCTTTGACAATGTCACGAATTTCGCCAATCAAACCCCAGATATAGCGAGAAATAAGTACCGGTTCTGGCGAAGCCAAGGTTGGTACAATTCTAGCATACTCGAAGAAGGTCGAAGTATACCCTCGACAGTCTACATCTATCATCCGGTGGTTCAGGAACTTATTTGTCATTTGTTCCTTCTCGTATTCGGGACAAAATTTTCTTTCCACCAATCTTTTAAATTCTTCCCAATTCATGGCATAAGCTACATCGCTTCCCTTGGCTTGTAGTACCGTGTTCCACCATTCTAGTGCCCCTTCTTAAAAAAGATGCGACGCGTACATGACCTTGTCTTCCTCGGCACATTTCCTTATTTTAATTACTGCTTCGGTTTTCTCTAACCAACGCAGTGCTGCAGTTGCCCCTTCATTGCCTGCAAATTCGATTGGTTTACAGGCAAGAAATTCCTTATAAGTGCAACCAGGTGTTGCAGCTTTCATTCTCTTAAGAAATGGGGCTTGCATTATATCGTCATTATTATTGTTGCCGCCTCCATTTACATTATTACTGAAGTTATCATCACGAGTATGTTTGCTATGAGTAGGTGGTGGAGGTTCAATTGGATTTCGGGCAGCAGCAAGGATTGCTGGAATAGCATTTGCTATTCCCTGGGCAACGATGTTTTCTATATCTTGTCTGTTAAGAAATTGATCTTCATTGTTTTGCTCGGATTGGTTAACTTCGTTAACTGGTTCATTACCAGCGTGTTCCATCTGGTAATTAATAATATATATAAGTTATTAACACAAAATAAATAACAATCACACAATAAAATAATCGCACATAATCATGTCAACATGTATAGCCAAAATTGTCGACTTTGCGACTTCCATATTTTTATATATTTTAGTATGCATTCATACACACCAAATATTTTACAAAATTTTTATTTTAGGTTATTTTACATGATTATATTTTTATTATTATAATTATTATTATTTTCTTATTATTAAACATGTAACCACAGCACCACACACGATCCCATCAGCTGGTACTTCAGAAACGACGTTCCCTCTCATCGTATTTCCATGATATCCTCTCCCCCACTTCTCGGATTCTATTTCCTGCGTCCACCAGCTCCTCGCCATAGTGGCGGAGTTCAGCCAGGTTTTCTGTGCTCATAGGTGGATGTAGTGGAGGCTCAGGGTCAAATTGGGGGAAAAAGGTATTAGGGTTATTTAAAAGATTCTGAAATTGCCAGTCAGTTGTCCACCATTCTTCCAGTTCTCCTGGTAGAGGTCGGGGGTGGATAATAGGATCTGGGATAGCAGGTTCCAGATTAACTGGAAGTTGTGCTTCCGCTGGGTAATAGAAGAGGTTTTCACCGGCAGGTCCGATGAGGTCACTATTTGGCAGTTGGCGGTCCAACTCCTCCCAGGGTGGCATTTCCTGGGCTTGTCCTGAACTTTCTCCGATTTCTATTCCTTTGCCTTTATCCTTGGGATCCTCAATCTTTATAACTTTCTGTACTGCTGGTTTCTTACTACGCACACGCCTCCAGCCTACGAGTCTTCTTCTCTTTTTCAGTTTTGGTTTCTCCTGAGGTTGGGCTTGGAATACCATTGGCTCTTCAGTATCAGCCTGGTAGCCAGTGAAGGTACCGGTGATATCCATATCTGTGCTACAGATAGTAAAGTTTCGGAGTGCCTCCGATAGTTCATTCATGCTGTTAGCATACATGAAGAAACACATAAAATTTTAAATTAAAACTTTGTAAATTAAATTTTCACAGAATCACAGAATGGCAATCTAAAAATTAAGTATTTCTAAATACTTAATTGGCTTAAATCAGTGGCTCTGATACCACCTTTTTCTGTCACGGCCCCCGTCCCTGTGTTACCCGGTCCAGGAGCCGCGGGACAGAAAACCCATGGTAATTATTATTTGAGTTGACAGCGGAAGTTTAGCAGGATCGTTTAAAACTTGAAAATGCCCAATTATTTTATTTCATAATTTGGGATAAACCCCGTAATTTACAATAGAGGAATTTCATGAGGAAATTCCCTGTTTTACAAAACATGTTTATTTATTTAACTGAGCCACCACTTCAAGCTTTATTAGTGCTCCGTAGCACTTTTCCTTGATTCATAGTAGGTCAGCTGAAACATGTTTTAAAAATATTTTATCAGTGGGGAAATACTGGCGAGTCACTCAATTTTGATAAAACGATACATAGTTATGAATTGCAGCATAAGAGCGATTACAATGGCTACTATCTTATTTTTATTTGGCGCCGTGTCACACCCTGGTGACGATGGTCATACCACTATTGGGTCCTTTCACCCGAGTAGTGATGATTATCACTGTTAGGTTGATGAACCTAACCGTGAGAAATTAGTAATGTGCACAATACCCCACTAGCCAGTGATTCAAGATAACCAAGACTTAATCCCTATAATTATAACTTTTGAAAATAATTGGAGTATTGTAAAACATTGTTGATAAAAGAGAATGACTCACATTGCAAGTTTAAACGGGCAGAGTTTAGCCTACTGATAAGCCTTGTAACCTAGTTTAAATAACAATGCACACAAAACTAGGTAAGTAACTTAATACAACATTTACGATAAGCTCACGAGATAAAAACCCTCACGACGAATGACAAAGTATAGCCCTGATTTGGGCAGCACTTAAACATCCATCGGATTGGTTTCAATCGATCGGACATTGTATCGTAGTAGTGATCGAGTTAATACCCCGTAATCGTAGCAGCGTTTCCCTACTTAGAACTTTGATTTTTAGCAGTAAACTTCGTTTTTGATTGAGAATTTCGAACACAGATGAAAGCCCATGCCCTGATCTATTTATAACAACTTTTTGGGTTTTACGCGGCCCGCGTAACCCACCCTTAAAACTTACGCGGCCTGCGAGGGCCACCTAGTCTCCGACTAGGGCTAACGTGTCACACCTAGGTTTGCCACGTGTGCGACACGTGGCCTGTATCGCTTATCCGGTCAACTTTGAGTTGACGCGGCCCTCGTGAAAACCAATTTTCTCAATTTCTTGGTTTTTCATGCACATTAGGGTTTCAGGGGTCCGGGTTTTCACTTACGGGTCGTTTTTGGACATTTTTGCAGATCCTTACATCATACTTGCAAAATTAATTTTATTATTGAAAACTAGCTTGGTTCAAAGTGGGTAGCTGTTCAACCAATGAACTAACAACCCGCGTTAGTTCTTACTATTAACATTGTGATTACCAAACTAAGTTCTGTTTAAAATGTTTTTAAGTAATTTTGAGAATAATGAATGTTTTTGGCCGTCATAAAACTAATCATGTGATTAAGGCTACTATTAGGGTGAAGATTATAAAATTAATGGTGTATATATATAGTCTGCACTAAAAAATATTTCCAGCCATTTAAAAGATCATTTAGATAACGAAAACCAGTATGTTTTACTTTACTTTTTAGTCAAAAAGGCTACATTCAATAATGAAAATTGACAGCGATTTTTGAAACATGTGGTGACTAGATTAAGCATTCGGCCAAAACATATAAACTGATATAAAATTTGCTTTAGCATGAGTAGGTTCATTGATTATACTACATGGCTGGCAGCATGAGTAGAATTGGCGCCTGGTTGAATAGTATGTGGATCAGCCATCTATGATAGTTGAACACTTGAACCCACCAAAGATGGCCACATGTCCATGCAGGGTTGCAAAACATGCATTTTTTTTCTTCAGTTGCGCCATCTTACATAACAGATCCAATGCTATCGTGTCTTACCGTTGTGTTGCGCCATGTCAGCCTGGAATGCCATGTCCACCCAGTTCAGCTATCTCAGGCGGCTGATTCACTTTACAGTCCACCTTGCTTGCCACATAGGACCAACACCAACACCAACACCATTTCAGTTTAGTTGACCCGAAACTCATTTTTTCTAGTAATATTAATTTTTTTGTGGCTTTAATTGAATCTTATTGTTGTGTTGACTGATTTGAAAATTTTATGTTTCCTGTTGGCTTCGTGGATTATTATACATGTGTGGTAAGTGTAATAACTTTTTGCCTTCCATGTTTGATTCGAATTGTGTGATGACTGCTACAAAAGAGTTTCCCAAGTTTATGACCACCCTCATATAATATGCACATGTTTTATTCTTCTTATATCTGAAAAACCCCTTAAATTCTTTAGTGTTAATCATCAAGATGTTTGTTGACCGAGTAGTAGACAACCACATTGGTGAACTGGGTGTGTTCCGGTCATCTCCTCATTTCCGATGAGAAAATGGTAAAGTGTGTGGTGTACACTTCATCTTTTCGGCGATTTGAAAGACTTTTTTTGCATGTATAATTTTGGGGTAGCTTATTCCAGCGATTTGAAATGCCTGCACTTATACCGTTTTCAAAAATCATAACCGTTATGCATGTTGATGAATGTTTATATATGATGAATGTGTCGTCCGGAGTATCATGCGTTGTTGCTATTGATGACTATTCAAATATTGATGTTTTCGGTTTGCATGATTTTGATCTTGCTGATCTTAAATTGGGCTTTAGTATGTTTAAACAAAAAGTATTTATTTGACGTTCATGATATTGCTTTAAACCTTTAGTAATGTTAAATCTAAACATCATCACATGGAAACATTATGTTAAATATTGAACTTTTATTAACTTACATTAACAAATTTTACTATTTTTATCTTTAGTTGCCCGAAAGATTCAGAGAAGATCATGCTAGCAAGACAAACGGGTCTCGCTAGAAGGCATGTATGTTGATAATCGAGTTGTATATATTCTTTAAAGATTTATGTTTATTGTCTTATAAATCATATTTAATGTGCGTATCAGATTGCAGACTGGTTTATAAACGAACGCTTATGCATGCCTTTGAAAACTAATGGTTGAAATGTACAAAGAAGAGCTCGGTGATGAAGAGGTGAATTGTGAATCTTCACCGGAACAGGCTGCAAATTTTTCATTTTGGTTTGGCTCGATCCACTTTTGATGAAGGAAGCCAAGAATGCGATCTTGAACCAACGCTACGTAGCATGCCGCAACGCGCGCGCGCGCGCGCGCGCGCGCGGGGGGGGGGGGGGGGGTACAAACCTAGTTCGTCTTATTCAGAAACATAAAACTTAAAAATAACATAAAGTGGAAATTCGTTTCGAGACCATACGGATATATCTTTATTTCTCTAAATTTGGGGTGATGAGGTCCAACTTGACAACATCATTTACTTCAACATTCCCAGGACTGTTACGACGTTTAGTAGAAGAACTATCAACAGCATCAACATCATAAACATCTTGAAGGTTACGTTTGATGTTTTCGAACTTTGACTGATCTTGATCATTAACATTAAAATGATTTGGCGTAACACTGTCGCCGATCACAGATTGAGACTCCTGGAAATCAGTCAAACAATACTATAAAATTGGAAATAATCGTTAATTTTGTATTAATTAAAATTTAAATTACAAAAAAATCAAACAACATACCTTTGATAAACATTTAACATTTCCAACAGAATCAGACAAGCATTGAAAATTCGACTCAGACAAATCAGACTAAAAAAATAATAAAAATGTCAGTTATTGAAAACAGCAAGTCTAATAGCATATTTACATGAAAACTATGAATTGGAAAATAAATACTAACCTCATTAGTTTTCCTTTTATTCTCTAGAGTGGAAAGTATGTCCTCATCAAAAGTTAACATTGAAATTCCATAGTTTTCTATCTGGTTAGAAATGTTAAAACTGGAAATTTTGATTTGAAAGGCAAACTTTTTGTTGATCAGCATATCAAACTCAGATGGAAGTGACTGAAAGGCTCATTCGGTGGAACTGTCAACCTATACAAAGTTCTGAAATTTAGTAAATATACATACATATTGTATATTAAAAACTAATAACATTAATCATAATGAATACTAATTGTACCTTTGAGTAAACATCAAGCAGTTCTTTGGCGGTTTTCTTAATAAGCTTAATAGCTTCATAATCAAACAACGTACAAGAAACAGTCCCTGTCGAATCCTGAACCCTTAGAGGTATCTTGTAACTCTTAGATGAAAAAATTACATAATTACAAACAAAAAAACAAAGGGTATAATATTACTTTGTACAAATAAAATTAACTATGAAATATAAACAATACCGATAAACAGGAACAACGTCAACAGCCTCACAATCAGGGTTTATACACTCAAAAGTCTTCTTATCTAAAACATCAAAACTGCCGTCATCTTTCTCAACCAAATGAGATTTCTCTTCAATTTGCTTCTTACAATGATTGCATGATAAATAGTACCAAGGCTTATCATTTGAAATTGCTATAACAGTACCAACAATGATAACCTTTTTCTCCTAATCAGTTGATATAATAATATTTAAGGACAATAATATTATAAAAAAGACCAGAAATAAACATAACTTAATATACATATAGATTTTGTGAAAAGTGTACCTGATCAATTGAAGCAATAAAAGCGGTCAACACAAAGTCTTCAGCATTAAGAAACTCATCTTCTGCATTGGATATCACTTGAGAGCATGACTGTTTACTGGAAGATGATTTAGAAAACTCCTTCTCAAGATACCTATAACAGTAGAATATATTAAAAAAACATATGCAAATTTACATGGGAATCATAAAATAAAAAATATGTACCTGTCTTTGAATTCTTTTATCTCATCGATATCAGAATTTATGAAGACACGGCTTGCTTCAAACATATTAGTAAGGCCAACTTTACTTGATTAGAACGTCCAAGTTTATTAAATGATAAAAAACGATAAAATTGTGTTCACATAATATAAGGAGGTACATATCCATGCAGATATTTAAATCAGCTTGTTGAAATAATTTACAGAATTTAACTTAATACCTTGATAAATGTTTACTGTGCCAAAATGCACAAGAATAACAACATGAGCATGGCAGTCTTTATCATTCATGTACTTTGACAAAGTGACTGCATAGTTTTCCCATAATGTAAAGACCAATCTTCTGATCTCTGTACAATGAATATTTGAAAAATTAACATCAAACATATATATTAATAAAGATATACATATACACATCTATATATCTATATATAAACTCAATACTCGAGATCTTTGTGAGTTATGTTCATTCGTTTGGTTTTAGAGCCATCCTTCCTATTTGCATCTTCAATAGGATAAGAGACAACCACATAACCGATAAAGTCTGTATAATACAAAAATTTGTCAGTAGAAACAACATTTGAATTTATTTAACAGTTAAAAGAAAATGGAAAAACAGTAAATACCTATTGGAGTATTAACTTCAACTTTTTTACTCAACACAGATTTAAAATCAGTGAAACGAAAAAAGTACCGAGGACCAGACCAGTTATCAGTTTTCAGAACAGAAGTGAATGGATACAAAGATAGCTTCTGATCATTTCCAGTAACCTTAATCTTGGTTGTATCTTTGGCTAGTGATGGTTTGTGAAACAATAAACAGTCATCAACAACAAAAAATTTAAGGAACCGTTTGAAAAGTTTATGTAAACAGCTACATTTAATGAACGAACCCTGAAAGAGTAATTATATATAATGACTTTTAGATCATGAACATGGATAACTATGGTTAAACAGGATTATAAATAAGAATTAACAACATTAAAAATTGTTACCTCCTCATCCATCAACAACATGTCAACTCGATAGATCTGATTATCACAACCATTCATTTTTTTTATTCCACAAGGATATGATCTTCGCTTTGATTGTGTAGTTCATAGAGTGAGCATTAAGTGACCTGAACATAGTAATCTTATTGTTCTCCATTTCACTGTTAAATTAAGAAAATGATACGACTAGAAAGTTATGATGTTTTATATGATATTGAATATAAGAATTGCAAAAAGGGTAATGGTTGTACCCTAAAAAGTCGAAAACAAAAGAAGAAGAATGACATAGAATATCAATGTGGAAACTTTTTGAGATGACATCTATATATATAGAATACAATTAGACTAAGTTATGGAATGATTGGAAGTTTTTTTTGGAAGTTATAAAACCGAATTAATATTTATGGTTATTTACAGAAACTAATTTCGGTTACAGTATTAGTTTCCTAATATATCAGTATTGATTAAAAATTTGAAATTATTCGAACAGAGTAAACATTTAGTAAATGTAGCAAACTAAACCAAACAAAGGAATAATAATATTGATGTAGTCAGGATGAGTAAATGAAAAATGACTAAGATTTCGAATTTCAAATTATTACCTAAGCTTCTCACAAATTTCAAAAAATATATGCATTCAATTTGACACATAGACCTCCATAGCCAAGACATTTAACACTTCACAACCTGCGTCTTCATCAACATGCAAAAAAAGATCATATGCAGATAAAAAAACAAACTTCAAATAAAAAGTCAAGTTTCACCGGAAATGATAGAAACAATAGTATACGAATCAAAACCATCAAAACTTACATGTATTCATATCCTGCGTTGCTGAACTTGAATCCCTCAATTGTATGCTCTAGCGAAATTGGCAAACATTAACTATAAGCCAAATTAAAACAAAATTACCAAATGAATTCAAAATTAAGGTACAGGACGATAACAATATACAAAAAAAAATCATGAATAAAACTCACATCAATAAGGACTCGAACCAGCATCGAAATATAGTGAATCAAATGACCCGACATATGATTGTTAAATTCACCTAAGAGTTTCTGATGGAACAAAAAGGATCAATTTTTTTTTTTTACCAAAACTAATACAAAAAGACTCATGTTTTGCACCAGAAATACAAAAAGAAGACGGAGAATAATAGGGCAGCTGTGATGAATTATTCATTTTTGGGATAAGGGTGTGAAAATTGACGAATAGGTTGTCATAACAGTCTTTACCAATATTCCCATTCATCAACATTTACCAATCTAAACAATAAGTGAAGAATAATCATACCTGAATGAAATGAGATTCATAAACGGGTTTCCCAAGATTAGATTAACCAAAGCAAAAGCAGATCTGAAGATGAAATGCTTACCAAAACGACAAACCCTAGCTTCTCAAACCCCCCAAAATTCCTTAAATCTCCACTGTTTCATGTTATAAAACCACAAAACAATCAGAATCAAACGCTCAATCTCGTAAACACGTTCATCGAACATATTACATGAACATATTTTTCGAATTATGAGGTTGATGATGGAAGTCTGATGAAGAATTAGGGACCAACGGCGTTGAAAATTGGTTAGGGTTGAGAGACTACGGTAGAAAGAATGAGAAATTTCACAAATTAGGGTTTTTTAGTTCCTTATATACCCGGGTCAATCCATGCGGGTTTGGATTAAATAAACGGATCCCGTGTAAAAATTAGACATTTCCCTCATTTTCCCGCCAAAAAATCTAGTGTGGTTGCACCACAACGCGACACGTGTCCCAAACCTTATTCGTTTATTATATATATATATAGATATATATAGATTAAGGGATATATTTATGCATTGTAAATCAATAAATGAAAGTGAAATAAGTTACGTTGTAAGAATGTGTAAAAAAGGAAATATAGAAATTAGAATACTAATTGTGATATTGAAATTTCTTATTTAATAGAGGGTAAAATACTATTTTGGCCTGGTTTAAATAGTTTAACCCTTTCAATTCAAAACTTTAGCCCATCCATAATAAGGTGAGTAAAAAACATATAAAAACGTGTCCACTCAGCTGCCAAATCATAAAAACACTATTTCTTTTCCAAAACATAAAAAAACTCACCCAATAAAAAATTTAAAAAACACAAAAAACATATTATTATTTTATTATATTACCCACATCCTCTCCCATTTTTACATGTTTTTCACAAGAACTAATTACTAAAAATGAATTCAAAAAACAAAGTCCCCAATGGTTAAATATGAGAAAAACGCCACATCACCTCCAAAAACAAGAAAACATGTGTTATTGTGAATGCTCTTATAGGATGGCAAAAAAGCCCAAGTCTGACGGGTATATCCGAAACCTGAAACATACGGGAGGAGTATACCCGAAGCCCAATGGGTATGGGCCGGGTACGGGCTTAAAAAAAGAAAAAATCGGGTACGGGTACGGGATTTAGTGATACCCGCCCGATACCCGGCCCATTTACCCGAATAATACCCGAAAGTATAATATTATAGATTTTCATATATACAAACTGTAACACCTCGAAAATTCGTGATCAATGAAATAACGACATGTGTCATATAAGACAAAAGTGATATAAACCCGGATATAATTAAAGATGTATGTCGGGATTTAAAAGTGTTGTCGTGTTAATTTTACACCTCTGAACGACCTCATTATGAATCCCAAGACTAATAAACATCTGGTATATATATTCAAATTCGGTGACTTATAGCAAAAACTGATTCATAATTGGAATGGTGGACTCCTACGAAGAAAAAGCACGGTAAACCTTCTTTAACGACACTTTCTTATGGATTCAAAGAAACATGGCAAAGTGGTAGGGTAAGTAACTGTTAAAGACCCATAATAAGAGGCCCAATACTGTTAAAACAAGTCCCAAATTCGAAACCCACGAGTTGCCCCTTCAAATCCTGAAAGAACAACAAATTTTTGCTTCTGATCACATGCTTGCGCACCGCAAGCACAACCCTTACGGTGCGCAAGGGTTGCCCAGCTCCAACAGAATCGCCTGTTTGCTGTTTAAACGCAATACTCGACCTTTAAACGACTTTCCTCATATTTGGACGACCCCTAAATGACTCCTAGACACTAGGGACACTTGTGGATGAGTTGTGGTCAGTTGTAGACTTATTTGTCAACAATCTATGGAGCCTTGATCACTATATAAAGCCATGAAGTTGCAACTCATTCTTCACACCTTTCTCTTGCCTTCCTGATCATTTCTGGAGCTCAAGACTTCTCTCAAGTGATCTCTGGTCGTTCATAGGACTCTTGTAAGTTTGCTTAACCTTTCTTAGTTAAGTTTTTGCTTAGTTTTAGCTTAAAAGTCAAACCATCGTAATTAACGGTTGACTTAACGATTAATCACTAATGGTCCAGTGATTAGTCAAATTGAAAGTAGTTATAAGTTGGTAATTATGTGGGTAATAAACCCTCAAAAGGGTTCCCCCTGATTCCCACTCTAACTAGGTCAAATGTCGGGTCAAACTTGTTAATAAAAAGTCAACAGGATACTTAATTTCTAATTTAGGCATGATTAGCAATGTAGAACACATACAACCTGTTTGATCAGTAATATAACTTGGTAATTAGTGTAAGAACATGTCTAAACATGTTCAACCCGACAATTTACTGTTTAGACCCGGTTCAGAACCGAAAGTCGCAAAACTTTGACTTTTGCTTTGACTTCAGTTCTGACCCGTTTTGGTATGTTTTAGAAATACCTTAGAGCTTCATTTGGACCAGGTTACATGCTAGTATAACCCTCTATGATTATACACCATGGTTCATTAGTTAACCAATTAATACGCATGATTCCGTTAATTGCTCATATGTTGACCATTATGCCCTTTTCACCTTAAAACGTGATTTGTGAAAATGTAAAAGTGTAGAAACCTTAGTTACTGATATATAAACTTGCATGCAAAGTTTGACATCAGTTTGAGGTGTAGTCTGAGAGTTATGCTCATTAGCGTAAATTGAAAGCTTTATGTTAATTAAACGACATAATTAGCGTATGGCCTATCTAAGCCTACTTTTGATACCAAACTTATTGCCCACTGATGTAATATATTATTTTGGGATTTTTAAAGATTTTTAATAAATTTTAGGCTGAGCATAACTTATAGTCATAGGCTTAATCCGGTAATTGTCGGTTTTGCCCTTTCGGGCTATAAAATGAGTTTTACATATCCAATCGACTCCAAACCTTTTGCTACTGATTAGATATGATAAATAAATTATTTTAAGCCTTCTGGAATAATAAAAATATCAGCTTTATGTATCAAACCCGGAAATGGCTTTTAATCGCCTTATTAAGCGTTTTTAACGCATAGTATGTACTAAAACTATTTTAAACATACAAAGGTTGATACCTACTGATATTTGAGGTAAATTATAATATTTTAACAGTAAGCAAAGGTTGTTAAACTCAGACTTCAGTTTTGAGCTTTTCGGCTTATGTGAAATTACCAAAATGCCCCTACGGGGCATAGTTTGTGTTTAAATACGTTTCGGGCATAATAAAAGACATCTTACTGATGTCACAACATATTTGAAGCATATTAACTTAGGAAACCTGTATATGGCTCTAACGGATACCCGTTACGCTTATTACGCGTTCGGTTCGGGTTATGTAACAAGTTTACATAAATTAGCCGAAACGGGTCAACCCTTATCGGTTTTATCTCAAAATCCAGAGTGTGTATGAAATACCCATATTAAGAAAGTCTACGAACTTGTCGGGTCTAAATCATATTCTATCCGGTCTTCGCTTAATAGTGCGTACGAACCGTATCATTGAAACTAACCGGTCTAAGCTAAGGCTTAATTAAGGACCCGTTAGAAATCTAATAGGTTATTATAAACCTTCGTTCCAGATTAGGAGCCCAGTAAAAGTACTTGCATTTGCTGTAATTGATTGATACTTTGCTCAGGTAAATACTCTTAACTTATTTTCCCTATACAGGCTTGGGATACGAAACTATAAAAGTACCGCTTGGTCGGGTATGTAGTCATTTAAATCGGATTGTGATTAATGTATTTACATAACCCGCTTTGTTCTGTATTATTTGATGTATGGCCCTTGGGGGGTTAAATGACCATGTCCCGGATATCCTTGGCATCATTTTACGAAATGGCCACGACCTAAGCACGGGGTGTAGGCGTACACCTGACAGATGCATTATGTAAAAACTGGTAATCCACGTAAAGGAATCAACCTTGTGGGCATTATACCTGTGGCGTGTCAGTTAACTTAAACCGGCTCTTCTAACCGGTGCTAATGGACGGCAAATAAGTAAAACTGTATACAAGATTATCTACAAATAATTGTCCCAAGTTATAAAGATATATTTTGCCGAAGTGCATTCAAATCAATTTTCAAACTCTTTTCCAAATGAGTCAGTTGAGTTGTATTTACCAGTGTAAACTGACGTATTTTCCAAAAAGGCTAAGTGCAGGTACTAGACGAAATAGGCTGGCTACTCCAGGCATCATTACTCAAGTTTCGCAAGCTCTAGATGTCAAAGTCTGTTGAACTATTGTTTCTATTTTATTTTGATCCGCCTGTGGATCTTTTACTTTCCGTTGTAATACTGGATATTACTTTATATTCAGATTGTAATATATTTCTCTTTTGCTTCCGCTGTGCATTTATATAATTGTGTTGTTTGACTATTATGTTGCCAACCACGTCACGATACTCCCCACCGGGTCCACCGGTGACACGTGAAAATTCGGGGTGTGACACAAACTTAGTACATGTACTTATTACATTCTCTATAGTTATATGTAGATATGTATTTGGCAAGTGCATAGTGAACAACTAACTTATTTTTGAGCATGTATATTGGATATAGAAGATATCACCCTTTATTATGTGGATGTTTATGCAATTAGGTGGTCCTGGTACAATTACTTAATTAAGTAATCGTTTTGATTTAGTTTGGTATATGTGGTCTGAATATGATATGTAAGTGATTAACCGTATTTTCATTTGTTATAGTCATTAAAATAGTAAATTATATAAACATCAAAGTAAAAAATTGTACATTTGTCCCAACGGGTATTTTTATGAAATTAACGAGCATACCCGATACCCGTGGGTATGCCCGATACCTGACGGGTAATTACCCGACAAATACCCGACGGGTAATGGGCCGGGTATGGTACAAAGAATTACAATTGGATACGGGCCTAGGATTACCAATACCCGACCCAAGCCCGACCCATTGCCATTCCTATGCTCTTATAAACCAAATGGAACGTCTAATTCTTACTGCTTTTTTATTTTATTTTTTTCATTTCGTAAAATATAGAGTAGTAAATATGCTTTATGATTTGAATCATCTTTTCTCAAATAAAATATAACTAGTATTAAGCCTACACCGAACCGAATGTGGTGAGTGTGTAAAATCGTGACAAATAGTACCAATGTCACACCATTTCCAGTGACCATCAACACCGAAGTGGCGAAGTGTTAATGCGGATAAGTTAGACTGAAACATAAAACACAAAAAATAATACCTAAGTCAATTTAGAACCCTATGCATTGCGACGAATTTGTCAAACGGGGAAACATAGATGACATATAAACGTTGAACCACACACGCACATTGCGCTATGTTAACTAGCTTTAGAACGAAACGTAAAACAAAACATTAAAACGTTGAACCATGAACGAACTTTGCACCGTGTTTACTCGCAAAAATTACAATAAAACGTAAAATGAAAGTTTACGAAATATGAAAAGTATATGGGACCAAAGTTGAAAGTAAAAACGGTGTTAAGTTATATTGAAAAAGATAAAAAATTTGGGTTAAAAATAAAAAAAATAATAAAGATAGGCATATGTATGGTTGAGCTAATAATCTTTTGATCTTGTAACGTTGTCTAACCAAAAGTAGATATGTACATCCTTATTTGTAACTTAAATCAAACTACTGGGATTAGTCGTGTTCCGTAGGGGACTTCTAGTCAGTATCGGTATGGTATGTTACCGACATTTAATATAGCAACCGAACGAGATTTGCCTAAGAGGATATTGACTCATGTTTTATAACTATCGAAAACCATAAAAACAAATACCGATACCGACGATGTTCGGCCGACATCGATTTGGTTCGTTATGATAGTGTTACCGTACCGGCACTCGCTATAGGTTACAACATAAAAAAAAATATTTATTGCGAATACAACTCCACTTTTAACGAGTTTTATACCGTCACGTCGAGAAACCATAGAATTTGAATACAGTATCTGTACTAACGTTGTTCAAACGGTGGTTTGGATCCTCACGGTAAAAAAGTTAACTATATTATACACTTTGAATAAACATTTTATCGAGTCGTAGATAAAAATAATCACGTCAGAACGATCTATTCGAAATTTTTTATTATTAAAATAACGAAAAAGGTAAACATCGTCACTTTATATAAAAAAACTAAACTGTGAAGTAGCTTTGATGACGTGTACGTTTGTGTTTCGGTCACTTGCGAATTCCTATTCACAACTCGGTTTTAAATAAAACACATATCTAGACGTAGATAAAAAAGGGCACGTCGCAACGACATTCTAAGGATTTTATAAAATATTATATCTTAAAAGTGATAAGTGAAAAAGTTCAAAAGTAACTATAATAATAAAATCATAAACGAACTAAAATAAATAGTGAATACATTAAAAGTTAAATCATTCCCTCAACGTATAGTGGTTAAAACAGGAAAACAAAAACGTTTGTGGTGAAAATAAGAAAAACAAAAAAGCAATAACAACACTTAAGTTGTGTTTTATAATATAATATAATATAATATAATATAATATAATATAATATAATATAATATAATATAATATAATATAATATAATATAATATAATATAATATAATATAATATAATATTAGCTTTGTTAAACATGTATGTTTAAGTTAATTTTATTTTAATATTTCAATGATGAAGCTTGTAATTTCTTATATGTGTTCGTGTAATTTCAACTTCTCTCACCTTCTTTAGCCAATCATCAATCACCGGATAACATCTCATTTTAAGCCCATCTTCATCATTTCCATCTTCAGTCACATAGGCCAACAAGCCACCATCAAAACCATGTCCACCCCGTTAAAAGTTCATCTAAAGTCGATTAAAAGCCCAACATCTGCCCGGACAGGTTGTTTTCCCCTACTCCCCGCTTCGGTATAACTCCACCAAACCCTGAGATGTGTGGTGTAGTGTTCAAGCATGTTACCACGCGATCCCAAGAGGTGTGGGATGTCCACTTCGTATGCCCTTATACATAGTAACATAATCGATGTTTAACTAAAATAAATGATACTCACTAGACATAATGAAAGATAGTCATGTTATATAACAACCTTTAATACCTAAGATAAAGTATTAGATATTATTTTATTATATTACCCACACATTATATATATTATGTGGGGTGCTCTACGAGTGTATATGGAAGTAAACAAAACCAAAGACACACTCTAGAAGAGTATATTAATGTTTCCAAGTAGGGATGAGCAAATGGTATCTGGTACTGAACCGGGTACGTGTTCGGTACTGACTTTTGACATTTTCGGTACCGGTTTTTACCCTCAAATACCGATACCGAACCATACTGTACCGGGTATATTCGGTACCGGTACCTACTTTTGAGGATTTTCGGTACCGGTACTTTCGGTTCCGGTACCGGTCGGTACCGAGCTCATCCATATGTCCAACTCTAGGTGGCCCTTATTGTCTCGTAGTTATAAATTACGACATTTCTTTTTCATGAAAAGTTTCAAATTACGATATTTCTTTTTCATGAAAATTTACAAATTACGACATTTCTTTTTCATTAAAACGACGACTTAGTTAGTTGCGAGGGTGTGAACTAAGACCACACACGTGTGTGTGAATATTACTTTCACTAGGTTAAAACCTGTGTGATACACGGGTGGTCTGAAGATGATGTAAATTAGAAATTGAATAAATTTAGGGACATATTTATGCAGTGTAAATCAATAAATGAAAGTGAAATAAGTAGAATGTGTAAAAAAAAGGAAATATAGAAATTAGAATACCAATTGTGATATTGAAATTTCTAATTTAATAGAGGGTAAATAACTATTTTTTCCCCTATGGTTTAAACAATTTAACCTTTTCAGATCAAAATTTTAGACCATTCACAAATCATAAAAACACTATTTTTTACAAAACATAAAAAACTCACCCAATAAAAAATCTGAAAAACACAAAAAACATATTATTATTTTTTTATATTACCCACATCCTCTCCCACCCACCTTAACATGGTCTCACCACCAATCCATTTTTACATGTTTTTGCACAAGAACTAATCCTAAAAATGAACTCAAAAAACAAAGCCCCCAATGGTTAAAATGAGAAAAACGCCACATCACCTTCAAAAACGAGAAATAATGGGTTAGTGTGAATGCTCTTATAAACCAAATGGACGTCTAATTCTTACTGATTTTTTTCATTTAGTAAAATATATAGTAGAATATATGCTTTATGGGTTGAATCATCTTTTCTCAAATAAAATAAAACTAGTATTAAGCTCCCACTGTATGTTGTGAGTGTGTAAAATCGTGACAAATAGTACCAATGTCACACCATTGCTAGTCACCACCAATACTGAAGTGGCGGAGTGTTAATGTAGATAAGTTAGAGTGAAACGTAAAACACAGAAAATAATAACTAAGTCAATTTTGGACCCTGTGCATTGCGACGAACTTGTCAAACGGGTAAAATAGATGACATGTAATCGTCGAACCACACACGCACATTGTGTCATGTTAACTCGCAAAATTTAGAACGAAACGTAAAACAAAACATAAAAACGTTGAACCACGCATGAACTTTGCACCGTGTTTACTCGCAAAATTTACAATAAAATGTGAAATGAAAATTCTGCGAAATATAAAAAGTATAGAGGAACAAAGTTGAAAGTAAAAACGTTGTGATGTTAGATTGGAAAAGATAAAAACTCTTAGGTTAAAAGTAAAAACGATCAAGTAGTTTTGGGTTAAAGGTGTAATATCAACTTTTTTTTTAAACCTCCTTAAACATAGGGTACAACACCCCTATACATCAAAATGTTGCTAACTTATAGTCAGTAAATTAATAGACACATAAGTGATTTTGAAAAAAAGATTCAAACCAAAACGTCAAACGCCCAAATCGGTTGGTTCAACCGACTAACTCAATATAACTGGTTTGGTTTGTCGTTTCTCGAAACCGTTGTCAGCAATCCAGCTTAACATGACCGGTCATGCCGTATTAGAAACACCCCTAGTCAAAGCAATAGACAATTCACAATTGTCATATGAAACTATGAAATTATGTCACTTTGAATTATAATAATTAAACAGATAGACACATGTAAAACAAAAATAGTAAAAGTAAAGAGTATATCAATTTAAGAGATGTTGGGAGTCATTAGTAAGGTTTTTGAATATGGCTACAATTCAAATTTAAGGTGTCAAACTATAGAAAAATCAACGACCTTAATTCACAAATTAATAGATCTAGCTGCTTACCCTATCAAGTTCCAATGAAGTATACTAAAACTATTTCTCACTTTTTTATATAACTAATACCATCTGCTTTGAAATGTATATGTGTCGACTACTGCCCGTAGAGAGATGTGGAAGAGGGGATGGTCGTATGCATTAGTGGTGAGGAGAAAGAGCAAGGGTTTTCCATGCAGAAGAGCACGCTTATGAGAGATGGAGGTACTGACATGACAGGGGATGAGAGAGAAAGAGATACGATTAGAGAGGGAACAAGCATGTTTATGGGTCGTCATGGGAAGCCATCAAAAAACATTCAAGAACAATCCTAGACCATGTGTAGTGGGAGGGGGAAGACCCTTGGGCATTTTGCGTCATGTGGCAGTCTAGTCAACATGTGGATATTGTGGGGCATTATGTAAAAGGGGTGTAGTGAGGATTGAAATATTGCAATGATTAGATATTCTAATAGAATTAAATAAAAATAAAAAAAACCATCAAAAAATGCTATTGGCCAAAGAAACAAGTGAAGGCGTTTAGAAAAGCACGCTCCGGCCATTTTTTTTCAAAAAAAAAAAAAAAAAAACGCCCCGAGGGCGGTTACCGGGCGTTGTTGGGGTTTTTTTAGGGAAAAAATGCCAAAAAACTCCACTACGAGTGGTCTAAGATAACATTTTTTAATAAATCTTGAGTTGTTTTTTTTCTTTTTGTTAGTATCATTTATGTTATTTTTACTTTTTTTGTTAGTATGATTTATTATTGTTATTATTATTATACATATTAATTTAAATTGGCCATGAATAGTGTTGTGAATTTTTTAAATATTCTTTGTGAGTTTTTTAATAAAAGATTATTTATTATTTAGTTTATTTTTATTACCTTGCTCATGTTAGTTTTTTAATCTAGCTATGTAACTATACTTTTTAAACATTGTGGTACAATTTTTCATGAAAATGGATATCGTGACGCTATCATACCCAAATAGAACCGGAACCGACGATGTGTATTTACTTTTTTTTTTGTATTCAAAACAACGTATTTTTTGTATTGTATATTATACGAGTGACGATAACAATATTAAATATGTAATTTTTATTGTAAACTATAGAGTCTCGATATGTGACGCATCTAATCGATTTCGACCAAATTATTATTATTATTATACATATTAATTTAAATTGGCCATGAATAGTGTTGTGAATTTTTTAAATATTCTTTGTGAGTTTTTTAATAAAAGATTATTTATTATTTAGTTTATTTTTATTACCTTGCTCATGTTAGTTTTTTAATCTAGCTATGTAACTATACTTTTTAAACATTGTGGTACAATTTTTCATGAAAATGGATATCGTGACGCTATCATACCCAAATAGAACCGGAACCGACGATGTGTATTTACTTTTTTTTTTGTATTCAAAACAACGTATTTTTTGTATTGTATATTATACGAGTGACGATAACAATATTAAATATGTAATTTTTATTGTAAACTATAGAGTCTCGATATGTGACGCATCTAATCGATTTCGACCAAATTATTATTATTATTATACATATTAATTTAAATTGGCCATGAATAGTGTTGTGAATTTTTTAAATATTCTTTGTGAGTTTTTTAATAAAAGATTATTTATTATTTAGTTTATTTTTATTACCTTGCTCATGTTAGTTTTTTAATCTAGCTATGTAACTATACTTTTTAAACATTGTGGTACAATTTTTCATGAAAATGGATATCGTGACGCTATCATACCCAAATAGAACCGGAACCGACGATGTGTATTTACTTTTTTTTTTGTATTCAAAACAACGTATTTTTTGTATTGTATATTATACGAGTGACGATAACAATATTAAATATGTAATTTTTATTGTAAACTATAGAGTCTCGATATGTGACGCATCTAATCGATTTCGACCAAATAACATTGGTACCGATATCGGCAATATTAGAAACCAGTATTCGTTTTTAAGGTTTTTGATTGATATAAAAGATGTGTCGATATCCTTTTGAGCATATCGTGACTTTATTTCCTTAGTTTTATCTTTCAGTTACTATAACGAGTGTCGGTATTGAAACGAACCCAACCGAACTGATAATAATTGAGTTACCGCCGCATAGCGCGAAGTTATTATTATTTTTGTTAGTAAACTGATATGGGGAATTTGTAAATTGGGTATTCTTCGTCTTTGGGCTTTGTTTTGGGCCCAAAATAAGAGGCTGTATATTTGGTAGTTGGTAAGTGGCAACTAAGTCATGGGCTTGAGTTGGCTCATTGGTTTTAGAGATAGGATTAGGTCCATTCCTAAAACTAGATTCTGTATCCACTTTAGGGCCGAAGCCAAATTGGGCTTTTAAAAGCCCATATTTGTTAGGCTTGGTGGTAGTTAGTTTTATTTGGGCCTTTCCTTTGTATTTTTCATTAATTTATATAATACAATTTGCAAGGGTAATGCCCTTTACCCAAAAAATAAAAATTGATTATGGAAATAGTTAAGTCATCAATAAAAATAGTTTCTATACATCAAATGATAGTACTTTTTGGTTACAAGTTTCATTTGATTGCTGATTGATAGTTATACTATCACCATTTAAGAATTGAACTAGTTCTTATAAACAAAACCACTGGGTGTCAGCCCAGTGGCCACAGACACCCATACAAATCGTGGGGACGCGGGTTCGACCCCCATGCGGATCCGTTGTCAACTCGGCTGGGGGATTTCACCGCCAGGCTTGCTTGGTCGGGTAGCGGTTTGGGAGGGGGTATCTCCTCCGCGGTCAGGGGTACCATGCACTTACCCCCTAGTTCTTATAAACAACTTAGCAACTTTGAACCAGAAACTCGAGTCCATGGCGTAAAGCCATATCCTAGCAATCTCGACACACGGGAATCGCCATTAAAACCCTATGAAATAGATGAACCCTTCAAAAGTAGAGCGGAAGACAGAGCAAGGACCGTCTTAACCGTTGCATGAACCGAAAAAGAGACCAAGCGCAAATATTGCCATCCGAGTATCCGCCTCTAAAGAAAAAAATGTTCATCGGTTCATACAAACAGTCACTTAATATTTTGGTCTCCGCAATTGTGTCAAAATCATATAACACTTTTAACATGAAAATTTAAAAAATAACCATAACTAACACATCTAGTACACGAATTATCAAACTGAAAAAAAAAAATCTAACAAATCAGATTCATAACAAACAAAAGATTCAAATCTAGACCACCATAAATAAATAGAGTAAAAATCAAAGAAACAAATTAAATTTTCAATTAATATTCCAAAACAACTAATCTTCAACAATTTCTTGTTTCCCCAACCCTTTGGAATCAAAATGTGAACCCATCTTCATCATATCTTTAAACTCATCAAAGTTGATCATACCATCACCATCTCGATCCGCTCCAGCGATCATTTTTCGACTATCGGTGATGGTACAATTCTCCCCCAAACTCTTCAAAACATCCAACAACTCTTCCGCGGTTATCAACCCATTTTTATCAATATCAAAAATGGAAAACGCGTCTTTCAAATTCTCCAACACCTCAGTCGAATCAATGTCCTTCGTGTTCAATTCTATAAACTCCTCCAAGTTTATAAACCCGTCACCATCGGCATCAACCTCCTTAATCATATTTTGTAGCTCCTCATTCGTCGGGTGGTGTCCCAAGCTTCCCATTATTGATCCCAATTCGGATGCACATATTTTCCCATCACCATTTACGTCGAATTTTTTGAAAACTTGTTCTAACTCCTCCTCGATTCGGACTCTAGAATCTAATGGTTTGGTACGCGATGCCTCTGGCGTCGATTTTGTTGTCGGATTTGTGGGTTCTTCTTCGCGGTTTTGGTCGTGTGTGCTGTTGTTTTCTCCACTTTTCTTCTTTTTCTTCCGGTTTAACAGATTTTTCAAACCCATTAGGGATTTGTTGTGATTGTTTGGGACGATGTTATTAGGGGAATTGTTGTTTGTTGTTGTTTAGGTGTTTATGGTTGTAATGTGACGTCCATACATGCAGGGAGATTTGCATGTGATTAGGGTGGTGTTGAAAAAGTAAATGTTTGTAATAACTAATGAGGAACAAGTGGTTAAAAATACATGTAGCAAATCTTATTTGTGGGGTAGGGTAGGATGCGGTTGAGAAAGGAGGAGGGGATACGAAATTGTTATTTAAGAATATTATCTAAAACAATACTAAGATGTACGTTCGTACGAACCTGCTCATCCGTGCGGATGAGCTACATCTGTGTGGCAGATGAGCTACATCTGTGTGGATGTACATGTACTACATCCATATGGATGAGCTTGTTTTACAAACACAACTCATGTTTTATAATATCTTGCCCTATTACATCAAGACGTAGGCAACAGACATATGCAGTAATCTAATAAGTTCTAACTTTACAAGGGTTCATTTAAATATATGGGTATATAAGGCTGAAGGTGTTTGGATCATGGTTGAAATGTGATTCGTCACATAGAAACATAAATGGAATGCTATACCACCCCCTTCAACGATTTATGGTGTTTGGCGTGAATTGAACCACGTTTAGAGATGGGCATATCCGGTTCCTTTTTATACCCGGAACCGGTTTCGAATCGTACCCGGTTCCTGATTGAGAGTGAATGGAACCGATTCTTGTTGGAACCGGTTCCAGTTCGTACCCGGGTTTTCAGCATTAAAACTAGAACCGAGTGTAACCGGTTTCGGGTAACGAAGAACCGAGTGTACAAGTCATTAAGCATGGTACAAGTCATTATAGCTACTGCAAAAAAGCTAGTAGGCATGAATACAACTAATAAAACAAATAATTACCTTTTTGACCTTTTTAGAACCGGTTCCGGGTTAGAACCGGGTAGGAACCGATTTTATTTATAAAATATGGAACCGGGTAGGAACCGACGGGTTTTTTGAACCCGGAACCTGTTCTTCTATACGTCGGGTAGGAACTGGAACTGGTTCTAAGCCGGTTCTACCGGGTCGGGTTTGGAACCGGTTATTATGCCCATCTCTAACCACGTTTACCACGGGCCACCTTTTCCTAAAAAATAAATTAAAATAATAAAGGAGATGGTGGTTTAAGTCATAACACATAAGGTAGTGGTTTTGGATGATGGATTAGATGTGGGTGACATGACGTCTATGTGGAGAGTCATGATGGTAATGAGGATCATGACCACACCCACCTAATGAAAATCTAAAAGAATAGAATAATCAAAGTTCTAACTTTACAACTCAAAGGGGTTCATTAAGATATATGGGCATACCTTTGTTGAATTTCTCTCTTCATATGTAAGACACGTGTCAATTCTTTCATTATTTTAAAACGTTCATAACTTTTTCATACGGTATTTTTTTAAATCACCATAACAGCGAGCGTTTTTTTTATCTTTAATATGAGTATGATACTGCTATATACAAATAAAATAAAAAAACTATGTTTTTATTGGGTTTTATATGCATTGTGTTAGGGGTGAGCAAACCTTAACCGTTTACCGAAATTAACCGATAGTTGAACCGTCACTGAACCGAACTAACCGACAATCGAGATTAACCGACGGTTATGGTTAAGATTATTTGATTAACTGATAAATCGGTTATAGTTATTGTCAGAACTCAAGGATCAAACAATTTTATTATGTATCTTTGAATCAAATACAAGAACAAAACACATCTGTCATCACAGATTTGTAACCAAACAAAAAGAACAGAAAAGATCTCATATCGGATGATCTGTACAAGTGTAAATAAACCCTAGACTCACGAATGTACTTGTGAGGATAGGGAACAAGAGCAGCGAACAAAAGTGAAGACCAAAGAAAATGAGGAGCTCGTATGATTAGGACAAGGAACCTTCTGCCCATTATATGGGCTAGAAACCCTACGCACCAGCTAACACCCAGCTGTCTTTAACGGCTACAAGCCCAAGGAAGGAGTCCAGCAGCAAGGCATGAGGAGAGCCCAAAGCGAAGCAGACCAAATAGCCCAACCTCACAAAACAAAGAAACAAGGAAATGGATGAGACAATATAAATAACTTATGATAAATATGTAATTAACAAGCACATTTATACTAAAATATACAAGTATTTTAACATCCCCCTCAGTGTAAATGTGCAAACAAATTAGAAAGGCCTAATGACTTACACATCTCAGTATGGGCCTTTGGCAGCAAGCCTTTGGTGAATATATCAGCTAGCTGATGTTCGGTTTTAACCCCATGTGTTTTGATCAACCCTGATGCAATTTTCTCCCTTAGAAAGAACAAGTCAACTTCGAAATGCTTGGTTCTGTCGTGAAAAACTGGATTGGCAGCAATAGACAGGGCCGCAGTGTTATCACATTTCAACACAACTGGAATATTCACATCAACTTGTAGTTCCCTTAAAATATTTAGCAGCCACAACACTTCGCATGTGGCACTGCACATGGACCTGTATTCTGCCTCGGCAGAAGACCTTGAAACAATGCTTTGTTTTTTTGCTTTTCCATGATATCAAGGATCCACCAAGAAATATACAAAAACCAGTGACAGACCTATGGCTGTCCACTCATTTAGCCTAGTCCGAGTCTGCAAAGGCAGTTAACTGAAATGTATCGCTCCTTTTAAATAGAATCCCAGTGCCAAGAGCACCCTTAAGATATCGTAACACCTTGAAAGCAATTTGAGTATGAGCCTCAGTTGGCTTATGCATGAACTGAGATAAATAATGAACTGAATAAGCAATATCAGGTCTGGTGTGTGACAGGTAAATGAGTTTCCCAATCAGTTTTTGGTATTGAGTTACGTCAACAGCCTGTGACTCTTTTATAGTTAGGTTTGTTAAGACATGATTTTGTTCTATGGGACAACTAGAAGGTTTGCTTCCACTCATCCCATATTCATTTAAAAGATCCATACAGTACTTTCTTTGGGATAGACACACACCTTCATTTACCTTAATCACTTCAATGCCAAGAAAGAATTTAAGTAACCCAAGATCCTTGATTAAAAATTTATTTTTTAAGAGTTGCTTGATTCTTTTTATCTCACCTTCATTGTTCCCGGTTAACACGATGTCATCGACATAAACCAAGAGAACAATAAAGGTTGAGTTTTCAGCTTTGATGAACATTGAGTGATCACATTTGGACTGAACAAACCCAATTTTTACTAAGACTTGAACAAGTTTTTCATTCCACATGCGTGGAGCTTGCTTTAGACAATATAGGGATTTATTCAATTTGCAAACTTGATTTTTACTATCAATATTCAAACCATCAGGTAAAGTCATGTAGACTTCTTCCTTAAGATTACCATAGAGGAAAACGTTGTTAACGTCAAGTTGATATAGGGGCCAATTATTTTGAACCGAGAGACTAATGACACACCTAACGGTTACCATCTTAACAACAGGAAAGAAGGTCTCTTCAAAGTCAATTCCCTCACGTTGTTTGAATCCTTTTGCAACAAGCCTAGCCTTAAACCTATCAACTTCACCCACAGATTTGTATTTAACTTTGAAAACCCACTTGCATCCAATGGGTTTTTTATTTTTAGGAAGATCAACAATATCCCAAGTGTTGTTTTTATAAAGGGCAGACAGTTCATCATTCATAGCATCAATCCACATTTTATCTTTAATAGCATCTTTATAGGTGGAAGGTTCAATTATTTTATTAATATTAGCAGCAAGACATATATTATCACTAAGCAAGTTAGAATAATTGACATATTTATCATAGCTATATTTAGCATTGCCAACAACAAAGTTATCAAATCTTTTAGGGGCAGTTGAGGATCTAGAGGATCTTCTAGTAGGAATGGTACCCCCAGGAAGGTTTGACTCGTCATTAACACTACTAGACTCAGCCCTCATAGGGCCAGTTTCATTCCCTAAGGACTCATTCCTCTCAGATGAATCATCAGTCCCGGATGATTGCTGAGTATTACTATCCTCAGGTGATTCAACCTCATCACTGTGTTGCTGTGTGAAGGTAGTTGAGTCAGTGGAGACCTTCTCTTCATCATTGGGATTTAAGTCACTTGAAAATTCAAAGTTATCAAAAAAGTTTAATTGGTTTAAGTTATTTGAACTTTCTAGAACAGAATGTGATTCATTTTTAAAAGGAAATGTGGTTTCATGGAAACTAACATCCCTGGAGAAGATGGATTTTTTCTGTTCTAGACTCCAAACCTTATATCCCTTTTTAAAATTAGAGTATCCCATAAAAACACATTTTTCAGCTCTTTCTTCAAGTTTATCAGGATTGTTTAAAACAGTAAAATAGCAAAGACAACCAAAGATTTTCAAGTGATCAAGAGAAGGTTTGAAACCAAACAATTTTTCATAAGGAGAACAACCATGTAACACAGAAGAAGGAAGCCTATTAATTAAGTAAGATGCAGTAAGCACACATTCAGACCAGAACCTAAGAGAAACATTGGATTGAAATAGCAAAGCTCTAGCAATATTCAACAGGTGTCTATGTTTCCTCTCCACAATACCATTTTGTTGTGGAGTATAGGTGCAAGAAGTTTGATGAATAATACCTTTTAGTTTAACAAAAGCAGTCATTTGAGAATTGGTGAACTCAAGTCCATTATCACTCCTAAACACTTTGATGTTGACTTCAAATTGAGTTTTAACAAGATTGTAAAAACTTTCTATATTTTCAAAAACTTCTGACTTAGATTTCATCAGATAAACCCAAACTGATCTGGTGAAATCATCCACAATAGTAAGAAAGTATTTGTATCCTTCCACACTAGTGACCTTGTAGGGACCCCAAACATCTAAGTGAATGAGGTCTCCAACCTTAGTTGATTGATGGTCACTGAGAGGGAAGGGAGACCTATGCTGTTTAGCCTTGTGACATATATCACATTGGTTAGAAGAAGACTCAGATTTAAGCTGAAGAACATTTAACACTTGTTCAGCTGGATGACCCAGCCTGGAATGCCAGAGCTTTGCTTTTTCAGCCATACTTAGACAGGAAAAACTAGAACTCAGAGAGTTACCACAGAAATATAAACCCTCATTTTGTCTACCAGTCACCAGGGTTTTCTTTAAGCATGAATCCTGAATATAGCAAGAATTTTCATCAAACACAACCTTAAGCTTATTGTCTTTAGCTAGTTTATACACAGAAATAAGATTCACACAGTATTCGGGAACAACAAACACATCTTTTAGAATCACAAAGTCCGAAAGTTTATAACATCCAATTTGAGTGACTTTAGCATCAGTACCATTTGGATGCTTAACAGTTATATTGTATTCAGAGACATCAACAAGATTGAACATATTTTTGCTAGACATAACCATATGCTGGTTTGCACCAGAATCAATAATCCAGTTTTGATGTTGTGAAGAAAACAGTGTTGAGTTGAAACAGAAAATATTTTTGTATTCAGAGAATGAATTAGAGAATGAATTGAAACATTTACCTCCTACATTGGACTTATTAGTGTCCTCTGTCTTATTCTCATTAAGCATACCTAGCAACTTAGAAAATTGATCTGCAGTTAAAGAGTTCAAAGAGCTAGTATTTTTATCATTTACAGTATTGTTCATAGAAGAACCAGCACCACTACTAGCAGCATTGTTAGACCTAGCCCACTGAGAACTGCCTTGAGTAGGTTTTGGTCTATAGTTTGAGGGATAACCGTGCAGTTCAAAAATTTATCAACCGTATGTCCAATCTTGTTGCAATAAGAGCATTTTAGATTTGGGTTGGGACCTTTATTGAATTTTTTCTTCTTATAATTGAAATTATTAGATTTAGTAGCAAAACCAACATTAGGGATTTTAGAGGAATTGTTTGAACCTCTATGAGATTCTTCTCTAGAGATGATAGAAAAAGCAATTTTGATGGTTGGTAAAGGGTCCCTTGTTAACAGATTGGTCCTAATAGGTTGATAAATGTCATCTAATCCCATTAAGAATTGCATAAGTTTGATTAATTGACTGAACTCATTGAATTTAGTAGAAGCATTGCAGGTGCAAGAAGGAAGTTGTAGCATGGCATCAAATTGTTTCCACATAGTGTTGATTTTATGATAATACTCAGACACACTAGAGCCATTTTGACTAACAGAGTTGATTTTTTGATATAAGCTAAACACAACAGATCCATCAACTTTATCATAGGTATCTTTTAAATCATCCCACACTTCTGAGGCAAGTTTAGAATAAACTTGACCAACATATAATTCATCAGAAACAGAGTTCAGAATCCAGGTTAGCATAATAGAATTACAACGATCCCACTGACTAGCAAGTACATCATTGTATTTAGATCTATTGCAAGTTCCATCAATAAAGCCTAATTTATTTTTAGCCATTAGAGCAAGTTTCATAGCATTGGACCAGACTACATAATTCTCAGTCCCTTTTAGTTTTATGCTAACTATTGTGAGCCCACTAGAGTCACTAGCATGGAGATATAATGGGTCACTAGCATCTAATTTGCTAACCAAGGTCACAACAGACTCAGTTTTATCAGTCATAATAGCAAGAAAGGAAACACAGATCAGAACAGTCAAACAAACAGATAGGCAAACAAAGTACCAAACAACCAGACAAATAACAGAAATACCAAACAGCCACCGGCGAAGCCTGGACAGAGGTCCGATCAGAGGTTCGTCACTCAAGGTGCCTCCACAGACAATGACCAGGGAGCCACAACACAACAGACCAAACCAGACACAAATGCAACAGAGTGAACCCTCTCTGTGTCCCAATAATCAAACCAGTCTTACCTATAAACCCGGTATCAAAGATGCCTAGACTCAAGACAAAGTGATGCAAAACGAAAAATAAAGAGAGAAGGAAGGAACGATCTCACAGTGGGTGCCAGCAGAAGGGGACCAGGTCTGCAACCTTCACTTAGGGTTACAAGACACAAGTCAGAAAACCGAAAGATTCCTGTTGGTTTGCCCTAAAGGGACCAACGAGGATCTTCTTCTCCAACAAAGACAAAAAACCCAAATTAGGGTTTCCACAGCAGCGCCATCACCGGAAACCAGAAGCCAAACAAAAAACCCAAACCCTAGAACTTAGGGTTTCACACCTTTAGATCTACACCGTCTCCACTGAGCAAGAGATTACTCCGGAAACAGGGACCAAAAACACAGAGCGCCGTCAAAGGAAGGAACCCTAGATCGGAAGAGAGAAGGTCAGTCGGAACCTTGTACCGCAGTGGAAGAGGAACCAGAGCCCGAATCAACCTTGGGGCTCTGATACCATGTCAGAACTCAAGGATCAAACAATTTTATTATGTATCTTTGAATCAAATACAAGAACAAAACACATATGTCATCACAGATTTGTAACCAAACAAAAAGAACAGAAAAGATCTCATATCGGATGATCTGTACAAGTGTAGATAAACCCTATACTCACGAATGTACTTGTGAGGATAGGGAACAAGAGCATCGGACAAATGTGAAGACCAAAGAAAATGAGGAGCTCGTATGATTAGGACAAGGAACCTTCTGCCCATTATATGGGCTAGAAACCCTACGCACCAGCTAACACCCAACTGTCTTTAACGGCTACAAGCCCAAGGAAGGAGCCCAGCAGCAAGGCATGAGGAGAGCCCAAAGCGAAGCAAACCAAATAGCCCAACCTCACAAAACAAAGAAACAAGGAAATGGATGAGACAATATAAATAACTTATGATAAATATGTAATTAACAAGCACATTTATACTGAAATATACAAGTATTTTAACAGTTATAGTTAAGGGTGTCTCATAACCGAACGTTAACCAAACCAAACCGACAAAAATAAAACACACTTTTAAAATATATCTATAGTTAAAATATACATGTACACACTCTTTATATACATAAAAGAAACCTATATACCGAAGGTTTTTATGCAATATAATTAGTTTTAAAATCTTTAAAATATAATCATTATGTGAAATTTGACTCATTTTATACATGTTAATTGTTTTTTATTAGTTTTTGTTTCTTTATAAATTCGATTGTAACTAAGACAATAATGTCCTAATATGTTTACAATAAACATTAAGTATGATTGTTATGGATATCTACTATCTGGTTCGAAATTACAAGTCAAAATTAATATGTTCGAAATTACATTGAAGTGCTCAAGTGCATGATCATGGCACTGAGATTTTTTAGCAACTTACGTTTTGTCATCGATTCTTTTTTTTTTATGTTCGTTAAGTCCAAATTCTTGCTCAAACCTGACGTGATTAACTAACCGAAATTAATCGAAACTGAACCATAGTCGAAGCTAACGGTTATGGCTAAGGAAATCCCATAATCAAAGCCGGAATTCGACCTATATAACCGATTAACCAAAATCGACGTTCGGTTATGATTACGGTTAAGGAAATTCCATAGCTGAAGCTGGCGGTTATAGTTATGGTTAAAGGTAAAAACCGAACCGAACCGCAATTTGCACACCCCTACATTGTGTTAAAGGTTGTGGTCATTTTGTGTTTTTCAACTGACTTTTGGTCATTACGTCTTTTACTAGGGTTCCTATACATTGTGTTATTATTAAAACTTGTAAGACAATGTTATTTTAGGATCTGTCCATTGTGTTTTTATTATCAGAACCTATAACACAGCGTATAATACAATGAAGATGGTGTTATATTTGGGTTTTCTATACATTATGTTATTGGTTCTACTTATTTTTTTTACTAGGTGAGTTTTCTATATATTGTGTTATAGGTTCTGATCATTGTGTTTAGTCTGCTATCCATTGTGTTTTAGTCTGTTGTTTATTGTGTTTTTATTCTACTATGCATGGTGTTTTAGTCTGTTGTTCATTGTGTTTTAGTCTGTTGTCATTGTGTTTTTAGTCTATTGTCCATTGTGTTTTAGTTGCTATCCATTGTGTTTTTTTTATCTGCTGTCAGTTGTATTTTTAGTCTACTTTACATTGCATTTTTAGTTTAATACTCATTGTGTTTTATGTTATGTTCATTGTGTTTTACACAGCTATGTTTTTTTTTTCATGCGGAAAACACCACTTATCATGGGAACCACTAGAAGCACTTGTGAACACAGCCAAAATAAACTCAAAACAAACAATGAGCCCCCCACCACCCAAAAACCTAAACCCCCACCCCCTGTAACGCTTCGCATTTCTGTACTTTCCATATTTAGAAAGTTGTATTCATATTTCTATTTTTAGAAACTTCTATTCGTATATCACTTCCAAACTTGTAATCCAAGACTTTGATCATAATGTAAATTCATGTTTACAATAATCTTATTAAACTCATACTTATGTGTTGTGCAATCAATTGTCAAATATACATTTGCATGCAAACCGAGACTTATTATACACTTGAATTATCGATCACACATACACGATACGTATCACATACTTACAAACACGTTCCATACTTGAAAACAAGTCAAAATACAAGAAAACGTCATAAAATAACCTAGAAACCAAGTGCGGGGACCAAAAGGGAACAAAAACCAAAAGATTGAAAAACATTACCCGTCGCGACGGGGAAGGGTTGCCTGGTCGCGTGGCGCGACCAGTATCAATCCATAGTTGAGTTTTGTAACACCCCGTGTTTCGAAAGTCAAAGTCAAAGTCAAGGTTGAAGTCAAAGGGAGACAAGATTGCTAATTGCGATCTGTCACTCCTTGTTCAATTCCTGTTTTGACTTCTTTGACTTGTAGATTGTCTATTTTATGCTTTACGTTAGTTGTATTATGTGGAGTACTTGTTACTAATCGAGGTTTAATCGATGTTTATCGCCTGTTTTATCGCTTATCGCAATCGCACTCGCAACTCGAATTACACGTTCTGGATATTGTTTTACGTGTGTGTGTGCCTTATGTGTTACTTGTGCATGTTTAATTATGATTATGTTGTGGTGATTAATCAAAACGCAATTGAATCGCAAACGCTAAACGCAAGTCAATTTAAGATGATTGTATGTTGATATAATAGTTGGGATTAAAAGTAATTTGAATGAGAAACTTTATCGCATCGCAACGCTCAACACGCGAATCGAAATCGCAAAACTCATTGCACCGAGCACTCGAATCGAGTGGCCAGCCGACCGAGTTGCCACCCGATCGAGCTGCCACCCGATCAGGCTGCCACTCGATTGACCAGCCCTCTCCTCCCCTTTCCATTTATGAAAACCCTATAAATACCCCATATGTCAACATCATTTGATGTTGACAGCTCTCTCTCTCTCTCTGCTCACTCGCTCCAACCGCTATTTCTTCAGATTTCTCGCGATTCTTGTAAGTTTTCCACCTAAATCTTGTACTTCCTTGATCTACACGCACTCCTACACCTTTCTATCTTTTGAATCTTAACTTTTAACCGTGAAATCACTAGATTTGAGGTGTTCTAGGATGATGTCATCATGGTGTTCTTATGAACTTCATGTTTTGGCTTCAATCCACCAAGAACAACTTAGATCTGAACGATTTCCACACAAATAAACAAAGATCTTTCATAGATCTGAACATATTCATGGTGAAAAGGATTGAAAGATGGTTTTCCAACTTTCTTTCAACTCTTTTACATTCAATGCACTCAAAACCGATAGAATCGGAGTTTCTTCTGATCCTTTACTCCTTCTTGTTGATGTGTTGGTTCAAGATCTGGAATCTATCCAAGAGATTACAGATTTCGGGTTGAACATGAAACACCCTCTCGAACAGTTAACTGGTCGGACTAGGGTGATTCCTGTCCGAACGGGTCACTAAGTCTTGACGAGGTTTCTGTTGTTTAGCACGTTATCAAATCATCTCGAGAAAATGACAAACTATCAAAACGACCAAGGAAGAAGACGACCGGGTCATCTGGGACGGATTGCCGTCTGATCGGATTACCGTCCGATCGGATTGCCACCCGACCGGACTGCCACCCGATCGGATTGTACCTTGGGTCCCACACTTAACTTTTATTTCAACATTTGAAGTTTTGAACATTGAACGGATTGCCGTCCGATCGGATTGCCACCCGATCGTATTGCCACTCGACCATGTGATGTTTTGACTTCAACACATAAACAATTTTCAACATGTTCAATGCATACGGATTGCCACCCGATCGAGTGACCGTCCTGCGGTGAACTTGTTCTCAACTTGAGAAGACTCGCCTATCGGATTGCTGTCCGATCGACCGGCCGTTCGACCGACCGACCTGAAGGGTAGAGATACTTCTCTGTTTTCAAAATGCTACAACGAAACTTCAAAAGACAAGCCATCATACACAAACACATCCATCCCAAACGAGATGACAATCCAATCGAGTGGCCACCCGATCGGGCGACCACCCGAACGGATTGCCATCCGATCGGATTGCCACCCGATCGGATTGCTGTCCGATCCTCTGACACTTTGTATCGTTTTACGCGCCGCTTATCATTTATGCCATCGTTCTGATCAGGCTAACCTTACTCTCTAGGGCTCCCTTCAATCCATCATCGCTGTGAGTATACTCGATCCCTTTTTGCTTTACGCACTTTTGGGTGTTACATACGTTACTTATTCTAAATCACATCGAACACACTACGCAATACTTTAAATGCTAACCATTACCGCATGTTATACGTGACTTAATGAATGCTTGTTTGTTATGTTTACACATGGAATGTTGTCTACCTGCCTTAGCAACGATAGTACTATAGTTTGGACTCAGCACCTGTTCACTCAGGAGTTGTTAAGGACAATTTTTTACATGGCTCACAGTGGTGAGTGTGTATTACGAACTGCCTTGTGCAGACAACCCGCAGTCATTGGTATCGATAGGTTCATGTCGATAACTAACATGCCTCATTTTACACTGTGTACATGCTTGTTATGCGTAACGATTTCGAACTCTATTATATCTAGTAACTTGTATGCTCACCTTTACACTATTTGTATTGACTTTTACTTTAACGTATGTGGCAGGTGCTTAAGATGTTTATATGCTTGGCTTGCTGTGAAATCGAGGCTAGGAAAGGTCTAGAAACGAATAAAGGAATTGTCTGTAATTGAAATCTGAGTTGTCGGAACAGAACAATTTGACTGGATTTTGTCTGTAATAATTGTATTACTTTTTATGTCATGGTATGGGATATGATGCTTTAAATAATTGGTAATTATAGCTGTTATGGAAACTTCTGGACAATCTGTTTCGCTCAGTGCCACGCCCCGATGATTCCGCCATCGGTTGGGGTGTGACAAGTTTTTTCCTCAATCGGGTTTCACCCTTTTCCACTTCTTTTTACCTCCAATCTCTTTCTAACCTCTTAAAAACAACAACCCTAATTTTTGCTTATAAAACCAAGCATCCTCTAACATATTTTCACTTTCTACAACTCCAAATTACTCTCAAACGCTCCAAAATTATCAAGAAATTCTCTAAGTTGGACAGAAAGTTCCAAGTGTTCAAGTGAGCTTTCAACTCACTTCCTTCATCATTTCTTCTTGTTTTCTTCTTCTATTCCAATTGGATAACCTCTAGGAATGTTTCCACAAGTTTACCATGGTAAACTAAGTTGGAACACCATAATATTTGAGGTCTAAAGTTGGATTAAAATTCCGTTTTTGTAAAACTTTTATCTTTTGCAACTTTTGTTTATGAACATGAACTCAACCTTATTCCCAACTAACTTGCATGTTGATGGACTTGAGTTGGGGCTTCATTTCAGAAAGATTGAGGTGCAAACACCTCCAATCTAATTAACCTAAGTCATCAAGTACACTTACTAGTAACAAATTGTCCAAACTACACCAAGTCTCCAAACATTTGTCATGGTTGGAATGCACTAGTCTAGTTTGAGTTTCACTTGGTTACTTGATGATTTAGATGAACATCTAACTAAATAGCTTCCAAGAATCAAAGTAAGTTAACCCCGCCTCGCCTCCAACAATTTCCATGTTGGGTATGACACGTCCAGGTTATCCTTATTTGGCTACTAAGAGATCTAGTAATTTATCTGTTTATATTCTCATGTTTCATGACCATCCGAATCATCATTGTGGCGATTTGTGTATTGGTGAACCTTAGGGTTAATGTATTCATCCAATCCATGCATGACTATACTTGACTAACCTAACATTTGGACTACTAACAAATTATATATAACTATATATATATATATATATGGTTGGGTTCTTTGCTGAACCCTAATTTTAAGAAGAACTTACAGAACTATTCTAAACCACTCATTATTTCTAATACTAAAAATTTAAAACTAAAGTAAAAGGTTATAATAGTAATTTACCAAATATTTCTCTCTAATTAGTTAATTAAACCTCTCTCCTATTTTCTCTCACTTGATCAGATTTTTATGGATTTATGTATATGTTAACAACAAAACTCATCTTTAATACAATCATTTGTTTTTTAAACTGGTTACGATGAGACTGACTAAGTGCATATTTACACATATGTAAGTATTTCATATATCATCATCATCATCATCATCATCATCATCATACTCAGTTAATCCCACCAATAGCAAAGCAAAGGTAGGGTCTGAGGAGGGTAAGATGTAGACAGCCTTACCTCTACCCCGTAGGAATAGAGAGGCTGCTTCCAGTGAGACCCCCGGCTCGATAGTAGTTTTGCATCAAGCCTTGGACATAAGGCACATAACACTCAGCACTCGGGACAAAGACCGATTAGTGAATGTACCCTTTTGTCTCTCAGCTATCAACGCCACCACATGATGCAAAATTAACCGTCCTCAGCTTTTAACGTTATTTTCATGAAGTTAGTAAAATAACGTTAAAATTCGTGCACTTTCACTTTTGCCCCCCGATGGCCCACACATATATACATTATATGCGCATACCGCAAGCGGGGCGTAAGTATTTCATATATGTGTAAGTATATTATTTACATATATGTAATTCTTTGGCAAGTAATCTTCATAGTGATTTTCAAAAAGGTTATGTATTTACATATATGAAGATCTTCACAATTATTATATTATATTTACAGATTGATTCCCATTTACATACATATAAATCCTTAAATTGATCATCCAATTTTTAAATGATAACATAACGAACTGTCTGTTCACATACATGTCAATACTCTATGTATGTTTATCTATACTATTTACATGCATTTTCATATATGTATGTAACTAAAAATAAATGTTTACACATATGTGTGTAACAAAAAAACAGATATAATTCGAATCGATATATACACATTCAAATCAATATTTACACATACGTATATAGATTTTTACACATGTGTAGATAAGAAAGAATAGATATTTACATATGTGCACATTCAAACTATTAAAAAATATACAGATTATTTTTAACCTATACATTCATTATGCTTCTTCAACTGGCTCTTTTTTCCGTTGATTTTTGTGGTGTTTCCCAAACAGTAATGAACGCCTCAAAACCTGTAGCCTAAAACAACACTCCCATATAAAAGCTTTTTACTAAGAAAACTTATTTAGTGAAAAGCAATATAAATTAATAAAGCAGCCATTCAACGTCTGCATTTGTTACCATAACTATTTCAAAACACTATTACTTAGCTCTCAAGCTTTTTCAACCCATACAAACTTATTTATTAATGATCTCCAATCTTATAATCAGTGGCATGCTTTTTTATTAAAATAAATCCTTTTTAATATGATTATGAAATGATTTTATTTTGTTGATAAACAGGGTTACAAATGCCACTAAAACAATCAAGAAACTAAAGCATTCGGTCTCCACTATTCTAATACGTAATTGATGTGCAACTCAGATCTAAAAGTCTAAGAAAGGCTTACCGGCCTAAGGTTTGTGACTACAATCAACAACTAAAGCGAACCTCGAACCCACTATGTTAGTGTTTCTCTTGCAGTCTTGCTCTGGAGTGAATGAGTGATGGATATGAATCGATATCAACTCATCAGTAAGAAACGAAAGGATTAGAGAGAGAAATTGAGAAATACATGGAGGTAAATAAGGAGTTTATTTTTTTGATTTCCCCAAATTACCCTTTTTAGTTTATTAATTGTCTATTAGACATCCTTTAATTACGATACTACCACTATTATTTTGAACCATTGATTATATAATCTAAGGGTTGTAATAAGTTCTGTAAGTTCTGAAAAAATAATGGTTCTGAAATGATCTTCACCCTATATATATATATATATATATATATATAGATATAGTGTGAGGTTCATTGGGGAACACTAAAAAAGTGGGGAACAGTGGGGAACCGACTCAAACGAACTCCGATTGGACTCATTCTAGCGGCGTTGGAACCGTCTCGTCGAACCCTAACTAGGATCTCTTAACCCTAAACCCTAAATCATAACCCCTAAACCCTAAATATATTAGGGTTTGGCTTTTAGGGTTTAACCTTTGGGTTTAGCTTTAGGGTTTAGCTTTAGGGTTTAGGGTTTAGCTATAGGGTTTAGCTTTAGGTTTAGCCTTTAGGGTTTAGCTTTTAGGGTTTATAGTTTAGATTTTACGGTTTAGCTTAGGTTTTAGCCTTATTTTTTAGCTTTAGGGTTTAGAGTTTAGGAGTTAGGATTTAGGGTTTAGGGTTAAGAGATCCTAGTTAGGGTTCGACGAGCCGGTTTCAACGCTGCTGGAATGAGTCCAATCGGAGTTCGTTTGAGCCGGTTTCCCGCTGTTCCCCACTTTTTTAGTGTTCCCCAATGAACCTTCCCCTATATATATATATATAATAGAGGCGGAGTTGGGTAGAAAGTCGATTTTTCCTAGAAAGTCTAGAAAGCAATCAGAATGCGACACGTGGCATTGAAGGATTTTAACTAGAATGGCAATTATGTAATTTCATAATCTATTTTTATTTTAGGAAATTATCTTCAATAACTAACTATCCATAATGAAACCGATTTGCTCCATAAATTTCGGAATTTTTTGTTTTCGATTTCTGATCCCACTTAATATTAATCATTCCTTCGTTTTCTTGCTCACAAGATTCATCGCTGATCATATTTTTATACGGAGGGAAAAATCATGGCATCTGGAATCTATCAGCATGTTCTTGGTACTGTGTTTTAACAGTTTGTTCTTGGTGATGTGTTTTAACAGCAAGCAGATTCATACAACTGTGTTTTATTATTCAGATTCATACAGTTGTGTTTTAACAGCAAGTAGATTCATACAGTTGTGTTTTAGCATTCAGATTCATAGAATTGTGTTTCAACAGCAAGTAGATTCATACAGTTGTGTTTTAGCATTCAGATTCATACAGTTGTGTTTTAACAGAAAACAGATTCATACAGTTGTGTTTTAACAGCAAGCAGATTCATACAGTTGTGTTTTAGCATTCATATTCATACAGTTGTGTTTTAACAGCAATCAGATTCATACAGTTGTGTTTTAGCATTCAGATTCATACAGTTGTGTTTTAACAGCAAGCAGATTCATACGCTGTGTTTTACCATCCATGCTGGTAATGCTGGAGGATTTCTTGACGCTGTGTTTTAACAAGCAGATTAATACGATTTGTTTTTTTGATGTGTTTCTTCATGAAAGATAGAAGGAAGAGAGAGAGAGAAAACGAGAGAGAGAGAGAGAGAGAGAGAGAAAATGCAAGAAATGTGGGGTGGTTATGGAATGACAATTATTTCCATATTTAAAACAAGATAAATGACATATCTACCCCTGATTAATTAAATAATCCTATTTTTAAGAAACACATATTACCAAAATGCCACCAAGATGATCTCAACCATTAAACACACCCATTGGATGGCCCAGATCGCTTCCTAAACTTTCTAGGAAAAACACACTTTCCGTAGGATCCCCACTATATATATATATATATATATATATATATATATACATATCAATAAATTAACCGACCCTAAGACACTAATAGATAAATGGTTTGATGTCAAGAGGAATATGGTTATAATATCTTGGATTGAACTCCTCTCAATTTGGACTTCCAATAGGTGAACTTGTGCCTATGAAAACTTACATGATGGTGTCCAAATTTTGGTATTTCACCAAGATAATTTTATGTATTTTCCTATTAAGTAATCATCTTGCATTTGCAATCCAATTCCAAAATCCGTCAAACTCATATGCCTCGTTTATCCTTGTAGGATAACTCGGTGGTTTCTCTAAACACTCAAACGCATCAACTCATGTATGCGGGAATTACTACGCAAACCGTGAGTATACTCGATCTCATTTTCCTTTTTGCACACTTTGGGTGCAACATGTACACAATATTACAAATCACATACTCACGATTAAACTTGTTCATATAAACACTTTATTCGTTAAAACATGATACTTGTTATATTCTTGTTATTACACACTATACTCATTCATGTGTTCTATTTGCTCATTAACTGTGCAAGCCTACCTTGACAATTATAGCGCTATAGGATTACCGCACCGCCCGTACTTGTGGTATTGTTAAGTAATCTATTTTACAACCTTATCGTCTCGGCGACAAGGATATGCACGATTGCTGTGTACTTTGGTTTGACTTATAGTTTACACATGCTAGTATGTTAATAAACAATGTATGCAAATTATCATGTTGGATATGAGACAACTTTTAGTCACAATTATACTATGTAAACAAACTTGTATGCTCGTCAACTTTATGTTGACTTTTACATTAATACATGTTGCAGAAAACTAGTGATGACGCATGAAGAACGTTATTTATGGTGGACTAGAAACACACCTAAACTTTAATTTATGTATTTGTTTCATGTTGTTATTTGCATGTGTTGTACTTTCCATTCCAAAACAATGTATTTCTCATTTAATATGAAATGAAATTCAAATTACTTAATTATTGTCCCAATTAGCAAGTTATGAAGTCTCAAGCAATCTCGTTTTCGTCCAACTCCCATATTTCCGCCATCGATTGGGGTGTGACTCCCCCCCCCCCCCCCTCACACACACACAAAAAAAACTATACCCTACCAAAAACCTCTCAAAAACCTATTTACACAACATCCACCAAAACATTATTATTGGATTACTTTTATAAATATTTCAGTATCGCGTTACTTACTCTAAGGTCAAAAGTCGATTTTCGATGTTTGCCAACAAGTTCAAATAACGACTTTTGAATAAATGTTAATGAATAAATTAGTATTCATATTGTCTTTAATAAACAATAACCAATTTCTAAATCAATATCCTACCTCTGCCCCTGTGGTTTTTAATAAAAAACAACACAACCACAAGACCGAATTAACCGAACTAACAAATAATTCAACAAAAGTTAAAAGAAAAAAATACTAGGATTATTATTTATAATAAACGATTTACAATCCATACAGCAATAGCTGTAGCTAAAGATCTGTATTCGTCATAGTGGTTTACGAGACAGTCTAGACGACGGTTTGTTACTTGTCACCATTAAAGCTACCTTAGCTTCTTCATAATTTTGAACCTCCTTTGTTTTCTTCAAAAAAGTAAATAAATAAATCAATTGTTATCTACTCAAACGATTCCAAGCCATACACTTATGAATGGGTCGATTTGGATAGTATTTTATCACCGGCGGATAAAAAAATAATGATACAAGAAAATGGGTTGGAAGTTACCCGAATCCCGCTTATATTTGATGCACACTCTAAATTGTTTTTATTCAAAATTTGAGATCATCGTATTGTAATTATTAACAATCTAAAAAACACACTATTGTTGATATGGTAACAACCTTGACTAGATGTATCAATTTCAACTCAATTACATTAAGACAAGTCAATCCGTATTGCATTGCTTTTAAGACCTACCAAATGTAGAAGAATGCTTAGATAATACGGGTTGACCGAGTCAAAAAGCGTCTAACATCTATAAAATGCTTAGATAATCCAATTCAAAATTTTTTTTTATCTATTTAATTTATCAACTACATACTTAACACAAGAAAAGGGACCAAAAAGTATTAACGGGGCCCTTTTGACAGAATGTATTTTGATCCGTTACCCAACCCGTCTGTTTGACCTATATCTTTAATAACATTATGAAATCTTATGAAGGAATGATACCTTTGAGGATATAGAACTGCTGTTAGACAACTTTTGTGATTTAAAGTGGGCCCGATGCTGTTGCTGCATTTGAACGAACCGTTGCAGCCAAGATTCAAAGTTTATTCCGCAAATGACGAGAATCTTCATTCATGTTGATGTCCTCTGAGGAATGTGTCCCATTTGACATGTAATTTTGTATGGAATTAAAGGAATATGAAGGCACCGTCTTCAAACGCGTCCTTAATATCTTAAAGGCTGCACTTTGCTGCAATGATTAAAAAATATAAAAGATTCATGAAACAGAGAGATGAATGTGTGTGTGTGTGTGTTTTTGTGTAATATAGGGACATATTCAATCCAAAAGCCAATTTTAAGTAGAGAATCACAACTCCACAAGAACTGCACGGTACACCAAATTCCGCGTTGATGCATAACCCTTATGTATCAAATTTAAAGCACTAGATACACTTGTTTATATGGTTCTTGTAGTTCATTACTTAAACTTGAAAGTAAAGTACACGGATGATGGTCCCTGTGGTTTATCAAAATTTTGGATTTGGTCTCTAGTTTCCAAAAGTATACGGATGGTCCCTGTGCTTTGAATTGCGTAACACATTAAGCCCCAGCTTTTTTTAAAAGTACATGGATGGTCCTTGTGGTTTGCACTTTGTAACACATTTAGTCCTTAACTTGGACCTGCGCCTGAAACCTTTAGATTTGTTGGCTAGGAATTAAATGCGCTACAAAGTGCAAACCACGCGGACTATCCGTGTAGTTTTGGAAACCTAGGGACCAAATCCAAAATTTTCGTAAATCATAGGGACCATCTGTGTACTTTACTCTAAACTGGATTATGTATTGAATGTGCCCCTATATGATACATATACACCTTGCTTCATCCTATATTTTATCTCTAAGGGATAAAACTAACAGATGTAACTTAGACACAAAACGGATCAAATGGAACGAACTGGTTGAAAAATGCAAAACTGTGTTCTTTTACGTATAAAATATTGTAAATTATTTCATTCAAAACAATGGACTCTTATTAAATTAACATAACATTTGAAAACAAACATGACACCTTAACATTTTCTTTTTATGAGAAGATGTTCTTTTCTTTTTGAAAAAACGTGTTGTGTCAACGCAGCCCGACCCATACCCATACCAACAAATTAGCACTAGGGCTGTTCATTTTCATCTAAAACCCGAAACCCGACCCGAATTCAAAGCCACCCGAACCCGAATTAGCGAATACCCGAAAAACCCGAATCCGAGAAACCCGAACCCGAGAAACCCGAACCCGACCAACCCGAACTTTAAATGGTTCGGTTATCGGGTCTCTTTTTCCAGGCCAAAAACCTGAAAAACCCGAAACACGAAACCCGAAAAAAACCCGAACATTTATTGTTTTTCTTCCTTATAAAATTGTTTAGATTTGGAGTCTTTAATAGATGGAACACAAGTTTTGAGACTTTTAAATACTTTGATGATATTTTTAAAGTAACAATAGGAATTTTGATGATATTTTGTAAAAAAAAAACATTTATTTTCATTTTACATCTAAACCCGGAAAACCGAATAACCTGACCCGAACTAACCCGAACCCGAATAACCCAAACCCGACTAACTTGAACTTTAAAATGGGTTGGTTATCGGGTCAATTTTTCCTAGAGAAAAACCCGAACAACCCGACCCGAAAAACCCGAAACCCAAAGAAATAACCCGATGAACACCCCTAATTAGCACTACCCAATGTGTCCTGCTGATTTTGCCACCTCAAATATGAACATTACCCAACAACACATATAAAATGATGACTTGTGGGTTTCTTTTACACTTCTCCCCCTCAGGTTTTGATGATACACAAATAAGCCCTAAAATTTCTAGTGATCTCTTTTCTAGTACATTTGTTATTTAATTATATTATAAATACTGAGTTAAAAGGCCCAAGACAATTACCCCCTAAGCTCAATAAATGACTGACAATACAGAAGCATCCACCACATACAAAAACATAAGTTAAATTATAGAGTTAATTGCCATTTTAGTCCATGTGGTTTGGGCAATTTTGCCAGTTTAGTCCAAAGGTTTCATTTTTAACATCTGGATCCAAAAAGGTTTCGTCGTTGCCATTTTGATCCAACTGACTTAACTCCATCCATATGTGTTAAGTCTGCCAAGGGCATTTTAGTCATTTTATTTTTCTTTTAACTAACCATTTATTCTTTATTGATTATTCCTATATAAAAATGGACCTTCTCTAATCAGATGAATCAGATGACCATGGTGAATGGTGAAGAACATTAAAACAATCTCTCCCTCTCAACCACTAGTCCACCACCTCCACCAACTGCCACCACCACCACCACCCACCCCTTACAACCAGCCACCACCACCTGACAATCGCAGCCCCTCTCTCTCACTACATATCTCTCTCAACCCCTCTCCACCACCACCACCAACAACCGACAACATCAACCATCAAGAATCACCACTGTCTCCACCAACCAGCACCGCCCCTGTATCTACATATCTCTTTACCCCTCTCTACCGCCACCATCAACCATCAAAAACTACCATTGTCTCCACCAACTACCACTGCCCACCACTGATCCACCTGCCGCCATCGATGTAGACGCGAACAAAAACAAAACATGAAACCCTAGAAACCATTATCTCCGACCATTTATATTCGGTTTTGGGTTCTTTGAAACAGAAACGAGCAGTCGGTTTTTTGTTTTTTTCAATTTGCAGATCGGTGTTTGTGAGCCTGTAAATTGATGATGATTTTTTTTGGTTAATTTGTGGATCTGTGCGAATGCAAGTGATGTTTATGTCTTGGATTATATGATGAGATGCCAAATTGAGTGTGAAATTTAGGGTTTTAATGGGATGCTAATCTGGGTTTATTTACTAATCGAAGTAATTTTTATGTTAGTCAGATTTGTGGAGGTGTTGGAAGGAGATGGTGGTGGAAAGGGGTGTGTGTGTGTGTTTTTTATGGCTGAAGGTGCAGGTGGGTTATCACCCCAAAATGGGTGATGGAGCTCGGTGGTGGTGGCTGGTATGGGATGTGGTGGCAGTGGCGGTGGTTGTCGCCGGTGTAGCGTGTGGGATTTATTGGCAGTGGCGGTGATGGAGCTCGGCGAATCAGTGGCGGTGGTTAGCAGCGAATGTCTGTGAATTCTGATCAAAACAAGATGGAGAGAGAGAGAGGGTGTTATTGCAGAGAAGATGTCACACCCCGATTTCCACGTGTCACCGGTGGGCCCGGTGGGGGAGTATCGTGACGTGGTTGGCAACATAATAGTCAAACAACACAATATTTAATATGCACAGCGGAAGCAGTTTAAAAGATATAATACAACCGAATTTAATTATTGTAATATCAAGTATCACAACGTTCGGATGTTTATCCACAGAACGGATCGAAATAAAATATGAAATAATAGTTCAACAGACTTCAGGCATCTTAAGCTTGCGAGACTTCTAATGATGCTAAGGAGAAATCCCAGCCAATTTCGCTTAGTACCTTCATTTAATCTTTTTGGGAAAATACGTCAGTTTACACTGGTAAATACATTCAACTGACTCATTTTGGAAAATGATTGAAAATTGGTTTGGATGCACGTGGCATAAACATTTTATTTAACTTGGGAGAATTATTTAATATTATAATCTTGTGAACGAATTACATGTTCCTTGTGCGTTCAGTAGCCCGGATCAAGTCCGGGTTAAAGATCAATAGACACACCACAATGTTCTTTTGTGCACTGACGGGTGTACGCCTACACCCCGCGCTTAAGTCGTGGCCATTTCATAAAATGATGCCAAGGATATCCGGGACATGGTCATTAACCCCCCAAAGGCTTTAAGTAACAAGACTGTTTAAACGAGCCGATCAAATTTATTCAACTACCCACTCAATCGGTGGAGAATTTGATGCCCGATCAAGCGGTATGCTATATACCGTAACCCAAGCCCGTATAGGGAAAATAAGTTAAAAGTATTTACCTGAGCAATGTATAAATCACAATAAGAAAAATGCACGTAGCTTTTACTGGTCCTCCTAATCTGGAACGAAGGTTTTATAATAACCTATTAGAATCCTAACGGGTCTTTAATTAAGCTTAAGCTTAGACCGGCTAGTTTCAAAGATACGGTTCGTACGCACGATTAAGCGAAGACCGGATAGAATGTGATTTAGACCCGACAAGTTTGAAGACTTGTTTAATATGGGTTTATTATTCACATTCTGGATTTTGAGATAAAACCGTTAAGGTTTGACCCGTTTCGGCTAATTTATGTAAACTTGTTACATAAACCTAACCGTACGCGTAATAAGCGTGACGGGTATTCGTGAGAGCTATATACAGGTTTCCTAAGTTAATTATGCCTCAAATATGTTGTGACATCAGTAAGATGTCTTTCATTATGCCCGAAACGTGTTTAAACACAACTAGGCCCCGTAGGGGTAGTTTGGTCATTTTAAAGGTTGTAAAAGGGTTTAAGTGTTTAACTGAGTTACAGGTCTGATGTAATCAGTAAACATACTCAAATTAATGAGTTATAACAGTAGGATAAAGTACATATGTGAAATTTATCAATTATAACCAAACTATGCCCCGTAGGGGTATTTTGGTAATTTCACATAAGCCAAAAAGCTCAAAACTGAAGTCTGAGTTTAACAACCTTTGTTTACTGTTAAAATATTATAATTTGCCTCAAATATCAGTAGGTATCAACCCTTGTATGTTTAAAATACTTCTAGTACATAATATGCGTTAAAAACGATTAAAAAGGCGATTAAAGGCCATTTCCGGGTTTGATACTTAAATCTGATATTTTTATATTTCCAGAAGGCTTAAAATAATTTATTTATCATATCTAATCAGTAGCAAAAGGTTTGGAGTCGTTTAGATATGTAAAACTCATTTTATGGCCCGTAAGGGCAAAACCGTCAATTACCGGATTAAGCCTACGACTATGAGTTATGCTCAGCCTAAAATTAATTAAAAATCTTTAAAAATCCCAAAATAATATATTACATCAGTGGGTAAAAGATTTGATATCAAAAAGTATGTTTAAGTAGGCTATACGCTAATTACGCCATTTTATTAACATAAAGCATTCATTTTGCGATAATGAGCATAACTCTTAATCTACAATTCAAACTGATGTCAAACTTTGCATACACGTTTATATATCAGTAATTAAAGTTTCTACTCTTTTACATTTCCAAAAATCACGTTTTAAGGTAATAAGGGCATAATGGTCAACATATGAGCGATTAACGGAAACATGCATATTAATTGGATAACTAATGAACCAAGGTGTATAATCACAGAGGGTTGTACTAACATGTAACCTAGTCCAATTAAAGCTCTGAGGAATTTCTAAAACATGCCTAAACGGGTCAGAACTGAAAGTCAAAGTGAAAGTCAAACTATGTGACTTTCGGTTCCGAACCGGGTCTAAACAGGAAATTGTCGGGTTGAACATGTTTAGACATGTTCTTACATTCATTACCAAGTTATATTGATGATCAAACAGGTTATAAGTGTTCTACATTGCTAATCATGCATAAATCGCATTTTAAACCTTCTGTTGACTTTTTTATAAACTAGTTTGACCCGACTTTTGACCTGGTTAGAGTGGTAATCAGGGGGAACCCTTTTAAGGTTTTATTACCCACATAATTACCTACTTACAGGTACTTTTGATTCGACTAATCACTGGACCATTAGTGATTAATCTTAAAGTCAACCGTTAATTACGACGGTTTGACTTCTAAGCTAAGACTAAGCTAAAACTTAATTAAGAAGGATTAGCAGACTTACAATAGTCCTATGCACGAAATGTGATCAGTTGGGCCTGCTTGGGAGCTCCAGAATTGATCAGGTATGCAATTGAAGGTGTGAGGAATGAGTTGAACACTTGTGGCCTTTTATAGTGGATTAAACACCACAAAACATTGACAAACAAGTCTATCCACTGACCACAACATTCCACCATGTGTCCCTAGTGTCTAGGACTGTTTAGGGGCCGCCCACATTGCAAAAATATCGCTTAAAGATCGAATTTCCGCGTTTCCAGGAGGCTGTCACGTTTTTCTGGTTCTGGGCGCCTGACGCGGCCCGCCTGAGGTTTTAACCGATCCTTACGCGGGCCGCATGGCCTCTAAAATCAGATTTTCCATTTTTTTTTGTTTTTGCAACTTGTCCCTTGGCTTCACGAAAGGTCAACTAAGTTTATTCTTTGCATTTTGACCCCTTCATATTTACCCACAAGGGCTTTAGGACTTATACCCACTTTGCCAAGTCCCTGGACACTTCCGGTTAACCCGAAAGGTCATAACTTTCAACGTTAACACTTTAACCCTCGCACACGAATTTGATCATAACTTTCTCATACGATAACGAAACTTTATGAAATTTATCTCGTGCATTCTAGTGAGCATATTTAACAGTTACAAAGCTTCGGGTTTGTCAAAAGGTCACTCAGAGGTATAACTTAAACATGTTGACACATTTAACCCCTGTAGTTTGTAATCTCTCACTTTTAGCTTCGTATGATCCATGATTTATTCGTTTGAAGGTATGAGCATCATGTAGGGTTAATGTACATTATATTTATTCACAGTTGACACTTAGAATACGTATATTCACATACTTTCCATGTTTGTCAACTTTAGTCCTTCGATAACATTCTTTCACACGTTCAAACATATGACACGTGTCAACATATTATAGGACGTGAATTTTCGAGGTGTTACAGAAGAAGGCGGCAGTGGTTATGTTGCTGATGATGAAGATGACTAATGATGAAGATGACTGGAGGGAGACATGTTTTTTATATAGGAATAATCAATAAAGAATAAATGGTTAATTAAAAGAAAAATGAAATGACTAAAATGCCCTTGGCAGACTTAACACACATGGAAGGAGTTAAGTCAGTTGGATCAAAATGGCAACGACGAAACCTTTTTGGATCCAGCCAGATGTTAAAAATGAAACATTTGGACTAAACTGGCAAAATGGCCCAAACCACAGGGACTAAAATGGCAATTAACTCTAAATTATATGATTATGATTACATAATTTATTAACCACTTACCACCCCTAGGCTATTCCTACTTCTTGACACACACATACTTATGTACATATATATGTATGCATACTATATACACAAATTAATACTATAAGTATGTATGAGTGCGTATTCATACTATATATATATATAGGACAAAGATCCGTTAGGAACCACCCCTTATTGCGAGAACCAATGTGAACACAACCAAAAATGCCTAAAAATAGCTAAAAAACACACAAATTTTTTTTTAAATATTTTTTATGTTAAAATCGCTACTTTTAGTAGACAACAAATTTTTTTTCCTACTAAAATTAGCGATTTTAACATAAAAAAAAATTAAAAAAAAATAGATTTTTTTTTAGTTTTTTTTTTAGGTTTTAGTTTTTAGCATTTAGCTTGGGGGGGGGGGGGGTGGGGGTTAGGTTTTTTAGCTATTTTAGGTTGTGTTCACATTGGTTCTCACAATAAAGGTGGTTCTCGCATGAACCTTACCATATATATATATATATAGGGGAAGGTTAACATACAAAAGTGCTTAACGTACATTACGTACGCGACGAAATTACAACATGCGTGATTAAGTTTACAACGTGCGTTATTATATTTTGAACACTTTTGCCATGCGTGATTATGCAACTTATGCGTGATTATGTACAAAACGTTATTAGGGTTTTAACTTCATAACCTGCGTGATTTTCAAATGCACTAGCGTAATTTCGTCACGTACGTGAAGTACGATAAGGCGTTTTGTACATTATACTCTCTCTCTCTCTCTCTCTATATATATATATATATATATATATAGTGAAAGTGTAAAATACAATATTGCTAAACGTATGAGCGTACGCTGTGAAATTACGTATGTTGAAAGAATGAAGATGATTCCGAGTTTGTGAAGTAGATGTTCCGAGTTTATGTTTTGTGTCAACATGCGTGATTAGGGTTTTGAGTTTTATAACGTGCGTAATTTCATATCGTACGCTCGTACGTTAAGGAATAATATACGTTAACCTCCCCCTATATCGTACTAAGACATCTGTCAAAAAAGAAAAAAATTTGCCAAGCCGGCATTTATTCGACATGTAATTTGCTTTACAGTGATGTAAATTTGTCTTACAAAACGCTTATGTAAATTTGTTTTACACTGATGTAAGATTTCGTATACAATATTATTATTATTATTATTATTATTATTTTCGAAAAAGTTATATAAATAAAAAATTCGTAGAAAGTTTTTTCTAAAAAAAAACATTTTTTCAAGGAGTTCTCAAGTTCTGGAGAACTCGGGGGAGTTCTCATTTTAACCATTCCCTATATATATATATGTGTGTAAATACATCGATACATATATAAAAGGAATTGCATTAATGAGACATGCCTGAGGAAGTAGCATCAGAAGACCATACAAGGCTTTTAACAACCATATATATCTACTAGGTTGAAGAAGCTGCAAGAAAAACAAAATAGTCAAATTCATGCCCAAGAAACTATTAATCTATACAAATTAAAATAAATACATATACAAATGTTGTGACATCAATAAATAAATTTAAAGAACCTGCAGCCTAAGATAAGCAAAAGTTGGAGTCTCTAATAAGTGTATTAATTTGTCCAACTGAACCAAGAATCTGACATTAATATCCTCTTCGGTGAGAGACTGAATAACAGAACTTGTATGCTGATAAGCCTAAATCACAAAACAAATGAATAAATATTAAACTAATAGCACCAAAAAAAATAAAAGAAAAGAAAATTGGTTCTTGCCTGTGCTAATAAGCAAAGACTTATTATAGCCATTGCTGAATGGCTCCACGAGGCATACAGTGAAAGAAAGAAGTCTTTTCCAGCAGCATTAGATAATGAAAGCTTTAAGAGATCTCGTAGGCCAGCCAACTCCGAAGAAGTAAGCAAAATAATATTTAAGGACTGAAAAAAATATAAATAATGTTATAAGCTACAGATATTATTTGTTCTTAAACTAGGGGTATGTTTGCTTGGTTATAGAGTCATTCAAGTTTGTTGTGTATATTTATATTAAACATGACAAGTTCGAGAAAGAGATAAAAAAATATTTTATTAAATAAATTATATAGGGTGAGGTTCTGTAAAAAAAGACATTTTTCGTAAGAAGTATGAGAAGGCATAGGAATTGACATGTAGGCATCATGTTTTGGACTTAGGCATGATGTTTTAGGTTGTTTTGGCAAGAAAAACTCAAAAGATAACAATTTAAAACACAATGCAATGTATTGTAGGCATGAAATCTAAAAAAACTGCTAACACTTAAAACACACTACTCAACGTTCTTGACATGGTGTTTTAAATTTTAAGCCTAGAATTCATTGCATTGTGTCTTAAATTGTTATGTTTGATATTTTTCTTGCCAAAACAACCCAAAACATCATGGCTAAGTCCAAAACATGATGCCTACATGTCAATTCCTATGCCTTCTCACACTTCTCACGAAAAATGTTCTTTTTACACGAACTTAAACCTTAAATAAATATTAATTCTTATGTCAGTTTTCATATTTATTTACAAACTGTTAATTAACAACATTTTTATGCATCATGGGGTTATACCTCATGTTTTGGGGAGGGGGGGTTAAAAAAATTGATTTTTTACTTTTAACCCAGAAGCTTTTCATCTTTTCAATTTTAACCCCACAAGATTTCTCTTTTTTTTTTTTAATTTTAACCCAAAACTTTTCATTATTTGCAATCTCACAACTTTTTTACTTTCAACTTTGATCCCCTATACTTTGGGCTTCTTTCGCAAGTATTCGTTTTACGTTTCGTTCTAAATTTTGCGAGTTAACACGACGCAACGTGTGTGTGTGGTTCAACGTTTTTACATTCCGCTTTACGTTTCGTTCAAAACTCTTAATTCTAGTTACCTGTAGTTAGTAACTTAGTACATAATTTGATAAAAATAACAAACATTATTTGCAAAAACAAATATCTGAGCCTAGTAAAAGATTAAGAAAATCTCAAATAAATTTTTTAAGATAAAACATATTTATATTTCTGAAAACGTTTAAATAAAAAAGAGGAGTTATAAAAGGGAAACCTGAACCAAAACAGATGCATAATCCAAATCTGCTTCCCCTTCAAGAATTGTTGAGAGTTCACGGTAAACCCTTTCAGCGTCTAAAAGCACACAAAGTCGGCGGATTATCAAAGCACCACGCCTAGAAAAAGAAACCAACACACGATGCCATTAACATATGGAAACAAATAAAAAGTAACAAGAATAATATAAGAGTAAAGTACACGGATGGTCCCTGTGGTTTACCAATATTTGGATTTGGTCCCTAGCTTCCCAAAAGTACACAGATGGTCCCTATGGTTTGCACTTTGTAACGCATTTAGTCCCCAACTTTTTCCAAAAGTACATGGATGGTCCCTGTGGTTTGAACTTTGTAACGCATTTAGTCCCTAACTTGGACATGCTAAAAACCTTTAGATTTGTTGGCTAGGCACGAAATGGGTTACAAAGTGCAAACCACAGGGACCATCCGTGTACTTTTGAAAAACTAGGGACCAAATCCAAAATTTTGGTAAACCACACGGACCATCCGTGTACTTTACTCATAATATAAACACTTAGATAGTAGAGGTGGGTATTTCAAGCCATTTAGTTGGAAACGGGTCAATTCGTGTTATGTTTATAAAATGGGAAAAAATTAAAAGCTAGCTAAAAGAGTAACTGGTCAAACAGGTAGAAAGTCATCCATGGTCTAATTTTAATGCATACAACCCCTGAAATCATTTTTATTCAAGAATTTAATAATACTGTTTTAATAGTTACAAAAACTCATTAACTAACATTTTAGGTTTTAGAAATGGACAAAAGGTGTTAACAGGTGAATGCACCCCAACCAAGCCCAAGGTTTAAAAGTACAGAATCGTGCCTCGAGGTGTTTTCCCTTCGCCTCATGAGGCGTAAGCCCGAGGCGGAACTATAAAGTAAATATAAAAATTAAATATCTTATAAAAAATAAAATACTAACTAATTTCATCATCAGATTAATCAAAAACACACAAAAAAGACATGAAATGTTTGAAATTGACACAAAAAGTCAAAAACATAAAAAACAAACGTCAAAACCCCTGGCGTCCCTAGGGCGCGGCTTTTCTTCCCGCCTCAGCCTTATGAGGCGCACGTACAAAATAACCCCCTGAGGCGCCTCAGACTCGTTTTTTGGGCACCTCACCTCAAGGCGCCCCTCCAGGCGCATGCCTCAGTCGTTTTTTTAATACTATGACCAAGGCTGTTTTGGTTCATAGTAAAATATGGCCCGTTACATCTTAAATCCATAATGACCCTCCAATATTTGGTTTAAAAAAACAATAATTAAACTCACTTTTCCAGGAGTGCATCATCCGCCCGAAATTTATGAACTAAGAAAACAAGAAGCTGAGAAAAGTTGTGTTGATCTTTAGCTATGCATAGCTATGCATGCATGTACCTCCAAAACCAGGAGCACTACCTACAAAAATGCATGAAACACAATCAACGATACTTATGATAAGCTTTGAATTACCTATTTGTCTGATGATATCACATAATATTATTTAAAATACTAGCAAAAATTAAACCGAGTAAGATATAAAAAATTCACGTTGTCTATAATTTTATATTAAAGATATATTACAGATATATGACAAACAAGTTTTTAAAACATGTTAAGATTTAATTATACAACTGACAAAATTGTGAGTGCAAAAATTATATGCAATAGTCTTTGGCTACTTACAATACATAAATATGAGAAACTGCAAAGAAAATGCAACATCATTACCACACACACACACACATATAGTAATAAGAAAATGAAGTACAACTTGAGATTTCAACTAAGCGCGCGTAAAAAGAATCGAAAAAATGTCATACTAAAACAGACGAAAAACCGAAATAGAAAGAAAAAAAGATTACCTTTTCAGATGAATCTGAGAGTGCCTTCAAAAGGGTGTCAAAGATATCATTCAGAGCCGAAAGAACCTGTTACACATTTTTAGATCACAATAAACATATACCTTATTTCATCATATATTCATGTCATGATATGACCAAAATATCAAAGCAATAACGTTCGTCTAGCTTAAAGACAATAAAATTAAAACCATACTTAAATTATGATCAGGAAAAATGCAAATAGTCAACATGATCGCTTAAAAAATTACTGGTTTTCACTTGCATACGTCAACAAATACCATCTTATGTTGGCCAGAATGCTGACCACAAAACTAGAAAACTAAAACAAAACAGTAACTATTTTAAGACATAAATACGTATTCTGAAGGTTTAAGGTTACCTCGGGACGATGTCTATTTAAAAGGGCTGATATCCAGTGCAATGATTCAATTCGAGTAGCCTCATATTCATTAGATAACTGCCTGATAAAATGGTCTATAGATTAAAATTATCACTGTGATAATTCTATCTTCAAAAGTGAAATGAAATTTAGAGTAAAATGCCATTTCGTCCCTGAGGTTTGGTCATTTTGCGACTTTCGTTCAAAGGTTTGTTTTTCGCATATGGATCCAAAAGGTTTAAAATCTTGTTATTTTCATCCGGCTCGTTAACTCCATCCATTTTTCGTCGTTAAAATCCGTCTTTTTTGTTAACTTAAAGGCAATTCGGTCTTTTTCACTTTATGTACAAGCATTTAGCATAATGACAAGTATTCAAAATACCCTTACAAAATAAAAAACAAAAATAATATAGGTAATAAGACAAAAATACCCCTGACTTAACGGAGAAAAATAGATGGAGTTAACGAGCCGGATGAAAATGGCAAGATTTCAAACCTTTTGGATGGAAGTCGTAAACCTTTGGATGAAAGTCACAAAACTGGCCAAACCTCAGGGACGAAAAATGGCATTTTACTCATTTAAAAGAAAAGGACCAGAAAGAGTCGGAGTCGCCCCAACACGGTACATTTCAACCCATGCTGAAAGATAACCCGTGTTAACCTAAATCCTTTTACCCGTTACCCAACCCGCTCATCATACCTCTTTGCAATGGAGAGGATGGCTCCAACATCAAATCCTTCAGCTGGGTCAGCCTTAATTGCATGGAGCTCATCGTTTGTTTCACGAGCTACCTAATAATCACATATAAAAAAAATATTATTCATTGTGCATGAAACCGTTATATATATTTTTAACAAGCAAAGGGGAAGTACAAACTTACAACTCGTATTTTTTCTTCTTTATCAGCTATGCAAGGCAAGATAGCTCCCAATATATCAGAATAATACGGAACAAGCTGGTCTCCACCAAGTTTTACAAATTCATTTATCTGCACAAAGTTGTCTAATTAATGTGTGAACAAACTTTAATGCATGAATACGCTATCTAGACTTGCGCTGAATACACATACAAGTCCTTTTATCTTCATTTTTTCATGATTAAATCCATTAACTTATAAAACTTAACGATAAACTCCTTTAACCAAAACTTAGGGACTTAATCATGCAAAAAAGGACCTTTGAATACGCACACAAGTCCCTTTATCTTCATTTTTTTCTTATGATTAAATCCATTAACGTTTAAAACTTAACAATAAAGTCCTTTAAACAAAATTTCGGGACTTAATCATGCAGAAAAGGGCCTTTTGTTATATTTTAAGAAGTCCAGAAACCAAACAAAAAATACGGGTTTCACTGTTAAAACTAAAGTGTAGTAACTTTATTGTGAATTATAGAAGTTAAGCAATTTAATCATGCAAATATAAAGTCTAAGGACTTATGTATGAATTCAACAAAAGTTCAATGGGATTTTTTTCTTTACGATCTATGCAGAAAATGTCGGTGATATATCGGTTATCGGTCCCCATGTAAAATACGGGTGTCAAATATTGGTCGGAATAACGGTACCAATATTATCGGCGATATTGACCGATATGTCAGCGATTTTCCCGATATCAGTACCTTTCTTCTTAGTTCTACCATTCGTCTTTTTTCTTGTTACTCTATTGGTGTTTTAAGTCTTAGTTATTAATTATTAGTGTTAGATATTAGTGTTTTAAGTCTTAATCAGTTCCTACTTGCTACAATTGTTAGTGTTTTGCAAGTTGCAAAAGGTTAATCTGTTAATGGTAGGAGAGTATACTGAATTGTTAATGTTAAATTGCTTTAAATATAAATTCTGCACGATATTAAAATTACCGATATCCCACCACGATAACCTATATCTCAAATATCGGTCTTTGACCGATATCCGATTTTCTACCACATTAACTGCGTAGCTCATAAGCATGTTTAACTAAGGAGATGATACAATACATATGACCCAATTGAAAAAGAAAATTGTTACCCAGGTAATTGCGGTCCAACGGGTAAATTCATCAGGTGAAGATGCACGTTGTACAAGTATCTCAGCCATCCGACCATAATCTACAGACTTCAACAGTAGCACTGCTCGAGTCAGGAATTAACAGATAAACAATATAATAAAAATACATAAGATTTGATAACATAGAAATGAGTCAAATGACTACAGATTTTGTTTAGCAAGACTCTTAGGCCGGAGGGTGTGGGGGCGCCACCCCCGCCAGGTCAGCTTGTCAGCTGCTATAGCGCCCCGGGGCGCTATCCACCCACACCGCCGGAATTAAGGAGGGGGCGCCATACATGGCTCGCCAACATGGTAACGAGGGAGGAGGGGGTTATCAGCTGGGGCCCACTTGTTTGCACCAATCAAGTTTTTTTTTTTTCTCTATAGCGCCCCTAGGGGTTATACCACACCCTCCATGTTAAAGTGGGGGGGGGTTATAAAGCCACTTGGCTGACGTGGCGCCTACGTGGCGCTGAGGTGTCCTTTATAACCCCCAACCCACACCCTCCAGCCTTACTAGGGAATTCTTGATTTCTTGAAGAAATTCAGAAAGTGCTGAGTCAGCTTGTTGCCGGATTTCAAGGCTGGAATCACTTAACATGTTAAATAAACCTGACAGCTAGTCATGTCAGTTGACTTTAAAACGCACGCCGTAAAAAGATGTGATGTGACGCTAACATGCTTTACCATCAAGAAAATCAGGAAGAAAACCGAGCATATCGATGTCTGGAACACTGTCCAAAACTGTAATCCATCCCACTAAAAATTGACGCACGTATGGATTCAAGACGTTCATACGCTCCCGCAACAATGGAATAAATTCTTCAATGCTGACATAGAAATACACAAACATTAGAACAAAAATAAAATTAATAGAAGGTTGCTTCTGATGTACAACACCCCCCGTCAGTCCGTCACAAATACTAAAACTGGCGAGTTCAACCCATTTTCTTATGATGGTTCGATTTGGGTTGTGTTTCATCTCAAATGGGTCAAACCAACAAAATAGCAACAAGAAGAACTTGTCAAACAGGTTGAAATTTCCCAAAATCTATTTTTAACTAGTGGGTTACCACCCGTGCTTCGCAGTGGGTTTGAAACGTAGATAAATATACGCAAATCGCGAACGTAATGATAAAAAAAACTACACCGCTATGGTATATTCGGAAGTCACGGAAAAGATATGTCGTATAAGAAAGGCAAGTTATTCGAGAAAAAAAATTACACCAAAATGTATATAAAGATAAACACGACAGCCGCACAGTACAGCGGGTTGGTTTTAATGTAGATAAAAAAACACGTCGCAGTGGGGTATTTAGAGATGAGGCTGGATGTTTTAGAAAACCGAACGCTTTAAAAAACGTTTAAAACAACTGGTCGGTTTAAAAACAACGTTACAAAAATTCACGTCGAAACGTAGATAAAAATAAATCGTATGAAGCGTTGATATAAATAATGTAACGGATAAAAAAATCACGTAACAGAAAATTCTTTAAAAACTCAAAATGATAACTTTATTAAAGTTCAGTGATTGTAGTGTAAATCGGTTAAAGATAAAGCAAAATAAAAAATGAGAATTATAATTTTCCTAAAGTTGAGGGGGCAAATGTTAAATTTATTAAATATCAAGGGATGTAAATGGAACTTAACACTAAAAACCAAGATTTTTACTATTGCTAAGCACCCTAAATTGTTATATATAATATAATATAATAATGCGTACAGGTATACAAGCTATTAGGCCAGTGGGTGTGGCTTAACGCCACCTCATCCTCCATAGCGCCCCGGGGGCGCCATCTGCCACACCGCGGCAGTGAAAGGGGGCGCCATCGTAAGCTCGCCAGCACGTTAACGAGGGGCAATTGATTTGAACGATGAAGGTGTTGGTCAAAAGGGGCGCTATAGTGTAAAGGGGGACTTTATACAACACCCTGCAAGTTAAAGGAAGGGGCTTTAAAGCCCCCTGTGTGACGTGGACATGACGTGGCGCTGAGGTGGCGTGATAAAGCCCCCAAGGGCTTTATACCACACCCTCCAGTCTTAGGGGTAAGATCAAATAAAAAGTTTATTTTGCCTAAGTAGGATGAGAAGGAATCTTAACCATTCATTTTTCAATCAATGGTTAAGATGAAAATGTAGGAAAAAAGAGGAGTCTAAGGGTATCTTGGGAAAATCCTATTTATTGACTTTCTCTCTCCACATGCAAGGCACATACATATTACACCCCCATTTTTTAAACGTTCATAACTTTTCTACGACATTATTTTTTCATAAAAATTTCACCATAAAATCGAGCGTCATTTTATTTTTAATTTAAGTACCATATTGCTATATAAAACATGACGACTAAAAAAACCCACGAAAATGTGTTGTATTTCTATGTTGTATAGCATTTTTTTTTGTGCTGGATTTTTGTACTACATTTTTTGCTAAATTTTTTATGTTGATTTTTTTTTGTCTTAAATTTTTTTTATGCTGGATTTTTTGTACTAGATTTTTTTGTGCTATATTTGTTAGGATCAGAGGCTCTCATGATTGTGTTTGTTTGTAGTAAGTGAACAATTAATAAACATGATTCAATGAGATATGCAGCAGAAATGAACACAAACTTTGTAAACACAATCAAAGAGGAAAATAGTTTTTAATAAACACAAGCTTTTCATCAATCGAAAGGTTACAAAGCAAATCAAAAGATTACAAAGCAAGCTTACAAACTAAACTCCCCCTCAGCCTGATACTCCAATGGTTGATTGCACACAAGATGAAAGGATTGGACTAGAGGAGAAGAACTCGCTCAGTCAATCAATCGTAACAGTACAGAGTACTGCTCCATTTATAGGCAAACCAAACCACTGAGGCATCTCAGCTGACATCACCATGAAAGCGACGTCTAACAGCCTAACAACCTGTAACCACTGTTCCTATACAAACACTGCTAATCTTAACCACTGATTCTACATAAGACAAGTAATACACTAAAACTACTGCTATCTTCTTCTGTCAGTGCTTTCCTCAAAGTTGATCAGTCCTTGAGTGGGCAGTGCTTTGTCATCAGTAGATTGAACCAGCAGTGTTTACTTCTTCAGGGCTATATCAGCAGTTTAAAAGGCAGCATCAGTTGTATACAGACAGTGGATAGAGAACCATCAGTTGTTATAATCACTTTCAAGGGGAAAGTCTAATGTAAACAGCTGCTTATTGTGAATCCACTGTTGTGATCCGGTTTTGGCTTTAATTATCTGTTCCTCTGGTAGGGTTCAATCCCAGCAATCTCCCCCTGGAACAGATAATGCCAAAACCCTTCATTATTTTGGATCTTTATTTTCTCATCAGAAGTTCCTTAGCTTGTCTTTTAAATTCTTCTTCAAAATCCTTGGAACTTGAGTCATCCTCATCCCTGCACAGTGTAAGTTCAAAGAGATCTTGTAGATCTTCAACACCAAGGCTTAGTGCTTGTTTCCTTGATATGTACTTCACTTCTCCATTGGATCTGAACAAGGTCAATACATGGGTCTTTTGATCAGACATTCATTTTAGTATTTTTGAACCCAATGGGTTTCTTGGGAGAGGTTTATTTACAGATGAGTTGGGAGATTTTGGCCTTGTAAAAATTTGTGAAGCAGTATCCTGAGCTTTTGCTAGCTCAGAATTTTCAGACATTTGTTGGAATGCTAGTTTTATGACATCATTTGCTGCAGCTATATCTTCTGCAACTTCTTTATCAATCTGCTCTTGTTTCTTCTTTTGATCTAGCTCAATGTCTGATATTTCTGCTGATGTGTTTGGTGATGATGGTTTGTTTAAAACCTTTTTGGCAAGGTCTTGAAGCTTTGCTGCTCTGTCTTTATCTAAAGCCATTGTCTTGATGGCTTCTTCAAAGTATTCAGCTTCCTTTTCCTTTTCTTCTGCAACAGTCAGATGTTTCCTCTTTTCTTGGTTTATCACAATGATAGAGGTATCTGCTGATGTGAACAGTGGTTTAGGATCAATGACCTGTATTGGCTCTTTGTGGTCAGGCTTCTTTGATACATTAGGATCTGTTATTTTTCTTATTTTCAGCCTTTCATAAGCCTCATCTGTATACTGCTTTGTCCATTTTGCTATGGCTTTAGCAGTATCCACCTTTGCATCCACCAACTCCTGCTTCTTTCTTTTGTACTCAGATGTAAGATCAGCAATGAGCTTTTTGTATTTGCTCCAGTTTGGAGCTGTCTTCTTCTTGCTTGGATCATTTTTTATTCTTTCAATTCTGTTCGCCTCATGCTTTAATGCAACTATTGGCCATTCTTTGAATTGTTTTTCTTCAGCTGGATAGAATTTTTCTTTCATGATGTATGCAAGATATTCTTTTCTCATTTCTTTTCTTAGATCTGTTTTGGGTGGTAAGTTTGCCATTTCTTTGCTCAGATCTCTTGCATAGTCTTCCATCTGTTTGACTTTGGTGAGCAAAAATTCCATTCTTTCAGAAATGGCTTCGTCACTTTGATCTTCACATTCAAGTTTGGCTCTTATCTTAGCCTGCCTTGCTTTGAGCTTGAGATATTCATCCATATTATCTGGGATTATGAAGCCTATGAGAGAGGGAAATCTTCTTTTTGAAGGATCTTCCTCAGTGTAGAATTGTCTCATCTCATTTTTTACGGCTTCATGTTCCAGTGGATATTTTGCAGCCATAGGATCATATTTGTCATCACCTGCCTGAGTTGTTTTTCTTTTTCTGGAGTAAATTTTCTCCAGTGAAGGAGTGCTTTTGGGTGATTTGTTGATTGTAGTGAAGATGGCTTGAAGTGAAGTGAAGGTAGTGGTGGATGGTGGCTGACTAACAGTTGTTGAAACAACTGGTGTTTCAACTTCTGTTGTCATTACAACTACTGATGTGTCAGTAGATGTCTTCTGCTTTTGAGCAGGGGTTGAAAGTGGTGAAGTTGTTATTGTAGGAGAGGGTGGATCAGTGGTGGTGATTTGAGTGGTGGAAAGTGTCTGACTAACAGGTGTTGAAACAACTGGTGTTTCAACCACTGTTATCATTACAACAGATGTTGTAACATCTGTTGTCTTCTGCTTTTTTGGCAGGAGGCGATGGTGGTGAGTTTGGTTTTGGTGGTGGTGCTGTGATTATAGATGATGATGGTGGTAGGACAGTGGTTGTGGTAGTGGCAGCTTTAGTCTGACTATCTTTTTCCGGTTCAATATTAACACCATCCTCAATTCCATTTTTCTTCAACTGCTTGATTTTCTCCCCCTTTTTGGCATTATCTGGAAGGGGGTTATCCATGAAGGGAATAGTGGGAGGAACTTTTCCAGTGGTGCTTTGTATATGAGCCTTGATAGCTTTGATGTCTGCTTGAGTATCTTTAAATCTTGACTCCACCATGTTTGTCAGCATTTGTACATGTATTGCATGCTGCTGATCAGCCATTTGTTTTTGTTTTTCAAGCAGGGGTTGAAATACATTCCATAGCTCATTTGCAGCAGGTGCAGGTTGTGCAGGTGCTTGAGCTGGAACAGCAGTGGATTGTGCTTTTTGAGCTTTTAACAGCTGTTGCACCATATCCTTTATTTCAGCAACTGACGTTTCAAGATTTTCAACTCTGTCCGTCAATTCCTGATATTTTAAATCATCACCCAAGTTAATGGGATCATCTGATTCCCCACCATCAGTGGTTGTATCAATGTGTGACTTAGGACACGAAGCCCAAAAATCATCCATTGATGCCCCTTGTTCTTGGTACTGGGGACTTCTTTCTTCAGCACTTGATAACCTTTCGATTGTACCAGTGGTTAAAACAAACTCACTGGTGGTTAACAGAGGTGCTATAGAAGAAATTGCCTTCAAGGGAGTCTTACTAATGAAACAACTGTCCAAATGTAGATCTGTTGATCCATCACTTGTAGTTGTTGCTCCTCTTGAACTACCATCAAGAGTTACTTGTAACTCAAGGGGTGTAACCTCCTCAGTTGTTGCTGGGATAGCAGGGATAGTAGCATCAGACCCAGTCACTTGTGGGAGTATACTCTCAGTGATAGGTGATAGAGAGGAACTGGTTTGTGTCTGAGCTATAGCAACTGCATGCAACAAGGGTATTATGGATTGTGGTAATGTGATTGGTGAGGGTATGGGTGTTGAAAGAGACATGTCCTTGGGATCAGGACTGAGGAAGATGGAACCAATTGGATCCAGAGCTTCATAATGTGGGGTCCCTGTGCTTACAACCTGATCCTTTTGTGAGGATGCAGGAGGAGTTTGAGGCAATTGTGGAGATCTTTCTTCCATCTGCTGTGAGGAAGTAGCAGCAGTGGTTGTAAGTGACATTTGTGTTGTCACTGGCAGTGGCTCTGGGATCTCATCTTCCAGAGTTGCCTTTTTAGAGGGTTTGGTGGGCTTTTTGGATGATTTCTTTTTGGTCTTTTTGGTGATGGCAGGTGTGGGTTTCAAAGCAGTGATTGTGCTGCTATGATCACCTGGAGCAGTGGGCTCAGCAGCTGATACCTGAGGAGCAGTGGTAACTGCTAAATTCTGCTCAGGCACCTCTGCTTTTGTTTTTAAAGATGTTAACATTCTAGTGAGTGTTTCAGGTGTTAAACCTTTTATTTGAAAATAAACACCTTGTTCGAGCAAATTTTCATTTTCTTTTCCAAATTTTTGTTTAAAATAATAGCTTAGAAACCTTGGAAAAAGTAGAAATGCTTTGCTATCAACATTTTTCACCAAATCATCAAAGATCTCCTGGGAATAGTTATAATTTTTATTATTTAAAATAGCATAACCCAGACATTGGATCTTCAATGGTATTTCGTTAAAAGCAGTTGTTTTATTTGAAACACACATTAAAAGTGTATGAAATAAAAACCTAGGTGTAGAAGGGAAATATATTCTTTTTGTAAGGTATCCATTTTTGTTTGTTCTGCATACCCTCTTTTCAGAAAATCAGTTTTCAACTCGTTTTTGGGAAAAGATGTTTTACCTTTTCTGATTATCGAGTTTAAAGACTTCTGAGATGGATCGAGGAGTAATTTGAATCGCTTTACCCTGTATGGATGAGTTGATGGCTATGACTTTATCGTCCTGTTTTTCAAGCGTAGCATTTTTCCAAAACTCTCTCTGGGTTTGTTGGTAGATTGGAGCATCTGCTGTTAGCAAAGTTTTATACTTTGATGCAGTCATGATGTCGATGATGGAATCGAAGGTATGGTTGTTGGTGGGTTTTGTGAGAAGACCCAAGTAGTTGTGAGGGGATTTGTATGGGATTTCAATGGGTTCAGCAGCCATTTGAGTGTCCTCTTTGGGAGACGAGGATGATTTTGATTTTGATTTTGATTTCGTCATTTTGATGAAGAGGAGGGAAGAATGATTTGGGATGAAAGTTTGGAAACTGCTTTGAGAAGAGAATTTTGGGAATTCAATTCGACAGTGTAAAACCCTGTTTGGGGTTTTGATGAGGGTTTTATTTTGGGAAAAAGTGAATGCTGACGTGGCAGCGGTTACAAAAGATCTGAAGGCTAAAAACTGACCACGTGTCAACCGCTGATGAAAAGATGTTTTATGGAGGACAGTTGTTTTGAGAGCCACTGATGAAGCAGTCATCAGTGGTTATAACGGTAATAATGTGATAACAGTGGATGATTTTCACTATCAGTGGATAGCATATCAGTGGATAAGACACTGATTTTGAGCATCAGTGCTTGCAAAAAAAAAAAAATGAAAGGACAGTGGTTGACTTTCAGCAGTGGACAGTATTTAGGAAACAGATGTTTGAACAAAACAGTGGTTAAGGTAAGGTAATGGTAAGGATTTGAAAAGCTAGTGTGCCATCAACTGTTAGTGCATCAGTGGATAAGCTTTTGACAAGTATTGTGAGCATCTGCTGTTCTGATGAAAGGAATTATTTTATCTTGTGAAATCACAATATAATCTCCAACATTTGTTGATGTTGATTCTGAAATGTCTGCAAGATTGCTATCCTCAACAAAATACATTTTAGATGCAAATTGTCAAGTTCAACATGTCAGCAGCTTTTATGAGAATTTGCATTCAAGGTTTTGCCACATGTCAATTACACATTTTGAAGCTTTTATAGAATCCTGACAGTGGTTTAGTATCCCAGATGATTAAAACCCTTCTACAAAGGCTACTCATTTTGTCTTAATATTTTAATTAGAACATGAGTACCAAAGTATTTTAGGGTCTATTGGCAATCAATCTTTTAATTTGTGTTAAAACAAGCTTGAGTTTGACATGACCTTGACACATGTACCATTTCCTTTTGATCTGTTTTTAAGGATAATATCACCAACAAAAATAAAGGTTTTATATCCTGACAGGAGATTGAAACTTTTACTATAAAAAACAAGTAAAAGTACAAAATATATCACTCTTAAAGAAAAGATAAAGAATAATATATCCTGCTTTATTTGATAAGAACCTTTTCAAGAAAAATAATTAAAGGTTTTTCTGAATACAGCATCAAAAGGATCTGGTATATTTTCCAATAAACCTCATAATCACATCACTCTCAAGTTTTATGAAAATGGTCAGTGGTTTGAAAGAACATTGTAAGAAGCACTGTTTGAGACCATTTTCTTGTTTAATTGATTGCAAAATGAGGAGACATGTTCACATGTGTTTTGGAAAGTCCTGTTATAAACTTTGTTACCATGTGATAATTCTGAAAAACTTGTCTAGTCATCTTTGTAAGTTTAATCACTGGAGATACTATTGTTACCTGAACTTTTCTGAATCAATGAATGCACACAGTTGTTTGATGACCATTTTTCACCCAATTTTGAACTCTCAAGTGTTTTATATTTATGCTCTTTTCTTTTGACTTCAAAAGTTTTGAGATAAACACACTTTTGAGTTTTTGTAATTCTCTTCTTCCCCTTTTACCCTTCCCATTCATAAGCACTTAAATACTCACTGGGAGGTATTTATTTAAGGAATACTTATTCCAGAATCATTTTGCAGCAATGTTTTGAGAGATTTGGTCATTTCTGCACATGCTTATGCCAAATTTCACATTACCCATGATCTGAACATTTTTTACTGCTGATTTTCTTAATGTATTCTTAACATAATTGATTTTGGTCATTTTGAAGGATTCTCAACCTGTTTTTCAATACATAAGATCTGAATGACTAAAGTTTTAATTTCCCTCTTTTCATGTAAACAAAAACACTAATGTTTTTATGAACATAGGTTTTTGTTAATCTGTGGTTCATACTTTAGCATCAAACATGATGAAACCATCACAAATTTCATAACAGTTGAAATCAATTTTGAAAAGAATTGATCATACCATAGTTACCAGACATGTTTTCAGATCTGAGAACTATGGGTGACTTGTGCATGACATCACTTGTTGTGTGAAATTTGTGTATCTTATGACATCTTGGTTGTTTTACAAAGTTTTTGAATAGCAGCTTTGAACGTGATCACTCGTTACTCTGTTTTTCAACTACTTGCAATCAACTTTAGTATCAATGAATTTTGAGCTGAACTGTTATGTCAAATTGACTGTTAGATCGAATTTGACTGTCCAGGCTCTGATACCAATTGTTAGGATCGGAGGCTCTCATGATTGTGTTTGTTTGTAGTAAATGAACAATTAATAAACATGATTCAATGAGATATGCAGCGGAAATGAACACAAACTTTGTAAACACAATCAAAAAGGAAAATAGTTTTTAATAAACACAAGCTTTTCATCAATCGAAAGGTTACAAAGCAAATCAAAAGATTACAAAGCAAGCTTACAAACTAAACTCCCCCTCAGCCTGATACTCCAATGGTTGATTGCACACAAGATGAAAGGATTGGACTGGAGGAGAAGAACTCGCTCAGTCAATCAATCGTAACAGTACAGAGTACTGCTCCATTTATAGGCAAACCAAACCACTGAGACATCTCAACTGACGTCACCATGAAAGCGACGTCTAACAGCCTACAACCTGTAACCACTGTTCCTATACAAACACTGCTAATCTTAACCACTGATTCTACATAAGACAAGTAATACACTAAAACTACTGCTATCTTCTTCTGTCAGTGCTTTCCTCAAAGTTGATCAGTCCTTGAGTGGGCAGTGCTTTGTCATCAGTAGATTGAACCAGCAGTGTTTACTTCTTCAGGGCTATATCAGCAGTTTAAAAGGCAACAACAGTTGTATACGGACAGTGGATAGAGAACCATCAGTTGTTATAATCACTTTCAGGGGGAAAGTCTAATGTAAACAGCTGCTTATTGTGAATCCACTGTTGTGATCCGGTTTTGGCTTTAATTATCTGTTCCTCTGGTAGGGTTCAATTCCAACAATATTTTTTTGTATTGGATTTTTTGTGCTAGATTTTTTGTATTGATTTTTTTTTGTTGTATTTTTTGAAACAAAAGGGGTGCCACATGTCATTTTCACATCCTACTTATAAGGACCAAAATGTTTTAGTACCAAAATGCCATTTCTTCCTACTTATAAGGAGTGCCAAATGTCATCATCACAATCCTTCTTAGGCTACTTAGACAAAATCCACTTTTTAGTTGATCTTTCCCCAAGCTACTAAATTGTTTTATTCACAATTCTGATGATTATGCTTATGGTAATAATATTTTTTCTGCATACATTATTAAAGTTTAATTATATACAAAAAAAAAAATTAACGCAAGATAGAAGGTGGACCAACACAAGCTGACCTATTTTGGCTTACCCGACCCACCCATCCGGCCACCTCAGCAAATAGTATACAAGATTTAAATTGTCATACAATTAGATTTAAACCTAGAAAATAGAAGACGGTCACCTGAACTGATCACTCTCGGTCACAATGTCCTGTTTCATATACAACAAGTAAATCCATAATTCACCGCATATGTAAAATACGAGACTGATTAGTAATTAACGTAAGTCACAAATAGAAAGAAAAAAAAATACCTTCACAAGTCTATCTAAAAGATGAGCAGCACTCTGTACATTGGGATCCGAGTCTGCTGAAAGCTTACATAACGCATCAAATATCTTGTTAAAGTGTACAATAAACTCTCCTCTTACAACCTGCAAAAGGCATAAATAGCTCAAAATTTTGTAAAATTTAAAATTTAGATAAGAAAATACCGTGCTTGATAAAGTCTAAATTCATTCTCACCTTGGCAATGTTATATAGCGCTTCGCAAGCGTAATAACGAACTCTGCTATCTTTATCAGAAAAAGAGTTTATCACAGGTGGTACAATTTGCTGCCAATTTGTAAGGAGAAGAGTGGGAAATTTTCATTACAAATATCATTTACTAGTGAATAACGATAAACCGATTACATATGGGTCAATTGGTTTCAAAAAAAAATTAATCAAACTGTATACTCATAAGGAACTACATAAACCAATTACATATGGGTTCAATTGCTAAAGTCCAAGCTTCCATAAATTTGTATAGTAATTGACTTTTGTTCATGTTTTGACATTATTGAATAATTAATCATAGTTATCAAAGGCGTTAGGCACACTCAAGTCGCATAGGCCTCGCCTAGGGCCTAGGTGCAACAAAAGTGAGGGCCTGTAGAAACAAAAAGTGCACTTAAATGAAAAAATAAAAATATATTACGAATTAGAAAAATACTATTTTTCAAATAAGATAAACAAAAGCTATTATATAACATTTCATATCATCTAATTAGTACCAAAAGTTCTAATATAGTGAAGATTCAAATGTACTTCCAAAACTTGGAAGTTGCTTCAATCAGCATTGTGGAAGCTTGTATTGTGAAGAAGATCAATAATTTTGCATTAAATAAAAAAAAACAGAATCAATCAGTATTTAGTGCCCCTGGAGTGCTGAAGCGAGTGTCAGGCCTCGACTGAAACTACGCCTATGCGCATGAAGCGAGGGGTTTTAATAACTATGTAATTGATGTTATCATATACATGTAATCGATTTGAACATTGGGATTCAATCAATGCAGTATTAATCTTATTGATAATGAACTTACAAGTTACAACTTTTTGAAACCTAGGACGTTGTGAATTTGCCAAGTGTCTAGGATGGTTTCTAAAAGAATTCTCATGTGTAATCGATAAATGAGTAAACGCAATCATCGAGGTTCTATAAAGAAGTTTATTTATGTTGGTTTTACCCTAAACCAACTGTATTTTTAGGCTTACAGTTAGTAAACTAGTACTAACTGACTCCACCATATTTAACATTTCAATTCACGTATTAGTTATTACTGCAGAAGATGCCCTCGTATTGGACCTGGTCTCGCGGGATCCGGCCCGTCTGGCCCATTAGGGCTGGTTAGCTTCCCTCGTATACACCCTAGTTGCAGCACATGAACGTAGGTCCCCCACTGGGACCGAACCACGTTAAATTCTTGGGTCGTTTTATATTTTATATTGGCGTGTTAATTTGGGGGAGCATTTGTGTGTTGATTCGCTGTCGCATACCAATTTAATCCTAACAATCATGACGGATCCAAACCTAAAAGGGCTCCCTAGTCCCTACATCACACACTACTGCAACACTCTCGTATATAGTCTACGCGGATTTATGTTACAACACTTCCGAACAAATACAATGCACTAGTTCTCTCAAACCGATAACTTCATTTCAACAAAAAAAAAACAATCAAACAAACAACCCCAAACCTCAAGATGCTGTGCAGCTTCAGTACTCAATCCAACAGTAGCTGCAGCCAATCCAATCAACCCACCCTACAAAACAACAAACGTCACTTTACCAACAATCAATCTCTTATCTCAAAATCAACAAACATCTAATCTAATCTCATTCTCATCACACCTTTCGGTGATTCGCTTGCGGTGAGTAAGCAAACTCATGAGTCAACAAATTAATCACAGCAGTAATCTTATCATGATCACCAACAGCTGTCAGTTGCTTCACTATTCCTTCAACCTAACCAACAACAACAACATTTAGCACCATAATCCAAAACCCTAACTATCATTAAACCTTCAATTGTCAAAAAATTATCACAAAATTCACAAACCCTAACCTCTAGTGCAGCATTTTTCCGTTTTTCGTATAACTTATCCGACAAGTTACGTAACACAGCAGCTGGAACAGCAGATAATGCATCCGCCATAACAATTTCACAAAAAAAATTAACAAAATCTAAACCTAATTCGTTAATTTGATCATCTGTTGCTACAATTGGACGTTTTCTGTTATCGAATTGAGGTGTGATTGTTACCGAATTAGTTGAATTTGGATGAATTTGAGTGTGATTTTAGTGTATTAGGCCCATCCGTAGTCATAAGGCCCTTTGGGGGCGTTATGCGACATGTGGCATGCCACGTCACCACGGGGCGTTATGCAAGTTGAGGCCGTAGTCATAAAGCCCCTTTGTCATCATTACTCAATTAATTAATTTTCAAATTTTTAATTAATTTCTAACTTTTTTAAAATTAAAAATCATTTCATTAAAATAAAAAAAAAGTACAATAAAATAAAAATAAAAATAAAAACATTAAACTAGAATAAAAACAGAAAATAAATAAAAAAAACTGCAAATAAATAAAAACAGAAAATTAATTAAGAAAACTGATAATAAATAAAAACAGAAAACAATTAAAAACATAATATATAAACTGAAAAATAAATAAAAACAGAAAATAAATAAAAAAAACTGCAAAAAACAGAAAAAAAAAACGAAAAAAAACAGAATATGTTAAAAAAACATTAAATAAAATAAGTTTTCATAATTTGTAGGGATCAAATATGTTAAAAAACCAATTTTGTAGGGACCAATTAATAAACCCTTCTTCCTTCTTCCATCAACCTTCTTCAATACCTGCAACAATCTTCTTCTTCCTTCAACCTTCTTCAACACCTGCAACAACCTTCTTCCTTCTTACAAAATATGTATGTATATATGTTTGTGAGTGAGGAGAAAACCAGAAAATAAAAAAAAAACAAATAAATATTCAAACTTAACACCCCATATCGCCGCTATGGAGCTCGCGCCCCTCTCTTCTTTCTCCTTCATGGCGCCCTCCGTCCCGGTGTTTGGCAGCGCGATGGGGCGCTATAGCCCCTCATACCGCCCCACTACACACTGTCTTATGTATAGGATTTAGCAAAGAATGTGATAGATCGGTGAGTAAAACCCCCAAATTCGGAAAAAGTTTGTTTTTACGTCAGAGGCGTAGTTCACTTTTTCCAAATGTAGGGGGGATATCAGAATTGCTTTTTGGTGACACTTTTTGTGAAAGTGATATATTTTTGAGTTAAGTTAACGGACAAAGTGCCTTATCGTATCTATACATATAATAAAAGAAACCAATAAATGGACACGTGTCATTCATTAAAGATGTCTATATTTGTAATTTCCTGCATTTTCATACTTATCTTATATTAATTAATTAAATAATAAATAATCAATTAATATTAAATCTTATCTTACTTTGAATGTCGGATAGAATCATTCTATTTTTTCTAATACTATATTAACTTCAAATTTAAGTTATAAATTAAAGATATTTTTTAAATAATAGCACAAAACAATAATCTTAAACTTAAAAAAACAATAATACGCTCATGTAAAAAATTTAAAGTACAAACAAAATATACAAAATAACTTATTAGACATTAGATCAAACTTTAAAAGAAACACTAATTAGGAAGAGAAGCTAATAATATAATTCTATTTTTGATTTTTCAAATTTGGGTTATAATCAATTCGAATTAAACTTAACCAGGTTTGTGATTTGATTCGAATTAAACCGAACCAAATTTATGATTTTTTAAACGAATCCAATATCATATTATTTACTATACAAAATTACATTTATTTAACCCTTGTAATACATGGTGTTTTTAAAGATATAACTTTTTTATTATTGAGTATATATTCTCCCCGCTTGCGGTATGTGCATATAATGTATATGTGTGGACGCTCGGAAGGCAAAAGTGAAATTGCACTAATTTTAACGTTATTTTATTAAGTTCGTAAAAATAACGTTAAAAGCGGCGGGCGATTAATAATGCATCATCATCATGTTATGGCGTTGATAACGGGAAGACAAAAGGGAACATGCACTAATCGGTCTTTGTCCCGATTGCTGAGTGTTATGTGCCTTATGTCCAAGGCTTGATGCAAAACTACTATCGAGCCGGGGGTCTCACTGAAAGCAACCTCTACATCTTACACTCCTCAGACCCTACCTTAGCTTTGCTATTGGTGGGATTTACTAAGTATGATGATGATGATTTAGTACATATAATTAGATTTATTCAACCCGCATAATACACGAGGTTTATAAGGATATAACTTTTTTATTATTTAGTTTATAAAATTACATTTATCCAATCCGTGTAATAAACAAGGTTACAAAATTACATTTATTTAAACCGTGTAATACACAGTGTTTTTAAATATGTAACTTTTTTTATTATTTAGTATATATAATTAGATTTATTCAACCCGTACAATACACGAGTTTTTATTATTTGGTATATAAAATTATATTTATTCAGTACAATACATGAGGTTCTTAGAGATATAATTTTATATATAAAATTATATTTGTTCAACCCGTATAATAAACGAGTTTTTAAAGAATAATTGTTTTAATTTAGTATATAAAATTATATTTATTCAACCCGTGTAATACACGGGGTTCTAACCTAGTTATCGTATAAAACGTATGAAAGGCATAAAAAACCAAAAGAAACATGATATTTTTGTAATTATTTGTTCGTAGAGTAATTATCAAAATTACTCTAAAAATGATCTTGTAGAGTAATTTTGATCTTGTTGGGTAATTATCAAAATTATTCTACAAGTGTATCAAAATTACCTTGCATCAGAATTACTCTATAAGTGTATCAAAATTACCCTGCAAGTTTATCAAACAATATACAATTCAAAATTACTTTACTGAATCATTTGTAGAGTAATTATGATACTCTACAAAATTACCTTACAAGATCAAAATTATCATATAAGATCATTTGTAGAGTAATTATAATACTCTATAAAACTACTCTACAAGATCAAAATTACCCTACAAGAACATTTTACAAAATTACTCTACAAGATCAAAATTACCCTACAAGATCATTTGTAGAGTAATTTTGATAATTGCTCTACGAGTAAATAATTACGAAAATGTCAACGCGTTTTTTTTTTCTTTTTTACATTTTAACCATATTCGTATGTTATATAGGGGATCGATCATGAGAAAACTAGTTTAAATGAGAAAACCAAAAAACTAACCAAAAAAGCCTAAAAAAAACCTAAAAACATACCAAAATTTTTTTTTTTTTAAATCGCTACTTTTTATATATGGAAAAAAAATTTCAAAAACAAAAAACTTTTTTTTTTGTACTGCACATGTGCACTAATACATAAAGCTTAAACCACTTAACCCACCCCCCACCCGACACCCCCCAAAAACCTAAACCCCCCACCCCCCAAAAACCTAAATTCACCCTCCCACCAAAAGCCTAACCCCCCCACCCCCCAAAAACCTAAACCCCCCACCCTCCCGAAAACCTAAAACTAAACCCTAAACATAAACCCGAAAAAAAACCTAAACCCCCCCACCCCCACCCCCCAAAAACCTAAACCCCCCCCCCCCCCCCCACACCCAAAAACCTAATCCTAATCCTAAACCTCCAAAAAAACTAACCCTAAAAGCTAAACTAGACTCAAAAAACTAATTTTAAGCATGTAATGCAATAAAAAAACCTAAACCCCCCCCCCCCACCCCCACCCCCCAAAAACCTAAACCCCCCTCCCCCCCACACCCAAAAACCTAATCCTAATCCTAAACCTCCAAAAAAACTAACCCTAAAAGCTAAACTAGACTCAAAAAGCTAATTTTAAGCATGTAATGCAATTGTAGTACATATTATATTGCACATGTGCACTGCTATAATAATAGTATTGAAAACAAGACGACACCATAAATCTTTTTTTATGCCATAAAAAATATGCTCGAATATACTTGAATGAAAGATACAAAAATTTGTGATCTTATGGTGCCATTTTTGTTTTAAAATGATAACGTATGGAGAAATGAGAAATGTTTGAAAAGTTATATATATTTTTTTCCAATTTTACCCCTCCTTCATTAAAAGTCTCCCCCCTCCTTTTTAGTGCTTTTTTGGTTAGTTTTTTTGTTTTCTCATTTATAGCTAGTTTTCTCATGATCCTCTCCCTTGTATAATAAGGGTATTCGTATTTGATCTTTTGTCTATATTTTTTTTCAAAAGGTTTTATATTCTTGGTCTTGTACTCTTGTATTATTTTGGTCTGATACGTAACACTTGTTTTTTTAACAATATATAAAGTAGCATTAAAACTAGACTGTGATTTTATTCAGTATTTATATGATGTTAACCGGTTCAACTTGAATTGGATACCTCATTTAGAGACATCCTTTCCTAAATGGTGTAAACTATTAAATCTCGTGCGTTGCCAAGAGGTTCTGGAAAAAAATTACTTTAAAAACGTAGACCAACTAAAAGTGTACATAAAAATAAGCACGAAAACGTGTTATAATTGACCCGGCTCATTTTCGGAAAAAAAAAGTGAAAGCTTACGTAAAAACGTAGATCAACAGAATAAGCATAAGAACATATTATGTTTGACCCGACTAAATTCCGGGAAAAATTTATGTCGATACGTAAATCAACTTGAATTTATACCTACATGTACATAAAAATAAACACGTAAAACTCGATTACAAAGTCTTTAAAAAGTTAAGGGGTTGTAAGTGTTAATACAAAAAATTGAGAGATAACAGTATAAAAAGACGAAAAAATGCAAAAAGAAAAAAAAACTCAAGTAACTATTCACCAAAGTTATTAATTGCAATATATATAACTAGTGTTTAATGTTTAATGCCCACGTTGTGGGCGTGGGGTCCTTTTGTCGTGCTAAGTAGTAAGCAAACGACGGTCAAAACCGAGGAAAATCGTAAAAAATGCAAATTTATACCGCCATGTAACGTAAAACGTAAGCAAGACAAACATGAATTATACAGTGAGCTGACGTAAGACGTAGACAAACACAAATATACACCATCCTCAAACAATAAAACACAAAATAATTAATAAATCGCCACAAGGAAAAAAACAGGGAAAAAACTAAATGGTATCGATTTGGTGGATTACCAATTTAATTTGCAATGTTTCAAAAGAATTGAGACAAAGAGGTGGGCTTTGATTTGAAGAAAGTTGGTCATAACTCATACTCATGGGCTTTGATGGAAACATACAGGTGATGCCATGGTTAACAAAGGCTTATGGCATTACTGTAAACAGGATCCTAAGATTGTCTAATTACTATACTATTCATAAGAACTACTTAAATTGTATATAGTATATATAACTAGAATTAGTACCCGCCGCATTTGCGGCGGGGTTCAGTACAAACGTTGACAATTTATAAACACATTTTCAAAGTTTAATTACTATGATAAAAGCCACGATAAAACTTAGTTACACAACCATGTTAACTAAGTTGCACAAAAAGTTGTCAAATTGGTATATAGTTTTTCTAAAACAGCAGATCCTATGGCCACTACTGCAGAACTTGTTAAACATTACAGGCCAGGCCCATTGGACCAAGAGAATTCAATTTCAACAGCCATGGGTGGAAACAAATTACTTGATTTAGTTGAGGAGAATGGAAATATGCAATGGTTACAAATGTGTTGGCTTTACACACCGCCACTTTCATCAGTTCACTTTGACATTCTTTCCAAGACAACCCGCTAAGTCGACCACACGGTTCATCAAAGCAACAACATCGTCTTCTAGACATGTCATGCCAGATTTTTGTAAAGACCTAAACCATAACCAAATGTTACAAAATCAGCAGCAAGAACCATAAGATCAGAGTGGATTTTTAGACATATATATGAACCACCATATATCAATTACATCGAACAAAATTTAATCGCACATATTACATATTAATTAAGGATGCCTATTGTCCATTGATGTTTAGACTCTTTATTCAGGTTGACTAATTTATGTTCAGACTCTCATGGCTGGTGTAGGAAAAATTATCAAGTATGTTCCAAGTAGATATGGGGTGATATATAGTCGTCAAAGGGATCTCAACAACTTTATAATATTAATTATTTATGTCAAAAATTGGCATACCATGATGAAGGTGATCTGCAAGAACAATTGGGATTTGACGCCTGCTGGATGATGTCATTTAATTCAATCAATGTTGCAAAGTTACAAAGAATAAATAACCCAAATTGATCTAATCCATCATGAAATATTCATAAAGATGCAACCTTACAACACAATTAAAGACAAAAAAAATCATAAGAAACAAATATAAGTGAAAGATCAAAAGAAAAAAACTAAAGTGTTACCATCTATGAAGGCGTTTGTGTAGGCTCATGGCGTACTATCTGGTAACAACCTCTGCTTTTCTTCTTTTACTTTCCTCCACCATTTTTCTACTCTCGTAACTGCACCTTACCTGCAACCACTCAATAAAAACGACACAAAATAACATAATTAGTCCTATTTAAATGCTAGAAACATCGTTAATATATAAAAAAAAGTATAAACGATTTAGGCTAATTGTGTATATGTTACAGGTTCAATTAACGTGATATGTAACTTATTTGTGAGATGAGAGATAACAGAGGGAGAAAGATTGAACGCACCTGGATCGGGAACTGAAACAGACAATGAAAACAGGGGCGTAGAAATGATGAAACAGACTTCCAAAACCCTAGATCACCGCTCACCTTAATAATTACCTTCCGCAGTTCGGTGAGGGTTGGGGTGTGCAGCCAGTTCAATGTGACAGGGACTCGGTTCACCACTGTACAACTTGAACGGATATATATACATACAAATTAATTTCTAAGTTGTATCCAAACCTACCCTAAAAACATGATAAAAAAGTCCAAATGATTACAAAATTCATCAAATTTCAGATTCCAAATCACTTGCATCCAACTGATTTTGTATAACTGTATCATATCTATACAAACAGATTAGTCTCTAAGGTGTATCTAAACCCTAAAAACATGATCAAACAATCCAAATCACTACAAAGTTCATCAAAATCACTTACATCCAGTTGATTATCTATAACCCCAGGTCTCTTCTTAGGTTTTCGCGGCAACCTATGTTCCCCCATATCTTGAAAATCCTTCTACGTCTCCTTCCGTGAAAGACCGAGAACTTTGCCTTAACTTTCTCTCTCCTCTAACCACCGTCACCATCACCGGAAGATGACGGAGGATTCAAGCATTCGTCCTCTTGTATCTATTTTTTTTTTAAAATACGGCCTGAAAAATCTGAACCGTCAACAGCAGATAAACCAGGTCAATCAAAAAGAAAGAATCATACACCAAAACTCACAAAATCAATACACATACACAAAATCGAATACACTACACAAATAACCACATACACTCTCACATAATCTATACTATATTATAATGCATGAGGGAGGGGTATTTTAAGATACCCAAAAAATAAGAACTTTTTACCCCCTTTATTTATAGATAGACCCCTAAAATGAGGATAATTTGGTCTTTTAAACACTATTTATTTTTTAGCCCCTAAACTTATTACACTTAAATCCTTAAGTTTTAACAAAATTATAGATAATTAGTTACATTTTCCCCTTCCACAACAAACTTATAATTCTTTTACGTATTCTTGTCATATCTTATAAACTATAATGTTTTAAAAAAAATCCAACGGTACCGTGACAACCTACTCATTTTTGTCGACGTTTTGATAGTTGTCTTGGTCAGTATTGACGTGCGAATTAAAATGTATAAGTAGATGATGCATTAGTGTACACGTAATTAAAGCAATGTGTCCTATCACATTTCAATATGCTCAAGACTCTCTATTTTGTTATCATTATCAATTTAATAATATACATACTATATTATAATTTATGAGAGAGAGACATTTTAAGATAATTAAAAGATAGAAACCTTTAAATAAGAATTATAATTAGAAAATACATTGAATAAATAAAAGGCTAAATAGATTTTTATATTTTAATTATTCGACAAAATTAAGAAATCTTTCTTAGTTATATATATTTTGTTGTGATTTAAATAAAAAATTATAATACTAACAACCTATACTAAAAATGGTCTGACCCATCTTACCAAAAGTAAATTGATTGACTGGGTCACTTTTGACCCTAAACCTCCTTGTTCAAGCTTACCGACTACTCTCAAATTCAAAATTTGTATCTCTTTTAAACGAACCAACCGATATTTTGGGGATGACTACTCGATCATCAACCGATTTATACCCATTCAGACTCTTTCTTTACCCTCATTTTCATCAGTCATCCATCATACCTTTGTTTCCGTTAGAGCTAGCAACCAGCGCACCTCGTCTACCACAGTAAACTCCGTCATTCAAATCCTACGATCTGCAACCAGGTACCACGTTGATGATCACGTTATTATCATTTTCTTAGCCATACTAAATTTTGTTAATCACCAATCCTGCTTAGCCTTACTTTTGTTGATAACTAATTGTGTTTCAACGACTTTGACAACCGCAGCACAACCACTGCAACTTCTCGCCGCCACAATCAGACCTTCAAATCACGATTCAGGTATCGAATTATGCTTGTATCTTTTTGTTTGATTCCGTTTCGGTGTCTTTTTTCGATCTGAAAATTTATAATCTTGTTCCAGTGAACTAGCAACCGCACCACTACCGCTCACCATAGTTCGGTTCCGAATTCCGTGTGACCATCTGAACCGCTAATTGTGTCTCCGGTTAGCTCTGTTCTATTGTTAAGGTACCAAATGGAACCCACTTTTGATTATGATTCACATATTAATACACGAATGTTGATTTCGTTTTGATTTATCTGGCCACAAAAAGGTCTAAAAAAATATATATCACTGAACTAAAATACATGGGAAGTTTATTAAGATAGAAATGCGTCTGGTGGTCCGAGATTATAACCGGAAAAGACGACCGTGTTTTCATTTGACAATAATTGGATCCCGTGAGTTATTCTGTTTAAACCTTTTTCATGTTTATTAGAACTACATTGATTTTAAGTGTTTGTTCATAGATTGAACAAAGTGAAATCTGTTAAATGTTTGAAAGATCGTCAGAGGAGATTGGCGAATCCGTTGAGTTTGGACTTCCTAACAGTTTAATAAATAGAAAACTAATTATACCGTCATGCAACATATATAGTATCCATTGTAATTGTTGTGATTTTGATGTTTGCTTCGCTTGGATATCATTATATACTATGTTATAGACCCATGTATTAAATGGGTTCTTCAGAAAAATTGTGCTTTCCATTTATATAAACTTGAATGATTTTTTAAAAATAAATATTTTATAGCTGAGGTTGGTTGTGTTCGAAGAACAAAACAATTATAAAATTTGAATTATTTTTTATATTTCATATTATTTCTTGTATCACACATAATAAATATAAATTTTGATATGAATAGATATAACCCTAATATGAACTATACATACAAAACTAAAAGAATAAAACCTTACTAATTTTAAATGATGCGTTTAAGAAGAAATAATTTTTTTTAATAGAACGAATTAGTATATTTTATTTCAAATTAATATTTTCTTATTTTAGAAATTACTATCAAATGAGAGGGATAGAATTAGTTCACGATCAAAAAACACATATGGTTGGATTTTATTTAGGTGGTTGTGTGAATAATAATGTGTTATTAATTAATAACATGTTATTAGTTTTAGTAGGTTGTGACGAGTTAAGTGCACTAAACATAATAGGCTAAAGCTTTTATGAATATTTTATTATTTTTTAACGTGATATTATGTAGAAAAACAATACTAATAACTTTTACGAATAATTTTGTCTGTTAATTTGACAATTAATAGACTAAAACTTTTAACATGATATTATGTAAAAAAACAATACTAATAACTTTTATAAATAATTTTGTCTGTTTATTTGTTTTACGCATGTGTTCTATCGATCCATGCGCCTTTGTTTCCAATCGCTTCAGTGTCCTTTTGATGTAAAATTGGTTATCCAAACATTAAGTTGATTATTGATAATTAATTTTATAATGACCATCGAAATAACTATTTATTCCAATTGATTTTTAAGCCTTGCTACGTACTTACCCTTGAAATAAAACACTTCATTAATAAATTAAAGTGTAGGCATGTGTCTGACTTAAGTACGACTCGAATATTAATAGCTTTTGATTGACTTAAGTACGACTCGAATATTAATAGATTTTGATTTTTTTAATTTAAATTATGGATGATTATTTGTTTACATCATAGTATTTTTTTTCTCTGTATCCGTTACTTTGTAGTAAAAGTTTTGTGTATATATTCTTAGATTCGTTTTCCTTTGATAAGTATCCTTTATTTCCGATGTTTATTTCCGTTCTATATATTTATTGATTAGTTGTCGTAGCATGTAACAGGTCTTAGAATTTGTATTCATTATGCATGTTTTCGAAAAAATTAATGCAATTGCATGTAGATACTAACATGGCCTTAGTTTCTTTGTTGTGTTTTTCTTATATGTTTACAGGTAATCTAATCTGGGAATCACACATGAGAGAGGAATATAAAGTTTAAGATTTTTTTAAAGTCCATTGCTAATGTAGTTCATATGTTTTGGATATTAGGAAAACTCATAGAAACATTTTCTTTACTCATGTTTCACATAAACCTCTCACACATGTTTTAGTAATCTAGAATCTAATCCTAATGTAAATTATGTATACTATATTATAATAATCTATACGTTTTATTATCACGAGTTTCAAGGATAACGTAAATGTAAGTTAAAACTAAGCTTCTAAGGTACGGATTCGTTACCTTTTCTCTTTTAATATTAAAGTATTTATTTTTGTCGATTCGTTTCATTTGACCTTTTTGAACATCCGTTAAGTTCTTTGAACATTCACATTTTGACTTTGCTATGTATGACATTTGCAATCCGACTTTTAATTCCATTGTTAGATCAATTATTCAAAACTTAAACACAAGATGTTCTGAGATTAGGAACCATGCACCTTCCATTTTCCCAACGAATTGTTTTGTTTTTTTAGCTTAAACATCCTGAGTCCTACCACTTTTATTCCAACCAAATTTTTATCATTTTTAATAAACACCTTATTATTAAAACAATTAAAATTCACTTTATACTAATATATAAATTACATGTTATGGAAACATCATTTTGTTCAAATGAATAATTACAATTAAATTGGTATTCTTGATGTTTAAAAAATATAATTTTATGAATGAAATGGATTAGTATGTTCCATAATAATTCTTTTTAAAAAAAATATCATTATTATTTGAATATGAAAGATTTAAAATACATCAATTTTATTAATAAAATGGTTTGAACCAAATTGAGGTACATGAACTTTTATGTCTAAGACTTATTTTTTTCTCATTCGTGTGTAATTTTATTGCATCGATGGTTTCTTTAACTACTTGATAATTTATATGCTAAATCTATTACTTACTAGACATGTGTAACGTTTATAACGTATATCCACCACAATGATGCTACTAACCTAAAACCTCTAAAAAATAATAAACTTTTGTAAAACTATTATACAAATTAGAAAACTACCATAAACGAGTACCGTTATGCAAAGTGCCACCCTCGCCGCATCGCGCGGGCACCCTACTAGTATACCTTCAAAGGAAGAGGAACACCTGTGTTAGGACCAATCCCCTTCTCACCAGTACAAAGAGCCCTAAAATTCTCAGTGGTTTTCAGAACAATATTTTTGTACAGTTCCACCACTAACCTCCCTTCAAGTTCTCCAACCAAATTTAAAGAAGAAATTACTTTTGGTTGAACTCCAATCTTTGACACTAAAGGTTCTTTGCATAGCCTTCATGTACCTTATAAGTTTATAACCTCAATTTGTAATTCATACCCCCACCGGATCACCGGAACCTTACGCGGCCTTTTTCAGGTGGCGGTGATCTATTTAAGCAGAGGTCAAACTGATGCCAACATAAAGAATGATAAGTAACTGGACCTCCGGTGACCATCACCACCGTCACACCATGACAACATCATCACCGTCACGCGCCATAACCACCGTCACTGTCACACACATTAACCACTGTCACCGTCACCAACATCACAGTATACAACATACGCTCTATATCGTCGGTACATATGTGTAACCCACTACTCGCCGCACCATCATAACCATGCATGTGGCTTTTATGTCATCTAGCATCTCCTTGAGATTTGAGAAAAGAGTTTCCATTGTGCTTTGAAACGTGGCAAGGCATAACCAACGTGTATTGATAGATGTGTGGACAGGTGTGTGGTGTAGAACCACATAATCCTTTTTTATTTTGAAAAACCCCCCAAAGGCTAGGGTACAACCAATCATTGCAGAAACTTGTTGCTTATTTATAATGTTTAATATATAATATAATATAATTTCTAGACAACAATATCACAAGTAGCAATTCGTATGTAACAATGTTTTTGTCTCAAATTTAGACATTTCTACTTACATGTAGTACATTATATTATTTTTCAATTCATAACCAGGTATATACTTCAGTGCGCGGTGCGCACGGGACTGCTGAGAAGAACAAAAAAAATGTAGAAAAAAACACTAAACGATAACCGAAAGAAAATCAACCAAAATTTTTTATGGTAATGATATTGTTCGAATTTCCCGAACTAAAAGATTTTCAATCTCAACTCGGTACCGACTTTTAGCGTTTTCTGTACAGGCTAGTGCCGGTTTTTACCTTCATATATCGATACCGAACAGGATCGTACCGCTATTTTCGATACCGGTTAACACCAAGCTTATCCCAACCTGTGATACTAAATAAATCATTAAATAATATATTAAAATTACTATTCATTTCAATTATTTTAATTGGTTTATTAATATATAAAATAAATCATTAAATTAAAGTTAAAAGTAAAGAAAAGAATTGTTATTATAGTAGTCATTATTATTATTATATTATTATTATTATATTAATATATTATTATAATATATTAAAATCACTATTCATTTCAGTTGGTTTATTAATATATAGTAATAATATTATTATTATATTAATATATTATTATAATATATTAAAATCACTATTCATTTCAGTTGGTTTATTAATATATAGTAATAATATATTAAAATCACTATTCATTTCAGTTGGTTTATTAATATATAGTAATAATAATAATAATATATAGTAATAGTAATAATTGGTTTATTAATATATAGTAATAATAGTAATTGGTTTATTAATATATAGTAATATATAGTAATAGTAATAATAATAATAATTGGTTTATTAACGTATAGTAATAATATCTACTATTAAGATAGTTTATAAGAAATCCATATTTGTTTCTGAAACATGCTTATTTTTGTAAAACATACATGGTAGCTTCTAATATCTAAAATATGACATTGTCAAAAAAGTTAATAATATATGTCAAGGGTTTATAAGAACTTCATATTTCTTTCTAAAACTAGGTAATGAGGATCAGTGCGTTGCAGCGGGTCCGTAATCGTATACGTAATTTTCTAATGTCGGAACCACATCCCACTTCTATTTATAATCACATTATTCTCTGACTTTCCACCACCGTCTTCATCGACATCTAACACAACCACCACTAACAACATTTAACGGTGATTTTGATGCAACGATAAGTATCAGAAATTTCTAATATTGTGTTATAAAAGCTTATATATAAAAAGAAAAGTATCAACCGGTGATTTTGAACGTATAGATTATTAAACAAAAAAGGTTATATACACAATCTGAAAGATAGTAATCGGTATGTATTTATATGTTGTTTTTGGAACCATTGGCGCGTAGCCTCTCACTGGTGGGAACAAATTGTTTCAACACTTGATTTTATTTTTAAAAGAAAACTATTTCATCTTTTCAAATAGTTTATTTTGATCTGAAATTTGAGAGTGTATTGTATAAGCATACCATACGGACATGTATTCTCTTGGATAATATTCAGTTAGACCATCCGTAGTGGGGGCGTTTTTTTTAAAAAAAATTGAAAAAAAACGCCCCTCCCCCCACTACACCCGGCGTTAGCCGGCGTTATTTTCAAATAAAATCGAAGATGGCGTTTTAATTAAAACGCTGATTTTGGTTGTGAATGGATTGACTTTTTAGCCACCCACCAATCACTTTGCATGCATCTCTGACAACTTTTTGAAAAAGGTGACTTTTGAGGATCACTTTCGTGTTTTTTTTATTAAAAATAATATGGGCGTTATTGGAATAATGACCCACTACGCCACTTTATGCTATAATGCCCCATGCTGACTAGGATGACACATGTCGGATAATGCCCCATGGTGGGGGCATTATAAGTTCTTACCACTACACATGGTCTTATACAGTATGACCCCTACATCTAGTATGTACACCTGCATCGTAAATCACAAAACGACATTACTATTGTTGTTTCACCAAGTGTCATCCCCCTCTTCTAATCCTATACCAAAAAGTCAAAAACCCATCTCTCAAACATACAAACAACCTCCATTTCTAAGAGAGACCACAATCATCGTCATCTTCTTATGATTTCTCTCAGCCTACCACACAACACCAACTGTCCAACCGCCGCCGCCTGCGGCCAAGATAACTCACAACAACACTACCATGCAACAACCACACAACCACCAGCGTTCGATGGAGTTCGATCGTCATGGCGAGCGAGAAGCTAATGTCGTCTGCTTGTTAACAATGATTCTACATGTCTTGCTAACTTGTACCACTATTATGAAGAAAGAAAAAACAAAAGAAGAAATGGGATGTGTTGTTGACTAATGGGAAGATATGCACCAATAGAAAGCATGGAAAATTGAACAGTAGCTCTGTGAGGAGAGCAAAAACTGTCGATTAATATAGGGGAAATACACTTACTTTTATACAACCTATAAAATATAAAATATCTAAAAATGACATGTCAAAATTTTCTAAAATAATATATAAATTTTCAAGAGTGATAGGCTAAGTCAAGTTTTGGGCGTTTTTCCCCCAAACACGCCCAATCATGCCCCACCCCACCCCCACGGGCGTTTTCGAGCATTATTTTTCAAAAAAAGCCCCCCGGCGTTTTTTAAACCACGCCAAACATCAAATTGTTTGGCCAATCACATGTCTTCTTTACTATGCTTGCCCAATACCATCTTTTGGATGTTTATTTTTTATTTAGCTGTTTAACACCCCCTTTTTAATATAATGCTCACATCCTCATTACACCCATTTTAGAAAAACGCCCAATAATATCCCTTGCTGACTGTACTGCCACATGGCGGAAAACGCCAAGAGTATCAGCTTTATTCACCCAAATCACTACACATGACGTAGGAAATTAGAGGGATAGGACATAAAGTGGTCATAGAGTCTCGAAAATGGGGAAATTAAATGTGATGGGTTCTTTCAACATCACTCATGTCATTTTACATCATGCTTTCATATTTATTTCTCTCCCCATGCCGTTCAATCTTAAACTCCATAATTGATTGCTTGTTAGTATAGAATTGTAAAATCGAAAATTTTTTTTGATGATTCTAACCATAATCTTTGTGTTCTTTTTTTTTTTATAAAAAATAAACCATCTTTTATATAAAATACTGGTCAAGTTACATCAATATCGCAGGTAAGCGAGCAACAAGCTGCGCCGCTACCCCTTTCTGAATAGCAAACCCTAGCCTATTAAACACAAACCCCTGCCCCCTGTTGATAAGCAACTGCTGTGGACAACCTTTTGGACCCTAGTCAACAAACGGATAGCTTCTGGAGCTAGGGAGTCAAAGGTGTCGAAACCTGTTTCAAAAATCTTTGGTTCTTGTCAATATTTGATCTTTCTTCTACAATCTCTCATCGTTTTTATAAAAAAAAAACCTGTTCCTTTCTGATGTAATTTGATCAAGATCGATGCTCTGTTTTAACTAAAAGTTTTTCTTTATTTCTGATTATTTTGACCAACGCCGCACATAATTTCAGGCGGCTCTGTCGTGGCTCGGGCGACCAAGCTTCAGGCGCATTGAAGATAGTCTTACACCATTTCATTTCACCCACTAAGGGTGTAGGGAGTGGTTAGACACTTGAAAGTGGTAAACTTCAAAATCAACCAATGAGAGTGTGCCATGTCATTCAATGAAAAGTGTTTAAACTATGCTGAAAAGTGTTGGCAATGGTTAGACACTTCATGAATTGGTAAACTATTTAAAAAAAAGAAAAATGTGTGATTGGTTGAGATGGCATGGACCCCACCACACACACACCCTCTCTCTCCTTCCCTCCCTCTCCCCGCTTCGGCAACCTGTTACCGCATCTCCACCTTTACTGAGCGGCAAAACCCACCGGCGGCGGTGTTACCGCGCGGAAAACCGATTTTGCCGAGTGGGTTTGCCACCCACTCCGGACACCCTAATTTTAGTCAACCCAATGTTAAAAAAATAGTACAAACTCAACGGCTACCAACAGAGTTCATTTAAATTCTCAGCCGTTTGATCATCTGACACCCATCAAGATCAGATCGATGTACAATGTACAAAACCCACTCTTTCTCTCTCTTTTTCTTGGATATATAAAGGGTCCTAATATTAACACATGGGAAAACTTATTTACACATGGTGTATACGGGCCGTATACACCATGTGTAAATAAGTTTTCCTGGTCGTATACAATGTATACGAACGTGTATACGGGCCGTATACTGTTATACGGCCCGTATGGAACGAAAATTTGATTTTTCAAGTATTTTAGAGTCGTGAGGTGCTCAAAACTTTCTAAAAGTAGAAAAAAATAAAACATCAACAAGTAACAAAGATTGAAGAACAAGAAAACGTGTCGTATGACTGTAATATTACGGAAGCTATCAACGCGGGATTACGGGCATGGTGTTATTATTTATTTAATATTTATAGAATAAAAGGAAGGGTGAGGCATTTGATGAGAGTTGTAAGGAGTCTGAATAAAACGGAAGCTATCAACGCGGGATTACGGACATGCGTTTAATTCTCAACATATTTGTTTTGCCACGTACATTTCGTAAGAAACTTTTCGTGCACTGAACCTTCACCTCCAATCATTTCCTGGTCAAATCACACACTATAAAGTTTAAACTTATCGTGTGTTGTAGTTTGGAAAGATGACCGAATAGAGATCTGAATAACAAACTGTTGAGAACTTGTTTGCGTTATCCACCAACAATCCGTTCAGTATCTATTGTTGTCTAAAACAATATCAATTAACGTTCAGTTATGTATACAAATTCATCACCGGTTTCTACAGCACAAGTACATACACAGGGAGAATGTTCTTGAAATTGAAGGAAAAGAAAAAATGGTTGTTGATGTTTTTCACTATCAATATTTTGTTGGTTTGTTTGAGAACCAGATTCCAATGTCCTACTACTTCAATCCTTCCTACATTATTGAAAATTACTATATCACCCGCCATTCTCTTGGACCTGTATACATTGATTGTGGATTTTCTTGAGTCGTCGGGAAAACTTTTCCTCAGGGGAGGGTGAGTAGTATGAGTCTAAGTCCATTGTGGTTCGTGAATGTTGGAAGAACCCGACACGTCTTCTGCTGCCTCTTCGGTTGGTAAAAGACATAGGATGGCTTCTAATACAGGCTCTTTGTCAGTTGTGGTTGATTTATAGGAGGAGGTTATGAAACGAATATATGTTTATGCGAACATCCTTATTTTGTCACGTACATGCGTTTAATTCCCAACATCCTTATTGTATCAGACTCTCTCCCCTCCTGATGCAATTTTCACAGTGGTACCAATGTCCTGCTACTACAATCCTTCCAACACCTGATTCCGATACAACCCTTGTGGATTTCGATTGGTTCAGAAACTTAACAAGAGAAGCAAATAAAAAAAGGAAAGAAAGAATTTTTTTACCATTTTTTACCATATGTATACGAGCCGTATACCGTTTATACGGCCGTATATTCTCGGTAAAAAACAAATTTACCGATCGTATACAATGTATACGATGATTGTATACGGGCCGTATATTCTGATACGGCACGTATACTATGGGTAAAAAATGGTTTATTCTCTTTAATCTATTAGAACGATCCTTGTCTTGAGAACCTGATTCTGGTTTAAACAATGGAATTTGTGGATCAACAGAAATAACTGAAAATAACTCGCCATTCTCTTGCACCTGTATACGTTGCAAGGTATAGAATGTTTGAAGTATTCTTGGTTCAATACAAACTCTTCTGAAAGACAAGAATACAACGTTCATGTATCACAAGATAATGGTTTCTCGACAAATGAAGTATTATCTGACATCATCTGTTCATCATTGTTCTTGAAGATGAAGATGAAGAAACGAGACTTTGTTTTGAGAAATTAACAAGGTAAACCTGAATTTTCAGATTTTTAGACACTTACTTGAACATGAGTCTGAGTCCATTGTGGTTCGTGAATGCTTCGATTTCAACAAATCTTTCAAGGTCTTAAGTGATGGACAACTGGTTAAAAGATGTAGAAGAGTTTGTGTAGAGATCTTTACGTACAAATTTGCATCATCCTTACGGTTACAAATGAAGCGTTGGGATTCAAGGGTTTATGAGTAAAAGAATTGTGGATTTCGGTTGGGTCAGATCTCGGAAGTACTGAACAACAGAAATAACAATATAAGGCCCTCACAAAGTTGTCATTTTCAAGTGTGAGATTAGCCAAACGAGGATGAAAGATACTCAAACCATCTGATCCCGTTGTTGCAAACTCCTTTAATGTGAGATTCTTCAAGTTTGCACATTTTGAGAAAATACCAATGTGTTTGTCAGCTTCGTCAATACACAAAGTGACATAATTTGTGGATTTCGGTTGGGTCAGAAACTTAACAAGATAAGCAACTAAAAAGTTAACATTCTGATTCAGATTCAAAAAGCAGATGTTTAGTAGTGTTTGAGAAACTAACAAGGTAAACCTTAATTTTCAAAATTTTAAACACTTACTTGAACCGTTAGTAATGCTAGATGTCATTTTGGCTGAACCACAACCTATTACAGCACTGTATGAACCTGCGTTTTGAAAATAGGCTTTGTTCTTCGTTTATTGGATCGTTCTAATAGATTAAAGAGGTTTTTACCATTTTTTACCCTATGTATACGAGTCGTATACGGTTTATACGGCCGTATACCATTGGTAAAAAATATTTTTACCGATCGTATACAATGTATACGATGGTTGTATACGGGCCGTATATTATTATACGACTCGTATACTATGGGTAAAAAATGGTAAAAAAGGGATTATTCTCTTTAATCTATTAGAACGATCCTTGTCTTGAGAACCTGATTCTGATTTAAACAACAGAATTTTTGGATCATACTACTAGCAGAAGAACCCGACACGTCTTCTGTGATGATTCGAAACATTCCGAATAACTAGCAGAAAAACCCGTACCGGTGATTGTTTATCCATACTATTCTTCATAGCCATATTCCCACTCACAAGTTGTTGATACATATCGTCCGTTCAAGTTGAGCTTCCTGATACATATCGTTCGTAAGAAACTGTTCGTGCACTGAACCTTCAGTTGTGTACCCTTCAATCTTGTTGAGTATTTTTCTAACTTTATGCTTGCATCCACCACAGTGAATATTAACTTTGTGTGAAAGAGTTTGGAAACCGGACGGAATCTATGAAGAAACTGTTGGAATTTGTGGATTTCGGTTGGTTCAGAAACTTAACAAGAGAAGCAGCTAAAAAAATACAATTGATTTCTCTTCCGGTTACCAGGCCTATCATCTCCGTCTACGTTTGGTTTCCTCAACGAAGAACCATCAGCCATTATCAGCCATTTTTTCCTTTGGTTTCTTGTTGATTTTGAGGGTGAGGGTTTTGAATTGATTCCTGCGCTCAAGTTTCAACTACTGGAGTGAAAATTGGTAAAAAATGGTTTATTCTCTTTAATCTATTAGAACGATCCTTGTAACCATCAACCGTTCAAGTTGATATAGGAGAGTTGATGCAATTTTCCAAGCATTTTATCGTGTGTTGTAATTTTAATGAAGCAATGAAGATTGAATATGCAAACCGCATCCGTCTTTTGTTATAGATAAGCGTATCACTCGATCCACTTACATTCGAATAACGCTGAGAATCCACAACGCTTATGGCCAGATTCTTTCCTTCAATCTTGGCAAAATCAATGCCTGCTTGTTTTATTATCACGAAAGTACTGAACAACCGAGATAACAGCTCCGGTATTTATCACCAACCCATCTTTGGTAGTGTTTGTTTGAGAACCTGATTCAGATACACAACGGTCTCTTTGCTTCGTCCACTAGAACTATTTGTGTATGCATTCTTTTGGTAGTTAACAACGCTAATTAGAAAAAAATCTGTAAAAATTAATCATATCGATTGCTATAACAGGATGGTTGTGACACACATAGATAGATAAAATGTCACAGTTGTCAAGACTGTTTGTCGGGTTTCCAATGCTCACACAGGGTGATAAACAACGCTGATACATGTAACATCTAGTTATATTCAGATTTAAACAATGCCCGCCTCAACTGAGATAACGGACATCTATCAAGCTCAAAAAGAAAACTTGTGTTTCCCATAGTCACAAAAGATTGCGGTTTGTATTTCGCATAGCCACCGTTTCCGTAGTAAAAAACGGTTGCGGTTTGTATTTCGCATAGCCATCGTTTCCGTAGTAAAAAAACGGTTGGGTTTGCACATTCAATCTTCAATACTTCAGTAAAATACCACTAGTAGAAGAACCCGACACGTCTTCATGTAACAGAGAATGTTTTAGAAAATTGAAGGAAAATGAAAAGATTTGTTGAAATCGAATTTGACAACTATGACAGCTTATTAAAAGTATCGTGTGTTGTAGTTTGGAAAGATGACCGAACAGAGATCTGAATAACGAACTGTGGAGAACTTGTTTGTGTCAGGTTCTTCTGCTAGTTACTCGGAATCGATAAATAACCAACACGAAGATCTCTGCGATCGCTAAGGTTTTCATCAACGGACTGATCGGTAACGTTACTCTACCTGTGCTCCGATTTAAGCGGCATGTTCCGATCAACGTTTATCGACATTGTTAAAGGTGATGAAGAGTTTAGAAACCCTAGAATGATTGTGTTTTTACGGGAATAAAACGTGATACTTGAAAAAACGCCAATATATACGGCCCGTATATAGTTATACGGCCCGTATACCATTGGTAACATCAAAAACCCACAAAAATAAATCAATTGAGCCGTATACGTTTTACAAATCGTATACACATGTATCCCGTATAACTGTATACGGGCCGTATATAATAAAACAAAAAAAAACATTCCCTGCGCATTTTCCTATTCAAAAACATTCTATACGAGCCGTATAATTGTATACGGCCCGTATACAATAGGGGATGCGAAAATAAGATATAGGGTATGTGGGAATAAGGCAACCCTATATAAATCCATTATTCTTGTTCAAACAATTCTACGACTTTCTTTCTTGATATTGGCTTCTGCTTGCTTTGATTTGTTTTGTGGGGTTTGCTGAATCATGTTCAAAGTTGTGGGGTTTAGAGGGTTTAAACCCATAATCTTAATCTTTATGGTGTTGTTACTTTCTGTTCTTGTTTCTGCTCATGAAGGTAAGAAGCTTGTTAAAAGATTTTTTCTTTTCTTTTAGTTGCATTTTTAGTTCAAAGTTGTGGGGTTTAGAGGGTTTAAACCCATAATCTTTATAATGGTTTAGATATTGTTCTTTGTCTACTTTTTGGAACCTTTTTCAGAACAACATTTAGTTCTACACTAAGCATGGTTTTATAATCTGGGATTTTTTTTTATTTAAATTTGTAGCTATTGTTTACGTTCTTGGGCGCAGCTTACTTGGGGCGGGAGGGGGCGCCCGCCCCCGAACTTTTCGATGCTTAGTGTTATGAACAGTAACTTCGTATAGAATTTTTTAGGTATATACGTTTTCGCCCCTCGGTTTCGGAAAAAAAACGGGGGGGTCAAGCTTCGCCAATGGTTCTTAACGATCAATTTGATGTTTTAAAGGGGTTTTCTGTCATTATCATCTTGATGGGTATTATTTGGATTTGCACCTTGTTTTAACCTTGAATAAACGTTTAGGTTAGGACTACTAAAATGGATATGTTTGTTTTTAGAAGTTTGAATTATTACGAACAGTTAACTTGTTTTGTTTGTTAATTTTTTGTTTTTAGAGCTGTTTATAGTTTCCTTTTATTTTTCTGTTACTTAGACAAATTCTAATTTTTTTGTTTGTCAAACTCAACATTTTGATTCAGCATGTATTTATAGAAGGTATTAATTATATGTTGAATATCTGAAAACTGAAATACCATATAAACAATTTCTCATATATAAACATGACTGTTTATTCAGATTCCTCACTTGAGACCTGCTGAATACAAGAGATCAAGATTATCTAGGAACTGAAGAACCGTCAACCTGCTGAATACAAGAGATCAAAATAATTTGAAATCCCTTGCATCATATACAGAAACTCATCGACTCTTGTTATCATTATTATTTCTCCTTTTTTTTTTAAAGTTTTCATGTGTTTTATTTTTTGTAATTAGACAGATTCACCATCTTCTGTGTCTCCGTTCTCATTTATCGAAAATGAGCTTTTGACAATGAAGAAAGTAGACGACGGGAACTTGAGTGCGTCTATGGCCATCTTGACGCATTGAACATCGAAGGTCTCCTAAAAAAATTTAGCGGTGGACCTTCGATGTTCAATGCGTCAAGGCATGAGCAGATGGCCATAGAAGCGCTTAAGTTTTCGTCGGCTACTTTTTCTTCATTGTGAAAAGCTTCTTTACGATAAATGAGAATGGGGACATGGACGATGATGAATCTGTTTAATTACAAAAAATAAACACATGAAAACTTAAAAAAAAGGATAAATAATAATGATAACAAGAGTCGATGAGAACAGGAGTTTGTGGCGTGTGAAGTTCGGATTGTTACATGGTTGAACTTCTTGGAGTTTGAAAACACATAAGAAAAATTATTCTTTTGTGCAATGTAGAGATTACAGGAGATAGTACAGTGAGAAAAAGGATTCAATTTAGAGTGTAATGGTTGAGATGCCTATACTTTTAGACACATATTCTTAAAAAAAGAAAAAAACTAAAAAAGAAAAAAACTAAAAAAGAAAAAAAGGAAACAAAAAGAAACACACCGTACGAATGCACGTTATATTATTTGTGTAGGGTGGTGGATTAGTTAGTCAAATAACACCACACACGACCAAACCCCAAGCATTTATGAATGTTGGAAACTAGTTTTATGCTCTGCTTGCATTGCGGGTGGTAAACCGAACATGTCTCAGTTTGATAACATGTTTTTTTTAAAGGTGTAGATCGATTGGAAACCCACTACTGACTGCGCTTCAACCCTTTTTTATCGGAAGCACAGCCACCCGGGTTCGAATAAGGTGGAGTGCAGTGCAGAGCCCTTCCTCGCACCTCATGGAAACTTAATCCCGACTGCCAGGCTCGAACCTGCGACCCCGGTCAGGAACCCCACCAAGGTGGGTAAACCTTACCACCTCACTTGCAGTTAATGGGGATCGAACCTGAGGCTCATTTGAGAACTCAAGCACTTTCCACCACTGGACCACAAGGTCATTGGCATACCACTTATAACACAATGTTAACATAAATTACACCGAGACAAATAAAAATATGTTAGTCAAAGAAAAAAAATATTAAAGTTTAGGAATTGTAGAGTAACTTTATTAAAAACTCAACATTTGATTCAGCATGTATGATTTAATTATATGTTGAATTTCTAAAAACCGAAATACCATATAAACAAGTTATCATATATAAACATGTTGTTTCTCCAGATTCCTCACTTGAGACCTGCTGAATACAAGAGATCAAGATTATCTAGGACCGAAAAACTGTCAACCTGCTGAATACAAGAGATCAAAATAATTTGAAATCCCTTGCATCATATACAGTAACTCATCGACTCTTGTTATCATTATTATTTATCTTTTTTTTAGGTTTTCATGTGTTTATTTTTTGTAATTAAATAGATCATCGTCCGTGTCCCCATTCTCATTTATCGAAAAGAAGCTTTTGACAATGGAGAAAGTAGATGATGAAAACCTGAGCGCGTCTATTGCTGCCTTGACGCATTGAACATCGAAGGTCCACCGCTAAATGCGTCAAGATATAGACGCGCCAAGTTTCATCATCCACTTTCTCCATTGTCAAAAGCTTCTTTTCGATAAATGAGAATGAGGACACGGACGATGATGAATCTTAAAAAAAGGATAAATAAATAATGATAACAAGAGTCGATGAGAACCGGAGTTGGTGGCGTGTGAACAGTTGTGTCTCTGAGAATTCATGTACCCTGTTCGAGCTCAAAAAATGTGCCCATATGCTTTAACGATAAACAATATAATTACGAAAATGACAAAAATTGTAGTATTTCATAAACAATGCAATTATGATAATGACAAAATTGTCGTTCGAAAGCTTGTTTAGGAGCCAACAACACTTAATCAATATGACAATATAAGATACGGGTTCTGATGTTCAACAAAATAATATTTGATGTTCAACATCAACAATTAAACGAACAGAGTACAGACCTGACCTGATGAGTTATCATAATCAAAGTTTCAAAATTCGATTATCAGAATCAAAGTTTCAAATTCGATATATATATGAGTTAAACATCAACAATTCGATTATCAGATTATCAGAAATTCAGAATCAAAGTTTCAATATATCAAAGTTCGATCAGAAATTCAATGTTTGAATCGGAAATTTAAAGTTTCAATCGTAAATTCACCTGATGTTTGGAAATTCAAAGCAATCCGGCAATCCGAAATTCAAAGTCTTCAAATTGTTTCATTGAATCACCAGTCTCCAGAAATCGCCGTTCAGTTTCCTGCTCTGTTCGTCCTTTCAGTTTCCTTCGTGTTGTTTAATTCTTTTTTTTAATCATATTAGTATTGGGTTGGGCCCAATAATTAAGTTGGGTAAATTATAAAGAATAAAAAGTATTTGATAATGGGCCTCTATATTTGATTTGTTATGTGTGTACAATTTTAAAAAAAATATAACATATATGTAACAAATTTTTTTAAAAATCCCGTGCCCCTCGAAAAAACGGGCCTTGTGCGAAAGTCCTCCCCGCACACCATAAGAGCCTCCCCGTGCGTGTGAAGTTCGGATTGTTACATGGTTGAACTTCTTAGAGTTTGAAAGCCTTAGATCTCCATGAGAAGAAATTATCTTTTTGTGCAATGTAGAGATTACATGACATTGTACAGAAAGAAAAAAGGATTCAATTTAGAGTGTAACTAGAAAAGTGCCCCGCGCGCGATGCGTCGCGGGCAAAGAAATTGACCACATCTAGACATAAACTCTTGGTTGCAGCTCATGTATCTGACTTGATGAAAATATAAATCTAGCCCCCGCCGCATTGCGACGGGTTACTTTTCTAGTTCAGTAGAAGATCATGTTCGTCCACTTTTTTAATAACACATTGTGACAACCTTAATAATTTTTTTGTTTATTACCTTTTCAAATAGAGAACATTTAATTAAAGCACTTCACAGGTATTAAAACTGATTAGTTTGATAAACTGATCAATCGAATACAAAAACAAATAAATTAATAAGAATAAGTATGTATACTGTTTTATTATTTAATCGTATTATCTTCAATCAAGATCACATTACCATGTTGAGTTTACTATAGAGCAACTCATTATTTTCGTTTGGCATACAACACCACCATCGTCACGACAACCTCCAACATCACGACCACAGCCACCACCACCAACATAACCGTTTCATTAAACTCTTCAAAAGAAAGTACAAAACGAAAACAATAGAAACAATTGACTCAGACCATCATAAAGCAAAAGGCTCAGATGTAAATTAACTTCCTCATACTCGGATGAGATGTGTCTCATCATCACCAAGTGACAAAACGCAAAAGCCTCAAACTCTCAAAACATAAACCACCAGCCGATGCTTTACCGATCGGCTTCATCAACACCAAATCACAACCACAAAAAACGACAGGTTTGTGATAAGCCACTTTACAAACTGCCAATGTACCAAAAAGTGATATCATCACACCGAGTTCATCACAACCGGACTAAACCACAACCACAAAAAAAACCAAGAGGTTTATGATAAACAAAGGTACAAACTGCCGACGCACCAAAAAGTGAGAACATCACATCGAGTTCATCACAACGGCACAACCCGACCAAACCACAACCACAAAAAACGTCGGGTATGTGATAAACCACCGTACAAACTTCCGATGAACTAAAAGGTGACAACATCACACCGAGTTCATCATAACCGATGGGTGTTAAACGACCGCCAACAAACCGGTAACTGCGTTAAAGTTGATATTGGCGGCAAATCAACCCGGTGTAAAGATGGCTTCGTCGTTCTAACTCCAGCAAACATTATGAATCTAGAAGAATATCTGAGACTTTACACTGTGTTCCCGAGTTTCATTAAATGAGAGAAAATAAAAGATTTGGAAGGAAATAATTTTTAATTGTGTTCCAGAGTTTCATTAAAGGAGAGAAGAGAAGAGAAAATGAAAGGTTTTTTGCCTAAATTTAATCTTTCCAATTTGGAAAGAAACGGAAAGAAGAGAAAAGAAAATGAGAGAATCATTTCTTTTCTCCCCTTAACTTAACTCGGGAACACAGCGTTAGAGAGAGAGAGAGAGAGAGGGGAAAGTTGAGACTTGAGAGAGAAGGGGAAGAGTATCAGAGATTTTACAAGAGAGAGAGGAAAAGTGTTTTTCTTTTACACCCAAAGGTGATACTATTTACACCCTCTATCAAAAACATCACATCCATCAATCATTTGCTTTTTGTTTTTAGTTTTTTTTGTCTTTTTATTGTCTTTTTTTATTATATTTTATTGTCTTTTTGTTATTATTATTATTATTATTATTTACTATTAGTAATGAATTATTATTATTATTATTATTATTATTACTTAAGCCTTAAACTTTTTTTTTACCTTTTTAGTTTTTTATGCTAGACATCTTTTTATTTTTTTTACCGACAGTGAACCGGTCGTCTTACTGGTTTATTGGTCGGACCGGTTGAACCGGATTTACGAACCGGATGCCAATATATAATTAATAAATATAAGTAAATAAATAAAACTTAATTAACCTTTTTAGTTGTACCATTATCTTTTTTGTGTTTTATATTTGAAATTCAAATAAGTGAACATTTGAAATGAAGAAAAGTAGTTGCTTATTTGAGACTATTGACAGCCTAAGTAGACTAGGGATATGGCCTATGAAATAGACCTAATAATTTATTAAAATATTAAAAAACTTAAATCTACCAAATACAATAAATCTTTTCCCTAGTTTCCACGCACAAACAATCAAGCTTGCCCTGCCCAATGGTCTTCTCTGGAAAATTCCGGTGAACTATATTTCCCTCTTTCCGTCCATCACTTTCTTCGGTGCATTCACTTCAGTTTCATAATTCTCATATTATCGGTGCATTCACTTCAGTTTCTTTAAGATATACTCGAGAAAGCTATTCAAAGAGCTGCATAAATTTACTTGTTCAAAGAGTGATCTACTTATGCTTCATCATAGCATTCAGAAAAGTTAAAGAGATGTCTGGATTTTCAACGGATCAGGTATAGTTTTTAATACCGAACCCTGCAATTGCTAAACCGCCCCTTCAACGAAGCTACTCTCAGAAGCCTCCAAGGCACAGTCCGTTTGGGAACTCCCAAGATCATGATTACACTCAAGAGCCTGCAAGGCACAGTTCATTTACGAACTATCAAGAGCAGGATTACACTCAAGAACCTGCAAGGCATAGTTCATTTGTGAACTCCCAAGATCATGATTACACTCAAGAGCCTTGGAGACATAGTTCATTCGGGTATCTAGAGGCTGCTACAGAAAGTTGATTAAGGGACCATAATGATTATGTTGGTTACATCAGTCCAGACGTGAACTATCAAGTGTCTGGTGAAACAAGTCCGTTCATAAATCAAGATATTTACGGAAAAAAACCATTCAAGGACTATGATGATAATATGGGCTACTACGCCAGTCCATTTGTAAACTGCCAAGTTCCTGGTGAACCAAGTCCGTTCATGACACAAGATACAGACGGACAAGTTTTTTTTGCCAACCTTTTAAACACACCGGGATATGATTTCATGGGGTTGAACCAAGATATTGTCGGACAAAGTTCTTTCGCCAACTCTACAAGTGCGCCAGGCTATGACTTCATGGGGTTGAACCAAGATCAAGCATCACAGGTGATACACAACTATATTCATCTAATTCCAATTTTTTTCCATGCGTATGTTACACGCATACATAACGTGTTAGGTGATGGAAATTGTGGGTTTCGGGCGACAGCTTCTGCTCTCGGGTACGGTGAAGATGAATAGTTATTTATCCGGATGTCACTGATGGAAGAGCTACTTGAGTTTAGAAATAAGTACACTAAGGCTTTCTTAGGCTCATTTGAAGAGATGTGTTAACGTCCTTGGATTGGTCAGGATCGGGGGTTGCACCAGAAAAACACTGGATGATTATGCCAGAGACAGGATTCTTGATTGCGAACAAATTTAATGTAATCGTTCATTTTTTATCTCAAGAAAAAAGAAACAGTTCGACTTGTTTTTCGCTTTGGAGAGGCCCTCACCGGTTCCCAGCAAAAAAAAATTACAATTGCACACGTGAATAGTAACCATTTTATAATGGTAGAATTGCAAGGAGAGCATCCAATTGCCGGCACAACCAACCTATGGAAATTATCGAGAGAAAATGATGCAGCTGGCTGGGAGAATATATTTGAATCACGTTAAAATATGTATAATTCTTGGATAGCACAACCTGCTACATTTGGGGGGTGTATAGATTAAACCTCGGTATGTAAATTATTAAATGATAATAATTTTGTAAAAAAATACTTATTTTTATATAGCTTTTGTTACAGCTGTAAATATAATTTGATAAATTATAACAATAAAAACTAATAATAAATAATATATCATTACTACTACTACTACTACTAATAATAATAATAATAATAATAATAATGATAATAATAATAATAATACTAACTAAATAAATAATAAGCAAATAATAAATAACTAATAATTAAATAAAAGAATAAAAAAAACAACAAAAAGACTAAAAAGACTAAAAACAAAAGCAAGTGATTGATAGATAGATGTAATGTTTTTATAGGGGGTGTAATTAGTAAAAAGGGGGGGGGGGGGGGGTTGTAAATAGAATGAGCCCACCCAAACCACCACCTAGAAATCTAGCAAATCGTTTCTATTAAAACCACCTTACAACCTAACATTACACAAAGTACCAACAACATTGCACATACTATAACTAAAGCATATAGTACAACACTCAATGCTTAGAAATGTTAAAAATTAGAGTAGTATATAATGGGAAGGAATGAGTGAGGTATGGAGAGATACACTTCTATATATAGAAATGGTTGAGATGCCTATACTTTTAGACACATATTCTTAAAAAAAAAAAAAAAAAAAAGAAACACACCATACGAATACATGTTATATTATTTGTGTAGGGTGGTGGATTAGTTAGTCAAATAACACCACACACGGCCAAACCCCAAGCATTTATGAATGTTGGAAACTAGTTTTATGCTCTGCTTGCATTGCGGGTGGTAAACCGAATACGTCTCAGTTTAATAACATGTAGCATACCACTCGTAACACAATGTTAATATAAATTACACTGAGACAAATAAAAATACGTTAGTCAAAGAAAAAAAAATATTAAAGTTTAGGAACTGTAGAGTAACTTTATTAAAACTAAGGAGCAGGTAGCATAAATTGGGCAAACTTATACATACAACTTAAATGTAATATTAGGTATGTGTTTCGGTTACTTGTATATACAACTTATAACACGATCACAATAAAAATTTCATTAAGAAGTAGATAAAAATGCATTAGTCAAACAAGAAAACTAAACTTTTGGAGCTGTAGAGTAACTTTTGTTAGGCCCTAGAAATGTAAGATTGACACATCAAATATACGCAACGGGCTATGGTAGTGAACTGGGCTTTATATAGTTAGCCTGTATTAGGAATTGGACCTGTTTAAGTCATTTGGGCCATGCCTAAGCCATGTGGGCCAGGAAAGCCCAAGGGGAGCCCATGTTGGGAAATGGGCTTGTCTAGGGTAGAAAAACCCTAGATCAGATAGATGTGTTAAGAACTTGTACCAGACGGTTTTGCTCTTGAGTAATAGTTACTTGTGCAAATTTAAAGGTGATTCGTATTGTTTTTATCGTTTTTTTGTTTTCTTGAATCTCACCAAGTTTGGATTCCGCTTATCCTTGGTGTTTGTTTGATATCATTGAAAGATCCAAGTATTTAGGACTAAGAAGTGGTATCGGAGCTTTCAGAACCTGTTCTAGGCTCGGTTTGATATCAAATATTCAAGAAAGTTGTTTTCAGAAATTTGTGTAGGGTTGCTGTGTTTGAAGACTAATGTGAAGAATAATCAGTTTCAGATCATTTTCTGAAATTTCGGATCATCTTCTGCTGCGATTTCGGATCATACTTGTTGAATTCGGATAAAAGTTGTTGAAGATTGCCTGTTTCGAATCTTATTTCAAGGAATTCGAATCATCACTGTTTCGAATTCGGATCATATTCTTGAATTTCGGATCATCTGCTTGAATTGCGGATCATTCTTATGTATTTCGGATAATCTTTACTGATTTCGGATCATTCTTGTGCTCTTCGAATATAGCTTCTTCGAATAGCATTTCGAATAGCAGATTTCGGATACACTATTCCGAAAGGCATTTCGGATAGCCGGATAGCAGATTTCGGGATACACTATTTCGAACGGCATTTCGGATAGCATTTCGGATAGGTTTTCGAATTGGACACTGTTTCGAATTCCGGATTTCAAATGGTTGAATTCAGCACTCTGAAATTGTCGAAGAGACCTCTAATCTTAAAGTCAGTTATATATAAGCAGATCAGTTTAGAAACACTCAGGTCTTCGTAATCGAGGACAAACACTTTTTTTCCATTACAACAAGCTCATACCCAATAAATGACACCGTAGAATTCTCCAACGATAATAAACCTGTTTATTTATAGAAAATAAACACATAAGAACTTTAAAAAATGAGAAAAAGATAATAATAACAAGAGTCGCTGAGAACCAAAGTTATTGGTAGCATATGGAACTAGTTCTATACCCGCCCGGTGGACGGGTGTTTTAATGTCACATTGAACTCAGAAACTTATAAGCTAACATGCGGCTATTCGGTGTTTTCTTTGCCCATTAGACTTGTGTAAGATACAAAACTTATTAGCCAACTATGCTCCTATAACTCATTGGTCACTTGATGCTCTTGATGATGATGTAGTCTGGTTACTCGATACACGAAAAATGATTACACACAATGAATTAGACTAATTAGGCACAGGTTAACAAAGTAATTTTTGAAGCAAGTTCTAGATACAATGATGCATGAAAATCAACAGACTAAAAATAAAATCGTATTTCATTTATATAAATAGAAGTATCAATATTTTCATGATTCCTAAAACATTACATTAGATGGAAAAAACAATATAAAGAAAGAGAGAATTACAAACCTGCAACAGCCACCAACACAAATGTAATCCACTTTCAGACTATCTTTGACTTCCAACCCCTGGTAATTTTCATTGTTCACATTGCGAAAGATTCACAAAAATAAGAACCTTTAAAGCCTTTGTAAAATAATTAGAAAAAAAATATTTTTAGATCTTCGTTGCTAACTTGAGACTTAATCGCACTTCTTTTCACACTTTTGTAGCTATACCTACACCATTAAATCACCACATATAAAAGTATTAATGTGAGTAATTAACTCAGATTTATTTACATGTAAAATAAAAGAAGTAGCAGGCAACTCCCAAGTACCAGGCGTGCATAAGTATGCTAACTGTACATCTGGCCCAACATTTTTCTCAGCTACCCAACGTAGCTCAGAAGGTTCTGAGTGTAGGATCCCCTGCGGCAACGTATGCTACGCCAGTGGACATTTCCTACTCCCACATCAGCTCCTTAGTCCATCCTTCAAGATTTCAAGTAAAACACTCACTTTGACCCATATAACATCCAAGCCATCTATTTAAACTTCTAACATGTATTTTCAATCTTTAAGTCAGTTCCATGTGTGGACACTTTATCTCAATACTCATGTCAGCTCAAGAAATGAGAACACATAAATGAGAATTCAATAACCATTTAGCTTAAGCAGTTGAATGTAACTTCAAACTTACACTATCGTATGAGAAATTGCAAAACGACTTAGTTTCTAAATTGCTCAGTAGCTCACTGAGATCTCATGAAAAGCAGGCAAGAAATCGACTTTGTGAGTTACAAGTAACACCGTCTTGCTTGACAGTGCTTCCAGTACGTATTCCCAAAAATAACATGTTAACGGTTTATATATATTGCAGAAGAAATCAGTCATGCGAATGATAATTACTTTGAACATACTGGCAGCAGAGCGCTAAACGGATCATAAAAAAAGTATTTATCTGCATCTTGATAGCGTGTGCAAGTTGAACTCTTTGCTTCTGTCCATCACGTAGATTAACACCTTTTTCTCCTATGATTGTTTGATCCCTAAATGGAAACATTTCAATGTCCTTCACAAGTGAGCATTTCTTAACACATCCATTACTGACCTGGACAAAACATTTTCTCGAACAGTCCCAGTTTGAATTCATGTTGTTTGTGAAGCATATGCCACCTTACCATTAACTTCAATCTGAAAACAAATTAATAGGATTACAATCTGTAACATATTTGTTTACTATATAGAATTTGTCTGTAGCAGAGACTTACTCTGCCTTTTATGTTTGGATCCTCTCCTAGAATAGAGGATACCAGTGTCGATTTACCTGACCAAATCTCCCCGGATATAGCCACCTTGTCACCAGTCGAAATATCAAGATTTACACATGTTAAGAGTCAATTCTGAATCGTCATTGTTCCATGAAATTATTTCATACATTGATGCACCAAACACACACCCTTTTAAAAAACATGGGAGATCCCTGATGAAATTGATCAAAAATTAAGAACTAAACTGACCTGATCAAAGCATTTTCGATTCAAGATTCTTGATATGCGCTTAAGGATCGGTCCAAACAAAAGGAAGACCATATTCATCGCCAAGGAGAAAAGCCCTGCTCTTCGTCAAAGCATGGAATTAAATACATCTAAAAGCCTAGAACATGATATGAAGAACTAGGCAGAAGCTCATGTAATAACATCAGGAAAATGATACAACAATAACCAAAACGACCTGTGGTGAACCAAAGCAACTCGTTGGTGATCAGAATTTGCCAGCCGACAACTCCCATGACTTGGAACTCGGCGGTGATGATGGTCTGATGGAGTTGAAGACAATGGTGGTGAAGTGGACGCCAAATAAGAAGAGAGCCGTAGTGATGGTGGAGAGTTTATAATGGGGGCGATGCAGAGGTTCTCAAGATAAATTAGGGGGAGAGACGTGGGTGGAAGTTGTTGAGTGTGAAGCCACTCTTGTGGTTAGTCAAAATATCTGCAGAAAAATGTGTCGGCAGCAACTATGTTTGACAGCAGCCATGTTTTGCGGCCTGTCAAAAGAAGTAGGCAGCAACCAATTTTTGTTTGACAAAACTCTGTTTAATCTCTATATAAGAGATCCATCTGTATTGTAATCTGTGTGCAATGGAATGAAAGAAATACCTTAGTTGCCCCGTGGACGTAGGTTGCAGTTGGCAACCGAACCACGTAAATTCTTGTGTCGTTTATTTTTCTATTTCTGCGGTTGAGTGTTCGTGAGTGTGTGTTGCTTCCGCGTACGTATACCCCAACAACTGGTATCAGAGCTACGGCTCGGTTACACACGAAGAGCACGATTCGAAAGTGTAACACCTCGAAAATTCACGTCCTATAATGTGTAGACACGTGTCATATGTTTAAACGTGTGAAAGAATATTATGAAAGGACTAAAGTTGACAAACATGGAAAGTATGTGGATATACGTATTCTAAGTGTCAACAGTGAATAAATATGTTGTACATTAACCCTACATGATGTTTATAACGTCAAACGAATAAATCATGGATCACGCGAAGCTAAAAGTGAGAGATTACAAACTACAGGGGTTAAATGTGTCAACATGTTTAAGTTATACCTCTGAGTGACCTTTTGACAAACCCGAAGCTTTGTAAATGTTAATTATGCTCACTAGAATGCACTATATAAATTTCGTAAAGTTTCGTCATCGTATGAGAAAGTTATGATCAAATTCGTGTGCGAGGGGTTAAAGCGTAAACGTTGAAAATTAAGACTTTTCGGGTTAACCGGAAGTGTCCAGGGACTTGGCAAAGTGGGTATAAGTCCTAAAGCCCTTGTGGGTAATTATAAGGGGGTCAAAATGCAAGAAATAACCTTAGTTGCCCCTTCGTGAAGCCAAGGGTCAAGTTGCAAAACAAAGAAAATGAAAAATCTGATTAGTCAGGCCCAGGCGGCCCGCGTTGAGTTCTGTTAATCACGAGGCGGGCCGCGTCAGCCTCCCAGTACCGAGAAACATGGCTGATGTCTGCCATAGCCCAATGTGCGCGACCTTTAACCGTTTTTCCACATCTCTTGACCCCTAAAGCACCCCTTAAACACTAGGGACAAGTGTTTATCAGTTGTGGTATGTGCTAGACCTTGGTGTCAACATATTGTGGTGATAATTTCACTATAAAAGGCCATTATGTGCAATGTTGTTCTTCACACCATTCTCTGCCTTATCTGATCAATTCTGGAGCTCTCAAGCAGGTCCAACTGATCATATCTCGTGCATAGGACTCTTGTAAGTCTGCTAGTCCTTCTTTAATTGAGTTTAGCTTGGTTAATTAGCTAAAAGTCAAACCGTCGTAATTACGGTTTGACTTCGAGATTAGTCGACAATGGCTCAGTCATATCTCGAATTAAAAGTAGATATAAGTTGATATTTATGTGGGTAATAAAACCCCAAAAGGGTTTCCCCTGATCACCACTCTGACTAGTTCAAATGTCGGGTCAAACATGTAATTAAAAAGTCAACAGGAAGCTTAAATTCTAATTTATGCATAATTAGTTATCTAGGACATATACAACCTGTTTGATCATTGTTATAACTTGGTAATAAGTGTAAGAACATGTCTAAACATGTTCAACCCGACAAATTCCTGTAAATACCCGTTTCGGAACCGAAAGTCACATAGTTTGACTTTCACTTTGACTTTCAGTTCTGACCCGTCTAGGCATGTTTTAGAAATGCCTCAGAGCTTAAATTGGATTAGGTTACATGTTAGAATAACCCTCTGTGATTATACACCTTGGTTCACTAGTTATCCAATTAATATGCATATTTCCGTTAATTGCCCATATGTTGACCATTATGCCCTTATTACCTTAAAACGTGATTTATGAAAATGTAAAAGTGTAGAAACCTTAGTTACTGATATATAAAATTGTATGCAAAGTTTGACATCAGTTTGAATTGTAGATTTAGAGTTATGCTCATTATCGCAAAATGAATGCTTTATGTTAATAAAATGACGTAATTAGTGTATAGCCTACTTAAACATACTTTTTGATATCGAATCTTTTGCCCACTGATGTAATATATTATTTTGGGAATTTTAAAGATTTTTAATTAATTTTAGGCTGAGCATAACTCATAGTCGTAGGCTTAATTCGGTAAATGTCGGTTTTGCCCTTACGGGCCATAAAATAAGTTTTACATATCTAAACGACTCCAAACCTTTTGCTACTGATTAGTTATGTTAAATAAATTATTTTAAGCCTTCTGGAAATATAAAAATATCAGATTTAAGTATCGAACCCGGAAATGGCCTTTAATCGCCTTATTAAGCGTTTTTAACGCATAGTATGTATAAAAATTATATTGAACATACCCGGGTTGATACCTACTGATATTTTAGGAAAATTATGATATTTTAACAGTAAGCAAAGGTTGATTAACTCAGACTTCGTTTTTGAGCTTTTCGGCTTATGTGAAATTACCAAAATACCCCTACGGTGCATAGTTTGGTTATAACCGAAAAATTTCACATATATCTTTTAACCTACTGATATAACTTAGAAAATTGAGCATATTTGCTGATTACATCAGGCCTGTAACTCAGGTTATCACATAAACTCTTTTACAACCTTTAAAATGACCAAACTACCCCTACGGGGCATAGTTTGTGTTTAAATCCGTTTCGGGCATAATAAAAAACATCTTACTGATGTCACAACATATTTGAAGCATATTAACTTAGGAAACCTGTATATGGCTCTTACGGATACCCGTTACGCTTATTACGCGTTCGGTTCGGTTTATGTAACAAGTTTACATAAATTAGCCGAAACGGGTCAAACCTTATCGGTTTTATCTCAAAATCCAGAATGTGAATAATAAACCCATATTAAACAAGTCTTCAAACTTGTCGGGTCTGAATCACATTCTATCCGGTCTTCTCTTAATCGTGCGTACGAACCGTATCTTTGAAACTAGCCGGTCTAAGCTTAAGCTTAATTAAAGACCCGTTAGGATTCTAATAGGTTATATTAAACCTTCGTTCCAGATTAGGAGAACCAGTAAAAGCTACGTGCAATTTGCTTATTGTGAATTATACTTTGCTCAGGTAAATACTTTTAACTTATTTTCCCTATACGGGCTTGGGTTACGGTATATAGCATACCGTTTGATCGAGCATCAAATCTCCACAGTTGAGTGGGTAGTTGAATAATTTAATCGGCTCGTTTAAACAGTCTTGTTTACTTAAAGCCTTTGGGGGGTTAATGACCATGTCCCGGATATCCTTGGCATCATCTTACGAGATGGCCACGACCTGAGCACGGGGTGTAGGCGTACACCTGTCAGTGTATAACTCTATGATGTGGTGTGTCAATTGATCTTTAACCCGGACAAGATCCGGGTGACTGAACGCACAAGTAACATGTAATTCGTTCACAAGATTATAATATTAAATGATTCTCCCAAGTTAAAATAAAAATGTTTATGCCACGTGCATCCAAACCAATTTTCAATTATTTTCCAAAATGAGTCAGTTGAATGTATTTACCAGTGTAAACTGACGTATTTTCCCAAAAAGATTAAATGCAGGTACTAAGCGAAATTGGCTGGGATTTCTCCTTAGCATCATTAGAAGTCTCGCAAGCTTAAGATGCTTGAAGTCTGTTGAACTATTGTTTCATATTTTATTTCGATCCGTTATGTGGATAAACATCCGAACGTTGTGATACTTGATATTACAATAATAAATTCGGTTGTATTATATTTTCAATTGCTTCCGCTGTGCATATTAATATTGTGTTGTTTGACTATTATGTTGCCAACCATGACGTCACGATACTCCCCACCGGGCCCACCGGTGACACGTGGAAATCCGGGGTGTGACAGAAAGAAAGACAGAATACCTGAGATTGCGATTAGGTTGGTGTGTCGGTAGTTTGAAGCCGACTGGAATAGCCGGAGACCTGTGAATCGCTGGTTCTGTGGTTGTCTTGTGTTTGAAAGAAGAAAAATGGAGTTTTTTCTCTGGTTGTTCTTACCGTCGAAGAAGAGAACTGGTTGCTTAATCTGTTGATGTCAAGTGCTTGTATCTCTTACTCTCGTTCAAACCATCGTAGATAGAAGACAGAAGCTCTTTTTTTGTGATAAAGATGGAAGTTTGTCCAAGATTCCTTACAAAAGAAAAAGAAAGCAAGGCATGTCTCCCACTTTCTAAAAGGAGAAAAAAGAAAGAAATATTTTTTCTTGTAGGTCCAGCAAAGAAAATAAGGGGGTATTTTTTATGGGGACTAGGTGATCGAGTGGAAATTTAGAGTTTGTGGTTGTCGATTAATTTTTTTTTCGACTGGAGCCGGGTAAACTCTTGGAGATCACCAGATTATTTTTTTTTCGGACGAGACGAGGTGATCGAGGTTTGTACCAAATTAAAATATTATTTAGCCGTTTTTTAATTCGATTGGAGCCGCTGGGGTATTCAGCCGTTGGTCGAGTTTGGGTTGCTGTCTAAATATGGTTTGTGTTTCAAGTTCATGTTTTGACATTTATTATGAACCGGAAAATTTGTGGAACCGAGGTTTGTGACGGTCTCGGGTTTTGGTTGATTGGGTTGTCATGGGAACTTGGATGTGGTACTGGTCGATGGGTGAGAACATGGAGAAAATGGAATCAACATGGATGTTGATGTTGACACAAGTGAAAAGGAAGTCAATTGCAAGTCATGTAACTATTGCTTGTTGGAAGCTCTATGATAGTTATAATCGTTTGCCGGTTAGCTGGTCTGGAATTGTGGATGGTATTCCTTGTTCGGTGGTGATCAGCTGTTTGAAATTTGAGTGGATCTTTGTACTGGTACTGGGTGAAGGTTTTTCACAGGAATAGTACGAGTGAAGGTTCGGCTCATGGAGTGTCGTTTGGCATGGGTTGGGATAACTGTTATAGTGGGAGCTGGGCATAGTTAACTTGTGGGCTGCATGGAGGTTCAGACATCTTTTGGAGTCGATGTCATGAATATTTGAATTCTGCTTCTGAGAATGCGTCTGGGTTTGATGCATTGGGACTCAGTGGAAGACAGTGAAGACTCTTGGGTCATGGATTCTGGTGCTTCGTTTCACGCCATGCACAGCGGGGAAACGATGGTGAATCTGAAAGAAGGTAACTTTGGAAAGGTACGATTAGCTAATGATCAAATTCTTTGTGTTACGGGCATGGGAGATGTTAATCTGGTTACTCCATTGGGTAAATGGAAGGTGATAAATGGGAATCTGGTTATTGCACGTGGAAAGAAGCGAGGATCATTGTATATGGCTAAGGTATCTGCTGAGGGAGTGACCATCCCGGTTAAGCAAGACAAAGTTTGGTTCGCTAAATCTAAGGGGCAAAAGAGGGTTCGTATTGCAAGGGCGAAGCCTGGTGCCAAGGTGATTCAAGCTGAACGGGATCGGAGGTTTAAACTAGGTCAAGAGTTTAGTGACAGTGGAAGCATGGGACGTGTTCCGGGTAAAGTTAGAAAACTCCGTTGAGTTTTGAAGACCGGTATTCCGATTGATAAAATCTCTCCTGGAAAACACTTGCTGAATTTGGAGAGTGGTATTAATTCTCGGTGTATCTCTGGAGCTGGTGGATCGTGCAAGCCGGTTGAGATAGAGAATGAGTCAGTGGCGGTTTCAGTCACGGCTGGGTCTGGTAAGACTGTTGGGTTGGAGTTCGGGGGAGCTTCAGCTGGCCTTCAGGAATAATGAAGGGGGCATGGGTAACTAGGATGGTACTAAAGTTTCTTACAGATATACAGATGCACTGTTGAAGCACATGTGAAGATTGTTCCGTGGCTTCAAGTGGGAGATTGTTGAGTGTGAAGCCACTCTTGTGGTTAGTCAAAATAGCTGCAGAAAAATGGTGTCGGCAGCAACTATGTTTGACAGCTGCCATGTTTTGCGGCCTGTCAAAAGAAGTAGGCAGCAACCAATTTTTGTTTGACAAAACTCTGTTTAATCTCTATATAAGAGATCCATCTGTATTGTAATCTGTGTGCAATGAAATGAAAGAAATACCTTAGTTGCCCCGTGGACGTAGGTTGCAGTTGGCAACCGAACCACGTAAATTCTTGTGTCGTTTATTTTTCTATTTCTGCGGTTGAGTGTTCGTGAGTGTGTGTTGCTTCCGCGTGCGTATACCCTAGGGGTGTAAACGATGCGCAACGGCTCGAGAGCTACTCGGGATCGGATCGGTAAAAAGCTCGAACGAGTCGAGCTTTAACGAGCCCGAGCCCGAGCTCGAGCCTGAAATATGACTCGTTTAGCTATCGAGCCCGAGCTCGAGCTTTGCATACAAAGATCGTTTAGGCTCGCGAGCCTAAACGAGCCTAAACATAATTTTATATTAATTATATATATATATATATATATATATATATATATATATATATATATATATATATATATATATATATATATTACATAACATTGGTGGGCCGATCTCGAGCCGAGCTTTGACTCGTTTAAGCTATATTGAAACGAGCCGAGCTTTGAACTCGTTTAAGATTGTTCTCAAATCATCTCGAGCCGAGCCGAGCCGAGCCGGACTCGAGCTTTGGATTTTACTTACGAGCCGAGCTCGAGCTCAAACTTTTAGGCTCGAACCGAGCCGGGCTCGAGCTCGAGCTTCACTGAAACATCACGAGCCGAGCTCGAGTAGTGGAAAGCTCGGGCTCGGCTCGGCTCGTTTACACCCCTAGTATACCCCAACAGAAGTAGTAGTCTTCCCAAAATTTAGGAAGGCTGGTCAAATATGAAACTGTAGGTAACTGCTGCTTCTAGAACATTTTTCCCAAGGCCGGTTTTGGGCCTGTGCGAGAGGTGCCGACGCACAAGGCCCAAAACATCTAGGGGCCCAAAGTTGTTTAAAAACAAGTATTATAAAACATATATATATAGACTTTTTGTAGTTTAAAATAAACAAACTCAAATTTAGTTCAGTGGATACGGAAATAGCCTGAGAGTTGGCAATTCTAGGTTCGAATCCTGCTTCTTTTATTTTGGTAACTTCATATTCTGTTTTTGTTTGGGGCTTTGGGCCTCAAGGGGCTAATTTCAGCCTTCTCCACTTACACCAATTGCAACAACTTTTGCTAGCTTATTTTTTAGTTTAATTTTTTATATTAACATCTAAATTTGGGCGTCCATAAATTTGCAAGTTCTTTTATTTTTCTTCTCATTTAACTATTTACATAATAAACTTTACATGTTTTCTTGTTTAAATATTTAGGTTTTTTATTTCGCATACCAAATAAACTTAGAAGAACTCAATATTTAGTTCTATTAATTTTATTTGTATAAAAATGTTCGGATTTTCAAACTAATTTGGATATGTTTACACATATTACACTTGTTTTTACTACACTACTTTTGTTTTGTTTATTTTTCTTTAACAATTATCGTCGTATTGTGGTTTTTTTTTATTATATGATTGATGAGTTTATATAATAAGGAGAGGGCCCAATTTTTTTTGTCTCGCACGAGTCCTCAAAAGTTTTTTATCATTTTCAGGGACGGCCCTGATTTTTCCTATTTTAAATGGTCGAGATTTCATCTCAGATTAATCTAATGGTAGAGACTAAATATAGGAACCCTTTAACTTAAGGTGACATAAGAATATATATAATAAGATACATGAAAATGATGGCCTACAAGCAAAGCACACATATAGTTACAACAGTTGTACATACACGGGTTTTCAAGTCCAAAGTTTTTTTTATCTCATCCATTTGACATGTTTAAGACTAAACACAACCCGGATCCATCTATCTTAAGCAAGAGTTGAGCAATTATTACTAGAAGGTTATAAAGTGACTGATCTCCACTAAAAGGATTGAGTTTCATAACTTCACATTCTTATTCGAGTATGTGTCACAAATAATCAATAGGGCTCAACACCCGTCTAACAAGCTTGCAGCGAAAAGTGCTACACAGCCTAATACCAAATGTAATGTGATCATATAAAAGTAAACATATTGCCCATGTCCTAAATTGATTATTTTGTTTAATAGTTGAGGAAACCTTGCACCACTCATGTGAAATGACACAGCTTGTTTGTTCAGTTGATATAAATAACAGATAATTTAATAAAAGTAAAAACTTAAGATATAAAATAACAAATTCAAATTACTTTATAAATTAATTTTTAAAAAGTAAGAACTTTTTTACTAAATATTGAAGCATTAAGAAAAAGTTCAAAAATAGGTGAGATTTTTCGTTTGATATTGTTTGATATTGCCATCACCTTGTATGGGTCAAGAGATCAACCATCTTACTCACGGGCGGAGGTACTTTATAATTAGGGGTAGCCTCCGCCACCCCTTGACGCTCCGGCGCTAGTGTAAATTTTGAAAAAATCTGACGTTTTTTTTTATTTTGTTACCCTTTTTGTTTGAAACGTTGTCCCTATAAAAAAAATTTAGATCCGCCACTGATTACAGACTCCAAATCTTCCATGCAATCTATCGTGTGGGCTTGCACATCCTAATTACTCGTATTTTCTTATGTAATTCATCGTCTTGGGCTAAAAAGGTGAGATTTTTCTTTTAATATTGTTTAACACAATACATTCCATTACTTGATTTACTTGCAAAACTTTTATGCTAAAACTGTATAACATAATTTACTTATCATAAATAAATAATTTAGGCAAATTGGATTTAAATAATACTAACTCACTGTTATTGGCCAATAATAATCGCAACTCATTTAATCACCAATAATAATCCGAACTATTTACTTTTGTTTGTAAAATACTCCCAGTTAAAAAAACACTAACTAGGTTAAAAAATTGCTGATGTGGCTTGCCACGTCACCTGCCACATCAGTTGCCACGTAATCGAAAAATGCCACGTAGACTGCCACATCAGCTGCCACGTCATCGAAAAATGCCACTTAGACTGCCTCACCAGCTGCCATGTCATCAAAAAATGTCATATCAACTGCCACGTCATATGACACATCAGCTAAAAGGGCCACATTAGATGCCACATCAGCAATTTTTTAACCTAGTTAGTGTTTTTTTAACTGGGAGTATTTTACAAACAAAAGTGAATAGTTCGGATTATTATTGGTGATTAAATGAGTTGGATTATTATTGGCCAATAACAATGAGTTGGGATTATTTAAATCCAATTTGCCAGCAATTTATCACCCGGCCAATTAAACAAATATGATGTATCATTGCTACATAATTACAATTTCACCTTTTCATTTATTTTTACGTATAAATTAATGTGTTTATTATAAATGTTTTCAAAGACCAAGAACTTTGAATCCTTAATCAGAAAGGAAATTTCCTTGGACAGCACGCGTTTACCCTCATGTAGCCAAGAAGCTTCTAGAATTTTTTTTTATTTTGTTTTCTTTAAGGTTCACCCCCTTAAAGTTTTAACCATATACAGAAATGACCGCATAGATTCATTTATTGTTAATAGAAGTCACTCGACAATGTTGGCTCCATCCTAACTAATACACATGTAAACATCCTATTAACTAAATATGAATTAGATGCAAACTACATAGTTAAATGTGATTAAGTGTGATCAGTTCCAGGATAACGACCCTTATAGGAAGTTTTTACTCGGATAACCGAAAAGATAACCATGAGAACGAATATTACAATTAATAATAGAATCACTCATGTCATTCGGGGTGATGGGGTAAACTTCATCGAGAACGATGAGTCCCCGAAGATATTTGTTACATCTTAGAGGAATCTCAAAATTCAATTTCATTCTATGTGCAACTAACAACAAATTTTTCTCACCTCTAATTGTATGCTTATTAAAGATACTTGATGCATGATGTAATTAAACTTTTATACAAAAAAAGTTGGTAGATGTATAAAGTGTTTTTTGTATGAACCTTAATATTTATTACATGCTCTATAATCTATTATATACATGGTTATAATCTTATTGTATTATGCATGATTACACTTTAGCTAAAATAACAAAACAAGGTTTAGGCAAATCCACCTCACGAATTTGAATAATAAACAACCAAAATATAAAGTGATAAGCTTAAGACTTTTCTTTCCCGTTAACAAAGTCGTATGTTATCTTTTAAAACCTGGAAAGGCTAAACGTACATCCTATATGTTCAACGTACCCTGTATGAGTAAAAGTATGTAAAAGTAAAGAGATTAAGTCATATGTGACTAAGTTAGTAGAGGGTATATTTAGTAAAAAAGCATAAAAAGAGGTGCATTTAATATAACCCTTAAAACAATATGGTATGAAACTGAAAAGTTTTAACTATATAAACTTAACTACCGAGAATTTCTATATAATCCTTCATACCATAACAAATATCCTCCCCAGAAAACCTTTCACTCCACTTAGCCACCGGCAAACACCAGCAGAAGTTGTAAGAATTAGATAGTTGTTATATTAATTTCTTCACTTTTCTTTTTGCCATTTGATTCGTGTAGATATATAAGTATACACTTTTAGTTTGCTATTTTTATATTTATTGTTTTACTATAAATAACGATTTTAAGTGGTGCAGAAACTTCAACTTCTAAAGTCGCAGATTATTTTCCCGGTTTGACGACTCTTCTTTGATCTCCATAAACCTTTTATGTATTTATTTCCTTTTTTTAGTTGTGGTAATTGGTAAGCAATCTAATTATTTATTTGATCTGTGTTTTATCCCATGTCTTTTTTTTATTGATATCATTTATTATAATTTGTTTCTTCATTTGATTTGTTTAACTTGCAGTGCAACTTGTTGCCTGTTTACCTGCAGCCTGTTCGTAATTGTTGTTTTGATATTTTATAAATATAGACAAATTTTAGAAAAAAAATATTGAATGTATACTGTATGTTTCAATTGCAATTTGTATCTTTTCAGCAAACATCATCGATGACAACTCCGGTGGCGTTTGAGCTAGAAATCAAAGGATTTTGTAACTGCAAAGGTCACATGAAAAAGATCAAAAAGGCACTTGGTAAACTTGATGATGTCAAATTGGTAGAAGTGGATCCCGAGATGGGAAAATTCATGATCATAACCACCAGTGCAAGAGACCCTGATACAATAAAACGTGCTCTCGACGGCCCATTCTCGCAAAAGACGATCATTTTGTCACATGATGCTCCACCACAAAAAGTTGTAAGAATTTAATAGTATTATTCTCATTGTTTTTTCTTGCAGTTGGATCCATGTAGATATATAAATATGCACGATTAGTTTCTGTTTATTTTTTTGTAATTTGTTATTCTAAAAATAACGCTTTAAAGTGATGCAGAATCTTCATCTTCTTCCTTCTCCAATTAGTTTCAAAAGTTGTAAGAATTTGATATTAAAATGTTGTTTTTTATGCTATAAATAACGCTTTAACGTGGTGCAGAATCTTCATCTTCCTTCTCCGATTACTACCATGGCCCGGGTTGAATAACTCCTCTTTTAGTTCCCTTTTCATTTCAACAAAATATTCTCTTATATATTTATTTACATTCTTTAGTTGTAGTAAGCGCACCTACTCCAACTATGGATGTTTATTTAAATAATTATCTGTGTGTGCAGCGATCTAGCAAATTAATTTATTGAGCTTGTTTATTTATTTATGTCATTGCTTATAATTTGTTTCCTAAATTTTGATGTGTTTAGTTAAGGCATAAGTAAAATTTCTATGTTTCGACTGCACTTTAACCTTTTCAGCAAGCATCAGTGATGACAATTGCGCTGCAAATTGATCAGTTTTGTAACTGCGAAGGTCACATAAAAAAGGTCAAGGAGGCACTTGGAGTTGGTAAACTTGATGGTGTCAAATTGTTAGAAATGGATCCCGAGATGGGGCTATTTATCATCTTAACTACAAGAGACCCTGACAAAATAAAACGTGCTATTGAGGGTCCATTTCCGGAAAAGAAGATCATATGTGTTCATCTTCAAGATGCTCTGCCGCCGCTACAAACTAATATCACACCATCTGCTCCACCTATTCCGCAACTTCAGATATGGGATGGGGACACCCTTCAGGGGACAGTCTCTGGCTTCTTTGAGGACGGTCGCTTAACTATTTATGATATGATATCTAAATAGTTACAGAGAGTTTAGAGCTTTTTTTATTGTTAAAACACAATCTATGTATGTTGTTTCTTTTGTTTCGTTCTTTTTTTCTTTGTGTGTTTGATTCCATATGCTTGTATTTTGAAAGGTTTATTTGATATGTAATAGGTTTTTTTCTTCTTGTGGTTTCATTGGCATTGGTTAGTTAGCATGAATAGCATCTCAAACTGGTCACTGATTTGTTTATCATTTTATTTTACTTAATACACAGTTAAATTAACAAGTTGTCACTCACTACTACAAAATATGGCAATTGCCAGTAGTAAATTACATAAGAATTTCCAACTAAGACTGAGGGGAGTGGAGCGACTCCCCCTCCCAAGTCGCCCTAAGTCGCCTGGAACACCGCCCCCCTTGGCGTCTCGGCTGGCGTCCCAAACCAGCCCGTCTCCAAGCGATCGCCCACTTTTTCCATTTCCCCATACATATATCCGTTGCCAACGGATAGTTTGGCCAAATTTTTTTATTTTTTTTTTAAATACACCCAACCTTTATAAATAATACCACATATCAAACACATTTTTACCACAATCTTCTCTCAACTCATCAAAATTTATACCAATCTTCTCTCAACTCATCAAAATGTATCCCCACAACATCCCTCTTTTCAACCAAAATACACAATCTTCCAATCCACAACCCGATATGGCGGACCCAAACGTTTTAAATAACCCCGCTTTTTACGCCTATTTCAATAATATGCACGTTTCTAGCCCTACACCGCAAGTATACTACAACAATACGACGATACCGCAAAATATGGGGTTCACCACTTGGAACACACAACAACCCGGTGGTTTTCAAAACGTTGGAGGATCGAGCCAACAAAATGGTATAAATTTTTTATATATTTTTTTGTAAAGAATATGTTTTTTTTTAACTTTTTTTGTTGATGTATTTTTTTTTCGGTTGATGTATTTTTTATTTTGTTGAAGTAATTTTTTTTGTTGAAGTATTAGTTTTTATTTACTTTGATCAATACTTTTATAAAAAAAATAGGAATTTTTTTATATCTTTTACATAAAAAAAGACAAAATAAATCAATGTCACGTGTCGCAAGACGCCCTAGCCAGCCAAGTTGCTCCACTCCCCTTTTTTTGCCCAAAATCCTCTAATCTGACGTGGCGCCACGTGTCGCAAGACGCCATCTCAAAAGGATGCCCCACTCCCTTTAGTCTAAAACCCTATATAACTAGTTCTATACCCCTCCGGTGGACGGGTACATTAATGGTGTAATGACAATTTCAAGTAACAATCATATAAGCTAAATAACAGCCAAAATGTGTTAAAAAATCAAATTATTATTGTAATAATATGGGTTTGTAATCATATTTAACCAACCATTAATTAATTATAAGATTCACAACATGAGACAATAGCGTTTGACGGACGACCCATATTGATCAAAAACCTATTATGACCAGTTACCTAACATGCCCGGTGTGTGTATTATGCCACCCCAGTGGAAGAGAAGATAAAGGCGAATTACAAACCAAATCCAGGTCCACTGATTCTCAAATATGGTAGTCAATAAACTCTAGCTTTTTCCACCTTCAGGACATGAGTGTCACAAGAAACAGTATTGATTAAAATTTAACAGTTTTAAAATCAAATAATCATCAGCCTTCATTTAGTTCGACCATATAACTGAAACTTGGCTATGTTCCGCATCATCTCCCCTCAAATCTCTCAGTCTCTTGTTATTCCTCTAGAGTAAAACAAAAAAAACTATGTCACTTATGACGGTTATTGAATATGAAGAAATCAACATGATGTTTTCCGGACATTAGATGTTTGATTTTATCATACATGTGTAAACCTGGCACTATTACACTATACTGACAGGTGCAAAACATGGAATAAAACTGAAAAAAGAAAACCTCACTAAGTTCCCGTTGAGAGAAGCAGAGCACACTCAATGTTTTTGGGGGCCCAAGGCGAATTAAAAGTTAAGGGCTCTTTTTTAGTAAAACAAAAAAATAAAAATTATAACCTAGAGCGAGTTGGTTAACGGATTAGGTATTGGTTCAAACGGTTTGCTAACGGGTCAAAACAAATGAGTATTTTTAATATATATAAAAAGAACACACCAGGAGATTCGAGGACTACACTTAGCAAGATACTGATTGCTTTTATGTCTCGGTGAATGATTTGATCATGCGAGTCTTCATAAACTAAGCCTTGTGCTACACCAACAACTGATTCTAGGAAACATATTGGATTCATCCAATCTTTGAACTCAGAGTTGAAAACGAAAGGCAGAAATTGTCATGCCGGAAATACCTCAGAAAAAAAAAAAGCATGGCTGCTCCATGCCTCATTTTGCTGGTCTTGAAACCATTTCCATCTAAACGCATCTACAAGTTTAAGTAACTATATAAATAGAAGTTCAAAATTTAATAACATATAAAATATTTATATTTGCAATAATCTTTGAAGAAAGATAAAGATATTATAGTCTGACAAGAACTTTGAATTTATTTAAAAGAATACAAAAGGTTGGTAAGAAATTACTACTCAGTTAACACCAATCTTTGTAAAAGACTAAAAAGCTACGATTTAACAAATTTGACTTGGTCACTTTATGCACATAAGATATGCAGAGCATGTTTACCTTGGTTGTGAACGCGTTGTAGGACCGTAAACAACTCCCGAACGATTGCGAAACGACACGTGCGACGTGCGCAATCCATGCACGTGTGTGGACCTAACACAAGAATGTAATAATATCAAGATTCTATTAAGGATCTAACAATGTTTACAACTTGAATCTTCTCCTTTGCTACTTTCTCTCTCTAGAATACTCTTAACTCTCCAATTTTTCAAAAATGGCAAAAGTTCCTAAATGAAGACATAAGGCCACTATATATAGGCAATGGCATAAGGCGTGTCACCTTATTTACAAGTTTGCCATTCCATACTTAAACTTGACTTTCCTCTATATATTACAATATAAAACCATGTCTTATTCTGATTTCTGCTACGATCTGAATTGACGGAGGCGATAGACATTCGTGCAATCACAGACTTCCCCTTGCATATTGCCGCAGTCAATCTTGTAGCATCTTGTCTTTTCTCTCTCTCTCTCTCTCTCTCTCTCTGAGTCTCTTTGAAGGTTTGACATCTTCAGCAACCACAGCGTGTAAAAACCTACTAGCATATCATCTGTGAGACCGTTTATCACATTTAACTTTCCATTTCTTTAGCGTACTGTGATTGTCTACTGATGTACTATCATTTCCTCTTTTTACACAAAACTCATTTTTCATTTTCTATTGTTTTTGTCTTTTTCAAATTTTCAAATGTTTTTGTATTTTCTGACAACGCTTACTCCCCCTAAAATTCAAAACATTTAAAGAAAATTTGACAACTTGATACTGATAGCTTTGTCTCGCCATCAACTTTCTGCATCACATGCTCTGTTTTGCATAAAGTACCCCCATTATTTACAACACATTGATATTTGACAGTTTGAAAACCGTTTTTCGATCTTGTGAAATTAATCATATTTGTTCCGCCGTGAGGGTTTCAGCATAATCACTTAACATATTTTTTGTAAATTTTTGATTTTTGACAAAATTTAAAAACACAAACATATTTTTTTCATTTTTGACAGAATAAAAACATATTTTTGGATTTTAAATTTTTCAATTTTTTGGGGTTTTTAATATGGTTTATTTATGTACAGAAACGAACAAACTCCCTGTTATCAGTTGCAGGGACTAGCAGCCTTCTCTCGTGCCAGGCTGCTCCTCTTCTCAATCTGACAAACTTTTGCTTTGTGAAGCACCTGCACATTCAGACTATTCAATTACTTGAACAAGTTAGCCCAGGTTTGTTTGACCTTAGGCATTTCAACACAAAATGAATCATTCAAAGATGAAAAATCTTTGTCATTTTTCTCAAAAACATCTTCACTTTGATTATCACTCACAGCAATTTGTTTCTTGACAATCCAACTTTGGCCTTTTTAAACATTCCTTTTATAAAATCGTGATTCATTTTGAATGTTTTGATTTTGAACAACAACTTTTGGTTTCCAAAATTGGTTTGGTTTTGTTGCATCAACCGTTGTTTTCCAACTTTGTGTTGTTCTAAATTTGGGTGTGTGAGAATTCCAGGTTTGTCTTGCATCAAACCTAGTTTGGTTTGATTTCCAAGTTTGATTCGAAGCAAAGTTGTTTGTGTTGTACCTCCAAGTTTGTTTTGAATCAAAACCGGTTGACCTTTATTTCACAACCTCAGATTTCTGTTTCTCAACATCAACAGGCTTTGGGTTCGGACACTTGCGTGCAAGATGTCCAGTTTGATCACATTTAAAACAAGTTCTGTTTGAGACATCTTTGGCCTGTTGTTGTTGCTTTTTCTGAGCATGGAACTCTTCATTAGACTGTCGTCTAAATTGGAGTTCTTTCTCTTCTTCAGAACTTATTCCGTGAACAAAGTTCATCTTTTTTCTGATAGTTTGGCGTTTCATTTCTTTTCCATTTCTGTTTCTTTTTATAACCCAACCCAGCCTTCATGTTTTTCTTTTTGTAACTAGGTTTATTATAAAAAGTTTTCTTGCTTTTTCCAGAAAAGTTTGAAATCTCAGATTTTTCAATTTCAACCATCTTGAACACTTTGTCAATCTTTTCTTAAATCACATTCTGAATCGGGACTTCAAAATCTGAGAATAATTTGTCCGATCCAATCATGGTATAAACCAATCCTTTTGAATCATCATTCTCCTTTTTCTCAGGTTTTGAGTTTTTCAGATAACCTTCATGAAAACTACCTTCATTTTCATCTTGTGATTCAGATATACCTGTTTCAACAGACTCTTTTTTCAAAACACTTTCAACGACCTTACCTACCACCTCTGAATCACTAGAATCATTAGATTTGGAATAGGTTACGTCAATGTTATCTGGCAATTGATCACCCATGTTGAAATCTTTTTCCACCTTCTCGTCATCATAAAATGTGAATTTTTCCTCAAACGGTGGTGGAACCTGATGATACTCTGAGCCAATACCTTTCTTGTTTTTCTTAGAATCTTTATCATCCGGTTTTAGATTGAAAATGCGTTCAAGAACATATGATGAAGCGTGATAACTGTGTAACTTGTTGTTCTAGTTCTAAATCAGTTATTTTACGCTTTAGCTTAGCAACATCTTCAATGTAAGAATTTACAACTTGTTGTTTAATTTCATATTGTCGCTTAAGCGTATCAGATGTTTCAGAACAATGTTTCAATCTCGATTGAACAAGTTTCATTTTACTCTTCACGTCTTCATATGATTCTTTTGTGATATGATATGCAAGTTTTATTGAATCATACTCTTTTTTCATTTATTGAAAATAATTTTCTTTTTGCAAACACTCTTCAGTCATTTTTGAAACCTTTTCTTTCAAAATTTCATTTTCTTTTTCTAAACTATTGCATTTTTGTGTTAGCATTTCATCATTGTCTTTCAAAACTTTTTCGTTTTCTAACATTTTCCTTGCATTTTTCTTTGAAAACTTTTTCAATTTTAGTAAATTCTAGATCTCTTGTTCTGAATTTTTCATCTTTTTCAGTACAAGCACTGCACGTTTCCATGCATTTCTTACACTATTCAACATTTTTATTTAAAACTTCAGATTCAGTTGAAGTTTTTACCTCAGTTATTGGCACCTCGGCTTTTTCTGCCGTCTGATTCTGGTCACATTCCTTCTCTTGTTGTTCCTCGGCAACAGCTTCACCAGCATCATCTGCTTCAACCGATCTTTTAAACTTCAAATCATCCTTTCCTTTCTTCTTCAGATCCTCCTCATTCTGTTGTTCTTCAGTAACAGCTACTTCTGCTGCTTTCTGTTCTTCTTTATCAACTGCTTCTTCTTTGACATTCTCTTCCTCAACAACCTTCTTTAAATCATCCACCAAATCATCAACATTCTTCTTCATTCTTTCTTCATCTCTCTTCTTTAGACTTCCTGTCATTACATCTCGAATTATCTTATCCAGCCTTTTCAGATAATTTTTATCTTTCGCGACATTTGAGTAGTATTCGCCGGACAGAGGAATAACAGCCAGTACATTATTGTACACCACTTCTCGTCTATGAACAACTGGATCTCCATTTTTGTTGATGTAACACTCTCTCTTCTTATTGTATCTTCCATAAAACTTTGCTTCTTCAAACTCTTCATGCATCTTTTGAATTCTGCAATCTGCAAAAAATCTTTCTCTTTCCGTTTTCTTTTTTAGAATTTCTTCTTTCGTTTTCTCTTTCACAACAGCAACAAAAGCACTCTGTTTGTTGAATCCATATTCTTCTTCTAGAAGAATATCATTCCAGTTGATTCCTTCATCTTCTTGTTCTTCTTCTGGAAGAAAGTTACTCCAGTCGAATCCTTCATCATCTTGGATCACTACAAAAGCTCTTGAATTCTCTTTCTCAGAATTGCTTTCAATTTGTTTCATTTTTATGGTTCCTCTCTGTTCCTTTGATAGATTGCTTTACGATAGTAGTCGTCCTTAAATGGATTAGCGGTTTCTTCAATAGCAGAGTTTCTACATTCTCTTTTGAAATGACCATTTTGCTTGCATTTGAAGCATGTCACTTTTGATTTGTCGAAGCCTAGCTTTGTTGATGGGCCACCTATTGACTGTCTTCCAGTAATTTCCATGAACCGCTTAGCTCTTCGAATGCAGCTAGCCAAACACCATCTCAGATCAATGAGTTCCATCTCTTCCGGATCTATCTGGTCGTAATCTTCCTTTGTCAGTTCAGAATTTCCAATTTTCCCAGCTACCAGACTTTCGTATGATTCCAGAATCGATGCCAGAAAACTCATTTGTTGTTTAGCAGCGTTAATGCTCATTGCCGGAGAATTTTTCAGCTTTAAAGCAATGTTGCAGAGAATTTCTTCGGGTTCTTCAGAGTTTGAAGTTGTTGACGATGAATGATATCATGGATCGTAGCTTGATGAGCTTGTTTGTGAGTCTTTTGACTTTTCAACACTGAATGCAGTTTTTGGCGATTCACTGACTTTCACTGAGGGTACACTGCCCTTGTAGTAAAGACCTACATTCTGTTGATATGAAGAACTGCTCATCTTGATTTGTTTCTACAATTCAAGCTTGTGACTTTCAATCTTTTCAATCAAAGCATCCAAAGTAATCGTATCATACAACACATCATTTTTCAAAATAAACACAAACGTTTGCCACTGATCAGCTCGTGGTAATGCTTCAATGATTTTATCAATGACTTCCTCACGTGTTTTAGTTATCCCAAATCTGTTAAGCTCAATTTGTAAATGACAAAATCTCTCGATCATTTGCCTCACAGATTTACCTTTTAAACTATCAAACAAATCAAATTCTTTTTAGGTAAAGCAATTTTGTTCTTTTTTATTTGTTTTCCTCCCTCGGCTTTTACTCTCAAAGCTTCCCAAACCGATTTTGACGAACCATCATGATTTAACAGTGCAAAAATATCATCTCTGATGGACTGTTGGATTAAAGCAATCATATTATGTTCGTACAAAAATTTCCTTTTATCTTCATCTGATAAGTCATTGAGATTTAATTTCTTCATTTTTTTCATTAACAGGTCGACTGTACCCGAACTCCAGACAAAACCAACTCTCGTGTGCGTAAACTTTTGTCCAGGTCAAAAACCTTTCTCTCCACCAAATATAATCTTCAATGTTTTCAAGTTTCGGTGGTTTAGAACGTGTTCCGTAAAAATTATCATGTTTTATGTTATCATTAATATCTTTTGTAATCGTTTTCGGTGTAACGGTTGATGTTTCGGAAGATTCGGAAGTGAACGCCTTGTAAAATGTGTTGTAAAACTCTTCAGCCATGATGTACGATTCTTCGACTTCCTTTTCTTCGTGTAACGCTCCTTGATTTTTCACCGTGTTTATCACCTGCAATCAAAACAAACAAACGATCAGTTTAAAACGAACCGAATACGCGAAAGTGTGTGACGATGGATTCAATCTAAGACTCGTGCCGAAGATTCACGGACTCGTTCCAATTTTTGATATGACAATAATGATGTTCGGATGAATACTCGATCGTATGAGAATTTTGTATGTCGTTCGGATGGATACTCGATCGAATGGACTTTTGACTTTGATCACCAGAATCAACTTGATTGGATGAATATCTGATCGTATGATCACTCATTGGTCCACCTGTTTCATTTAATCATCATGCCTTTAATTGGATCAAATGATGGTAACAATTCACGTGATAATATATCAATTCAATAACTCTCTCAAGGTCCATCCGAACGGATGACCATCCTATCGGATGGACAATAGAATAGTCCAAACCCATCCGGTCGAATAGATTTTAATAAAAGTCCATCCGGACGGATGACCATCCGAACGGATGGACATAGTGTCATCTGGATGGCTGTTGGTGGTTTTCTATAAAAAGGGACTTGGGGTTCCCATTTGGACAAGCTTTTGGTGCCCTGAGGGGACATGATGTCTGTGTGGTTTCATGGTGCTGTAATCGTCAGAGAATCAGTAGAAACCACTTGAAATTGACTGCTCGATGTCGTATTCTGTTTCTACTCCTTTCTTAGTAATAATAACGAACCGAACACGTCGTATCGGGACCGAAGCTCCGTCAAACTCGCTGGTTCCTGGATTAGCAGTGGTATCAGAGCTACGGTACCGATTTAATTTTGAGCTCAGATCACATGGGCCGCCAAACCAAATCACGTGAAGTTTGATAAAACAAAACTGGCTAATGAGCTTTATTGGATCGAATGAGATTGGTCCGGATGAATAGTCGGTCGAATGACCATTCACTCAAAATCACATATCTTGCTTTATTGAACCAAACAACTTATCATATGCAATATTGGCCGACACTTTAACTTGTATTCAAGATCGGATGAATATTGGCTGACAACAATATTGAATACAAATATCTTATTGAACCGATGGCACAATTAATAATCACATGATCTGCCCAACCAAATCACGTGAACAACTGATATCCTAAAACACTATTGGACCGATTCAACTCAATTAAATGCAACTTATAGTATTGGGCCACACAATCAATATTTAAAAAATTCTGAACTGATCACGTGAATGATTGTATTGGGCCGATATCTTTTGAAAACAATTTAATTATATGGCCGACAACTTGTTTCAACCAAAGTTGCTTTTAGTTTGTTATTGGACCGTTCAAAAAAGTAATATGTCAAATTAATTGGGCATGGTATGTATTAAACAGAAAGTGACGAATGACAAGTCGGTCGGATGACCATTCGTTAGATTTGGCAGATTATAGAACTTCATGTCATCCGATCGGATGGCAATGAATATTGAACGAATGACTATCTGATAGCTTCAAAGTCAGTTTATCAATTGGACTTATGTCCGGATGGTCATCCGAAAGGATGGCCATCCAGGTGAACGAGAAACAGCAACAAATTTCATATTTTTTCGGACAAAAAATCATCGATTTCTCACAAAATACTTGGAGTTTTGATCTAAAAATTTGTAGGGTTGTAAAACAATGGTTTTCGCACAAAATATCAAAAAATCGGCAAATTTTATCCGTGAAAACCTCGTTAATTTTGCGTTTTTGTGACAAAAAATGAAGAAAATGGGTAGAAGAAGAAGTATGACAAATCTGATGCGAATACGACTCTGAAACTGATGAAATCTCATGAATTCTTACATATCTGATCCGTGAAATCGAGCTCCTGCTCTGATACCAATTATGAACGCATTGTAGGACCGTAAACGACTCCCAAACGATTGCGAAATGACACGTGCGACGTGCGGGATCCGTGCACGTGTGTGGACCAAACACAAGAACGTAATAATATCAAGATTCTATTAAGGATCTAACAATGTTTACACCTTGAATCTTCTCCTTTGCTACTTTCTCTCTCTAGAATGCTCTTAACTCTCCAAATCTTCAAAAGTGGCAAAAGTTCCTAAATGAAGACATAAGGCCACTATATATAGGCAATGGCATAAGTCATGTCACCTTATTTACAAGTTTGTCATTCCCTACTTGAACTTGACTTTCCTCTATATATTACAATATAAAACCATGTCTTCTTCTGATTTCTGCTACGATCTAAATTAACGGAGGCGATAGACATTCGTGCACTCACATTGGTAGTAGTTCGACTTTCATCCTCGCCATCACCCATCAATGATCGAATATCGATCATGTGTAACCAAGTTCAAATCCGTCTATATATTATTTAGATTAAGATAATTAATAAGCAAGCAAGCAACTAATAAAATAAAAAAAATGTATTAAAAGTAATATGTTAATTACTAACATTGATATCATGTTCATTCCCATGAAAATTCTCCTTCTTGACAGCAACCTTGTTTCCATGATTAGAAAAAAAGATCCATCTCAGCGAGAACCTTCCAGTGAGAATCCGAGAAGCAACGGGAACCATCACGAAGGGTTTCCACCTTGTGGTCTGATTCAGAAACAATAGTGGTCCATAAGTAACCAATGTTAGGTCCCAAATTGATCCGTTTGAAATAAAACACAACTCAAGCTACCGTTTGAAATAAGATTTTTTAGTGTATGCTTAAACTAAATCCAATACCAGTTTTTTACTGTATGTTTACATTCTTATTAGCAAAACATCAACATAAAAACTCTCTAAAAAATATAAACCGACCAAATTAATAATCCTCAAACTTTCATTATGCAAGATCTTCTCCAGTACCACTCACAGTCAACATTGCTGCAATGTTATGTAATAGTGTTTAGTTTATAACTAAATTCGTAAATAAATAATTAGCATGAGAGTATACTATCACTTCCAATACATAATATGACACTTTAGAATATAAAATTCTTGCCAGTTTCTGACAAAGACATCCTTTTTTTCTTGCATGATACGAAGTTTACCAATTAACTCTTTAAAAAACTAACTTAACTAACATAAGGTGAATTTGAGCCCAACATTATTTATATAAATCACCTAGAATATGCATTTGTGCACAATTAACCTTTTTCTATCATGTCATAAAAGGAAACAATATCCCCACCAGCATAAAAAGCCCTGCTACTTCGCTTTGAAAGAATTTAGTATTTGTTTAATAAACGTAGAGAATAAATCTAGAAACCAAGTTAATTAATGTTTGTTATTACCACAAAACATATATCAGGGTTGTCTTCACGACTTTTATACAGTTTGGGCAACCTGTTTAACATTGGAGTGTTGAGAGCGTTGAGGACGGAGGGTCTGTTGAGAAGCAGGATTCTTGAACTTCGATTTCCTTCCACTAGTACCTGTAAAATCATCAAAATTGTGTGAACATTTGCTTGTGTTGTGTGTATGCAATTGAAGTTAAATTACACTCACAAACGAATCCGAGAGGGTGTTGTTGCTAAAGCTTCTTGTTCTTAGGTTGACGAAAATTTGAGGAACATAATACCCTGTTGGGATTGAACCCTATAGAGGAACAGCTGATGTAAAGCCAAAACTGGATCAGGGCAGTGGATCCAGTATAAGCAGATGTTTGCATTCAATCTTTCCCCTTGATTTTGACTCTAACATCTGCTGACCTCTAGGTACTGATCTTCTACAACAACTGCTGGTCCACAACAACTGATGAGTTCTAAAGACTGTTGAAGACAAAGTGTTGTTTACTCAATCTACTGTCTTAACTCAAGTACTGCTGAAGACCAAAGCACTACTAGGGATGAAGCAGTGGAATGAAGAAACAGTAGTTTAGTTTCCTTATTTGTAATTGTAATCAGTTGTTAGATAGCAGTAGTTGTATAGATCAGTTGTTAGAGTTTGTTAGGAGGTTAGATGTCACTATCATGGTGACGTCAGCAAAGATGCCAAAGTGGTTTGGTTTGCACTATAAATAGAACAGTGATCTGTACTGTTCTATTGGCTCTTTTGTCACAACTCATTCTGTACGAACAAACTATCTGTGAGCTCAGGCTGAGGGGAAGATTGTATTGCATGCATGCATTGTGATTGAATCATTGTAATAAATATAATCATTCGATTTCATGTCAAACATGTATGTTGAAAGCAATTCTTCCATTTGATTATGTTGAAAAGTTTATTTCATTTACATTCCGCTGCAAATTTTTTATCGTTCATCTTCACTTTAGTTAAACAAACACAATCATAAGAAACTCAGATCCTAACAATTGGTATCAGAGCGAGGACAGTCAAACTTGATCTAAATCATTTTGACGTAAAAGTTCAGCTCAAAATTGTTGATACTTTTAATTGTTCGTTTCGTTGAAAAACAGAGTAAGGTTTAATCACAAGCAAAGTTGATTAATCAGTACCTGTAAAACAACCAGGATGACGTCACAATCACAAGATGTTAACAATAGCATCGGTTCACTCTTCAAACCACCCATGTTGAAACGAAATGAATACAACATCTGGCAGAGAATGATGGGTCACATCCTTGCTCAACAGAATACCGGATGTTGGAAGTCGGTTATCTTTGGACCACACGTTCCAATGGTGCTGAGTGCTGAGGATCCAAAGGTCTTTGTTCCTAAGAAAATTGAGAACTATACAGACCAGGACTTTCAGAAAATTGAACTAGATGCCAAGGCATTCAGCATCGTTGCATCCGCACTACCAAATGAAATTTATGCTGGGCTGTTACACTGTAACAGTGCCAAGGAATTGTGGGATGCACTGAAGGAACAGTTTGGGGGGGACTGAAGAAGTAATTGAAAATAATAGGGAAATCCTGAATCAACAGTATGAAACCTTTTGTCACATTAAGGGTGAAACACTAACAGAAAAGTTTGAGCGATTCAGTTGTCTCATTAGTGAGCTAAGACATGTTAATGTTGAATTTGCTAATTCAACACAAAATAGCAGGTTTCTTAGGTCATTACCTGAAAAATGGGATACAATTGCTTTTGTGACCAGAAATTCAGCTGGGTTCAAAGATCTGACCCTGACCCAACTTCATGGTAAACTCCTGACCTATGAAAGGGAGTTAAACCAGAAAAAGAAGTTGCAAGAGTCTGGCAAAGTTGCAGATGACTATTCATTTGGCAGCACAGCTCTTTTGGGTCAGGAAGAGTCTGGTAGCAGTAAGGATCAGAGTTATGATCATTTTATTGATATAACTGCTGGTGGAGCCTTTAATAGCTCTGATTCTTACTCATCCAATTATGCATTCACTGCTAATGGAGAAAACCAGAACTCTGACAATCTATGCTTTGAACTCAATGATCTCCAGCATTTTGATCCTACTGATTTAGAAGAGATGGATATTTTGCACCAACTTGCTTTGCTGAGTGTTAGAACCTGCAAGTTTTATAAAAGGACAGGGATGAAGTTTCCAGGGCTACATGGGAATTTGAAGGTTGGGTTGGATAAGTCAAAAATCAAATGTTACAAGTGTAATAGGTTAGGTCACTTTGCCAGAGAGTGTAGGAGTCAAAACAATGGACCTATAGTCACACATCCTAGCTCAAAACCTCAACCTACTCAAAGCACTGTGCATTATACCCAATATGCCCCTGCAGCCCATGTAAACACTGCTCACTATGCACATCCTGCAACCCATGTTCCTGTGCATTATGTCCAAACCACTGTTCCTCAGATACAGTATGTCCAGGCCCCAGCTCCTAAGGTTCAAGTGCAACCAGCTGCACCTCAACAAGCTACACCAGCAGTGGTTCAACCAGAACAGCAAAGCTTTTTCACCCAAGGCTTTGTTGACTGGAGTAGCTTACCTGATGAGCTAGGTGATGAAAATTTTGCTCTCCTTGCTAATAATGATGTTTCTAGTGATGACTTTTGTTTTGTAGCATTGGAGTCTGTGCAAGAAGGGCTGACAACTGATGAAGGACAGTCAAGTAATGAAACAGTGGATATAATTGCTGAAGCAGTGGTTACTGTTGTTGCTAGTGAAATATTGTTGGGAGAAAATTCAGAACCCATGTTGGAACCACTGTCTGACCCCTGGTCTGAAGAAGAAGAGAATAAACATGGTGAAAAGGAAGAGAAGGTGGCTGATGAGGAAGAGCATGTTTGTGATTGTGCAATGATGGCTGCAAGCAAGGTATCACCCCAGGTCCTTAAAAACCTTTGTTCAGACAAATGCATCATAGCATTTGCAAACATTAAGGAGGTGAATGAAAACCTTGTTGATAAATTGCTAACCTGTGAAGTACAATTTGAAAAATCTTTAAAAGAATTGAAAAACAAGTTGTCAGAAAAGGATAGTGAGATTTACAGCCTCAAACAAGAGCAGAGCATAACCAAGGACCAACTCCAAACTACGATAGAAAAATATCAAGTTTGTAAAAAGGAGTTGGAATCCACCCAAATCACATGTGAAAACTAGGTGGAATCCTGCAAAGGTTATGAGGTCATGCTTGAAAAACAAATCAAAAGCAATGTAAAATTTGGTATAGGTTATAGAAATCATGACCAAGTTGAAAACACTGCTGAGAACAAAAATATCCAATCCACTGTCCAAACCACTGAAGTCATACCCACCAACAAGGATGGCCAAGAAGTAAAAATCACTGACAAACTTGGTAAAAATATCACTTTGGAAAGACCTGTGGGATCCTTAACCTTTGAGGAAATTGAGAAATACCAATTTAAACCCACATGGTCTGATGAGTGTGACATCCTTGAAAACTTCAAACCAATGGACTTCACAACTGTGGATGGTGTTAAAGCTCCTAAGGCAAAAGTGATTCCTCTTAAGGACATCCCAGCAGTAGTTCAAAAATCTGTTGCTAAGGAGTCTGAAAAGAAGAAGAAAAAAGAAAAGATTAAAAACTTGTTTTGTGATTTCTGTGAAAAGAAAAATCATTTGACCAAAGATTGTTTTCATTTGAAAGCTTATGACATTAACAAAACAAGTATCATTGAGCCTTCAAAGAGCTGCACCATCTGTGGTAAAACCAACCATTCCACTCAGCAGTGTGTGTACTTGAAATCTTTTGAGGTCAAAAAGGAAGAGTACATTTCTAAAACACCAATGAGTTCATCAAAATCACAAGTCAATAAACAACCACATTTCCAACCAGTTGAAACAGTTGTTACAAAACAACTGAACCAAACCTCTGTTAAAAGAGATGTTCAGGTGACTGATGTACCCCCTGCTAACCAATACCAAAGAGGTAAAGGTCAACCGCCATACCCAAGGGTTCCACACGTTTATGAGGCCTACAAAAGACCCTCTAAACCCAGAGTGAACAGGCTTCCCTTCGGTTTCCAACAGTTGATGGGAAATGACCCCCAGTAGTGGTTAGAGAAAAACTTTTCAAAAAATGTTCAAAATGTTCAAACCCCTGAGCTAACCACTGTCCATCCACCTGAACTTAACATAGACACTGTTGAGACCCCATCCAAAGCCATCTTGGCTTTGGAGACCCTCCTGAACTAATTATTTACTTGATCTACAGGGAGCTTCTGCATGGTTAGATAGTCTTTGGTATGTAGATAGTGGAGGCTCCAGGCACATAATAGGATGTAGAGCCCTTCTCAAAGAATTCAAAACTCATGGAGGGGGTGATATATCTTTTGGTAATAATAGTAAAAGGAAGGTGATGGGTTCTGGTACAGTACAGTCTGGAAATGTTAGGTTTGAAAATGTCAATCTAATAGACAATCTAAAATTCAACCTTCTTAGTGTTTCACAAATGAGTGACAAGGGGTTTGGGTCATTCTTCACTAAAGATTGTTGTAGGATTGTTGGGCCAGAAATGGTCAAAAAGATTGAAGAAATAATAAAAAATGGAAAAACTAAACTTGTTGCTCAAAGAAGTGGCAATGTTTATGTAGTTGATTTGTCAAAAGAGAGCCCCAGAACTGATGCATGCCTGTTCTCAGCTGCCTCTAACAAAGAGACAGAGCTTTGGCACAGAAGATTAGGGCACACTAATCTCAAGACAATCACTACTTTGTCAAAAAATGGCCTTGTAAGAGGTCTTCCACAAAAATCATTTTCATGTCCTGAGCTTTGTGTTTCCTGCCTAAAAGGAAAACAACATAAAAGCTCCTTTAAGCCCATTGAAGAGTCCAAAACAACCAAGTGCCTGCAAATGCTGCACATGGATCTGTTTGGCCCAGTTAAAGTCATGAGTCTCAAAAAGAAAAGATATTGCTTGGTTATTGTAGATGACTTTTCTAGGTTTACATGGACTTATTTCTTACATTCTAAAGATGAGACTGCAGGCATATTGCAAGACTTTGTTACACAGGTTGAAAAGCAGTTTGACTTGCCAGTAAAAATCTTTAGAAGTGACAATGGCATAGAATTTAAAAATAAGGAGTTGGATGCCTTTTGTGTCTCAAAAGGAATTGTAAGGCAGTACAGCATTCAAAGGACACCAGAGCAGAATGGGGTAGTTGAAAGAAAGAATAGAACTCTGATTGAAGCAGCCAGGACCATGCTTGCAGATTCAGGTTTGCCTTTAACTTTCTGGGCAGAGGCAGTAAACACTGCTTGCTATGTCCAGAACAGAGTTTTAATAAACCCTAGGCATGAAAAGACTGCTTATAAAATTCTGTATAAAATCAAACCACGGATCTCATACTTTAAAGTATTTGGCTGCCCATGCTTCATTTTAAACTTAAAAGATTCCATTTCAAAATTTGCAGCCAAAGTAGACAGTGGATACCATTTGGGATACTCAACCACTACTAAGGCCTACAAGGTGTTTAACACCAGGACTAAGACAGTGGAAGAAACTTTGAATGTGAAGTTTAATGAACTTTCTTCAATTAAAATCCCAGCAAAATCCTGCTGAATTATTTGATCTTGATAAATTTACTTTTGAAAATACTGTTGTCAAGACTAATAGTGCAGGTCCATCTCAAACTCATCCACAAGAATATGGATATGAAGTTGTGATCCCACAACAGAAATTCAAATCCTCCATCAGGGCAACAGATGTTCAAAACAGCAATCAAAGTTCAACCACTGCTACCTCAACAGTTGTTGACCAAAGTAGCCTTTCAACCTCTGCTTCCACATCCACAACCACTGTTGGTCAAAATCTGCCACCAGTGGACAAAAACCAACCTTGTGTCACACCACTTCCACCAATTCCTCCACCTCCATTTCAAACAGATGTTGAGTCCTTCAAAGTCCTCAACAGATGTTAGCTCAGATGATTCACATCTGCAGCCTTCACCAACAAATGCCATCATACCATACAAAGGAGATTTAATCTTCTTAAGATCTCATCCACCTGATCAAATCATTGGCAACATAGATGAAGGGGTGCTCACAAGAAGTCAAACCCAAAACATCTATCTTTTTGCTGGTTTCCTATCACTCCATCAACCTGTCAAATACCAAGAGGCATTGAAAGACAATAGTTGGGTAGAGGCCATGCAAGAAGAGCTCCAACAGTTTAAAAGACAACAAGTATGGGAGCTTGTACCATTGCCATAGGATGTAAGTCCAATTGGCACAAGGTGGGTCTTTAAGAATAAAACTGATGAAAGGGGTACTGTTGTCAAGAATAAAGCCAGGCTTGTGGTTCAAGGTTACAGACAGGGAGAGGGCATTGATTATGATGAAACTTTTGCCCCTGTAGCAAGATTAGAAGCTATTAGACTGTTCCTGGCCTTTGTTGTCAACCACAACATGAAGGTGTTTCAAATGGATATCAAAAGTGCATTCCTCTATGGTACAATTCAAGAAGAGGTATATGTTTGTCAACCTCCAGGTTTTGAGGATCCATTTTATCCAGATCATGTCTACAGGCTTAACAAAGCCCTGTATGGCCTGAAACAAGCACCTAGGGCCTGGTATGAAACTCTTTCCACCTTTTTACTTTCCATTGGTTTCAAAAGAGGTATAATTGATAAAACATTGTTTTTAAAATAGAGAGGGAAGGATTTGATGATTGTCCAAATTTATGTGGATGACATCATTTTTGGAAGCACATGTCATAAAATGTGTGAAGAGTTTAGGCAACTCATGACAGCTGAGTTTGAGATGAGTGCAATGGGTGAACTACAATTCTTTCTTGGTCTCCAAGTTCAGCAAATACAAAATGGAACTTTCATCCATCAAAGGAAATATGCAAAAGAACTTTTACACAAATTTAATATGGATGATTGTAAACCATGTAGTACACCCATGGCAACCACAAAGCTTGTCATATCTGATGAAAAGGATGAGTTGATTGACCAACCTTATATAGAACCATGATTGGGTCTTTATTGTACCTAACTGCATCTAGGCCAGACATCATGTTTGCAACATGTGTTTCTGCAAGGAGTCAATCAGCCCCTAGAAAGTCAAACCTTATTGCTGTAAAAAGGATATTCAGATACATAAAATGTGCTCCCACACTTGGTATCTGGTATCCAGCTAATGGGAATGTCAAGCTTTCAGGATATTCAGATAGTGACTTTGCTGGATGCAACACAACAAGGAAGTCCACTTCAGGAGGGTGCCAATTTCTAGGTGATTGCTTAGTATCTTGGCAAAGCAAAAAGTATGCAGCTGTTTCAACATCCATTGCTGAAGCTGAATACATTGCTGCTGCAAGCTGTACAGCCCAACTCCTGTGGCTTCAAAACCAATTGCTGGATTTTGGTATCACTGCTTTGAAAACACCACTCATGTTGGATAGTCAAGCAGCAGAAAATATCATCAAAAATCCAGTTTCACATTCAACCACCAAGCATATCGACATCAGACATCATTTTGTGAGGGATTGCTATGGAAAAGGTTTGATTTCTCTGCACCATGTTCCAACTCAAGATCAGCTGGCAGATGTGCTAACAAAAGCATTAGACACATCCACCTTTGAAAGGTTGATCTCTAGAATTAGCATGCTGAACATGGAATAACAGGCAAAATCCTGTTTTTCTATGAATAAAAGCATTAAAATGTTTTCAGAAAATAAAAAATTCATCCTTAAAAATAGCTAAAAATGAAAATTTTCATTAATCCTTAAAAGTCTGCCATAACCACTGTTTTGGTTCAAACATCTGTTTGTTAAGTGCATCCACTGCTGAAAGTCAACCTCTGTTCCTTCATTATCCTTGTTAAATACTGTTGTCAAACTTTAGTGTTTCAACCCACTGACACAGGCTATCCATTGATAGTAAAAGTCAGCCACTGTTTTCATTTGTCCCTTTAGCAAACCACTGATACTTGTTCCATCATTGGTTTCCTAAACAACTGTCTTCCATTATTCATCCTTCCATTAGAGGTTGGCACGTGGTCAGTACATATCCGTCAGATCTTTGTAACCGCTGCCACGTCAGCATTCACTTTTTCACTTTATAAAACCCTGATCAAAACCCCAAACAGGGTTTTCACTGTCGAATTGAATTCAAAATTCCTTTCTCAAAGCAGTTTTCCCCAAAATTCTCTCTCAAATCACTCATCTTCTTCATTCGTCTTTCACCATCTTTGATTCAATCATGGCTCTTCCTTTCAAAACGCCTCATAATTACTTGGGTTTACTTGAAAAACCAAGTCATACTACAACCTTCAACTCCATCATTGACACTCTTTCATCTTCAAAGTACAAAACTTTGTTAACCTTTGATGTAACCATCTATCTGGATACCCAAAGAGAATTCTGGAAAAATGCAACACTTGATACTTAGGACAAAAGGCTTGTAGCTATCACTTCATCAATAAAGGGTGTTCCAGTTACCATTACACCTCAAACTCTGTCAGAAGTCTTTGAACTTGATGATATTCAAGGTAAAAAAAATCTTTTTCCAAAACAGAGTATCAAAATGATTTTATTGAGAGAGGGTATGCAGAGGAAATGAAAAAAGATACTTTACAAAAGGCAGCTTTCCTCCTGCCATAAGGTCTTTGTTTCACACCATCCTCATGTGTGTTTCTAATAAGACCACTGCTTTCAATGAAATTCCCTTAAAAATCCAATACTTGGGATATGCTATCTTGAAAAATAAAAATTTTAATTACTCCCAAGAGATTTTTAATGATCTGGCCAAAAATGTTAATAAGAAAACATTTTTATTATTTCCAAGGTTTTTGAGTTATTATTTTAAAAAGAAATTTTCAAAGGACAATGCCCATGTGCTTATTCAGGGTAATCCTCTTCAAATAAACAGCCTAACTTCTGAAACTTTTACAAGGCTGTCAAAACCTACAAAAACACAAACAGAGGAACCTGAGCAGAATTTAGCAGCTACCACTGCTCCTCAGGTCCTGCTGTTGAGCCCACTGCTCAAGGTGATCACAGCAGCACACCCACTGCTGTGAAACCCACACCTAATATCACCAAAAAGGCCAAAAAGAAAAAATCCCAAAAGCCCCCCAAACCCACAAAAAATGTAACTCTGGAAGATGAGATCCCAAAGGTCATACCTGTGACAACACAAAAGTCACCAATAACCACTGCTACTTCCTCACAGCAGTTGGATGAAAGATCTCAACCTGAGCCTAAAACTCCTCCTGCATCTTCACAAAAAGATCAGGTTGTAAGCACAGGGACACCATGTTATGATGCTCTGGAATCACTTGATTCCATCATCCACAGCCCACCTCCCGGGGCAAATTCTCTTTCTACCCCTATCCTCACTGCACAAATTCCACCACAAATCTTACCTTTGTTAGATGCACTTGATATAGCCCAGACACAACTCAGTTCTTCTCAATCACCTGTCAAGGAGAATATGCCACAACAAGTGACTGAGTCTGGTGCTTCTATCATTGCTAACCCACCAACAACTAAGGAGGTTACACCCCATGAGATACAAGTATCTCTTGGTGGTAGTTCAAGTGGAGCAGCAACTACAGGTGTTGAATCAACTGATTTACATCTGGCCAGTTGTTTCATCAATAAGACTCCCTTGGAGGCAATTTCCACTCCAGCAACTTTGATATCTACTGGTGTGTTTATTCCAACCACTGGTGCGTTTAAAAAGATATCAATTGCTGAGGAAAGAAGACCCCAGTACCAAGAAAAAGGGGCATCAGTGGATGACTTTTGGGAAAATTTCCCTAAGTCAACTGCTGATAAAACCACTGCTAGTGGGAAATCAGATGATCCCATTAACTTGGGTGATGGTTTAAAATATAAAGAATTGACGGAGAGGGTTGACAACATTGAAACATCTGTTGCAGACATCAAGTCTATGCTGCAACAGTTGTTACAAGCTCAAAAGGCAACAACCACTGCTGCACCAGCTGCACCAGCTGCAACAACTGCTCCATCATCTGCTCCTACTCCCACTAAGCTTTGGGAATTATTTCAACCTTTGCTTCACAAACAAAGAGAATATGATGATCAGCAACATGAAGTTCAAGTTCAAAAGATCAGAAATATAATGGAAGCTAGGTTCAAGGATACACAAGCAGATATCAAGGCAATCAAGGCTCATTTACCACAAACCACTGGCTCTGCTCCTCCTACAATAATTTTTGTTGATAATCCTCCACCTAATGATGCCAAAAAGGGGGAGAAAATGAAGCAGTTAAAGAAAAAGGGATATGAAGATGGTCTATACATTACACCAGATAACGCTAGTATGCTTGCAGACATCCCTAGGCCAGATGGTTCCAAAAAGGTTGATGAATCCTTAAATGCTTTTGCTAATGAAAAGGAAAGGCTAAAAAGGGATATGGTAGCAAAAGGTGTTTCAAGGTTTGAAAAGGATAAGGAAATTTTGATGGAAAGGGAAGAGCAGGGTAGTTCTGAGCCCAAGGATGAGCAGGAAAATCCTAAGCCTAAAAGAAGGCCTACTAGAAAAACAAGGCAACCCAAAACCACACCTTCCAAATCCACAAAACACACTCCTAAACCTTCCAAAAGCTCCTCTCATCAAACCTCCAAACCAACAGATGTTAAAACACCTGTTGTATCAACAGCTGTAGGTACTTCAGTAGTTTCAACAAATGTTACCCCAACAGCTGCCACCAATATTACATCAACACACATATCAACAATCACCATACAACCCACTGCCACATCACAAACAAAACCACCATCTCAAAAACCACCTGCTAAAAAGCAGAAGACATCAGATGCCACATCATCTGTTGTAATGACAACAGTGGTTGAAACACCAGTTGTTTCAACAGCTGTTAGTCAGCCACCAATACCACAAATCACCACCACTCAACCCATCAAAACACCACCAACCTCTCCTAAACCCAAAAGGAGAAGGATAATACTGGATGATGACTCTTCACCACCTCCAACATCTTCACAATCTCTAACCCTTGTCACTATACCAAATCCTGTTCCATTATCTTCAGTCAAAGCTCATGATCCAAACACTGCCATAACTCCTGCAGTTGTCCAATACCCACTAGATCTTCCAGCAGTAAGGGAGGAAATCAAATCCTTCTATGCTGAAGATGACCCTGCTAAAAGGAAGTTACCATTTCTTTAAGGATATCCAAGGCCAAACAACATTGAAGAATATCTGAAGTTAAAAGCTCAACAAGCTGAGGATATTTCTAAAAGAAACACAAAAGGAAAATCTGATAAAGAGATTCAAAGAAACTTTCAATACCTACTCACTCAAGTCAGGACTTTGGAGCAGTTTGCAAAAGATCTTTGTCAGAAACTATCAGAAAGAGATGATGAAAGCCTGAGAAAAGATTACCTTGATCAAATCATGGCATTCAAGAAATACAAGGCAGATAAAGCTCAATATAAAGAATGGACCATTGATGAGCTTAAGGAGAAGTAGAAAGAGTATAAAAGATGAACAAAAACAAAGTAAAACACACTCCTCCTATTTGGTCAAAGTACAAGAAAAATGTACCTAAAAGAGCTCTAAAACTGAAAAGAATAAAAGAAGAGCTCATTGCAGCTGACTATGGGTCTAGGAATCAAGTGACAAGGTGGAAAGAGGAAAAAGTGATTGATACATATAGGAGGTTGGAAGAATTGAGAAAAAGGGATCCAAATGTTCCTCAAAAGCCTGATTATCCTGAAGCCGTGGTTCCAGTTAAACCACAAAAACTACAAATCAGGAAATCCAATGCTCCTCCTGCTGCCATTCTCTATCAAAGGAGGAAACAAAAGCAGATGGAAGCAGAAACAGAACAAGATTTAGCCCAAGGGGATTACATCATAAAGATGGTCCTTCAATAAATGATGGCTGAAAATCCTGAGTTGGCAAAAGCTGCAAACACTGCCCAAGCAGTCATTACAAGGCCTCCATCTCCAAACTCATCTGCAAATAAACCTCTCCCAAGAAACCCATTGAATTCAAAGATACTAAAGTGGAAATCTGACAAACAGACCCACGTATTGACATTGCTCAGGTCCAATGATGTAGTGAAGTAAATATCAAGGGAAACAGCACTTGGGCTGGGTGTTGAAGATCTGCAGGATCTCCTTGAGCTTACACTTTGTAGGGATGAGGATGATACAGATTCCATGGATTTTGAACTCCAATTTAAAGGTCAAGTTAGGGAACTGTTGATGAGGCAATAAAGATCCTTAATAATGAATAGTTTTTGCATCATCTGTTCCAGGGGGAGATTGTTGGGATTGAACCCTATAGAGGAACAGTTGATGTAAAGCCAAAACTGGATCAGGGCAGTGGATCCAGTATAAGCAGATGTTTGTATTCAATCTTTCCCCTTGATTTTGACTCTAACATCTGCTGACCTCTAAGTACTGATCTTCTACAACAACTGCTGGTCCACAACAACTGATGAGTTCTAAAGACTGTTGAAGACAAAGTGCTGTTTACTCAATCTACTGTCTTAACTCAAGTACTGCTGAAGACCAAAGCACTGCTAGGGATGAAAAGTGGAATGAAGAAACAGTAGTTTAGTTTCCTTATTTGTAATTGTAATCAGTTGTTAGATAGCAGTAGTTGTATAAATCAGTTGTTAGAGTTTGTTAGGAGGTTAGATGTCACTATCATGGTGACGTCAGCAAAGATGCCACAGTGGTTTGGTTTGCACTATAAATAGAACAATGATCTGTACTCTTCTATTGGCTCTTTTGTCACAACTCATTCTGTACAAACAAACTATCTGTGAGCTCAGGCTGAGGGGGAGATTGTATTGCATGCATGCATTGTGATTGAATCATTGTAATAAATATAATCATTCGATTTCATGTCAAACATGTATGTTGAAAGCAATTCTTCCATTTGATTGTGTTGAAAAGTTTATTTCATTTACATTCCGCTGCAAATTGTTTATCATTCATCTTCACTTTAATTAAACAAACACAATCATAAGAAACTCAGATCCTAACATACCCTCTTCTATAGCGATGCTCGGCTTCTTTTCTTGGATCAGGAGTCAATTATGTTACCAGATAATTGAGGAACATAATACCCTCTTCTGTGTTCCTTTTATAAAACATCCGTGCTGATCACTTGGGTTTCTCCTCCTCATATATAATGGGCCAAAAAACGAAAAAGTTATCTGAGTGTTAATCACATAAAACATGCTTGCAAATTCAACTTTTTCTTTATGTGTAAATCACATAAAGAAAAAAAAGCATTGAACTAAAAAATCAAACTTATTGATTTGGGTGATTAAAAAAACCAAAGTAGATGAATGCATGTATGTACCGTAAGATTTTACAAACTTATTAGTTATTAGTCTAGGATTTCTAATGTACCACACCATCTTTGATTCTAAACTTTAGAACTGTTTGTAGCTTCAAACAAACCTGTTGTAGATTTTTTTTCCACTTAATATTGGTGTAGGGCCTGTTGCCCTGTTCATAAACAATGTATTAAATTTGTAAATAAAATGAATTGTAATGACAATGTATTAGGTGAACTTACCATTGAGCAAAGTTCCATGAGCTCCATCTTGGCAAGAACTTCTAAAATAAGATCAAAGATTCCAAATCAGATAATAAATCCAAATTTCAAATAGCGTATGCAGGGCCGGCTCTAGCCCCGTTTAAGTGAAGTGGTGGCTTAGGGCCACCACTTTTCTCAAGGCCCCTCATTTCGTCTTGTTTTGCATATTATATATATATATATATATATATATATATATATATATATATATATATATTAGGAATAGGAATTCTCTTGATACATTTTTATTTGGGTTTACACATAATGTGGCAGCTATATATTTTCATGGTTTTCGTATGTTAATTGTACATATACGATCCACTATGTTAAAATTTAGTTGCATTTCAACCTTGAGAAACCAAAACTGCAAACACTTTTGTTTATATAAATTAATACTCGAAGTCAGTTTTTTCTCTAATGAAAAGGCCTCATGTTTTTAATTCGCTTTGGGCCTCTGGAATGGTTGAGCCGGCCCTAAGCGTATGTTCTTCTGGGTCTAGAAAATAAAAAATCGTAGTGGAGAAACAAAAAAAATAATCCTAACACTGAACAAAATTCAAACCTTTCATATTGAAGCAAGAAAACCGATCATAACCAAAGTTCAAACAATGACCCGATCGTGGCTGATTCTTTTCGGGCTTGGGAAGGATTTGGATTGTGAGAAAAAGAATTTGGAGATGGCAGGAGGGGATCGTAGGTGGAATGAAAGCACGATCCCTAGAATTGTGGAGCAGTTGAGTGTATAAAACCTCCGTAAAACTGCTGCTTCTAGAAGAAAATATGGAATTTGAACGGATAGGATTAAAAGCTAGAGACTTTGAATGGCTAAGATTAACTCAAAAATCAGTTAAAATTAATGGGAACATAAGAATATATAATGCCAATTGTTACATGGCTAAACTTATTCCAAAAGTTAGAAAACCCTGAACCGCTAGACCCTGTAAACTATTACAATTAGAAATTTTTTTCGACAAAATAAATAAATGTATAAATTTATTGATGACATAAAATTAAACCTTCACGAGAAGAAATCATTTTCTTGTGTCTAGGTTTTACCAGTGTAGAGTTGGGGTAACTATTACAAAACATATTGTAATTCAGATAAAGGGATTCGAGTGTAGTAAATTTATAGTGTGAGAGGAAGAACTGACTGAGGTTTGGCGAGGCACAGTTCAACCCATACGCACGCGCGCGCACACACACACACACACACATATATATATATATATATATAAATAAATGGTTTGAGATACCTACACTTGTACACACATACATATTTTTACATCTTTATCATAATTATTTAATAAACAAAAAAGAAAACTAAAAAGATAAAGAAAAAAAAGAAACACACCGTATACAATGTTTTCAGACCCGAACCGGGAACCGTGACCCAAACCGGTCCGGGTCGGGGTAATGACCCGCTTATGCATCAAACTAGGGTTGCACAGGTTTTCCTTTTGGCTCAGTCAACATTTAGCTAACAAAGTCTTTTACCACAGAAACTTGTACCATGGAAAGTGGAACTAAAAGAAGAACTCGTAGAACTCTTCGGCCGGAAGAAGTTATAAAAACATCTTGCTTTAGCTTGCTTTATACTAATGTTCATGTCCTTCTCCGTTGGACGACTCGTTGGGAACTACACTTGCACAATCCTATAGGTTGCCATCTTTTGCTTACTAAAAAAAAACAAAATTTTAATATGCTATTCATTCATGTCCCTGCAAAAACCAAATACAAATTAAGTGTAATTACTATCCTTTTAACTTAAACCCTAAAATCACTTGTAAAAAGCAATAAGCACTTACTTCTTTCCATTTAGCTTCGAAATCTTACTTATAACCATATCAAGTTCGGTTCGAAAGTATTTTCTTGAAAATATACAAGAAGAAAGTCCATAAGGTTTTTTAGCAACCTCAAATATCGTTCCCTCATTCATGTTCATGTTGGTGACTTCTGAGGCAGTAACTGAGTGATGAATTAGATATAAACACTTTATATATATTTAAATAAAAAGAACTCTTAAAACAACGTTTTTACAACCAGACCGGACGTTGAACCGGTCTTCTCTCCAGTTCACTCAGTTCTTCCTCTCACACTCTAAATTTCCTACACTCAGTTCTTCCTCTCACGGTCTTCTCTCCAGTTCACTCAAACCTGACTCTAAACCTCACTCAGTTCTTCCTCTCACACTTTAAATAAATAAAAAAAAAGAAACATACCAAATGCAATGTTTTCAGACCCGGACCAAGAACTAGGACCCAAACTGGTCCGGGTCGAGGTAGTGAACTGCTTATGCATCGAACCGGGGTTGGGCTGATTCTTCTTTTGGCTCGGTCTACATTAGCTAACAAAATCTTTTACCACGGAAACTTGTACCATGGAAAGTGGAACTTTAAGATTAGAGGTCTCTTGGACAATTTCAGAGTGCTGGATCTAAATCATCACTCAGTTACTGCCTTGTGTGTCACCAACATGAACATGAACAGGGGGAATGATATTTGAGTTTGCTAAAAACCTTCTGGACTTTCTTCTTTTATATTTTCAAGAAAATACTTTCGAACCGACTTTGATATGGTTATAAGGAAGATTTCAAAGCTGAATGGAAAGAAGTAAGTGCTTATTGCTTTTTACAAGTGATTTTAGGGTTTAAGTTAAAAGGATAGCAATTACACTTAATTTGCATTTGGTTTTTGCAGGGATATATATAGCATATTAAAAATTTGTTTCTAATTATTTATGAGGAGCAAGTGGAATTGAACAGGTTGGATAGGGTCCAGGTCAAAGAGAAAACTTCTGATTAAATTCAAGTGTGGGGAGGTTTAATAGAGTTTGTATAAAATCATAGTTTTTGTATACTGAGTCTAAGTTAGTAGTTTTTAAGTCATTTTTTTCAAGAGTCGGTACTGCTCGGGTTTCTGTTTGTTTTTGTTTTTGCAGGTTTAGATCATACCACCCGTACTCAATCGTCATTCAGGTGATTTCAGAGTTGTTCACCATGTTAAGTTAATTCCCGGTTTACCACTCAGAGTCAAAGCCGATCGCGAATGAAATGCTATACAATCGGAGCTGGATTGGATAAGAGTTTTGGAGCTTACGCGTTATATTAACCAAGTCCTTGCCATTTTTGCCCTTAGTTATTATTTTTTATTTATTTTTAGTCTTTTGAGTCGGTTTCCATCCTACATTGAGGGCAATGTAGAGTTTAAGTGTGGGGATGAGACATATGAGTCGTAGTGTTAACTTAGTTAGTGAGTCAGTTTTTGAGCCAGAAAATTTGAAAATGAAAAAAAAATTGAAAATTTGAAAAAAAAAATTGAAAAAGTAGAAAATGTCCCTGATTTTGAAGTTTGGATCAAATAAAATATGGAAAATGATAGTACAATTAGGTTTTATCTGGTTTTCGAGTTATATTAATAATTCCAGATGATAAATAGTTGAAAACGTGCCTAATTTGGGATATGTGGGTAGGCCCAGCCGGTTAATATACCTAAATATGTTAGGATACCTGTGGGTACTCATGTAGGAGAAATAGAGAATCCTAAACCGCAAAAAATGGTATAAAATGTTGTTATAAGTTAAAACTGTCATAATTTTTTATCAAAGAAAAAATGTGTTAAATTGAATAAAGGAGCTAAAAATGACGAGGCCTATGGAATCTCTATTAGGGGTGGTGACTCTGATTTAGATTTCCTTTAGGTTAAGTTAAAATGATATAATAAAAGTTGAAGCTTATGATGTCGTTACTGGGGATTGTGACTCTGTTTTGGACAAACTATGGGTTAGGTAAAGTTATATGCTCATGAAAAAAAGAGAAAAAATGTTGATGTTAAATTCTTTTAGTTTTGGCATAAAACGGTTAGGAAATAGTCCAGTGATTGTTCCTTTTGTTTCATAAGCTTGAGGTGGGACTAGGTGGAGCTGTGACTTTTTAGTGTGAGACCTTAGGTTGACTAATTGCACTTGAATTAAATAAACATGATAAGGGTTTGGAAATTGGTGTTTGGGTTTCAGTGGATCGTATACCTGCAATTACGGTTAACACATGAGTAGATTTTTAAATCAAGATAACTTAGTTGTTGAAACCAGATTTAAACCTAATTATGATTCCATATGCATAATTCTTTTTCAGATATGAAAAAGAGTAAGTGTGAGGATATTTGATGTGTTGTAAAACACACACTTTTATCCTATGTATTTTGTACAGTTTAGTAATTAATTAGAGTAGTTTTTTAGTGTTATTATATATTTTATTATTTTATATTGTTATAAGTCCCGGTGCGAAAAATATAAAAAAAGAAGTTTAAACGAGAGACCAGGAAAGATATAATAATAGAGTCGAGAGACCAAAGTTAATAAAGTTGAAAGATAGAGGGGCATGAGTGTACAAAAGATGAAAGTGGAAATTAATTGTATCCATGAAAAGAGAAAAAGAATGCCCTGTTGAGCGAATAATGCGATGTTGACCGAATTATATTTCTGTTTGACCGAGTGAATTCTAATAATTGTAGTTGGGCTTGGATATCGCTGACCCAAACACCTCCTTTGGTGATCCGCTAAAGCCTGGTTGAAGAAGCTGTATATGGATCCATTTAATTCATTAGTGTTGAGTCACATGAAGTTTGGTCGGCTAAGGTGTTGTATTTTCAATACATACAATTTCAAGATGATGACGTCATCGGGTAATAGGTCCGCCACCCAATTGGGTGAAATGGGCGGCAGGCTCAACAATGTCAGGCAACTGCCTGGCACTCCTTTATTGGCCAAGCAAATTTACGATTTTGTCCCGCCTTAAATTTACGACTTTGCCATCAGTATAAAATTATGTTTTTGCCCCCACTTAAAAATAAATTTGCGCTTATACTCTTAGCTAAAAATTTCGATTTCTCCCTCGGTTAAAAATTACGATTTTCCCCGTTTAATTTTACACTTTCCCATTAGTTTTTTTCCCTTAAAATTACGATTTTGCCATCAGTTCAAAATTATGTTCTTACCCCCACTTAAAAAAAATTCCCTTTTACTCCCAGCTAAAAATTTTGATTTTGCCCTCGGTTCAAAATTTATAAATTTATAGTTTTAGCATTAGTTTTTTTTCTCACAGCGAAGTTACGATTTTACCCTCAACTTAACTTTACATTTTCCCAATCGTTTTTGTTTGTTTTCCTGGTGACATTACAATTTTGCCCCCAGTGTAAAATTACAGTCGTGCCGGCAACTTCCTGGCACTCCCCCGTTGGTCCATTTAGTTTACAATTTATCCCCGAATTAAATTTATGATTTGGCCGAGTTAAAAATTACGTTTTTCCCATCGTTTTCATTTTTTTTTTTTTACCAAAACTATAAAGGTTTTTTGTTTTAACTGGTTTACTACGGTCTTATCATCGTTTTTGTTTTTTTTTTTCTAGGAAAATTATAGTAGTCTTTTTTTAATTGGTTGAGAATTATTCGGCCCTCGCCCCGCAACGCGGGCGGGGCATCTACTAGTTTTAATACAAACACATGATTTTGGTAGGGAATTAATATAGACAGGTCATTAATAATTGGGAAAAAAAGAGAGAGAGAGAACGGGGATCGTGAAAAGAACGAAGGCTGCATATAGACAGACATCACAAGAGACGATTTCAAGGCAAGAAGAGTTTTAGATTTAGATTCAAGTCAGGGTTGCAAACGTGTCAATTTTGATTTTTATTTTTTTATATTATTCGAACCTATGAACATGTTTTGCTACTCGATTCAGATTTATATATTGTTTTTAACTATGGTTCTTGGCTAAACTTGTTCACTGCTTAGGTTAGGATGATTACTTGATAAAGTTTGATTTTTTATTAGTTATGACTTTGATTATGGTTTATTAATAAAGTAAAGAACTTGATAATTATGATTTGATGTACATGACTACCATGATTTGCTTGAATTCATGTTTATCATCTTCACATGTAATCATGTTGAATGTCTTTCATATGATAGGTTCGTGTTAGATTTTAATCACTCGTGCTTTTGATTTTTGTGGTTAATTAGCCAATATACCATAGGAGATATAATTGTAGATCAGGTAAGTCTAGGTGGTTAACTAATCTTAAAATACGTAAGGTGAGAGATTATTGGTTTGTCTAGGTTGTTAGATCCCTAAAGTTAGGATCTTTGTAAAAAGACCACGTTAGTTCACCTTGCAACTCCCGCTAATCGAGTAAAAACCATGTTATCATAGTTACCTTAGACTTTTTTACCGTAAGGGAATTTGTCAAATTAAGGTACTTTATTAATATAATTAGAGAAGCCGTAAGGATATTCAGAATAGAATAACCGATATAATAATAGTTTGTTAGGTTTCCATAGGTGTTTTCTTGAGAAGGGTTGAGAGTCCTGTTCGGTTACCTGGTAAGTTTAGTATTTAAGGATCTCGGTTCCATAATACTGTCATACCAATAGAAAACCATTCCAAGTCGTGTATGATTCCAGCCTAGGTGGTCGTTTCATCATTATCTGAATTAAATCCAAAGCCCAATTCGCGTCTCAATTCGTTCGTTCTAGTTAGTATTTATTTAATTGCAAATTTTAGGATATTTAGAAAACACCCCCTCAAAATATAAAAACAATTAGTCAGAAAGTGTTGGATTATTAAACATATTAAAAATCTAATTAGGGTCATTTGGTGGTGGTGTATGAAGCTAATCATCTATTAATTTTTCTAACGGCAACGAATAAATTTATTCAATAAGAAATAAAATGAAACATGATCACTTGCATTCCATTACCATGTGTAGTTAGAGTTATTCATGCATGTTGCTTGATATCTAATTGCAAAGACAACCAGACATTACCTCATAACGATCCATGGTGACATACATGCGCCCCCAACTAGAAGCCACCTGTTCATCAATGTCTTTGCTTCGTAGATCAAGTTCCGATTCAAGAATTTTAGCAAAACCAACGCCGGAGCCATTCAAACATCACGTCCATCACTAAACACTAAGCATGTGAACACGAATCCGTTGGCACCATGCTGGCTAGCTCTTTTGAGCAACAACTACAGCAGTACAGCACAGATAAACAAAAATATCACCAAATGGAGGAAATCAAGTCAAATATTCATTGAATAGTTACATTTAAGGGTCTAAGTGAGCCGAGCTACTCAACATCAGATCCTTAGCTAACTAAAAGCTCGACTCAAAAACTAAATGAAACATGAGTCAAGCTTGAGCTTAACTTAGAGATCGTCTAGTAAGTGAGCTGGAGCCCAAACTTCATCATCGTCCTTGATTAAGCTCACGCTCATGAGCTTCGACAAGCTTATATATAATATATAATTATTTATATATAAATGAACATAAACTTTGGCTAGTTTTCTGTAGTTAGCTTATATGTAATATATAATTATTTTTATATAAAATGAGTCATTACAAATGAACATAGACTCTCGCTAGTTTTCTGTAGTTAACTTATATATAATATATAATATATAATTATTTGGGTCAAGTTATTCTACAAAGGCTTCTAATTGTAAGAAGTGTAAGAAGGATTTATAGAGTGAAAAGTGTCCAATAATCTAAAACTAAACCCACTATATCACCACCAAAAACCTAAACACCCACCCCCACCCCACCACCACCCAAAAACCTAAACCACCCCCCCCCCCCCCCCCCCCCCCCCGCAAAAAAAAAAAAACTATACCTCACCAAAAAAACCCTCAAAAAACCTAACCCCCACCCCCCACCTCCACCCCCCCAAAAACCTAAAAAAAACCTAACCCCCCCCCCCCCCCCCCCCATCCCCCAAAAACCTAAAAAAAACTAAACACCCACCCCCACCACCACCCAAAAACCTAAACCCCCACCCCCTCGGCAAAAAAAAAAAAAAAAAAATTTTTTTTTTTTTTTTTGGATGGGTGATGTGGGGGGTGCGGGGGGGGGGGGGGGGGGGGGGGGTTTGATGGTGGTGGATGTTTAAGTTTATTTTTTTTTAGTGGGTTTTTTTAGGTTATTGGACACTTGTCACTCTATAAATCCTTCTTACACTTCTTACAATTAGGATCCTTTGTATTTGATCCTAATCCATAATTATTTATATATAAAACGAGACATTACAGATGAAAGAGCTTTTGTTAGGGTGTCTTGACGGAAAAGAAGTTGTATATTTTATAAATTGACATGTATAAGAATGTTCCTATTTCGTGTGTATGTATGTTTAATTCTACACAAATATAAAATAGAGTTAAATGCCATTTTAGTCCTTCTGGTTTGGGCCATTTTGCCAGTTGAGTCCAAAGGTTTCATTTTTCGCTTGTGGGTCCAAAAAGGTTTCACCATTGCCATTATAGTCCGCTGGGTTAACTTCATCCATTTTTTCTGTTAACGAGAAGGGCAATTCGGTCATTTTATATGGCCAAATTGTCCTTCTAATTCACAGAATTACATATAAAATTACCGAATTACCCTTCTCGTTAACAGAAAAAAATTAAACAAGGGACGACTTTCAACCCATTTGGGTTGTTCCCTTCGGAATTGCTCATATAACAACTTATGTATATGTTTATTAAAAGAAGTAGATAGATTGTTCTCAAAATCATCTAATTAAACACATACACTTAATTGGAATTATTGCGAATTATTATCATTTGACCCATTCAATAAAAATCACCCATTTGACCCGTTTTAAAAAATTAACGGTTATGTATATGATTGGTTGCATGATTCAGTCCTAGTCAAGGTTACTATTAGCCTGGATAAATCACAAGATGCAACAATTATCATCTAGTGAAAAATACAGTTGATCACCATAACAAACTTCTAAGAGTAGTCGAAAGTGAAAAAAGTAGGTAAAAATTAGCAGCTTTGACACCGAAAACTACCAATAAGTTGATCTGAAATACGCATTCTATACAAACACCGACTCAACTCTCAAGTCATTCACCATAGAATGTATAATAAAATAACTAACTGAACTGAATCATGCACTTGAGTGAGCCAGCAAAAGGGTTAAAGTAACAAACATTGATATATCCAAAACTTCTAACAAGCATTTCATCAAGCAGATTGTAGGGATATGTAGCTTGAGAACTAAACTTAACAGTACATGTAGTTTGATGACTTGAATTAGTCGATAATTAAGGAGAAGATGTATGTACATGAATCAACCCCATTATCATCATCATACTATTCTCTGCAATCGGTGTCGTTCGTACCCGTTCCACCGTCGAAAACGGTAGTCGATTAGGTTCTAAAAAACCCATCGCTACCATCACCGGCAGATTCATACGGTTGTTTTGTTCTTTTTTGTCGGTGGCATATGCCACCGACCATGCTCTTTAAGTTATATAGTAATATTGTATGCCACCGACCATGCTCTTTAAGTTATATAGTAATATTGTATCCAGTGGCGAAGCTTGGATTTTTCGGCCGGGGGGTGAAAACATATATACCCAAAAATTTCTATAGAACCGGGGGGGTGAAAACGTATATACCCACAAATTTCTATACGAAAACTACATATATAACACTACTGAGCGAAAAATCCCGGGGGGCGGACGTCCCCCCCCCCCCGCCCCCATTAAGCTTCGCCCCTGATTGTATCGGCACTCTGTACTGGGGGTAAGGTCGTAATATTTGTCTTTTACTGGCTGTTTTGTTCTTTTTTGTCGGTGGCATATGCCACCGACATGCTCTTTAAGTTATATAGTAATATTGTATCGGCACTCTGTATAGCAAAAAAAACAGGATAACGTAACATACGTAACTTTGTATAAGAAAAATGAAAGCTAGACGTCGTTGATAACCATTGGAGCTTAAAGTGCAAAGTGTAGGTAACTTTATTAAAGTTCAGGGGCTATAATGTAAATTTGGTAAAAAAACAAAAAATAATTTTTTTATAGTGGAAGACACATATAATGTCTCCCACCCTTGGGCGTTTTGCGCCATGAGAGAGTCCAGTCAGCAATGAGACATTATGGGGGCGTTTTTTCTAAAATGGGTGTAGTAAAGATGTGGTTATTGTGGGGCATTATGTTAAAAGATGTGTAATAGAATTAAATAAATAAAAAAAACCCATCAAAAAATATATTGGACAAACAAAAAGAAGAATACTGGTGATTGGCCAAAAAAATTGAACAAAGGCATGGAAAAAAGAACGCCCCGGACAAAATTTTTGTAAAAAACGCCTAGGGGACGGTCATGGGGCGTGGGGGGCGTTTTTTGGGGAAAAAACGTCAAAAAACCCATCACTACGGGTGGTCTTAAAATTGTTGGGCCGTATAATAAATTTATTAAAATTAAGAGGTGTAAATGAAATTATGAAGTAAAAGACAAAAGTCATTTCCTACTTTCAACACATAAAAATCAAGATTATACTATATGCTTATAAAAGTGTAAATCACTATTAACAAAAGTTGATAAATGTATGTTAATTAATTAATTAATTAATATCCCACTTAGAATGATAATTTCTTCGATCCATAAATCCAGATGTTAAAATATCAAGAAAGAATGCTAATTTAGAATCAACGTAGCAATATATAAATACAATATATTATTGAGTATAAGAATTTTGATTTTAAAAGATCAAGAAAGAAGCTAAAGGTGAAGACGAGTAATAACTTGTAGTATCATACCACCAACATTCCAAGAGAGATGAATAGGGATGGTAATGGGTCAGGTTTGGTACGGGCTTAGGTAATCTTAATCTCAAATTCGATTAGATAAGGTTGTCACAAACCCGATCCAAAAACCGTCGGGTTTCTAGCGGGTAAATACCCATCGGGTATCGGTATACCCGCGGATTTCGGGTAACCCATTAATTTTAAAAAGTTTACCCGTTGGCTATACCTGACCCAAAACCAATCGGGTAACTACTAATCAGTTACATTTAGTATTATCACTAAAGAAATATATCAAATAACTATAATGTATACGTGATTAAAATACCTATGTGTATAGAAAAAATGATGTATTATATATTTACATATTTAAAAGTATAAAAGAAATTATATCGGGTATACAATCAGGTAAACGGGTTTACTTTATCGGGTAATTGAGTCGGGTAAACGGGTATATCACCAAATCCCATACCCATCCCAAACCCGCGAAAAAATAAAAACTAGTCCCAAACCCGATTAACCGACCCCAAACCTGTCCCAGATGTGTTGTTTTTCGGGTTTACCCATCGGGTTCGGGTTCGATTATCATCCCTAGAGATGAGAGATAACATTTGTTTTTTGTGTTGTGTGAGTAAGACAAGAAAAAGAAAGATGTGGATTGGTTCGGCAAATGCCAACCAGACACTAGAAAAACATGAAAAATGCCCCTTAGGCCGGAGGGTGTGGGGGCGTCACCCAGGCCAAGTCATCAGCTATAGCGCCCTTGGGCGCTATACCTCCACACCCAGGGATTTAAAGGGGGGCGATATGGGAGGGGCTCCATCGTGGTAACGAGATGAAATCGGCGTGGAACGAGTTAGCTTGGTCAAATGTGATAAAGCCTGCAAATTAAAGGGGGGCGTGATAAAGCCCCCTGATTGACGTGGCTCCTACATGTCGCTTAGGTGATCTGATAAAGCCCCTAGTGAGCTCCAACCATACCCTCCAGCCTTATTACCTTATTGGGATGATCTGAAATTCTTAATAGTTTGGTAAAAGATTACGAATCATGTTGCTGCACTGATATTTGTGATCTCCTTTCTCAAGAAAGAAAGAAAGAAAGAAAGAGAGGACAAAAAGTTTTTGCAGGCTTTTGTTAAGTACATTTTTTTTAACAGAAACGTAACTTTATATAAAGAGCTTAGTAAGGCTATACGGTATGGAAGAGACTCATCCTTGAAGGATGACTCTCTATATAAGCGTCACGTAAGATAGGTGTGAGTATGGGGTAAAGGTGATGAAACTAAGGAAATGAGGGATGAGCCTAATATATATATATATATATATGGGGTAAGGATAAATTGAAAACCCGGTTGAGTTGACTAAACCCTGAAAACCCATTAATCACCATTGATCAAACTAAATGAATGGGTGAGATTAAGTTTGAGCCATGTCCTTCTTTAGTTCCACTTTTCAGAATTTTTTTAATACATTGATTGTACGTTAAGGGTAATATGGAAAACATATTTTCACCTCTTACAAGAAGGACAAAAAGACTGAATATGCAGACCTCTCAAGATGTCATTTCCCAATGTAAGATAATATCAAAAAAAGGTAAAAAGTACAAATTCATCTTTCCCTAGAACTGAAAAACAATCTCTTTCTCTCTCATAGTTGTTTTCAAACCCACACCATAATTCATCTTTCCTACTCTCTCTCTCTAGTATCAACCTTTTTTGTTTTCATTTTCAAATATATATGTAACACTTAATTCAAAATTTAATACCTACTGCATTTATTTTATATACATAATAAAAACTTGAAGTATATATGTAAATAATTACAAGCAATAAAGTCATTTTTATCCAATGTTTGCAAGAATCTTGATCCGTATCTTCATAATCACTCACATCACTACACCAACATTATTTCTGTAACACAAAAAATGTAACAGTGTATATGACAATATATTTTTGTAACATATTTTTTTTTTGGTTTTGTTACATGTGTTACATAGAAACGTAACATATAATTTTTCTATGATCAAATGTTACATAGAAACGTAACATATAATTTTTACATTATTTCTGTAACACAAAAAATGTAACATGCATTTTTTTCTTTGATTGTTACAATTTTTATGTAACACAAAAAAATGTAACAGGCATTTTTGCTTTGATTGTTACAAAAAAAAAATGTAACGGGCATTATTTATGTAACATAAAAATGTGTAACAATGCACTTTATTTTCAGTAACATACATTATTTATGTAACACGAAAAATGTAACACGCATTTTTTTCTTTGATTGTTACATTTCGTAACTAAGATTCAAAGAATTGTTACATCCAACAACACTAGATTTTTTAGATTCAACCATAAAATCAGTAATAAAAAAACAACATATCCAGAAAACAAGAACTTAATAACATTAATCTTCTTAAACAAGAAAATAAAAAAAAGTTGCAAATCTACATAACACAAAAAATTGCAAATCTGAAAATTGCAAATCTGGATGACCTTTTAGATCTGGAACACAAAAAAAATTCAAATCTGAAAATTACAAAAAAAGTGAAGATCTACAAAACACAAAAAAATGAAGATCTACAAAAACACAAACATATTTATGGATCTGGAGGATCTTATAGATTTGGAACATCATGTTCAACATCAAACATCTTTTGGATCATCTTCAACATCGAACCGTCATCTGAAACATCATCGAACATCTTCAACCGGATCTGGAGCATCTTTTGGATCTGGTAGCATCTTCCCGGAGCATCTTCAACCGAAGCATCTGGAGCATCTTCAACCGGAGCATCTGGAGCATCTTTTTTTATTTGGAAAGATTATGTGGGACAACATTTAAGGGTGAACCAGGATGATCATTGAGTGTCCCCGTACCACCGGCAACAGTCCGAGGTTGTTGGTTGTTCGAATAAGCCATGTTAAATGCAAAAACTCTTCAATGGTGAGTAAGGTTTCTTTCTTTCACTCCACTCTCTGGTTCGAATAAATGAGATGTGAGATGAGAGATATGAATATCTAAAAAAAACAAAAGAGAAGATATTAGAAAGATGTGAGAGATACACAAGTACAATTGTATTAATGAAAAGGATGACAAGAAAAAACAAAGTTGAAAAGTCTACACAAGTACAATTGTATTAATGTATTAATGAAAAGGATGACAAGAAAAAACAAAGTTCAAAAGTCTACGTGTGCAGACACATCACATAATCTCAAAAGGTAAGAAAGAAAATGACGATCATGCCCTTATTTCCTCTCAATCTAAATTCAAACGTGGATCAATCTTAGCCACATGTGAGAGTTTTCAGGGTTTACTCAACTGGAGTGGGTTTTCTTATTATAATTAGCATATATATATATATATGAGTTGTATGTATATGTCATATGTGTGTGAGGGGAGGTTTGTCTTTTATGAGCGTCCTTGCCGTCTCATGTACGACGATTTGGGCGACGCCAGTGGGGGAAATGAGGGCCGGTGCGGCGACGGACCTGGACTGGCTGGGGACGACCCCCACACCCTCCAGCCTAAGAAACTGGTGTGATGAAGAGTAACATAAAGGAAAACAAAAAGGTAAAGAAAAGACATTTTGTCAAGTAAATATACCCGAACCCGGGTTAATCCCGTCCCAACATGTACATTAAGACATTTTGTCCTTTTGGGTCGACTGTGTGTTTTATTGAAATTTATTTGTAAAAAAAAAGTAAACATACCCTCTTTATCCTTTCATCATTCAACCAAAACACTTTTGACCACAAAAATAATGATACGGACTCAAATCTTAATTTACATCATTTATCTTTACTTGTAAATCCACTTTTTCGACATAAGGGTATACGGAGTGAGGTGCGGCAAAGTGTGGCAAACTTAGTTTGCCAATTGGTAACATCACCGCCAACATAGTTTGCCACTCAAAAGTTTGCCAAATCAGTGTAGGATTGCCGAAGTGGTGAAGGGAGGGTACGAGAGAGAGGGTGGTGTGGGTGGGGTTCATTCCAATCTCAACCAATCACATTTTTTTCCTTTTTTTTAAAATAGTTTACTACCTCACCAAGTGTCTAAACATTGTCAACACTTTTGAGACTATCCGCATCAGTGAAAGGCTATCCTTTCTACAAACAGCCTAATCAGCATGTCACATCAGCTTTTCACTTATTCTTCCCACAAACACTTTTTACCCACAACAATAACATATATATCCTTCCCACAAACAACCTTATAAAAAAAAAGGACCCACCATTAGCCCATTCTTCACCATTCTTCCCCAAGAATTGTGAAGAATGAACACCCTCTATGTCATCCTCTACAACACCCACTAATCCATCCCTCTCACAAATGCCCTCCACATAGGAATGAACACCCTCCATGTCACCTACAAACATCCTTGATGTGGATAGTCTGAGCATAGTTTACCACTTTGACATGGCACACTCTCATTGGTTGATTTTTTTGTTTGTCACTCTCAAGTGTCTAACCACTCCTTATACCCTAAGTAAATTGTATTTATATTTATGATTTTCGAGGTTATCTTTATTTTGTGAGTAAAGTCCTATTTGAGTCCCTGTGGTTTGTGCAGTTTAACCATTTGAATCCAAAAATCAAAACTGTATTGATTTGAGTCCCTGTGGTCTCTAATTTTAACCATTTGAGTCCCTGTGGTCTCTAATTTTAACCATTTGAATCCAAAAACCAAATGTTTCTGATTTGGATGTTGTTTACTTTTGGATTCAAATGGTTAAAATTAGAAACCACAGGGACTCAAATCAAGACAGCTTTGGTTTTTGGATTCAAATGGTTAAACTGCACAAACCACAAGGACTCAAATAGGACTTTACTCTTATTTTGTACAATGTACTTGTGTGTATGATGACTATACATCCACCTAAAACAAATAAATCACATTTAATAATAGACAGAAAATGATAATTACTCCTTTTAAACGTTTTTTTTGAGTGAATTTCAAGGATTGTCCTTTATCTTTATACCCATTTTCAGGCGTTGTCCTTTATGTTCAAAATTAACGAGTTTTGTCCCTTATGTTTTCATATCATACACATTTTGTCCATTAGACCTAACCCAGTTAGTTTTTTCAGTTAAATTTGGTCATATGCTTTGCACATGAGGACATTTTTGTCAATTCAAAGGTAAGTTAAACAGCAGATTTACAGCTCAAAGCTTCTGCAACCTTTGAATTGACAAAAATGCCCTCATGTGTAAAGCACATGACCAAATTCAACTGAAAAAACTAACTGGGTTAGGCCTAAAGGACAAAACATGTATGATATGAAAACATAAAGGACAAAACTCGTCAATTTTGAACATAAAGGATAGCGCCTGAAAATGGGTATAAAGATAAAGGATAATCCTTGAAATTCACTCTTTTTTTTTTAAATGTGTGAATTATTCACGAATGTCAGAAGGTCTAGCATACATTGTTTTAACCGGGTCCGCGCTAGAGAGCTTCATCGCACAATAGATCCAAATTTAACCCCTCAATGAGAAACCGCTATCACCCAGACTCGAACTTGAGACCTGGAAGGGAAAACTCATCCAGACCCACCATAGGTGGAACTTCAATACTCGTGACCACCACTAGAGCACTAGTAATGGTTTCAACGTTTTGGTTCTTACGTATTTCATTCTGGGTCACCGCAGTTGCCAATTGAGCATTATGTGCAGGTAATTTGAGCAATACAAGTTGTAACTTCCCCCCTTTTTTATTTTTATTTTTTCGAACAAGCTATGTGCATAGCCAGTTACCTGATTTATGTTGCAACAACCTTCGCTCGTTTTGTCGGTTAACTTCTAGGATTAAAAAGAAGCCTACCCAAAAGAAAGTTCACGTACACCGTATAAAAAGAGAATATTTCTTTTCAAGATTTTGTGAAATGGGTAATTTTCTAAACATTCAGACATGTAATTTTTGTTCCACAAAACACACGTCTTTTAGAGTCTAGGATTTGAGTACATTTAGAGAGTATGTAACCTCAAAATCATGTGCCCTGAACACGATTTTCGAATATTATAGAAAGACTATGAGATTCGGAACCTGGTGACCGGAGTTAAGAACGCAGATCTGAACCTCGTGTAGGCTACATGGGGAGAACAAATCCGGCCGCTCGAAGGAAAAGACCGAGACACGCTTGTACTCGGTCCAACGAATGGCGCCAATGTCGAATCCAAGACCAAAACGGTCGGCGTTACTGACCTTGAGCTCGGCGAGATCTGGTTCAGATTCCTCATCTCGTCGTTGTGGTATCGACTCCTCTTGCGGGGTATCTAGTCTTGAGCTGCGACCACAGGTAAATCTCGTTATAGGGCCCAGGAGGGTCGCCCCGATGGCACTCTGACGCTCAAGTTAGTACCATATCAACCGTGATAATTAAAAGTGCAAGCATAGGTTATAGTTTAGAGACAGAGAGATCATAAGCTTTAAGGGAAAAAGGAGGAAGGAGATAACCCTCATTGTTTAGGAAGATGAACTTTCCTTTTATAACAGTACTAGTTTAAGAACCCGTGAGTTTCGCGAGTGGCTTAACACAAACATATAATATCTACTGGCATTGAGATGAACTTTGTAATGAAAGAACTTTTCAATATAAACGTATAAAAATTATACTGAACTGAAAAATTATAGATAAATGAGTACATGGTAGAGGCATAATAATCGCCAATTCTGTCAAAACATGGTACGACGACAAAAAACTTTAAACATGATTAGTACCGGCATAATTGTTTACTACTTATATTATCGACAAAACATACATTCCCTAAACGTTGGGGTTAGCAATCAGCAACCTGTTGAGATTCCTATCATAACGAAGCACGAACTGACCTCCATTCTCCAAGCTAGCTTGCAACATGAAGTTTTCCCATCCTCTTAACGCATACCTAATCCTGCCATGTGCAGTTCTTTGTGCGGACATACCAACCTAATGTACACTAAGAGTCACCTCCTTAATGGATTCATAGCTATTGCACATGGGCATTTTTACCCACGCTCAAATCTGCTGCCATACGGACTGTCGTCATATAATGAATAAGAATGTGGTTAGCAAGTCTAGTAAAGAACCACATAACTAACAGAACATGGATAGAAAAGTCATATCTCTTGCCGCCATCGCATCCAAATTAGGAATTATCCCATTATTAGCTTGCCACACGAATTAGTTGACTTTGGGGGTAGCTATCTTATTCCAGCAGAATACATGGGCCGACTGATTTATATCTAGCTCCCTGTCTAACTGTTCCTTCACTTGCTTTACAGAGAATATTCAATCCGGTCATCCTTCCACTGCCACACATCTTTGTTATCTGTAACTGTTTTGTGCCGATACTGACACAAGTGCCTCAAATTCGGGCCAATTCCCCTCAGATACAATTGTTCTTATCCACCAGCTCCACTCCCATACCTCAAATTCGACCCGAAACTATTTTGACACATTAGATATACCTAATTATTAAAAGAAGTTATGTAATTTATTTGACATGGTAATTGTTATTTTTAAAATTTTGGAAACGAAAAGGTGATTGAGTCATCCTAACCCGACCCGAAGCCGTTTTGACCAAATAGATATACCTAAATACAATAAATTCATTTACTTTAATCTACTTGACACGCTAATTACTGTTAAAACTTTGGACCTTCCGGGAGATGATTAAATGTTGACGTGTCAATTTTCGACTAGGTTGTCCTCTATATGGTAAAGGAATCTTGTTAGCGAAACCAAATGTGGCTATAGCTTCCCCACATAGTATCATCATCTTAGATTTTGTCTTCAGCATATAACCTAATTGATGGTTCTAGATCGTTTGGATTTTCAACCTTTATTCTCGGTTTCAATGACTCAGTCTCAATTGCACCCTAAACCATGTATATAGGGCTGCAAATGAACCGAACGAACACGAACAAGTCCTTGTTCGTGTTCGTTTGTTAAGAAATATATGTGTTCACAAACTGTTCATGAACGCTTACCGAACGAGATTTTATGTTTGTGTTTGTTTGTTAAGGAAATGAACTTGTTCGTGTTCGTTTGTGTTTTTTTGTTAATTTTAGGCAACGAATAAAACGAACGATGATGAACACAACTTGTAACACCTCGGAAATTCACGTCCTATAATGTGTTGACACGTGTCATAATGTTTAAACGTGTGAAAGAAATATTATAGAAGGACTAAAGTTGACAAACGTGGAAAGTATGTGAATATACGTATTCTAAGTGTCAACTGTGAATAATTATATTATATATTACCCCTACACGATGCTCATACCTTCAAACGAATAAATCATGGATCATACGAAGCTAAATGTGTGTGATTTCAAACTACAGGGACCAAATGTGTCAACATGTTTAATTTATACCTCTGAGTGACCTTTTGACGAACCCGAAGCTTTGTAAATATTAATTATGCTCATGAGAATGCACCATAAAAATTTCATAAAGTTTCGTTAACGTATGAGAAAGATATGATCAAATTCGTGTGCGAAGCGTTAAAGCGTAAACGTCGAAAGTTAGGACTTTTCGGGTGAAAATAAAGTTACCCGGGGACTTGGCAAAGTGGGTATATGTTTTAAGGACTTAGTAAATCAATTATAAGGGTTTAACATACAAGAAATCAGTGTCTATTCGTGTTTTGAAGAGCCAAGGACTGATTAGCAAACAAAATCACAAAAGCTGATCTGCATGGGGGCTCACGCCACGCGAGGGGACCCTCGCGCCACGCGAGGGTGGCCCAGAACCGCAAAACGTGGACTGTTGTCTGCCAATTCGTTTGTGCGCGACTTTAACCGAATTTTCACATCCCTCTGGCCCCTAAAACACCTCCTAAGCCCCTAGGACACATGTTGATTGTTTGTGGGCACTCCTAGACCTTGTTGTCAAGCTCCTATGGTGAGTGAAACCATTATAAATAGCCATCCAAGTTCACCATTTTTCTCACACCTTCATTTGATCATTTGGAGCCTTTCTGAAGCTAAGGAACTCTCCCAACTGATCATAAGTCGTGCATAGTACCCTTGTAAGTGTTCTAATCCTTTCTTGTTTGAGTTTAGCTTAGTTAATTAGCTAAAAGTCAAACCGTCGTAATTACGGTTTGACTTCGAGATTAGTCAATAATGGCTCAGTCAAATCTCGAATTAAAAGTAGTTATAAGTTGGTATTTATGTGGGTAATAAAACCCCAAAAGGGTTTCCCCTGATCACCACTTTAACTAGTTCAAAAGTCGGGTCAAACATATACTTAAAAAGTCAACAGAATTCTTAAAAGGTCATTTATGCATAATTAGCTATCTAGACCATGTATAACCTGTTTGATTATTGTTATAACTTAGTAATTAGTGTAAGAACATGTCCAAACCTGTTCAACCCGACTATTTCCTGTTTAGACCCGGTTCGGAACCGAAAGTCACATAGTTTGACTTTCACTTTGACTTTCAGTTCTGACCCGTTTAGGCATATTTTAGAAATGCCACAGAGCTTAAATTGGACTAGGTTACATGTTAGAACAACCCTCTGTGATTATGCACCTCGGTTCATTAGCTATCCAATTAATATGCAAGTTTCCGTTAATTGTTCATATGTTGACCGTTATGCCCTTATTACCTTAAAACATGATTTATGAAAATGTAAAAGTGTAGAAACCTTGAATATTGATATATAAACTTGTATGCAAAGTTTGACATCAGTTTGACTTGTAGATTAAGAGTTATGCTCATTATCGCAAAACTAATGCTTTATGTTAACATAATGGCGTAATTAGCGTATAGCCTAGTTAAACATACTTTTTGATATCAAACGAATTACCCACTGATGTAATATATTATTTTGGGAATTTTAAAGATTTTTAATTAATTTTAGGCTGAGCATAACTCATAGTCGTAGGCTTAATTCGGTAATTGTCGGTTTTGCCCTTACGGGCCATAAAATGAGTTTTACACATCTAAACGACTCCAAACCTTTTGCCACTGATTAGTTATGATAAATGAATTATTTTAAGCCTTCTGGAAATATAAAAATATCAGACTTAAGTATCGAACCCGGTAATGGCCTTTAATCGCCTTATTTAGCGTTATTAGCGCATAGTATGCTTTAAAATCATATTGGACATACCCGGGTTGATACCTACTGATATAAGAAGCAAATTATCATATTTTAACAGTAAGCAAAAGTTGATAAACTCAGACTTCAGTTTTGAGCTTGTCGGCTTATGTGAAATTACCAAAATACCCCTACGGGGCCTAGTTTGGTTAAAAATGATAAGTTTCACATACATGCTTTAGCCTACTGTTAAAACTCATCAAATTGAGTATGTTTGCTGTTTACATCAGACCTGTAACTCAGTTAGACATTTAAACTCTTTTACAAACTTTAAAATGACCAAACTACCCCTACGGGGCATAGTTTGTGTTTAAATTAGTTTCGGGCATAACGAAAGACACCTTACTGATGTCACAACATATTTGAGACATAATTAACTTAGGAAACCTGTATATAGCTCTCATGACTACCTGTCACGCTTATTACGCGTACGGTTCGGTTTATGTAACAAGTTTACATAAACTAGCCGAAACGGGTCAAACCTTAACGGTTTTATCTCAAAATCCAGAATGTGAATAATAAACCCATATTAAACAAGTCTCCAAACTTGTCGGGTCTGAATCACATTCTATCCGGTCTTCGCTTAATCGTGCGTACGAACCGTATCTTGAAACTAGCCGGTCTAAGCTTAAGCTTAATAAAAGACCCGTTAGAATTCTAATAGGTTATATTAAACCTTCGTTCCAGATTAGGAGAAACAGTAAAAGCTACGTGCATTCTGCTTATTGTGATTTATACTTGCATCAGGTAAATACTTTTAACTTATTTTCCCTATACGGGCTTGGGTTACGGTACATAGCGTACCGCTTGATCGGGCATCAAATCTCCACACTTAGTGGGTAGTTGAATAATTTGATCGGCTCGTTTTAAACAGATGTGTTTACTTTACAGCCTTTGGGGGGTTAATGACCATGTCCCGGATATCCCTGGCATCATCTTACGAGATGGCCACGACCTGAGCACGGGGTGTAGGCGTACTCCCGTGTATAACTCACTTAAAGTGGTGTGTCTATTGATCTTTAACCCGGATACGTTCCGAGCTACTGAACGCATAAGTAACATGTAATTCGTTCACAAGATTATTATTAAATAATTCTCCCAAGTTAAATAAAATGATTTATGCCACGTGCATCCAAACCAATTTTTAATCATTTTCCAAAATGAGTCAGTTGAATGTATTTACCAGTGTAAACTGACGTATTTTCCCAAAAAGACTGAATGCAGGTACTAAACGAAATTTGGCTGGATTGTCTCCTAAGCATCAATAAAAGTCTCGCAAGCTTAGGATGCCAAAAGTCTGTTGAACAATTAAATGTTATTTTGTTTCGATCCGTTCTGTGGATAAACACCGGATATTGTGACTTTGTTTACAATAAATAAATTCGGTTGTATCTTATTTTAAATTGCTTCCGCTGTGCATCATTATATTGTGTTGTTTGACTATTACGTTGCCAACCACGTCACGATACTCCCCCACCGGGCCCACCGGTGACACGTGGAAATCGGGGTGTGACAGGTTGGTATCAGAGCCAACACTGAGTGAATTAAACACTAGCCTTTTGTGTTTAATCTCAGTTACACAATTGCACATATCTAAACTTTTGCGTCTAGACTTATAACTTAGGACAAATTCCACCTTTTCGGTATTTGTTTTGTCCTTTAAATTTTATATTTTTGTTATTGTTATCTCATGCTTTATTGACAGGAATAACAAGGATGCCTCCTAGATTCTTCCGAACACGAGGAAGAGGATGAGGAAAGGGGTTAGTTACAGCCCCCAACGACCACGAAGCTGGACCTTCGCAACGGCGAGCGCCATCCAACACCGAGAGTGACGACCCTCGGGAAAACCGAAGAAACCAGTACGAGCCGGCCAGACGATCGGTTTCACACACTTCCACACCTCCTGCTCTAAATCCCTATGAGCCCAATAACCCTCAACCGTCTTACATACCACTACAGAGGTCCCTATCTCATCATTCATATGGGGACCCTACACCTGTTTTTAGGGGACAGTTTAACCCGGTTGGGTTCATACCAGAGCCCGTGGGTTTTAACCCACTGGGTCCAGAGGACCACTTTTCAGGAGATCACGCCGACGATATGGACGAGGATACGGACCCCGTCATGCCGGCAAGTGGTACTCCAAACCATCCGATCGAAATCTCCGACGGATCGTCCTTCCACGGGTCACCCTATGGTGGTCCGGACAGTTACCAAGCCCTGTTTGATCAACACCAGTGGTATTATACACCATCACACCACTCGTCGTCACATGGGCAGCATCAGCAGCAGCATTCTCAGCAGCAGCAGGAGCCACAGCCACAGCCGCATCATCAAGATTCATCTGAGGACCACCGCTTTGTGGCAGTTACGCCACCACCTCCACCGCCACCAGTTCAACCGCCAAGGCGTAGGAGAACTGGTGCACGCATGTCAGTGCGACCGGGGGGCTTCACTTTCGACTCCCCACGACAGTCAAGTGCTAGTCACTACCCACCGCACTATGAGGACCCACAAATGGGTGGGCCTTCGCAGCCAGTTTTTCAACAGCCACCGCCCATGGGTTTTGAAAACCCAATACCAGCGTACACGGGTCCAAGTAATTACAACCCGTTTGAACCACCAGCTTACCACAACTACGGATACGCTGAGGCAGATCCTTATATGGAAGCAGCAAATCATAACGCCCTCAATGCCCAAGGACCCTACGGAGATCCATGGGGGGTAAGCTATCCGAATCAGGGGTACCCAATACCTCCCAGGCCTATCATTAGAACGCAGTCGCAGCCGCCACGATTTTCTCCCCCAGAACGGGAGGAAATTCTACATAGATTGAATCAGGTTGAGCGGGAAGCTCGCCGCGACCGCCAAGAGAAGCAGACCTTCTTCCAGGGATTAATAGGACTGCTCAAGGGAAAGAACAAGAAGGATTATTAAATCCTCCCAGCTGTTGTTGAGCCCCTGCGTGGGCATATTTGATTGTTAAGCCCCTACGTGGGTGTGTATGTTTGTTTGTGTGTATTGAACCCTGCGTGGGTCTATCTTTCCATAAACCCCTACGAGAGTATGTTGTATGTTTAGTCCCTGCGTGGACTTATGTTTGTTTAAGTCCCTACGTGGACAATTGTTGGTGTGTTAGTCCTTACGAGGACCTGTGTCTTTCTGTAAGACCCCTACGTGGGCATATCTTCTGTAAGCTGCGTGGGCATGTTGGTATGTTTTAGCTCCTGTGTGGGCAAATTTCATGTGTAAAAGACCCGTTTAGGGCGATATGTAACATAGTGATAAATTAATGGAGTGTTATTTTTATAAATTTCATGTTTGCCATTTGTGCATAAATAAATTATAAATGAAATAAATAAATTAAAAATCATTCCTTTTAATCTGCCTAAGTAATTATTTAATTAAGGATCTTAAAGTGTGAAACCTAGCCACGTGTCAAATATAAGACCGGGCCAAAATGGTAAGACCTGTTTAAAAGATTCAAATCCCTGTTAACATCTTAAAACATGTTAACACTCCTGGCAGAAGTGATTCGTTAAAATCACATGTCATTTTTATATATATAAGGATTCTTTAGAAGATTCCAAACCCAGTTTAATGATCTCTAAATCCTGGGTCTACATCATCAATTAAGATGATCATATTTTACCATACTTGGTAGTATGATGCCTACGGGTCCCGCTCATTTTTATATGAGCCGAAAGACAGTGGTAGCTATGACTCCCCGTCTGATAAGGGTAATGAACTAGGTTCAAACCTTAAAAGTCTTGATTCTCTGAAGTCATAGCTTATAATTTAAATTGTCCATGTGACCAAGCCTTATGTGCTAATATATATCGTTATTGTTTATGTTTAGGATGAATTTTAATTAAAATCCTAAATTAATACGATTAAATAGTTAACCAGATATGGTCTCTGTTTACCATGGTTAACGAGTTACCCTAAGGGGTAATTCCATAATAAAATCCCAAATAAAAATATTGACCTTGTTTTCTGCAACAGTTCAATACAAATGGCTGACTCCAATAAAGTAAACAGCCATCCAGTGGAGCCGAATGAGAACGCCCAGATTACGTTAACGGGTGCTGAACTAAAAGCAATCATAGACGGCGCTATCACACAAGCTTTGGATAGACAGTATGAGGAATACAGTGGTACTCGGAGTAGGACCCACTCTGTATCACATTCAAAGCCAAGGACACATTCAGAGGCTCATAACAAGCCTCCTCCCAAAAAGGATGGACCAAAGAAAAACGGTGATGATCGCCAGTCCACTAACCACCAAAGTAATCCATCTCAGCATTTAGTGCTGCATCAGGGACACCGTAACAAGGGTTGCACATATAAGTACTTTGTGTCTTGTAAACCCAGGGATTTTACGGGGGAGAAAGGAGCCGTCGACTGTATGACGTGGCTGGATGAGATGGACACGGTCGTGGACATCAGCGGATGTGCTGAAAGTGATGTGGTTAAATTTGTCTCACAGTCCTTCAAGGGTGATGCGTTAGCTTGGTGGAGATCTCTGATGGAGGCCTCCGGAAAGATCCCGTTGTATAGTATGTCGTGGGATCAATTCATCGCCTTGATCAAGGAAAATTTCTGCCCTCAACATGAGGTGGAAAAGATAGAATCAGACTTTCTATCATTGGTGATGAAGAACCTCGATTGTCAAGCTTATCTGACAAGCTTCAATACACTATCCCGGTTGGTACCTTATCTGGTAACCCCGGAGCCTAAAAGGATCGCTCGTTTTATTGGTGGATTAGAACCCGAGATCAAGGCCAGTGTAAAAGCTTCTCGGCCAGTAACCTTCAGGTCTGTAACTGACCTTTCCTTATCCCTCACACTGGATGCGGTCCGGCAGAGATCGCTGAGGAATAAGAATGCCGAGAAAAGGAAGCATGAAGATGATGGTTCGCGTAGATCGAACAAGAAGCACCGTGGGAACGGTGATCACAAGAAGGGATCGGAATCAAAGAAAGATGGGCATCGTTCTGGAGAGAAGCCCACATGCAAAACTTGCAAGAAACAGCACTTTGGAAAGTGCAGACTCGAATCAAACTCGAATAACGAGTCAAGATCTTTTGCTTGTGGTTTGTGCAAGTCCAAGGAACACAAAACCTTGGATTGCAAGAAGATGAAAGATGCAACGTGCTACCGTTGCAATGAAAAGGGCCACATAAAGACTAACTGCCCTAAGTACAACAAGAAGCCTGAGGAGGCTAAGAAGACTAACGCCAGAGTCTTCAGGATGGATGCGAAAGAAGCTGTGCAGGATGATAACGTCATAACAGGTACTTTCCTTGTAAATGATGTTTTTGCAAGAGTACTTTTTGATTCAGGCGCAGATAAGTCTTTCGTAGATCATAAATTTTGTAAATTGTTGAATTTACCTGTCAAAACCCTAAAAGTGAATTATGAGGTAGAGTTAGCAGATGGTACCATTGAAACCGTCTCTACTGTGTTAGATGGATGTGTTATATCCATTAAGAACCATTCTTTTCCTCTATCTCTACTTCCCTTTAAGTTAGCCGGTTTTGACATAGTTCTGGGTATGGACTGGTTATCTCATAACCAGGCCCAAATCGTCTGTAACATGAAGCAAGTAGTGATAAAGACTCCGTCTGGTGAGTCACTTACCATTCGGGGAGATACCCAGTATGGACTACCTGAGCACGTGACTATGCTCAAGGCTTCAAAGTGTTTGAAGAAAGGGTGTGTCATCTACATGGCACAGGTGATTATTGATGAGCCCAAACCGAAGTTAGAAGACATCCCTGTCATCTCTGAATACCCAGAAGTGTTTCCTGAAGATCTACCTGGGTTGCCACCAGATAGACAAGTTGAATTCAGGATAGATATCATCCCCGGAGCAGCACCAGTTGCTAGGGCACCATACAGATTGGCACCCACTGAAATGAAGGAGTTGCGGACGCAGCTAGATGAATTGCTGGCTAAGGGTTTCATTCGACCTAGTTCATCTCCTTGGGGAGCGCCAATCCTGTTTGTCAAGAAGAAGGATGGGTCAATGCGTCTGTGCATCGACTATCGCGAGCTTAATAAAGTCACTATCAAGAATAGATATCCATTGCCCAGGATCGACGATTTGTTCGATCAGCTTCAAGGGGCGAGTTACTTCTCAAAGATTGATCTGAGGTCAGGCTACCATCAGTTGAAGGTTAAGGATGAAGACGTTCACAAGACTGCATTCAGGACTCGCTACGGTCACTACGAGTTCCTAGTGATGCCTTTTGGGCTCACTAATGCACCAGCCGCGTTCATGGATCTCATGAATCGCGTCTGCAAGCCTTACTTAGATAAATTTGTTATCGTCTTCATCGATGACATCCTTATTTATTCTAAGAATCAAGCTGACCATGAGAAACACCTACGTTGTATTCTCAAACTCCTACATCAGGAGAAGCTCTATGCCAAATTCTCTAAGTGTGAATTTTGGCTACGAGAAGTCCAATTCCTTGGACATGTGGTCAGTGAGCGTGGTATCCAGGTGGATCCCGCTAAAGTTGAAGCTGTTATGAATTGGCAAGAGCCAAAGACGCCTACGGAGATTCGTAGCTTCCTGGGATTGGCAGGTTATTACAGGCGTTTTATTGAAAAATTTTCAAGGATTGCTGCACCCCTAACTTCCTTGACCAAGAAGAAAGTAAAGTTCGTTTGGGGCCCTAAGCAGCAAGAGTCCTTCGATGTTTTGAAACAAAAGTTGAGCAACGCTCCTGTGCTTACCTTACCTGAAGGCGCGGAAGAATTTGTAGTTTATTGTGATGCATCACACACTGGCATGGGGTGTGTGCTTATGCAGAAAGGCAAGGTGATTGCCTATGCATCACGACAGTTAAAGGTGCACGAAAAGAATTACATCACCCATGACTTGGAATTGGGTGCCGTTGTGTTCGCACTAAAACTATGGAGGCATTATCTTTATGGAATCAAGTTTGTGATCTTTTCTGATCACAGGAGCCTCCAGCATCTGTTTAACCAGAAAGAATTAAACATGAGGCAACGCCGTTGGATGGAAACTTTAAATGATTATGATTGTGAAATCAAATACCATCCCGGCAAAGCGAATGTAGTCGCTGATGCCTTGAGCAGAAAGGAAAGGGTTAAACCCATTCGAATTAACGCCAAGCGTATGGAGATAAAGAACAGTTTGATAGAAAGGGTGTCAGCTGCACAGAAGGAAGCTGTGTTGGAAGCTAACTATCCTAATGAAAAGTTAGGAGTAACTGAGGAGCAGTTAACTCTTAGCAAGGACGGAATTTTACGGTTAAACGGACGAATATGGGTTCCAATTTTTGGAGGACTTCGTGATGTCATCCTCCAAGAAGCCCATAGTTCCAAATACTCCGTTCACCCTGGAGCTGATAAGATGTACCAGGATTTAAAGGCAAATTATTGGTGGATAGGCTTGAAAAAGTCTGTAGCCGCCCATGTAGCAAAATTCTTGACATGTGCGCAAGTCAAAGCCGAGCATCAGAAACCGTCAGGTTTGCTACAACAGCCTGAACTTCCTACGTGGAAGTGGGAGATGGTAACTATGGATTTTATTACCAAGTTACCCAAGACAAGGAAAGGAAATGATACGATATGGGTTATAGTTGACCGACTGACTAAGTCAGCTCATTTCTTACCCATCAAGGAGACTTATAGCTCCGATATGTTAGCCCAGTTATATGTTGATAAGATTGTAGCCTTACACGGCATACCTGTAGCTATTATCTCTGACCGGGATACTAGGTACACGTCACATTTTTGGAAGAGTTTCCAACAATCTTTGGGCACACGTTTGAACTTTAGTACGGCTTACCATCCTCAGACAGACGGTCAGAGTGAGCGTACTATTCAAACGTTGGAAGACATGCTACGCGCATGTGCAATCGATTTGGGAGGTAGCTGGGATAAGAACCTACCATTGATCGAATTCTCCTACAACAATAGCTACCATACCAGCATAAAGGTTGCGCCGTTTGAGGCATTATACGGTAGAAAGTGTAGATCGCCAGTTTGTTGGGCGGAAGTTGGAGAAGTCCAGTTATCAGGACCAGAGATCGTGTTCGAAACGACGGACAAGATTGTCCAGATTCGTAACAATCTCCAAGCTGCCCGGAATAGGCAGAAGAGTTACGCGGATCCAAGTCGTAAGGATTTTCACTTCGAAGTAGGTGACAAAGTCCTACTTAAAGTGTCACCATGGAAAGGGGTGATGCGATTTGGTAAGAAAGGCAAACTAAGCCCGAGATACATAGGACCTTTCGAGGTTATCGAACGTGTCGGGTCAGTTGCCTACAAGTTGAACTTACCAGAAGAGCTCAGTGGAATTCACAATGTGTTCCACATTTGCAATCTAAAGAAGTGTTCCGCTGATGATTCACATGTCATGCCACATACAGATGTGCAAATAGATAAGAGCTTAACGTTTGTAGAAAAACCTTTGTCGATTGAAGATCGACAGGTAAGGAAGCTTCGAAGAAAGCATATACCTTTTGTTAAGGTCAAATGGGATGCCCGTAGGGGTCCCGAATACACGTGGGAGGTTGAATCCACGATGAAAGAAAAGTACCCTTACTTATTTCAGTAAATCTCAGGTCGAGATTTATTTTAAGGGGGTGAGGATGTAACACCTCGGAAATTCACGTCCTATAATGTGTTGACACGTGTCATAATGTTTAAACGTGTGAAAGAAATATTATAGAAGGACTAAAGTTGACAAACGTGGAAAGTATGTGAATATACGTATTCTAAGTGTCAACTGTGAATAATTATATTATATATTACCCCTACACGATGCTCATACCTTCAAACGAATAAATCATGGATCATACGAAGCTAAATGTGTGTGATTTCAAACTACAGGGACCAAATGTGTCAACATGTTTAATTTATACCTCTGAGTGACCTTTTGACGAACCCGAAGCTTTGTAAATATTAATTATGCTCATGAGAATGCACCATAAAAATTTCATAAAGTTTCGTTAACGTATGAGAAAGATATGATCAAATTCGTGTGCGAAGCGTTAAAGCGTAAACGTCGAAAGTTAGGACTTTTCGGGTGAAAATAAAGTTACCCGGGGACTTGGCAAAGTGGGTATATGTTTTAAGGACTTAGTAAATCAATTATAAGGGTTTAACATACAAGAAATCAGTGTCTATTCGTGTTTTGAAGAGCCAAGGACTGATTAGCAAACAAAATCACAAAAGCTGATCTGCATGGGGGCTCGCGCCACGCGAGGGGACCCTCGCGCCACGCGAGGGTGGCCCAGAACCGCAAAACGTGGACAGTTGTCTGCCAATTCGTTTGTGCGCGACTTTAACCGAATTTTCACATCCCTCTGGCCCCTAAAACACCTCCTAAGCCCCTAGGACACCTGTTGATTGTTTGTGGGCACTCCTAGACCTTGTTGTCAAGCTCCTATGGTGAGTGAAACCATTATAAATAGCCATCCAAGTTCACCATTTTTCTCACACCTTCATTTGATCATTTGGAGCCTTTCTGAAGCTAAGGAACTCTCCCAACTGATCATAAGTCGTGCATAGGACCCTTGTAAGTGTTCTAATCCTTTCTTGTTTGAGTTTAGCTTAGTTAATTAGCTAAAAGTCAAACCGTCGTAATTACGGTTTGACTTCGAGATTAGTCAATAATGGCTCAGTCAAATCTCGAATTAAAAGTAGTTATAAGTTGGTATTTATGTGGGTAATAAAACCCCAAAAGGGTTTCCCCTGATCACCACTTTAACTAGTTCAAAAGTCGGGTCAAACATATACTTAAAAAGTCAACAGAATTCTTAAAAGGTCATTTATGCATAATTAGCTATCTAGACCATGTATAACCTGTTTGATTATTGTTATAACTTAGTAATTAGTGTAAGAACATGTCCAAACCTGTTCAACCCGACTATTTCCTGTTTAGACCCGGTTCGGAACCGAAAGTCACATAGTTTGACTTTCACTTTGACTTTCAGTTCTGACCCGTTTAGGCATATTTTAGAAATGCCACAGAGCTTAAATTGGACTAGGTTACATGTTAGAACAACCCTCTGTGATTATGCACCTCGGTTCATTAGCTATCCAATTAATATGCAAGTTTCCGTTAATTGTTCATATGTTGACCGTTATGCCCTTATTACCTTAAAACATGATTTATGAAAATGTAAAAGTGTAGAAACCTTGAATATTGATATATAAACTTGTATGCAAAGTTTGACATCAGTTTGACTTGTAGATTAAGAGTTATGCTCATTATCGCAAAACTAATGCTTTATGTTAACATAATGGCGTAATTAGCGTATAGCCTAGTTAAACATACTTTTTGATATCAAACGAATTACCCACTGATGTAATATATTATTTTGGGAATTTTAAAGATTTTTAATTAATTTTAGGCTGAGCATAACTCATAGTCGTAGGCTTAATTCGGTAATTGTCGGTTTTGCCCTTACGGGCCATAAAATGAGTTTTACACATCTAAACGACTCCAAACCTTTTGCCACTGATTAGTTATGATAAATGAATTATTTTAAGCCTTCTGGAAATATAAAAATATCAGACTTAAGTATCGAACCCGGTAATGGCCTTTAATCGCCTTATTTAGCGTTATTAGCGCATAGTATGCTTTAAAATCATATTGGACATACCCGGGTTGATACCTACTGATATAAGAAGCAAATTATCATATTTTAACAGTAAGCAAAAGTTGATAAACTCAGACTTCAGTTTTGAGCTTGTCGGCTTATGTGAAATTACCAAAATACCCCTACGGGGCCTAGTTTGGTTAAAAATGATAAGTTTCACATACATGCTTTAGCCTACTGTTAAAACTCATCAAATTGAGTATGTTTGCTGTTTACATCAGACCTGTAACTCAGTTAGACATTTAAACTCTTTTACAAACTTTAAAATGACCAAACTACCCCTACGGGGCATAGTTTGTGTTTAAATTAGTTTCGGGCATAACGAAAGACACCTTACTGATGTCACAACATATTTGAGACATAATTAACTTAGGAAACCTGTATATAGCTCTCATGACTACCTGTCACGCTTATTACGCGTACGGTTCGGTTTATGTAACAAGTTTACATAAACTAGCCGAAACGGGTCAAACCTTAACGGTTTTATCTCAAAATCCAGAATGTGAATAATAAACCCATATTAAACAAGTCTCCAAACTTGTCGGGTCTGAATCACATTCTATCCGGTCTTCGCTTAATCGTGCGTACGAACCGTATCTTGAAACTAGCCGGTCTAAGCTTAAGCTTAATAAAAGACCCGTTAGAATTCTAATAGGTTATATTAAACCTTCGTTCCAGATTAGGAGAAACAGTAAAAGCTACGTGCATTCTGCTTATTGTGATTTATACTTGCATCAGGTAAATACTTTTAACTTATTTTCCCTATACGGGCTTGGGTTACGGTACATAGCGTACCGCTTGATCGGGCATCAAATCTCCACGCTTAGTGGGTAGTTGAATAATTTGATCGGCTCGTTTTAAACAGACGTGTTTACTTTACAGCCTTTGGGGGGTTAATGACCATGTCCCGGATATCCCTGGCATCATCTTACGAGATGGCCACGACCTGAGCACGGGGTGTAGGCGTACTCCCGTGTATAACTCACTTAAAGTGGTGTGTCTATTGATCTTTAACCCGGATACGTTCCAGGCTACTGAACGCATAAGTAACATGTAATTCGTTCACAAGATTATTATTAAATAATTCTCCCAAGTTAAATAAAATGATTTATGCCACGTGCATCCAAACCAATTTTTAATCATTTTCCAAAATGAGTCAGTTGAATGTATTTACCAGTGTAAACTGACGTATTTTCCCAAAAAGACTGAATGCAGGTACTAAACGAAATTTGGCTGGATTGTCTCCTAAGCATCAATAAAAGTCTCGCAAGCTTAGGATGCCAAAAGTCTGTTGAACAATTAAATGTTATTTTGTTTCGATCCGTTCTGTGGATAAACACCGGATATTGTGACTTTGTTTACAATAAATAAATTCGGTTGTATCTTATTTTAAATTGCTTCCGCTGTGCATCATTATATTGTGTTGTTTGACTATTACGTTGCCAACCACGTCACGATACTCCCCCACCGGGCCCACCGGTGACACGTGGAAATCGGGGTGTGACACAACTGAGCGCAAACTAATGTTCATGAACGCAAATGGTAACACACGAACACAAACAAACTTTCATGAACAAAATATATAATACATTGACACTTATTAAATATTTTATTTGTCGGAATTTTGAAGTATTTAAATAAAATATAAAAGCTAAAAACACTAACGAACTATCGAACACAAATGAACACGTTACCGAACGTTCACAAACATAAATGAACTAACGCACCCTCTGTTCATGTTTGTTCATTTAACTAAGTGAACGAAATTTCTTGTGTTCGTTTGTTTAATAAACGAACGAACACAAACGAACTTCCCGCCGAACGGTACACGAACTGTTCGTCGAACGTTTGGTTCGTTTGCAGCCCTACATGTATAATACTCATAAAACAATGTCTTATATTTTCTATATATAATATTTGTATAGAGTAAATTATGATTTTGGCCCCTGTGGTTATATCATTTTTACATTTTAGCCCAAAAAGAAATTTTTTAAGATTTGAGTCTCCAAAGTCTTTTTTTCTAACCTTTTTGGCCTCTAACGTCTTTTTTTTTAACCTTTTTGACCCCCAAAATCGTAATTTACTCATTTGTATATTTAAGAAGTCCGTGTTACTTTATAGCATTGCTTAGCAAGTATTGGTGGGTCTATGAATTTTTAATAGCTGTTTTTTACGGATAGTAAAATAATATAAAATTACAACTTATGTATGTTATCTTGTCTTGTTATTATTAATTCAAAAATCAAAATATAAAAAATCTAAATACAAGATAAAAACTACATTTATATGTAACTAATAAAATAATCTTTTTGGAATACTAAGGGGGTGTTTAGGATTCCTTCTCAAAAACAATTTATCTAAATTCTAATAAACCATTCCAATAAATGCCACATGGCCATTCCTTATGCTACCTCAATATAATATTAATTTATATTCCATTTTAATATTTAAAATACTTTACGGGTAACTAATTAAAAATATTATATGGATAACTACAATTAATATGGATAACTATAGTACATGTAACTTCTATTTTGTTTAATCGTATCACAATGATATTTTTTTTTTCAATTTTCTTTTCATTAACAAATAAATATATTTTACTACAATTAAAAATATTCTATTTTGTTTAATCGCTATTATGTATAACTACAATTACCACATGACAATTTTTCGTTCAATTTTGTTATCATTAACAAATAAATATATTTTACTACAATTAAAAATATTCAACAATATAGATAATGGTTAAACATAACAAAATATAGATACAATTAAACATAATAAAATATAGTCAAATATGTCGTAGATTCTCCGATGTATTTAATGAAAATTATTTCATTACTTTGTAACCTCATTGGCTAACGGTGTAAAAATAATTAAAAAGTTTCTTAAAGAATTGATGACCGCGACAAGCACTTTACAAGTGAGTTGGGTATTAATTACTATGAGTAAAAGATTACAAACTTTTGGAATGACTATCATGTACGTCTACTTGTCTTATCTACAAATAAACTATTTTATTATTCAACACGTGTATACACGGGAGTATAACATAGTTAACTTATATAAATCATAAGTTATAAGTTAGAATTTCTAACTTCTCAAAAACAACTTTTTCACACAAAAACAACTTAAATAAGTTAAATCAAACACTATAAAAACAACTTATTAACTTTTATAAGTCAATAAGTTATAACTTGCTCCAAAATAATCTAGCTCAAACACCCACTAAACTAAAAGCTTGCAACAATGGATCTTAACAGATCTCTTTTTGACCTTCTTATATCTCAACAAGCCTGCAACAATAGATCTTAAAAGATCTCTTTTTGACTTTCTCAAATCTCAACAACAATCTTTCGATCTAACAATTCCTTTATCAAAATTATTCATCTTCTTCCTTTGTTTGTTCACCATTTTTAACCCTGAAGTGAAGACGTGTAATCGAGGTGGACTACATCATTTCGTAGTGGCCACCAGTGAGCATATGTGTACATCAAAGGATGAGGTTTGCATATTCTTTATTTGGTTTGGTTTGGTTTATCGTTTGGGGTACAAAATTTTAAAAACCGAATAAACCGAATCGAATAAACCAAATAAACCATAAACCGAACCGATGAACACCCCTATTTCTTATTACAACAATCCGCACATAGAAAAGGACCTTGCCAAGGCTTTGAGATTGTTGAAAAGATGGAACCAGCATGAACCGATATGCCTGCACTTGCGATGTCAACTTCACATATACCACAAATAAATAGACCCGATGTTGATGACCCGCCCTTCTCATCATTCCCCAATCATTATATCCAAATAAAATGTTTATCACCAGACCAATATGCCACCTCAAACATGAAGTAAAGGGTATTTGAATAGATGAATCAAGATCATCATTTGTGTAAAAACAAAGTGTGTGTTGTGTTTTGTTGTTTGAAGTGGTAACAATTAGATATATGAGCATTTCTCATTATTTTATATACATATATAAAAAGACCGTTAGATAATAATGGTTAATTGTGTAATCACCTCTATTGTAGCTAATAAGAAGAAACTACTATTTTGACCCCAAAATAATCAAACATAAGCACAATTTATTGTCTTTGATGATTATCACCTCCAATGCGAAAACATAATTCATAGCACTAAGTTCAAAGTTTGCATCTTTGATGATCAAGAAGAGCTTAATTAAAAAAATGTAGATCAAAAATCAAAGTTGATAATTTCTGGTCATCTTTTAAAAAGTCAACAATACTGAAAACATACCAATAACAAAAGGTTAAGACTGTTAACAAGAAACAAGAACTTAAGTGCAGCATCACAGAATACCAAAACTAACATGATATTTATCACCCAATCTTCGCATCTTCGAAACACACGGGCTCACAAACACCACAAATAAGACTCATATCAATCCACGTGTCCCCTTCGATTCCCCACGTCTTCCCATAAGAATTTCAGATCAAGATGCTATAGTATTCAGGCCTTTGGGGGTTGTCCACGCGGGTATATAAACCAATTATCACTACCGCGTGCCCAGGGTTGTTATCGTCAACGATATCCTCATTGTGATAGGGGTCCTCAGGAGTGCATCTGGCTGAAAGAGGACAGTTGTTGAAAAGTTCCGTCACCATGTGGCAAACATGGGAAACTGCTTCCCAGTAGGGACGAAATTGGCTTTCAGGGCCTCGATAATGGCTTCTGGGGTTTCATGGTGTAACACCTCGAAAATTCGCGTCCTATAAAGTATTGACACGTGTCATAAGCTTGAACGTGTGACAGAATACTCTAGAGGGACTAAAGTTGACAAATAAAGAAAGTATGTGAATATACGAGTTCTAAATGTCAACAGTGAATAAGTATATTGTACATTAACCCTACATGATGCTCGTACCTTCAAACGAATAAATCATGGATTATACGAAGCTAAATATGAAAGAAAGTGAGAGATTTTAAACTACAGGGGTTAAATGTGTCAACATGTTTAAGTTATACCTCTGAGAGACCTTTTGAAAAACCCAAAGCTTTGTAACGGTTAATTATGCTCACTAGAATGCACGATATAAATTTCATAAAGTTTCGTTATCGTATGAGAAAGTTATGATCAAATCCGTATGCGAGGGGTGAAGCGTTAACGTTGAAAGTTATGACTTTTCGGGTTAACCGGAAATGTCCAGGGACTTGGCAAAGTGGGTATAAGTCCTAAAGCCCTTGTAGGTAAATAAGAAGGGGTCAAATTGCAAGAAATAAGTCGGTTGCCCTTTCTAATGCTTGAAAGGCCAAGCTTTTGCATTCTGCCTATTTGTTGCGCACCGCAACAAATATTTGTTACGGTGCGCAAGCATGTTGCCAGCGACAGAAAGTTGTTGTTTGCTGTTTTAAACGCATTCTTGACCTTTTAAACGATTTTCCTCATATCCCTTGGCCCCTAAACAACCCCTAAACACTTAGGGACACTTGTTAATCAGTTGTGGGCACTTGTAGACTTGTGTGTCAACTTCTTATGGTGATTACATTCACTATATAAGGCCATGAGTTGCAACTCATTCCTCACACCTTCATTCTGCAATTGAGGAGCCTTCTGGAGCTTCAAAGCAGACCCAAGTCCTTTCTAATCAAGCTTAGGACTTCAGTAAGTTTGCTAATACTTTCCTAATTAAGTTTTAGCTTAAAAGTCAAACCGTCGTAATTAACGGTTGACTTTAAGATTAATCACTAATGGTCCAGTGATTAGTCGAAGTGAAAGTAGTTATAAGTTGGTAATTATGTGGGTAATAAACCCTTAAAAGGGTTCCCCCTGATTCCCACTCTAACTAGGTCTAATGTCGGGTCAAACTTGTTAATAAAAAGTCAACATGATGCTTAGTTTCTAATTTATGCATAAATAGCAATGTAGAACACATACAACCTGTATGATCATTAATATAACTTAGTAATTAGTGTAAGAACATGTCTAAACATGTTCAACCCGACAATTTTATGTTTAGACCCGGTTCGGAACCGAAAGTCGCAAAGCTTTGACTTTTGCTTTGACTTCAGTTCTGACCCGCTTTAGTATGATTTGGAAATGCCTTAGAGCTTCCTTAGGACCAGGCTACATGTTAGCATAACCCTCTGTGGTTGGTTCATTGATTGACCCATTCGTTTACGCGTTTCCGTTAATTGCTCATATGTTGACCATTATGCCCTTATTACCTTAAAACGTGATTTTTGGAAATGTAAAAGAGTAGAAACTTTAAATACTGATATTTAAACTTGTATGCAAAATCTGACATCAGTTTGAGGTGTAGGTTAAGAGTTATGCTCGTTAGCGTAAAATTAAAGCTTTATGTTAATTTAACGGCGTATTTAGCGTATAGCCTACTTAAACATACTTTTTGATATCAAATATTTCACCCACTGATGTAATATATTATTTTGGGATTTTTAAAGGTTTTTAATAAATTTTAGGCTGAGCATAACTAGTAGTCGTAAGCTTAATCCGGTAATTGTCGGTTTTGCCCTTACGGGCCATAAAATGAGTTTTACATATCTAGACGACTCCAAACCTTTTGCTACTGATCACATATGATAAATAAATTATTTTAAGCCTTCTGGAAATATAAAAATATCAGATTTAAGTATCGAACCCGGAAATGGCCTTTAATCGCCTTTTTAATCGTTTTTAACGCATAGTATGTACTTAAACTATTTTAAAGATACACGGGTTGATACCTACTGATATTTTTGGCAAATTATAATATTTTAACAGTAAGCAAAGGTTGATTAACTCAGACTTCAGTTTTGAGCTTTTCGGCTTATGTGAAATTACCAAAATACCCCTACGGGGCATAGTTTGGTTATAATTGATAAATTTCACATATGTACTTTACCCTACTGTTATAACTCATTAATTTGAGTATGTTTACTGATTACATCAGACCTGTAACTCAGTTAAACACTTAAACCCTTTTTCAACCTTTAAAATGACCAAACTACCCCTACGGGGCCTAGTTTGTGTTTAAACACGTTTCGGGCATAATGAAAGACATCTTACTGATGTCACAACATATTTGAGGCATAATTAACTTAGGAAACCTGTATATAGCTCTCATGAATACCCTTCACGCTTATTACGCTTACGGTTCGGTTTATGTAACAAGTTTGCATAAATTAGCCGAAACGGGTCAAACGTTATCGTTTTTATCTCAAAATCCAGAATGTGTTTAGTTTACCCATATTATACAAGTCTCCAAACTTTTCGGGTCTAAATCACATCCTATTCCGGTCTTCGCTTAATCATGCGTTTTGAACCGTAAACCTTTCCTTAAAACTAACCGGTCTAAGTTACGACTTAAATAAGACCCGTTAGGAATTTAATAGGTTAATAAAACCTTCGTTCCAGATTGAGAGCCCCAGTAGAAGTACTTGTGCTTGCTGATTAGAATATACGGCTGAGTATAAATTGCATTGCTAGCTCAGGTAAATACTTTTAACTTATTTTCCCTATTACGGGCTTGGGATACGGTATTATAAAAATACCGCTTGGTCGGGTGTAGAAACCTTTTAATCGGAGATGATTAAATTACATAATCCCGTTTTAATCTGTATTGATTGATAACAAATAACATTGGGGGTTAATGACCATGTCCTGGATATCCTTGGCTCATTTTAAAAAGTGAATGGCCACGACGTAAGCACAAGGTGTAGGCAAAACACCTCCTGTTGCATATGTATAACGTATACTCACTCGTAAGGGTATCTTCTTGTGAGATTATATTTGTGGTGTGTCGATTAATCTTGTCCGGCTTGTATTGTATAATCACCGGCCCTAAATGTTGGACAACCATGTAAATCGGATACAAGATTTTTATTAATAAATTTATCCCAAGTATAAAAGATTAATTTTGCCTCTGTGCATTTTAATCCAGTTATAAAAGATATTTTGTGCCTCGTGCATTCAAATCAATTTTTAAACTCTTTTCCAAAATGAGTCAGTTAATTGTATTTACCAGTGTAAACTGACGTATTTTCCAAAAGGTTAAGTGACAGGTACTATGCGTAATTGGCTGGGAGCTCAGGGCGTCACTAGGGAATCTTGCAAGTTCTAGATGCCTAACGTCTGTTGAACAGTTTCTTTTATTGATCCGCCTGTGGATCCTTTACCTTCCGTTGTAATACTTTGACATTACTTATATTCGGAATGTAATATATTTATATTTTGCTTCCGCTGTGCATTTATATATTGTGTTGTTTGACTATGATGTTGCCAACCACGTCACGATACTCCCCACCGGGCCCACCGGTGACACGTGGAAAGTCGGGGTGTGACAGGTTGGTATCAGAGCCAACATTGAGTGAATTAAACACTAGCCTTATGTGTTTAATCTCAATGACACAGTAGCACATTCATTGACCTTCTGAGTCTAGACTTAACTTAGGAATATTCTCAATCCTAATCTGGAAATTTTACTTCCAAAAATTTTTATTGAATACGTCGCCAAGCGAAGAAGCCGTAATAGGAGTCCTCCACACCCGGAGCCTAGAAATGCTGAGCTTCGTACCGCGGCTAGAATGAAACGAGCATTCAAGGAGAAAGCATTCAGAAATAACTTGAAGAAGAAACTCCTTTTGCCGAAGATCGTTTCCTTAATAGTCCTCATAAGGACATATTTATCTTTCAGTCCCTTTAAGGACACATTATTCCTTTCAAAGACCCGCTTAGGGCAACTCTGTACTTTTATTTTCATATAATGGATTGATTAAATTAAGTTTTCATTCTAAACATGAAATATGAAATAAATGGAAAATGACATCCCTTAGAAGGGAAGTGCCTACGGGCTATAATTAACGTCCTCTGAGACTAAAGACGGTGGTAGCCTACAACTCTCTGTCAAGGAAAAGAAATGAACTTTGATTCACACCTAAATGCCACGATCCCAGACGATCATGGCTTCTAAATTAAACTTGTCCACGTGACTAAGCCTTTTGTGCTATTACTAAATGCCTCGATCCCAAACGATCATGGCTTATAAATTAAACTTGTCCACGTGACTATGCCTTTTGTGCTATTATTAAATTTGCCTCGATTCTCTGAAATCTTGGCTTATAAATTAAACTTGTCTACGCGACTAGGCCATTTGTGCTATTATTAACTTATAAATTAGGATTTATGATAAAAGAATCCTGAATAAAAATAAATATCCTTACTTTCCTGCCAGTATGCATTTTAAAGAGAATCTTAAAGGTGAAACCAAGCCTACGTGGCCAAGATGGTGAAACCTACTCAAGAAATTCAATTCCTTGTTAACACCTAAGAACGTGTTAGCACTCTTGACAAATGTGATTCGAGAAAATCACAACAGTCATCCTTATATTAGATTCTTCCAATTTTCTTATCTAGCCTAGTGATTTAGAAATCATGGCTTGTGTCATCCTATAAGATGATCACATTATAAACATCCGATAGTGATGAAGTGCCTACGGGCTAAACTTGTTGTCTGATAAGACAACGACAGTGGTGGTCTTTGACCTCCTGTCTAAAAAGTGTTGGACCAGGTCCAAGCATAATAGTCGGTAGGATCCATACGATCTCGACTAATAGCATCTGAGAAGATGATCATATTATAACCATCCCTCAGAAGGGAAATGCCCACGGGTTATATCTATTGTCCTAAAAGATAAAAGACAGTTGAAGTCTACAACTCCCTGTCAAGAGAAGGTAATGAACGTGATTCAAACCTTAATGCCTCGATTCTCTGAAATCATGGCTTATAAAATTTAGAACTGTCCTTGTGACTAGGCCTTTTGCGCCACTTTAATATCCTTAATGTTTTATAACCAGGATAAATTATAATGGAAAATACTAATATAACTAACAAGTTAACCAACATGGTTTATATTACCATGGTTGATAAATCGTCAAAGATGATGATTCCATAATAATCTCTGAATAAATCATTGTTAATATTTATGTAGCAATCAAGCTATATGGCTGGATTAGATGAAGTTAACAGTCACTTGAAGGAGAGCAATGATACTACCAGAATTAATGTAACTGGAGCAGAACTGCAGGCAATAATAGATTATGCTGTTACTCGAGCTCTTGATCGACAGTATGATGAATCAAATGATACCCACTCCAAGACTCTATCTATGGCTCGTAGTAAGCCCCCTCCTAAAACACATGAGTCAAGGGAGGACGATGTTCATGACTTGTCAAATCAAAGGAGTATTCCGTCTAGACAAGTTGTGTTTCATCAAGAGGCATCAGTTAAGACCTGTTCATATAAATATTTTGTCTCCTGCAAGCCCAGAGACTTTACAGGAGAAAATGGGGCCATCGATTGCATGACATGGCTCGATGAGATGGACGCTGTTGTTGACATCAGCGGTTGTGCGGAGCAAGATGTTGTGAAATTTGTTTCACAATCATTCAAAGGAGAATCGTTGGCATGGTGGAGATCATTGCTCCACGCCACGGGAAAAGTTCTACTCTACAACTTATCTTGGGATCAATTTGTTGCATTAGTCAAAGAAAACTATTGCCCCCAGCATGAGGTAGAAAATATAGAATCGGACTTCTTGACTCTAGTCATGGAGGATTTGGATTGTCAGGCGTATGTGACAAGTTTCAACACTATGTCCCGCCTAGTTCCTTATTTAGTCACCCCTGAACCTAAACGCATAGCGCGTTTCATTGGAGGCCTAGCACCAGAAATAAAAGGAAGTGTTAAAGCATCTAGGCCAACCACATATAGGTCCGCGGTGGACTTATCCTTATCTCTCACCTTAGATGCAATCAGAATTAAGTCGGTTAAGGCTTCTGGCGAGGGAAGAAGAGAAAGAGAGGAGGAAAACTCTCATCAATATAACAAGAAGAAGAAGGGAAATTCTGAGTGCGGGAAGGATTCCGAGTTTAGGAAGAACTCGAGTCAGTCTGATAACAGACCCAAATGCAGTAACTGCAAAAAGCAACATTTTGGAAAATGTACAATCGACCCACGTGCTAAATTGTGTGGAATTTGCAAGACCAAGGGTCACAAAACCTTAGATTGCAAGGGGTTAAAGAACGCCACATGTTACAATTGTAACGAGGAAGGGCACATCAAAACCAACTGCCCAGAGCTTATAAAGAAGCCGGGAAAGGCCAGGAAAATAAACGCATGAGTCTTCCGAATGAACGCCAGGAAATGGTGCAGAAGGATAACTATATAGCAGGTACCTTTCCTTATCAAGCAGTTTATGCAGAAATTTACTTGATACTGGCACATATGATTCAATATTGAACAATAACTATAGAGAACTGTTGTCTCCGCCTGATTAGGACTTCGGTCATTTAATACGAGGTAGAAATTGGCCGATGATACTTTAGAAAATGCTCCAACAAACCTTAGATGGATATTTTATATCTAATAGGAATCACTCTTTTCTGATATTCCTAAGGCAAGCTTTCAAGCTACCTAAATTCTTTAATATAATAAAGACAGATGTGACGTTTTGATCCTCTGTCAGAAAAGTGACGGACTAGGTCCAAATCTTTAATGCCATTGATGGTCTTTTGCGACCTAGGCTAAGTAATATTAAAATATTTTAAATAACGTTCATTAAGAATGTTAGTGCTATAATAGCCTGTATAGGTTATTGACACCATGGTTAGTATATATTAAGGCCATCAGAGTGAAAAATAGCAGTTGTTGGATTTCAACTAAGAAATTGTTTTATTGGTATTAGGAACCAATATCGAGTAAGGCAAACTCGGATAAGACAACAGTCAATCGCGCCATTGATGACGCGACGCATGCTAATGATGCTGAAATTGTAAACCTTAGAATTTCCAAAGATGTTCTTCAAACTATGATACACGCAGCCGTTGGAAAAGCTGTGAAGAAGGCTGTGAAAAAGTTAAAGGAGCCCCATGCTGCTCGGTCCAAATTTTATCTAGGACCACATTTCCTTACTCTTAAGGAGGATCTCGTTCATGCCTCTGATGCAAAGGATGAACTAAAAAGGAAAAGGGAGATAGATAACTCCCAGAGTTCTAAGAAAAAGAACAAACAAAAGTCCGACCAGAAACCAGTATGTGAGACCTGCAAGAAGCGCCATTATGGGAAATGCAGGTTCGAACCAAAATCCAAATCGCAGCCCAGGGCTTGTGGGATCTGCAAGTCTAAGGGACATAAAACGTTGGACTGTAAGGACATGAAGAATGCAGTCTGTTTCGGCTGTAATGAGAAAGGCCACATCAAGACTACGTGCCCTAAATCTGTCAAAGGAAATGCGGCGGAGGAAGTAAAGCCTAAAATTGAAAGCGCCTAAAATGCCTGAGCTAGTCCATAAATAATGGCATCAGGTACATTCCTTGGCATTTTATCAGTAATTTAAATACTAAGAGTTTTTATTTTGGTTCGGATACCAGTAAATCCTAAAAAAAAAAAAATGGTGGAACCGGCCGTCCCCGGAATCGAACCTGGGTCTAGGCCACACCCTTTCGTGCGCCTAGCCAACCGAGCTAGGTGCCTAGTTTGTGAAAATTTCCATTCTGATTAAATATAAGCACATATAGTTGATATCTCTTTAATCTCTATCGATTTCGAATACCAAATGGTATGACAAAAGCGCTATATGAGGATTGGTGTATCTTAATAAGTTCCATCGATTACTTCCATGCCTGATCAGTATGGAGGTTTAATGCATGGAACCACAAAGATATCCCAATGATCATATGGTACTAAAGTCAACTAATGGTACCCAAAGAAGATATCCAGAATGGAATTGTCCAAATAAATATTCCCTAGTAAAGAAATATGTGGACTCAAAACATAAATGTGTCACTTATTAGACACAAGCGTTGATGAGTGAACTGGAGCCTGAGATATGGAAATCTCATCAATCTCCTTGTATCTTGATTATCTTCTCCTAACACTACCCTGTTTACCTCCCGAGAGGCAGTAGCGTTAAGATTTATATCCCATTTGGGGCTACATTATTATGAAATCTCCAAGACAGCTAGTACCATTATCGGTAGAATCGAAAACCCTGGTTAAGTAAGTTTTAAGACATAGATTCATAAAGCCAAACTCAATATCCTGAGAATTCGGTATAGTAAACTGTGAAAGACGGTTCATTATGCTAAGGCATTGTTTACCGCAACCTTGATTAGGCGACGATTAAGAATCGCCATCAGCTGCCCAGGATCGTCGATTTACTCGACTAACTGTAAAGATTTGCTATTTATTAAGATTAATTTTGAGCAATGGCTGGAATAACCATCCCATCTTAAGATAAGTTTTTCTATAATAGCTGTTATATAAGTATCAAGGCTACCCCTTTGGAGACCTTGTATAAATGGCATGTTAAACATCTATTGTTAGGATAATAGATTGGTAAGTCCACTTATCAGGATCTGAAAGTTGTATTAGAAACAACGAATAAGATCATACAAACCCCTAATTATCTATAAGTTGCCATTATTTCGGCAGAAAAGCAAGGATTAATGAAGTTAGCAAACATCCTAAACTCTTGTTAAAGAATAAGTTCAACAAAAGATATCATCCAGGAAGGGTGTGCCAAATTTATTAAATTATCAGGCTAGTTAAGCCCTGAATATATAGAATCATTCGAAGGAAATCGAATGTATCAAGATCAAGTAGCCTTTAAGCTAAAACCTATTTAAAGGAGTTTGGCGGAGCTCGCAATACATTGCACACCAGTGACTGAAGGATGTGTTTCGCCAATAAATCGAAAAGCGCTATCATATAATGATATGCAGAACTACGAAAGTATGAGCAACCTGTGTCGATTAAGGATCGCCAGGGTTAGAAGCTCCAAAAGGATACATGTGCCTATTATAAAGGTAAACTGTAGTGCCTTAGAGGCCCAAAGGTACTGGGGAAGATTAAGCCCAATATAAGGCAGAAAATACTTCCTTACTTTAACAAATCTCGAGGTCGAGATTTCTTTTAAGGGGGTGAGGATGTAACACCTCGAAAATTCGCGTCCTATAAAGTATTGACACGTGTCATAAGCTTGAACGTGTGACAGAATACTCTAGAGGGACTAAAGTTGACAAATAAAGAAAGTATGTGAATATACGAGTTCTAAATGTCAACAATGAATAAGTATATTGTACATTAACCCTACATGATGCTCGTACCTTCAAACGAATAAATCATGGATCATACGAAGCTAAATATGAAAGAAAGTGAGAGATTTTAAACTACAGGGGTTAAATGTGTCAACATGTTTAAGTTATACCTCTGAGAGACCTTTTGACAAACCCGAAGCTTTGTAACGGTTAATTATGCTCACTAGAATGCACGATATAAATTTCATAAAGTTTCGTTATCGTATGAGAAAGTTATGATCAAATCCGTATGCGAGGGGTGAAGCGTTAACGTTGAAAGTTATGACTTTTCGGGTTAACCGGAAATGTCCAGGGACTTGGCAAAGTGGGTATAAGTCCTAAAGCCCTTGTAGGTAAATAAGAAGGGGTTAAATTGCAAGAAATAAGTCGGTTGCCCTTTCGAATGCTTGAAAGGCCAAGCTTTTGCATTCTGCCTATTTGTTGCGCACCGCAACAAATATTTGTTACGGTGCGCAAGCATGTTGCCAGCGACAGAAAGTTGCTGTTTGCTGTTTTAAACGCATTCTTGACCTTTTAAACGATTTTCCTCATATCCCTTGGCCCCTAAACAACCCCTAAACACTTAGGGACACTTGTTAATCAGTTGTGGGCACTTGTAGACTTGTGTGTCAACTTCTTATGGTGATTACATTCACTATATAAGGCCATGAGTTGCAACTCATTCCTCACACCTTCATGCTGCAATTGAGGAGCCTTCTGGAGCTTCAAAGCAGACCCAAGTCCTTTCTAATCAAGCTTAGGACTTCAGTAAGTTTGCTAATCCTTTCCTAATTAAGTTTTAGCTTAAAAGTCAAACCGTCGTAATTAACGGTTGACTTTAAGATTAATCACTAATGGTCCAGTGATTAGTCGAAGTGAAAGTAGTTATAAGTTGGTAATTATGTGGGTAATAAACCCTTAAAAGGGTTCCCCTTGATTCCCACTCTAACTAGGTCTAATGTCGGGTCAAACTTGTTAATAAAAAGTCAACATGATGCTTAGTTTCTAATTTATGCATAATTAGCAATGTAGAACACATACAACCTGTATGATCATTAATATAACTTAGTAATTAGTGTAAGAACATGTCTAAACATGTTCAACCCGACAATTTTATGTTTAGACCCGGTTCGGAACCGAAAGTCGCAAAGCTTTGACTTTTGCTTTGACTTCAGTTCTGACCCGCTTTAGTATGATTTGGAAATGCCTTAGAGCTTCCTTAGGACCAGGCTACAGGTTAGCATAACCCTCTGTGGTTGGTTCATTGATTGACCCATTCGTTTACGCGTTTCCGTTAATTGCTCATATGTTGACCATTATGCCCTTATTACCTTAAAACGTGTTTTTTGGAAATGTAAAAGAGTAGAAACTTTAAATACTGTTATTTAAACTTGTATGCAAAATCTGACATCAGTTTGAGGTGTAGGTTAAGAGTTATGCTCGTTAGCGTAAAATTAACGCTTTATGTTAATTTAACGGTGTATTTAGCGTATAGCCTACTTAAACATACTTTTTGATATCAAATCTTTTACCCACTGATGTAATATATTATTTTGGGATTTTTAAAGGTTTTTAATAAATTTTAGGCTGAGCATAACTAGTAGTCGTAAGCTTAATCCGGTAATTGTCGGTTTTGCCCTTACGGGCCATAAAATGAGTTTTACATATCTAAACGACTCCAAACCTTTTGCTACTGATCACATATGATAAATAAATTATTTTAAGCCTTCTGGAAATATAAAAATATCAGATTTAAGTATCGAACCCGGAAATGGCCTTTAATCGCTTTTTTAATCGTTTTTAACGCATAGTATGTACTTAAACTATTTTAAAGATACACGGGTTGATACCTACTGATATTTTTGGCAAATTATAATATTTTAACAGTAAGCAAAGGTTGATTAACTCAGACTTCAGTTTTGAGCTTTTCGGCTTATGTGAAATTACCAAAATACCCCTACGGGGCATAGTTTGGTTATAATTGATAAATTTCACATATGTACTTTACCCTACTGTTATAACTCATTAATTTGAGTATGTTTACTGATTACATCAGACCTGTAACTCAGTTAAACACTTAAACCCTTTTTCAACCTTTAAAATGACCAAACTACCCCTACGGGGCCTAGTTTGTGTTTAAACACGTTTCGGGCATAATGAAAGACATCTTACTGATGTCACAACATATTTGAGGCATAATTAACTTAGGAAACCTGTATATAGCTCTCATGAATACCCTTCACGCTTATTACGCTTACGGTTCGGTTTATGTAACAAGTTTGCATAAATTAGCCGAAACGGGTCAAACGTTATCGTTTTTATCTCAAAATCCAGAATGTGTTTAGTTTACCCATATTATACAAGTCTCCAAACTTTTCGGGTCTAAATCACATCCTATTCCGGTCTTCGCTTAATCATGCGTTTTGAACCGTAAACCTTTCCTTAAAACTAACCGGTCTAAGTTACGACTTAAATAAGACCCGTTAGGAATTTAATAGGTTAATAAAACCTTCGTTCCAGATTGAGAGCCCCAGTAGAAGTACTTGTGCTTGCTGATTAGAATATACGGCTGAGTATAAATTGCATTGCTAGCTCAGGTAAATACTTTTAACTTATTTTCCCTATTACGGGCTTGGGATACGGTATTATAAAAATACCGCTTGGTCGGGTGTAGAAACCTTTTAATCGGAGATGATTAAATTACATAATCCCGTTTTAATCTGTATTGATTGATAACAAATAACATTGGGGGTTAATGACCATGTCCTGGATATCCTTGGCTCATTTTAAAAAGTGAATGGCCACGACGTAAGCACAAGGTGTAGGCAAAACACCTCCTGTTGCATATGTATAACGTATACTCACTCGTAAGGGTATCTTCTTGTGAGATTATATTTGTGGTGTGTCGATTAATCTTGTCCGGCTTGTATTGTATAATCACCGGCCCTAAATGTTGGACAACCATGTAAATCGGATACAAGATTTTTATTAATAAATTTGTCCCAAGTATAAAAGATTAATTTTGCCTCTGTGCATTTTAATCCAGTTATAAAAGATATTTTGTGCCTCGTGCATTCAAATCAATTTTTAAACTCTTTTCCAAAATGAGTCAGTTAATTGTATTTACCAGTGTAAACTGACGTATTTTCCAAAAGGTTAAGTGACAGGTACTATGCGTAATTGGCTGGGAGCTCAGGGCGTCACTAGGGAATCTTGCAAGTTCTAGATGCCTAACGTCTGTTGAACAGTTTCTTTTATTGATCCGCCTGTGGATCCTTTACCTTCCGTTGTAATACTTTGACATTACTTATATTCGGAATGTAATATATTTATATTTTGCTTCCGCTGTGCATTTATATATTGTGTTGTTTGACTATGATGTTGCCAACCACGTCACGATACTCCCCACCGGGCCCACCGGTGACACGTGGAAAGTCGGGGTGTGACAGGTTGGTATCAGAGCCAACATTGAGTGAATTAAACACTAGCCTTATGTGTTTAATCTCAATGACACAGTAGCACATTCATTGACCTTCTGAGTCTAGACTTAACTTAGGAATATTCTCAATCCTAATCTGGAAATTTTACTTCCAAAAATTTTTATTGAATACGTCGCCAAGCGAAGAAGCCGTAATAGGAGTCCTCCACACCCGGAGCCTAGAAATGCTGAGCTTCGTACCGCGGCTAGAATGAAACGAGCATTCAAGGAGAAAGCATTCAGAAATAACTTGAAGAAGAAACTCCTTTTGCCGAAGATCGTTTCCTTAATAGTCCTCATAAGGACATATTTATCTTTCAGTCCCTTTAAGGACACATTATTCCTTTCAAAGACCCGCTTAGGGCAACTCTGTACTTTTATTTTCATATAATGGATTGATTAAATTAAGTTTTCATTCTAAACATGAAATATGAAATAAATGGAAAATGACATCCCTTAGAAGGGAAGTGCCTACGAGCTATAATTAACGTCCTCTGAGACTAAAGACGGTGGTAGCCTACAACTCTCTGTCAAGGAAAAGAAATGAACTTTGATTCACACCTAAATGCCTCGATCCCAGACGATCATGGCTTCTAAATTAAACTTGTCCACGTGACTAAGCCTTTTGTGCTATTACAAAATGCCTCGATCCCAAACGATCATGGCTTATAAATTAAACTTGTCCACGTGACTATGCCTTTTGTGCTATTATTAAATTTTCCTCGATTCTTTGAAATCTTGGCTTATAAATTAAACTTGTCTACGCGACTAGGCCATTTGTGCTATTATTAACTTATAAATTAGGATTTATGATAAAAGAATCCTGAATAAAAATAAATATCCTTACTTTCCTACCAGTATGCATTTTAAAGAGAATCTTAAAGGTGAAACCAAGCCTACGCGGCCAAGATGGTGAAACCTACTCAAGAAATTCAATTCCTTGTTAACACCTAAGAACGTGTTAGCACTCTTGACAAATGTGATTCGAGAAAATCACAACAGTCATCCTTATATTAGATTCTTCCAATTTTCTTATCTAGCCTAGTGATTTAGAAATCATGGCTTGTGTCATCCTATAAGATGATCACATTATAAACATCCGATAGTGATGAAGTGCCTACGGGCTAAAGTTGTTGTCCGATAAGACAACGACAGTGGTGGTCTTTGACCTCCTGTCTAAAAAGTGTTGGACCAGGTCCAAGCATAATAGTCGGTAGGATCCATACGATCTCGACTAATAGCATCTGAGAAGATGATCATATTATAACCATCCCTCAGAAGGGAAATGCTCACGGGCTGTATCTATTGTCCTAAAAGATAAAAGACAGTTGAAGTCTACAACTCCCTGGCAAGAGAAGGTAATGAACGTGATTCAAACCTTAATGCCTCGATTCTCTGAAATCATGGCTTATAAAATTTAGAACTGTCCTTGTGACTAGGCCTTTTGTGCCACTTTAATATCCTTAATGTTTTATAACCAGGATAAATTATAATGGAAAATACTAATATAACTAACAAGTTAACCAATATGGTTTATATTACCATGGTTGATAAAAAAACAAAATAAATAATTTAGTAAAATTCTAAAAAAATTGAAAAAAAGTCTAACTAGCGAAATGTAAAAACAAAAAAAAAAGAATTAGCCGAAAAATGGATAAAAATGTATGTTTTAAAATTTTTAGTAAAAATAAGGGCAAAATAGTTATTATATAATATGTTTTGAATAAAATAAATCAAAATGGGTAAATTTGCAAATTTATTAGTTAAGTAAAGGGATATATGCAATTTAAATTGTAAGTTGGGTAAATACGCAATTAAGAAGTTTTTTAAAAGGAAATATGCAATTGTCCCTTAAGATTAATATGTTGCAGCATTTACAAAACTTGCTTAACATCTACTTTAAAATCTGTCTTTAGGATATGTAGAAGGAAACACATCTTTCTTCGGACAGAGATTTCTAGGTTTGTCTTTTTCCCCTGCATACATTTACATCCTCGTGTTTTTTTTTTAATATCATGTTTTCTTTTTGAACGACCAACTAAATTACCGGATAAGCATTCTGGGATGCCCTCAATAGAGCAAACGTATTCTCTCCTTCATAACGGTCAGAGTTGGATGCATAACCGAGCCATCAAGCCACCAGTTCCAGGGAAAACCCGCCGCCCGAAGGCCCACTGCGGTAAAACCCGGTTCAGCTCAGTTTCGAACTGGTGACCTCAATAGAGGCCTAGTTCTAAACTTTATTGCCACAACCAATGTCTTTCAAAGTGATGATAGTGAGAGTTGAACTTGAGACCTCAAAAATAGAAACCAAGTGACTAACAACTAGACCAATTATTTTTGTTTTATATATAGGGCATGTTTGGCTTAACTTATTGCTGACTTTTCCAAAAGTCCTTTTGGCAAAAATAAGTCAGGTAATCCTGACTTTTGCCTTCAAAAAAGGACTTTTGCCCTTAAAATGGAAAGCCAAACACTTCTCAAAAGGACTTTTGCCCTTCAAAAGTCCTTTTTTCTTCAAAATAAGAAACCCCAGACACCCACATAATGTGTTTCTTTAGCATACTTTCAACCTCAATCTTTTGTACAGTTCAAAACATGTAACTGGGACTTTCAATCTGGTTTGAATCAAACCTATATGTGAATAAAATAGCCTAGTTGCTTCGGAAACAGAGAAGATAACATGCGTGTAACTTTGGGTTTTAAATTTTAACAGTGAAAAGTGATTGACTTTTACACTTATATAGACCTAGGAAGCTATTAAAATTTTATTTTATTAAATTAATTCACTAATTTATTATGTTCTCAAAATTCAAAAACCACCGCAACTCTCTCTTCTCCCTTCTATAAAACCAGGAAATGGGTTTGTCTTCCCACCGTCTTCCACTTAAGGTGAACAAATCAGTTTGCTTAAAGCTTAAAATGGGTTTCATTATTACCCGAGACCGACGGTACCCGAACCCGAAGTGTATCTAACGGGCCAGACTTCGGTTCTTATATATGTAACCTCTCGGGTTTCGGTCTGGGTCCAACCAACCAACATCGGGTTGTTAAAACCCCTGGTAATCTTCGTTATTCATCGCAATCTACTTTTTTTAGGGTTAATTTGTTGTATGTTATGATTAGGTGTTTGTGATTTATGAAACTGATTTGTTGAATTGATGCTTGTTGGTGTTGATAGGTGGCAAGTTGGTTTATCAGACTACCAAAAAGAGGGCTAGTCGACCAAAATGCCCTCTTGTTACTGGCAAGAGAATCCAAGGGGTATGATTCATTATTATTACTACTACTTCCATTTGTTGTTGATTAATTTTACCTGTTAGATTTGCATTATAATTACAGTTTTTCTTATCTGTTTGTTTGTGTTTTGTTTGTTTACGGGTCCATGCAAACCCGCGCGTTCCGGCGGGATGTTTATTATAAAAGTTGTCAAGATTTTAAATTTGTAATGTTTGTAAAAAAATAAATCGCATTGCAAATTACATTTTTTATTAAACGAAAACATAAAAAGGAATGGGGTATTTGCAATAGCAAAATTTTAGAAGAACTGGAAAAATAATTTCGATTGGATAAAAAAAGTGACTTTTACATACACACCCACATATACTAAAATTGTAGGGTAATAACATAAGACAAGGCAAAGATTCAGCATATCTAAGGGTAAGTCTATTGTAACACCCAAAAATAGACTAAATTTACTTTGTTTTTTAATTGAACGTTGGCATGCTTTGGCTAAAACCAAAAATTCAAGTGTTATACATAAGAGGTAAATTAAGGCGCATAAAAATTCAAGTGTCAACCCCATTTAATTCCCCTATTTTTTTTTGAAAGACCAACAAATAATTTTATTCCATCACACCTGGGCAACCAAATGTTAGCCAGATGAGTCACCAAATGTCATACAATGATTTTAACTATCATACGCCCAAACTAATTAACTCGAAATTATACCAATTTTCCCATGAAATACTCGCATTCTTGACTCTACTTTTCAGCCACATGTACCCCCATACATCTTGATTTCTTCCTTCATCTTATTCACGTAAGGTTGTTTTCCTTCAAAAATCGCCTCGTTTCGACTCCTCCAAATAACCCATATGGCCGCTTGGGATACCAAATTAATTACTTTTTTCCACCTGTGTGATCCTCTGTTACACTTATGAATGTTCGCCAGATCCCTTAACTCCAAAATCAGAACTTGCTTTATTTTGCACCATCCTGATACAAACTCCCATATAAGCTCCGCAAGACTACACGAACCGAAGAGATGCACAACCGATTCTTCCTCTCCACACATTTTACATCTATTATCCTGAATTATAATGTTTCGCCTAGCCAAGGCCCCATAAGTTGGGAGTTTATCTTGTATTAGTCTCCATATCAAAAAGTTAACTTTAATGGGAGTCCAATTATTCCACTCGAATTCCAGCCCAAGGTCTGCAAACATGAGCTGCTGTGCCTTATCTTTAATACTCTTTACCGAAAACATACCGGACCGATCCAAATTCCAGACCCATTTATCCATACCCAGCCCAAAGTCATGTCTAAAAACCGCATCCGACAACTCACTCGGCTCTGATAATTCCACTATACTAGATGGCAATCTGACCCACATGAAATTGGTTTCCAAGCCGTGAGCTCCTTCCACTACCCGATCCTTAATAAGTGTGTTTTTTTGACTTTCTAACTGAAACAACGCCGGGAATTTTTCGCATAAAGGTACATCAAACAACCATCTCTCTTTCCAAAATGTTAACTCCCTTTCGCTACCCGGAGACCCTCGAAACAAAGATTCCAGACACAAGCCCATTTCATTAAAATCACCTTTTAAGTTGTGGATTTGCTTCCATGTGCTTGCAATAGACATTCTTGCTGGGATAAAACTCCATGCTCTCGAGTTCTTATGCACCTCCCACGCCACTTTCTTCCATAAACTTCCTCTTTCCACCTTGAACCGCCACCACCACTTGGACAACATTGCTAGATTTACCACTCGAAGCGACCCAAACCCCATTCCCCCAAAGACTTTCGGAGTCATCATACTTTTCCACGCAACCCACTTCATTTTTTCTTTTTCTGGGATCGACCCCCATAAGAACTCTCTTCTCAATTTTTCTAACTTTTTTATTACCCCTAACGGAGCCTTGTATAATGAAAAATAATATGTAGGCAAAGCATTTAAAACAGAGCTTACCAAAGTAATACGACCTCCAAAAGATATAGTTTTTGCCTTCCAAAGTGACAATCTTTTCTGAAAAGTCTCCACAACCGGATCCCAGTTCTTAATCAGATTCATGTGCGCCCCTACCTGTAGCCCCAGATATTTAAACGGAAACGAACCTCTCTCACATCCTAACATATTTGCCATCAACTGCACATGAGTATCTTCAATGCCAACTCCATACAACCTGCTCTTTTTCAGGTTTACTTTCAATCCCGAACTTATATAAAAACACCTAAGCAGTCTCTTCAAATTTACTAGATTGTTCAAAGACCACTCACCTACAAAAATCACATCATCAGCATATAAAAAGTGAGAGATTGGTGTCCCATCCGGAGCGAAACGTAGCCCTTCAAACACTCCAATTTCACAAGCCTTCTTCATAACCCCTGTCAAGGGTTCCATTGCGAGTACAAACAGAAAAGGTGATAGCGGATCACCTTGTCTTAAACCTCTCGAGCAAACAAATTCTTGTGTTGGAGAACCATTTACTAACACCGATGCTCTCGCCGACGACACAATTGACATAATCCATCTTCGCCACTTAGTCGGAAAATTCATTTGACACAACATAGAATTTAAAAATTCCCAGCTTAACGAGTCATATGCTTTTTCAATATATACCTTCAAAATCATCCCCTCCCGTTTATTCTTCTTCAACCATGGTATCACCTCATTCAAAATAATAACTCCATCGAGTATGCTCCTACCTGCCCAAAAACCTGTCTGTTCTTCCGAAACAAGTTTGCTAATTACCAATTTTAATCTATTAACAAGGACCTTTGAAACCACTTTGTTTAGACATCCGATTAAACTAATCGGCCGATATTCATGCAAACCCCCTGGATCTGATCGCTTCGGGATGAGTGCTAAGAAGGATGACATACAACCGCTATTCAACTGTTCCGCCGTATAAAAATGCTGAAAAAGCCCCATGAAATCCCCTTCCAATGCATCCCAGAATCTCTTAATGAATTTTAGGTTTATTCCGTCTGGGCCAGGAGCCCGATCTCCCTCGCATTCCCAAACTGCCCTTTTTATTTCAGATAAGGAGAAAGGACATATCAATGCTTCGGCCTCCATATTAGACACTTTTGCTAAAAACGGACACTCTAGCAAAGGCCTAGAGTTTAAAGGTTCTTCAAATTTTTCTGCAAAATATGAAAAAATATGATCCTTTACCAAAGGTGGACTCGCAACCCATACCCCATCTATGTGAAGCCCATGAATTATGTTATTACTCGTATTTGCATTTACGACCCCATGAAAGTATTTTGTGTTTTCATCCCCTTCTTTTGCCCAGCGAACCCTAGACTTCTGTTGCATATCCATTGCTTTTAGTTTATCCGCCTCCAGAATATAAGACTTACAATCCATCCTCTCTTCCAGTTCACTATGATCTAAATTCCTTTGTTCCGACAACAATTCCAGATCTTCTAGCTTCTTTATTTTTTCGTTATACAATTTATTCATATCTGATTTCTGGATGAAAACCCACTCCTTCAAACGTTTTTTTATCCATTTAAGTTTAACATCAAGAGCCAGATCTGGCAAGCCCGTAAACTGGAAAATACTCATCAAATGAAACACCTGCTCAACCGCCCCCGGAATTTCAAACCAAGAATTAAACATTCTTGATGGGATCTTCCCATAATCCATCTGAACTGTTGACAACAAGATAGGACAATGATCTGATGCTAAATTTGAAAGAGCCAAACACGAAGCTAAAGGCCATTTTCCCATAAAGTCCCTACTAACTAAAAATCTGTCCAACTTACTCATCTTCGTACCGTTATCCGACCTATACGTGTATTGCCTGCCCCCCAACTGGTACTCTACTAAATCTGCTTCCATTATAAAGAGATTAAAAAATGAGCATTTGCCACAATGAATTCTGAGTTCAGTCTTTCTTCCTGGCAACGTACATCGTTAAAATCACCCAAAAAAACCCACATTCCATCAATTGAATTCTTTAACTGCACTAGTTCACCCCACAGCCCACGTCTCTCACTAGGATCATTTTGAGCATAAACATTAACCACGACAATTTCTTCACCAGTCATCGCAATGTTTCCAACCACTGCTAAGAAATTCTTATTCGTGACAATCCCAGATTTAACAAAAACCGAAGGATCCCAAATAGTCAATAATCCCCCTGACCTACCCGACGATTCCACCGCTTCAAAATCCAATACCGATTTACCCCAAAAACGATTGACCATAAAATTAATGTTACCTGGCATCTTTGTTTCTTGAATCGCTACAAAATGTGCTCTATGAGTTGTCTTTAAACCCCTTACCCAGTCCACCTTTCTGGAGTCTCGAACTCCCCTTAAATTTACTGAAAGATAATTCATGATGTAACCTTTTGTCCACCTTCCTCCCTAATTATCTTTACCAACTGGTCTCTAGCTTCATTCACACCGAAACCTAGCTTTGATCCCAATCGAATCGTTTCTATTACCTCTTCTTCTATCCCGTTGTCCTCCTCTCCTGTCGGAGTCACAACCGCTTTAAATCTCTGCATCTCCGGTTGAACTTCCACCTCCGGTTCAGTCACCGTAGCCTGTTGATCTGCAATAACCTCATCCGGACCTTTACTTTTCTCCCCTTGACCCTCCTGACTTCTAAATAAATTGGATGTGTTATTTTGTTCACTGGATAAATTTTCGGCTGGGTTATTTAAATCCAAAGTGTTGGGCAACTTGTATCTTTGGGCCCAATTTTCATCCCCATCATTATCTTGTGATGTTGGGCTCCTCATGAATCTGGGCCTTTTTTTAGATTTGGGTTCACCTCTTGGACCCACTCCTCCATTACACCCCACCTGAAAGAATTTTTTAACATTATTTTCCCCAAAATTGTAGGTCCCACTATCATTATTATTCGGCGCCGACTTAATATTGACATCAGTCCCCGTGTTGTTTGGCTCCCCATGCAAACCGTTCGAATTCCCATGCATACTTGCCTCTTCTGACCTTTCCTCATCCACGATCTTTTGACCTTCCGTTTCTCCGGCATGCATTTCCGGCGGCTTCGGGTGTTCTGGCCCAATTTCACCATCTTCCAAATCCTCATTTTCACCGGCCACCGATTCCATCGAATCCTCCGATCCTGAATATTCCGATTTTTCATCCGAAATAAGCCCCTCTAACATTTGATCAACAGAAATCCCAGGAACTTCAGAAACCCACACACTATAGGACTGATTCTCCCATTCCACTTGAACTGCTTCCTCTATACGCTTACCAGATTCCGATACAATACCACATACCACCTCATGATTTTTCGGTGAACCCCAAGAGAAATTTGATTCAACTACAAGTCTCCCATACAAACCTGCTATTGTATTGTAGAATTTTTCATCCCTGAGTTGCAACGGAGCACCTGTTATTCTGACCCATACCAACCTCTCCCAACCAACATCCTGTCCTTCCCATAATGCAGCCGACGTAAAGAGTTGTTTCCACATATTTTCTTTACCCCTTATGAAATGCAGAGCTTCCCTCTTTTCCTTAAAAATTAATAAAAACTTTAGGCCACCAATATAGCTAACCGCACTTTCCTTGTAACCATCTTCATCTAGCGTATTTCTCATCTTTTTTATTGCTTCCAGATTTAAAGCCTCAACCACAACTGACCTCATCATACAGTGACTTGGATAAATTGCGGCCCTTCCTTCATACACCAGTCTTTTTCCATTATTACTCTCGAACTGTTTATCATTATTTTTTGTCGAAAGACCTGCTAGTGAATCTTTAAAAGATACTCCCTTTCTTACATAAGCTTGGTTCGGGTAGTTGCCTGTTTGTTGCTGGTTTTTGTTCGCCACCGGAACATATTTTGTTGTATGAGCATGATGGTTTAAATGCTGATCGAATCTCTTATTTCCTTTACCAAACTTCGCCGGAAATACCTTTAACTTTGCTTCATAAATAGTGATCGTATTCATGTCTTCCAAAACTTTTTCCATATTCACCACTCCTTGAATTCTTACGAAACCAAAAAAATTCCCCCTGGCATCTCTTTTCTTTGCGACGTAGGCATCCTTTACTATCCCATGTGGTTGGAATGCCTTCCATAATAAAGACTTTGAAATCTCTCCCGGTAGATTGCCCACATAGAACGTTGTTACATTATGCTCCTGTCCTCCTGAGTTATTATAACCCCCCATATTCCAGGTAGACATCAAGAAAAAAAAAACAACCCGGACCACCCCGAAAGAACCGCGCTTTAAAAGGTTAATCGGATTCGTACCAATCTAGCTGCACTATACTCGATAGCCGCGATCGGTAACAGACCAACTAAGCAATCAAGGGCAGGAACGACGGAGATGGTCGGAAAGAATCGAAAACTGACCAGCCCGGACGGCGAATGGAAGTGTCGCAGGGTCAGGTTAGAATGAAAGGTCAAACCAGATTGTCGGTAACCTTGCACGCTAACCCAAACGCTCTCCACTTCGTCGAGCCACCGGAAGCCGGAAACGGAAAAGACGGCGAATGATCGGAAAAACCCTAGGAGGTGCCTCCCCAAATGTTATTAAATTATGGTTATCTATTGAATTCACATCATGCCCCACAAAAGAATACATTTAATAATTTTTTTTAATTTCTAATTTTGTAATGGAGACCAAAACTAAATCTTCGTCAATAAAAGATCATCAACCAAGATTATGAATGAACAAAAAATTAATTGTTTGCAAAAACAAATTGACCATCATGAGTTATTAACTTTAACCATACAAATAGATCAACATGAATTCACATATGTATTCTGAGACTCCACAAACAACAATCCAAATACAAATTGTAAACCTAAAAAAGCATGTTTTGTTCATATATTTATCAGAAAAGAACCAAAACAGTAAAAATATGGGAGTATAAAAAAACATAAAGTAAGAACATACGGGAATCAATACTTAGGGTATACGGGGCACCATGCGGGGAGTGGGGCGGTGACCCAAGTCCCCGAGCGGGAACACCGCCGCCATCACCGCGGTGAGTGAATTCGGTGACCAAGATCGGTGTGTATTCACCGATGAGAGGAACGAGTTTAAACGCCTATATAGCCGTTACACATTTAAAAAAAATAAAATTCCTAACCCCTATAAATACTACCTCTTTAACTATTTTATTTTTCAAACCCAAAACAACTCTCACCCATTCATATCATCTAATTTTTTTAACCAATCTTTAAAAAAAATGGATTCCAAGTTCCCGTTTTTTTCTCCCCTGCCCGACTTTCCCGATGATGAAGATTCATCGTCAAGCGATGGTAGTTTAATTTTCTTCCAAAATCTCATCCAACAAGCGGAGCTACTAGACACGGCATCGTCTAGTAAAAAAAAATTGTCCGTCGAGATCGTGTGGGGGGCCACGAAACACTTATGGCCGATTATTTTGTCGAAAATCCAACATTTAATGCTGATATTTTTCGTCATAGGTTTCGTATGTCCAAGTCTTTGTTCCTAAAAATTGTTAGTGACGTGGAAGCGAACAACGAGTGGTTTCAAGAGGGTTTGGACGGGAGAATGAATAAAAGTTTCACGCCGTTGCAAAAGGTTACTTCTGCGATTAAACAACTTGCAACAGGTAACCCACCAGACGAAAACGACGAGTATTTAAATATGGCTGAAAAGACCTCTCGTGAGTGCCTTGAATATTTCTGCGAGACGGTCTGCAAACTGTATGCCGGTGAATTCTTACGTAGACCAACGAGCCACGACGTTGCGCTATTGTATCAGGCTCATGAGGAGAGACATCACCTACCTGGTATGTTTGGTAGTCTGGATTGTACACACTTCGTCTGGAGAATGTGCCCCACAGAATTGCGTGGACAATATATGAGAGACGATCATCAATCCCCGACAGTTATGTTAGAGGCGGTGGCGTCTCAAGATTTGTGGGTTTGGCATGCTTTTTGTGGCCCGGCGGGTTCACAAAACGACATCAACGTGCTCCAACAATCTCCGTTATTTCTTACTCAACGAAACGGAACGGCGCCAAATTGTCCATTTCAGGTGAACGACCACTTATACAAACGCGGGTATTATCTTACTGATGGGATCTACCCTAACTGATCCGTGTTTGTGAAGTCTTTTCCATATCCTCACATCCCGAATGAAAAAAAGTTCAAGAGGCAACACGAGGCCGCAAGAAAAGATGTGGAACGGGCGTTTGGTGTGTTAAAGGCGAAGTGGGGAATACTAAATCGTCCAATGCGTTCCAAAACGGTGAAAAAGATAAGGTCCATCGTGTATACGTGCATTATTTTACATAACATGATTATAAAAGACGACGGAAGGGCTATAACACCGGTACACATTCAAGATCCTCCAGTCGAACCCGTCTTCGATGATACAGCTTATAGCGAGCTCATTGACGAAGAAACGCATTGGAGACTAAAACACGATCTCGTTGAGCATCTCGGACGTTTAGATCTACCTCACCTTGAAGTGAGTTCCGACGACGAGTAGTTTGTTTTTTTATTTTTCTAGTTTGAATGTAATTTTTATTTTTAATTTAATGAAATGTGTTTTATTAAATTTTATTTAATTTTTATTAATATTTGTTTAATTTATAAACATGCATAATTACAACAAATAAAAAAAGAAAAAAAGAAAAAGAAAAAAGCAAGTCCTCTAAGAGAGGAGTGCCACCATCAAATTGAGGGTGTGAGGGGAGTTAAGAGGGGAGTTGACGTGGCGCGTGCTGATTGGGCGTGCGTAAGAGAGGGGGCTCCCCTAAGAGAGGAGTGCCCCTCTCACCCTTAAGATGGAATAATAAAAGGGAAAATAGCCAAAATGGCCAAGGAATGGTCAACATTTCCAAATTGGCCAATGCAAACGTCTTGTGGAGACGCCACAAAAAGGCTGAAACGTCTTGGCGGCTGACCAACGAAACGCTGCCACGTGTCTGACACTCAGCTCAGACGTCTTAACGTCTTAGTTGAGACGTTTCAGGCGGCTTGAGCCGTTTTCTCACGGCTGCACATGGCTTCTGACGGCTTGAGACGTTTCAGGCGACTTTTACACATGGCTTGAGCCATTTCACCTTCTTTAGCCGGTTTTAGTAGCTCAAGCCGGCTTGCTATTTTTAAGACGTTTAAGGTTTAAATTTAAAACGTTTTATACCAATTTAAGACGTTTTATACAATTATAAGACGTTTCCGATTATTTAAATTGTGTACATTGTGAAAAACCTTATTTAAAGTATTTATTTCACAACAATGAAAGAGGTTGGGTCACTATTTAAAGTATAAATATAAATTTTAGAATTTGTTTTTTAGTAATTCTCTTACAACATGAGGGTTAAGTTTGTTGTTTATACTGGGAGGAAGTGAGATTTCATTAACGGAAACATTGAGTATGTTACTGTTGGCGATTCAAGGATACGTGGTTTAGAAATTCAAACAAATCATTCATATAATAGTTGTTGAGTATGAAGCCACTTAATCAAGTTGACATCAGAATCTCTGATTACAGGATAAGAGGATAAGGGGCAGGGGCCATTATTCACGGATCTTGTTTTCTATTTCTTTCTCTTTTTTCAATCTTTATATAAGAGATTCACATGTATTGTAGTTCCTTGTACCTCTCCAAGTATTATAAACTCCTAGTTACTCGTGGACGTAGGTCAGTTTAGACCGAACCACGTAAATCCTTTGTGTTCTTGATTGTAGCAGATTGTGTGAGAGCAGAGTGTGTGTGGTCTGAGTTCGTGTGTGAGAGCGTTCGATCCCAACAACTGGTATCAGAGCACAGGCTCGTGTTGTTGAACCGAACAGAAAACGAACATAAACGAAGGTGTAGAAGAAGAAGATACCTGAAGGTGCAGAAATCTGAACTAGGGTTTCGATTTGCATCAGTTTCTATCTGATTGTTCACGTCAGTCATTTTCTGTTCGAAGCCGCTGCCGCCCACACCGCCGGATTCCGTCAGAATCACGGCCACCGCCATCAGAATAGCCTCCACCGCCATTAGAAGCCGCCCCCGCCGCCAGAACCGCCACCGCCTCCGTTCTCTTCACCCTCGCGACTAGGGTTTGCTGACCCAGTAGCCGCCGTTACTTAGGGTTTTCGATCCTTGCCTTCTGGTGTTGACTGCGTCCAGAAGAGAAGAGAAGGGGGAGAGCAGAGTTTTTTCTTTGTTTTGTTCTGTGGAGAAGAAGAAGAAGCACCGTGCTTTATTCTTTTTTTTGGTGGAGAATTGAGGTTTCTCAATTTGACCAAGGAGGCCCCTCAACTTTAAACAAAGAAGAAAATTGGGTTTAGTTCTTTTTTATTTAATCCTTTGGCAATAGTAGCCAAACTTTTATTTGTCAAAGAACGAAATTTTATTTTGGGGCATTAGGCAGAAGGTTTATAATTTCAAGGTCAGTTTTTTGACCGGTTAAACCAACAATTTTTCAGAGTATCGTTTTGTTGAAGATCGAAGAAACAGAACCATAGACCAGTGCTTGGTTCGGTTGTTTCAGTTTGATTTTCGGTTTATTTTTTCGATTTCAGTTTCGTTTAGTCGTGTTTGAGTTATCATGGCAGAGGACGGGAAGGTGCAAATCGACAAGTTTAACGGTACAAATTTTAGCTGGTGAAAGATGCAGATTGAGGCATTATTGGTTCAAAAAGATCTTGATATTGTGTTATCAGGAGTTAGACCAGAAAGGGTGGAACCAACAGATTGAGAATCAAAAGACAGGAAAGCCAGGGCAGTTATTACATTGGCGTTATCAAAGACTGTGGCATTCAACATCATGAAGGAAACTACAACTAGTGGCATAATGTTAGCCCTATCTAACATGTACGAGAAGCCTTCGGCAGCTAATAAGGTCTTTCTGATTCGAGAGCTGGTGAATACTAGGACGAGGGAAGACAGTTCAGTTACAGAACACATCAACAAGTTGAATTCGATTTTGGCTAGACTTGTGTCAGTGGACATCAAATTCGAAGATGAAGTTCAAGCCTTGCTACTGTTATCTTCTTTGCCAGACAGTTGGTCCGGAACTGTTACAGCAATTTCCAGTTCATCAGGTACCAGTGGATTTACTTTTGAAGGGATTCGTGATCTTATTCTGAGCGAGGACGTTAGAAGGAGAAGTTCGAGTGGATCATCGAGTGAATTAGTGAATATTGGCAGAGGATGGAAGAATAACAGAGATAGTCGGAGCAGGAACAAAAATATGAGTCAGTCTAGGGCTCGAGGTGATGTAACCTGTTGGAACTTCAAAGAGGTAGGACATTTTAGGAATCAATGTCCAAATGAGAAGAAAGAAATCAACGTTGCAGTAAACCACTCAGATGATGAAACGTGTGTTGGTGAAATAGCAGATATGGCGATCATTTCGGATCGGACGAATTCTATACATGTAGGTGTTAGAAACATGTTTCCACGTGTTTACAACGGGTTGTGTTGTCATTTAATGATGAATTTACGTTTGCCGTCGTGTAAAAAAAAAGAATACGAGGCACTATGGTGGAAGACATATAAATCTTATCAGATGACTGACTTTAACGAGTCATTCAATGCTTTGTGTCTTACCGTTCCTAGAGTACGCCAGGTTTTAACAAATATTGGGTTTGGTAGATGGGTAAGAGCCCATTGTCCTGACAATCGATACCACTATATGACATCTAATCGTGCGGAGTCTATTAACTATTTGTCTAGATTCTCGCGTAAGATGCCGATAACGCAACTTATCGAATTCTTCCGGCAGTCTGTACAAAAATGGTTTTATGACCGCCTACTGCAGGGCATGCAGGAGAGCCACTCACTGACTCAGTGGGCGCATAAGAAATTTTTAAAGAAAATTGAAGGGTCTAGAACCTGGACTGTTGCAAGCATCGGGGTAAACACTTTTCTTGTTGAAGACGATACGAAAAGTGGTTTAGTTGATTTTTTGAATCGTTCGTGCAGCTGCCGTGTCTGGCAAGTTTCTGGTCTACCTTGTGGGCATGTGATTGCCGTTTTAACATTTTTGGGTGAAACTGACTGCAGTCGTTATGCATTCTCGTGTTATTCAAACGAAGTATACAAAAAAACGTATGAAGAATCAATTAATCCTCTGCCTCATAGGTCTGAATGGGTGATACCAGAAGACTTAGCAGTGTATTACCGCTGCATATTACGAAACGTCAATCTGGCCGTCCAAGAGAAAACACCCGAATCTTATCTCGTGGGGAAGAGCCCGTTCAGGTATATTGTTCGCGTTGTCAAACATACGGCCATGGTCGTGACGTTTGTTTAGTTCCCATGCCATCACAGATTCGTTCACGTAAATCATCAGGGAAAGGAAGAGGGAAAGAGAAAGAAACCCAAAGTCCAACGGATGACATTTTTCCATCTTATAATCTAGCAGAATTTTAATAATAGCGTAGTTTTTTTATGTTTTAATTAGGAAAATCATGTAATAAATTCTCGTAACCGCAATAGTAATTAGTACTTCTAATTTATATAAGAATTAAATTTTACAATGCGTATGCCCAGCCTTCAAAAATTGGTTGGTGTGTAGCGCCCATCGTAGAGTTCATCAGCCGTGTAGCGTCTATATCTGACACAAGCATCCTGTATGTTTACTTCGTTCCATGTCCATGTCAATGAACGGTTGTAAACTAGATTTTCCACTAGCATACATATGATAACACCTGAGTTTCGTCCAATATGAACTCCGTGCTCAGGCCACACAACATCCCCGCAATACTACAAGGCTTCTACACTATCTATCCCCGAGTGCTGCCAGTACGATATACGGCCCAGAAACCATACGAATGGAAATTCAAATTCTAAAAGAATTTGATGTATTTTCCTATGTATGCAAAATGCATCTTCGCAATTACTTAGGTTACAGTTATCGGGAAAATAAGCATTTATTTTAAGCGAACGCATATTTATTTTTAGAAGTAACCAGTGGTTTTCGTTATGCGCTACTGGCATGTAAATCTTCAAAAAAATGAAACGTAAATAAGCCCCGGAAAATGTATTATTTTTAGGGATTTTTTTTAAAATTACAAATTATTTAAAAAAAATCAATATTTTTTTTATAAAAGATAAAATATAAAAAATTTCTAATTTTTTTAAACAGAAAGTTTTTATTTTTAAATTTTTTAAAAACGTAGACCTCTATAATATTTCCTTGTGAAATGTTGGTGTAAAAATGTAAAGCTCTACAAATTTATAAAAAACGTACACTCCGAATAAACATATTTAACAACGTACCATATCAACGTACTAAAAGGGAGGAAAAAATTCTTTTGAGCCGTCTGCATATCCGTAGGCATCTCTATTTTGTTCTATTATCATGTTAAAAAAACTAGGCGGAAGTACTGTTCAACGATAATCCTTTGACGACATCGCTGTTGACCGTCTGTGAAGCTCCCGTTGATACATTAGCTTGTTACACCATGCATTCATATGCTTAGAAAAATATGGTAAACGTTTGACTAAAAAAATATAAAAACACTATGATTAACAAGAAAGGTATTTCGAAGGTACCGTTTCCTGAATAAATCCGTTTCCACAAAAACCCAGTAATCCGCCCCACCATTCTTTTACGAGAGGTGTTTTACCCATGTAGGTTGAGTAGCAAGTTGGAGTATCGCCGTCATAGTAAAACTCTAGAATATTTGGCGGCCAATGTTCAAACCGATCATTTTGGTTTATCCAAATGGTGCGTTGCACGGAATGAGGGATGTTTGAGTAAGACATCTGGTATGACATTATTCACATAGTGAGGGCATGTATATATACACAAGTTCACAAATAAATATAATATAATATAATGAAAAAACGAATTTTTACTTAATATGTTATCGAAACATACATACAAATAATATAATGTATTTCTGTTTTATAAAGTACAAATTAATACAAATCATTGAAATATTTCAAGATCGTCCTCTTCTATGTCTTCGATTGTATCTTTTGGTATAAGCGAGTTGTAGAAAAGTATCGCAAGATGGCGCCTCATCCTTGTAGCCGTTATGCTTGTGTCTTCACCATCATTTAGTGGTTTTTTGTTAATCAACCGGTCCAGAAATATGCAAACCCAAACCCCACAGTCCCCTAATGGTCCCGACTGTTGTGGCACATCATTTGCATAAATTATTTGAAACGGAAAAGTTAACGGTAAGGGTTTGTTTTCATAATAACCATGTATAGGAAGCCAATGGTCAAAAACAAAATTTATAAGACAAACCACTTCCGTTCTTCCTTTTTCCAATTGTTGCATGCCCATCAAGCTACAAAAAAGAACATTTATAAATTTTTAAAGTCATACCTTTTGAGAGACCATTAACTAAAACTATTAAACAACAAGCTACAAAAAAACGAGCGTTTATAAATTTTTACCTGTCGTAAATAGTGAGGGTATGGTTAACCAGGTTGAAAACGCCTAAAAACCAGTGAATTTATGGTATATATAACGGTACGTACACCTCGTCAACGCTAAATATCGGAGGAAAATGTTCGACCGCCCCTGTGAAGTAACCGTTGAACATCTGATCCAAAGTTTGACAATTCATCTGGAAATATGGGGGTAAAATGGACCAACGGTCGGATGGCACTCTTGAATGATACATGTGTATCATCCATCCCAAAATATGCTGTTATAGGGTTGGACAATTTTAGTGTAAGTTTATAGGAAAATTTAATATATTTAGTATTAACAAAATTATCTATAGTGCTTACTTCATCGCTTAACCAGCCAGTATGGTCGGTGCCTAGCAATGCCGCCCAGAAATCAGGACCAACACTTCCACCTGCCGTGAGGGTTAGTTCTCTAATCCCACTACTTGGTGCCCAATCTTCTATCATTTTGATTAAATTATCTTCATCATTTTCTATCTTGTTTTTCCTCCGATTCATGTTTTTGAAAACTACAAACGGTGATAGCAGAGACTTGGCGGGCTTCACAAGCCTTTCGGATCGCCTCAGTTTGATCATCTCCGAATCCTCATTCTACAACAACATTAATTTAAGGGGAATCAATTAACAGAACGTACACGGATAACTAAAATAAACATATACGAAGTAAAAACTTACGGTTTCTTCCGTATGATTTCCGCGATTCATTGGCACATGATACACATCATCATCGTAGTTAAAATACGAATCAGCTGCAGCCTACAAATTAAAAAAAGTTAGATACATTCTTAAATATTTTTTTTAGATTTTTATAAGCAAATAAACAGGATTTTTGGATCAATACATTATCATCTTGTTTTTGCGATTGTTCCCTCGGTGTTCGTATGTGGCTTGGAGTATTAACCGGAGCCATACGAAAACTTTGTAACAACTCCGACTTGATCATGTCAGTCAACGCCCAATTGTTTGCGATCATCATTGACTGAAATTTAGAAACAAGCTGATCTTCAGAATAAAATCCTGACGAAAACGGACCGGGAGCAGCATCCCGTTGCAAGTCAGCCGTGTCTAACGAAATATCATGCATCTGAACCGATAATTCAGGTGCTAATCCGTGCATTTGAGGCAACTGACCGGGTATTTCCGAAATCAATTGACCATGATCATCGCCGAACAAGTGGTCAATGAAGTCCTTTATTTTTTGCTGGCGGCAGTTTTTAGTCGACTGGATTGTATTTTGCATTTTGCATTTTGCATTTTGCATTTGAGGGGGTAATTCAGTCGGCATAGCAGGTTGATAAATTTGAAGTTCACGGTCCAAATAATCCGAGCTTGAATTGAACCACTGTGTTTCGGCCTCAAACTCAGTAGGCAGTATGAAGTTTAGGGGTTTATATTCACGTCTCTATCAGATTGAAAGCAAACATTTTACAAAAAAATGTTAAAAACTATTAAAGGATGAAAAAAAATTATAAAATTTGTCAAACTATAAAAACTGTTAAACGTTGAGTGTTAAAATTATAAATTGTTCCAACATGCACGTTGACTGTTAAAACTATTATAAATTTATAATTTTAACAGTTTTTATAATTTTATAATTTTAACAGTTTTTATAGTTTTTCAAAAATTTAATTTTATAAAATTATAAACAATTTAAGAGACAATATAGCAATTTACCTTTATTGCATTCGCAAAAATTCCATCAACACTACCCTTCATCAGCTTTTGTCTTTCTCGCCATCCTAAAAATCTCGGAATGGACTGACCTTCGAAATACCCCCTCCTTTGTTTGAATTCCGGAAACACCTCTAGAATCCACATCTGTAAATGTATTAACATATTTAACAGGTATTAGTCTACAAATTAAAACGAACATTACACTTAAAATATATATACGAATTTCCAAGGTACCCTAAAGGGCCAAACAAATCCGTCTAACGAAAAACCCTTCACGTTTTCCTTTTGACGAACGTGCATATCATACACGTTCATATACGTGCTCTCCCAAAAATAATTACCCCATGGATATTGGTTAAACTCATTCAGATTATCTACCAGGTGTAACAGTTTATTATCGATCGCATTTGAATCCTGCAACCCTAAAAACCCTTGGCCCAAAAGCATCAATAGACATATCCTTGTGCAATCTTCGTCTGTAAATTGCATTGAACCTTCAAATATATCTCTTATTCGTTTGAAAGCAATACGTTCATGGCCCGGAAAAAATCGGTTTTTAAAGGAGTTAGGGTGCTCACTCGGTGTCCAGTTAGTGGGCCCAAACCTTAACCCCGTTATAAGACAAAATTGTTTCGGGGTAAACATTAAAATTTCTTGGCCTAGGCGATATGTAATACCTAATTTGGGTGTAGGTGTATGCACTTGTAATTGTGCAACACCGAGTAAAAGTAGGCTATCATACATAACACACTTAATATCTAAATATGGCCCAAAACAGGTCTGCCTAATCCGGGATTCAATACTATCGTTCAAAGTCTTTACTATATTGAATCCCAGATTAGGCAGACCTGTTTTGGGCCATATTTAGATATTAAGTGTGCTATGTGTGATAGCCTACTTTTACTCGGTGTTGCACAATTACAAGTGCATACACCTACACCCAAATTAGGTATTACATATCGCCTAGGCCAAGTAATTTTATTGTTTACCCCGAAACAATTTTGTCTTATAATGGGGTTAAGGTTTGGGCCCACTAACTGGACACCGAGTGAGCACCCTAACTCCTTTAAAAACCGATTTTTTCCGGGCCGTGAACGTATTGCTTTCAAACGAATAAGAGATATATTTGAAAGTCCGATGCAATTTACCGACGAAGATTGCAAAAGGATATGTCTATTGATGCTTTTGGGCCAAGGGTTTTTAGGGTTGCAGGATTCAAATGCGATCGATAATAAACTGTTACACCTGGTGGATAATCTGAATGAGTTTAACCAATATCCATGGGGTAATTATTTTTGGGAGAGCACGTATACGAACGTGTATGATATGCACGTTCGTCAAAAGGAAGACGCGAAGGGTTTTTCGTTAGACGGATTTGTTTGGCCCTTTAAGGTACCTTGGAAATTCGTATATATATTTTAAGTGTAATGTTCGTTTTAATGTGTAGACTAATACCTGTTAAATATGTTAATACATTTACAGATGTGGATTCTAGAGGTGTTTCCGGAATTCAAACAAAGGAGGGGGTATTTCGAAGGTCAGTCCATTCCGAGATTTTTAGGATGGCGAGAAGGACAAAAGCTGATGAAGGGTAGTGTTGATGGAATCTTTGCGAATGCAATAAAGGTAAATTGCTATATTGTCTCTTAAATTGTTTATAATTTTATAAAATTAAATTTTTATAAAATTATAAAAACTGTTAAAATTATAAAATTATAAAAACTGTTAAAATTATAAATCTATAATAGTTTTAACAGTCAACGTGCATGTTGGAACAATTTATAATTTTAACACTCAACGTTTAACAGCTTTTATAGTTTGACAAATTTTATAATTTTTTTTCATCCTTTAATAGTTTTTAACATTTTTTTTTTGTAAAATGTTTGCTTCCAATCTGATAGAGACGTGAATATAAACCCCTAAACTTCATACTGCCTACTGAGTTTGAGGCCGAAACACAGTGGTTCATTTCAAGCTCGGATTATTTGGACCGTGAACTTCAAATTTATCAACCAGCTATGCCGACTGAATTACCCCCTCAAATGCAAAATCCAATCCAATCGACTGAAAACTGCGGCCAGCAAAAAAATAAAGGACTTCATTGACCACTTGTTCGGCGATGATCATGGTCAATTGAATTCGGAAATACCCGGTCAGTTGCCTCAAATGCACGGATTAGCACCTGAAGTACCGGTTTAGATGCATGATATTCCGTTAGACACGGCTGACTTGCAACGGGAAGCTGCTCCCGGTCCGTTTTTGTCAGGAATTTATTCTGAAGATCAGCTTGTTTCTAAATTTCAGTCAATGATGATCGCAAACAACCAGGCGTTGACTGACATGATCAAGTCGGAGTTGTTACAAAGTTTTCGTATGCCTCCGGTTAATACTCCAAGCCACATACGAACACCGAGGGAACAATCGCAAAAACAAGATGATAATGTATTGATCCAAAAATCCTGTTTATTTGCTTATAAAAATATAAAAAAAATTATTTAAGAATGTATCTAACATTTTTTAATTTGTAGGCTGCAGCTGATTCGTATTTTAACTACGATGATGATGTGTATCATGTGTCAATGAATCGCGAAAATCATACGGAAGAAACCGTAAGTTTTTACTTCGTATATGTTTATTTTTGTTATCCGTGTACGTTCTGTTAATTGATTCCCCTTAAATTAATGTTGTTGTGGAATGAGGATCCGGAGATGATCAAACTGAGGCGATCCGAAAGGCTTGTGAAGCCCGCCAAGTCTCTGCTATCATCGTTTGTAGTTTTCAAAAACATGAATCGGAGGAAAAACAAGATAGAAAATGATGAAGATAATTTAATCAAAACGATAGAAGATTGGGCACCAAGTAGTGGGATTAGAGAACTAACCCTCACGGCAGGTGGAAGTGTTGGTCCTGATTTCTGGGCGGCATTGCTAGGCACCGACCATACTGGCTGGTTAAGCGATGATGTAAGCACTATAGATAATTTTGTTAATACTAAATATATTAAATTTTCCTATAAACTTACACTAAAACTGTCCAACCCTATAACACCACATTTGGGATGGATGATACACATGTATCATTCAAGAGTGCCATCCGACCGTTGGTCCATTTTACCCCCATATTTCCAGATGAATTGTCAAACTTTGGATCAGACGTTCAAAGGTTACTTCACCGTGGCGGTCGAACCTTTTCCTCTGATATTTAGCGTTGACGAGGTTTATGTACCGTTATATATACCATCAATTCACTAGTTTTTAGGCGTTTTCAACCTGGTTAACCATACCCTCACTATTTACGACAGGTAAAAATTTATAAACGCTTGTTTTTTTGTAGCTTGTCATTTAATAGTTTTAGTTAACGGTCTCTCAAAATGTATGACTTTAAAAATTTATAAATGTTCTTTTTTTTTTTGTAGCTTGATGGGCATGCAACAATTGGAAAAAGGAATAACGGAAGTGGTTTGTCCTATAAATTTTGTTTTTGACCATTGGCTTCGTATACATGGTTATTATGAAAACAAACCCTTACCGTTAACTTTTCCGTTTCAAATAATTTATGCAAATGATGTGCCACAGCAGTCGGGACCATTAGGGGACTGTGGGGTTTGGGTTTGCATATTTTTGGACCGGTTGATTAACAAAAAACCACTAAATTATGGTGAAGACACAAGCATAACGGCTACAAGGATGAGGCGCCATCTTGCGATACTTTTCTACAACTCGCTTATACCAAAAGATAAAATCGAAGACATAGAAGAGGACGATCTTGAAATATTTGATGATTTGTATTAATTTGTATTTTGTAAAACAGAAATACATTATATTATTTGTATGTATGTTTCGATGACATATTAAGTAAAAGTTCATTTTTTCATTATATTTATATTTATTTGTGAACATGTGTATATATATATATGTGTGCCCTCACTATGTGAATAATGCCATACCAGATGTCTTACTCAAACATCACTCATTCCGTGCAACGCACCAGTTGGATAAACCAAAATGATCGGTTTGAACATTGGTCGCCAAATATTCTAGAGTTTTACTATGACGGCGATACTCCAACTTGCTACACAACCTACATGAGTAAAACACCTCTCGGAAAAGAATGGTGGGGCGGATTACTGGGTTTTTGTGGAAACGGATTTATTCAGGAAACAATACCTTCAAAATACCTTTCTTGTTAATCATAGTGTTTTTATAGTTTTTAGTCAAACGTTTACCGTATTTTTCTCAGCATATGAATGCATGGTGTAACAAGCTAATGTATCAACGGGAGCTTCACAGACGGTCAACGGCGATGTCGTCAAAGGATTATCGTTGGACAGTACTTCCGCCTAGTTTTTTTAACATGATAATAGAACAAAACAGGGAGGCCTACGGATATGCAGATGGTTCAAAAGAAAAATTTCCTCCCTTTTGGGACGTTGATACGGTACGTTGTTAAATATGCTTATTCGGAGTGTACATTTTTTATAAATTTGTAGAGCTTTACATTTTTACACCAACATTTCACAAGGAAATATTATAGAGGTCTACGTTTTTAAAAAAATTATAAAAAAAACTTTTTGTTTAAAAAATTAGAAATTTTTTATATTTTATCTTTTATAAAAAATATTGATTTTTTAAATAATTTGTAATTTTAAAAAATTCTCTAAAAAGAATACCTTTTCCGGGGCTTATTTATGTTTCATTTTTTTGCAGATTTACATGCCAGTAGCGAACAACGAAAACCGCTGGTTACTTCTAAAAATAAATATGCGTTCGCTTAAAATAAATGCTTATTTTCCCGATAATGGTTACCTAAGTAATTGCGGAGATGCATTTTGCATACACAGGAAAATACATCAAATTCTTTTAGAATTTGAATCTCCATTCGTATGGTTTCTGGGCCGTATATCGTACTGGTAGCACTCGGGGATAGATAGTGTAGAAGCCTTGGAGTATTGCGGGGATGTTTTGTAGCCTGAGAACGGAGCTCATATTGGGCGAAACTCAGGTGTTATCATATGTATGCTAGTGGAAAATCTAGATATAGATGCTACATGGCTGATGAACTCTACGCCGGGCGCTACACACCAACTAATTTTTGAAGGCTGGGCGTACGTATTGTAAAATTTAATTTAATTTTTATATAAATTAGAAGTACTAATTACTATTGCGGTTACGAGAATTTGTTACATGATTTTTCTCATTAAAACATAAAAAAAAAACTACGCTATTATTAAAATTCTGCTAGATTATAAGATGGAAAAATGTCATCCGTTGGACTCTGGGTTTCTTTCTCTTTCCCTTTTCCTTTCCCTGATGATTTACGTGAACGAATCTGTGATGGCATGTGATCTAAACAAACGTCAAGACCATGGCCGTATGTTTGACACCGCGAACAATATACTTGAACGGGCTCTTCCCCACGAGATAAGATTCGGGTGTTTTCTCTTGGACGGCTAGATTGACGTTTCGTAATATGCGGCGGTAATACACTGCTAAGGCCTTCTGGTATCACCCATTCAGACCTATGAGGCAGATGATTAATCGATTCTTCATACGTTTTTTTGTATACTTCGTTTGAATAACACGAGAATGCATAATGACTGCAGTCAGTTTCACCCAAAAATCTGAAACAGCAATCACATGCCCACAAGGTAGACCAGAAACTTGCCAGACACGACAGCTGCACGAACGATTCAAAAAATCAACTAAACCACTTTTCGTACCGTCTTCAACAAGAAAAGTGTTTACCCCGATGCCTCCAACAGTCCAGGTTCTAGACCCTTCAATTTTCACCATCCTCTGATTTTCCTATGCCATAAGCAAGTGGTAAAATCTGATTATTTCCATCCATGCCCACTGCTAAAAACAATGTCCCTTTAAATTCACCCTTTAGGTGTGCCGCGTCAATGATTACGACCGGTTTAGATTAAACATAAAGCTACGAATCTGAAAACTAATAATAACAAAATAAGATCAAACGCATGTTACTTTAAAAAAATAAGAACTAGTACAAACGAAAAGGTTTAAATTACCGCAGCACCTAACGCAACAAAAACCATTTCAAAACGACTCTGGTCATCAACCAAGATGTGAGTAACGCTTCCAGGATTTGCAAGCTTCAAATTGAAACAGTATATTGGTAGTTCGGTAAAAGAGTCTCGGGTTGTTCCTTGTAGAAGTTCAAGTGCATGACTTTTATCACGCCAAGCTTGAATGTTAGTTATCTCAACCTCGAACCTTTGTCTAAAATCTTTGACAATTTCTTTCGCTCGATATATCCTACCACTGTCTTTTAGTTGTTCCTTTAAATAGCGACCCAAAACCTTTGGGTTAGCCTGACGGAAATGTGGGTGTGTTTGCGTCTTCGAACTGGTGTGTTTATCGTTCATATGTTTAACAAAAAATAAACTACCACCAGGAATAACGTATGCCTTAAATCGCCATTCACAACCATCACCCATGCATGACACTTCATACCGTGTCTTAGATGATCTATCAACGTTAAACTCGAAATGCTCTAACAAACATTTCTTTCCCAATTCAAGCTTCATATCTTCTTTGTTATTGAATATATGACGGGGCTCAAACACTATAGATGAATAAGCTGATTCATTGATAGACGTGGTTGATTTTTCAAAATTATTTTCTGAAATATGACACTCATCATTTAAAACATCAACACTTTCGTTAACTGAAATATTTAGATATGGAGTTTTGAAATTCTTTAAAGAAGAAAACCCCGAGGAAACAACACCAGATTCTTCAATAACATATAATTTATAAATAGTGACCCAACCTCTTTCCTTGTGAAATAATTACTTTAAATAAGGTTTTTCACAATGTACACTATTAAATAATCGGAAACGTCTTATAATTGTATAAAACGTCTTAAATTGGTACAAAACGTCTTAAATTTAAACCTTAAACGTCTTAAAAATAGCAAGCCGGCTTGAGTTACTAAAACCGGCTAAAGAAGGTGAAATGGCTCAAGCCATGTTTAAAAGTCGCCTGAAACGTCTCAAGCCGTCAGAAGCCATGTGCAGCCGTGAGGAAACGGCTCAAGTCGCCTGAAACATCTCAGCTAAGACGTTAAGACGTCTGAGCTGAGTGTCAGACACGTGGCAGCGTTTCGTTGGTCAGCCGCCAAGACGTTTCAGCCTTTTTGTAGCGTCTCCACAAGACGTTTGCATTGGCCAATTTGGAAATGTTGACCATTCCTTGGCCATTTTGGCTATTTTCCCATAATAAAAACATACAGCACCAAATCAGGGACGAACAAAACTGAATGACGACCGGAAACAAAGAAAAGAGAAGCGAGACACAATCGGCACAAAGAAAATAAGAAAATGTCTGAATAAAGGGCAATAATACGGTTATGGATAGTCGTATGTGGCGGTGGCTATGTTGCTTTTTTAGTATTAAATAATAAATAATTTGCTTTTTAATTAAAGGGGTATGTCTCTTAAACAAAAGGTTACGTGTGTTTAACAAAAGGGCATGTATTAAACAAAGGGATATGTGTATTAAACAAATATTAAACAAAGGGGTATGTGTATTAAACAAAAAAGTATGTGTTAATTAAATAGGTATGTGTGTTAAACAAAGGGGTAAATGTTGCTTTTTGTAGGGTTATATAATATCTGTAAAGCGTAGATTATGCAGATTTGTAGTTTTTTAGATTGGAGGTAGTTAAATGAGAATCAATCATGTGTTTGGATCTGTCTGTTATACAGTAGTATAAAGATTATAACTATATAGGACTAGATGATGAGATTCTTTCTTAGATTAATGTTATTGTTACTAGTTGTTAGGCTGGACGGTATGGGGACCGTTCGCCCCGTCTTGCCCCCTCTCCATTTCCCCCACCTCATCACCGTGCCTCCTTCGTCGAGATCGTCGGGGGTGTGACGAATTCGACTGGCCTCCCCTATCTCACACACATATACATTTTAGCCCATCCCCCATTTCCTTACCTCCATCCTCTTTGCCACATCCTCACACCCGATCTACGTGGCACTTACGTGGCGGATCATCCTCTAAGGATGGGCCTCTACCATACCGCATAGCCTTATATATTTACCAGACAAGGATTTTAGGGGTGCTTGGATTGTTTGCTTTACATGGCCTGGTTATGAGTTTTAATCACACAGAACCATAAGTAACTAGTGGGATTCTCTCGCGCTTCGCGGCGGACTTTCGATCAATATCGCTTTGATTCACTACAACACCAGCATGATACCGACACTAATCGAAACGTGTATTACATCGATTAAAAACCTAGTACCGGTGTTGTTCGGTTGGTATTGGTTCGGTTCGGTTCGTTACGGTACCCGTATGGTACCTCCACTCGATAAGGCTTACGACACCAATAAAATATTTTATCGCGAATACAATGCTGTGTTCAACGAAATTTATACTGGCACGTAGAGAAAACCAATAAAAACAAATATGGTATCGGTACCAATGTTGACCACCGCGTTGCGAACGCGAAGGTCGTAAAACCGTACTAAGTAGTAAGCAAACGGCGACCAAAACTGGAAAAAATCGTAAAACAAAAACGTTATCTTATAAGTCTTTTGGTACGCTCTTACGGGTCTTTTGGTACCACTCAGAATTACCGTATAAATCTTTGTGATGTTAACTTACAACAGAGTTGCAACTCATGCTTCTACATCTGCCTGCCTCTCAATTACAGACCAATTTGTCAATGATCTCACACTCTTCCATTAGCAATATCAACTGAGAAATTAAGAAGCATCTCACACCATTCGACACAAATCATAATTTAAAAGGATAACAGAAAACATCTTAACACTTCAATTTTATTCTTCCATACATCCTCTATAATCAGCAAAATAATTATTTCATCAGCAATGAAAATTAAAGAATTTAACTAAGAAAACAGAACACAATCGTACTCCATTTTAGGACATAAAAGCTATGAATTCTTGTGTGATTAAGAGAGAGACACCAAAAGAAAGTAGCAATAGAGAAGCAAAAGCAAAAACAAAAATTTCATGTAAATGTTTACTTATAATTTCTCTTGAACGAAGGCGTCACCCATAACGAAAGCTTCAATTTCTCAGACGTAAGGCTTCGATTTCTCAGAACGAAGGCTTCCGTATCAATTAAGCCTTACACTGGCTGCAATTTGTTTCCAAGCTTCTAGCCGATATTTGTTGTTTCCATACTGAACGATTAAACCCTAGAAACACCGATGTCAACTCCAAAATATTGAAGAATGGCAGATGACCTACAGATGTAGGTGACGTGTAACTTAGAAACCGTTACTGTTGTTAAGGCCCTTCAAGATTTGTTAATATATAAAATAAGTATGATGATGATGATGTTAGTTAATAGATGTGCTTTATGGGTTGACAGTAACTAAAGTCTAAACACCACTCTATGGTTTAACAGACTAATTACTGTAGTTTAGGGCCGACAATCACAACCCGTGCTACCAATAATGGGTCGATTAGGGTCAATTTCATTATCTTTTGGGTTTCTTTGGGTATGTCAAATGCAGAGAACGGGTCAAGCTGGATATCTAACAAATTCTGAATGGGTTAGACAGGTGTTCTTCATTATGAAATAGTAGCCTTCTTCAATCGTCATGACTGTCGTCGTCGTCCACCACCGTCGTCAATCGTCATGACCGTCGCCGTCGTCCACCGTCTTCAATCGTCATGACCGTCGCCATCGACCACCACCGTCGTAAATCGTCATGACCGTCGCAGTCGACCACCACCATTGTAAATCATCATGACCGTCGCCGTCGTCCAGCACCGTCAAGTATGAGACCCAGAGTAATCTTGTACTATAGCCTTCTTCAATCGTCATGACCGTCGCCGTTGTCCACCATTGTCGTCCACCGCCTACGTTTACCACCGTCAACCACCGCCTTCTTCTACCGCCTTTGATTTTGAAAGTGGAGTGACCACAACCGATTGCACCAAAGACTCAGGGATTCCACAATTTTATTGAACAAAACATCAACAAAATCAACATCTTGTTTTTTTTAGTTTATGACCACCATTTTTTCTTACGTGAGAGAGAGCGAGAGAGTGTTTGAAGGATGGTTGAGTGTGTGAGAGAGAGTTTGAAGGATGATTGAGTAGATAGAGAAACAAAAGTTAAAAAGGATCATATGTACTACTGAGTGAAACATTTTATTTTATTAGCTTTTATTTATAAATTATTAAAATATATAATATGTTTGTGGTTATGACTGTACAGGTTGTTAATACTAGTTTGATCTGATGTATGTTATCGATTTTTGTTTTAAAGCAATAATAATAACAACGATCTGTACAAATTACTCGTTCTTTTGTTATCGTTTATTTATTTAAGTTATCTTTAAAGCCAGGTCTGACCCCTAACAATCTTTCTTTTTCATAAGAAAACGTTTTTTCAAGCCGACCTAACCCGACCCGAAACCCGTTCTGACCCGGACCCATTTCAACCCTAACCCGTTTCGACCCGAACCCGTTCCGACCCGAACCAAGACAACCCTTTTTTTAATTGACCCGTTTTGACCCGAACCCGTTCTGACCCGAACCCGTTCTGACCCGAACCCATTTTGACCCATGACCCAACTCGACCCGTTTGCCAGGTCTAGATAGTCCTTTCGGGTGGTATACGTATTCCAAGCGCACTATATTGTCGTGTACATAATTAGGCAGCTTTGAATGCCAGTCTCGTGGGATACTTTTGTGGACATTGTGGATTTACAGTAGTGTCAAAAAAACTGATAATCCCATTAATGGAGCTGATGGTCCTTCTGCCTTGTTGGTATAACAAGGCTCCTGAGTCATCCCTACTCCTCCATGGGAAGGGATACTGCTTCGAGTCCTTCTAAAATCTATAACCTATAAATCCAAAAGTGAAAACCTAAAATCTCATATCGTAAATTTCGATGAGACGGTTCCAAATGTCGCTTGAATGAGGTTAATCGGGGTCCGTTTAATACCCTTGTACGACTTCTTATTTTTAGCACCCCTTGTATTAGATCCTAAACCCTATTAATAAAATGTACAACTCTCATTGCATACAAATGATATAAATTATAGTATATAATCTAAAAGGAAATGATGATAATAATAATAATAATAAATATAAAAGAAAATTTAAATTAATAAAGTGGATGAAGTAAGATTACGTGTGTGTAGTGGAGCCTTTTAATTGGTGAAGACTTGATATCTTTATTACGAGATTCTAGAGATCTCTTTAGCTGCTCCTTTATCTTTCTAACTAAACAGAAAACAGAGATAATGATGAATGCCTTTGGCTGGTCATGTTCTCTTCTTTTTAATATATTATATATATATATATATATATATATATATATATATATATATATATATATATATATATATATATATATCATGCTGCTGTTCTAAGTCGAAGACTGATCAAGAGATTTTGGTTGTTCCTTATCTTTCAACTAAACACAGAAAATGATGAATCAGGTCATGTTCTCTTCTTTTTAATATGTTATATATCATGCTGCTGTTTAAAAAAAATATATGAACAATGCTTGGAGACTGGAGATTTTGTTTTTACAATGATCGATTCCGTGGAGGTATTGTTACAAAGATTATGCTTCGTCTTTCTCGAGTAGTCAACCACAACATCGCAAAATCCATCATCCGTCGTTGGAGATTTTGGAGACAACTGTTACCGCAGGTAGCCTGCAACCCTTTCATTATTATATATAGATTCGTTCTAGTTTGGATATGGTTCGTGCATTTATGGGTTTATTATAACAAGCTAATTGTGGCTGTAAAATATGTAACTAAGTTTGAAGAAAATGAAACTTCTAATGAACATTAAAGATGCTTGTTTAACCAAGGATTTGACATTGGTTCACTAGTAAACTAATTTAATCTTTAAATCATAAATCTAAATAAAAACCATTCAATCTTTTCAGGGGTTCTCTTCTTACTTCATCACTCATTCCTTCTTCTAACTTGAATCCATTTTCTCTCCACCACAATGTCGTTTAATCAATTCCCCTTTGTAACATCCCTATTTTCTGGAGGATACTGTGGTTTCCTCCTCTCCAAAGATGATAGAGATTCACGGTGTCGGAAGAAGTCAAACCATGTTAAACTCAGAAATGCATACGCCTCAAACTCTGGTTCTCATCATCAACTCTGTTTATTATTATAATATCTTTTTTTTTTAAGTTTTCATGTGTGTATCTTTTGTAATTAAAACAGATTCAACTTTGTCACCATTTTCATTTGTTGAAAAGAATCTCTTGAAAATAAAAAATGTCCTCGTCATCGACGACTTATGCGCTTCTAAGGCTATATGCTGAAGCCTTGTGTCCCTGAAAATCAAGGGTCTCCTAGACAACTTTACGGCTGGATCTGCCTATGATCGTAAGCATTTAACATTTTGTTTTACATGTTTTCTTTGTTTCAATATAAATTAAGAGTTTTAATTCTGAATCATCAGTAACTCCATCGGGACTAGAAAATGAAAAGTTATGGGCACAATGGGTGCTTCCATATTTGAAGCTAGCGAAACAGCTTCGGGAGTTTCCTCCGCCATGTATTCCGATGAGTACATTCAAGATGAGGTTGAGTTAATCATCAAAACGATTTCCAAAGTGAGTTTTAAGAGGTAAGTGCTTAATGATTTTCGATTTTAAGGTTAAAGTTACTTAATATGCATTTGTTTTACACCGTTTTGAGTGAGGCAGTTGTTAAAAAACCCTTTTTCGGCTGTAAGAGCAAGGGGCACCCGAGATGGTGATTCAAATATGGTTCCCTGATAACCGCTCACCGAAGTGGGCCGTTGAACTAATTGAAAAACACGCCAGCAAAAAAGATTTTGAGAGCTTCTTTCCGCCAAAAGAATCTTCTTTAAGGAGTCCCCATTTCCGGGGTAACAAAGAAGTAAGTTTTTCTATCCGCCACCTCTAGAGTTTGGCGTAGGGATTCCACGCCATCCTCGGCCACTTTGTTGGTCAAATCAGCGTACTCTGATAAAGGATCGTTGTAACTGTATAAACCATACAAATCATACCCTAAAGTTTTCACCACAACGATAGGCGGACATGATTGTACATCCTTGTCAACAATCCAGAAGATTTTTCTTGCCACGAGCCAGACAAACCTGATACTTCTCAAAGCAAAAAGCGAACACTTCATTTTATATAGTCCAGTGCTCCACCTACTTGTATAGAAGCAACAATTGACTGGGGAGACTTGAAGGGGTGTGGTCCCAAAAACCTCGCACAGGCGCATAAGACCATACTACAACCTTAACCCAAAAGCATCTTGAACAAGACCCTGCATAGCCGCGCAGTGGTCCTAAACAAGATTTGGGAAAAAACAGATCACTAGAGTATGGTTCCCAAAACTTTGCGCAAAAGATCATACCATAAGCATTATTGCAAGAATATCTTTAACAGGACCATGCACGGCTGCGCAATGGTCCCAAACAGATGGAAGAAAGCAGTCTTCGATAAACACGCGCCAGAAGAATGGAGAAACAAACATTCAACTATCACCCTTGCGCGGGCTCGCGCAAGGGAACAGTTAGACTTAAAGAATGAAATCCTAAACATCTCTGCGCACCTAAAATCTGGACTTAAAAGCATCTTTTCTGTTACAACAAAATACACACGTGGCAAAAGCATAAAGGGTTACATCTGTAAATCTTCTAGAAGACTTTATCGTGCATGCCCATTCAGTTATAACTAACTATGACGTGGCATAATCTGGAACGCTCATCTGGTCATGATGATGGCACTCGTTTGGAGGTCGATCTACAACAAACCCACTTTCCACGTGGCATCTCTCCCGTCGTCGATCACATTCTCAATCCGTGTGCATGGATGTGACGTTAGTGATCGACAGAAGAAGGAATAACCGCTGACGGAAAATACCTTCCGTTACTTCCTCCGTCACACCAATTTCCCGCCCAAATTCGGCTATAAATAAGTCATTCCAGGTAGGATCTCACAAGCTACACTCACTTCACTCACTTTACTATTTCTTCTTCGTTGAGATCACTATACTTATTCTCACGCCGGAGGGTGGTCACGGAGAGAACCCCTATTCTCCCCGTGGCGAGTCTAACGGCTTTCTGTTTTGCAGTGATCAACCGGAGAAGGAATCTAACCACACCCCCGAATCAACGAGAGGACTAACCTTTTTATGTAGAGACTAAACCCTTGATCTGATTGATTCCGGTCAATTCTGATCACTGTTTCTTCAAAGACTTTTGTTTAGAAGAACGCTGAATGTCGATGAAGTTGAAGCTACTACTACTGATGATGATGAAGAATAAGCCAGTTCCTTCCATGGCAAATGATGGTGTGTGTTATGTGTTTAATGACTCTTTTGTTGGAATTAATCGTTAGTATTTATCGGGTCGGGTGGTGAGTTTTGAGTGTGATTCTAAAGCTCGATAACCAACATCTTCTGCTTTCAGTATGAAGAGTCTTTTGGGGGAAAGAAGCTCTCAAAATCCTTTTTACTGGCGTGTTTTTCAAGTAGTTCCACGGCCCACTTCGGTGGGCGGTTATCAGGGAGCCATATTTGAATCACCCTCTCGGGTGCCCCTTGCTCTTGCCGATGAAAAAGAGCTTTTTAACAACCGCTTCACTCAAATCGCTGCAAAACAATTGCATATTAAGTAACTTTAACCTTAAAATCGAAAATCATTAAGTACTTAACTCTTAAAATTCACTTTGGAAATCTTTTTGATGATGACCTCAACCTCATCTTGAATGTACTCATCGGAATACATGGCGGAGGAAACTCCCGAAGCTGTTTCGCTAGCTTCAAATATGAAAGCACCCCACTGTGCACAAAACTTTTCATTTTCCAGTCCCAATGGAGTTACTGATGATTTAGAATTAAAACTCTTAATTTATATCGAAACAAAGAAAACATGTAAAACAAAACTGTTAAATGCTTACGATCATAGGCAGATCCACCCGTAAAGTTGTCTAGGAGACCGTCGATTTTCAGGAACACAAGGCTTGAGCATATAGCCTTAGAAGCGCGTAAGTCGTCGATGATGAGGACATTTTTTATTTTTAAGAGATCCTTTTCAACGAATGAAAATGGTGACGATGTTGAATCTGTTTTAATTACAAAAGATACACACATGAAAACTTAAAAAAATATTATAATGATAAACAGAGTTGATGATGAGAACTAGAGTTTGAGGCGTATACATTTATGAGTTTAACATGGTTTGAGTTCTTCCGAGGCCGTGAATCTCCATCATCTTTGGAGAGGGGGAAACCACAGTATCCTCCAGAAAATGGGGATGTTGCAAAGGGGAATTGATTAAACGACATTGTGGTGGAGAGAAAATTGATTCAAGTTAGAAGAAGGAATGAGTGATGAAGTAAGAAGAGAACCCCTCTATTTATAGAAAAGATTGAATGGTTTTTATTTAGATTTATGATTTAAAGATAAAATTAGTTTACCAGTGAACCAGTGTCAAATCCTTGGTTAAACAAGCATCTTTAATGTTCATTAGAAGTTTCATCTTCTTCAAACTTGGTATATATTTTACAGCCACAATTAGCTTGTTATAATAAACCCATAAATGCACGAACCATATCCAAACTAGAAAGATTCGGTATATAATAATGAAAGGGTTGCAGGCTACCTGCGGTAACAGTTGTCTCCAAAATCTCCAGCGACGGATGTTGGATTCTGCGATGTTGTGGTTGACTACTCAAGAAAGACGAAGCATAATCATTGTAACAGTACCTTCACGGAATCGATCATTGTAAAAGCAAAATCTCCAGTCTCCAGACATGGTTCATAGATTTTTAGAACAGCAACATGATATATAACATATTAAAAAGAAGAGAACATGACCTGATTCATCATTTTCTGTGTTTAGTTGAAAGATAAGGAACAACCAAAATCTCTTGATCAGCCTTCGACTTAGAACAACAGCATGATATATATAATATATTAAAAAGAAGAGAACATGACCAGCCAAAGGCATTCATCATTATCTGTTTTCTGTTTAGTTAGAAAGATAAAGGAGCATCTAAAGAGATCTCTAGAATCTCTTGATCAAGATATCAAGTCTTGACTAATTAAAAGGCTGGACACGTAATCTTACTTCATCCACTTTATCAATTTAGATTTTCTTTTATATTTATTATTATTATTATTATTATTATTATTATTATCATCATTTCTTTTTTGATTATATACTATAATTTATATCATTTGTATGCAATGAGAGTTGTACATTTTATTAATAGGGTTTAGGATCAAATACAAAGGGTCCTAAAAATAAGAAGTCGTACAAAGGGTATTAAACGGACCCCGATTGACCTCATTCAAGCGACATTGGAATCGTCTCATCGAAATTTACGATATGAGATTTTAGGTTTTCACTTTTGAATTTATAGGTTATAGATTTTAGAATGACTCGAAGCAGTATCCCTACCCATGGAGGAGTAGGGATGACTCAGGAGCCTCATTATACCAACAAGGCAGAAGGACCATCAGCTCAAGTAATGGGATTATCAATTTTTTTTATACTACTGTAAATCCACAATGTCCACAAAAGTATCCCACGAGACTGGCATTCAAATGTGCCTAATTATGTTTTTTTTGAACGGCTAATTTCTTTAATCCCCTGTCGGCTGTGGGACTTGAACCCAAGACCTCCCCCTTCCCAACTTAGGTGTTTTAAAGGCTTTGCCTTTGCCAATGGACCACCACCCCATTGGTTTGCCTAATTATGTACACGACAATATAGTGCGCTTAGAATACATATAGACGTATACCACCCGAAAGGACTATGCATCAAATCCTATTAAAATAAGGCAATGACATGGAACCAAAGGACGAAAGTCATAGCGGACTCAAGTGATATGCAAACGAGCCGCGTCGAGCACCAAGCTCGAGCTCGTTTAACTTATGAAGGCTTGAAGTCGGCTCATTTAATATTTTATAGTTAATTTATATTAATTATAATTATTATTTTGTATACAATTTGCTTATTATTTAATAAATATTATATATAGTATTTATTATCAGGCTTGGGCTCGGGTTTGACTCGTTTAGACTCGGCTCTTTTCGAGCTATATTTCAAGCCGAGATTGGGTAGTTCACTTCACGGGTACCTCGGCTCATTTGCACCCCTTTTTATTACTTATTGTTGCTAAGTGTGCATTTTCATGATAACCCATACCGTGCCAGAAGTGTCTCTTCCACCACATGTTAAAAACATACCATCCGAGCGTCCAGTAGCTGTTGCCTATTGCATACCTGCAAAAAAACAAAATTCGCTTAAAAGTCCCAACGTATATACATGCATGCCATAGAAAATATATACAATTGCACCATAATTATGACTAATTCTATAAAACAAATCACAAACCTCAATATATATAAAATCAAACCAGTGTTTTATCTTAGTTGATTTCCAAAGCCCTTGGTTGATTCATCTTTTCCATGGTCGACGTTTCATTCCTCCACGAGACTCTGGCGTTCCGATGTTCCACCACCAATTGAAAACCCTAGTTTCGCTAAAGTTCCCCAAGGCTCTAAGCGCTTCGTTCCTGCTGCGGCGCTCCTCAAAGATTGTTTGGAGTTCAGAACCAACTTTGTCGCCAAATTAAAATTCCACATAAAACAGGCACGCATCACTATGGGCAGCAACCAGAGACATATGTGACACTGATCATACACGAACAAACCTGCATAAAACTCAACAAGAAACAAACTTAAGTATGTCAAGTACTAAAAGATGTTACTCAATTACAGATCGTTAACAGTAGCATCAGCATAATTGGGTTAAAAACAAGCCGAGCGCACAAAACAGATATCATAAGGTCAAATCCACAAAGTGGCTTCATTAATTAGCAACCTCATATTAATTATATAATCATCAAATCTACCAATTTCATCATGCACATTTATCAAAGCAACAACAGATCACCGGGTCCGTGATTTCGCGGGATATATGTTTAAAAAAACTGATATATATATGTTAATTTTTTTAAAATAATAAACCCATACCAATTTCAAGTAAGGCTCATTTACAAATCATTTTTTTTTATATTTTTGACTTTAGAATTTAGCCCACTAGGTTAATTGAGCTCATTACTAATTGAAAACAAAGTCTTAGATAATATAAATTGTGAAGAGTTGATCTACCAATTTGCTATGAAGAATGCAAGGAGTGCTGCACAAATCATTGGTTAGCTATTAACTTATTAGTTATTACGGTATGTAACTCATTCAAATACTATAATTTTCTCATTTTTCGTAATTGTATTGTTTATCGAATATTACGATTTTGTCATTTTCGTAATTGCATTGTTTGTATGGCTATTATGTTAAAGTTTCTAGCATGAAAAAATATTGGTCTAGTTATCCTCTCTAAAATTCTCTCAAGTTCCCCTCTATTTTCTTTGGCCAACGAAATCGTTGGAAGCACAACAGTTTTATAATATTTCTCCTTTTATAAAAAAAATATATATATAGTTAATTAAAAAGGTATCATAATGTATAGTGAATAGGTTGACCTATCAATTATATTATATTATATTATATTATATATAACTTACACTTATCTTATACTTACACTCACACTCACACACTCACCATCAATAAAGTAGATATCATGATGAATAGGTGACCTCTATTACTTCTCTTACCAATTGACGTATGATCCACTAATTTGTAACCTTAAAGACTACATATTTTGAAACAATTACAAAGGTAATAAAGGATTAAATAATATATAGTAACTTAATTAAATAATCAAATATTACAAAATTCATTAAATTAGGGTCCGTAATTTCGCTGGGCATATCTTTAAGAAAACTGATATATATGTATGTGTTAATTTATTTAAAATAGTAAACCCATACCAATTTCAAGTAAGGCTCATTTACAAATCATTATTTTTTATATTTTTGACTTTAGAATTTAGCCCACTAGGTTAGCTAAGCTTATTACTAATTGAAAACAAAGTCTTAGATAATATGAATTGTGAATAGTTGATCTACCAAATTGCTATGAAGAATGCAATGAGGGTTGCACAAATCATTGGTAGCTATTAACTTATTAGTTATTACGGTATGTAACTCATTCAAATACTATAATTTTCTCATTTTCGTAATTGTATTGTTTATCGAATACTACGATTTTGTCATTTTCTTAATTGCATTGTTTATCGTTAAGGCATAAGGGCACATTTATCGAGCACAGGGATATGAATTCTCAGAGACGCCAATGTGATTTACATTATTATTCGTATGGTTAGTTTTTATTTATCTGTTTGTTTTAATTTCAAAAATGTTAATAAAAAAAGGAATAGAAAAGGCGGTTCCAATTTATGTAAAAACTCAACTATACGAAACGTTTTAAAATCCGGTTTTTATACCGTGCCGGATTGGACTAAAAATGATTTAACCGGGTGTTTCGGGCTGTTCAACCGATTGTACCGGGCAGTTTAACCGGCCCTACCAGACGGTTCAACCAGTACTACCAACCGCAAAACAATCAACAACAACTATATGACACTCGATTAAAAAGAATACGGTTGTTTTTTCTGACCTATCGATATAGATGGATAGAAGGTTATGATTAAAAGGAAATAATAAAAAATAGCTAATACTTATGCTGCAGTTTGGTGAAACTTGGAAAAGAAAGGAGTGTAGTTGATTGAGTGTTAGGGCCGTTCAAATCGCTCGTCGCTCGCTCGATGCTCATTCGGAAATTGCCCGAAAAATGCTCGTTCGATTTGACGCTCGGTTCTAAACGAGCCGCTCTGCTCGATTCGGTTTGTAAACGAGCCAAGCATGAGCAAAGGCCTGCTCGGCTCGGTTCGGCTCGAATTTGTATTTTTAATCAGTATATATATACATATACACATACATATATAAGCATGTATATACAGATAGATATATATACACAAATATAAATTATACATATATACACACACACACACACCTATATATACACACATTACACATACATATATACTTGAATATAAATTAAATTTATAGTTTTATATATATTACTCTATTAGATTTTGGTCTGCTATATACAAATTTACAGCTATGTCTATAAATACTAGCCCAACCACGCCAATAAAAAAATTAATATCAAATCTAAAAGTTAAACCCTAAACCAATAAACGGCAAGCTGCTCATCGCCTTAACGTTTCATGTTGTTACCCTAAGTCGATCGTTTCCTGCTCTCAACGCATTTGTTCGTGCAATATGATCATCGCCTAGTCGGCCACAACATTGTAATTCATAAGAAAAATAGTATGTCACGAAATGTGTATGTTTTTAAAGACATAAAAACTTGAGACCAAACATTGTCACTATCTATCTCAACAAATTTAAATGGGGTGACACGGTTGTCCAAATCGCTCGAACTTCGCTCGACGCTCGCTCGGAATATTTACTGCTCGAAAAATGCTCGCTTGATTTGAGGCTCGGTTTTAAATGAGCCGCTCCGCTCGGTTCGGTTTGTAAATGAGCCAAGCACGAGCAAAGGTCCGCTCGGTTTGGCTCGGCTCGTGAACAGCCCTATTGAGTGTATAGATGGTTATGATTAAAAAAATTAATACAAAACTGAATTGAGCATGGGCGGATCTATCTTGTTGACTAGCATAAAAAACCAATTCATTCATTCAAATTATTACAAGTCACCCTTAGGATATTCTGATAGGCACCGATTCATTAATGTACGTAAGTTTTAATAAGCTACTAATCTTAAATAGTTTGATTGATTTGGATTTGAATAAATAACGAATGCGCACGTTATATCAACAGAAATGTCCTTTTCTTAAGGGAAGTGACAATGTAACAGTAGATGGAATATAGTTTGATTGATTTAGATTTGAAAAAACCGAACCGAAACAAAAACCGACGGTTCGGTTTTCGAATAACCATTTTCAATAACCGAAAAAACCGACAAGTTACAATCCATATATTTTATGTTTAAGGGGCTGTTTGTTTAGCTCTCAATGAGGCTCTTAATGGTTCAGACCTCTTACTGGTTCATCACTTAGTGATTCAGACGGTTTGTGTCGCGAGCAGATGTCTGAATGGTTCAGACATTTGCCTCTGAACGGTTAAGCTTTACATAGAGTCTGAATGGTTAAGACCTAAATCTGAATTGGTCAGACATTTGTCTCTCAACGGTTAAGCATTATACAGGCTCTTAATGGTCCAGACCTCTTACTGGTTCAACACTTAATGGTTCAGACTTCTTACTGATTCAGCACTTAACCATTCAGAAGTTGCCAAACAGCCCCTAAGTTTAAGTTGTTTAAGTATTTAACCCAATGCTAGCATAAATTATTAATTTTATTCTTGAATGTTGTTTATAATAAAAACATTACATGTGTATTTATAATTGAAATGGTCTATTTATTACCTATAAGAACTAACAAAATTTAATATAAAAATTAAATTGTCTTCAAATTATTATAAAAGTAAATGTCTTAATAAAAACTTTAAAGAAATATAAAAATAGATTAGAATGTTAGGTTTATGTAAGCAATAATAATTAAAAAGGTAACTATAATAACTTAATTTTTGAATCTTACATAATTTTGTTCCAAAAACCGAAATAATCGAAGAACCGACATAAAAACTGAAACCGAACGGTTTTAAAAAATCGAATGTCACACCCCCAAAATACCACCTAGGGAATGTCCCTGCTAGGCGTGTGACGTACCAACAACGAGCCACTAATTACATTGAACCCATACAAGTTTATAAATAAAATCCTTAATTATTAATGAAAATACCATCATCAAGTTTAAATGAAAGCCAACATGTTCAGCGGAAGCAATTAATAAACCAAAGTAAACTGATTCGAAACCAATATATAGTATCAATAATTCAATCACATGAATCCTTCCAGTCGAACCATGACCACTCTAGCTACTCCAGACAGCAAGTTCCCAAATCCAAGATATCTAACGACCTGCGAGCATGCAATAAGTGTATCAGACAACGCTGGTGAGTTCATAGTTTTACAAAAATGTTGGTTACCAAGTGTTTAGTTAATCCATTGAATTTAATGTTGATAATACCCCGAATACAAGACGGCTTCTGGTTTACATTGCCCTTTCTCCAATGCTCCTATCAAAGCATTGGTCATGACTAGGTCATTAGTTCAACACCCGTCCTCCCAGGTACGGGGTGAGGTTTCCAAACCTAAGTAATAGGAAGAGTATATTATCCAACATTACCGATTTACAACAAGACGTATTCCTCTCAGGAATACCCAAACAAGTTACCCAAAACCTATCCCTCTCAGGGATACCCAAAGACTGTCCCAACCACCGGGACGCATGCTCAAGAGATGAACTCACCTTTGGTTTGCTCGGTAAGATTAGTCACTCGTTTATCAGTTGATCATACACGTCCTAACATTATTACCGGTAACGATCAGTTCTATGCACATAAATTATGCATTCTACAATCACATTACACAGGTAGCATACAAGTAGTGCACGTAACGTCATGCAAATCGTAACAAAGAATCGTGCTACACACAAACCATAACATTCATTGTAACAATCAGTTTTGCGTAAAATGATATCATGCATTCTAGTAGGTTGTGTGTAATAGACGTCATAACATGTAGCAACCATTTGCATCACTAATCGGTTTCCCTCTCACGTGCATGTATCATAATGTCACTCAACAGGTTACCAATATAATAATCCAACACAACCAAACATCAATAACCCTTATCGATTGATTAAATTAATTATTTACTCCAACTAATGTTCGCCCCCCCCCAACAACACAATTTACGATGCAACAATCACTCCATGTTTTCATCCATACTCTTATGCATGCATCATAACAAGTGACCACACAACTAACACAATTAATATTAACAATACACATACCTAATGTTAAACGAAGGAGGTGAAGGCCTATGATGTGCTACCATCAATCAAGAAAGAAGAGTGTGCATTAGGGTCTGCCACTTGATTCCCAAATAATACGTAACATTACACCTCCCTATCATGTATACGCATACACATGGGCTGGGGTTTTGAGTTTGGGCCTGATTCAGTGTGTGGGCCAAACGAGAGGAGCTCAATTAGTCAAGAGATGTGTGTGTGTGTGTCTCACGCAGGTTTGCGGCTCGGTTTAATTGACTAACCAATAAACATGTAATGGTTTCATATATAATTACCCAACACACACACATAAACATTTAATAAATTACACGTACACATAAACATTTAATGAATCAAACGTAAGGACACACGCCAAAGGTTGTGGGATTTAAGAAGTGCTAACCTTGAATATTCGGGTTGTCACATCATCCCCAACTTGAAAGGAATTTCGTCCCGAAATTCGATAAGTAACCACAGAGGAGGGAAGTGATAAATCAGTATTACTGTAAATTTTCCTTAGGTGCCACATCATCCCCAACTTGAAGCGGAATTTCGACCTGAAATTCACTAGTGATATCAGAATTAGATTGGTCAACAGGAAATAGTTGAGGATATTTGAGCTTCATCTGATCCTCGCGCTCCCACGTGAACTCCGGTCCGCGTCTTGAGATTCAACGAACCCTCACGATCGGGATTCGACTATGCTTACGAACCTTGACTTCCCGATCTATGATTCCGATAGGTTCTTCTACAAACTGCAACTTGTCGTCAATTTTCAGCTCTTAAAACGGCACAAACAGTGTTTCATCATACAAACTCTTCTTTAATTGCGAAACGTGGAAGACATCATGAACGTTACCCAATTCAGCAGGTAACTCGAGCTTGTAAGCCACTTTACCGATTCGCTCCAGGATTTTAAATGGTCCGACGTAGCGTGGATTAAGCTTGCCGCGTTTTCTAAACCGCACCACACCCTCCCAGGGTGGGATTTTCAATTATGACACGTTCGCCTGCAGTGAACTCCCAGTGTCTCCCTAGCTTATCAGTTTTCCTGGCGGTCACGCGTGATCGTCACGCGATTTCCGATCTAATCAATCTTCCCAAGAGTTTCGAGCACAAATCCTGGACTTGTGATTAGGTTGTCACCCACCTTAGCCCATCAAGGGAATCGGCATTGTTGCCCAGGCAATGCCTCAAACGGAGCTGTCTGAATACTAGGATGGTAACTACTACAGCAGAACTCAACCAAAGATAAGTGTCATCCCAATTCTCACTAAAGCCAATCACACACATGCTCGCAGCATGCCTTCGAGTGTCAGGATGGTTCGTTTACTTTGACCGTTTGTCCAATGCTCATGTCTAGACGTGAGCCAAGGGTGTTGTGTGTTGCTTATCATAAATCAAGCATAGATCAAAATCAGAGGTAACAGGAGTTGCCACCTCGTGCCTAAAAGCCGCCTCTCTCAGAGGAACATTCACAGCTGCGAAGACTCGCCAGTTTCCTTGATTGCAAGGAAGTGTGCTGGTAACGTGAGATTATCAACGATCACCCAGGTGATTTTGTTTCCGTTTCGAGTTGTAAGTATACTAGTGACAGAATCCATGGCAGTCTGTTCTCATTTCCATGCGGGTGTTTCTGGTTGCTGTTACTCCACCTTGACTTTCCCACAAGTCAAACATCATTCACATACATGGCTAGGTGGGCCTTCATGCCCGATCACCAATTCAAGATCTATAGATCCTTATATCTCTCATCAAACCCAGACAACTTGAGTATAGAGGCCAGCGTGCTTTGCTCAACACGAGTTCCCTACGGTTGCCGTATAATGAGACCCACATTCGTTCCAAGAGGTAGCGAATATTTTCCAACCTGCAAAGGGTGGCTTCTCCATGCTTCGCATGGGCTTAACTTGAAAATTCTCTTCCTTCAGTTCCCTAGTTTGAACAGAACGAGTCTGATCAGGTAAGTTAAAGTCGATAGTGAGTTGCAAAGCTCGTGCACGTTCCGGTTTCACATTCGTATTCATTCAAAAGTTCCACCCAACATTGCCATCACATTTTTAGCTCTCTTGAAACAAGGGTACACGGGAGGCCCTTGTGATCGGTCTAAGTGGTGCATTCGGTACCGTCCAAGTAATGCCTCCAATTTAAATCCAAAGACTACGACTCCCACCGCAGGTCGTGACTTGTGCAGTTCTTCCTGTAAGTCCACCACGTGGGCCATCTCCTTCTCATGTTGCATTGATGTGTAACTGGGACCCTGATTCGGACCATCATGGTATACCGCCAGGTCATCAGTATCCTCGGATAGAAGTGATGCTCATTGCATTGCAGGGTTGGGTTTCAAAAGATGAAAGGACGTTCCCCTGTTTTATTTCCCATGAATTCACAGCTCCCCGCTGTACTAAGGAGGTTGAAGTTGCGCCATCTTCGAAAATCCCATGATGAATCTGCGATAGTATCCAGCGAACCCAAAGGATTGCTGTTTCCCAGAAGGAATCTGAAATTGCATAAGGTCAATATGAAATTCCACCTGACGATGTGGAGGTAAACCAGACAACTCTTCAGTAAGCACGTCAGAAAAAATTCACGAACAACTGATCTTCCTTTCTTTAGGTTGCGAATCGGTGACGAGAGCTAGAATAGCAGGGTAGCCCTTTCGTAGACACTTCTGGGCTTTCATGGCCGAGATGATGCCAACCATGGCATCACTACGATGATCTTGAACTGATAAAGATTCCCCGCTAGGGAGAGATATACGCACGATTTTCTCTTTACAGAGAATTTATGCTTGATGCATAGATAACCAAATCCATGTCCACGTCAAAACTTACAACAGTATCGGGAAGTAGATCAATGTCGAACACTTGACCCATGGGATCAAGTTTACTACCTATAAGAACATGAGAAGCTTTTATCGATTTACTATCAGCTAATTCTACTACATGCTTATTTACAGGAGGGGTGGGAGTCAGTCCTAACTGACGACTGAACCCCAAAGACACATAACTCCAATCGGCACTAGAGTCGAATAAAACAGAAGCAAAAAGATCATACAAAAAAGACGTACCGGTCTCAACATTGTCATCATTGCGAGCTTCCCCAGTGCCAATAGTAAATACTCTTCCACGCGCCCCGTTCCCACCATTGTTCCCATTTTTGTTATTTCCAGTATTGTTGTTGCCAGCATTCTGATTAAGCTGAGGGCAATCCCTCTTAAAATGACCCTCATCACCACACTAAAAGCACCCCTTTTGATTACCCTGATTCTGTTGAGGCTGCTGCCTCTCTTGTTGTTGTGGCTGCTGCTGCTGGGGCTGCTTAGGATGCCAGACCCTACAATCTTTAGCCATATGCCCCACCTTGTTGCACTTGTGACATACCCGGGTGCACGGCCCGCGATGGTGGAACATACACTTATTACACTTTGGTAGCTTTCCCGCGTAAGAACCCTGATTTGAATTGTTGCTCTGATTCTGGTTCACAAAAGACGACTGGCTAAAACTGCAATGGATGCTGTTGTCTGCCCTTTTCTGAGATTGGCTGGCACTGGTTGCTTTGTCAGCATCATTCCATTTTCGCTTGTTATCACTAGCAGGTGTGGTAGCGGTAGCAGCAGGGGTTGTAGCAGAAACACGAGGCGGTAGCGATCCACGCTCAACCTCCTGGTCGGTGATCTTGTGCGCTAAACGGATAATCTGAGGTAGATTGTTAAGGTTTGTAGTAGTGACATAACCCTTCACGGCTGGTGCCAGGCCCTTGAGGTACAACTCAATCCTTCGAGGCGGAGGTCGAGATAGGTTAGGACATAAGGTTGCTAGCTCATGAGACCTCTTCGTGTATGCCTCGATCTCCGACCCTACCATCTTCAAATCATAATATTCATTCTCCAGTTTCTGCACCTCATAACGAGGACAATACTCTTGTAGGATCGTGTTGTGACCCAAACGAGTCAATCAGAAGAGCTCTAGTCTGTTTCAGAGGCGGAAACTAAGAAACAGATGTGGAAAACAACTTATTTCACTATTAATCGTCTTGTATATTGATTAAAATCAGTTTACAGATTAAATGACGCTTCGGCAGCAGTTCGTTACCTGAATGATGAGTGTTTTAAATGAATTCGCTTGAAGGCTATTTATAAGAGTCATGATTTCGCTTGAGGATGTCAGATGCCATTTCAAGCGAAATCACACATGATGATTTCGCTTGAACATGTCACATGTCCTCTTCAAACGAAATTACCACAAATATGCCTAAAACCTTCCTATTTTCTCGTACAACGCGCCCTGAACTAACAATTCTAATATAAGACTCGACACAAGACGAAGTCGACAGACGTATGCACTAACAGACTCCCCCTCGGATGTTGACGAGTCTGAAGTGTCGAGTCTTCAACGTCTTCAGTCTTTATCAGTCTTTGGGCTTCCAAAATCTCTATCTGGCTAACGCCTCACTCCAATTTCTTCTTTCTCTAACAGACCCCCCCTCAATTTGTACAGGGATCATAGTCTTTTAATTTTCTTGATCAGATCTTTTGATTCCTTAATTTCATCAGTAGCAGCAGTTCCAAGATCGTGACCTGGCTCAATTCTTGCTCAGGAATGAAATCTGACTTACCTGCATTATCTTTACCCAAAACATAAGTTTCATAATAGACAAGATATAACAAATTTAGAAACATTGCTAATCTCTTATAGACACAATCTGAACAAAAAGATTTATCATGCAAGTCATTGATGAACCATTTGAATGAATATCATTTTTCATTTCAAACATCTTCAAACAAACTTTCCCAAACCTGTTTGTCATGTTTAGCATTCAGAATTTTGAAAATCAACTTTTCAACATCAGTTAAAATCTTTTTGGATTTTTCAAAATTTATGCTAAAACACATCGAAAATCTTTTTGGATTTATGATAACAGAAATATAGTAAAGAAATATTTACAAACAAATATTTTTATGAGTTTGTGTAAGAGGATCATATCAGTTTTTGAGACAAATCATCAACACCCTTAAGCTTTAAACATTTTAAGTTCTAAACGATTCACTTAGATTGTCAGTATATGGTTCCACTTAAATCTTCACACAAAGTTCAACTGTTTTGAGATACGAGATTAATGTTTTAAGCACTTAAACTTATTCGCGTGTCCCACCTCAGAATATACTCCCGTATCCAGATCCCAATATTCAGTCTTACAGGTGAGTATACCTAGATGATATCTGTAAGGGGTTAAATTGCGAAATCGTGAGAGCTCAGGTCAGAACTTCCGTTCAGCAGAGAGATGACGGCTCGACTTTTGGTGGGTCCCCTTTAGAGGATCTTTTTTACAACAACATTGATTAGCAATTTTATTGTTTCATCATTTTATGCTGAGGGCGGCGCTATATTTCAAGCAAGCAGTAAAGTATTCTCCGGGGACTAGGCCATTGCTTCCGCATTATCAGAAGTCCCGGGATAATACCCCAGATATCACTAAGCATAAAGACCTAGTATCTCAGAAAGAGGGGTCCTTCAAACAAGATTTCGGGGGTTACCCATATATCCGAGAGATGTTACCCACGATATAAGCAAGTTTGAATTTAGGTTTATATCTCGTCACAATCTACTAAATTTGCAAAAACCTACTGGCATATCATCAGTGAGACCGTTTATCACTTTTTAACTTTCCATTTCTTTAGCATGCCGTCCACTGATGTACTATCATTTCCTCTTTTATACAACAAAACTCATTTTTTGAATTTTATCATGTTTTTGTATTTTTCAAATTTTCTAATGTTTTTGGATTTTCTGAAATTTTTACTCCCCCTAAAATGCAAACACATTTTAGGAAATTTGAAAACAAACTATACAAGCAAAGTGACAACCGATATCAAATCGCTTCAATTCGCCATCCACTTGGCATAAACAATCAGAACTCCCCCTCACAACAAACTATTTTCCCATTGTGATTTCAAAACACTTAAGTTTGTTTTAATCAAATGGTTTTTCCGAAAAATTAGTTTTGTTGATTTTCAAACCACTTGTAGGTTAGGGGATAAACTCATCATTTTGTTCTCCAAAATACCACTTGTAAGTATGGTCCAATCAAGTTCAACTTAATGACCTTGATTAACCATTTGAAGATGAAAACCTTCTTCAACCACTTGCAAGTTCACTCACCAACCATCCCATTTGTAAATCAAAATATAACAATTTAAAGATATCACCTGTAGATTTACCAACCAAACAATTTAAGAATGATGCCGATTCCTGCTCCACTCTTACCAACCTGGGAACTCCGGCAAGTCAGGTTTTTCAGTTTGAAAATGGTGTCACCCAAGCCTGACCATCCTTGGGTGATTTTGGTGGAAAACATCTGTCCCACCATCATTTTGATTTGTAAAATTCTTGAGCATTTTTAACTTTCCCATCAACCATCTTCCCGAAAATATGTTTAACCTTTCCATTAAACACTTTTTCAGCATCAAATTCTTTCTTATCAACAAAGAATTGACCTGATATCTCAAATCTACCTTTTGATTTTAGATTATCTTTCGACAATGGCAGAAAATTTTCCTCGTTCAACTCAGGAACGGAATTATCAACCTTTTTCTCAACACATGACTCCTCTGATTTTATGGAATCAGATTCACTGTCAGAACTTCTTTCAGATTTTACAACCCATTTTTGTTTGTTTAAATCAACTCTTCTTTTGTAAAAACGTTTTGAACTTTCACCTTCTTCGGAAGTTGAATTTTCAAACACTTTCGATTTCTCAGTTGATTGTTTCTTCTCAAAGACAAGTTTTTCTTTCAATTTTGAGTTAGAAGTAACTCCCTGTTTTGTGTTGTTGAGCTGTTGGCAATTCCAAGCAATATGTCCAACTTTTTGGCATTTAAAACAAGTTCTTCTGTCAACTCTTTGAGCAAATTTGTTCACATTCTTCTTTACTTCAGCAAGAAACTCTTGATTTGATTGTTTCTAGAATGGTTTCTTCTGCTCATCTTCAGAACTTCCTCCTGAAACAAATTTTGTTTTTGGTTTATAATTTTTCTCATTTTTATAATTTTCTGAAGAACTGAAACCTAAACCTTTCTTTTTGAAGTTATTGTTATGGTTTGGTTTCTTTTGAAAACCATAACCAGAACCGTAACCCTTTTTCTTGTTCAATCTCTGTTGGACTCTTGAAGTGTACTTTTTAGGTTTTTCAGCAAGATTTAAATCTTTTATTTCAGAAATATTAATTTCTTTCAATTTGAAAACCTGTTTGATCATTTCAGTTTTGACACTTCTTATTGGAAATTCCTCATCAGAATATAATTTGTCTGAATCATTCAAAGTATAAGCCACTTTGATTGGTCCGTCATTCAAATTAGATTTTGATAACAGGAATTCTTTATTGTAAACCCTTTTAACCGGTGAACTCGGACTCTTTTCTGACGAACTCGATCTTTCAGACTTAGACTCCGGTTTTGACTCTTCATCCGTATCCAACACCTGATCGACCACTTTCTTTAATAACTCAGACTCATGATCAGTGTCAGACGCTGTGAATGCAACATCAATATTATCTGGTAATTCATCAATGATTTCATACTTTAACTTGATGTTGACTGCTTTTTTTAGATGCTCCTCGTTAGGATTCTTGGGAGAATAACTTTCATGGATCGGGGGCGGACATCTGTTATACTTGACACTTTGTTTCTTACCAGTATCAGTATCTTCAGTCTTTTTCTCCATGAATGCTTCAAGACCTTCAACAGTAGGATAAACACGATCAATCAAATAATCACAAGTAGTGTAACTCAACAGTAATCTTTTAATCCTTTCACTCTTAATCTTTTCAAGTTCCACTTCTTTCTTCAACTGTGCACAATCTTCAATATACTCATTGATGACGCTCTGCTTTGTCATTAAAGTTGCGCTCACCTTTGTCATTGCATTTTCAATTTCTGAATTCGTTCTTTTCAGACTATCAACTGTTTTGTTGAGCACATCATACGACTCCTTCACATATTTTACATCAGACAGTAAATCTTCTTTAATCTTTTCCAACTCATCAATCTTCTTATCTTTATCCTCACAAACTTTGCATGATTCTAAACACTTCAAACATGGTTTTTCTACTTCAACCATTTTTTCCACTATCTTTTCAACCTCGACAGTCTTTTCAACTTCTACGAGTTTCTCTACCTCGACGATTTTCTCTATTTCAACAATTTTCTCTACTTCGATAACTTTCTCAACTTCAACAATTTTTTCAACTTCAACTATTTTCTCCACTACTTTCTCCACTTCAACGATTTTCTCTATTATTTTCTCAGTCACCGGTTCAACATTTTCTTCTCCAGTTTCAATCTTTACTTTTTCATCAGCTAGCATTCTTGCTGCTTCCAACTCTCTCCTAAATCTGGCAATCTTCTTCTGATTCAGCATCTCCATTTTATCTGCAAAGAAGAAATTAAAACTGTCAGGATCTAAACCTTTTCTAGCTTTATTAAGATGTTCTTCTTCATCATCAGTATCAATATCACTTCCAAGATCTGGAAAATCAGGATTCTTTTCTGACTAGCTTCATCTTCCAGAACTCGAGCAACAAGAGCTGAACCAGGTATGTATTTGTCCCAACTAAAACCCTCTGCAACTTTTTCATCATCTTGATGAATAAGTAAAGCTTTCTTCTTCCTATCTTCAATAACATGAGACGAGGATGGTTGTTGCTCAATCTGATGAAAAATTGATTTCTGATAATAATTGTTCTTATCTTGACTCCCGGTTGCTTCTTGGTTTTTACACTCTCGTTTAAAGTGACCCTTTCCTTTACAACGAAAACAAGTAACTTTTGACTTGTCAAAACCTAACGGAGAAGTAGCCAAGCCTCGAAATTCATCTCTACTAGTAATTTGTTGAAACTTTTCTGCTCTCCTACAAGCACTGGCCAAACACCACTTTACATCCATCAATTCAAGTTCCTCTGCATCAATTTGGTCATAATCTTCTTTTGTAAGCATTGGATTTCCAATCTTGCCAGCAATTAAACCTTCATAAGATTCCAACATAGCAACAAGTGATGCCATGTGTTGCTTGGCTATTTCTGGAGACAAATTCTGACCATTCTGAATGTTCAAAGTCACATTGCATTGCATTGCAGATTTGTAAAATTTTGCTTTTGAGGACTTGGTGTGGTATGATTTGGATCAAAGCTTGAATATGATGAAGAATAACCACCACTTTGAGTTGTTGTGCTAACATTTGGGCTGGAAGAACCATCAGCACTAAAACCAGTTTGAATCTTTGGGCTAGGACTGGGGTTAGCCTCAAACTTGTTCCCTCGATAGTATAAACTGACATCTTGTTTAGCATTTGGATTTGTCATGATAGCAGTTTTCTGAATATCTAGCTCATGCTCTTCAATCTTTTGAATAAACTGTGCCAGATTCATACTCTCAGACTTTCTTGTGTGTTTTAAAATCATCAAATAAGTTCCCCACTTATGTTGTGGTAATGCTTCAGCTAGTTTATCGACCCACTCATCATCCTCTTTCTCATTGTTAAATCTTTTCATTTCCAAAACTAGATGACAATATCTATCAATTGTCTGCTTTGTTGTTTCATGGTCGAAAGCTGAAAACATATCAAATGATTTCTTCAATAATGCCTTTTTGTTTTTAATCATATCTGCTCTTCCTTTGAATTTCTGAATCAATGCTTCCCAAATTGACTTAGCTGTATTATCATGTTGGAGCAAAACAAATATATCTTCTTTAATCGCTAGTTGAAGAATACTGATCATCATTTTCTCACTTGTAAATTTCAATTTGTCACCCTCTGAATAGTCACAAATAGCTTTTTCAATCCCACGTTCATTGTTTGGTTTTTCATAATCTTTCAACAATGAACACCATGCATCAAATTTGTAAGCTTGCACCCAGTTCTCGAATCGATTTTTCCATCCTTGAAAATCTTCAATGTACATGAGCTTTGGCGGTTTCTGATAAGTTCCTGTCTCATTCTCATTGTACACAGTTTCAGCAGCAGTAACAGGTGCAACTGGTGTCGCGAACGCATTGTAGAATTCCACGTCCATGTTTCGGAAAAATTTCACAAAAACTCAAGTTCAAGCGAAATACTGATTCAAGCGAAATCACTATTTAACCAAAAACAACTCAAGCGAAATCACCCCTAGAAGCGAAATCAGAACCCTGAAGCGAAATCAGATGTAATTCCAAGCGAAACCTCAATTCCAAGCGAAATCTGATCAAATCTCAAGCGAAACCACGAATTCAAGCGAAATCTGATGAAAACCTCAAGTGAAAATACGTTTTCAGGCGAAATCAACCTTCTGATTTCGCTTAAAATGCTGCTGATGTCATTTTAACGATCTGTTTTCAAGCGAAATTAGATATTTGAACAAGTTTTAAGCTGATTTTAGGTCCAAAACTCTCAAGGATTCATTAAAACATTGTTATGCACTTAATATGTGAAATTCAAGACTTTTTGACCGTGAAATTTTATAAAATTTCAAAAAGAAGGTGTAGAAGTCAGAAAAATAGCTGTTTTTGGCAAGAACTCTTCTTCCTGAGCTCTGATACCACTTATAGGATCGTGTTGTGGCCCAAACGAGTCAATCAGAAGAGCTCTAGTCTGTTTCAGAGGCGGAAACTAAGAAACAGATGTGGAAAACAACTTATTTCACTATTAATCGTCTTGTATATTGATTAAAATTAGTTTACAGATCAAACGACGCTTCGGCAGCAGTTCGTTACCGGAATGATGAGTGTTTTAAATGAATTCGCTTGAAGGCTATTTATAAGAGTCATGATTTCGCTTGAGGATGTCAGATGCCATTTCAAGTGAAATCACACATGATGATTTCGCTTGAACATGTCACATGTCCTCTTCAAGCGAAATTGCCACAAATATGTCTAAAACCTTCCTATTTTCTCGTACAACGCGCCCTGAACTAACAATTCTAATATAAGACTCGATACAAGACGAAGTCGACAGACGTATGCAGTAACAACTCTTCACGCATCAACTCTTTGAAATCGTCCCAAGTAGTGGCATTCGCCATCTCGATACCCAACATCTGAACTTGGGCATTCCACCAAGTCAAGGCACCGTCCTCGAGCGTGCCTGAAGCATACTTCACCCGGTCCCCCACGGGACTGTTACACATAGCAAACACAGATTCGGCCTTCTCAAACCAACGCAAGAGTCCCACAGCTCCTTCAGTCCCACTGAAGGTCTGTGGCTTACAATCCATGAAGGTCTTAAACGTATAAGCAGGTGGATTGTTTTGATTCGCAGGTTGACCTGAAACAAAAGAACGTACCACACACAAGCAAGATTCGAGTATACGACACAAGGATAGAAAGTAATTGGCACATATCGTACCAGCTTGGTAAGCCGCTAGGGCTTCAGCCACACGAGTGTTGATCAAGTTGGTTAGTTCGGCCTGGGTCATAGCAATGTAGCCGCGTCCATGGCCTCGTTCGCTCATGTTTCTATTCAAGAAGAGGAAAGATTTAAGATGCAAGTTCGAGTACGAGTCAAGTATTACTATGACCTCTATAGACTACTGAGTTCTAACATAACGCCAATTAACCGAGCAGAATCCTTTTCACACTCGTTAAGCCTCACTGGGACTCACATGCACCTCACGTTATTATTATGTGTGCACCCATAATAATAAGGCGATTTGCATGCTTATCTCAGTGCCTCTTAACTTGCACTAAAAGGTTCCCCACATTCAAATATCAAACGAAAGGTTTTACAGGATCAAGAATCACAATAGTTGAAGGGTAGTGTCACACTAACAGTTCACATAACAGAGGTTGATAACATAAGGACTCATACTGTAGTGTCAGGTGTGCATTCACGTGTAGTGTCATACATAAGTGTACACTAGATATGCTATGAAATAGTAAACGAGAAACGAACCTTGCAATCTGGAGCTGAGTGTCATGGTCGATTTCGGATCTGTTCGGTTATAGTCTGGTTTTATAAAAATGTTTTAAAACCAAGTTCAATATAACCAGTGGCTCTGATACCAAACTGTCACACCCCCAAAATACCACCTAGGGAATGTCCCTGCTAGGCGTGTGACGTACCAACAACGGGCCACTAATTACATTGAACCCATACAAGTTTATAAATAAAATCCTCAATTGTTAATGAAAATACCATCATCAAGTTTAAATGAAAGCCAACATGTTCAACGGAGGCAATTAATAAACCAAAGTAAACTGTTTCGAAACCAATATATAGTATCAATAATTCAATCACATGAATCCTTCCAGTCGACCCATGACCACTCCAGCTACTCCAGACAGCAAGTTCCCAAATCCAAGATATCTAACGACCTGCGAGCATGCAATAAGTGTATCAGACAACGCTGGTGAGTTCATAGTTTTACGAAAATGTTGGTTACCAAGTGTTTAGTTAATCCATTGAATTTAATGTTGATAATACCCCGAATACAAGACGGCTTCTGGTTTACATTGCCCTTTCTCCAATGCTCCTATCAAAGCATTGGTCATGACTAGGTCATTAGTTCAACATCCGTCCTCCCAGGTACGGGGTGAGGTTGCCAAACCTAAGTAGCGCTACTAACTAATACCTTGTTACCTCTCAGGTAACCAAACAACATGGAGGGACTTTAAAGGTGATAGGAAGAGTATATTATCCAACATTACCGATTTACAACAAGACGTATTCCTCTCAGGAATACCCAAACAAGTTACCCAAAACCTATCCTTCCCAGGGATACCCAAAGACTGTCCCAACCACCGGGACGCATGCTCAAGAGATGAACTCACCTTTGGTTTGCTCGGTAAGATTAGTCACTCGTTTATCAGTTGATCATACACGTCCTAACATTGTTACCGGTAATGATCAGTTCTATGCACATAAATTACGCATTCTACAATCACATTACACAGGTAGCATACAAGTAGTGCACGTGACGTCATGCAAATCGTAACAAAGAATCGTGCTACACACAGACCATAACATTCATTATAACAATCAGTTTTGCGTAAAATGATATCATGCATTCTAGTAGGTTGTGTGTAATAGACGTCATAACATGTAGCAACCATTTGCATCACTAATCGGTTTCCCTCTCATGTGCATGTATCATAATGTCACTCGACAGGTTAGTTTGTCAATCACATGAGTGTATGTATCATAACAGTTCACAAGCACTTACATCACGTAATTAACACTTTGCAGAGTATGCTCATGATCCTGTAATACATCTTAGGCATTTAGCACATACATACTGATTCATAACATAGCCCTACATGGCATGACATAAAGTTCAACACCTAATAGTTCTTCATTGCTGTTTGGGTCACGCATCACATATTCACAAATACCCTGCCTACTCCACTTAGCAATCCATTAGAGTTCTCTCAACAGTGCACGACCTAGCTGGTCCCGGCCCAACCAACGCGTGCGACCCGGTTCCCTCGGTGCGACCCGTCAAAAGATGCAGCCCAGGCCTGAAACAAGCCCGTGTGTGTGCGGCCCGATCCTCAAGTGTGGCCCAACGAGTGTGCTTTTCAGTTTGGGCTTGTGGGCCGGTGTGCGATCATTTGAGGGTGTGCGACCAAGGGTGCATTAAATCAGTTATTCAACATCATTGATTTCGGATGATCAGTTACACAATTATCACTCCATTTATTACTAAACCATATAGTTTATATGTACCAGGTATCATCACCATTATCACATAAACAATTACATCAACATCTAACCAACATCAATCATATTATCATGTGTAATCCATCACCGAATTCACGACTTCCTTGTTTCTATGATCCGTTTACAACTTCTAGATGTAAAAACCCTACTCCATTATTCATTTAATTAGGCCAAATGTCATCACTAATGAGAACTAGATTTGCATGAGCCCTATTAGCCCACAAACAGTTTGTATGTTATTGTTTCAATTTCGCCAATAACTATACTCATTCAAGTCAATATTCAATTTAACTTAAAACAAATCTTGTATATACATCACCAAACAATCATGCAGCCATCGAATCCTAATATCATATATTACCGATTTTTTATACATATCATTCAATTGTCAATAGCTACCAATATAATAATCCACCACAACCAAACATCAATAACCCTTATCGATTGATTAAATTAATTATTTACTCCAACTAATGTTCGCCCCCCCCCCCCAACAACACAATTTACGATGCAACAATCACTCCATGTTTTCATCCATACTCTTATGCATGCATCATAACAAGTGACCACACAACTAACACAATTAATATTAACAATACACATACCTAATGTTAAACGAAGGAGGTGAAGGCCTATGATGTGCTACCATCAATCAAGAAAGAAGAGTGTGCATTAGGGTCTGCCACTTGATTCCCAAATAATACGTAACATTACACCTCCCTATCATGTATACGCATACACATGGGCTGGGGTTTTGAGTTTGGGCCTGATTCAGTGTGTGGGCCAAACGAGAGGAGCCCAATTAGTCAAGAGATGTGTGTGTGCGTCTCACGCAGGTTTGTGGCCCGGTTTAATTGACTAACCAATAAACATGTAATGGTTTCATATATAATTACCCAACACACACACATAAACATTTAATAAATTACACGTACACATAAACATTTAATGAATCAAACGTAAGGACACACGCCAAAGGTTGTGGGATTTAAGAAGTGCTAACCTTGAATATGTCACACCCCCAAAATCCACACGCGGAGTATCACCGCTTGGAGGCGTGACTGACCAGGATCAAGCCACCAATCATATTGAACAACGTAAATAGTAAGTGTAAATCAACCAAACAATATGAAAGGTGTTCCAAAAACCAAAGTATAGTATCAATGTTTAGCGGAAGCATAAGTATGTAAACCCAATGTAAATCATAAGTTCAAATGTTCAAATATTTAACATGGCATCCTCGATCCATGTCCCACAACGACCTGCTCCTCCCTGTGCAAGCTCCATATGTACCTACGGTCCTGCAAGGCATGTAACAGAGAGTCAACAACTAGTTGAGCGAGTTCACAGTTGGTTGTTCAGTTATAGTAATTGTATTGAAAACCGTATGTTCGTTTAGTAACCCATATATCGTATGTACTTGAATCGCACTCTCCCAGACATGTGTGCGAAGATTGTGGGGGGGTTTCCCATGTTTTCTAGACTAGGTATATTTGTATCGCAACCCACCCGGCATGTGTGCGAGGATCAAAGTATGGTTCGCAGCCATCCCAGGCATGTGTGCGAAGATCAGTCATATTATCGTAGCCAACCCCGGCGTGTGTGCGAAGATCAGTCATATTATCGCAGCCAACCCCGGCGTGTGTGCGAAGATCAGTTCTATAAGTATCACTAGTCACTCGAACGGGAGACTGTGGGTTGCCGTTTAGAAGACCAAGAAATCAAGTTGTTGCCAAGAAAAACGCAATAACCACTAGTAGATCTGCGGGAGTCAGGACAGCCGCCCCAATCAGCATCCGAATATGCAACTAACGACTGAACAGGAGATTTGACCATACGAAGACCGTAGTCCAATGTGCCTTGAATGTACCGAATGATGCGTTTCATAAAAGCAAAGTGAGGGTCATGAGGCTCATGCATAAATAAGCAAACCTGCTGGACAGCATACGAGATGTCGGGGCGAGTAAAAGTAAGATACTGAAGAGCCCCAGCTAGACTGCGGTACAAGGTGGGATCCGGAAATAAGGGACCATCTGTAGCACTGAGCTTTGACGATAAATCGACGGGTGTGGCACAAGGCTTACATGAAGTCATGGAAGCTCGAGCGATGATGTCCTTAGCATATTGAGTCTGATCCAAAAACAGGCCATTTGAACTGTGTGTGACCCGAATACCCAGAAAATGATGCAACCTGCCCAAGTCAGTCATGGTAAACTCTCGAGAGAGTGTTTGAATAATGTCATGAAGTAGCTCAGTAGATGAAGCAGTGAGGACAATGTCGTCCACATAAAGTAATAAGTAGGCAGTGTGTGAGCCGTGAGTATAGATAAACAGAGAATTATCACAGGCACTGCTTCTAAACCCATGGGATAAAATGTAGCTAGAAAAGCGAGTGTACCATGCCCTAGGTGCCTGTTTAAGTCCATACAAGGACTTCTTCAACCTGCAAACATAGCCTGGAAAACGTTTATCATAAAAGCCAGGAGGTTGGTGCATAAAAACTGTCTCATTCAAATGTACATGCGAAAAAGCATTCTTGACATCCAATTGATGGATGGGCCAAGATCGAGAAACTGCAAGGGACATAACGGTGCGAATAGTGGCAGGTTTAACCACAGGACTGAATGTGTCCTCACAATCGATACCAACTGTTTGAGATTTGCCATTGACCACAAGCCGAGCCTTGTATCTCTCTAATGTGCCATCTGATTTAAATTTGTGGCGAAATAGCCACATGCACCGGATAACTGGATGGTCAGATGGTTTTGGGACCAATTCCCAAGTTCCATTTTCCTGTAATGCAGTAAATTCAGCCTGCATGGCGTGCAGCCAATTCGGGTCGGTAAAGGCCTGGTTATATGTGGCAGGAATAGGGGAGATGGTGGTGGTATTGAGCGAATATAAGGGTGGCTTGAGGCTGCCCGTTTTTGAGCGGGTGGCCATGGGATGTGATGGGGCCGGCTGAGACGTATGTGGGGGTGGACCGGTTGTGGGTGTGCTTGTGGTTTGGGTTGAAATGGGCTGTGAGGGGAGATGGGTTAATGGCTGGGCATGTTGGGCCGGATGGGATGGCTGGGCAGGTTGGGGCGGGGGAATTTGGGCTGGTCTGGGTCTGCGTCTGTAAGTAAATGGAAAGGGAGAGGTAGTGGTTGGGCGAGTGGAAGGTGGAGGTGGGGTAGGAGTAGGTCGTGAGAAGGTAAAACAGGGTGGAAGGGTATCGTCCAAAAATTGGTACGAGTTTTGGGTGGGGGGTATGGCAGAAGGAAATATAGTCTCGTCAAAAGTCACGTGGCGTGATATAGTGACTTTATGGGTTGTAGGGTCGAAGCATCGATATCCCCGAAAGTCAGGCGGGTATCCTAAAAAGATGCAGCGGGTGGCGCGGTGGTGAAGTTTATGTGGTTGAGTGGCGGAGGCATTCGGGTAGCATGCGCAACCGAAAACCCGAAGGTGGTCATAGGTGGGGTGACGAAGGTAGAGGGCAAAAGTTGGTGTGAAAAAGTTGAGGCGTTTTGTGGGAAGAATATTGTTTAAGTAGGCTGCTGTGTGAAGTGCTTCGACCCAGAAGGTAGGAGGTAAGTGGGAGTGGATAAGGAGAGAACGAATGATGTCGTTAAGGCGGCAAATCATTCTTTCGGCACGACCGTTTTGTGAAGAGGTTTGGGGACAAGAAAAGCGAAAGAGAAGGCCGTGCTGAATAGCAAAAGTTTTAAAAGCATTGTTGTCGAATTCACCCCCAAGGTCACATTGAAAAGTTTTGATTTGACGGTTAAATTGAGTGGAAATCATGCGGTGAAATTTAACAAATGTAGAAAACGTTTCAGATTTATATTTTAATGGGTACACCCAAATAAAGTGAGAAAAATTGTCAATCAACACCATGTAATATTTGTAACCAGTTTTACTGAGAATTGGTGATGTCCAAAGGTCACAATGGATTATATCAAAAGGCGAAAAAGTAAATGAATTGGATGCATAAAATGGAAGACGTTTACTGTTTGAAACTTGACAAGAATGACAAATACTAGATTTGTTTTTATTACAAGGAAAACTGAAATAACGACTAAGAACATCCAAAACTTGAGCACCAGGGTGGCCTAAGCGATCATGCCAAGGATGCGATGCAGTAGTAAGAAAGGTTGCTTGAGCTGGTAATTCTGGTGGTGTGATTGGATAAAGATCCCCGGTACTATTGTGGCGGGAAAGAAGACGCCCAGTTCGTAGGTCCTTCAAAGAAAAACCAAAGGGGTCAAATTCAATGGAAACATTGTTATCACGCGTGAAGCGTCTGACAGAAATCAACTTTTTGATAATGGTAGGGCAATAAAGTATTTTGGGTAAAATATAGTTTCGGTTGGGTAAGGTTAGGTAGCCTGTTCCAGACCCTTGAATTGGCAAAAACTCACCATTACCGACTAAAAGTTTACTGTTTACAGGAAATGGATCAGGGGAAGAGATCATACCTGGGTTATCTGTGGCGTGTGAGGAAGCGCCGGTGTCCATGAGGCCGGGGTCAGGAGTATTCATCTGCATAGATGCCATAGCTGCACTTAAATCTGATGGACTGAGCGCATTGTAGCCCGTGGGCTGATTGCTGAAGTAGTGGGCCTGTTGTGGTGAGAAGCCGGTTGGGTAGTGTGCCGGACTGAATCCCGTATTGGGCTGGTTAAGCTGCATGAACTGGGCCGAAGGTGGGGGTGCGGTGGGCTGCTGGGAAAAGGGAGTTTGTGGCTGGAAAGCGGGTTGGGTTGGATAAGGACACGGTGGAGTGTTCCACCAAGCCCATTGCGGGTAAGATGGGTTGTTTGAGGCCCAGTTGTGGGGGTAAGAGTTCTGTCCACGACCTGCTGTACCGCGTCCGCGGCTGCTACGGCCCCGTCCGCGGCCTCGTCCTCTGTTACGGCTATAATAGTTAGGTTGTTGAGGCTGTTCCTGATTTGGTGTAGTAACCGATTGTGAAGGGTTGTGATTTGGCTGTGAAGGGGCAACCAAAACTGATTGGGTTGGTTTCTGACGGGCCTCTAGTCGAATACCTTCATCTTGCAACATGCTACGTGCTAAGTCCCAATCCGCGTTGTTTGCATTAATTAGAGACGCGGTGGTGTCATATTCGGCAGGGAGACCCCGCACTAACTGAAGGACCAGCCGCTCCTCAGAAACGGGATGATCAACGTCCTCGAGTTGATTTGCGAGATCTTTGAGGCGTTGACAGTAATCATCGAGAGAAGAACATGCGGAAAGAGTAAGGTTGCAGAAACGTGTTTCTAGCGCTCCTGCGCGTGCCTTTTTATTGCTGAGAAAGATCTTTTGTAGCTTAAGCCATGCATGACGAGCTGTCGAGTCAGATTCAATAACCCGGGCTAAGAGGTCATCGGATATAGTGCTGTAAATCCACTACAGAACCAAGGCGTCTAGCTCTTTCCATTGGCGGTACTCTGCTGAATTTTCGTCAGGGGGTTTGGTATCATCTATGTGATCAAAAACTTGATATGCGACGGTGTGTAGTTGAAATAATTTGATCCAGGAGGTATATGTGACCTTCGTGCCATCCAGCGTGCGTATTTTGGACTGCACGTTGGTGACAGAATAGGCTGGATGAAGCTGTGTTTTATTTGATTTCTCAGAGGATTCGACCTCTGTTGGTTTGCCGTCGGCATTCATAATACCGCAGCTAGGGTTTGTCGAAACAAAGGAAAAAAAAAAGAAAAAAAGGAGAGAGGGGATGGATATCAGAATTGATGCTCTGATACCATAAAAGTGATTATGGTTTGTATTTTCTGAATGAATATTAGGGTTACATAGCATCCCCTTATATAGGGTTACAATCCTAGCACTAAATATGGAATGGATATACATAATCACTAATTACAATATTATCTCTAAATAAATATTATCTATATTGAGAATGTCTCGGCTGATAGTCTAGTCGTATCTTATCAATAACCCTTCCTCACCCGAGGACCATATAACTAAGTTCCATAAGCTAGGTAAGTACAAGTAAATAATCCAAACCCATTCCCTCCCTGGGAACCCCATGCCTTGGCTGTGTGAACTCACCTTGGTTTGCTCGGTATGCTAAGTTATGTGCTCGAAAGAAATCAATCACGTCCTATAGTGCACGTATACTAAATCAGTTTAGGTTCGTAACGATTCACATATATTCTAATGTCACATAGTGTGTTTGGCAGTAAATCATCATGCAACACAAGCAGATAATCACATCAAAACACTTAACAGGGTTAACATGCTAACAGAGTTAATAAGCTAATACCGTTATATATTAACAGAATTACTATACTTCACATAGTGGCATACACAATGCAGTTAACATGCTTAATCAGATTAATGCACTTATCCTAGTTAATGTGCATAACAGAGATAATCAACATTCGGCATAGTTAACATATTAACGAAGTTAGCAGTTTTATCATAACATGGTTAACCCAAGTAATTAACTTAACCAAGTAACACATTTAACAGTTGGGCCGAAATCCAACTTGGCCGAAATCACCTAAGGGCCGAAATCAACATGTTGGCGAAAACCCTTTTTGGGCCTAACATACTTGGGCCGAAATCACCTAGTGATTTCGTCCAGATGTTTTCAAGTGTGGTGGTTTTCGTCGACACATCATAACCAACAACAGGCAGCCCTAATCATCATCTACAACAGTTTCTACGGCTTCCACAAGCAATCGTTTCACCATAACAGGTTACAAAACAATCAATTTGCAATTATCACTTTATCATAACATCACTCAATCATCAACCACTATGATCAGTGGTCTAGACTAATTAGATCTATTCAGGAAATCATAATTAAAATAACCAACCATGGCCGACAAGTTTATATTATTGTCATGTTGCTATTTGACCAAAACATATAGTGGCTGCAAGTTTCAGGTGACTGGACCGATTGTTTGCATGCTCTACATAATTGTTTATTGTAATGTATGTGTGAAGAATCATGTGCAATGTCAGAGATTATTCGAAATATAAGGAATCATCAATAAACTAATCACATAAATATTCTAATCAAACATATACCCATATGCAGACATGTATCGATGAAACCAAATAAATAACTAACCACTCTTGATTACTAACCAAGCAGGATGAACAATGAACACGAACAAGGCTTCGAGGTCCTAGTCTTGCCGTCACACAGTGATGAGGGGAAGTGGTTAGGGTTTTCCAATAAAATTCTAACGTAAAGATTATAATTAAAACAGTATCATGATGTTACCGGGCCAAGCCCACTTCTGTTTTCGTTGGCAACATGGTGGATGAAAACACATAGGGTGTTTTCGGCCATGAGATGTTGTATTGGCCAAGGTTCTATTGTTTTGTTTATAAACATAAATTAACACCACCATATATAAAACACACTCAACACCCATCATGTATAACATACCAACTACAATACAATTTAACATATTACAACGTGTCCGGTTGTGAAACAAACAAGTCGTGTATCGGACAATCTAAACAAGTAACGTGCAATAGTGCGAAAATGGAACCTTGGAAACTCGAGTTGTCACAGAATATTCGGGTTGTCACATCGAAAACCGACATTTCGGTTTCGGTTTTGGTTTTACCAAAAAACCAAACCGAACCGTGCACACCCCTAACATGAGGAGCACTCAATTCGTGTTTTCCCGCCTAGATAGAATTATCACTATCATGTAGATTATGATTTCTTAAATAAATGTTTTTAATTGTAAAATTAGGGAAGTTTTCAAATAAACATTTATTTGAAAACTTCCCTAATTTTAGCACTTAAATAGGAGATATATTTGAAGTTAAACAATTTATCCACATTATAATTTACATGATAGCAATAAGTCTATCTAGGTGGGAAAACACTATTTGAGAGCTCCTCATGTATTGACATGTGTCCCCACAAGATTTACTTCATTATATAGTACTAGCGGTAAGACACGTGTGCAAACACGGGTGGTTTCTTAGAAAAACATGCATAACACATATTAATAGAAAGCATAGATAGCTATATAGATATTGTACCAAAACGTGTTATCTATTATAGCTAAAACACAACTATAAACATAGATTATCGGTTAATATATCATTTACATATGATTATTTCCCTTCTCTTATTCAAAAAAGAGAGTATCCACCCATTGATAATGTAAACTGTTATAAACATAAGTTCATATAAAATATGTCTAACAAACTTAATAAAATTCAAATACAACTTAAGTTTTAACAAACATTAACTAAGAGCATAGAATCACCTGCCTAAACAACTTTCATCAAACCTCAATCAAGAATTTGTTACGCAGCAACATGTCCTTTGCTACATGTTGTGATCTGGTTAAATATGCTACTGGAGACAATGTCACAGCTACTGATCCAACAATCTTCCTATACAACATATGATACCAAAACCCTTCTTTATTACTGATTTTTATTTCTCATCAACATCTCTGTGATCTGTCCTTTGAATTGTAGTTCAAAGTCCAGGGAAAACATGTCTTCTTCATCATTTCTTTCAAGTTGAAGGTCCAACAAATCTTGGAGATCGTATGCATTCAGATTATATGCACTATCCATTCTAATCTCTTCAACACTACCTCTGATCTGATCAAAGTCAATACTTGGGTTTTTGAGCATGACTTCCACTTTACTATTTTTAGATCAGTTAGTTTTCTTGTGAAAAGAATTATTGAAGATGAGTTTGGTGATTGTGATCTGCTAACTAAATTTGAAATGTATTCAGATAAAGCAGATGATGACAGAATGTTTTCTGGAGTATGGATCTTTAGAGACAGAGCAGCAACTGTAGGATAGACTAGGTTTTGAAGAACATTTGGATCTTCAGCTCTAAGTTCTTCCAGCTTTTTGTAGGTCTCAACTATCTTCAGTTTAGACCATCTGGCAATGGATCTAGTTGGACCATAACCAGCAGTCACAAGCTCTGCTCTCATTCTTTTAAACTTAAATACCTCATCTGAATCCACTGTTTTGACTTTCTTCCAATTAGGTGGAGTTAGCTTTACCAGAGGATCATTGCACATTTTTATGATTCTGTCAATCTCTTCTCTAAGAGCATCTGCTGACCAGTTTTTGAATTGATCTTCGGTTGCATTATATGGTTTGTAATTCATAATGTGTCGAACATAATCATCCCTCAGTTGCATCTGAAGTTCAGGAATTACTGGCTTCTCAGACATGGATTTACTCAGGTCCCTATGTGACAATTGCCAAAAATCCAGGTATCCGTACAATTAATTAACCATGATTAGTGCTTAATGACTGTGCTGAATTACAATTAACTGCTTTCTGATTTCTGCATTATACTTACATGTGCATCACATATTTCATAATGTCATATCATTACTGCATGCCAACTTATTGACATAAATGATGCACAAAGCACAATTAGCACAGTAAACGGATAAATCAGCAAATGCTGACAAAACTCAGCACATAGACAGACAGTGTTTTGAGACCCAGTATGAGCCAGAAACTAAGTACCACACTAGTATAGAGTGTAGGGAAGTAAGGATGACAAAACTGCCTTGCTAACTGATAGTTTAAGTGCCGGAAAGTGCCTAAAACCCACACAAAGTGCTGAATTCAGCAAAATTCAGCATAAATCAGCATTTAAACAATCTAATTTTATGCATAAATATACTTAAATGGTCCTGAATGCTTTCCTAAGTGTCGGGAATTAAAGGTGTCACAAAAGGGTACATAAAGAACACTAAACTGCGTAGTTTAGCACTTTAACGAATCAGTAACCAACCGAACAACCGGACACTACCCGAAACACCAAAATAACACTAGAAGCACTGTTTTAACATTTCCAAGCTAGTTATGGTCCCCGAACATCATAACACCACATACAAATATCTAATAACTGAAACACGTAACCTATACTTGAATTTCAACTAGATTGTAACTAAAAAAGTTTAACATATGCTAGACCCCCCCCCCCACCTAGTTCACAGCCATACAAGGGCCCCACCTTGTTGATTTTATTTCAATATTAAATTAGATGTGCATTCACTTTGCTAGACATGTTATTCAAGGGTTAAATTGATTAAATGGTTATAAGTAGCAACTTTGTGATCATAAGCTCATTATCTCACACACTTAAACACACACTAACATCCTCTTTCCCTTGCTCATGTTCTCGGCCGAACCCAAACCACACCACCATCATCATCATCATTCATCCAATCTCATCCATTCTAAGCACATACAAGGGTGTTAAAGATCATACAAGGAAGCTTGGTGGTCTTGAATCTTGAAGGATCTCTCTTGTTAGCTTTTATCCTCTTGATATCTACACTTGAATCATCCCTTGCCTTGAGCTAGTGGTAAGATCCTTGTACACTCCATTTTACTTCTATTTTTAGTGGTTAAAGAAGAATCATAATCAAAAACATGAAGAACACTAAAGATCATAAGAAGTAAATATGAACATAAGCTTAAAATGTGAAGTAATCTTGATGAATATGAGTTGTTATTCTTATTGATCATTGATTGTTTGTAGAAATGATGTTGATCATCATATGATCTTGCTAGATCATGATTAAAAACATAATCTAGCAAGATAAGAGAATAGAAATTGTTGTAGGATGATGGATCATCCACACATGAATCATGAACTTGAATGAATAAATGGTTTTCTTGGAAAGTAAAGATCAAAGTAACTTGTTAATCATGTAGATCTAAAGATTCATGGAAGGTTTTTCAAAAGAACCAAGATAAAATATAAGTTTCATTAAAACTTGGTTCTTACATAAACAAACACTATTTTTGATGGTTAAACAAGTGTAGAAACACTTGTGTAACAAGAAAATTTCATAAAGAAACATTTTTATAAAACATGATTACAAGTTGTAAACATCTAAATCCTTCAAGAATGATGTTTTTAAATAAACAACCACACTTTAAAGGGTAACTAAACTTACTAAATACACTACCAAGTTACTACAAATTTTCATAAACTTTCAAGTTTATGAAGTGGTAGATTAAGCATGATTTTGGCAAAATTGGTAAGTGTAAGTTGTTTAGAGTTGATTGTGAATTGATTGTGATGATTTTTACAAAAGAAAATGATATGCTTGAAAGCATGAAAACCTCCATTTTTAGGGGAAACTATGGCAAAATTTTCTAAAAATATAAACACTTAGTAAAATATTTATAAATATACACTTACAAGTGTGTTTTCAACAATAAGTTGTTACATAAACTTTGCCATAATTTTTGGTTACAAAAATACAAATATTGGAGGTTGGTTTTTATAAATAAAAGTGACTAAATATGTATTTAGGAAATATTTATTTAGAAGACACCACATGTGTGATTATTTGTATATTTGGTGTATTAGTTATATTATTTTAGGACTTGAAATAATATAACACATCAAAATACCAAGGATTACAATCCAAAATATTACCAAAATCTCAAGGAATAAATATACAAGTTACACACAAAATATTGGCGAAACCGAACAAGGAATGTAACTTATAAATATTCCGGAAAATATATTCACAAGTATATTTTGGTAAATAATATTTTGGACACAAGGAAATGAAAATATGATTTTTACAATTACTACGAGAATATATCATATTTTTAACAAAGGAAAAATATATTATTTTTGACAAGTATGAATTATATGTTTTTCTTGAATTTTTAGAAGATATATTATTTTTGGGAAAGATATATATTTTCTTGAGTAAACTTGGAATACATTATTTTGGATAAAAATAAGTTTATATATATTTTTTAAAGTTAGACTTGAAAATATATTATTTATGGAACTTATATGGAAATACAAATATTTTTGCCAAAAGAAAAATTATAAATAATTTTTCTAAATAATAGTTATTAAAATATATATTTTGGAAGTATATATTGGTGGGCTTTTATTAAAGATAATATTCCGGAAAACTAATACGAAATTAAGTATAAGAATACATAAAGAATACAATAAAAATACGTATTCTCATACGTATAAATACACACCGGAATACAACACCAATACATGGCAAAAATATAGAAGTATAAGAAATACGAATACAAATACACCCATCCTTGGGAAGGAAATACAAGTATAAATACTTGGGAAGTATTAAGTTAAAATATATTGCTTTAAGGATTATTCCAAAATTTAATAAATATAATTTAAGTTAAAATTTTAATTATTTTAACAAATAATTATATAACTCAGAATAATATTGAATATACGAAGAAATGTAACTCAAAAACATAAATGCTAAATGAAGGCACAGACCGTTCGTCTAATAGACATTAGTACGTTGTAGGTAGTCGTGTTCACCGAAGGAGCTTTGAGTTACTGTGACCCGAAGACGCAAGACTGTGAGTCCATGCCCCCCTTTTCTTTTAACTGTTTTCAGTTTTATAACTTCGGGGGTGAAGTACATGTTACAAACTATTTACAAACGATTTATACATGGTATGGTTAGCTAAGGAAGGGTACTGCTTGATCATGTGAGTGGTGGGTATAACACTTAAGGCCATTAATCCTCGTTGTAGGACCGAGGGACATGAGTGATAGATCTATTTGGGTGTAGCGAGCCTACATCCATGTGGACCAGGGTGGCCCATGAGGTGACTATGTCTTATTCCCGGAGACAAATCTGCTAGGTTTGAGTTTTCCTGCATCACTTCACACATATCAATGGCCTTGCAAACCATTGGTGATCTGTTTTCCTTGTTGCTTTCATACCAGGGTTTACATACATACAGATGTACTTTCAAAGGTTTATTCACACACACAAACAAACACATGAACTCGCTCAACTTTTTTTGATGTTTTCAAACTACATGTATTTCAGGGAATTAGATGTGGATCTGGCGGGCGTTTGCATGTTTCAAGTTATGTCAAGAATAAAAGATGTCATCCGGTGTCAATGGGTTTAGGATGTGTATCTTAATCCTGGACGAGATACATGATTCTAAACTTGATTTTATTTAAAGTCTTTTGATGAGTCCTTATGGAACCCTAAAACAATTCGTATGGTTGTAATTTAATTTGAAGTCTATGTTTCAAACAAAATTGTTATGTTTTAAACTTAATTAATGGATGAACATCTATGCTTTTTATCATATAGTTGTTGTTATGATTGAATGCAATGGTCTTATGAAAGTCACACCATAATCACGCTTCCGCAATATTCAGGGTGTGACAGCTTGGTATCAGAGCTTCGATTGTGGCGAACTAGGATTCTTTCTCGAGTCTAGACTACAATCATTAGGGCTCTCACGAAAATATTTTTACAACATCTTTTCATTGCATACACGAAATGCCCAGATCCAGGAAAACAAACATTTTTACAAACAAAAGACACGAAACACATTTCAAGGTTTATGCTTATGGTTCAGTCTGAGAGACTGGGTGGTTCAGTCTGAGAGACTGGTGGTTCAGTCTGAGAGACTGGTTGGGTTAGTCTGAGAGACTGGTTGATTTAGTCTGGGAGACTAGGTGGTTTAGTTTGGGAGACTAGGAAGGATAGAAAGAATTTGTGAGGATACATGATTACATGATACATTGTTTTTGTATACTAACTGATAGTGATTGATATATGTGCATATCTTATGATTGTTTGTTACAGACACTATGTCGTCTTCTGAGAGTGGAGTGTCTGATACTGTTGACCCCATGGCTATTGTTTCTGACGATGAGATCTTTCCTGAGCCAGAGATTTTTACCTCCGATACTGAGAGTGACCCATAGATGATGTCAGATGACGATGACGATTTTCAGCCATTTGCGCTACCCGACTTTGGTGATGATTTACCGCATGCTGAAGGTATCCCCGACGAGGATCCCTTTCTTATTCCTATTCCTGTCCAGGGCCATCTCATCCTCGGACATCCCGATGGTGAGCATATCGTGGCACCGATCCTCGCCCCTTTGACTCTTGCGGCCTTTCCTTTCGAGGATTTGCCTTTTGATGACTTGTTTGATGATGGTGTCGATCTTTTTGTTGATGGTCCCCCTGATGATGCCCAGGATGATGGAGACTTAGCTGGAGATTCTATTGTTGTCCTATTCGTTGATATTCCTATTATTGAGATTTCTTCTTACTCTAGTTTACATTCTGTCCCCGATTCCTTTGAGTCTGTGTCTTCTTCCGCCTTACAGGCAGTTGGTCTGCGACGTTATGCCACTGATACTGATGAGGATATAGCCATGTCAGCTGCACCGATACCTCCACATGACGTTGAGCCTGGACTTGAGCATGATTTTATTCCTATCGATCAGCCTGTTGATGCACCTGCTGATCCTGAGCGGGTATTTGCTCCTGAGCCTTTGCCTGATCTTGATCCTATCCCATTTTGCATACCTGACATTGCACCACTCAAACCAGATCCAGTTCCTGCACCCGCTGACCCTCCTGTCATTGAGCCAGTCACTCCTCCACTAGCACCTCCACCTATTGATGATACTCCTTTTCATCCTGTTGAGTCCGACGTTCACCGCACTGATCTACCTATCACTTTCTAGCAGGACATCCCTCCACCACGTCTAGGGGAAGGAACTTCTAGCCAGCGGCCTAGCCATGACCCATATGTATCAGCAGCTTTTCCTCACATACCTCGTTCTGCTCATTTTACTTCTTCACCACTTGACGAGCCACTCATCTGGTTCCCACTGTACACCATGCCGATTTCTGATCCATACCATCCTTCGCACTTTACTGGTTACACACGGGATGAGTTACTCCAGTCATTGCAGCTTTAGTATGAGATCATGAGTCGTAGAGTTTTGGAGCTTGAGATGAATCCACATCCCCCACCTTGTCCTTGTCAGTCACCTTTTGCGACTCCACCTGCTCCACTTTTGCCCTTTCCAGATTTTGATGCTCGATTTCTTACCGTTGAGCAGCAGATTAGTTATCTGTTGCGTCATGTATATGAGCTTGAGGAGGAGCTTGCGCATGTGCGCAACTTGCTTTTCGTTCCTTCACCTCCTCCTCCACCACCATCAGCATAGCCGGTTTTTGGTTTTATGTAGGTAGGCTTCACTGCTTTTGATGAGAGCACCGCTATTGAGCTGAGCTAGTACAGACTTTTGGAGACCACTTTTGACTGTATGACTTATGATAGATTGGTAGACATTTTGGAAAAGGGTAGTGTGATCCTGTGTTCCCCTTTTGATACGATACATTTGTAAAACATGTAACTATGACTGTGGTCGATGATTAATAAAAAGCTCAATCGTAATGTTCTCATTAAATACGATGTTAATTTACTTGCTTATGATTATGACTGTGATGATTACCTGCTTACTTGTTATAACAAACACTATTACATACTACTTATTATATACATAAGACCTGACCTATACAACCTTCTTTATAGAAGATGCCTCCTAGAATGAACAATTCGTTGCCCACAACAGAGGCATAACTGCAAGAACGGATTTCACAGGCAATCGCACAACATGAGGCCCTGCGCTCTGAACACAGCGGAGGTACCTCAGGAAGTAACCCACCTCACAGTAATGTTTAAGTCACTTAAGACACATTACGATACGTTTGGACATTCCATGTGCATTTGCTAATGCTTTCTGTGAATGATGTTGCTTGTCAGGTTGTACTTACAAGCAGTTCCTTGACGATAAGCCTCTGAACTTTGACGACACTAGAGGTGCTGTAGCTTTCGTAAGATGGGCTGAGAAAACAGATTCTGTGCTGCGAATGAGCAAGTGTGCGCCAGAGCACCAGGTCACTTACATTTCTGGTCTATTCCTAGACGGAGCTCTATCATGGTGGAACCTTCAGGTTCAAACTCTAGGTGAGGCTGCAGCATACGCTTTGACTTGGGATAAGATGAAGGAACTGATGCGCAAGAAGTATTGTTCAAGAGCTGAGATTCAGAAGTTGGAAACCGAGTTCTGGAATCTAAAGATGGATGGTCCGAAAATTGCTGAGTACGTACGGAGATTCCATGACCTATCTCGTGTTGTCCCCTACATGGTTGAGCCGGATTTCAAGCGAATTGAACGATTCATCTGGGGATTGGCACCCCAAATTATGTGCATGGTGACTACTTCAAAGCCTCCAACGATCACTGAGGATATTGATTTGAGCGTGACATTGACTGAAGAAGCGATTAGGCTGAACAAGTTTTCAAACTCTTAAGGAAAGAAGAAGGAGACTCATGTCGAGTCATCAGGAGAGAACAAAAGAAAGTTCTCCAACTTCAAGAAGGGTACTCGTGCAAGCAGTAATGCCAACAAGCGTAAGGACGCTAACCCACCAGTTGAAGCACAAGTTGCTGCTACTGGTGCTGCTACTGGTGTTGAGATCAAAGGAAAAAGATACATGGGCACCTTGCCCAAATGTAATGTATGTCAGTATCATCATGCCGACCAGTGTAGAGTTAGGAAGTTTGAAACTTGTGGAAAGAATGGTCATTCGAAGGAGACGTGTTGGGTTGGTACTGGTCGTGGGAATGGTGGTCAGAGAGGAAATGGCAATGGAAACCGTGGTGGAAACGGTAATGGTGATAGAAACAACCAGGGAGGAAATGGAAATCGTGGTGGTTCTGGAAACCAAGCTGGTAGTGGAAACCGCAACCAAAACAACCCTCAGGGCGGTACTGGAAACAGACAAGGGTGCTTTAATTGTGGAGATGTCGGACATTTCAAGAGAGATTGCCCAAAGAACAACCAAGCCCAAGGAAGAGTCTTCAACATTGGACCTAGGGAAGCTCGCCAGGATCCGAATGTAGTTACGGGTACGTTCCCTATCAACCAACACTTTGCAATCGTGCTATTTGATACTGGTGCCAATTATAGCTTCGTATCCCTAGAATTTAAGAACATACTTGCGTTAGTTGCCAGTAAGTTAGATATTCCGTATTCAATAGAACTAGCTAATGGAAAGCTAGTAGAAGCAAACGAAGTCATTAGAGGTTGTGTGATAGAACTTGGAGAGCGTGAGTTTACGCTTGATCTTCTGCCAGTCGAGTTAGGAAGCTTTGATGTGGTAGTTGGAATGGATTGGTTATCGAGTAACCGAGCTGAGATCATATGTCATGAGAAGATTATTCGTATCCCGATGACGAATGACGAGACGATTGTAGTGCACGGAGAAAAGCATGATACGCCTCTAAGGATTATCAGTTGCTTGAAAGCACGAAAGTTTTTGCAGAAAGGATGTGTTGCCTTCTTGGCTCACATTGTTGATAAAGAAGCCAATGAGCGAAGCTGGAAGATATCCCGGTGGTAAGGGAATATCCTGAGGTCTTCCCCGAAGACTTGCCAGGATTACCGCCGCAACGACAAGTCGAATTCCATATTGACTTGGTTCCAGGCGCCGCGCCTGTAGCCAAGGCAACTTATCGACTTGCACCCTCAGAAATGCAAGAGTTGTCGACGCAGCTTCAGGATTGTTAGACAAGGGATTTATAAGACCAAGCTTCTCGCCTTGGGGAGCTCCAGTTCTGTTTGTCAAAAAGAAAGACGGTAGTTTCCGCATGTGTATCGACTACCGAGAGCTGAACAAGTTAACCATCAATAATCGGTATCCTTTGCCGAGGATTGATGATCTCTTCGATCAACTTCAAGGATCGAGTTACTACTCCAAGATCGATCCTCGATCATGTTGGGATTGAACCCTATCAGAGGAACAGATAATAAAAGCCAAAACCGGATCACAACAGCGGATTCATAATAAACAGCTGTTTACATTAGACTTTCCCCTTGAAAGTGATTATAACATCTGATGCCCTCTATCCACTGTCCGTATACAACAACTGCTGCCCTTCAAACTGCTGATGAAGCCCTAAAAACTGTTAAGTGGCAAACACTGCTGGCTCAATCTACTGATGACCAAAGGACTGCTCACTCAAGAACTGATCAACCTTGATGAAAGCACTGATGAAAGGAGAAAGCAATAGTTTAGTGTGTCTTTTGTATTGTATAGAATCAGTGGTTAGGATAACAGTGCTTGTATAGGAACAATGGTTACAGGTTGTTAGATGTCGCTTTCATGGTAACGTCAGCTGAGATGTCTCAGTGGTTTGGTTTGCCTATAAATGGAACAGTACTCTGTACTGTTACATTTGATTGACTGAGCAATTTCTTCTCCTCATGTCTAATCCTTTCATCTTGTGCAATCAACCTTGGAGCATCAGGCTGAGGGGGGAGTTTTGTTTGTAAGCATGCTTTGTAATCTTTTGATTTACTTTGTAATGTTTCGACTGATGCAATTCATGTGTTTATCAAATCTATTTCCCTTTATGATTGTGTTTACAAAGTTTGTTGTTCATTTCCGCTGCACTTAAAATCTGTTCATCTCTATTGATTTGTTTAAGTTATACAAACAAACACAATCATGAGAGCCTCCAATCCTAACAATTGGTATCAGAGCTTGGACAGTCAAATTCGATCTAACAGTCAATTTGACATAACAGTTCAGCTCAAAATTCATTGATACTAAGGTTGATTGTATTTAGTTGAAAAACAGAGTAACGAGAAATCACGTTCAAAGTGACTACTTAAAGGCTCTGTAAAACAACCAAGATGTCATAGGACACACAAACTTCACATAACAAGTGATATCATACATAAACCACCTACAGTTTTCAGATCTGAAAATATATCTGATAACTATGGTAAAATTATTTACGAAAATTAATTTCAATTGTTGTTATGAAGTTTTTGCTGTTTCCATCATGTTCGCTGCTAAGGTATGAACCTCAGGTCAACAAAAACCTATGTTCATAAAAACATTAGTGTTTTTGTTTACACAAAAAGAGGGAAATTAAAACTTTAGTCATTTAGATCTTATGTATTGAAAAACAGGTTGAGAATTCTTCAAAAGGACCAAAATCAATTTTGTTAAGAATACATTAAGAAAATTAGCAAGTCAAAAATGTCCAGATCATGGGTAATGTGAAATTTGGCATAAGTATGTGCAGAAATGACTAAATCTCTCAAAACATTGCTGCAAAATGATTCTGGAATAAGGACTGCTTCAAAAAAAAAAAAAAAACCTCCCAGTGAGTATTTCATTACTTATGGATGGGATGGGTAAAAAGGGAAAAAGAAAATTCACAAGTACTCAATAAGTGTGTTTATCTCAAAACTTTTGATGTCAAAAGAAAAGAGCATAAATGTAAAACACTTAAGAGTCAAAATTGGGGGTAACAATGGTTATCAAGCACAAGCAACTGTGTGCATTCATTGGTTCAGGGAAGTTCAGGTAACAATAGTATCCCCAGTAAGTAAACTTACAAGAGGACTAGACAAGCTATCAGAATCATCACATGGTAACAAAATCTGTAACAGGGTTTTCAAAAACTTATGTGTACATGTGTCCTCATTTTTGCAATCAACTGACAAGAAAATGGTACCAAACAGTGGTCAAAATGTATTTACAATTTCATACCACTGTTGTCAAACCACTGACCATTTTCATAAACTTGAGAATGATATGATTATAAGTTTTATTGGAAAATATACCAGATCCTTTTGGTACTGTTTTCAGAAAATCCTTTAATTATTTTTCTAGAAAAGGAATTTCTCAAATAAAGCAGGATATATTATTCTTTATTTTTCTTTAAGAATAATATATTTTGTACTTTTACTGGTTTTTGATAGTGAAAGTTTCAATCTCCTGTCAGGATATAGAACCTTTATTTTTTTTTTTGGTGATATTATCCTCGAAAATGGATCAAAAGGAAATGGTGTATGTGTCAAGGTCAAGGTCATGTCAAACTCAAGTTTGGTTTTAACACATATCAAAGATTGATTGCTAACAGATTTTAAAACACTTGGATACTAAACCACTGTCAGGAATCTATAAAAGTTTCAAAACCTGTAATTGACATGTGGCAAAACCTTGAATGAAAATCTCTGTAAAAGCTGCTGAAAAATTGAACTTGACAATTTGCATCTAAAATGTATTTTGTTAAGGATAGCAATATTGCAGATATTTCAAAATCACCATCAACAAATGTTGGACATGATATTGTGATTTCACAAGATAAAATCATTCTTTTCATCAGAGCAGCAGATGCTCAAAATATTTGTCAAAAGCTTATCCATTGGTGCACTAACAGTTGTTGATATACTAGTCTTCAAATCCTTACCATTACCCTACCCCTAATCACTGTTTTGTTCAAACATCTGCTTTCTAACTACTGTCCACTGCTGAAAGTCAACCTTTGTTCCTTCATTTTCCTGATAAGCACTGATACTCGAAATCAGTGTTTTATCCACTGATGTGCTATCTACTGATAGTGAAAATCACCCACTGCTCTCATATTGTTACCGTTGTAACCACTGATACTTGCTTCATCAGTGGTTCTCCAAAACAACTGTCCTCCGTTATGCATCTTTTCATCAGAGGTTGGCACGTGGTCAGTTATTAGCCATCAGATACCGCTGCCACGTCAGCTTTCACTTTTTCTCTCATAAAACCCTGATCAAAACCCCAAACAAGGTTTTACACTGTCGAATTGAATTCCAAAATTCTCTTCTCAAAGCAGTTTCCAACTTTCCATCTCAAATTATTCTTCGTTCGTCCTCATCGAAATGGTGAAATCAAAATCAAAATCATCCTCATCTTCATCTCCCAAAGAAGCCACACAAATGGCCGCTGAACCTATTGAAATCCCAAACAAATCCCCTCACAATTACTTGGGTCTACTCACAAAACCCACTACCACCAACACTTTCGATTCCATCATTGACATCATGTTTGCATCAAAGTACAAAACGTTGCTTACAACAGATGCTCCAATCTATCAACAAACCCAGAGAGAGTTTTGGAAAAATGCTACCCTTGACAAACAAGGCGGGAAAGTCATAGCCATCAACTCCTCCATACAGGGTAAAGCGATTCAAATTACTCCACAATCCATCTCGGAAGTCTTTGAACTCATTGATCAGCAAGGTAAATTTTTTTTTTCTTAAAAATGAGTTAAAAACTGATTTCCTTGAAAGGGGTTATGCAGAGCAAATAAAAAGGGATACCTTACAAAAAGGTAATTTTCCACCTGCAACAAGATTTTTGTTTCATACTCTGCTTATGTGTGTTTCAAACAAAACCACCTCTTTTAATGAAATACCATTAAAGATTCAAAATCTGGGATATGCTATACTTCAAGATGAAGATTTCAATTACTCCCAGGAAATCTTTAATGATCTAGTTTAAAATGTTGATAAAAAGCCATTCTTACTTTTTCCAAGATTTTTAAGTTACTATTTTGAAAAGAAACTTGGTAAGAATGATGCTGCTGCAATAAAACAAGGTGAATCTTTTCAAATAAACAGCTTAACTGCTGAAACTTTTACAAGAATGTCAACACCTTGCAAAACACAAGCAGAGGTGCCTGAGCAGAATTTAGCAGCTACCACTGCTCCTCAGGTATCTGCTGCTGAGCCCACTGCTCAAGGTGATCAAAGTAGCAAAACAACTGCTTTGAAACCCACACCTATAATCACCAAAAAGCCAAACAAAAAGAAAACTCAAAAACCCCCCAAACCTATCAAAAAGGCAACTCTGGAGAATGAGATACCAGAGCAACTGCCAGTGACAACACAAAAGTCACAAGAAACCACTGCTGCTACTTCCTCACGGTAGTTGGTACAAATATCTCAACCCATAAGTGAAACTCCTCCTGCTTCTTCTAAAAAAGAACAGGTTGTACACATAGGGACTCCACAATATGATGCTCTGGAATCACTTGCTTCCATCATCCACAGCCCAATGCCCGGGGCAAATTCTCTTTCTACACCTTACCTCACATCCACAATTCCCCCACCAACTAAATTATTGTTGGATGCTATTGATCTGAACCAGGCACAAACCAGTCCTTCTCAGTCACCTATCAATGAGAATATACTTCAACAAATGACTGGGTCTGATGTATCAATCATAGCTAACCCACCAACAAGACCTAAGGAGGTTACACCCCTTGAGTTACAAGTAACTCTTGGTGGTTGTCCAAGTGAAGCAGCCACTACAAATGTTGAACCCATTGGTTTACATTTGGACAGTGGTTACATCAATAAGACTTCCTTGGAGGCAATTCCTTCCATAGCACCTCTGATATCCACCAGTGAGTTTATTTTACCCTCTGGTATCATCAAAAGGCTGTCAAGTGTTGAAGGAAGAAGACCCGGTACCAAGAAAAAGGGGCATCAGTGGTTAATGTTTGGAGTACACTCCCTACCTCAACCACTGATAAAACCACTGCTGGTGGGGAATCAGATGATCCCATTAAGTTGGGTGATAATTTACAATATCAGGAATTGACGGGGAGAATTAACAACCTTGAAACATCTGTTTCTGAAATAAAGGATATGGTGCAACAGCTGTTGAAAGCTCAAAATGCACAATCCACCACTGGTCCAGCTCAAGCATCTGCACAACCTGCACCTGCTACAAACGAGTTATGGAATTTATTTCAACCCCTGCTCCAACAACAAAGACAAATGGCTGATCAGCAACATGCTATATATGTTCAAGAGCTGAGAAACATGATGGAGTCCAGGTTCAAGAACACACAAGCAGACATCAAGGCTATAAAGGCCCACATTCTGAACACCACTGGCAAAGCTCCTTCCACTGTTCTCTTCATGGATAACCCCCTTCCAGATAATGCCAAAAAGGGGGAGAAAATCAAGCAGTTGAAGAAAAAGGGAGTTGAAGATGGTCTTTTTGTTGAACTAGAAAAAGAAAAGCAGGCTTCTAAACCATCTACCCAAACAGCTGTTGTAACTCCTGTTGTGTCAACAACTGTTGGTACATCAGTAGATTCAACAGTTGTTAAAACCATCACTTCAACACACACTACTTCACCACACACCACCACAGCCACAACCACTGTCCTACCACCACCATCATCTAAAATCACTACTCCACCAAAAGCCATCATTCCAACCACATCACCACCCATCAAACCACCACCTGCTCAAAAGCAGAAGACATCTACTGACACATCAGTACTTGTAATGACAACAGAGGTTGAAGCACCAGTTGGTTCAACAGCTGTTTGTCAGCCATCCACCACTGCCCTACCAGAAACACCATCATCTCCATCATCTCCAAAAACCATCTCACCACCATCACCTCCTGCTAAAAAGCAGAAGACATCAGATGTTACAACATCTGTTGTAAAGACAACAGTGGTTGAAACACAGGTTGGCTCAACACCTGTTAGTCCAAGCACTCTCATTTCACTTCAAGCCATCTTCACTTCAATCAACAAATCACCCAAAAGCATTCCGTCACTGGAAAAAACTTACACCAGAAAAAGAAAAACTACTCAGGCAAATGATCACAAATATGATCCTATTGCTGTAAAATATCCACTGGAACTGGAAGCTGTAAAAAATGAGATGAGACAATTCTACACTGAGGATGATCCTTCAAAAAGATGATTTCCTTCTCTCATAGGCTTCATAATCCCAGAAAATATGGATGAATATCTCAAGCTCAAAGCAAGGCAGGCTAAGATAAGAGCCAAACTTGAAAGTGAAGATCAAAGTGAGAAAGCCATTTCTGAAAAAATGGAACTCTTGCTCACTAAAGTCAAACAGATGGAAGACTATGCAATAGATCTAAGCAAGGAAATGTCAAATTTACCACCCAAAGCAGATCTACGAAAAGAAATGAGAAAAGAATATCTTGCATACATCATGAAAGAAAAATTCTATCCAGCTGAAGAAAAACAATTCGAAGAATGGCCAATAGTTGCTTTAAAGCATGAGGCAAACAGAATTGAAAGAATAAAAAATGATCCAAGCAAGAAGAAGACAGCTCCAAACTGGAGCAAATACAAAAAGCTCATTGCTGATCTTCCATCTGAGTACAAAAGAAAGAAGCAGGAGTTGGTGGATGCAAAGGTGGATACTGCTAAAGCCATAGCAAAATGGACAAAGCAGTATACAGATGAGGCTTATGAAAGGCTGAAAAGAAGAAAAATGACAGATCCTAATTCACCAAAGAAGCCTGACCACAAAGAGCTAAAAAAGGTCATTGATTCTAAACCACTGATCACATCAGCAGATACCTCTGTCACTATGATTGACCAAGAAAAGAGGAAACAGCTGACTGTTGCAGAAGAAAAGGAAAAGGAAGCTGAGTACTTTGAAGAAGCCATCAAGAAAATGGCTTTAGATAAAGACAGCTCAACAAGACTTCAAAACCTTGCCAAAAAGGTATTGAACAAACCATCATCACCAAACACATCAGCAGATATCTCAGACATTGAGCTAGATCAAAAGAAGAGACAAGAGCAGATTGATAAAGAAGTTGCAGAAGATATAGCTGCAACAAATGATGTCATAAAACTAGCTTTCAAACAAATGTCTGAAAACTCTGAGCTAGCAAAAGCCTAGGATACTGCTTCACAAATCTTTACAAGGCCAAAATCTCCCAACTCATCAGTAAATAAACCTCTCCCAAGAAACCCATTGGGTTCAAAAATACTAAAGTGGATGTCTGATCAGAAGACCCATGTATTGACCCTGTTCAGATCCAATGGTGAAGTGAAGTACATATCAAGGAAACAAGCACTAAGCCTTGGTGTTGAAGATCTACAAGATCTCCTTGAACTTACACTGTGCAGGGATGAGGATGACTCAAGTTCCAAGGATTTTGAAGAAGAATTTAAAAGACAAGCTAAGGAACTTCTGATGAAAAAATAAAAAGGAGAAGGATTTTCATACCTGATGATGATTCTCCATCACCACCACCAACATCTTCAGAATCTCTATCACTTGTTACAATACCAAAGCCTGTTCCTCTCTCATCAGCTCAAATTCAAAAACCATTAGCTCCTGCAGGTGTTCAATTTCCTCTTGAACTCATAGCAGTCAGAGAAGAAATAAAATCTTTCTACTATGAGGATGATCCTGCTAAAAGGAGTTTGCCATCTGTTGAAGGATATCCAAGGCCAAATACTATTGAAGAATATCTGAAAGTCAAAGCTAAACAAGCAGAGGATATCTCAAAAAGAAATTCACAAGGGAAATCTGATAGAGAAATTCAGCAGAACTATCAATACTTGCTCACACAAGTCAGATTGTTGGAACAATTTGCAAAGAATATGTGCCAGCAAGTATCAAAAAAGGTAGATGAATCCCTAAGAAAAGATTATGTTGAAAACATGATGGCCCACAAGAAATACAAAGGAGAAAAACACATGTATAAAGACTGGACCATTCCTGAGCTGGAAAGTGAAGCAGCCAGGATTCAAGACATGATCAAGAATAAAGTGAAACATACTCCTCCAGATTGGGCAAAGTTTAAAAAGAATGTATCTGATAAAAAGGTAGAGCTGAGGAGAATGAAAGAGGAATTAGCTGCTGCTGATTATGGGTCTTTAAATCAAGCGTTGAGATGGAAAGAAGATAAAGTCAGGGCTACCTACAAAATTTTGGAGAAATTGAGAAAGACAGATCCTAATGCTCCACAAAAGCCTGACTATCCTGAAGCAGAGGTTTCAAAAAGACCACCAAAGCTGCAAATCAGGAGATCCACTGCTCCAGCTGGTGCAGCCATCTTTAAAAGAAGGCAACAAAAACAGTTGGGTGCTGAAACCATCCAAGAGCTAATAGAAGGAGATGACCTTGTAAAAGAAGGCATCAAGAAAATGATTGTAGAAACTCTTGGATTGGATCAAACTGCAAGTACTACTCAGTCAGTCATCAAGAGGCCAGCTTCACCAAACACCTCATCTAATAAAAATCTCCCAAGAAACCCACCAGGCTCAATAGTACTAAAGTGGAAAACTGATAAACAGACCCATGTACTAACAGTGTTCAAGTCTAGTGGAGAAGTGAAGAAACTAACAAGGGAACAAGCACCTGGCCTAAGTCTTGAAGATTTGCAGGATCCTCTTGATCTTCCACTTAGCAGCGATGATGATGACACAGATGCCTTAACCTTTGAGTTACAACTCAAAGGGCAAATAAGGGAATTGTTGATGAGGCAATAAAGATCTACCAATAATGAAGAGTTTTGGCATTATCTGTTCCAGGGGGAGATTGTTGGGATTGAACCCTACCAAAGGAACAGATAATTAAAGCCAAAACTGGATCAAGGCTGTGGATCCAGAATAAGCAGATGCTATGTACATAAGTCTCTCCCCTTGAAAGTGGTTTCAACATCTGCTGACCTCCAAACTACTGATCTTTACTATCTGCTGACCTACAACCGCTGATCAAGTCAAGTACTGTTGGTGCATACATCTGTCAACTTCCTCTTGTATCGAGTCTTAGACTAGATTATATAGATCAGGGCCTGTAGGTAAAGAAAATAGTATGTTTAGAGTGTTTAAAAGACTGATTTCGCTCCTAAGTCTAGTTCCGCCCGAAATGTCATGTTGACATTTTCGAGCGGAATCACATGTTCCTAATTCCGCTCCAACCGTCAGTATGTTATTACGAGCGGAATCAAGACCCTATATATAGGTGTCTCTGAGCGAAATCAGATAACAGATCCTTGTATTCCATACCGAAGTGCTGCCGGTGTGAGATTTGATTGTAAACAACGTCAGATCAATACAATCAGTGTTTAAAGTGAAGATTTAGCTGTTTCTACCTTTGTTTCTTAGTTTCCGCCTCTGAAACGAAGTTAAAACTCCTCGGAATGACTCATTCGGGTTCGTACACGATCCTACAATTGGTATCAGAGCTCAGGAGGAGGAGTTCTGCAGAGATTAGCTGAATTTCATCGATACTTCTTATTTCTACACCTTCTTTCTTCATCAGAACGAGATTTAACGGTCAAAACTGGTTCAAATTTTCACAGACTGTGTATAATTGACTATTAACAAATCCCTGAAAGTTTCATTACTAAAATCGGATTAAAAGTGGACAAAATGGACCTCCTAACTGATTCCGCTCGAACGGTTTATGTCTGATTCCGCTCCAAAATTGGTTGTGATTTCGCTTCTGGCTGCCAAACGTTTGATTCCGCTCCAAAATTGTGTGTAATTTCGCTCCAGAGTAACAAACATCTGATTTCCTTCCTGCGAACATTCTGATTTTGCTCACAACTGCCATCAGTGATTTCGCTCGAACTTCTTTAGTGTTAATTCCGCTCGAAATCAAGTGTTTTTGAAAAACATGACAAGTAATCATGAGTGACGAGTTCTACAACGCGTTCGCTTCATCTCGGACTACTCCGGCTTCCATTGCTCAGAACATGAATTTGGAAAACGAGACCGGAACGTTACAAAAGCCCCCGAAACTGATGAGTATCGAAGAGTACTATGGGTGGAAAGATAGATTCGAAAACTGGGTTCAGGCAAACCATCTTAGGTCATGGGAATGTATTCTGAAGAAGTACGTTTTGCCACGAACAGATTTGCAGGTTATCAAAGAGTTATCAGAATTCAGTGACAAAGAGCGAGATATGTACAAAGCCGAAAAGATGATGATCAGTCTGCTACAGCAAGCTATCAAAGAAGACATCTTCATTCTGCTTCAGCATGATAAGACTTCAAAATCAATCTGGGATGCTCTTCGTGTTAAATTTGAAGGTAGTGAGAACATGATTAAGAGCAAGAAAGCGTTGCTTAAGAAATAGTTTGATCTGTTCAGTAGCTTACCGGGAGAAGATACAAAGAAGCTGATAGAACGATACTGTCACTTGGTGCGATCCATGTCGATGCTTAGTATTACAAAAGATCGTGAAGAGTGGGTAGACAAGTTAGCCGATGCATTACCGCAGAAAGATTGGGGAACTTACTTGATGATTTTGAAGAATACTGGGGTGTATGATGGGTTGACGATTTCTCAGTTCATTGAAAAGATTGAGGGTCAAGATCTGGAACAGCAAAAGATTGCGAGAATGAATAGTCCAAGTGGTCAACAGGTTGTGAAAATGTACTACAAAGGCAGTGTTCCAGAAGTTGAAAGAAGCCCGAAAATCCAAACTGCGTTTAGTGCTGGTGATTCATCGGAAAAAGTTGATCGGAATTCAAACAAAAGCAGTGGTTTTTCTTCATACCCAAGTGTCAATCCAAAAGATACTACTTCAAGCTTCCATTCTCAAAGCACAAAGACAGGAAATGGTTATGTGATCCAGTGTAACATTGCTTTGAATCTTCCAGAGGGTCAAAATTTTTCTGAAGAGATTGCAAAAGATCACATGGCACTACTTGGTTCTGTGTTGCTATCTTATGAAGGTTTAGTAGCAGGGCGGATCGAGAATCCTATGCTCAAAAAGGAGGATTATGATCAGATAGACGCTGAAGAAATGGAACTAATGGACATCAAATGGTGTCTAGCTAGTGTTCTTAGACGAGCTGAAAAGTTCAAGCTGATTACTGCAAGAAATGACTTTCTTGATGCACATGTGTCTACTTTAGGTTTTGATAAATCTAAAGTTACTTGTTTTCGATGCAGGGAGAAAGGCCATTTCAAGAGAGAATGCAAAAACAGGGAAGCTAGTGGTGTTCAGAATCCATTTGGAAAAGATGACTATTACCGGAAAGCCATATATCAGCAAGTTGGTCAGCAACAACAGCAAGAACCACAGGTGGCTCATGGTAGAAAAGTGATCGAGGATTCAAAAAGAGCATGTCTGGGAAATCAAGAGAACTTTAACTGGAATTTTCAAGATGATGAAAAATTGCCTGAAGGATTTAGCTGGGATATGTTTCTTGATGAAAAAGGAGAATTAAAAGCTTTCATTGCTAAAATAGTGAAAGAACCAGATATGTTTACCACATGGATGAAGTCTATTGGTGAAACTGTGAAGAGTACAGAAGAAGTTTTGGTTGCTTCTAAAGAAAGCTCACAGAGTTCAGATGAAAGTTCACAAAGTGATGAAAGTTCAGAAAAGGAAGTTGTTTTTGATCAAACACCAGCTGATTCTGGTTCTTCAGATGATAATGCTGAAAAGTCAATTGAGTTTGATCAGTCACCAACAGATGACAGTAGTGATGATGAGGAAGAAAAACATATTAATGTTGCAAAATCTCATCTTTCTCCTGAAAGTTTTCATTTTTATTTTGCAGATCGCTTGGAGAAACTGAAGGAAAAACGAGCTGCAAAAGAACAACAAGAAATGAAAGCTAAAAATGTTGTTCAACATGAAGAAGTTAAATTTGTTGCTGAAAAGATTGAGCAAGTGGTTGCTTCTAAAGAAAGCTCACAGAGTTCAGTGAAGTTAAATTTGCTTCGTACATCTGCTGACCTCCAAACTACTGATCTTTACTATCTGCTGACCTACAACCGCTGATCAAGTCAAGTACTGTTGGTGCATACATCTGTCAACTTCCTCTTGTATCGAGTCTTAGACTAGATTATATAGATCAGGGCCTGTAGGTAAAGAAAATAGTATGTTTAGAGTGTTTAAAAGACTGATTTCGCTCCTAAGTCTAGTTCCGCCCGAAATGTCATGTTGACATTTTCGAGCGGAATCACATGTTCCTAATTCCGCTCCAACCGTCAGTATGTTATTACGAGCGGAATCAAGACCCTATATATAGGTGTCTCTGAGCGAAATCAGATAACAGATCCTTGTATTCCATACCGAAGTGCTGCCGGTGTGAGATTTGATTGTAAACAACGTCAGATCAATACAATCAGTGTTTAAAGTGAAGATTTAGCTGTTTCTACCTTTGTTTCTTAGTTTCCGCCTCTGAAACGAAGTTAAAACTCCTCTGAACGACTCATTCGGGTTCGTACACGATCCTACAAGTACAAAGCCCTGCTGTTAAATCTACTGCTTTGGGTCAAGCACTGCTGGTAGTTATCAAGTACTGCTGGAGTCGCAACAGTGGAAGGACCAGCAATAGTTTAGTTTATTTATGTAACGTATTGTATAGCAGTTGTTAGGTTAAGCAGTGTTTGTATAGATCAGTTGTTATGAGGTTAGATGTCACTTTCATGGTGACATCAGCATTGATGCCTCAGTGGTTTATCCGTGCCTATAAATAGAACAGTACCATGCACTGTTCTATTTAGCTCTTTCACTATCTTCTTCCTGCACGAACAAATACTGTGAGCTCAGGCTGAGGGGGAGTTTGTTACATGCTTGCAATTGTAATTGAATCTTGTAATAAAATTCAAGCATTCGGTTTAATGTTAAACTTGTATGTTAAAAGCAATTCTCTCGTTTGATTGTGAAAAGTTTGTTTCCATTATAATTCCGCTGCACAACTCATTCATCTTCATCTTATTTCAAACGTAAAACACAATCAAAACCAAACTCAGATCCTAACAGATTAGGATATCACCAGTTGAGAATTCAGGAAGAGAGTATTTCGAAGACTGCCTTTAGGACTCGTTATGGACATTACGAGTTTCTGGTGATGCCGTTTGGTCTGACAAACGCGCCAACAGTGTTTATGGATTTATGAACCGAGTTTGCAAGCCATATCTCGATAAGTTCGTGATTGTATTTATCGAAGATATTTTGATTTATTCACGGACGAAGGAAGAGCATGCACAACACCTTATAACCATTTTAGAGCTGCTCAAGAAGGAGAAATTGTATGCTAAGTTCTCGAAGTGTGAGTTCTGGTTGCATGAGGTACAATTCCTTGGTCATGTAGTGAACGAAGATGGAATCCATGTGGATCCCACCAAGATCGAGGCGATTAAGAATTGGGAAACTCCAAAGACGCCAACCGAAATCCGACAATTTTTGGGTTTGGCAGGATATTATCGCAGATTCATTGAGGATTTTTCCAAAATCGCTCAACCGCTGACCTCCCTTACTCAGAAGGATAAGAAGTACGAATGGGGAGATAAACAAGAGGAAGCTTTTCAGCTACTCAAGAACAAGCTTTGCGATGCACCTATTTTATCCCTACCCGAAGGCACCAATGACTTCGTGGTATATTGTGACGCCTCGCATCAGGGATTAGGCTGTGTGCTGATGCAGCGACAGAAGGTTATCACTTATGCTTTGCGCCAGTAGAAGGTTCATGAGAAAAACTACACCACGCATTATTTGGAATTAGGCGCAGTGGTGTTTGCTTTAAAGATTTGACGACATTACTTGTATGGCACCCGATGCACGATCTTTACAGATCACAAGAGCCTTCAGCACATTTTTTATTAGAAAGAGCTTAACATGCGACAACGACGTTGGGTAGAACTGTTAAACGATTATGATTGTTAAATCAAGTACCATCCAGGGAAGGCGAATGTGGTGGCAGACGCCTTGAGTCGAAAAGAGAGGATTAAGCCCATAAGGGTTAGGGCTTTGGAGATGATTATACAGACAAACCTCTCATTACGTATTCGTGCTGCATAAGAGAAGCTCTTAAGAAAGAGAATCTTAAGGATGAATATCTCCGTGGGATGGAGAAGAAGCTGATACCCAATGAGGAAGGAACATTGTGTTTCATGAAACAAATTTGGGTTCCCCTCTTTGGTGGTCTTAGAGATGTTATATTCCATGAAGCTCATAAATCGAGGTACTCGATCCACCCAGGATCGGACAAGATGTACCAAGATTTAAAGGATTTCTACTAGTGGCCAAGACTGAAAGGCGATGTTGCAACTTACATTGGAAAATGCTTGACTTGTGCCAAGGTAAAGGCCGAGTATCAGAAGCCTTCAGGTCTTTTGCAGCAACCTGAAATACCCATGTGGAAATGGGAGCAGATTTCAATGGACTTCATAACCAAGTTGCCCAAGACACCCAGAGGTCATGATACGATTTGGGTAATCGTGGACCGTTTGACAAAATCTGTACACTTTTTGCCAATCAGAGAGAAGGATAACACCGGTAAGCTATCAGAGTTGTACCTAAGGGAAATAGTTGCACGTCATGGAGTGCCTATCTCGATTATATCTGATAGAGATGGAAGATTTATATCAAGGATTTGGCAATCCTTCCAAGAAGCGTTTGGTTCTCAGTTGAACCTGAGCACAACTTTTCATCTGCAGACGGATGATCAAAGTGAGAGAACGATTTAGACGCTTGAAGATATGTTACGAGCTTGCGTAATGGACTTGGGTGGCAGTTGGGACACTCACCTACCTTTGGTTGAGTTCTCCTATATCAACAACTACCATACAAGCATTCAAGCTGCACCGTTTGAAGCTCTTTACGGACGAAAGTGTCGATCGCCGTTATGCTGGGCAGATGCAGGCGATAGACAGCTAGTTGGTCCCGAGTTGGTTCAAGAAACGACAGATAAGATCATACAGATCCGAGAGCGCATTAAGGCGGCTCGTGATCAACAAAAGAGCTATGCGGACCAAAGTAGGAAACCTTTGGAATTTGAAGTGGGAGACATGGTACTGTTAAAAGTCTCACCTTGGAAAGGTGTGGCACGCTTTGGGAAGCGTGGTAAGTTAAACCCACGATATATTGGACCGTTCAGAATCCTGGAAAGGATTGGCACTGTGGCTTACAGGTTGGAGCTACCGGCAGAACTAAATGGTGTTCATGATACATTTCATGTATCTAATCTGAAGAAGAGTCCAACACAAGAAACAGTGGTTGTACCTGCTGACGAAGTTCACATTGACGACACACTCCATTTTATAGAAGAACCAGTTGAGGTTACTGATTGGAAAGTTAACAAGACTCGAAGGAGTAGTGTCAAACTTGTCAAGGTTCGATGGAACGCGCGTCACGACCCAGAGTTTACTTGGGAGCGTGAAGACCGCATGAAAGCTAAGTACCCGCATTTATTCCCTAACACCCCTGCAGCTAGTAGTAGAGCTTAAAATTTCGGGACGAAATTTTCTTAACAGGGGGAGAATGTGACAATTGTCAAAATTCCAGGTATCCGTACAATTAATTAACCATGATTAGTGCTTAATGACTGTGCTGAATTACAATTAACTGCTTTCTGATTTCTGCATTATACTTACATGTGCATCACATATTTCATAATGTCATAGCATTACTGCATGTGAACTTATTGACATAAATGACGCACAAAGCACAGTTAGCACAGTAAACGGATAAATCAGCAAATGCTGACAAAACTCAGCACATAGACAGACAGTGTTTTGAGACCCAGTATGAGCCAGAAACTAAGTACCACACTAGTATAGAGTGTAGGGAAGTAAGGATCACAAAACTGCCTTGCTAAGTGATAGTTTAAGTGCCGGAAAGTGCCTAAAACCCACACAAAGTGATGAATTCAGCAAAATTCAGCATAAATCAGCATTTAAACAATCTAATTTTATGCAGAAATATACTTAAATGGTCCTGAATGCTTTCCTAAGTATCAGGAATTAAAGGTGTCACAAAATGGTACATAAGGAACACTAAACTTCGTAGTTTAGCACTTTAACGAATCAGTAACCAACCGAACAACCGAACACTACCCGAAACACCAAAATTACACTAGAAGCACTGTTTTAACATTTCCAAACTAGTTATGGTCCCCGAACATCATAACACCACATACAAATATCTAATAACTGAAACACGTAACCGATACTCTAATTTCAACTAGATTGTAACTAAACAAGTTTAACCTATGCTAGACCCCCCCCCCCACCTAGTTCACGGCTATACAAGGGCCCCACCTTGTTGATTTTATTTCAATATTAAATTAGATGTGCATTCACTTTACTAGACATGTTATTCAAGGGTTAAATTGATTAAATGGTTATAAGTAGCAACCTTGTGATCATAAGCTCATTATCTCACACACTTAAACACACACTACCCTCCTCTTTCCCTTGCTCATGTTCTCGGCCGAACCCAAACCGCACCACCATCATCATCATTCATCCAATCTCATCCATTCTAAGCACATACAAGGGTGTTAAAGATCATACAAGGAAGCTTGGTGGTCTTGAATCTTGAAGGACCTCTCTTGTTAGCTTTTATCCTCTTGATAACTACACTTGAATCATCCCTAGCCTTGAGCTAGTGGTAAGATCCTTGTGCACTCCATTTTACTTCTATTTTTAGTGGTTAAAGAAGAATCATAATAAAAAACATGAAGAACACTAAAGATCATAAGAAGTAAATATGAACATAAGCTTAAAATGTGAAATAATCTTGATGAATATGAGTTGTTATGCTTGTTGATCATTGCTTGTTTGAAGAAATGATGTTGATCATCATATGATCTTGCTAGATCATGATTAAAAACATAATCTAGCAAGATAAGAGAATAGAAATTGTTGTAGGATGATGGATCATCCACACATGAATCATGAACTTGAATGAATAAATGGTTTTCTTGGAAAGTAAAGATCAAAGTAACTTGTTAATCATGTAGATCTAAAGATTCATGGAAGGTATTTCAAAAGAACCAAGATAAAAATATAAGTTTCATTAAAACTTGGTTCTTACATAGACAAACACTATTTTTGATGGTTAAACAAGTGTAGAAACACTTGTGTAACAAGAAAATTTCATAAAGAAACATTTTTATAAAACATGATTACAAGTTGTAAACATCTAAATCCTTCAAGAAAGATGTTTTTAAATAAACAACCACACTTTAAAGGGTAACTAAACTTACTAAACACACTACCAAGTTACTACAAATTTTCATAGACTTTCAAGTTCATGAAGTGGTAGATTAAGCATGATTTTGGCAAAATTGGTAAGTGTAAGTTGTTTAGAGTTGATTGTGAATTGATTGTGATGATTTTTACAAAAGAAAATGATATGCTTGAAAGCATGGAAACCTCAATTTTTAGGGGAAACTATGGCAAATTTTTCTAAAAATATAAACACTTAGTAAAATATTTATAAATATACACTTACAAGTGTGTTTTCAACAATAAGTTGTTACATAAACTTTGCCATAATTTTTGGTTACAAAAATACAAATATTGGAGGTTGGTTTTTATAAATAAAAGTGACTAAATATGTATTTAGGAAATATATATTTAGAAGACACCACATGTGTGATTATTTGTATATTTGGTGTATTAGTTATATTATTTTAGGACTTGAAATAATATAACACATCAAAATACCAAGGATTACAATCCAAAGTATTACCAACATCTCAAGGAATAAATATACAAGTTACACACAAAATATTGGCGAAACCGAACAAGGAATGTAACTTATAAATATTCCGGAAAATATATTCACAAGTATATTTTGGTAAATAATATTTTGGACACAAGGAAATGAAAATATGATTTTTTCAATTACTACGAGAATATATCATATTTTTGACAAAGGAAAAAATATATAATTTTTGACAAGTATGAATTATATATTTTTCTTGGAATTTTTAGAAGCTATATTATTTTTGGGGAAGATATATATTTTCTTGAGTAAACTTGGAATACATTATTTTGGATAAAAATAAATTTATATATATTTTCTAAAGTTAGACTTGAAAATATATTATTTATGAAACTTATATGGAAATACAAATATTTTTGCCAAAAGAAAAATTATAAATAATTTTTCTAAATAATATTTATTACAATATATATTTTGGAAGTATATATTGGTGGGCTTTTATTAAAGATAATATTCCGGAAAATTAATACGAAATTAAGTATAAGAATACTTAATGAATACAATAAAAATATGTATTCTCAAATGTATAAATACACACCGGAATACGACACCAATGCATGGCAAAAATATACAAGTATAAGAAATACGAATACAAATACACCCATCCTTGGGAAGGAAATACAAGTATAAATACTTGGGAAGTATTAAGTTAAAATATATTGCTTTAAGGATTATTCCAAAATTTAATAAATATAATTTAAGTTAAAATATTAATTATTTTAACAAATAATTATATAACTTGGAATAATATTGAATATACGAAGAAATGTAACTCAAAAACATAAATGCTAATCGAAGGCACGGCCCATTCGTCTAATAGACATTAGTACGTTGTAGGTAGTCGTGTTCACCGAAGGAGCTTTGAGTTACTGTGACCCGAAGACGCAAGACTGTGAGTTCATGTCCCCCCTTACTTTTCACTGTTTTCAGTTTTATAACTTCGGGGGTGAAGTACATGTTACAAACTGTTTACAAACGATTTATACATGGTATGGTTAGCTAAGGAAGGGTACTGCTTGATCATGTGAGTGGTGGGTATAACACTTAAGGCCATTAATCCTCGTTGTAGGACCGAGGGACATGAGTGATAGATCTATTTGGGTGTAGCGAACCCACACCCATGTGGACCAGGGTGGCCCATGAGGTGACTATGTCTTATTCCCGGAGACAAATCTGCTAGGTTTGAGTTTTCCTGCATCACTTCACACATATCAATGGCCTTGCAAACCATTGGTGATCTGTTTTCCTTGTTGCTTTCATACCAGGGTTTACATACATACAGACGTACTTTCAAAGGTTTATTCATACACACAAACAAACACATGAACTCGCTCAACTTTTGTTGATGTTTTCAAACTACATGTATTTCAGGGAATTAGATGTGGATCTGGCGGGCGTTTGCATGTTTCAAGTTATGTCAAGAATAAAAGATGTCATCCGGTGTCAATGGGTTTAGGATGTGTATCTTAATCCTGGACGAGATACATGATTCTAAACTTGATTTTATTTAAAGTCTTTTGATGAGTCCTTATGGAACTCTAAAACAATTCGTATGGTTGTAATTTGAATTTGAAGTCTATGTTTCAAACAAAATTGTTATGTTTTAAACTTAATTAATGGATGAACATCTATGCTTTTTATCATATAGTTGTTGTTATGATTGAATGCAATGGTATTAAGAAAGTCACACCATAATCACGCTTCCGCAATATTCAGGGTGTGACACCCTAGCATAGTCTTCAAGTTTTACGACTTTGCTAAGCTGAAATGATAAGAACCTCTGGTATTCCCTGTCATCCATCCCTATGCTATTCTCTCTTGCTATAACCTCAGCATGTGATACTTTTAATTTCAGATACTCAGCTAAGTTTTGAGGCTTATGATAGCCATAAATAGATGGGAAGGATCTTTTAGATGGATCCTCTATTGTGAAGAATGATTAAATTTCACCTTTAACAATGACTAACTCCAGAGGATATTGAGCTTCTAGGGGAATGACTGATGGTAGTGTAGCAATTGGAAGAGATGAAGTTGGTTCTCTAGGTGGAAATGATGTGCATGGACTGTTTTGAATGGAGGCAGATGATACAGGGATTGCTTATTTAATATCCTCATCATCTTCTAACACAATATGAGTTTTTCTCTTACGTGTGGACATGATTTCTGGTGAAGGAGAACGTTTTGGTAGTGAAGATGAATGTATGGGAAATCTTTGTGATGTTGGAGGTGGTTGGATTGTGGTTGGTGTAGTGAAAATAATCATGGCAGATGTTTGACAAACTTCTGCTGAAACAACTGGTGTCTCAGCAGCTTTTTGGCTAACATCTGCTGATACTTTTGTTATATCAGCATCTATTGACAGAATGGGTGATGATGGTGTTTAAGCTATTTTCTCCTTCTTTTGTGGTAGTTTTTTTGGAGAAGGTTTGGATTTAGGTTCAGCAGAGGATACAATTTCTGTAGGATTGGATTTTGAATCTGGTGGCAACTTTCTCAATGAATCTTTCTCCCCCTTTTTGGCATCATCATCATCATCATCATCATCATCTTTCTCAAAGATTGATATAAGGGTGGAGCAAGTAAGTTTCAACAGATGTTCCTTAATGTTCATAACCTCTGCTTGTGTGTCTTTATATCTAGCATCAACCAAATTTCTGATAAATTCCAAACTGAAATTGTAGTTACTTTCAGCCAAATTCCTCTGAGCTTGAAGGATGGGTTGCATAGAATTCAATAGCTCATTGGTAATTTCCTGTGTGGTAGGTAGACAAGTTTGTCATTGTTTTCATTGATGACATACTTATTTACTCAAAGAGCCAAGCTGATCATGGAAAACATCTCCGGTGTATTCTTAGACTTCTGCAACAAGAAAAACTCTACGCAAAGTTTTCTAAATGTGAGTTATGGCTCTGTGAAGTCCAATTTCTTGGGCATATGGTGAGTGAGCGTGGAATCCAAGTGGATCCCGCTAAGATTGAAGCGATTATGAATTGGCAAGCACCAAAAACACCTACAGAGATTCGCAGCTTCTTGGGTCTAGCAGGATACTACAGGCGTTTCATTGAAAACTTTTCTAGGATTGCTGCACCTCTAACATCATTAACTCACAAGAATGTCAAGTTTGACTGGGGTCCCAAGCAACAAGAATCATTTGAGATCCTCAAGCAGAAATTAAGCAATGCTCCTATGTTGACATTGCCAGAAGGGATTGAAGAGTTTGTTGTTTACTGCGATGCATCGCACACAGGTATGGGTTGTGTGCTTATGCAGAGAGGCAAGGTTATTGCCAATGCTTCACGTCAATAAAAGGTGCACGAAAAGAACTACACCACCCATGATTTGGAATTGGGTGCCGTTCTATTTGCACTGAAGCTTTGGAGGCATTATCTATATGGAACCAAGTGTATAATTTATTCTGATCATAAAAGCCTTCAACACTTGTTTAACCAAAAAGATCTTAACATGAGGCAGCGTCGTTGGATGGAGACATCGAACGATTATGATTGCGAAATTCGCTACCATCCGGGCAAAGCGAATGTTGTTGCTGATGCCTTGAGCAGAAAGGAAAGGATTAAACCAATAAGGATCAACGCCAAAAGCATCGAGGTTAGGAACTGCTTGAATGAAAGGCTGTTAGCTGCTCAGAAGGAAGCTATAATAGAACCTAACTTTCCGAATGAGAAGTTAGGTGTAACTGCTGATCAATTGTCATATGGCAAGGATGGAGTCCTTAGATTAAATGGTCGAATATGGGTTCCAATCCATGGAGGACTTAGAGATGTAATCCTCCAAGAAGCTCATAGTTCAAAATATTCAGTCCATCCAGGCAATGATAAGATGTACCAGGATCTGAAGGCAAATTATTGGTGGATAGGTTTGAAGAAATCTATAGCCACATATGTGGCTAAATGTCTGACGTGCGCACAGGTTAAAGCCGAGCATCAAAAGCCATCTGGTTTGCTGCAACAACCTGAACTTCCCACCTGGAAGTGGGAAATGGTAACTATGGATTTTATCACTAAGTTACCAAATACGAAGCACGGGAATGATACGATTTGGGTTATAGTAGACAGGCTGACCAAGTCAGCTCACTTCTTTCCTATTAAAGAAACACACAACTCCGATAAGCTAGCTCAAATGTATGTGGATGAGATTGTATCTCTCCATGGAATGCCAGTATCTATTATCTCTGATAGGGATACAAGATACACATCTCATTTTTGGAAAAGCTTTCAGCAATCTCTAGGCACTCGATTAAATTTCAGCACTACTTATCATCCTCAGACGGATGGGTAAAACGAGCGTACGATTCAAACGCTTGAGGATATGCTCAAGGCTTGTGTTATTGACTTGGGAGGAAGTTGGGATGACCATCTTCCTTTGATTGAATTTTCATACAGTAATAGCTATTATTCGAGTATCCAAGCCGCACCTTTTGAGGCTTTGTATGGAAGGAAGTGCAGAACGCCAGTTTGTTGGGTGGAAGTTGGAGAAACCCAACTGTCAGGACCTGATATAGTCCTTGAGACAACGGATAAGATTGTTCAGATCCGCGATCGTTTGAAAGCTGCCAGGGATAGACAGAAAAGCTACGCGGATAAAAGGCGTAAACCTCTTAAATTTGAGGTAGGTGATAAAGTGCTACTCAAGGTGTCACCCTGGAAAGGGGTGATGCGTTTTGGCAAAAAGGGCAAGTTGAGCCCAAGATACATAGGACCATTCGAGATCATTGAATGTGTCGGAACTGTAGTTTACAAGCTAAATCTACTTGAAGAGCTTAGTGGAATTCATAATGTATTCCACATCTGCAACTTAAAGAAATGTCTAGCCGATGAGTCGCTAGCAATGCCACATAAGGACGTGCAGATCGACGAAAGCTTGAAGTTCGTTGAAAACCCTTTGTCGATTGAGGATCAACAGGTTAAGAAACTTCGAAGAAAGAATGTACCAATCGTAAAGGTAAAGTGGGATGCCCGTAGAGGCCCAGAATATACATGGGAAGTTGAATCCACGATGAAGCAGAAATACCCTCATTTATTTTAGTAAATCTCGAGGTCGAGATTTCTTTTAAGGGGGTGAGGATGTAACACCTTGCAAAATCAAGTCCAATACAGTTGTGACACGTGTTATAAACCCTGAACATGTTAAAAAGATAACTTGAGGGACTAAAGTTGTCAAATAGCGTAAAGACGTATTTGGAAGGACCAAAGGTGTCAACATGCCAAACTTGTGCCTCTGATTGACCTCACACGACGTTCTTATTCTTTAATGAATAAATTATCAAACGTAGAAAGTCGTTTGTGCTTAAAATTTAGAATTTACAAAGCATAGGGGTTAAATGTGTCAACATGTTAAATTATTACCTCTGAGTGACCTTTTGACGATCTCGAAAGCGTTGTAATATTTTATTCTTGCTCTCGCGGACATCAAATATTAATTTCATGAAGTTTTGATGAAAACAAGACTTTTCGGATGATCTCATGACTAACCAGGGGCTTAACGAAGTTAATTTACGACCCAAGACTCTTAAAAGTTAACCATGGGGGTTAATAGTGCAATAAAAGAAAGTTATTTAAACTTAAAATGGACCAGGGACTGAAAATGCAAAGCTGGGAACCTTTTTACCGGATTCTAGGGTCTTCGCGGGGCGCGTAGACCTTCTCTGAAGTCTACGCGGGCAGCGACTAAGTCACCAGCGACCAAAAACTGGACAGCTGCATGTTGCAGCCTGTCCACCGCCATTGCATGCTAGTTTTTCGTTACCAGGGACTGTGCAAGTGGTTTTTACTGCCATGGGGACACTTGTTAACATCTGATGACCTCCCATAACAGCTGCAATGATCCTAGAGCCTTCAATTTCCTAGATAAAGAGCCTTGTTGTTCATTGTTCATGCACACTTAAAATTTTTCACTCTCAAACATTTCTCTGGAGCATCCTGGTCATCTAGGAAGCTTTCTCAAAGTTAAATATTCATGCTAAGGACCATTGTAAGGGTTCTTAGCTTATGTAGTTGAGTTTTTATTAGCTTAATGACCGAAAGTCAAAGATATCGTAATTATACTTTGACTTTGTGATTAATCACTAACGGTCCAGCCATTATTCAAATTGAAAGTGGCTATGTGTTGGTAATTATGTAAGTGTTAAACCCTCAAAAGGGCACCTCCTAATTATCACATTTACTTGGTCAATTGTCGGGTCAAAATACTTAATAGAAAAGTCAAATGAGTCAGTTTTTACAAAATAATTCATAACTGATAACGTAGAAGCTATAAAATACATTTTTATCACTCAAATAACTTGGTAAATAATATAAGAACATGTTTAGGCATGTTCAACCCGACAATTATGAGTTTAGGCTCGGTTCACAACTGAAAGTCGCAAAAGTAGACTTTTGCTTTGACTTTCAGTTCTGACCCGATTTAGCTTAGTTTAATTATGCCTTAGGGTTCTTTTGTGACCATATTATATGTTAGTATAATCCACTGAGGTTATACTACATGGTCCCATAGAAATCTAAGTCATTTGCATGTTTCCGTTAAATGCTTAAAAATTGACTAATTATGCCCTTATGTTATTAAAAGGAGATTTTTGAAAATGTGAGAGGACAAAAAGTTTTATTACTAATATTTAAGAATGTCACAAAAATTTGACATCCATTTCTGGTCTCAAACGAAAGTTATGCAAGATATCGTAAAATGAAACTTTTTATTAATTAAATTATGATTTTTGGCATAAAGCATATTTAAACCAAATTCTTGACACCAAACTTGCTACCCACTGTTATGATATAATATTTAGGGATTTTTGGGTATTTTTGTCAAATTTTATATTGACCATAACGTATGGTTCTAGCATGAATTCGGTAATTGACGATAATGCCCTTTTCATTGACAAGATGAGTTTAACATGTGATTTGAATACCAAACCTTTCCTACTGATGTCATACGTTAAATAAAATATTTTTAACATTAAAGACTGATCAAAACTTCAGAATTTTATAAACATCTCAAATATCGTCTAATACCGACTTTTAGGCTAATTAGGCGCATAGTTTGGTTTAAAACCATATTTAATGCCTAAGACTTATTACCTACTGATTTTATAAATAAAGTTTTTATACTTTAACAGTAAGCATAAGTCTTGAACTCAGGTTTCCAAATTTGACCTTAAAGGCATATGTGAAATGACCAAAATGCCCCTGCGGTGCATAGATTAGCCATAAAAGATAAACCACACATATGTATGATATCTAACTGATGTAACTTGATAAAATATATATTTTCACTGAATATTTTAGACCACAAAACTCAGTTTTCTATTAAACCCCTTTTATAAACTTTAAAAAGACCAAATTACCCTTTCGGGGCTTAAATTGGTTTTAAATTCATTTTGGGCATAATTGAAGATATCCTGCTGATATCACAACATATTTTAAGCATTATAACTTATGGAACTTGTACTTGTCTCATCCGGTTACCTGTTATGCTTATACGCACTCGGTACGGTTTATGTAACTAGTTTGCATAAATTAGTCGAAACGGGTCAAACCTTATCATTTTTGCTTCAAAATCCAGAGTGTATTTAGTTTACCCATTTTATACAAGTCTTCATACTTGTTGGGTCTAAATCACATTCCAATCCGGTCATCGCTTAATCTTGCGTTTTGTACCGTAAACCTTTCTTTAAAACTAACCGGTCTAAGTTACAACTGGAATAAGACCCGTTAGGAATCTAATAGGTTAATAAAACCTTCGTTCCAGATTAAGAGCCCCGGTAGAAGTACTTTGCACTTACTGATTAGAATATATGACTGAGAATAAATTACATTTAGCTCAGGTAAATACTTTTAACTTCATTTCCCTTATACGGGCTTGGGATACGGTAAATTATTACTGCTTGGTCGGGTGTAGAAACCTTTTATTCGAATATGTTTAAATTGTATAATCCCGTTTTAATCAGTGTTTCTTGATAACAAATAACATTGGGGGTTAACGACCGTGATGTGTGTAAAATGCAACATATAAATTACATCAAATGAGGCATAAAACTAGCCCTTTTTAGTACTAATGTTGGAAAAAGTGTGCTTTTGTCTTCCTTTTGTATTTTCAGGATTAAATGAGCTCAAATGAACAAAAGAAGCAAAAAGGCAGCTAAATCTAACATAAATACAAGAAAAGGAATAAACATGGCATGCCTGACCCCTCGACATCATCTTCCCAAGCAAAAACAAGACAATAGAAGGCTGAACACGCCCCATGCTCAGTGAGCACGGGGGCGTGCCCAAGTGTCTGCAGAAAAAGACAAAGTGTAGAAGCTTCTATTTCCCAACACGGGGGCGTGCCCAGCGGACACGGGGACGTGGTCAACGCAAAGATTCGCAGAATCTGAGCAAATCTTGATAGTACAGATACTCTTCTGCACACAGGGCCGTGCCCAGCGGACACGGGGGCGTGGTCAACTAATGCAGACAAACTGCATTTAATGAAGAAAGAGAAGATGGGTGGGCACGGGGCCGTGCCAAATGGACACGGGGTCGTGTCCAGGCTTCTATGCAGGCTATAAATAGGGGTGCTTGGCTCACTTGCAAATCATCCCTTGACAAACCACCTCTCTCACACTTCACCCACCCTCCACCACCATCACAACCCACATCCACCACCATCATCCATCATCCATCATAGAGTGTGTGTAGTAGTCTCGGGATCCAAGATTGATAGTAAGAGTTCTTGACAATCAAAGGCCATGTTTGCCTAAGTCTCTTACATCACTTGGTGAAGACAAGCATTTAGTGTAATACTTTTTATTTTTAATCTTTTCGCACTTTTTATTTGGTTATGTATTAATGACTTTAATAACTAGTTTCTTATGTTGAAGGTGAATCTTCCTTATCATTTGTCCGTGGTGTCTGTCACACCCCCAAAATCCACCATGCGGAGTATCACCGCTTGGAGGCGTGACGTGACCAGGATCGAGCCACCAATCATATTGAACAACATAATTAAGTAAAGAAAAACCAAACATAATACGATTGGTGACCAAAAGGAAGTAAACCGATTTTAGGTTAACAGCGGAAGCATAAAAGTAAATCCAAAAGCATAAGTCCATATTTTATAAGTTAAAGTTCAAAACGCAAGTTTAATAAGTTCATGAGGATTTAAATAATAAGCACGGAACATAACAGTCCGTACGCCACAACGACTCCTTCCTCGTGCAAGCTCCATCTAGCGACCTGTAAGGCATGTAACAACTAGTCAACAACAAAGTTGAGTGAGTTCACGTTTGGTTGTTCAGTTAATGAGTTCGTATCAGAAATCGTAAGTTCGTTTCATAACCATGTATTACCCATTATCCTTAATTCCCAAAACTTTACGATATTTAGTGGGGGCTTCCCATTATGTATGTTACTAGAGTAGGCGTATCCATAAGTGTCCTTCCCAATCCGAGGACGGTGTTAAGTATGAGTGTACGTAGGTTTTACGTACGTGCCCTTCTCAATCCGAGGACAGTAGTAAGTATGAGTGTACGTAGGTTTTACGTACGTGCCCTTCTCAATCCGAGGACAGTAGTAGGTATGAATGTACGTAGGTTTTACGTACGTGCCCTTCTCAATCCGAGGACAGTAGTAAGTGTGAGTGTACGTAGGTTTTACGTACGTGCCCTTCTCATCCGAGGACAGTAGTAGGTAGTCTAGTAGTGTTGACAATATAAATAGTTATTCAATCCCATTCCCAACCACCGGGAATTCCCATGCCTTAGTAAGGGTGTGAACTCACCTCGGTTTGCTCGGTTAGACTCTCAGATATAGCTAACAGTCAAGGTCGGTCAATCACGTCCTAGTATGATTTACCAGTTAGTTATTTAGTGATTTTCAAATAGAGCACAAAGTTCCTACACGTATCTATCACATAACATGCATCACTTTAACGGTTTATGCCCATCCAAGTTCCCCATCCATTCCCCACTCATAAGCAAACATACGATAGTGCACGTAACACATATAACATGTTAGATCATTCACCGATAGCATACTCGACATTTAGACACGCAAGTCACAACTTATGTCAATTCAACATTAATATTCAAAACCGGCTGTTTTCGGACATTTAAATAAAATAGTTAAGTTATTCCAAAAATTCTCAAATTTTTACAGAATGTCTTAAACGTTCCAAATTTTATTGTGTAAAAATATCGGGGTCCGATTCATTACCAATATTTTATAAAAATTCATATTCCGGACTGAACTCAGATTTGTGTATTTCTGACCACAGTCCACGGAACAATTTATTAAAAATTCATCGAGTGTCCGATTTATGAAATTCCAGTGGGGTAATTACAAATGCAACGGTTGTCATCTACTGTACAAATTTCATGGTCCGATTCATCACAAAACTCAGGTTATGACCGAAAGTATGACACCCATTTATTGCTGTCAAAATTCAGCTTAAGTTGCTGTTACAAATTAACACTTTAAAAATAGTAAACGGAGTCCAAAAATTACGATTCCAGTGTCATTAGAACCGTATCTCATAATAACATATTTTAGATTCAAAATATCGGTTTTTCGTTAAGTTTGTGACCTGTTTACAGCCAACTGAAGTTGGCTGTAAAACCGGGACAGATTCTGTTTTCAGTATTTAACTTCCTAGTTCGTGTTCGATTAATTCCGTTAATTATGTTTAGTGACCACAACAGCATCACATATTAATATTAATCAGTAAAACATCAGATAATCAACCAATAATCATAATCACACAAGATCTACATGATTTACACTAATATTCATCCATTAACCACCTTGTTCATCACTTTAGTAGACTTTTAGTTGGTGATCTTATATGTTAGTGATTTTTAACCGAAGAAACTCTTATTAACCACTTTAGAATAGATCAAGAAGATGTTTAGAGTCACTTACTACTAGCTCGAGGCTAGGGAAGAAAATAGACGAAAAACGAGTGGTTAATAGCAACGTAGTGAGGTCCTTCGAGTTCCAAGCACACCGGGCTTCCTACTTCACCTCCTAGCACCTTGCTATCACCTTGGATTGGATTGAAGTTGCAAGAAAATGGGTGGTGTGTGGGTGGAGAGGGCTGCCGAGAACACAAGAGAGGGGAAGAGGAAAATGAAATGTTGATGGTGTGAAGATGATAGAAGTGAAGGTCTAGTGGTTATATATATAATTCTCCAACATTCAATTGTCCATTAGTTCTTATGTTTACTAGATACTAGACACAAGGATTAAAATAATCACCAAGGACAAAGGTGTGTCACCCTTGTGGTGACCATTCGGTTAGGGGGGGGGGGGTATATAGTTGGTTTGTAATGAGATAGTTAGTGTTTAGTTGAAATCAAAAGGTTTAGTTATGATACTTGTGTGTGTTATTTAATATAACGGGTGTTAGGGTATTCGGGGACCCTAACTAGTTCAGAAAAGTATAAACAATGTGTTTAACAATATTTTTGTGTTCCGGGTAAAGTCCGGTTGTTCGGTTCGATACTGTTCCGTTAAACTGCTTAATTAATCCGCAAAGCGTCCTATATGTATATTTTTATAACGTTTTTAATTTCTAACACTTAGGAAATCACACAGGACTATTTAGTAACTTTTCTGTACATTACTAGTGTGTTAGCAGGCACATGTAAATATAACACAGATATCAGAAAGCAGTTAAGTAATTCCACACAGTCGTCAAGCACTTTCATTATCAATAATAAATTAAGGGAATACATGGAATTTTGAGGGTTGTCACATTCTCCCCCTGTTAAGAGAATTTCGTCCCGAAATTTAGCGCGTGGTTACTGAGGAAGCTAGTTAAGTTGCGTTGTTTTCCTGATTTTCCTGGGGTGTCACAGTGTCTTGGCGTTATTTTACTGTCTATATAAAATAAAAGATTTACACCATTCATATCTCCACGGTCTATATGGAGATATGTTGGCTACCTGGTCGGGGGTTAAGGGAATGGTTTGGTAAGCGTCTTGCCTTGTACAGTGTATAGATCCTGCAAGGACCTGGGTCAAGCTTAGTAGGACCTTCTTCAATACCCACTGGTATTGGATGGCGGGGGTTCGAATTTCTTGACCCCCTCATATGTAAACTACTATTAAAACATTAACCCGACTATTTAGGATTGTATCCCTGCTGACTCAAACTACTTAGCCGAGGGTAACGTCACCTTCAAAAGAGGGGCCTACCACAGTACGCATTAATAACTTAATTAATTATCTTTCAATAATCCAACCCTTTAGGATTGTCTCCTTATTAACTTAAACTACTGGGTTAAGGGTAACGTCACCTTCAAAAGAGGGGCCTACTACTATAACTAAGATAATCTCTTAAAAAGTGCAAAAGTGCGGAAATAATCAAAGGTTACACTAAAGGCGAGTCGGATCCAAGTGATTCATCTTGTTCATCTATTTTTATTTTATTTTTATTTTCAGCATTTTTATTTTTAGTTTTTAATTTAAAAACCTTTTTCTAAACTTTTGATTTGATTAGACGTTGAGGATAAACCGGTATTAAAAGCTCTTGTGTCCTTTGACGACCTCGGTATATTACCAACGCTATACTACGCTCACGATGGGTGCACTTTCCCATATGTGTGTTTGGTGTTAGTAAAATATCGTGTTTTATAAATTTAAAACTTGACTAAAGTGTTAAAAGGGCTAAAAATATACATAAAAATATATCACACCGCACGCACATCAAGTTTTTGGCGCCGTTGCTGGGGACACAAGGATTTTAAGAAAGTTAGGAATCAACGGCCTAATCGTTTTTCCTATTTTTCGTTTTCTTAGGATTTTTCTAGATTTTTCAGTTTCTGCAGAAGCTCAGCATGGGGCTGTGCCCGCTAAACACGCCCCGTGCCCAATCTTTGGTACTGGCAATCCTGTTTTAAGTCAGACGGTAGCTGAACATGGGGCCGTGCCCAATCAACACGCCCCTTGCCCAAGTATCAGTTGCTGAAAACAGAACCGTAAGATCCCGACGGTTGGTAATTTCTGACACAAACATGAGCAATACTGATTTTTTTTACTATCGGCCCTCTTATGGTATGTGGTGTCAAATATGTGGTGGCCCTCATGAGGATTTAAAAAGTTATTTTTAAAATTACAAGCCCCACTATATAGACCCATTGTTTTCTTGTAGCCTTAAGAGGGGCGAAAATAAAAATAATCCCTATCTCTCCCTCGAATGCTCTCAGTCATCCCTTCTAGGCGAAATGCTTCTTGATGAATTATTTCAATTGGAAGATCTAATTCTTAATTGGGTAAAAGAGCTTAAGATGGACCTAATTAATTCATCTCAAGAAGATACCTAAGAAGAATTTTTGAGGTCGCATTCGGATAAAAACAACTTCGTTGTTCCCGATATCACCTCTAACTCTGGCGAAGACTTGAGCGATAGTCGTCCCTGTGTCGATTGTGCCGTGAAGGACTCCCCATCGACTTCCTTCGATGCATACATAGACCTGAGCGATTCGGCATACACCTTCTTTAACGAGAGCCCAAGGGTTGGACTTCTCCAGCTACATTTAGCATAGGAATCACCCTCACCGATAACCTCTTGCGTTCACGTCTAAATCTAGAGCAACTAAGGTATCTCGGGCACTTCGGTGTTGTTCCGTCCAGTAAGGAACCACCCGATTCGGATAAATTCCTTGAAAATAAACGAAGCTTCATAAACAGCCTCTAGACACGGGGCCGTGTCCAGGTCAGCACGCCCCCATGTCCACCAAAAGATTCCCGTCTGACTTTTTGTCAGAATACGGACAAAATGTGTCAGGATCTGGTCTGCACACGGGGCCATGTCCAACCGACACAGGGCCGTGTGCAGCACGCTGTCGTTTTCTATAAATGCAGCCAAGATTCCTGCACATTTGGACCATTCCAGGGACAGAGATTTGGTGGGATCTTCACACATACCATCCTAGGTATTTTCTAAAAGAAGCTTCTCTACAACCATCTTGTCCTTTCCTCTTTTGTCCATTACCTTCTTCTTCATTTTTACCTCAACACCTCCATTAGAGTTTGAAATCACCATGGTTTCAAGCTTTATTGAGATGTTTGTTAGGTTTTTATTCAAGGGATCTTGTTAAAAATAAGTTCTACGAATTTGTTTTAAGTTATTTATGCTAAAAAATTCTTTAAAAATAAAAAAATAGTTTGAAACTCCGAGATCCCTTGTTCCAAAAATCTGCAGACAGGTGAACACGGGGCCGTGCTCATTGAGCACGGGGCCGTGTCCGAGGTTACTGTTCCATTAAAATAAACTCTTTTCAGTTTATTTTCGTAGAATGTCAAGCCAAAACAGTGGAACTTCTTCAGCGCATTCCAGAAACAGTAGAAGGGAAAGAAGGCCTTCAATCGAAGCAACTCTCGTACGCTATGTGATGGCATTACGTGAAGCTCTCGATGAAATGACATCAGTAGAAGAGGTCCTGATAGACCGTATAAATTATCTTACGGTGGGGCTGGAAAACAGTTTTCAAGAAATCAACCTCTTGCACCAGAGGTTGAACATTCTTGTGACACCTCCCATGGAACCAATCCTCCCCCAAGAGGATTGGAACCTAGCACTTGGAATCAACAATCCTACCAGATGGGATGACATCCCCGCGGAACCTCCTCTTGACAACTTGCAAGAAGTCCCGGTGGAAGTTACACCCCCTCAAAATGATGCCAATGAGCCCGCTTTTCTTCTCCCTAGGGAGATTGAAGAGTGGCTTGCCGACGTGTGAGGGACCCATATCCGGAGGAAGAAGTTCTTCAAAGCCGAATCCAACCGAGAAAATTATTTTCGGAAATTTTGCTATTAGAATAAACTATAGGCTAGAACTTCTTTTCGGGTTTAGACTTCTCGTGTTTTCTGACCTATTTATCTAAAAAAAGTCTTAGTTTATTAGGAGCATTATGTAACTCTCTCTATTTAATGAATGATGATTTTAATTAAATTGGTGTTTGGATGATGTTGTAATGGGTAAAACACACTCGGGATGGTGAAGGATACTAAGGGAAGCATAAACCAACGCCCCATGCACAAAAACAGAGCCTCCCGACAATTTTTCTTCATTACAGCAAGTTTGACACGGGGTCGTGCCCAGCCAACACGCCCCGTGTTCATGATCTGAAGGAAATTGCCCAGTTCAGGTAACTGGACACGGGGCGTGTTCACTAAACACGTGTAACAACCCTCGGTAAAACCAACGCCCTTATAATATTTCCAACACCCTAGTATATTTCAAAATATCCCCTTATGTTTTATAATACATCCCGTATGTGAAAACCAAGCCCGAAATACAATATAGTATTTAAATAAAATATAAAAACCTAAATCTAGGGCTGAGGCGGGCCGCGTGGACCCACCCCAAACCCTTACGCGGGCGGTATGAAGGCTAGAACCGGATTCCTTTGAGGTTCTTTAGTTCAAGCGGGCCGCGTAAGACCCCGTTTAAGTTAACGCGGGCCGCGAGAGAGCGAATTACTGGCGCAGCCTGGTGCTGACACGTGTCGACATCGTGGCAGGTCTAGATCATGAGCCGGACAAGCTATAGGGTTGACCAGGGTTGACGCGGGCCGCGTAAGTGACCCTTGTCTTTCACGCGGGCCGCGTGAGAGTCCAATATCAGCCCTATATAAGAAAGCAACGGGTTTTCATTTTCCGTCGCTCATTCTCAAAATCTAAATCACAATTTCTGTAGAAGAGTTATAATACACGGGTAGTATACCCCCTAATTAGCGAGGTTCTGCTCCGTTGTAAGTATTATAACCCAGTTTCGTAATAGTTACACTGCCCGATTGATTTAGGGTTCCGTAACAACTATCGTGGTTCTGCCCGACGTAGTTGTTGGAATGCTATCTCGGGGAGGGTATCATTAATATTTTCAAAGGGTTATGATACTAACCAATGTACATTTGTATAAATTATAGATTATATCCAGGAAACCTTACGAGAAGTCTAAGATAGCAATGTGAGTTTATCCTCTTTTTGTTAACCTTTTTGGAATGTTTTACAAAACCTTAATTGTTTTACAATGCGATTAAGCGGTGATTGAGTATTTGTAGTTCTTTAATTACTGCCGGTATTATGGGGTTTTGTATACAAAATTTATTACTTGCGAGTAGTAAGTCGGAATGACAGTACGTTACCATTGGACAACGAGTTAACCAATGTGTAATATGACCCACAAGTCAAGGATTGACAGTACTGAATGAGTAATTGTGTAGAAATAAACAATGTGATCGCTCTCAATACTGTGTTAATTGATAAAATGTTTATCTTGATTAAATTGGGATTCACTCACCAGTATTTCCCGCTAACAAAATATTTTTAAAACATGTTTCAGGTAACACAATGTGAAAGCCAACTGGGAAAAAGCCAGCTCGAGAGCACTGACGGCTTGGAAAATAAGTGGCTATAAAAGTTATCTAAGAAACAATGTTTTAAATTCAATAAAATAGGGATTGTCCCTATAAATGTATGTAATAAGAAACTTGGGTTTTGCCCATGTGTTTATTAATATCAATTATGGTGGTTTTACTCTGATAAACATTTCCTAACTACGGTCCTGATGTAAATTCCGCTGCCAAATTAACGAAACCTGATACCACCACCACTGAGTTTGCATCCGCCCGTTCCCGGGACAGATAAGGTATCGGGGGTTGCGACAGAAGGTGGTATCAGAGCCTAGCCACTGGTCTGAGCCAAAGAAGTGTTCTGCTGACACTTAAATTCTAAATTTTGTGTTAGGAAATAAATTACGGAAATACATGTATAACTGTAATTATTTGTTATGTGATATTTGACTATTTGTTAGTTTACAATATGAGTGATCAAGGACCCTCAGACATGAATCGTCAGTTGTCTGAATCACCTAGGAGTGAAGGTACCTCTTCACAGCCTGCCCTCTTTGGGTATACTGCTGATCAAGAAGAAGGAATATTTGCCTTTAGAGCTCAGTCGAAGGAGCCATTCCCTCATAAGAAAAGAGGATGGTTCAGTAAGGAAGCCTTTGCTCGTAGGAAGAGAATGCGAAAGTTGCAACAGCAAAGAGTTCTAGCAGCTGCTAAGCGAAAGACTGATGCCCATACACATGATATGCTTAATAGAAGCCTAGCTAATTTCCATATCCTAGCTACAACTGCTGCTGACCCGAGTCTGGAACAACTAGTAGCCCCACAACCACCAAACCCAGAACAACCCATGGAGATAGAAATTCCTGAAAACCAGGTGGAGATGCATGACTTTAACCCAGAAGAAATCCCTAGGGTACCTGCACCAAACCCCCTAGACCCAAATTATGACCCCTGGTGGGACGATAATAGGGATTTTGTGCAACGTTACCCTATCCAGGAATACCCATCAATACAGAACACAGAAGCCTACCCAGGTATGGACCCTTTAGATCCCTATTACCATGATAACTACATTAGGGAGATCTTAGAAGATCCTTACCAATTTCAGGAACTTTCACCCCCATATCAGGAACCGGCACCGGCACCCCAGATTCCAAACCCAGTCCTAGAACCTGCACCCCCAATGAGTGCAGAAAATACGATGAGCACAATATGGGGAGGAAATTTTAGAAAGCAGTGAGAGAATGCGCCAGGTGGGAGAGCCTCTCGTATGGAAATACGATGAGCGCAATATGGATTTTTGGATAAATCCATATCCTTTAATGTGAGAATGGAGGAAATGATAGTAATAATAATAAAATAAAATAAAATATGTGTGTACGGATGCATATTACTATTAGTGTAATTTTCTTTCTGTTGGTATTGTAATCTTTATTTCAGTACTAGTGTTTAATAGACGCATAGTATATGAAAATAGAGTACAAGTCGCAAGGATTGACGTTTTTGGCTAGATTGCGTGTCATGTGAATTACGATATTATTTAATTATCTTGTGATATTAATATGGGATAAATGTTTAAAATTCAGATGGCCGATGAAGGAAATCAAGGAAATCTGAATAATGATAACCAGAGTAACATTAACGTGGTTAATGAGAATCCGAGCATCAATAACAATAACAATCAAGTGGATAATAGTGCTATCCAACACATAGTAGCACAAGGAATTATAGATGCAATGCCATTTATTCTTCAAACTGTTAAGGAGGCTGATAATAAAAGTAAGCATAGCAGTAAGCGACCAAGATAACCAGAAGACAGCATGAACAATGGACCTGTACTTCAAATGCCCATTCCCAAAAGAAGAAGAACCATGCCTTATGGTTGTTCTTATAAGGAATTCTAGTCTTGTAAACCAATGGAATTTTCGGGCAACGAAGGGGCCATTGCAACCCTACGCTGGATAGAAAAGACTGAGGCAGTCTTAAGGATAAGCAAGTGTGCTGAAGAAGATAGAATACTGTTTGCTTCTAATCTGTTTAAGAATTCAGCGTTAGAATGGTGGAACACTATCCTCCAATCAAGAGGAAGTGATAGAACTTACAATATGGAATGGGAAGAATTTAAAAACAAGGTAGAAAGGAAATTCTGCCCACCCAATGAAAAAGAACAAATAGCAAACAAATTCCTAAACCTTAGGATGACTGGTGTGGATAGTAAGGGATACACTAAAATATTCTTCGAATATGCCAGAATAGTGCCAACTCTTGCTTCACCAGAACCAGTGTTAATCTCCCGTTATATTTGGGGATTAATTGGGGAGATAAGACACGTAGTCAAGGCAGCTAGACCTCAAACAATAGAAGAAGCTGTAGAACTAGCCAATACCTTGACTGATGAGTTAGTTCGTACCCGAGAAGAGGATCAAAGGAGGAACCTAACCCAGAAGTTGACACAAGAATTTCGTTCTGGAAATTTTAATCGTGGGAAAATATAGGTTCTACCTCTACACCTTACTGTAGGAATTGCAAAAGAAAGCATTCAGGAAGATGCTCCATATACTGTAACTTTTGCAAAATATCGGGACACAAGGAAGAAGATTGCAGGAAGAAAAACAGCAGGATATGCTACAACTGTGGAGAACAAGGTCACATAAAGCCTAATTGCCCAAAATTAGCTCCAGCTACAAACAACAAGAATACCAAAAATGCTAGAGCATTTGTTCTGACTGCAGATGAAGCCAAAATGATTCCAGATGTCATAGCTGGTACGTTTTTAGTTAATGATATTTTTGCTAGAGTATTATTTGACTCTGGTGCAAACCAAAGTTTTATTAATACATCGTTTTGCAAATTTCTAAATCAGTCATTAACTAAACTATCACAAGAATGTTTAGTAGAGACAGCTAATGGAGAAAATGTTGAGATTTCTGAAATCTTGCAGGGAGCAAGAATAGAAATTTTAAATCAGAAATTTATAGCAAACCTATATCCCATGAATCTGGCAGGATTTGATGTTGTTTTAGGAATGGATTGGTTAATAGCCAATAAAGCCAGTATTTTATGTGATCAAAAGTCAATTCAAGTAAATTCCCCAAAAGGTAAAATGATCACAATTAAAGGAGATAAACCCTTTAGGTCCACTAAATTAATCTCTGTGATGAAAACTGCAAGCTATATAAGAAAAGGTTCTATAGTGTATATGATTTTCCTAATCACTAACGCTAAAGGAAAAGAACTAAAAGATATTCCAGTAGTATCTCAGTTTTCAGTTGTCTTTCCAGAAGAATTACCAGGACTACCTCCAGACAGAGAAGTTGAATTCAGAATTCACCTACTACCAGGAACATCACCGATTGCCAAAGCACCTTACCGTTTGGCACCTGCAGAAATGCAAGAATTAAAGAAACAATTAGATGAATTGTTAGAAAAAAGATTTATACAACCAAGTTCGTCGCCATGGGGAGCGCCGATACTGTTTGTTAAAAAGAAGGACGGATCAATGCGTATGTGTATTGATTACCGTGAATTAAACAAAGTCACGATTAAGAATCGGTACCCATTACCAAGAATCGATGATCTGTTTGATCAACTACAAGGAGCTCGATTTTTCTCTAAAATCGATTTAAGCTCATGATATCATCAATTAAAGGTACAGGAAGAGGACGTTCCTAAAACCGCTTTCAGAACAAGGTATGGCCATTATGAATTTACTGTCATGCCATTTGGTTTAACCAATGCCCCAGCTGCATTTATGAACATGATGAACCGAATATGTAAGCCATATTTGGATAAATTCATAATTGTATTTATAGATGATATTCTAATTTACTCTAAGAGTAAAGACGATCATGTAAAGCATTTGCACGCACTTTTAAGTCTATTAAGAAAGGAAAAGCTTTATGCTAAGTTTTCTAAGTGCGAATTTTGGTTAGAACAGATACAATTTCTTGGACATTTAGTTAACCATGAAGGAATTCATGTGGATCCAACAAAGATCGAGGCAATTACTAAATGGAAAACCCCTGAATCACCAACCGAGGTTAGAAGTTTCTTAGGATTGGCCGGTTATTATAGAAGATTTATCCAAGATTTCTCTAGAATAGCCATTCCCTTAACTAAATTAACCTGTAAATCCGTTAAGTTTGAATGGGGATTAAAACAAGAAGAAGCCTTTAGAATTCTTAAGCAAAGATTAACCCATACACCCATACTAGCATTACCAGAAGGAGCTGAAGACTTCGTAGTCTATTGTGATGCTTCTAAATTAGGTTATGGATGTGTATTAATGGAACGACAAAAGGTTATAGCTTATGCATCTAGACAACTTAAGAATCATGAAGAGAATTATTCAACCCATGATTTAGAGTTAGGAGCTATAATCTTTGCTCTTAAAATTTGGAGACATTACCTTTATGGTAATAATTTTACCATATTCACTGATCATAAGAGTTTAAGGTATATCTTCAAGCAAAAGGAGTTGAATATGAGACAAAGACGCTGGATGGGGATGCTTAGTGACTATGATTGTAATATCCAGTATCATGAAGGAAAAACCAATGTAGTGGCAGATGCTTTAAGTCGAAAGTATCATGAAAAGCCAAAAAGGGTACGTTCTCTTAAATTAAATCTGCAAGTAGATCTAAATGATCAAATAAGAGAAGCACAAGAATCAGTAATCAAGGATGATTCTGAAAAATTAAAAGGTATGTTAAAAGAATTAGAACAAGGAACAGATGGAATTTGGAGATTTCATGAAAAGAGAATGTGGATACCTAAATTAGGAAACCTACGTCATCGTATACTAGAAGAAGCCCATAAGTCTAAATATACGATGCATCCAGGAAGTAATAAAATGTACCAGGATTTAAGGAAAAAAATTCTGGTGGATAGGAAGGAAAAAGGATATAGCAGCCTATGTTTCTAAATGTTTAACTTGCTCACAAGTTAAAGCTGAACATCAGAAACCCTCAGGTTTGTTACAGCAATTAGAAATGCCGGTGTGGAAATGGGAATTGATAACAATGGATTTTGTTACTAAATTAACCAAAACCAAGAAAGGAAATGATACAATCTGGGTGATTGTAGATAGACTAACCAAGTCAGCTCATTTCCTACCCATGAAAGAAACTTTCAGTATGGAACAATTAGCTAAATTATATGTAAATGAAATTGTTTCTTTACATGGCATTCCTTTATCAATTGTTTCTGATAGGGATAGTCGATTTACCGCTCATTTTTGGTCAAGTTTCCAAAAGGCCATGGGAACTAAGCTTAAACTAAGCACAGCTTATCATCCTCAAACGGATGGACAAAGCGAAAGGACAATTCAGACAATGGAGGACATGCTTAGATCTTGTGTAATTGATTTTGGAGGTAATTGGGATGATCACTTACCTTTAATAGAATTTTCTTATAATAATATTTATCACACAAGTATCAATGCTGCACCATTCGAAGCACTTTATGGACGAAAGTGTCGAACCCCAGTCTGTTGGGCAGAAATTGGGGAAAAACAACTATCTGGACCTGAGATAGTACAAGAAACAACTGACAAGATTATTCAAGTCAAGGAACGACTGAAAGCAGCACGTGATCGACAAAAGAGTTATGCTGATAACCGACGCAAGCCATTGGAATTTCAATTAGGAGATAAAGTATTATTGAAAGTCTCTACTTGGAAAGGAGTGGTAAGATTCATAAAAAAAGGGGGAAAGCTAAGTCCCAAGTATGTTGGACCTTTTGAGATTATTAGAAGAATAGGACCTGTAGCCTTTCAGCTACAACTGCCAGAGGAAATGGCAGGAATACATGATGTATTTCATGTATCTAATCTCAAGAAATGCTTAACTGATGAATCACTAATAGTACCTCTTAAGGATATAGAGGTAAATGAACAACTCAAGTTTGTAGAAAGGCCTCTACAGATTGAAGACAGGAAAATCAAAAATCTCAAGCATAAAAGAATAGTTCTAGTCAAAGTGAAGTTGAACTCCAAAAGAGGACCTGAGTACACATGGGAACTTGAGTCAGAGATGCAAAGGAAATATCCGCATTTGTTTCAGTAGATCTCGAGGACGAGCTCTAAAACAAGGTGGGGAGAATGTAACAACCCTCGATAAAACCAACGCCCTTATAATATTTCCAACACCCTAGTATATTTCAAAATATTCCCTTATGTCTAATAATACATCCCGTATGTGAAAACCGAGCCCGAAATACAATATAGTATTTAAATAAAATATAAAAACCTAAATCTAGGGCTGAGGCGGGCCGCGTGGACCCACCCCAAACCCTTACGCGGGCGGTAGGAAGGCTAGAACCGGATTCCTTTGAGTTTCTTTAGTTCAAGCGGGCCGCGTAAGACCCCGTTTAAGTTAACGCGGGCCGCGAGAGAGCGAATTAGTGGCGCAGCCTGGTGCTGACACGTGTCAACATCGTGGCGGGTCTAGATCATGAGCCGGACAAGCTATAGGGTTGACCAGGGTTGACGCGGTCCGCGTAAGTGACCCTTGTCTTTCACGCGGGCCGCGTGAGAGTCCAATATCAGCCCTATATAAGAAAGCAACGGGTTTTCATTTTCCGTCGCTCATTCTCAAAATCTAAATCACAATTTCTGTAGAAGAGTTATAATACACGGGTATTATACCCCCAAATTAGCGAGGTTCTGCTCCATTGTAAGTAGTTTCGTAATAGTTACGCTGCCCGATTGATTTAGGGTTCCGTAACAACTGTCGTGGTTCTGCCCGACGTAGTTGTTGGAATGCCGTCTCGGGGAGGGTATCATTAATATTTTCAAAGGGTTATGATACTAACCAATGTACATTTGTATAAATTATAGATTATATCCAGGAAACCTTACGAGAAGTCTAAGATAGCAATGTGAGTTTATCCTCTTTTTGTTAACCTTTTTGGAATGTTTTACAAAACCTTAATTGTTTTACAATGCGATTAAGCAGTGATTGAGTCTTTGTAGTTCTTCAATTACTGCCGGTATTATGGGGTTTTGTATACAAAATTTATTACTTGCGAGTAGTAAGTCGGAATGACAGTACGTTACCATTGGACAACGAGTTAGCCAATGTGTAATATGACCCACAAGTCAAGGATTGACAGTACTGAATGAGTAATTGTGTAGAAATAAACAATGTGATCGCTCTCAATACTGTGTTAATTGATAAAATGTTTATCTTGATGAAACTGGGATTCACTCACCAGTATTTCCCGCTGACAAAATATTTTTAAAACATGTTTCAGGTAACACAATGTGAAAGCCAACTGGGAAAAAGCCAGCTCGAGAGCACTGACGGCTTGGAAAATAAGTGGCTATAAAAGTTATCTAAGAAACAATGTTTTAAATTCAATAAAATAGGGATTGTCCCTATAAATATATGTAATAAGAAACTTGGGTTTTGCCCATGTGTTTATTAATATCAATTATGGTGGTTTTACTCTGATAAACATTTCCTAACTACGGTCCTGATGTAAATTTTGCTGCCAATTTAACGAAACCTGATACCACCACCACTGAGTTCGCGTCCGCCCGTTCCCGGGACAGATAAGGGATCGGGGGTTGCGACAACACGGCCTCGTGCCCAGCCTTCTGTTACTTTCTAATGATTTCTTGTTACTGGAAACCTGAACACGGGGCCGTGTCCAGATGCCCAGTAACATAAAATTTTGTTTTAACACACCTTTTACACATTCAATCAACCTAAAAACTTATTTTTGGGACACATTGAGGACAATGTGTAATTTAAGTGTGGGGGGATGCTAAAACCTTGAATTTTGCATGTCCTAATTAAAAGTCTTACACAAAACTTTATTGGAACCGCTAATCACCCCAAATTTTTTTCAAAAATTTTCATTTTTTTACTTGTCTTGGTATAATTTGGGAATTACAAGTTCTAAAAAGGTTATATTTTTACTAATTTACAACCGATAGCGTCGTGATAAAAAGAACCAACATAAGAAAATTATGAAACGGCATGACAAATCTAGTTAAAATTTGATTATATATACTTGATCACATTAAAAACCCATTCCCACAAAAAGTGAGTTTTGAGCCTTTATTGAGCATACAAATACACATCTTTAAACTAAATGCTCATTTTCCGTTTCTTGTGTGAATAGCCGCTTGGTTTCTTACGACTCTAGAACTTGCCATGACGATAAATTCCCCGTCCTTACCAATTTAAACCCAAGTAAGTAAATGATGGAGGCATTAGGACTAACCCTTTTTCTTTTCAACACCATTATTTTTCTTTTTTTTTACCACCTACCCAAAATCCCCCTAGTTAACCCCTTTGAGCCTAAACCTTTTCATTTCTTTTCCCAAAACAAACACCCTTTACCCACCAAAGCCTTTTTTTTATTTTAAACCCTTTATTTTAGTAACAAAGCTCGTTTTCTTGTGACATTCCTTATCAAAAAAAAAGGAAGAAAAGAAAAATGAAGTCCGCAATAAACAAACAAGCTCATCAAAAGAAACCTTGTTTGAAAAATGCATCATTGGAATAAAAAGTCACAAAAACAAAATGTTTTACGAAAACCGACGCTTTTTACGCCTTTTCGCCCTTTTCTACTAACCACTAACCAAAACCACCTACCTTTAACCCAAGCCTAACCCTTCCCCAAAATCCTCTTGATATTTACAAAGGTTTATAGTTAAAAAGGAGGAGGATTGATTGCTTGGCAAGCATATGGTAGAAGTAAGTTCCATGCCGGTCTCGAGTGTTTCACAAAAATACATCTTCGGCCGAGTGTTGAGTGATCTCCCGTGAGGTATGTGAACTTGTATATAAATGGAATTTTAAAAAGGCATGTTATGCCCAAATAAGTAATTCCTCTTATGTAATGTTCTAAATAAATCATAACGAATAGGATTGTAAATAAAATAAAAATAAAACCTAATAAAGAATCTTGGAATCCCGACACTCTATGACAAGCCCAAAACCTTATCTTCTACCCATTCCATTTGGGAGTGTAAGCCACAAAATAAAGAGTTTTGCTTGAGGACAAGCAAAAATTCAAGTGTAGGGGTATTTGATGTGTGTAAAATGCAACATATAAATTACATCAAATGAGGCATAAACCTAACCCTTTTTTAGTACTAATGTTGGAAAAAGTGTGCTTTTGTCTTCCTTTTGTATTTTCAGGATTAAATGAGCTCAAATGAACAAAAGAAGCAAAAAGGCAGCTAAATCAAACATAAATACAAGAAAAGGAATAAACATGGCATGCCCGACCCCTCGACAGCATCTTCCCAAGCAAAAACAAGACAACAGAAGGCTGAACATGCCCAAGTGTCTGCATAAAAGACAAAGTGTGGAATCTTCTATTTCCCAACACGGGGGCGAGCCCAGCGGACACGAGGCCGTGGTCAACGTAAAGATTCGTAGAATCTGAGCAAATCTTGATAGTACAGATACGCTTCTGCACACAGGGCCGTGCCCAGCGGACACGGGGGTGTGGTCAACTAATGCAGACAAACTGCATTTAATGAAGAAAGAGAAGATGGGTGGACACGGGGTCATGCCCAATGGACACGGGGCCGTGTCCGAGCTTCTGTGCAGGCTATAAATAGGGGTGCTTGGCTCACTTGCAAATCATCCCTTGACAAACCACCTCTCTCACACTTCACCCACCCCTCCACCACCATCACAACCCACATCCACCACCATCATCCATCATCCATCATAGAGTGTGTGTAGTAGTCTCGGGATCCAAGATTGATAGTAAGAGTTCTTGACAATCAAAGGCCATGTTTGCCTAAGTCTCTTACATCACTTGGTGAAGACAAGCATTTAGTGTAATACTTTTTATTTTTAATCTTTTCGCACTTTTCATTTGGGTATGTATTAATGACTTTAATAACTAGTTTCTTATGTTGAAGGTGAATCTTCCTTCTCATTTGTCCGTGGTGTCTTGGCATTATTTTACTGTCTATATAAAATAAAAGATTTACACCATTCATATCTCCACGGTCTATATGGAGATATGTTGGTACCTGGTCGGGGGTTAAGGGAATGGTTTGGTAAGCGTCTTGCCTTGTTGAGTGTATAGATCCGGCAAGGACCTGGGTCAAGCTTAGTAGGACCTCCTTCAATACCCACTGGTATTGGATGGCGGGGGTTCGAATTTCTTGACCCCCTCATATGTAAACTGCTATTAAAACATTAACCCGACTATTTAGGATTGTATCCCTGCTGACTCAAACTACTTAGCCGAGGGTAACGTAACCTTCAAAAGAGGGGCCTACCACATTATGCATTAATAACTTAATTAATTATCTTTCAATAATCCAACCCTTTAGGATTGTATCCTTGCTGACTCAAACTACTGGGTTGAGGGTAACGTCACCTTCAAAAGAGGCGCCTACTACTATAACTAAGATAATCTCTTAAAAAGTGCAAAAGTGCGGAAATAATCAAAGGTTACACTAAAGGCGAGTCGGATCCAAGTGATTCATCTTGTCTATTTGTTTTATTTTATTTTTATTTTCAGCATTTTTATTTTTAGTTTTTAATTTAAAAACCTTTTTCTAAACTTTTGATTTGATTAGGCGTTGAGGATAAACCGGTATTAAAAGCTCTTGTGTCCTTAGACGACCTCGGTATCTTACCAACGCTATACTACGCTCACGATGGGTGCACTTGCCCATATGTGTGTTTGGTGTTAGTAAAATATCGTGTTTTATAAATTTAAAACTTGACTAAAGTGTAAAAAGGGCTAAAATATACATAAAAATATATCACACCGCACGCACATCAGATTGTGTCCTGGATATCCTTGGCTCATTCAAAAAGCGTGAATGGCCACGACTTAAGCACGGGGTGTAGGCATACACCTGTCTGTTGCGTATGTAAAAGATATACTCACTCGTGAGGAAACTTCTTGTGAGTTTATATTTGTGGTGTGTCGATTAATCTTGTTCGGCTTTTATACCGGCCCTAAATGTTGGACAAACATGTAAATCTGATACAAGATTGTTATTAATATAATTGTCCCAAGTTATAAAATATTTGTGCATTGTGCATTTAAACCAATTTTCATAAATGTTTTCGAAAGAGTTGGTTAATTGTATTTACCAATGTAAACTGGCGTATTTTTCCAAAAAGTCTAAGTGACAGGTACCGTAAGTAATTGGCTGGGAGCTCGGGGCGTTAATAAAGAATCTTGCAAGTTCTGAACGTCTAAAGTCTGTTGAACAATATTTATATTTCTGTTTTAAGATCCGCCTGTGGATCCATATACAACCGTTTGTATAATATTTAATTATACTTTGCCTTTCGGTTTGTAATTATTATTTTCATCCAATACTTCCGCTGTGCATTAAACTGTATACATTTGACTATGATGATATCAACTACGTCACGATACTCCCCACCGGGCCCACCGGTAATACGTAGAAATATCGGGGTGTGACAGGTTGGTATCAGAGCCAACATTGAGTGCATTAAACACTAGCCTTTTATGTTTAATCTCAATGACACAGTAGCACATTCCTTGACTTCCGAGTCTAGGCAAACGACATAGGATTAATCCTAATCTTAAATTGTTTCTGTTTTGTTTATTCTTGTTTTGACAGGATTACAAGCATACATGCCTCCAAGAGTGAGAGTACATGGAGGACGGGGCAAGGCAGCTATAGTAACTAGGAATGATCATAAAGCCGGACCATCTCACCGGCGTACGCCATCCGCATCATTTAGATCAAGTCCTCACAAAGACTGGAGGACATACCTCGAGCCTGTGAGACGCTCTGTCTCACTCAGCTTCTCACCGTCTTATCATCATTCCTTTGGGCCGCAGCAGGAGGACGAGCCCAACGACTCTCACCATTCTTATATTCCTTTGCAGCGTTCGAGTTCACACCATTCTTTTCAGAACCCAACTCCCTACTTTCAGAGCCAGTTCAATCCAATGAACCAGATTGAAGAACCAGAGGGTCAAAACCCTTTGGGACCAGCTGACCACTTTCCTGAGTACTAGGATATGGAGATGGACAATGATCCAGATCCAGAGATGCCACCATCAGGGACGCCGACGCATCCCATTGAGATTTCCAGCGGATCATCTTTTCATGGTTCGCCTTACAGGGACCCTGATATCTGGGCCGAAAGGTGGGGCCCATTTAAGTGGGAGTTCACACCACCTCGCAACCCACCGCAACAACAGGTTCCCTCAGAGGACCCACACTTTGAGGCGGTCACGCCACCACCACCACCAGCGCCAGAGCAGCCACCGCCTCCAGAACCATCGAGGCGCAGAAGAAGTGCACGAATGTCCGTGCATGGGGGTTTTCATTTCAGCACCCCCCAACACTACGGCAGCTACCCGCCGCTATATGAAGACCCACAAATGGGTGGGCCTTCAAACGCCATTTCTGAAGTCGACTATGTACCAGTCGCACCTGCCCACTACCACCACCCATGGGTTATGAAAACCCGATCCCCGCTTACCCAGATGCAGCTGGGTATAACCCGTTTGAGCAGCAAGCTTACTCGGGTTATCAGTACCATGCACCTACCGTTGACCCTTACGTCGAGGCAACAAACTTCAATGCTCTTTACCCCTCGCCCTTTCCACCAGCGTACCCAACTGGGTACCCTGCATATGGGTATCAATACCCACCGCCTCCTCAACCTCAGTAGCAGCAGCCGCCGCAGCCACCACAAATTCAACCACCACAGCAGCAAGAAATCCTTCAGAGGTTGCACGAGGTGGAACAAAGGGTAGACGAAGAGAGTAGAAGTCGACACGGTCTTCTAAAGGGTTTGGCAAACCTCATTAAGGGGAAGAAGAAGAAGGATTATTAGAAATCCTTATTTATTTTTTTGTAATTTCATTTATGTATTTAGTCCCTGCGTGGACTTGTCTTTCTTATTTTAGTCCCTGCGAGGACACGTTATTTATTTAAAAGTCTCGTTTAGGGCAACTATTGTACTTCTTAAGACAATTTATGGAATGTTTCATTTTAAATTCTTATTTGTCAATATGTATATTCATGTACTATATAAAACAAATTAAAATATCATTCCAATTTATGATTGATCCGCCATTAAATAAAATCTTAAAGGTAAAACCTAGCCTATATGTCACTTTAAGACATGGCCATGATGGTGAATCCTTTTTAAGAAAATAAATCTTGTTAACATCTGAAAACATGTTAGCACTCCTGGCAAATGTGATTCGATAAAGTCACACTAGTCATCCTTATATTGGATTTTCCAATTTCTTACCTAATGATTTAAATATCCATTAGTGATGAAATGCCTACGAGCCATACTGATTGTCCAATAAGAGAAATGACATTTGTAGTCTATGACTCCCTGTCAGGAAATAGGTGATGAACTATGTTCGAGCCTTAATGCCTCGATCTTATAAGATCATGGCTTATAAATGAAAACTGTCCTCGTGACAAGGCCTTTTGTGCCACTTTAAAATTCCTAACTAGTTTATAACTGGGAATAACTATAATAAAAAGATTAAAATAAATCTGATTATCAAATTAACCAATATGAACTATATATACCATGGTTAATGAATCATCGAAAATGATGATTCCATAATAAACTTCTGAATAAATTATTGTCAATTTTTTTATAGCAATCAAGCTTCATGGCTGAATCTCAAGAAGTTAATAGTCATCCAAGGGAAAGAAATGATAATACCACAAGAGTAAATGTAATGGGTGCAGATCTACAAGCATTGATAGACAATGCCATCACTAAAGCCGTTGGCAGGATGATCAGAGAACCAAGTGTTACTCACACTAAGACCCAATCTGTACCTCATACTAAAACTCCTTCCAAAACACATACATCAAAGAAAGACGATTCACAACACTCGTCAAACCAGAAAAGTCAGCCATCTAAACAAATTGTGCTTAATCAGGAGCCACGTGTCAAGACTTGCTCTTACAAATACTTCGTCTCTTGCAAGCCAAGGGACTTTATAGGAGAAAAAGGAGCCATTGACTGTGTGACATGGCTTGATGAGATGGATATTGTAGTAGATATCAGTGGTTGTGCGGAATAGGATATTGTGAAGTTTGTTTCGCAATCATTTAAAGGGGAAGCTTTGTCTTGGTGGAAGTCGTTAATCCAAGCCACAGGGAAGATTCCACTTTATAACTTGTCTTGGGAACAATTTATGACACTGATCAAGGAAAATTTCTGTCCTCAGCATGAGGTAGAAAAGATTGAAGCAGACTTCTTGACTCTGGTCATGAAGAATTTGGATTGTCAGGCATATGTTACGATGTCACACCCCTTTTTCCACGTGTCACCGGTGGGCCCGGTGGGGAGTATCGTGACGTAGTTGATATCATCATAGACAAACAACACAATATTTAAATGCACAGCGGAAGCAAAGATAGATTCATTTCAACTTTAATAAAATGTAATATTAAATATCACGAATAGTTGAAACGGATCCACAGGCGGATTAAAATAAAAGAAGATATTGTTCAACAGTTTTATTGACATCCAAGCTTGCGAGACTTATTGCGGACGCTAGAAGACAGCCAGCCTAGTACGAGTAGTACCTGCACTTAACCTTTTGGAAAATACGTCAGTTTACACTGGTAAATACAATTTAACTGGCTCATTTTAAAAAGGTTGAAAATTGATTTGAATGCACGTGGCACAAAACATTTTATAACTTGGGATAATTATATGAATATAATACTTGTAAACAAATTACATGTTACTTATGCGTTCAGTAGCCCGATCCGTAGAACGGGTTAAAGATTAATAGACACACCACATTATTTGGTTTGGCACTGACGAGTGTACGCCTACACTCCGTGCTTTGGTCGTGGCCATCTCGTAAGATGATGCCAAGGATATCCGGGACATGGTCATTAACCCCCCAAAGGCTTTAAGCAAACAAAACATTTCAAAACGTAGCATATCAAGGATTTAACCACTATTCGATTAAAGATTCAATGCCGGACCAAGCGGTATTTTATATACCGTACCCCAAGCCCATATAGGGAAAATAAGTTAAAAGTATTTACCTTTGTACGTATAAATCACAATTAGCGAGTGCGGGTAGCTTTTACTGGTTCTTCTATTCTGGAACAAAGGTTTATAATAACCTATTAGATTTCTAACAGGTCTTTATTTAAGCCTAAGCTTTGACCGGTTAGCTTTTAAGGACGATACGGTTCAAACGCACGATTAAGCGAAGACCGGATAGAATGTGATTTAGACCTGACAAGTTTGAATACTTGTATAATATGGGTATATTAAATACATTCTGGATTTTGAGACAAAGATGTTAAGGTTTGACCCGTTTCGGTCAATTTATGCAAACTAGTTATATAAACCGAACGCGAAAAGGGCGTCACGGGTATCCATAAGAGTCATATGCAAGTTCCCTGGGTTAATATGCCTTAAATATGTTATAATATCAGTAAGATACCTTCTATTATGCCCAAAACGGATTTAAACACAAATTATGCCTCATAAAGGCATTTTGGTCATTTAAAAGATTATAAAAGAGTTTAATTAATAATCTGAGTTACAGGTCTGATTTATACAGTAAATATACTTAATTTAATAAGTTATAACAGTAGGGTATGACCTATATGCGAAACTTATCATTTAAAACCAAACTATGCACCTTAGGGGTATTTTGGTAATTTCACTTAGGCTTAAAAGGTCAAAACTGGAAACCTGAGTTCATAAACTTTTACTTACTGTTATTATATAAAAATATACTAAAAATATCAGTAGGTATCAACCTTATATGTTTAATATTGTTTTAGTACATACTATGCGTTAAAAACGCTAAAAATGCGATTTGGAGCCATTTCCGGGTTTTCAAAGGAAAGCTGATATTTTTATAATTCCAGAAGGCTCAAAATATTTTATTTATCATATAAGATCAGTAGAAAAAGGTTTGGGGTCAAAAGGATTTGTAAAACTCATTTTATGGCTAAAAAGGGCAAAACCGGCATTAACCGAATTAAACTTAGAGACCTATGTTATGCTCAGCCAAAAATTAAATAAAAATATTTAAAAATCCCAAAATATTATATTACATTAGTGGGTAAAAAGTTTGATATCAAAAAGTGGGTTTAGATAGGCTTTACTCTAATCATGCCGTTTAATTAACATAAAGCTTTCAATTTACGCTAATGAGCATAACTCTTAATCTAGATCTCAAACTGATGTCAAATTTTAGGTGCGAGTTTATAAATCAGTAACTAAGGTTTCTACTCTTTTACTTTATCAAAAATCACGATTTATAGTCAAAAGGGCATAATAGTCAACAATTAGGCGTTTAATGGAAACATGCATATGAATCGGATAACTAATGAACCAAGTTGTGTGACCTCAGGGGGTTACACTAATATGAAACCTGGTCCAATTAAGGCTCTAAGGCATTTCTAAACAATGCTTAAACGGGTCAGAACTGAAAGTCAAAGCAGAGGTCAAACTATGCGACTTTCGGTTCCAAACCGAGCCTAAACTGAAAATTGTCGTGTTGAACATGTTGGGACATGTTCTTACATTAATTACTAAGTTATAATAATGATCAAACAGGTTGCAAGTATCCTACATTGCTAATTATGCTTTAATTTGAAATTAAACATTCTGTTGACTTTTTAAAGTAAGCTTTGACTCGACAATTAACATAGTTAGAGTGGGAATCTGGAAGTACCCTTTTAAGGTTTTATTACCCACATAAATACCTACTTAAAGGTACTTTTAATTTGTGATTAGACTAAGCACATTTTAATTAATCATGAAGTCAAACCTTAATTACGATGGTTTGACTTTTAACTAATTAACTAAGCTAAAACGAATTTAGAAAGGTTAAGTATACTTACAAGAGTCCTAATTATGATTAGTGATCACTAGGAAGATGGCTTGCTAACCAGAGAGCTCCAGAAAAAGAGTTGTAAATGAAAGAGCTAAGTTGCTACACTTCAAGTCCCTTATATACTAACTTTGATCTTCTAGGATGATGCCAACTAACTCTAGTGATGTTATAAGATCATCCCAGGTGGCCTAGGAAGCTAAAAACCAGATATAGGAGCCCCTGAATTCGAAAACCACCCATATAAGGCGGTGTAACCGTTTTAACAGCCATCTGTCCTTAAATTCGCCCAGCTGTAAGCCTTACGCACCTCAACGTTCTGGGCGTTGAGGTCCGTAAGCAGTCTTGCGCACCTCAACGCTCCGGGTGTTGAGGTCCGTAGGCAATCACCAGAAGACAAAACCTGGTTTTAGTTCAGGAACCTTACGCACCTCAACGTTCTGGGTGTTGAGGTCCGTAAGCTGCCTTGCGCACCTCAACGTTCCCGACGTTGAGGTACGTAAGCTGTCGCCAGAAGACAAATTTTTGTTTTTATTCAGGCTTTGACCATGCAATACTTAAATCTCCGATTCTCAAACACTTTAATCAGTATGGGGACCATATTTTCAGCCATTGCATGTCTAGGCATGCACTTACACACTTTGGCACATTGTGGGAAGTTTAAATTGACGGAGATACCAAGAACTTGATGTTGAATCCATGTCTAAGTTTATAACCCATTTATTATTTAGGATTCCAAATTTATAACAAAAATTCAGATGTGGATAAAATATATCCTAGTTAGGGATTTATTAATAGGTCGCTCAGAGGTATAAATTAACATGTCGACGTTTTTAAATCCTACCGTACATCTTTATCTGGATCCATATTTTTAACACGTTTGCATAGCATGACACGTGTCTTTATTTTACTGGACATGAATTTTAGAGGTGTTACATCCTCACCCCCTTAAAAGAAATCTCGACCTCAAGATTTACTGGAACAAATGAGGGTATTTTTCCTTCATGGTAGACTCCACCTCCCAAGTATATTCGGGACCTCTGCGGGCATCCCATTTGACCTTAACAATAGGCACATGCTTCCTTCGAAGTTTCTTTACCTGTCGATCCTCAATCGACAATGGTTTTTCCACAAATTTCAAACCCTCATCTATCTCATCTATGTGCACATCCGTATGCGGTATGACCAGCGAGTCATCAGCTAGACATCTCTTCAGATTGCAGATGTGAAAAACATTGTGGATAGCACTGAGCTCTTCAGGCAAATTTAACTTATAGGCAACTGACCCGACGCGTTCGATAACCTCGAAAGGTCCTATGTATCTCGGGCTTAACTTGCCTTTCTTACCAAATCGCATCACTCCCTTCCAGGGTGATACTTTAAGCAACACCTTGTCACCTACTTCGAAGTGAAAAGATTTACGCTTTGGATCCGCATAGCTTTTCTGCCTATCCCTGGCAGCTTTCAAACGATCGCGAATCTGGACAATCTTGTCCGTCGTTTCAAAGACCAATTCTGGTCCTGACAATTGAACGTCTCCTACTTCCGCCCAACAAATAGGTGTTCTGCATTTTCTACCATATAATGCCTCAAAGGGCGCAGCCTTAATACTAGTATGGTAGCTATTGTTATAGGAGAACTCGACCAATGGCAGATGTTTATCCCAACTGCCACCTAAATCAATCACACATGCACGAAGCATGTCTTCCAATGTTTGGATGGTACGCTCACTCTGTCCGTCCGTCTGTGGATGGTAAGCCGTACTAAAATTTAAGCGCGTGCCCAAAGACTGTTGGAAAATTTTCCAAAAATGAGAGGTGTATCTCGTATCTCGATCAGAGATAATCGACACTGGTACACCATGCAGAGCTACAATCTTATCTACGTACAATTGAGCTAACATGTCTGAGCTGTAAGTTTCCTTAATGGGTAGGAAATGTGCTGACTTCGTCAGTCTATCCACTATGACCCATATAGTATCATTTCCCTTCCTAGTCTTTGGCAACTTGGTGATGAAATCCATCGTCACCATCTCCCACTTCCATGTGGGTCTATCCACTATGACCCATATAGTATCATTTCCCTTCCTAGTCTTTGGCAACTTGGTGATGAAATCCATCGTCACCATCTCCCACTTCCATGTGGGAATTTCAGGCTGTTGTAGCAAACCTGACGGCTTTTGATGCTCAACTTTGACTTGCGCACAAGTCAAACATTTAGCTACATAGGCAGCTACAGACTTTTTCAAACCAATCCACCAGTAGTTTGCCTTTAGATCCTGGTACATCTTATCAGCTCCAGGATGAATGGAATATTTGGAACTGTGGGCTTCCTTGAGGATAACGTCCCGAAGTCCTCCATGAACTGGAACCCATATTCGTCCATTCAATCTTAGCATTCCGCCCTTGTCATAGGATAACTGCTCCTCAGTTACTCCTAGCTTTTCCTCAGGATAGTTAGCTTCCAACACAGCTTCCTTCTGTGCAGCTAACACCCTTTCGTTCAAACTATTCCTTATTTCAATGTGCTTGGCATTGATTCTTATCGGCTTCACTCTTTCCTTTCTGCTTAAGGAGTCAGCAACTACATTTGCTTTGCCTGGATGGTATCTTATCTCACAGTCGTAATCATTTAAATTTTCCATCCAGCGTCGCTGCCTCATGTTCAAGTCCTTCTTATTGAACAAGTGTTGAAGGCTCTTGTGATCTGAATATATCACACACTTAGTTCCATACAAGTAGTGTCTCCAAAGTTTTAATGCAAATACAACGGCACCCAACTCCAAATCATGGGTGGTGTAATTTTTATCGTGTATCTTTAGCTGTCGTGAAGCGTAGGCAATAACCTTGCCTTTCTGCATGAGCACACAGCCCATACCAGTGTGTGATGCATCACAATACACCACAAATTCTTCTATACCATCGGGCGATGTTAATACTGGTGCATTGCTCAACTTTTTCTTCAGAATGTCAAAGGATTCCTGTTGCTTAGGGCCCCAATCAAACTTAACCTTCTTACGTGTCAACGAAGTTAGGGGCGCAGCAATCCTCGAGAAGTTTTCGATAAAGCACCTATAATATCCTGCTAAACCCAGAAAGCTACGAATCTCAGTAGGTGTCTTCGGCTCTTGCCAATTCATAACTGCTTCTACCTTAGCGGGATCCACTTGGATACCACGCTCACTAACTACATGTCCAAGGAATTGGACTTCTCGAAGCCAAAATTCGCACTTCGAAAATTTAGCGTAGAGTTTCTCATGATGTAGAAGTTTAAGAATACAACAAAGGTGATTCTCGTGGTCAGCTTGGCTCTTCGAATAGATGAGAATGTCGTCAATGAAGACGATGACAAACTTATCTAAGTAAGGCTTGCAGACGCGATTCATGAGATCCATGAATGCGGCCGGTGCATTAGTGAGCCCAAAAGGCATCACTAGGAACTCGTATTGACCATAACGAGTCCTAAATGCAGTTTTGTGCACATCTTCATCCTTGACCTTCAACTAATGATAGCCTGACCTCAAGTCGATCTTGGAGAAGTAGCTTGCCCCTTGCAATTGATCGAACAGATCGTCGATCCTGGGCAAAGGATACCTATTCTTGATAGTGACTTTATTAAGCTCACGGTAATCAATGCACAGACGCATCGATCCATCCTTCTTCTTGACAAACAAGATCGGTGCTCCCCAAGGAGACGAACTAGGTCTAATAAAACCTTTGGCTAGCAGATCATCCAATTGCGTCCTTAACTCCTTCATCTCCATAGGTGCCAACCTATAAGGTGCTCTCGCTACTGGTGCTGCACCCGGGATGATGTCAATTCGGAATTCCACTTGACTATCTGGTGGTAAACCAGGTAGTTCTTCGGGAAAAACTTCAGGATATTCTGAAATGACTGGAATATCTTCTATTTTAGGCTTTGGCTCATCAATAGTAACCTGTGCCATATAAATGACACAACCCTTCTTCAAGCATTTAGATGCTTTGAGCATGGACACTTGCTTAGGCAATCCATGCTGGGTATCCCCCTGTATGGTAAGTGACTCACCAGACGGAGTTTTGACTACCACTTGCTTTCTGTTGCACACAATCTGGGCTTGGTTATGCGATAACCAATCCATACCTATGACTATATCAAAACCGGCTAGCTTAAAGGGAAGTAAGGATAAAGGAAAAGAGTGGTTCCTAATGGATATAACACATCCATCTAAAACAGTTGAGGTGGTTTCTATGGTTCCATCAGCTAATTCCACCTCATATTTCACACTTAAGGCTTTTACAGGAAATTTCAACAACTCACAAAACTTATTATCCTCAAAAGACTTATCTGCTCCAGAATCAAACAATACTCTAGCATAAACATCATTTACGAGAAAAGTACATGTAATCACATTGTCATCTTGAACCGCTTCCTTAGCATCCATCTTGAAGACCCTTGCATTGGTCTTTTTCCCATCCTCGGTTTTCTTGGTGTTCTTTGGGAAATTGGACTTAATGTGCCCCTTTTCATTGCAACCGTAGCAGGTTGCATCCTTTAGCTTTTTGCACTCCAGAGTCTTATGTTCTGTAGATTTGCAAATCCCACAGGGCCTCGGCTGAGGCTGGGATTTCGACTCAAGTCGACACCTCCCAAAATGGTTTTTCTTACAAGTTTTACATTTGGGCTTATCTCTCGATTGTTGCCCATCCTTCTTAGACCCCGACCCTTTCTTGTGGTCGTTATTCCCTCGGTGCTTCTTATCCGATCTTCGTGAGGTGTCGTCCTCACGCTTCCTTTTACCTTCTTCCGAATTCCTGAGTGATCTCAACCTGACTACGTCTAAGGTAAGAGATAGAGATAGATCAGCTGCTGATCTGAAGGTAGCAGGCCTTGATGCCTTAACACTAGCTTTAATTTCTGGGGCTAAACCCCCGATGAAGCGAGCAATCCTTTTCGGCTCTGGGGTTACCAAGTACGGAACCAGCCTAGATAAGTTATTGAAAGTGGTGAGGTAGGCCTGACAGTCCAAATTCTTCATTACCAATGATAGGAAGTCTGATTCGATCCTTTCGACTTCGTGCTGCGGGCAATAATTCTCTTTAATAAGAGCAACGAACTGATCCCATGACAAGTTGTAGAGTGGGATCTTTCCAGCAGCTTGGATGAGTGACTTCCACCATGCCAGTGCTTCACCCTTGAACGACTGGGATACATATTTCACTACGTCCCTTTCAGCACATCCGCTGATGTCAACCACCGTGTCCATTTCATCTATCCAGGTCATACAATCTACTGCTCCCTTCTCCCCAGTGAAGTCCCGGGGTTTACAAGAAACAAAGTACTTGTAGGTACATGACTTGGTATGAGGTTTAGCATCAAACTCCACCTTTTTTAAGGGAACACTGTTTTGATTTGATGAGTGTCGATCATCATTCTTCTTGGGTTCATCCTTTTTAGAAGGTGGCTTGCTATGAGCCTCAGAATGAACCTTTGGCTTGGAATGTGGTGCGGATCGGGTCCTACTCCGGGTCCCGCTTTCTTCACTAAACTGCCTATTTATTGCCTTGGTAACAGCATTTTCTACTAATGCTTGCAGCTCCGCACCAGTTACTAGTATTTTGGCATTATCAGGGTTTTCCGCCGAATGACTGTTTATCTCCTCTGACTTGGCCATGTAGTTTAACTGATACATAATATGATGACAATGATTCATTCGAGGAATATAATATGTCATGTCATCTTGATATTTAACCATGGTAATTAAAAAGTCATACTAGTTAATTTGTTAAGTAATTTCATTCAGGACTTTCTATTAGAACCCTTATCCCAGAATGAAATAAAATATTGGCACAATAGGCCTAGTCACGTGGACAATTCTAAATTAAAGTGTCAGATCTTATAAGATCTAGTTATTAGGGTTTAAATCAAGGTTCATTACCCTTTCTAGACAGGGAGTTTTATAATCTACGACTGTCTTTTGTCTTATATGACATTGGTTATAGCCCGTAGGCAATACATCACAAACAGAAGTTTAAATAATAATAAGGAATTTGGAATAATTACAAGAGGGTGACATGTGTGATTTTGCGGATCACATTAGCCAAGAATGTTAACATGTTTGCAGATGTTAACAGAGATTTGAATCTTTTTAAAACAGGTTTTACCATAATGGCTAAATTTATGATAACATAAAAGCTAGGTTTTACCTTTTAAGATCCTTATAATTATAAAAATGGTAAATCAAAATAATAAATGTTATTTTTTTTTCATTTCTTCATATATTATATTCATGCACATAATTTAAAATGAAAAACTTGAATTAACCATTTCAAATAATAATTAAACAAGTACAAACTGCCCTAAACGGGACTTTTACACAACAACATGCCCACGCAGGGGCCAAACAGGAAAAAAAAAAATATGCCCACGCAGGGGCAGAACAGAAAGGAAAATATGCCCACGCAGGGGCAGAGTACAGAAATAAATGTCCTCGCAGGGACATGATCACAACACTAAAATAAACAAACAAACAAAGGATTTAACGATCCTTCTTGCTTTTTCCCTTGATCAAATCCACCATTTTCTTGAACATCCCCCGGTTATGCCTACGTTCTTCCCGCAATTCATGCCGCACCTCTTTTCGCACTTCATTTATCCCTTGAAGGATTTCTTGAAATTGTGGCGGTGACATCACTAGTGCCTGAGGGGGTTGCTGATAATGCGGAGGTTGAGGAGGCGGTTGTTGATACCCATATGGTGGGTATCCATAGGTTGAGTGTCCCGTAGCCCAGGGACCTCAGTAGGGACCTTCCGGATGGAGAGTGTTGGAGTTTGCTGCTATCCAGTAGGGATCCTCTGCAAAGTTGTAATTTGTGTGCATCGGCTGCTCGAAGGGATTGTACGCCGCCGCACCAGTGTAAGTAGGAATTGGGTCTCCAAAACCCAGTGGTGGTTGTGGTGCGACTGGCCCAGAGACTACTTCTGAGACGGGGTGTGAGGATTCTCCCATCTCTGGTTCTTCGTAGACAGGCGAGTATCGGCTGCCACTTGAAAGTGGAGGGGTGCTAATGCGCACACCCCCTCGTGCGGATATTCGCACGGTCGTTCTCCTTTGCCTCGGGGGCGAGGGAGGTTGAAGCTGAGGTGGTGGTGGCGGTGGAGTGACCGCGACAAGTCGGGAATCCTCGGAAGGATTCTGCTGCTGCTGGTGGTGCAGGGGAGAGTTGTGCTGCGGCTGGTGTAGGGGAGAGCTGTGGTGTGGCTGGTGCAGGGGAGAGTTGTGGTAACAGGGGGTAAACGCCCAGTCACACAGTCGGAATCTCTCCTCGTAGCTGTCGGGACCATTATACGGTGATCCCACAAACGGTGACCCATCTGAAATTTCAATGGGATGGTTAGGAGTTCCGGATGGCGGCATTGAAGGATCGGTATCTTCATCTATATCCATCGCGTTGCCACCGGAAAAGTGATCTTCGGGTCCAAGTGGGTTAAAACCCACTGGTTCTCCAAGGTAATCGGCAGGGTTGAACTGGCCCTGGAAAACAGGTGACAGGTGGTCAAAGGGTGAGTTATGTCCTTGAAGAGGAATGTAGGACTGGTGGGAGTTGTGGGGCTCATTTCCGGAATGAGGCCCGAAAGAGTGTGGAATGGAAGGGGAGGTACTCGGTGAAACTGAGCGCCTAGCTGGTTCAGTCAAAGCCCTCCAGAGATCTTGAGGATCTGTGTTATAGGGATCTGAAGGTGTTCGCCGGTGCGAAGGTCCGGCTTCATGGTCATTTGGGGCGACAAGTGGCCCTTTTCCCTTTCCTCTTCCTCTCATCCGCGGCGGCATTTTGTCAACCTGTCAAAAACAAACAAGTGATACAACAAGAAATATATATAAGACAAAGTTAAAAATAAAACCAAAAATTTGGATAATTCCTAAGTTCTTTGTCTAGACTCGAGAATCGAGGAATGTGCAATTGTGTAACTGAGATTAAACATAAAAGGCTAGTGTTTAATTCACTCAGTGTTGGCTCTGATACCAACCTGTCACACCCCTATTTTCCACGTGTCACCGGTGGGCCCGGTGGGGAGTATCGTGACGTAGTTGATATCATCATAGACAAACAACACAATATTTAAATGCACAGCGGAAGCAAAGATAGATTCATTTCAACTTTAATAAAATGTAATATTAAATATCACGAATAGTTGAAACGGATCCACAGGCGGATCAAAATAAAAGAAGATATTGTTCAACAGTTTTATTGACATCCAAGCTTGCGAGACTTATTGCGGACACTAGAAGACAGCCAGCCTAGTACGAGTAGTACCTGCACTTAACCTTTTGGAAAATACGTCAGTTTACACTGGTAAATAAATTTAACTGGCTCATTTTAAAAAGGTTGAAAATTGATTTGAATGCACGTGGCACAAAACATTTTATAACTTGGGATAATTATATGAATATAATACTTGTAAACGAATTACATGTTAATTATGCGTTCAGTAGCCCGATCCGTAGAACGGGTTAAAGATTAATAGACACACCACATTATTTGGTTTGGCACTGACGAGTGTACGCCTACACTCCGTGCTTTGGTCGTGGCCATCTCGTAAGATGATGCCAAGGATATCCGGGACATGGTTATTAACCCCCCAAAGGCTTTAAGCAAACAAAACATTTCAAAACGTAGCATATCAAGGATTTAACCACTATTCGATTAAAGATTCAATGTCGGACCAAGCGGTATTTTATATACCGTACCCCAAGCCCGTATAGGGAAAATAAGTTAAAAGTATTTACCTTTGTACGTATAAATCACAATTAGCGAGTGCGGGTAGCTTTTACTGGTTCTTCTATTCTGGAACAAAGGTTTATAATAACCTATTAGATTTCTAACAGGTCTTTATTTAAGCCTAAGCTTTGACCGGTTAGCTTTTAAGGACGATACGGTTCAAACGCACGATTAAGCGAAGACCTGATAGAATGTGATTTAGACCCGACAAGTTTGAATACTTGTATAATATGGGTATATTAAATACATTCTGGATTTTGAGACAAAGATGTTAAGGTTTGACCCGTTTCGGTCAATTTATGCAAACTAGTTATATAAACCGAACCGAACGCGAAAAGGGCGTCACGGGTAACCATAAGAGTCATATGCAAGTTCCCTGGGTTAATATGCCTTAAATATGTTATAATATCAGTAAGATACCTTCTATTATGCCCAAAACGGATTTAAACACAAATTATGCCTCATAAGGGCATTTTGGTCATTTAAAAGATTATAAAATAGTTTAATTAATAATCTGAGTTACAGGTCTGATTTATACAGTAAATATACTTAATTTAATAAGTTATAACAGTAGGGTATGACCTATATGCAAAACTTATCATTTAAAACCAAACTATGCACCTTAGGGGTATTTTGGTAATTTCACTTAGGCTTAAAAGGTCAAAACTGGAAACCTGAGTTTATAACCTTTTACTTACTGTTATTATATAAAATATACTAAAAATATCAGTAGGTATCAACCTTATATGTTTAATATTGTTTTAGTACATACTATGCGTTAAAAACGCTAAAAATGCGATTTGGAGCCATTTCCAGGTTTTCAAAGGAAAGCTGATATTTTTATAATTCCAGAAGGCTCAATATATTTTATTTATCAAATAAGATCAGTAGAAAAAGGTTTGGGGTCAAAAGGATTTGTAAAACTCATTTTATGGCTAAAAAGGGCAAAACCGACATTAACCGAATTAAACTTAGAGACCTATGTTATGCTCAGCCAAAAATTAAATAAAAATATTTAAAAATACCAAAATATTATATTACATTAGTGGGTAAAAAGTTTGATATCAAAAAGTGGGTTTAGATAGGCTTTACACTAATTATACCGTTTAATTAACATAAAGCTTTCAATTTACGCTAATGAGCATAACTCTTAATCTAGATCTCAAACTGATGTCAAATTTTAGGTGCGAGTTTATAAATCAGTAACTAAGGTTTCTACTCTTTTACTTTATCAAAAATCACGATTTATAGTCAAAAGGGCATAATAGTCAACAATTAGGCGTTTAATGGAAACATGCATATGAATCGGATAACTAATGAACCAAGTTGTGTGACCTCAGGGGGTTACACTAATATGAAACCTGGTCCAATTAAGGCTCTAAGGCATTTCTAAACAATGCTTAAACGGGTCAGAACTGAAAGTCAAAGCAGAGGTCAAACTATGCGACTTTCGGTTCCAAACCGAGCCTAAACTGAAAATTGTCGAGTTGAACATGTTGGGACATGTTCTTACATTAATTACTAAGTTATAATAATGATCAAACAGGTTGCAAGTATCCTACATTGCTAATTATGCTTTAATTTGAAATTAAACATTCTGTTGACTTTTTAAAGTAAGCTTTGACTCGACAATTAACATAGTTAGAGTGGGAATCTGGAAGTACCCTTTTAAGGTTTTATTACCCACATAAATACCTACTTAAAGGTACTTTTAATTCGTGATTAGACTAAGCACATTTTAATTAATCACGAAGTCAAACCTTAATTACGATGGTTTGACTTTTAACTAATTAACTAAGCTAAAATGAATTTAGAAAGGTTAAGTATACTTACAAGAGTCCTAATTATGATTAGTGATCACTAGGAAGATGGCTTGCTAACCAGAGAGCTCCAGAAAAAGAGTTGCAAATGAAAGAGCTAAGTTGCTACACTTCAAGTCCCTTATATACTAACTTTGATCTTCTAGGATGATGCCAACTAACTCTAGTGATGTTATAAGATCATCCCAGGATGCCTAGGAAGCTAAAAACCAGATATAGGAGCCCCTGAATTCGAAAACCACCCATATAAGGCGGTGTAACCGTTTTAACAGCCATCTGTCCTTAAATTCGCCCAGCTGTAAGCCTTACGCACCTCAACGTTCTGGGCGTTGAGGTCCGTAAGCAGTCTTGCGCACCTCAACGCTCCGGGTGTTAAGGTCCGTAAGCAATCACCAGAGGACAAAACCTGGTTTTAGTTCAGGAACCTTACGCACCTCAACGTTCTGGGTGTTGAGGTCCGTAAGCTGCCTTGCGCACCTCAACGTTCCCGACGTTGAGGTACGTAAGATGTCGCCAGAAGACAAATTTTTGTTTTTATTCAGGCTTTGACCATGCAATACTTAAATCTCCGATTCTCAAACACTTTAATCAGTATGGGGACCATATTTTCAGCCATTGCATGTCTAGGCATGCACTTACACACTTTGGCACATTGTGGGAAGTTTAAATTGACAGAGATACCAAGAACTTGATGTTGAATCCATGTCTAAGTTTATAACCCATTTATTATTTAGGATTACAGATTTATAACAAAAATTCAGATGTGGATAAAATATATCCTGGTTAGGGATTTATTAATAGGTAGCTCAGAGGTATAAATTAACATGTCGACGTTTTTAAATCCTACCGTACATCTTTATTTGGATCCGTATTTTTAACACGTTTGCATAGCATGACACGTGTCTTTATTTTACTGGACATGAATTTTCGAGGTGTTACATACGAGTTTCAACACCATGTCTCGATTGGTTCCCTATTTGGTCACACCAGAACCAAAGCGCATAGCGCGCTTCATTGGAGGCCTGGCCCCGTAAATCAAAGGAAACGTTAAAGCTTCCAGCCCTACCACTTATAGGTCCGTGGTGGATCTGTCCTTATCCCTCACACTCGATGCAATAAGGAATAAAGCTGTTAAGACTTCTGATGAGGGAAAGAGGAAGCGGGAGGATGAGAACTCACGTCGCTTTGACAAGAAAAAGAAGGGAAATTCCCAGCATAAGAAAGGATCCGTGTTTAAGAAAAACTGAAATCAGACTGATGACAGACCCAAGTGCAAGAACTGCAGAAAGCGCCATACAAGAAAGTGCATGATCGACCCACAATCTAAACTTTGTGGAATTTGCAAGACCAAGGGTCACAAGACTTTAGAGTGTAAGGAATTGAAAAATGCAACTTGTTACAATTGTAACGAGAAAGGGCACATCAAGACCAACTACCCCAAATTTGCAAAGAAGCCTGAAGAGGCCAAGAAGACAAACGCACGAGTCTTCCAAATGAACGCCTAGGAAGCTGTATAGAATGATAATGTTATAACAGGTACTTTCCTCATCGATGATGTTTATGCTAGAGTTTTGCTTGATTCTGCCGCAGATAAATCATTTATAGACAATAAATTTTGTAAAGTGTTAAATCTGCCTGTTAAAACTCTAGACATAAAATATGAGGTAGAATTGGCCGATGGTACTTTAGAAACTGCTTCAACAATTTTAGATGGAGGTTGCATATCCATTAGGAACCACTCCTTTTCGTTGTCCTTGTTACCAATGAAGCTAGCAGGATTTGATATAGTTATTGGCATGGATTGGTTATCTTTTAACCAAGCCCAAATTGTATGTGACAAGAAGCAAGTAGTCATTAAGACCCCTCATGGTGAGCCACTTACAATTCCGGGAGATACGCAGTATGGATTGCCTAAGCAAGTGTCTATGCTTAAGGCATCAAAGTGTTTGAAGAAAGGATGTGTCATTTACATGGCACAAGTGACTATAGATGAGCCAAAGCCCAAGATTGAAGATATTCATGTTATCTCGGAATACTCAGACGTGTTTCCTGAAGGGCTACCTGGTTTACCTCCTGACAGACAAGTGGAATTTAGAATTGATATCATTCCAGGAGCAGCCCCAGTCGCACGAGCTCCTTATCGCTTGGCACCAACAGAGATGAAAGAATTAAGGACCCAGTTGGATGATTTATTAGAGAAGGGTTTTATTCAGCCTAGCTCGTCTCCTTGGGGAGCACCCATTCTATTTGTGAAGAAGAAAGATGGTTCAATGCGTCTATGCATTGATTATCGCGAGCTGAACATAGTTACAATCAAGAACCGATATCCATTACCCAGATCAATGATCTGGTCGATCAACTTCAAGGGGCTAGTTACTTCTCAAAGATTGATCTGAGGTCAGGGTATCATCAGTTGAAGGTCAGGACCGAAGATGTACACAAGACAACATTCGGAACAAGGTATGGTCACTACAAGTTCTTAGTGATGCCTTTCGGGGCTCACTAATGCACCAGCAGCATTCATGGATCTCATGAATCACGTTTGCAAGCCGTATTTAGACAAGTTTGTCATTGTTTTCATTGATGAGATACTTATTTACTCAAAGAGCCAAGCTGATGATGAAAAACATCTCCGGTGTATTCTTAGACTTCTGCAACAAGAAAAACTCTACGCAAAGTTTTCTAAATGTGAGTTCTGGCTCCGTGAAGTCCAATTTCTTGGGCAAATGGTGAGTGAGCGTGGAATCCAAGTGGATCCCGCTAAGATTGAAGCGATTATGAATTGGCAAGCACCAAAAACACCTACAGAGATTCGCAGCTTCTTAGGTCTAGCAGGATACTACAGGCGTTTCATTGAAAACTTTTCTAGGATTGCTGCACCTCTAACATCATTAACTCACAAGAATGTCAAGTTTGACTGGGGTCCCAAGCAACAAGAATCTTTTGAGATCGTCAAGCAGAAATTAAGCAATGCTCCTGTGTTGACATTGCCAGAAGGGATTGAAGAGTTTGTTGTTTACTGCGATGCATCGCACACAGGTATGGGTTGTGTGCTTATGCAGAGAGGCAAGGTTATTGCCAATGCTTCACGTCAATTAAAGGTGCACGAAAAGAACAACACCACCCATGATTTGGAATTGGGTGCCGTTGTATTTGCACTGAAGCTTTGGAGGCATTATCTATATGGAACCAAGTGTATAATTTATTCTGATCATAAAAGCCTTCAACACTTGTTTAACCAAAAAGATCTTAACATGAGGCAGCGTCGTTGGATGGAGACATTGAACGATTATGATTGCGAAATTCACTACCATCCAGGCAAAGCGAATGTTGTTGCTAATGCCTTGAGCAGAAAGGAAAGGATTAAACCAATAAGGATCAATGCCAAAAGCATCGAGGTTAGGAACAGCTTGAATGAAAGGCTGTTAGCTGCTCAGAAGGAAGCTATATTAGAACCTAACTTTCCGAATGAGAAGTTAGGTGTAACTGCTGATCAACTGTCATATGGCAAGGATGGAATCCTTAGATTAAATGGTCGAATCTGGGTTCCAATCCATGGAGGACTTAGAGATGTAATCCTCCAAGAAGCTCATAGTTCAAAATATTCAGTCCATCCAGGCAATGATAAGATGTACCAGGATCTGAATGCAAATTATTGGTGGATAGGTTTGAAGAAATCTATAGCCACATATGTGGCTAAATGTCTGACGTGCGCACAGGTTAAAGCCGAGCATCAAAAGCCGTCTGGTTTGCTGCAACAACCTGAACTTCCCACCTGGAAGTGGGAAATGGTAACTATGAATTTTATCACTAAGTTACCAAAAACGAAGCACGGGAGTGATACGATTTGGGTTATAGTAGACAGGCTGACCAAGTCAGCTCACTTCTTGCCTATTAAAGAAACGCACAGCTCTGATAAGCTAGCTCAACTGTATGTGGATGAGATTGTATCTCTCCATGGAATGCCAGTATCTATTATCTCTGATAGGGATACAAGATACACATCTCATTTTTGGAAAAGCTTTCAGCAATCTCTAGGCACTCGATTAAATTTCAGCACTGCTTATCATCCTCAGACGGATGGGCAAAGCGAGCGTACGGTTCAAACGCTTAAGGATATGCTCAGGGCTTGTGTTATTGACTTGGGAGGAAGTTCGGATGACCATCTTCCTTTGATTGAATTTTCATACAATAATAGTTATCATTCGAGTATCCAAGCTGCACCTTTTGAGGCTTTATATGGAATGAAGTGCAGAACGCCAGTTTGTTGGGCGGAAGTTGGAGAAACCCAACTGTCAGGACCTGATATAGTCCTTGAGACAACGGATAAGATTGTTCAGATCCGCGATCGTTTGAAAGCTTCCAGGGATAGACAGAAAAGCTACGCGAATAAAAGGCGTAAACCTCTGAAAATTGAGATAGGTGATAAAGTGCTACTCAAGGTATCACCCTGGAAAGGGGTGATGAGTTTTGGCAAAAAGGGCAAGTTGAGCCCAAGGTACATAGGACCATTCGAGATCATTGAATGTGTCGGAACTGTAGCTTACAAGCTAAATCTACGTGAAGAGCTTAGTGGAATTCATAATGCATTCCACATCTGCAACTTAAAGAAATGTCTGGCCAATGAGTCGCTAGCAATGTCACATAAGGACATGCAGATCGACGAAAGCTTGAAGTTCGTTGAAATTTTTTTTTCGATTGAGGATCGACAGGTTAAGAAACTTCGAAGAAAGAATGTAGCAATCGTAAAGGTAAAGTGGGATACACGTAGAGGCCCAGAATATACATGGGAAGTTGAATCCACGATGAAGCAGAAATACCCTCGTTTATTTCAGTAAATCTTGAGGTCGAGATTTCTTTTAAGGGGGTGAGGATGTAACACCTCGCAAAATCAAGTCCAATACAGTGGTGACACGTGTTATAAACCCTAATCATGTTAAAAAGATAACTTGAGGGACTAAAGTTGTCAAATAGCGTAAAGACGTATGTGGAAGGACCAAAGGTGTCAACATGCCAAACTTGCAGCCTGTCCACCGCCATTGCATGCTAGTTTTTCATTACCAGGGACTGTGCAAGTGGTTTTTACTGCCATGGGGACACTTGTTAACATCTGATGACCTCCCATAACAGCTGCAATGATCCTAGAGCCTTCAATTTCCTATATAAAGAGCCTTGTTGTTCATTGTTCATGCACACTTAAATTTTTTCACTCTCAAACATTTCTCTGGAGCATCCTGGTCATCTAGGAAGCTTTCTCAAAGTTAAATCTTTGTGCTAAGGACCATTGTAAGTGTAGCTTCTGTAGTTGAGTTTTTATTAGCTTAATGACCGAAAGTCAAAGATATCGTAATTATACTTTAACTTTGTGATTAATCACTAACGGTCCAGCCATTATTCAAATTGAAAGTGGCTATGTGTTGGTAATTATGTAAGTGTTAAACCCTCAAAAGGGCACCTCCTAATTATCACATTTACTTGGTCAATTGTCGGGTCAAACTACTTAACAGAAAAGTCAAATGAGTCAGTTTTTACAAAATAATTCACAACTGATAACGTAGAAGCTATAAAATACATTTTATCACTCAAATAACTTGGTAAATAATATAAGAACATGTTTAGTCATGTTCAACCCGACAATTCTGAGTTTAGGCTCGGTTCGCAACCGAAAGTCGCAAAAGTAGACTTTTGCTTTGACTTTCAGTTCTGACCCGATTTAGCTTAGTTTAATTATGCATTAGGGTTCTTTTGTGACCATATTATATATTAGTATAACCCTATGTGGTTATACTACATGGTCCCGTAGAAATCTAAGTCATTTGCATGTTTCCGTTAAATGCTTAAAAATTGACTAATTATGCCCTTATGTTATTAAAACGAGATTTTTGACAATGTGAGAGGAAAAAAAGTTTTATTACTGATATTTAAGCATGTCACAAAAATTTGACATCCGTTTCTGGTCTCAAACGAAAGTTATGCAAGATATCGTAAAATGAAACTTTTTATTAATTAAATTACGATTTTTGGCATAAAGCATATTTAAACCAAATTCTTGACACCAAACTTGCTACCCACTGTTATGATATAATATTTAGGGATTTTTGGGTATTTTTGTCAAATTTTATATTGACCATAACGTAGAGTTCTAGCATGAATTCGGTAATTGACGAAATGCCCTTTTCCTTGACAATATGAGTTTAACATGTGATTTGAATACCAAACCTTTTCCTACTGATGTCATACGTTAAATAAAATATTTTTAAAATTAAAGACTGATCAAAACTTCAGAATTTTATAAACATCTCAAATATCGTCTAATACCGACTTTTACGCTAATTAGGCGCATAGTATGGTTTAAAACCATATTTAATGCCTAAGACTTATTACCTACTGATTTTATAAATAATTTTTTTATACTTTAACAGTAAGCATAAGTCTTGAACTCAGGTTTCCAAATTTGACCTCAAAGGCATATGTGAAATGACCAAAATGCCCCTGCGGTGCATAGTTTGGCCATAAAAGATAAACCTCACATATGTATGATATCTTACTGATGTAACTTGATAAAATAAATACTTTCACTTAATATTTCAGACCAGAAACTCAGTTTGCTATTAAACCCCTTTTATAAACTTTAAAAAGACCAAATTACCCTTTCGGGGCTTAAATTGGTTTTAAATTCGTTTTGGGAATAATTGAAGATATCCTACTGATATCACAACATATTTTAAGCATAATAACTTATGGAACTTGTACTTATCTCATCCGGTTACCCGTTATGCTTATACGCGCTCGGTACGGTTTATGTAACTAGTTTGCATAAATTAGCCGAAACGGGTCAAACCTTATCATTTTTACTTCAAAATCTAGAATGTATTTAGTTTACCCATTTTATACAAGTCTTCATACTTGTTGGGTCTAAATCACATTCCAATCCGGTCATCGCTTAATCTTGCGTTTTGTACCGTAAACCTTTCTTTAAAACTAACCGGTCTAAGTTACAACTTGAATAAGACCCGTTACGAATCTAATAGGTTAATAAAACCTTCGTTCCAGATTAAGAGCCCCGGTAGAAGTACTTTGCACTTGCTTATTAGAATATACGACTGAGAATAAATTACATTTAGCTCAGGTAAATACTTTTAACTTATTTTCCCTTATACGGGCTTGGAATACGGTAAATTATTACCGCTTGGTCGGGTGTAGAAACCTTTTATTCGAATATGTTTAAATTGTATAATCTCGTTTTAATCAGTGTTGATTGATAACAAATAACATTGGGGGTTAATGATCGTGTCCTGGATATCCTTGGCTCATTCAAAAAGCGTGAATGGCCACGACTTAAGCACGGGGTGTAGGCATACACCTGTCTGTTGCGTATGTAAAAGATATACTCACTCGTGAGGAAACTTCTTGTGAGTTTATATTTGTGGTGTGTCGATTAATCTTGTTCGGCTTTTATACCGGCCCTAAATGTTGGACAAACATGTAAATCTGATACAAGATTGTTATTAATATAATTGTCCCAAGTTATAAAATGTTTGTGCCTTGTGCATTTAAACCAATTTTCATAAATGTTTTTGAAAGAGTCGGTTAATTGTATTTACAAGTGTAAACTGACATATTTTTCCAAAAAGACTAAGTGACAGGTACCGTAAGTAATTGGCTGGGAGCTCGGGGTGTTAATAAAGAATCTTGCAAGTTCTGAACGTCTAAAGTCTGTTGAACAATATTTATATTTCTGTTTTAAGATCCACCTGTGGATCCATATACAACCGTTTGTATAATATTTAATTATACTTTGCCTATCAGTTTGTAATTATTATTTTCATCCAAGACTTCCGCTGTGCATTAAACTGTAAACATTTGACTATGATGATATCAACTACGTCACGATACTCCCCACCGGGCCCACCGGTAATACGTGGAAATATCGGGGTGTGACAAATGGGTTCAACAGTTGTAGTGGCTGCTCCACTTGAACCACCACCAAGAGTTTCGTAAAACTCAACGGTGATAACCTCCTCAACTGTTTGTAGGATAGCAGGTTGAATTGGTTCAGACACAGTCATTTGTTGGGCTCGACTCTCAGTAATGTGTGGATGAGAGGAACTTTTTTGTTTCTGAATTTCAATTGCTTCAAACAGAGGTAATATTGTTGATGGAACTTGAGAAGAGGGTTGTGGCGTAGAAAGCGAGTTTGCCCGGGGAGAGGGGCTTTTAAACATACTTTCATATGAAAGGTATACTTCACGTTGAGGTGTCCCTGTGCTTACAACATGATCCTTTTGTGAGGATACATGAGGAGTTTGGATGGGTTGAGATCTTTCCAACAACTGTAAGGAAGTAGCAGCAGTGGTTTCAAGTGACATTTATGTTGTCACTGGATTAACCTCTGGGATCTTATCTTCCAGAGGAACCTTTTTATTTTGTTTGGTTTTGGTGGGCTTTTTGGATGAGGCAGGTTTCTTTTTGCGTTTTGCTGGTGTGTGTTTCACAACACCGGTTGTGGTGTCATGATCACCAGGAACAGTTGGCTCAACAACAGAGGTTTGAGCAACAGATGTGGACACATCTAAAACAGTCTCATCCCCCTTTGTTTCTGTTTTTGAAACTTTTAACTCTTTATCCATAAGTCTGGTAAAAGTTTTACTTATAATACTATTTATTTCAAAAGCTACACCTTGTTCAAAATCTATTTGTGACACTTGTTTTCGTAGGTAGTAGCTTAGAAGTCTTGGATACAACAGAAAAGCATTATTACGGACACTTTTTTTTCAATTTGTTCACATTTTTCACATTAGTCAACAAATCAGAAAACAGTGCTTGTGATAAATTGTAATCAAATTTTGTTAAAATAGCATAACCCAAATACTGAATGTTTAAAGGTGTCTCATTAAATGCGGTGGTCTTGGCTGAGAGACAAGTTAAAAGAGTATGAAACAAAAATTTCATTGGCAGAGGGAAGTTTGGTTTGTACATAGTAACTTCCTTTAATTGTGCATCATACTCTATTTCAATGAACTCTGTATGAAGTTCAGGTTTTTCAAAGTTGGTCTTACCTCCCAAGTCGTCCAAATCGAATGTAGAGGAAATTCTAGATGGAGAAATTCGTACCACACTTTTCCCGACCTTAGATGTGATGGCAACTGGATTATTATCTTCAGACTCTATTTCAGCATTAAACCAAAATTGTCGGAGTGTTTCCGTATGAACCGGAGCATCAGTAGTGAGGATTGATTTGTATTTTGATGACGTTAAAAGGTCAATTATTGAGTGAAAGCTGGTATTTTTGCTGGTTTTCTCGAAGATGGGGAGGTAGTTATGAGGGTTTTTGATGTTCAGAGACATGATCGGAGAAGAAGGTGATTTGGGGATGAAACAGGGTTTAAGTTGGAGGGTTTTTAATATGTTGGAAACTGCTTTTGAGAATTTTGAACTCGAGACGGCAGCGGTAGAAGCTCGATTTAGGGATGAAACAGCGTTTATATAGAGAGAGAAAAAGTGAAGGCTGACGTGGCAGTAGTTACAAATATCAGATGGCTAAGATCCGTCCACGTCAGAACCTCTCTTGTGACAACTGATGACAGTTGTTTGGAAACCTCTGTTGGCCAACTACAGAAGTTGGGAACAGTGTGAGTCAAACAGTCATTAGATAAACAGAAGTTATGAGAACAGATGATAACTTTCAGCCGTGTTTTTATTTTTAGCTAACATATGTCCACGTCAGAACCTCTCTTCTGACAACCGATGACAGTTGTTTGGAAGCCTCTGTTGGCCGACTACAGAAGTTGGGAACAATGTGAGTCAAACAGTCGTTAGATAAACAGAAGTTAGGAAAACAGTTGTTTTCAACAGTTGTAACTCAACAATCGTTAGTCTAACATATGCTATTAGCCTAACCACTGTTAGTATCAAAACCTCTGTTGAGCATTTTAAGATTGAATATCATCTGTTGTTTGTTAACATCTATTGGCCCATAGCAGTCCTTTGCATCTTCAGACATTTATTCATCAGCAGATGCTCTCTTTTATCAGACTTTAGCCATAATAGATCTTTTACAACAGCAAATATTGACTCTTTGTAACTTCATCTTACCGCAATTCAACATCAACACAATCTAAAACAAACCCAAAGACAATTACACATCAACATCAATATCAGTCTGCAATCCTTAGATGTTCATCCTTAAACCAACCTTTAATTCTTTAACATCTGGTCTCCCATACAGACCTTTCCTTCGTCAATCTTTTATCATCAGCAGATGTTCTCTTTTACCAGACTTTAACTACAACAGACCTTTTACAACTCCAAATATTGACTCTCTGTAATTTGCAGGAGGAAATTCTTCAAAAAACTGATATAAATGATCAAATTGTATACCTTGTTTTATCTTTGCACTCATCTGTTCACCATTAAACCAACCCTTGATCCTATTAAACCTCTGTTGACTTACCAAACATCTGTTCACACACAATTCAACATCAGCATAATCTAAATCAAAGTCAAATACTAAATAACTAAAAGTAAAACACAACAACATAGATTCATAAGATTAAAATTTATTCATTTATTCATGACATTAAAACACCAATAATTACATAACATACTGAACAACTACACTTTCAAATCTAACAATAACAGAAAGAATTAAGAAATTTTAGCTTCAACTCCATCGATTGCTGAACCTCTCGATGTATGTCCTTCAGCATCGCCATGAACTCCACATCTTTATCACCGCACTATATATTACTGACAACACAAAGCTCACGAACGGAATTTGAAGGCATCCGCATCAGATTTCTGGAAACCTGCTCTCTCGTGAACAGGCCAACTTGCAGTCCATCAAAGCATCTTTTCAGCTCTTGAAGAGTAGCCCTATCCTCATACACCTATTCCTCAATTTGCCTGATAAAACGCTGCTTTAAATCATCTGGTTTTGCAGAAGTGTATGACGCCATTTCAAGAAACTATATTAGTCGACTTCCCCGAAAGTATGATATCTTCGTAGGAAAACGTGATGGAAAACAGTTGAAGTGGCTTGGAGTTTATATACTGAAATATCTAACAGTGAAAGAAATCACACTTAATGTATATTTCAAAACAACAGTCTTTTAATGCAAAAACCTTTTCAAAGCCCAACTTTTATGGGAAAACTATAAAATTAAATATCAAGAAACCTAAGGGACAAATTTTAGAACTTCAAAGGGAAAAAGCAGATTTTCATAATTACAATTAACCTCTTCATTTACCATGTAGACGCGTTTTTAAACTCTATAAAAGACCGATGATTACTTTTGATTCAAAACATCAACAAATTGTCTTACAAATCACTGTCTGTAAAAAGTTGTTCCAAATCAGAAAATCCAACAAAAATCTACATGGCAAACTTCAGCCTCTACCACTAGTCAGACACCAACGATGTTAAAACACAATTCTCGATATGGTCACTCAAAGAAAAAAGAACAGACGAAGAACTAAACAGGAAAGTCGACATAATTAATAACACTAATTAAAACAAAACCTGGAACAACATAACATTGCTCGATGAACTCCTCCACTCTCCTCCATCAGATTTCCAGAAGAATTCAGAAGAGTTTCTAACACAACTACTAAAACACGATCAGAAAATCTGCAACATGCTAACTGATCTGAAAAGAAAAGAGAGTATGAAATCACATGGAGAAAGGCCAGAGTCTACGAAATCCTAGCAAGTGTTAACTCTAGCGTGTAATAGTTTATGAATATTTCAGTTAATTTTTATTTTTCTATGTATGTTTATTAAATTTAATAATCTCAACATGCATCTTAACATATTCTAAAATAATCAAATTAAACTATAGGTAATCAAAATAAGAAACAAACGTAAAATGCAAAGGTCTCCTCTCAACGAAGGTAGCAAAAAATAACTTTTCACGATATTGCACCAATCTACACTTCATATAAAAGAAGAAAATCTCACTTTGATAAGAAAAGCTGAGTTTTGATTTAACGATATGTGAACAACGTAACTCTCCAATCAAATAAGGAAGCACATGCAACTTTTCACGATGTTGCAACAATAATACTGCAACATCGATGTTGAAAGGTTGATGTGTGAAGGCAAGCTTCATTGAAACGAAGATGTTGGAACAATGATACTGGAACGATAATATGTAAACAGAAGTTCAAACACATGATATTGGAACGATGATGTGTAAACAGAATCAACAAATGTTCGAACAAAGAAGTGTAATCGGAGATTAGCCGATGTAACACCTCGCAAAATCATGTCCAATATAGTGATGACACGTGTCAAAAACCCTAATCATGTAAAAGCTTAACCTTGAGGGACTAAAGTTGACAAACAGTGTAAAGATGTATGTGGAAGGACTAAAAGTGTCAACATGCCAAACTTGTGCCTCTGATTGACCTCACACGATGTTCGTATTCTTTAATGAGTAAATTATCGGACGCAAGAAGCCGTTTGTGCTTAAAATCAAAAGTTTACAAAACACAGGGGTTAAAAGTATCAACATGTTAATTCTTACCTCTGAGTGACCTTTTAACAATCCCGAGGCTTTGTAATATCTTTTTTTTACTCTCATGAATGTCGGATAATGATTTCGTGAAGTTTCGGTATAATTATCTGATGTAATTTGCAAATTCCAAGAAGAAGGGTTGAAAGTGTCAATATAACAATTCTACTCCCGGGAGACCATTTCAATAAATCCAAAACTTTATAATACTTAGTTTTACTCCCAAGAACATTTAAAACCTGATTGCATGGGCCCCTCATGCTAAAAATGCCAGATACACGAGTTATATAAGTGCAGGGACTGATCCTGTAAATAATAAAACAATTTTTGAAATTTCACTCTCAGGCGTGTCGCGCAGGATTCTCATGCACCTGGCGCGACACGCGGTCGAGATCAATTTTCTGCAGCAGACTGGCAGCTGCCCAGCATGCAACCTGCAATCTTTGGAGAATCTCTGCAACCTGTTTTGAATTCAGTTGCATGTTGACGGTTTTGTAAAACCATTTGGACACTTGTGAGCATCATAATTCACCTGGGGACACTTGGATTCATCTCAATTCATCCAATTCCTCTATATAAAGGCCCTCCTTCTCATTGTTGAACTTGCTCATTTCAAATCAAAATTTCTTCTCTCTAAAGCTTTGATTCTGGAGTATCCTGATCATTAAGGAAGCTCTCTCAAGTTTAAACTTTGTGCTAAGGACCCTTGTAAGTGTTCTTGGTTCCTATAGTTAAGTTTTATTAGTATAAGGACCGAAAGTCAAAGATATCGTAATTATACTTTGACTTTTTGATTAATCATAAACGGTCCAACCATGATTCTAAACGAATGTGGCTATGTGTTGGTAATTATGTAGGTGTTAATCCCTCAAAAGGGCACCTCCTAATTATCACGTTTGCTTAGTCAATTGTCGGGTCAAAGTAATTAACAGAAAAGTCAAACGAGTCAGTTTTTATTAAAAATTCATATCTGATAATGTAGAAGCTATAAAATATGTTTTATCACTTTAATAACTTGGTAAATATTATAAGAACATGTTTAGACATGTTCAACCCGACAATCCTAGATTTTGGCTCGGTTCGCAACCGAAAGTCGCAAAAGTTGACTTTTGCTTTGACTTTCAGTTCTGACCCGAATTAGCTTAGTATCTTTATGCCTTAGGGTACCTTTGTGACCATATTATATGTTAGTATAACCCTCTGATTTTATACTACATGGTCCCTTAGAAATCAGAGTTCATTAGCATATTTCCGTTATTTGCTTAAATTTGACTATTATGCTCCTGGAGCCCCGCTTGCGGTATGCACATATAATGTATATATGTGTGGGCGCTCGGGGGGCAAAAGCAAAAGTGCACTAATTTTAACGTTATTTTACTAATTTCGTGAAAATAACGTTAAAAGAGGGGATGGTTAATCATGCATCATGTGGTGGCGTTGATAGCCGAAAGACAAGGGGGTACATGCACCAATTGGCGTTTGTCTCAATTGCTGAGTGTTATGTGCCTTATGTCCAAGGCTTGATGCAAAACCACAATCGAGCCGGGGGTCTCATTGGAAGCAGCCTCTCTATTCCTACGGGGTAGAGGTAAGGCTGTCTACATCCCACCCTCCTCAGACCCTACCTTAGCTTTTGCTATTGGTGGGATATACTGAGTATGATGATGATGATGATGATGACTATTATGCCCCTATAATGTAAAAACGAGATTCTTGGATATATGAGTAAACAAGTATCTTTGTTACTGATATATAAGCACGTCAAATAAATTTGACATCAGTTTCTGGTCTCAAACTAAAGTTATGCAAGATATCGTAAAATGAAACTTTTTATTTATTTAAACTGCGTTGTTTGCATAAATCATGTTTAAACTCAAATTTTGACACCAAACTCATTACCTACTATTGTGATAATATTTTAGGGATTTTTGGAATAATGGGTCAGATTATAAACTGACCATATCATTGAGTTCTTGTATAAATTCGACAAATAACGATAATGCCCTTTTTACTAATAAATGATGATTTACATATGTTTAACATGCCAAACCTTTTCCTACTGATGTTATATGTTAAATAAAATATTTTAAACATTTAAGGCTGATCAAAATCTCAGAATTTTATAAACATCTCAAATATCGTCAATTATCGACTTTTACGCTAATTAAGTGCATAGTATGGTTTAAAACCACGTTTAACACCTAAGACTTGTTACTTGCTGATTTTATGAATAAATTTTAATACTTTAATAGTAAGTATAAGTCTTGAACTCAGACTTCTAATTTTGTCCTTAAAAACATGTGTGAAATGACCAAAATGCCCCTACGGTGCATAGTTTGGTCATAAATGGTAAACCTCACACATGTACGATATCTTACTGATGTAACATCATAAAATAAATATTTTTACTGAATGTTTTAGACCAGAACCTCAGTTTACTATTAAAACCTCTTTTATAAACTTTAAAATGACCAAAATACCCCTATGGGGCTTAAATTGGTTTAAAAACCTTTTTGGGCATAATTATTGATATCCTACTGATAACATACCGTAATTAAAGCATAATAACTTGTGGAACTTGTACATGGCTCATCCGGTTAACCGTAATGCATATACGCGTTCGGTACGGTTTATGTAACTAGTTTGCATAAATTAGCCGAAATAGGTCAAACCTTATCGTTTTAACTTCAAAATTCGGAATGTATTTAGTTTACCCATTTTATACAAGTCTTCATACTTGTTGGATCTAAATCACATTCCAATCCGGTCATCGCTTAATCTAGCGTTTCATGTCGTAAACCTTTCTTTAAAACTAACCGGTCTAAGTTACAACTTAAACAAGACCCGTTAGGAATCTAATAGATTAATAAAACCTCCGTTCCAGATTAGAAGCCCAGTAAAAGCTACCTACACTTGTTTGAGTAGATATACGGCTGAGTATACAAAATTTTCAATTAAGCTCAGGTAAATACTTTTAACTTATTTTCCCTTATACGGGCTTGGGATACGGTAAATTATTACCGCTTGGTCGGGTATGGAATTTTTAATCGATTAGTGGTTAATTCATTGACATAACCCGTTTTAATCTGTTTTGTTTGATATATAAACTTTTGGGGGTTAATATGACCGTGTCCTGGATATCCTTGGCTCATTTCTTTTGTAAATGGCCACGACTTAAGCACGGGGTGTAGGCATACACCCACAGTTGCGTATGTAAAACGATATACCCGCTTGTTGAGAATAACTCGCCGTGGGATTATATTAGTGGTGTGTCTATTAATCATGTCTCGGCTTCTATCCCGGGCCCTGAACGTACAACAAACATATAAATCTGTATACAAGATTATTTTAAATAATTATCCCAAGTTATAAAAGAATATTTGTGCCTTGTGCATTTAAAAAATCAATTTTCATAAATGTTTTCAAAAGAGTCGGTTAATTGTATTTACCAGTGTAAACTGACGTATTTTTCAAAAAGATTATGTGACAGGTACTATTCGAAATTGGCTGGAAGCTTCTGAGCATTAGTTAAAGAATCTTGCAAGTTCTTGATGCTTAAAGTCTGTTGAACAATATTTTTGTATTACATTTTAGATCCGCATGTGGATCCTACCGTACAACCGTTTGTATAATATTTATTCGTACTTTACATTAGGTTTGTATTAATATATTTTCTACCAAGACTTCCGCTGTGCAGTTAAACTGTGTATATTTGACTATGATGATATCAACTACGTCACGATGCCCCCGCCGGGCCCACCGGTAAATTGTGGAAATATCGGGGTGTGACAAGCCGGCTGAATCACGAGAGCTATGCATTTGAAAGAGAGAGAGAGAGATACGCTTGCAGATCTGAGCGAGAGAGATAGAGTTGAAATTTGAATTGAATGTGGAGCCAGATTCATATATCTTATTTATAGAGTTCGAATATATGGTTTGAATTTTGAATTTTGAATTTTGAATCTGGCCAGAGGTTTATGTTGGTTACGATGAGCAGAGGTTTGAATGTAAAGTGAAGAGCAGATGTTTTAATTGTGAATTCAGTGTACATGTTACTGGTAGTGGTTTGAGTGAATTTTATATATTAGGCTTTATGATGCAGTAATGACATAAGAAAAGCATTGTTGGACAGCCTCTCTGGCTGACACATCAGCTTTTCTTATGTTATTGGGATTTCTCCTTTTATATAAAGTGTATATATATATATATATATATATATATATAGGGTAAGGTTCATGCGAGAACCACCCTTATTACGAGAACCGCGAGAACCAATGTGAACACAAAATAAAATCTAAAAAAATCAAAAAAGCACTCAAAATTTTTTTTTGTTTTTTTTAATATTTTTTTTTAAAAAATCGCTATATTTCGTTACCATAAAAAAAACTTTTTTTTTTCGAGTAACAGTTATTCATGCACATGTGCATATGTATCATTACTTCAACAAATTCGGTAATACGTTATCAGGAATAGACAATTGCACTTTAATTTACAATACCATTAGTAATACACTACTTTTTACATTACCAATATTCAAAATGCACATGTGCATCATTAGGTATAACCATGATATAACGTGTTTTGGTACAAAAAGTTTGTGATTTTGAATGGAGAAGTAGGCCCATATACATGTTTTTTGGTTAGTTATATCTAGTGGTTGATGGTTTGGTTATAGTTGACAATTTTTGATGTAATATGTTGATTGGATGGTATAAATGGTGTTTACATACATGTAATAAAGTGAAAATATTGTTAATGGTATTGTATTATGGATGGTAGGAGGTAATGGTATTGTATTTTGGATGGTAGGAGGTAATGGTAGTGTATTATGGATGGTATGATAGATGAAAGGGAAAGTGTATTCAAAGTAGTGTATCAAAACACCTTATTTCATGTTGATACATATAAATGCACATGTGCATTTCTAATATTGGTAATGTAAAAAGTAGTGTATTACATATGGTAGTGTAAATGAAAGTGCAATTGTCTAATATGTGTAATGAATTACGGAATTTGTCAAAGAAATGACAAAAATGCACATGTGCATGCTTGTGTATTATGGATGGAATGATAGATGAAAGAGAAAGTAGTGTACCAAAACACCTTATTTCATGTTGATACATATAGATGCACATGTGCATTTCTAACATTGTTAACGTAAAAAGTAGTGTATTACACGTGGTAGTGAAAATGAAAGTGCAATTGACTATTATTTTTAATGAATTACGGAATTTGACAAAGAAATGATACATATGCACATGTGCATGGATAACTGTTACTCGATTTTTTTTAATTTTTTTTATTTTTTTATTAACAAAATATAGCGATTTTTACAAAAAAAAAAATAGTAAAAAAATTGGATGTTTTTTAGATTTTTTTTAGGAATTACTGTTTGTGTTTACACTGGTTCTCGCGGTTCTCGCAATAAATGGTGGTTCCTAATGGATCTTTGTCCTATATATATATATATATACACACACACACACTAGGTTATAGCCCAGGTGTTACACGGGTTTAAAGATAAAAATTATATAACTCAATAACGTATGAACAATTTGTTTTTTAGCAATTTGCTCATATATATGCCAGTAATAGATGTTATATTTACTTTTTCCAATCAAATATCGCAAATATATGATAACCATACCATATTTAAACATAACTAAAGTCATTTCAGTTAATAATTTTCAAACTCATTTCCTTAACTACGGGATTTTAGTTGCCTTTCCAAATTATTAGGTGTGTTTCTAAATTTTTAGCTAACAAAACATTTCTTATAAATATGTCTAATCATTTTTAGTAAGTCATCTAACTCTCCTATCTATTGTGGAGTTGCTAAGCTACTGCGGATCCACGTTCGCCTTATACTACTACATTTTTTACATTGCTTGACTTTGTTATAATTTGATTTTGATTGTATTTATGTTATACATAACTTTGACATATTATTGTAACTTTTTTATAAGTATATTTTGTTTTTTTCACATATAAAAACCATAATATCATAGTGATTTTTATGAAATTGTACTCATTATTATTAACATTTTTATTAACATTTAGAAGAGGTCATAACTAGAAATAAAGTTCCTTGACTTGCTACCTTTATTACCCCTCAAGTTGTATGTAAGAAAATTATATAGTTATGTAAATTTGTGCATACATTATTTAATTATAAAATTTTTATCCTTAAACCCGTGTAATTCATAATAGAATTTTAAATAAAACTTATATCAAACGTAAGTTAAAATAAACATATTGCAACACTATACTTAAAATTTTATAACATATAATATTTTAAAGTTATAAAAACTAAATAGGTTAAAAGTTAATTATATTATGATAATAAAATAAAAGAAAATTAAAAACTCAAAGTCACCACGTGATTCATTTACTGCTTCAAGAGATTGTAATTCAATATTTACAATACGTTTAAGAAAAAGATATTGAAAAAGAAAAACCTCACGATTATTATTATTATTATTATTATTATTATTATTATTAATTGTTATTATAAAGTGAAAATTTAGGATATGGATGATTGTACATATAAATATGATCTTTAAAATTTGAAATATACAAATCAAAACAAAATAATATAAATTAGTTGGAATCATTTATTAAAACTTAGATTTTTATAGTTATAAATTGAGAAAAAATTTAGATTTTTATAGTTATAAATTGAGAAAAAGTAGGAAAATTAACATGTGCCATTTATTGGAGTCTTTTATTATAAGTTAGATTAGATTAGATTTAATTGCTTAAAAGAACTGGTCTTTATTTATATTTGTTTTTCTTTTTAATTTTACGTGCATTAGTTAATGATTTTATTTATTTGTTGTGCATCAGTAAAAATTATTGTTGAACCATATTAACTGTATATGTTAATATACAAATCATACAATTAGAGTAATTATTATTAGGTTATAAATTAGTAATTTCCACACTACAATAAACATGAACTAAACCCTTTATATAAAACATTAAAATCTCAAAACTTATTGAGCTCTCTATCTAAAAAAAAGTTAAACCTCGTAACTTAGGGGGCCTTTTTTTCGGACTCTACATGGCACTTGAATTCTTAGGACCGACCCTAGTCATGTTACACAATTAAATCAGCAACAATAAGTAATAAAAAGGGGTGCAAATGAGCCGAGGTACCCGTGAAGTGAACTACCCAAGCTCGGCTTGAAATCAAGCTCGAAAAGAGCCGAGTCTAAACGAGTCAAACCCGAGCCCAAGCCTAATAATAAATACTATATAATATATTTATGAAATAATAAGTAAATTATATACAAAATAATAATTATAATTAATATAAATTAACTATAAAATATTAAATGAGCTGAGTTCAAGCCTTCATAAGTTAAACGAGCTCGAGCTTGGTGCTCGGCGCGGCTCGTTTGCACATCACTTGAGTCCACTATGACTTTCGTCCTTTGGTTCCATATTATTGCCTTATTTTAGTAGTTTTATAATGGTTTAGATATTGTTCTTTGTCCACTTTTTGGAACCTTTTTCAGAACATTTAATTATACACTAAGCATAAACGCTTAGGTTATTTATATATTCTTAAAGACAAAGGTCGGTGACACTGACAAAAGACAAAACTGCCCTCCAGCGCTTCCCCCTTTGTTCTTCACTTTCATTCTTGGCTTTCAAATAACCTTTGTCTTCACGCACAACAGTTGTCTTCTCTCTGTCTAGGGTTACACAACCATTACCATGGAGGGCTGGGATCTAAACCTCTTTCTCTTCTTCTGCACTAAACCCTAAATGTACCCTAATAGGCTTTTCTTCACGTACGTTCCTTTATCCTTGCATCAGCCTCTACAAATCAGGAACGGCGAAAAATTCAGTCTTAGGTTTGTCAAAATCAGCATCGGAAGCGCGACGAAGTGAGCAAGCAGCAACGACGACCAAAACAACCTGAAACGACGGTCATTTAGGGATTCGGATTTTGGATTTTGCGGCAAGTGCAGCGACGGCGGTGACTCGGATTCTCCTTTCTTTCGATTTCAGGTTACCTCAAATCGATAACAGTCGAACACCTCTGCACGAACTCTCAGACCACGGATCGATTGAACAGAGGTAAGAGTTAGGCACTTAGTTTGTTTGTTCGTTGAATTGAGTGGTTAATTAGTGCATAAAATGAAAGTTGTAACTGATTTCAATTTTGTAGGTGCTGATTGTTTGTCGGTTGGAGAAGGGGCGTTTGTGGAGCACCACCCGAGCGGAAGGGTTTTGGTGGAATAAAGGTACACAGGATTCCATTGTGGTTTTAACTTTGAATTGTTGTACTATGGAGGTCACATTTGTGTCGTGGTTAATTGATTGTTGTAGATCTATGCCCTTAGACAATTTGGCTATACATTGCTCTATTATGCTCCATTTTCTTTATTTTGTCCCAGTAGCTTCTCATGTCTAATATAGTTTGGTAATTTGGTGTTAGAATTACCACTCATATAGTGCTAAGAATTGTAAATACTCATGTTCGAAAGAAAGTGAAAGAGAGTATGAGAGGGACAATAGTGGTGGTTGCTGCGTCGGCCATGGCAGTCGCTGAAAAGAAAAAGATAATCACTGGAAAATGATATTACGAGAAGAGAGGAGGAGGGTCATCCATATGGTTGATACCATGTGAATAAAATAAACTGTTGAATTGATTTTCGCAATATTATGTTTACATGCATATATACACAAAGGATTTCCTGTGATTAAGTCTAACCTAATATCAAAGATTTAGACTATCATCTAATTACATAAGTTTATTCACAAGATTCTATCACCGGTCTCAATGATTTTTTTCAAACTCCACTACTGATTGTCATTACATAATTTGAAAACAAACATAGAATATGATATCATTTACATGTTAAGATAATTTGTGTTGTGTCTTTTTTGTCTGTTGCCATGTTAAGCATACTCTAGCATCTCACAACAAACCACCCCATCCACTTGAAGGGGCACCCTTCTCTTTCCTTTGCTATTTGATTTTGTGGATCATTTATCAACTAGAAAGTCTTTTTCCTCCTAGAGCTCAAACAGAATGCAATAGATTAATTAAATTAGTTGTATTGATAAAAAAATTACACCTTTCGTTTTTATGCCTTACTTTCGTACAAAATCTATTTCATTAATGTGGTTTTACAAAATCTGTTATATGAATGGCGGCCAACTTTCGTATGTATGTTTGATTTTCATATCTTACTCTTTCATATCTTCAAGATGTTTTTTTGTGTTGCAGAATCAATTGCGTTCAGGTTCTCTATTGTTTTTGCGGGTCGTTACAGGTACTATACGTGTTATCCGTTTGATTTTTGCGATGTGCCCATGCTGCAACGCGCGCGGGTATGTTTACTAGTGACTACTAAAATGGATATTGTTGTTTTTAGAAGTTTGAATTATTACGAACAGTTAACTTGTTTTGTTTTGAACGGCCAATAAATCCTCCAAATGGGCTAGTGATGAAATTCACCATATCGGGATACACTCGCCTCCGAACCGGGGAAAACCCTCACCTAGGGCCGAAGCCCGTGAACACTCGCCCAAAGGCACGACAGTGCGGTGAGGTAAAACCCGCTCATTTCAAGAATCAAACTAGCGATCTCCACCTATTCGCCTAGTCTCCCATCATCACCAGGTGCCGCAGAAAATAATGGGGAGGACATGAATCGAACTTGGGTCCCTTAGAACACAAAGTCTCCCCTTACCACTCCACCACCACCTCATTGGCACTTGTTTTGTTTGTTAATTCTTTGTTTTAGAGCTGTTTATAGTTTCCTTTTATTTTGTTGTTACTTAGACAAAAAAAAAATCAAACTCAACGTTTGATTCAACATGTATTTTATAGAAGGTATTTAATTATATGTTGAATGTCTAAAAACTGAAATACCATATAAACAATTTCTCATATATAAACATGTTGTTTATCCAGATTCCTCACTTGAGACCTGCTGAATACAAGAGATCAAGATTATCTAGGAACCGAAGAACTGTCAACCTGCTAAATACAAGAGATCAAAATAATTTGAAATCCCTTGCATCATATACAGTAACTCATCGACTCTTGTTATCATTATTATTTCTCCTTTTTTTAAGTTTTCATGTGTTTATTTTTTGTAATTAAACAGATTCACTATCTTCTGTGTCTCCATTCTCATTTATCAAAAAGGAGCTTTTGACAATGAAGAAATTAGACGACGGGAACTTGAGTGCGTCTATGGCCATCTTGACGCATTGAACATCGAAGGTCTCCTAAAAAAATTTAGCGGTGGAACTTAGAGGTTCAATGCGTCAAGACATGAGCAGATGGCCTTAGAAGCGCTTAAGTTTTTGTCGGCTACTTTCTTCATTGTCAAAAACTTCTTTTCGATAAATGAGAATGGGGACACGGACGATGATGAATCTGTTTAATTACAAAAAATAAACACATGAAAACTTAAAAAAAAATAATGATAACAAGAGTCGATGAGAACCGGAGTTGGTGGCGTGTGAAGTTCGGATTGTTACATGGTTGAACTTCTTAGAGTTTGAAAACACATGAGAAGAAATTATCTTTTTTGTGCAATGTAGAGATTACAGGACATTGTACAGTGTGAAAAAGGATTCAATTTAGAGTAGAATGGTTGAGATGCCTATACTTTTAGACACACAAATTCTTAAAAAAAGAAAAAACTAAAAAAGAAAAAAAGGAAACAAAAAGAAACACACCGTAAGAATGCATGTTATATTATTTGTTTAGGGTGGTGGATTAGTTAGTCAAATAACACCACACACGGCCAAACCCCAAGCATTTATGAATGTTGGAAACTAGTTTTATGCTCCGCTTGCATTGCTGGCGGTAAACCGAATATGTCTGATATTCGCTAATTTACACATATTTTAGTCCCCCGTTTTACCCCTATTTTATGCGTTTTTGGCCGTAAAACCGTCATTCGGATACTTAATTATCTACACTTTTGTTTACAGGCCTAAAACAGCATACCAGACAAGATGATAGCAAAAACGAGGACTTTCCGGACAAAACGACGAAGCTGCGAACCTTCTGTTAGAAAACTGACCTGGGCGTGCGGAACGGTCGTGCTACCAGATGCACGACCGTGCATCTCCGACAAAGCCAACTGGGTTCGGCGATGAACGACCAGTGCGACTAGGCGTGCAAGGCAAACAAGGCCAGCCCGGTGACGCACGGTCGTTCCATGATCTGCACCCCGTGCGGATCCGATGATCAGCCATAACCTCGGAACTGAACGATCGGTGCGACCAAGCGTGCAACAAGAACCCGGCGAAGAACGACCGTGCCATATGAAGAACGGTAATGCGATTTCGAATCTGGTCAACGATCTGATGACGTCATGCAGTATGGTGTGCCATACCCAATAATTGCTTAAAGTGCACGGTCGTGCCACAGGAAGAACGACCGTGCCACAGCGGAAAAATATAAAAACAGAACAGAAACATTCTGTTCGACATTCTGGAATTTTGGGAGCTACACAGGCGATTTTACAGGCTCCGGAGGCTTTGCTTTTGACCCGGATTCAAGCCACATTGTGCCGTTTAGCTCCACTACTATCCGGATTCTTAGTCTAGTGCTTGTTTATGGTTTGGTTTTCTAATCTTTCCATGATTTTGTTAATCTTTCAAGTACTTAGATTAATGTTTATGTATTATTGTAGCCTTTGGGCAAAAACACAACAATCCCTTGCTTGATTATAGCCATTAGTGTGTTAAGCTTTGTTTGTAATGACACTTTGAAGTATTTTCTATGATTATCTTTGATGATTAATTTGCAACCTTGTTATTGATATTGAATTCTTGATTATAAGTAATTATGTTGGATGATTGATGCTTGGTTAGTTAAGATAGTTGAAAAATGAAGCTTAATTAATCTTGTATTAGTAAACTTTGAATTTGGTTAACTAGTTTAGCTTGGTTTAAATGTATGCATCATGATACTAGAAATGGTTAGTGATTTAATAAAATGTAATTATTGTTAATCAAGAGAGCTTGCCGTCACGTAAGGACCTTAACGGGTTAGATGGTGTCGTTATAAATTCTTGTCATGATTTGTTAGCTTAGTTAGTAGTTTAGGCCAAAATTGCTATCTTGGTGAATTATTGTGCAAGATTTGTAAAATGAACTCGGTTGTGATTTAATCTAGTTTATGCTTGTCTCGGTGGTTGCATTGTGTTTATCGGTGTCTCTTTCCTTGATTAAGTGCGGTTAGAAAACTCCTTACGGATGACTAACTCATTTTTAAGAGATTTTCATAGACATTTATCAATTGCACGTTAAAGAACAATTTTAGGTGGTTAAAGTGTGTTTATCGTTTTACCTTTCCGAATGATTGTCATGTTAGGATTCCCGAAAGGGATATTAATTGTCTTAAATTGGAAAATTGACCGAATGCTTCTAGTGTCAAAACCGACTTAGTTGACATGCTGTGGTTGTGTATTAAGCAAGGCTTTTTATCTATTATCTATTATGTTTTTATTATGTATTTGTTTACGCTTACTTTAGTTTAATTAAAATCACAAAACCTATGTTTTTACCGGTAGTTTAGTGACAAAGGTCTAGTATTATTTCTCCGCCCATTTCCTTGGATCGATACTTGGTTCTTACCGATACTTTATTACATATGTGACGGGGTACACTTGCCTCTTTCGTGTGTGTTTTGATGTAAAAGTAATAATCACTTTTATAAATTTAAAACTAAATCGTGTGTAAATTCATTGTAAAATTATGTATATATACGCACACGTCAAGTTTTTGGCGCCGTTGCCGGGGAAATGACGAGTTTTAGGAACGACCCGAGTCATTGTGTTATCGGTGTATATACTTGTGTATAATTTCATGATTTTTTGTTTGTTTATTTATTTGTGAATATTTCTTGTTTTTAATTCGATTTATTCGTTTTCGTGTATATTATTTTTGTTCCATTTATTTATTTGATCCGGATTTATTTATTCACTTATTCTTTGGGTTTTCGACACCCAAAAACTATTTTTGTATTAGCCGATTCATTTATTTTATTGTGATGATTTTTATAAAAATTTCGGGCCCATTTTCGGATAATTTTCAGCCCATTTTTAATAATATTCTGTTTCTATTCAGCTGAAAAAAAAAAGAATTATTATACTAATAAATTATTCATTGTGTCAAATTTTCGTTTTCAGGTTGATGTTCTCAACACCCGCTCCCGATCCTATTGAGCCGTCAGACGAGCCTGAACGAGATCTGAGGAAACGTCTTCGTGAGAGATCTCGTGCGGTTGGGCTGCTACTCGCATCTGGTGAGCAGGAGCAGGTGGTAACCACTGAAGCCGAGGGCTTAGGGGCAGCAGAGAACGCGATCATGGCGGACGATGAGCGACCTTTGAATGAATTAAATCAGCCTGGAAGGGCAGGCCTGGAGCCGAGTATCCTTCAACCTACTATTGATGTACCTACTTTTGAAATTAGATCTAGTATTATTAATATGGTACAAAATTCAGTACAGTTTGACGGACGTGTGCACGAGGATCCCGGGAGGCATATTGCTGCTTTTCTCCATGTTTGTTCTACGTTTAAGATTACGGGTGTTTCGGAGGATGCAATTCGGTTGAGGTTGTTTCCGTTTTCGTTACGTGACAAAGCTAGAGCTTGGCTTATGTCACTTCCAGCTGGGTCCATCAGGACCTGGAATCAGTTGGCGGAGCAGTTTATGCAGAAATATTTTCCACCTGAGAAAACGAACAAGTTACGGAACCGAATTGTATCTTTTCACCAGGACGAGGGCGAGTCGTTGCATGCGGCTTGGGAGAGATTCAAGGATTTGTTGATTGATGTTCCACATCATGGCTACTCCAAGCGACAGCTGGTTTTGACATTCTATCAGGGGCTCAGTTACAACACACAGGAGCGATTAGACGTGAACGCGGGAGGCGATCTAGGAACTAAGACGCCGAATGAAGCGTATGATATTATAGAGAAAGCCGCGTTGAAATCCAGCTCGCGTCGGGAAGGAGATAGAGACCGGGCATCATCATCATCATCTCGCGCAGGAGTCCATGCTGTAGACGACTACACGGCCATTACTGCACAAATCTCGGCTCTTGCATCGAGATTCGACAGGTCCCAGATGATTGCGCATGCTGGCTCGGGATGTGACCAGTGCGGAGTGTCACACGAGCCTGGGGCATGTTTTCAGGGAGTCGTATATAAGGGCCACGAAGAAGTAGATTTCATGAGTAATCAGTTGAGGCCGCAGAATAACCCATACAGTAACACCTATAATCCCGGTTGGAGAAATCACCCAAATTTTGGGTGGCGTGCGAATACAAGCAATCAAAATCCTTTGGGATTTAATCAGCGCACTCCAGCGCCACAGCAAGGTCAGGGTCAGCAGTTCCAGCAATTCAACCAACCTTACCAGCAGTGTCCATATTCGTATCAGAATCAGGGCACTGGGAGTAGTTCCCAGCAGCAGGCCCCTCAGTCTAGTTCTACGCTGGAGGATATGATGTCTCAGCTTCTTACTAGCTCCTCGAGTGCGAATCAGTTGGCTGAAAAACGCTACCAACAGTGCGAGGATCGTTTTCTTTCTCATGAGGGAGAAATGAGGAGTCACAAGGCCTCGATTCAGAATATCGAGAATCAGGTTGGTCAGCTGGCACAGATGATGTCTAAAAGACCTCGGGGTGGTCTTCCGGGTAATACAGAACCAAACCTGGGCGGACACAGTAATTGAGCTCCAAACCCCGCACACATCATAAGTGTGGGGAGGAGAGAGTCTACGCTACTGACTCGCGGATAAAAAATGTAGCAAGAGCGTATTTTGCGCTTTAGGGGTAGTATCGTCTTTTTAGTAGTTTTTCTAGTTTTAGCTTGGAGTCTTGCTATCGACTCGCCGAAAAAAATTTAGCATGAGTCTACGCTACTGACTCGCCGACAAAAATGTAGCAGGAGCGTCTTTGACGCTATAAGGGAAAAATAGTCCACTTTTTTGTTTTTGTAGTTTTAGCGTAATTTAGGTTAGTTAGGTAATTTCCGTTAGTTTTTTTAGTTTTCATACGTACCGGGCAAGGGTTCTGTGTTGAAATATTGTTTAAACAGTTTGTGTGTCGAAAAAATGGCGAAAAACCGCCGAAACAGTTGCTGGAAATAGCTTCTGCGGAAAATTCTGATCTGCACCTGATGCACGACCGTTCCAGGATTCGCACGAGCGTGCGTCTCCGAGAGCCGGCACGGTGGATCGCACCCCCGGTGCATTTCCGAGAACAGTTGCTAGGGTTTGGGCGATGTCGATGACGCACGACCGTGCAATACGGAGAACGACCGTGCAACAGGCTGAGGGCAGTTTTGTCATTTGGCACTATAAATACCCTCATCTGCAGCCCCCATTCACAATTCGCGAAACCCTACCAACCCCAGGCCGTTCCAGAGTGATACTTCATCAAATCGCACGTTTTTTCGCGCGATCTCACACCCTTCTTCGCACGGTACGTTCCTAGTTGTAGATTTCTTGTTTCCTTGCTTTCTAGGTTAGATTTCCTCCGATTCTTCAAGGGATTTATTAGGGTTCTCTTCATAAACAAATCGAAACCCTAACCCTTGTTTGAATCTTGCATATCGTGAACATCTGGTGCATTTTCTGACCCCAGTTTGTGTAAAAACTTGTTGTTTTATGAAAAAAATCGGGCTACTTAGAGCCTGGGTCAGAATCCGTAGAGAACGCTATCGCACAAACGTTCCTCGTATGGAACGGTCGTGCCTCGCCGATTGTTTCACGATATTTGTTTGTTGGTCGGTGTTGCACGGTGGTGCCGTTGGTCGCACGCCGTGCAGTTCCGACATCTCTGAGCATCTGGCACTTGTCATCGGCGACGCACGACCGTGCATCTCGTCGCACGACCGTGCCATATGCCCAGATCAGTTTCACAGTTTCTTCATAATGAGCTGCTCGGCTGTTCTTTATTCAAATTTTTCCTGTTTCCATCTCTCTAATGTTTTTCCTCATACAGATGGACCATCCCTTCCTTCAATTCAACCCCAACGATGAGCGAGAAGCTTTATGCATCCCGAAACGAGACGCATTATGGGCACGGCGGGGGCAGTTCGGAGTCCCCCGATGGTTAGATTGGGAAGTCATGCGGGAACTCAATCAGTATGACAGATTAGACGACATGATGAGTCGCCCGCTTGAAAATCTGGTCGGTTGCAACCGACCCGTTTACCTGGAGCTAACAATTGAGTTCTTCGCATCTTATGCCTATGAAAAGCCGGTTGCACATAGGAAACCCAAATTCCGCCACAAGGAGCGGGTAGCTTTCAGATTATGTGGACGATGGCATTCGTGGTCAGTTGGTCGTTTGGGAAGAAGACTCGGGATTTATACTAGGGACGACATGGATGATACCGATGTCTTCAACGATAAGTTCACCTTCCCTTCTGATGCAGCACGGGATGCATTTTGGGCTGAAAACGCTATTGGGGGCCCCTACAACCCGAGGATGTCGAAGGCCTCGCGACTCAGAGACCCTTTGGTGCGAGTGATGCACCATGTATTTATCCATACGATATGCGGTCGCATGGACAGTCTTGGTAACTGTCCAACACCAGATTTGATCTTTTTATATG